>OV884019.1:69946478-72446478 GCA_930367235.1 Sarcophaga rosellei
TTTTAAAAAAGTTCTTTTATAAAAGTTAGTTTTGAATGTTTTCTTTCGATTAAATTAAAAAAATTTTCAATTTCAACAAATTTCGATTTTTAAAAATTATTTTAAAATCTACTCCATGACAGAGAAATTTCTTCATATTGGCACATTTTTCAGTGGTATATTGGAATAATGTTATGGTAGGTAAATTTCTTTGAATTAATTTTTTATTAAATAAAATGAAAATTTCATGGGGATTTATATTGTAGATATTAATAAAAATGATCTGACACAAATTTTAATAAAATATTATTATAAAATTTAAAAAAATGCAATCGTTTTCTTAGGCTCTTTTACTTTCTACATGCGTATATATGAAATTAAGTAATGAAATGGTAAGGGAATTTCGTCTTTTTATGTAATTATTTTCTTCATTACTAATTTTAAAATATTATTAAAATATTTTAAAGAAATTAATAAAATTTTAAATTAGAAAATTAAAAAATTTATATATTATTTTTTAAATATTTTTGTGATAATAAATAAAGATAAAGAAAATGTAAATACGTGAATATATCGTAAGCAGTAGCTTTTCTAATTTAAAATTTTAATAAAAAATATTTTAATAATTTTACTATTTCTATAAAACGTTAATATATTAGTAATTTCGATTCAATTTAATTTTTGTTAAAAAAAAAAGTTAATAAATAAAACTAAAATTAAATAATATTAAAATTTTCTAATTTCATAATACAAATTCGTGCTCATAAAAACTCAATCCAATAAAAAATCTCACTAATAATGATTTTATTACTTTGCTTATAGAAAAATTTTACAAAAATTCACCTAATAAAAATCATTTAGTTAATAACTTCACCCTCAATAAAACCATAAAAAATTTATTTCATTTTAATTACAAGCAAACAAATATTTTTTTTTTCCAAAAAATTCAAAAGAAAAATTTACTAATATATCAATTGACTAAAAAAAAATTAACAAACCCTTTCCCTATTCATACTCCCTCCTCAGATTTGTATTTAATATGTACTACATTACATTTCATTGAAAGTAAAAAAAAATTTAACTCTTTTTCAAACATTTTTGTGGCCCTGAAAAGGACCGATTGTTTATAAAGAAATTTACGTTGTACTATTAGAATAAATAAATCAAATTAAGCACGTTCACCACGAATACGTCTGGCCAATTGGATGTCCTTTGGCATAATAGTGACACGTTTAGCGTGGATGGCACACAAATTGGTATCTTCAAAAAGACCAACCAAGTAGGCTTCACTAGCTTCTTGAAGAGCCATTACAGCAGAGCTTTGGAAACGCAAATCAGTCTTGAAATCTTGAGCGATTTCACGAACCAAACGTTGGAAGGGCAATTTGCGGATCAACAATTCAGTACTCTTTTGATAGCGACGAATTTCACGCAAAGCAACTGTACCAGGGCGATAACGATGAGGTTTCTTTACACCACCGGTAGCTGGTGCACTTTTACGAGCAGCTTTAGTAGCCAATTGCTTACGTGGTGCTTTGCCACCAGTCGATTTACGAGCAGTTTGCTTAGTACGAGCCATTTTATTTCTTCACTTTTTTTCTTTTCACTTCACTATATATTAACACAAACACTGTCAACACACGAATAGTCTTTGTCTCGCTTTGAGCATCGGCTTTTATAGAAATTGTACGAAAAATAATACAGGGGTGTGTGTGATTGTGTATCTATACACACAGTAGGTAAAATGTGTTCTTCGTTAATCACAAGAACGAACATTAACAACATATATTGCTATCTCACTCTTTTTTTTGTTGAAATTGGTATAAATACGAGTTCTCCTAAGCTGAAAATCATTAGTTCTTGTGTATCATTCGTGAAGTGTGTATCTAGTGAACAAAAAGTGAAAAAATGACTGGTCGTGGAAAAGGTGGTAAAGGCTTAGGAAAGGTGGCGCAAAACGTCATCGTAAAGTGTTGCGTGATAATATCCAAGGTATTACCAAGCCAGCTATTAGACGTTTGGCTCGTCGTGGTGGTGTAAAACGTATTTCTGGTTTGATCTACGAAGAAACCCGTGGTGTGTTGAAGGTTTTCTTGGAAAACGTTATTCGTGACGCTGTCACCTACACTGAACACGCCAAGAGGAAGACTGTCACCGCTATGGATGTCGTCTATGCTTTGAAGAGACAAGGCCGCACTTTGTACGGTTTCGGCGGTTAAACATATTTTGGACAGTGGACGAAAATTAATGAAAATATTCCAACATTTCTTCTTTTAAAACAAACAATCGGTCCTTTTCAGGGCCACAAAAAAATTTAAAAAAGAGATTCATTTTTTTCTAATTAAGCTACAATTTTTTTTTTTTTTATTAAAATAAACATTTTTTATTATGTATATTTTCTTTCATGCATATTTTATACACAGTGTGTGTGTATATTTCATTTTACTTTTGTAAAAAAGGTTCGTATAAATACACCAAAATTTACGAACTGTTTCGTTATTCTTCCGAAACAACGAAATTCGTATCAAACGAAGTTGTTTTTCTTTTAGTTATTTTAAAATGGGTGTGTGTGTGTGTGCTTTTATGTATACACAACAAAACGTTTTGTTGTTTTTCAAATGAGGGATGATTTTTTTTAACAAAAGACTCGCAGCAGCTGCTTGCATGAAAATTAAAGATAAAAGATTTCTTTTTTATAACTCTGGACAGACACTTTTCTACTAAAAAAAAAAAAAGGAATAAATTATATTTTATTACAGAATTAATTTTTTTTAAATGAACGCGTAAAGTTATAGTTTTTATAAAAAATATTTCTCTTTTAAAAACAAATTTGTCGTCCTGAAAAGGACGGTTGGGGGTAAAAATAATACGATGTTCTATTTTTAATTCGACAGACAATTCAAATAATTTAGGCCTTCTTTTCGGTTTTCTTGGGCAAAAGCACAGCTTGAATGTTTGGTAAAACACCACCTTGAGCAATAGTTACACCAGACAACAATTTGTTCAATTCTTCGTCATTACGGATAGCCAATTGCAAATGACGGGGAATAATTCTGGTTTTCTTGTTATCACGAGCAGCGTTGCCAGCCAATTCAAGAACTTCAGCAGCCAAATATTCCATAACGGCAGCTAAATACACTGGAGCACCTGCACCAACACGTTCAGCATAATTGCCTTTACGCAACAAACGATGGATACGACCGACGGGGAATTGCAAACCAGCACGATTTGAACGGGACTTTGCCTTTCCCTTAACTTTGCCACCTTTACCACGACCAGACATTTTTCACTTTTTAGTTTTCTTATTAACACTTCACTGAAACACTGCACACAAAATGATAACAGTGCTGGATTCAGCGTGGCTATTTATACTTTTTTCGTATACTAAAACATATACTTGAGGGTTGTTTGTTCGTGCGTTGCCGAACTACACCCGATGTTGAATGTTTGGTTCAAAAAAACGTACTTAAGGCGCACATTAGACCGTCGAAATCTATCATTTGTGAACAGTGTTAAAAGTGTTTGTGAAGTGAATAATAAGTGAAAAATGCCTCCTAAAACCAGTGGTAAAGCAGCAAAGAAGGCCGGCAAAGCCCAAAAGAATATTACAAAGAGTGACAAGAGCAAGAAAACGCAAGCGTAAGGAAAGTTATGCTATCTACATTTACAAAGTGTTGAAGCAAGTACATCCAGATACTGGTATTTCTTCAAAGGCAATGAGTATCATGAACAGTTTTGTTAATGATATTTTCGAACGTATTGCCGCTGAAGCTTCTCGTTTGGCTCATTACAACAAACGTTCAACCATCACCAGTCGGGAAATCCAAACTGCTGTCCGTCTATTGTTGCCTGGTGAATTGGCTAAGCACGCTGTAAGCGAAGGTACCAAGGCTGTCACCAAATACACCAGCTCCAAGTAAATTTGTCCGCTTTCCCTCATCGAATGGTTTATCTTTTTATATCAAAAGGCCCTTTTCAGGGCCACAAATATTTTTTAGTAAAGAGATTTATTTATTATTCAACATTTTTAAGTTTTTTTTCTTTTGAATTGAATTGAATATAAAGTGAGCTAGTATATATATGAGAATTTTTTATTAAATTTAAAAATTAATTTAATTGAAAAAAAATTTAATTTAATTGAAAAAAAAAATTTAATTTAATTGAAAAAAAAATTTAATTTATTTTAAATCAAAAAGTTTTTTATGCGATTAAAAACAGAATTTTTTAGGAAAATTCATTATGTTACGTAAAATTAATAAATTGCCGACAAAACGACATTAGTCGGAAATGATTTCTTTTTATTTAATAAGGAAAATGAAAAATTTTTTTAATTAATATTCTATTATAATTAAAATAAAGAAAATAGGTTAATTTTTTAATAAAAAAAAAAATAAAGAAATTAATTTATTAATTATTAAAAAAGAAACATTACTCTCTTAAAATTTCGATAGCAAATAAAAAAACATTTCGACATAATAATAATTAATTAAAAATTCTCAAATTTTCCCCACTTCAGTTTAAATATTTTATATATATAAAATATTTGTTTTTGTATTGTTTGAAATTGAATTTAATCTCTTTAGCAAAATATTTTGTAGCCCTGAAAAGGGCTTTTTTATATATGCAAAATACATACTGAAATTATTTCGAATATCGAAAATTAATTTACTTCTTGGCGGCGGCCTTTTTGGCAGCTGGTTTCTTGGCTGGAGCAGCTTTTTTGGGCTTGGCAACAGCTGCACTCTTGGCCTTAGGAGCTTTTGGTTTAGTTGCTGGGGCCTTTTTAGCTGGTTTAGCTTTAACAGTGCCAGTCTTCTTTACGGTTTTTACCTTAGCCTTTTCTGTCTTCTTCTTCTCAGCAGTCTTTTTGGCGGCAGATGGTTTTTTAGCAGGAGCTACCTTTTTAGCGGCACTAGCAACCTTCTTCTTTTTGTCAGCAGCAGCCTTCTTCTTTTCAGCAGTTGGTTTCTTTGCTTTGGGTTCCTTTGAAGCAGCTGGTGACAATTTGAATGAACCAGACGCACCCTTACCTTTAGTTTGGATTAATTTTCCACTGGTAACAGCACTCTTCAAATATTTCTTAATAAATGGAGCCAATTTTTGGGCATCTACCTTATATGTGCTGGTGAGGTATTTCTTGATGGCTGGCAAAGATGAACCTCCACGTTCCTTCAAGGTTTTAATGGCAGCATCTACCATTTGTTGGGTTGGTGGATGAGTAGGAGCAGCAGATGGTTTTTTTGCTTTAGCGGCAGCAGCCTTCTTCACCTTTTTCTCAGCAGCTGGAGCAGCAGCAACTGGGGAGGCGGATGTTTCAACAGCGGCAGAATCAGACATGATATTTATTATTTGTTTTATTTTAATTCACTTGGAAAAAGAACACTTCACAAAAATTGTACAAAACACTTGTATAATAGTTTCACATATATATGAGTTTCTTTAGGTACATCGTTAAGATGAGAAGTTCATAGTAGTCACTACATTACAAATAGATAATTTTTAGTGTGCGCTTGTTTAAATTTTAACAAAAGTTTTTTCATTATTTTAATTTTTTCTCGAAAACTATTAAAGATATCGAATAAATTCTTTTTCCATCTAATAGCTTAGATATTGTAGAATATATTTAAAAATATTTAAATTATTTTTTAATAAAATTTAAAAAAATATGGTAATTTTTCTGGCAAGTTTGCGAATTTTTTTAATAAATTATCAACAAAATTGTAAAAAATTCCAAAAAATTTCCATTTTTTTTAAAAAAGTTCTTTTATAAAAGTTAGTTTTGAATGTTTTCTTTCGATTAAATTAAAAAAATTTTCAATTTCAACAAATTTCGATTTTTAAAAATTATTTTAAAATCTACTCCATGACAGAGAAATTTCTTCATATTGGCACATTTTTCAGTGGTATATTGGAATAATGTTATGGTAGGTAAATTTCTTTGAATTTAATTTTTTATTAAATAAAATGAAAATTTCATGGGGATTTATATTGTAGATATTAATAAAAATGATCTGACACAAATTTTAATAAAATATTATTATAAAATTTAAAAAAATGCAATCGTTTTCTTAGGCTCTTTTACTTTCTACATGCGTATATATGAAATTAAGTAATGAAATGGTAAGGGAATTTCGTCTTTTTATGTAATTATTTTCTTCATTACTAATTTTAAAATATTATTAAAATATTTTAAAGAAATTAATAAAATTTTAAATTAGAAAATTAAAAAATTTATATATTATTTTTTAAATATTTTTGTGATAATAAATAAAGATAAAGAAAATGTAAATACGTGAATATATCGTAAGCAGTAGCTTTTCTAATTTAAAATTTTAATAAAAAATATTTTAATAATTTTACTATTTCTATAAAACGTTAATATATTAGTAATTTCGATTCAATTTAATTTTTGTTAAAAAAAAAAGTTAATAAATAAAACTAAAATTAAATAATATTAAAATTTTCTAATTTCATAATACAAATTCGTGCTCATAAAAACTCAATCCAATAAAAAATCTCACTAATAATGATTTTATTACTTTGCTTATAGAAAAATTTTACAAAAATTCACCTAATAAAATCATTTAGTTAATAACTTCACCCTCAATAAAACCATAAAAAATTTATTTCATTTTAATTACAAGCAAACAAATATTTTTTTTTTTCCAAAAAATTCAAAAGAAAAATTTACTAATATATCAATTGACTAAAAAAAAATTAACAAACCCTTTCCCTATTCATACTCCCTCCTCAGATTTGTATTTAATATGTACTACATTACATTTCATTGAAAGTAAAAAAAAATTTAACTCTTTTTCAAACATTTTTGTGGCCCTGAAAAGGACCGATTGTTTATAAAGAAATTTACGTTGTACTATTAGAATAAATAAATCAAATTAAGCACGTTCACCACGAATACGTCTGGCCAATTGGATGTCCTTTGGCATAATAGTGACACGTTTAGCGTGGATGGCACACAAATTGGTATCTTCAAAAAGACCAACCAAGTAGGCTTCACTAGCTTCTTGAAGAGCCATTACAGCAGAGCTTTGGAAACGCAAATCAGTCTTGAAATCTTGAGCGATTTCACGAACCAAACGTTGGAAGGGCAATTTGCGGATCAACAATTCAGTACTCTTTTGATAGCGACGAATTTCACGCAAAGCAACTGTACCAGGGCGATAACGATGAGGTTTCTTTACACCACCGGTAGCTGGTGCACTTTTACGAGCAGCTTTAGTAGCCAATTGCTTACGTGGTGCTTTGCCACCAGTCGATTTACGAGCAGTTTGCTTAGTACGAGCCATTTTATTTCTTCACTTTTTTTCTTTTCACTTCACTATATATTAACACAAAACACTGTCAACACACGAATAGTCTTTGTCTCGCTTTGAGCATCGGCTTTTATAGAAATTGTACGAAAAATAATACAGGGGTGTGTGTGATTGTGTATCTATACACACAGTAGGTAAAATGTGTTCTTCGTTAATCACAAGAACGAACATTAACAACATATATTGCTATCTCACTCTTTTTTTTGTTGAAATTGGTATAAATACGAGTTCTCCTAAGCTGAAAATCATTAGTTCTTGTGTATCATTCGTGAAGTGTGTATCTAGTGAACAAAAAGTGAAAAAATGACTGGTCGTGGAAAAGGTGGTAAAGGCTTAGGAAAAGGTGGCGCAAAACGTCATCGTAAAGTGTTGCGTGATAATATCCAAGGTATTACCAAGCCAGCTATTAGACGTTTGGCTCGTCGTGGTGGTGTAAAAACG
Source organism: Sarcophaga rosellei (assembly GCA_930367235.1). NCBI lineage: Eukaryota > Metazoa > Arthropoda > Insecta > Diptera > Sarcophagidae > Sarcophaga > Sarcophaga rosellei. The sequence continues at coordinate 69,954,233 of OV884019.1, forward strand.
TATTTCTGGTTTGATCTACGAAGAAACCCGTGGTGTGTTGAAGGTTTTCTTGGAAAACGTTATTCGTGACGCTGTCACCTACACTGAACACGCCAAGAGGAAGACTGTCACCGCTATGGATGTCGTCTATGCTTTGAAGAGACAAGGCCGCACTTTGTACGGTTTCGGCGGTTAAACATATTTTGGACAGTGGACGAAAATTAATGAAAATATTCCAACATTTCTTCTTTTAAAACAAACAATCGGTCCTTTTCAGGGCCACAAAAAAATTTAAAAAAGAGATTCATTTTTTTCTAATTAAGCTACAATTTTTTTTTTTTTATTAAAATAAACATTTTTTATTATGTATATTTTCTTTCATGCATATTTTATACACAGTGTGTGTGTATATTTCATTTTACTTTTGTAAAAAAGGTTCGTATAAATACACCAAAATTTACGAACTGTTTCGTTATTCTTCCGAAACAACGAAATTCGTATCAAACGAAGTTGTTTTTCTTTTAGTTATTTTAAAATGGGTGTGTGTGTGTGTGCTTTTATGTATACACAACAAAACGTTTTGTTGTTTTTTCAAATGAGGGATGATTTTTTTTAACAAAAGACTCGCAGCAGCTGCTTGCATGAAAATTAAAGATAAAAGATTTCTTTTTTATAACTCTGGACAGACACTTTTCTACTAAAAAAAAAAAAAGGAATAAATTATATTTTATTACAGAATTAATTTTTTTTAAATGAACGCGTAAAGTTATAGTTTTTATAAAAAATATTTCTCTTTTAAAAACAAATTTGTCGTCCTGAAAAGGACGGTTGGGGGTAAAAAATAATACGATGTTCTATTTTTAATTCGACAGACAATTCAAATAATTTAGGCCTTCTTTTCGGTTTTCTTGGGCAAAAGCACAGCTTGAATGTTTGGTAAAACACCACCTTGAGCAATAGTTACACCAGACAACAATTTGTTCAATTCTTCGTCATTACGGATAGCCAATTGCAAATGACGGGGAATAATTCTGGTTTTTCTTGTTATCACGAGCAGCGTTGCCAGCCAATTCAAGAACTTCAGCAGCCAAATATTCCATAACGGCAGCTAAATACACTGGAGCACCTGCACCAACACGTTCAGCATAATTGCCTTTACGCAACAAACGATGGATACGACCGACGGGGAATTGCAAACCAGCACGATTTGAACGGGACTTTGCCTTTCCCTTAACTTTGCCACCTTTACCACGACCAGACATTTTTCACTTTTTAGTTTTCTTATTAACACTTCACTGAAACACTGCACACAAAATGATAACAGTGCTGGATTCAGCGTGGCTATTTATACTTTTTTTCGTATACTAAAACATATACTTGAGGGTTGTTTGTTCGTGCGTTGCCGAACTACACCCGATGTTGAATGTTTGGTTCAAAAAAACGTACTTAAGGCGCACATTAGACCGTCGAAATCTATCATTTGTGAACAGTGTTTCAGTGAAGTGTTTGTGAAGTGAATAATAAGTGAAAAATGCCTCCTAAAACCAGTGGTAAAGCAGCAAAGAAGGCCGGCAAAGCCCAAAAGAATATTACAAAGAGTGACAAGAGCAAGAAACGCAAGCGTAAGGAAAGTTATGCTATCTACATTTACAAAGTGTTGAAGCAAGTACATCCAGATACTGGTATTTCTTCAAAGGCAATGAGTATCATGAACAGTTTTGTTAATGATATTTTCGAACGTATTGCCGCTGAAGCTTCTCGTTTGGCTCATTACAACAAACGTTCAACCATCACCAGTCGGGAAATCCAAACTGCTGTCCGTCTATTGTTGCCTGGTGAATTGGCTAAGCACGCTGTAAGCGAAGGTACCAAGGCTGTCACCAAATACACCAGCTCCAAGTAAATTTGTCCGCTTTCCCTCATCGAATGGTTTATCTTTTTATATCAAAAGGCCCTTTTCAGGGCCACAAATATTTTTAGTAAAGAGATTTATTTATTATTCAACATTTTTAAGTTTTTTTTCTTTTGAATTGATTGAATATAAAGTGAGCTAGTATATATATGAGAATTTTTTATTAAATTTAAAAATTAATTTAATTGAAAAAAATTTAATTTAATTGAAAAAAAAAATTTAATTTAATTGAAAAAAAAATTTAATTTATTTTAAATCAAAAAGTTTTTTATGCGATTAAAAACAGAATTTTTTAGGAAAATTCATTATGTTACGTAAAATTAATAAATTGCCGACAAAACGACATTAGTCGGAAATGATTTCTTTTTATTTAATAAGGAAAATGAAAAATTTTTTTAATTAATATTCTATTATAATTAAAATAAAGAAAATAGGTTAATTTTTTAATAAAAAAAAAAATAAAGAAATTAATTTATTAATTATTAAAAAAGAAACATTACTCTCTTAAAATTTCGATAGCAAATAAAAAAACATTTCGACATAATAATAATTAATTAAAAATTCTCAAATTTTCCCCACTTCAGTTTAAATATTTTATATATATAAAATATTTGTTTTTGTATTGTTTGAAATTGAATTTAATCTCTTTAGCAAAATATTTTTGTAGCCCTGAAAAGGGCTTTTTTATATATGCAAAATACATACTGAAATTATTTCGAATATCGAAAATTAATTTACTTCTTGGCGGCGGCCTTTTTGGCAGCTGGTTTCTTGGCTGGAGCAGCTTTTTTGGGCTTGGCAACAGCTGCACTCTTGGCCTTAGGAGCTTTTGGTTTAGTTGCTGGGGCCTTTTTAGCTGGTTTAGCTTTAACAGTGCCAGTCTTCTTTACGGTTTTTACCTTAGCCTTTTCTGTCTTCTTCTTCTCAGCAGTCTTTTGGCGGCAGATGGTTTTTTAGCAGGAGCTACCTTTTTAGCGGCACTAGCAACCTTCTTCTTTTTGTCAGCAGCAGCCTTCTTCTTTTCAGCAGTTGGTTTCTTTGCTTTGGGTTCCTTTGAAGCAGCTGGTGACAATTTGAATGAACCAGACGCACCCTTACCTTTAGTTTGGATTAATTTTCCACTGGTAACAGCACTCTTCAAATATTTCTTAATAAATGGAGCCAATTTTTGGGCATCTACCTTATATGTGCTGGTGAGGTATTTCTTGATGGCTGGCAAAGATGAACCTCCACGTTCCTTCAAGGTTTTAATGGCAGCATCTACCATTTGTTGGGTTGGTGGATGAGTAGGAGCAGCAGATGGTTTTTTTGCTTTAGCGGCAGCAGCCTTCTTCACCTTTTTCTCAGCAGCTGGAGCAGCAGCAACTGGGGAGGCGGATGTTTCACAGCGGCAGAATCAGACATGATATTTATTATTTGTTTTATTTTTAATTCACTTGGAAAAAGAACACTTCACAAAAATTGTACAAAACACTTGTATAATAGTTTCACATATATATGAGTTTCTTTAGGTACATCGTTAAGATGAGAAGTTCATAGTAGTCACTACATTACAAATAGATAATTTTTAGTGTGCGCTTGTTTAAATTTTAACAAAAGTTTTTTCATTATTTTAATTTTTTCTCGAAAACTATTAAAGATATCGAATAAATTCTTTTTCCATCTAATAGCTTAGATATTGTAGAATATATTTAAAAATATTTAAATTATTTTTTAATAAAATTTAAAAAAATATGGTAATTTTTCTGGCAAGTTTGCGAATTTTTTTTAATAAATTATCAACAAAATTGTAAAAAATTCCAAAAAATTTCCATTTTTTTTAAAAAAGTTCTTTTATAAAAGTTAGTTTTGAATGTTTTCTTTCGATTAAATTAAAAAAATTTTCAATTTCAACAAATTTCGATTTTTAAAAATTATTTTAAAATCTACTCCATGACAGAGAAATTTCTTCATATTGGCACATTTTTCAGTGGTATATTGGAATAATGTTATGGTAGGTAAATTTCTTTGAATTTAATTTTTTATTAAATAAAATGAAAATTTCATGGGGATTTATATTGTAGATATTAATAAAAATGATCTGACACAAATTTTAATAAAATATTATTATAAAATTTAAAAAAATGCAATCGTTTTCTTAGGCTCTTTTACTTTCTACATGCGTATATATGAAATTAAGTAATGAAATGGTAAGGGAATTTCGTCTTTTTATGTAATTATTTTCTTCATTACTAATTTAAAATTTTATTAAAATATTTTAAAGAAATTAATAAAATTTTAAATTAGAAAATTAAAAAATTTATATATTATTTTTTAAATATTTTTGTGATAATAAATAAAGATAAAGAAAATGTAAATACGTGAATATATCGTAAGCAGTAGCTTTTCTAATTTAAAATTTTAATAAAAAATATTTTAATAATTTTACTATTTCTATAAAACGTTAATATATTAGTAATTTCGATTCAATTTAATTTTTGTTAAAAAAAAAAGTTAATAAATAAAACTAAAATTAAATAATATTAAAATTTTCTAATTTCATAATACAAATTCGTGCTCATAAAAACTCAATCCAATAAAAAATCTCACTAATAATGATTTTATTACTTTGCTTATAGAAAAATTTTACAAAAATTCACCTAATAAAATCATTTAGTTAATAACTTCACCCTCAATAAAACCATAAAAAATTTATTTCATTTTAATTACAAGCAAACAAATATTTTTTTTTTCCAAAAAATTCAAAAGAAAAATTTACTAATATATCAATTGACTAAAAAAAAATTAACAAACCCTTTCCCTATTCATACTCCCTCCTCAGATTTGTATTTAATATGTACTACATTACATTTCATTGAAAGTAAAAAAAAAATTTAACTCTTTTTCAAACATTTTTGTGGCCCTGAAAAGGACCGATTGTTTATAAAGAAATTTACGTTGTACTATTAGAATAAATAAATCAAATTAAGCACGTTCACCACGAATACGTCTGGCCAATTGGATGTCCTTTGGCATAATAGTGACACGTTTAGCGTGGATGGCACACAAATTGGTATCTTCAAAAAGACCAACCAAGTAGGCTTCACTAGCTTCTTGAAGAGCCATTACAGCAGAGCTTTGGAAACGCAAATCAGTCTTGAAATCTTGAGCGATTTCACGAACCAAACGTTGGAAGGGCAATTTGCGGATCAACAATTCAGTACTCTTTTGATAGCGACGAATTTCACGCAAAGCAACTGTACCAGGGCGATAACGATGAGGTTTCTTTACACCACCGGTAGCTGGTGCACTTTTACGAGCAGCTTTAGTAGCCAATTGCTTACGTGGTGCTTTGCCACCAGTCGATTTACGAGCAGTTTGCTTAGTACGAGCCATTTTATTTCTTCACTTTTTTTCTTTTCACTTCACTATATATTAACACAAACACTGTCAACACACGAATAGTCTTTGTCTCGCTTTGAGCATCGGCTTTTATAGAAATTGTACGAAAAATAATACAGGGGTGTGTGTGATTGTGTATCTATACACACAGTAGGTAAAATGTGTTCTTCGTTAATCACAAGAACGAACATTAACAACATATATTGCTATCTCACTCTTTTTTTTGTTGAAATTGGTATAAATACGAGTTCTCCTAAGCTGAAAATCATTAGTTCTTGTGTATCATTCGTGAAGTGTGTATCTAGTGAACAAAAAGTGAAAAAATGACTGGTCGTGGAAAAGGTGGTAAAGGCTTAGGAAAAGGTGGCGCAAAACGTCATCGTAAAGTGTTGCGTGATAATATCCAAGGTATTACCAAGCCAGCTATTAGACGTTTGGCTCGTCGTGGTGGTGTAAAACGTATTTCTGGTTTGATCTACGAAGAAACCCGTGGTGTGTTGAAGGTTTTCTTGGAAAACGTTATTCGTGACGCTGTCACCTACACTGAACACGCCAAGAGGAAGACTGTCACCGCTATGGATGTCGTCTATGCTTTGAAGAGACAAGGCCGCACTTTGTACGGTTTCGGCGGTTAAACATATTTTGGACAGTGGACGAAAATTAATGAAAATATTCCAACATTTCTTCTTTTAAAACAAACAATCGGTCCTTTTCAGGGCCACAAAAAAATTTAAAAAAGAGATTCATTTTTTTCTAATTAAGCTACAATTTTTTTTTTTTTTATTAAAATAAACATTTTTTATTATGTATATTTTCTTTCATGCATATTTTATACACAGTGTGTGTGTATATTTCATTTTACTTTTGTAAAAAAGGTTCGTATAAATACACCAAAATTTACGAACTGTTTCGTTATTCTTCCGAAAAAAACGAAATTCGTATCAAACGAAGTTGTTTTTCTTTTAGTTATTTTAAAATGGGTGTGTGTGTGTGTGCTTTTATGTATACACAACAAAACGTTTTGTTGTTTTTCAAATGAGGGATGATTTTTTTTAACAAAAGACTCGCAGCAGCTGCTTGCATGAAAATTAAAGATAAAAGATTTCTTTTTTATAACTCTGGACAGACACTTTTCTACTAAAAAAAAAAAAAAGGAATAAATTATATTTTATTACAGAATTAATTTTTTTAAATGAACGCGTAAAGTTATAGTTTTTATAAAAAATATTTCTCTTTTAAAAACAAATTTGTCGTCCTGAAAAGGACGGTTGGGGGTAAAAATAATACGATGTTCTATTTTTAATTCGACAGACAATTCAAATAATTTAGGCCTTCTTTTCGGTTTTCTTGGGCAAAAGCACAGCTTGAATGTTTGGTAAAACACCACCTTGAGCAATAGTTACACCAGACAACAATTTGTTCAATTCTTCGTCATTACGGATAGCCAATTGCAAATGACGGGGAATAATTCTGGTTTTCTTGTTATCACGAGCAGCGTTGCCAGCCAATTCAAGAACTTCAGCAGCCAAATATTCCATAACGGCAGCTAAATACACTGGAGCACCTGCACCAACACGTTCAGCATAATTGCCTTTACGCAACAAACGATGGATACGACCGACGGGGAATTGCAAACCAGCACGATTTGAACGGGACTTTGCCTTTCCCTTAACTTTGCCACCTTTACCACGACCAGACATTTTTCACTTTTTAGTTTTCTTATTAACACTTCACTGAAACACTGCACACAAAATGATAACAGTGCTGGATTCAGCGTGGCTATTTATACTTTTTTCGTATACTAAAACATATACTTGAGGGTTGTTTGTTCGTGCGTTGCCGAACTACACCCGATGTTGAATGTTTGGTTCAAAAAAACGTACTTAAGGCGCACATTAGACCGTCGAAATCTATCATTGTGAACAGTGTTAAAAGTGTTTGTGAAGTGAATAATAAGTGAAAAATGCCTCCTAAAACCAGTGGTAAAGCAGCAAAGAAGGCCGGCAAAGCCCAAAAGAATATTACAAAGAGTGACAAGAGCAAGAAACGCAAGCGTAAGGAAAGTTATGCTATCTACATTTACAAAGTGTTGAAGCAAGTACATCCAGATACTGGTATTTCTTCAAAGGCAATGAGTATCATGAACAGTTTTGTTAATGATATTTTCGAAACGTATTGCCGCTGAAGCTTCTCGTTTGGCTCATTACAACAAACGTTCAACCATCACCAGTCGGGAAATCCAAACTGCTGTCCGTCTATTGTTGCCTGGTGAATTGGCTAAGCACGCTGTAAGCGAAGGTACCAAGGCTGTCACCAAATACACCAGCTCCAAGTAAATTTGTCCGCTTTCCCTCATCGAATGGTTTATCTTTTTATATCAAAAGGCCCTTTTCAGGGCCACAAATATTTTTTAGTAAAGAGATTTATTTATTATTCAACATTTTTAAGTTTTTTTTCTTTTGAATTGAATTGAATATAAAGTGAGCTAGTATATATATGAGAATTTTTATTAAATTTAAAAATTAATTTAATTGAAAAAAATTTAATTTAATTGAAAAAAAAAATTTAATTTAATTGAAAAAAAAATTTAATTTATTTTAAATCAAAAAGTTTTTTATGCGATTAAAAACAGAATTTTTTAGGAAAATTCATTATGTTACGTAAAATTAATAAATTGCCGACAAAACGACATTAGTCGGAAATGATTTCTTTTTATTTAATAAGGAAAATGAAAAATTTTTTTAATTAATATTCTATTATAATTAAAATAAAGAAAATAGGTTAATTTTTTAATAAAAAAAAAAATAAAGAAATTAATTTATTAATTATTAAAAAAGAAACATTACTCTCTTAAAATTTCGATAGCAAATAAAAAAACATTTCGACATAATAATAATTAATTAAAAATTCTCAAATTTTCCCCACTTCAGTTTAAATATTTTATATATATAAAATATTTGTTTTTGTATTGTTTGAAATTGAATTTAATCTCTTTAGCAAAATATTTTGTAGCCCTGAAAAGGGCTTTTTTATATATGCAAAATACATACTGAAATTATTTCGAATATCGAAAATTAATTTACTTCTTGGCGGCGGCCTTTTTGGCAGCTGGTTTCTTGGCTGGAGCAGCTTTTTTGGGCTTGGCAACAGCTGCACTCTTGGCCTTAGGAGCTTTTGGTTTAGTTGCTGGGGCCTTTTTAGCTGGTTTAGCTTTAACAGTGCCAGTCTTCTTTACGGTTTTTACCTTAGCCTTTTCTGTCTTCTTCTTCTCAGCAGTCTTTTTGGCGGCAGATGGTTTTTTAGCAGGAGCTACCTTTTTAGCGGCACTAGCAACCTTCTTCTTTTTGTCAGCAGCAGCCTTCTTCTTTTCAGCAGTTGGTTTCTTTGCTTTGGGTTCCTTTGAAGCAGCTGGTGACAATTTGAATGAACCAGACGCACCCTTACCTTTAGTTTGGATTAATTTTCCACTGGTAACAGCACTCTTCAAATATTTCTTAATAAATGGAGCCAATTTTTGGGCATCTACCTTATATGTGCTGGTGAGGTATTTCTTGATGGCTGGCAAAGATGAACCTCCACGTTCCTTCAAGGTTTTAATGGCAGCATCTACCATTTGTTGGGTTGGTGGATGAGTAGGAGCAGCAGATGGTTTTTTTGCTTTAGCGGCAGCAGCCTTCTTCACCTTTTTCTCAGCAGCTGGAGCAGCAGCAACTGGGGAGGCGGATGTTTCAACAGCGGCAGAATCAGACATGATATTTATTATTTGTTTTATTTTAATTCACTTGGAAAAAGAACACTTCACAAAAATTGTACAAAACACTTGTATAATAGTTTCACATATATATGAGTTTCTTTAGGTACATCGTTAAGATGAGAAGTTCATAGTAGTCACTACATTACAAATAGATAATTTTTAGTGTGCGCTTGTTTAAATTTTAACAAAAGTTTTTTCATTATTTTAATTTTTTCTCGAAAACTATTAAAGATATCGAATAAATTCTTTTTCCATCTAATAGCTTAGATATTGTAGAATATATTTAAAAATATTTAAATTATTTTTTAATAAAATTTAAAAAAATATGGTAATTTTTCTGGCAAGTTTGCGAATTTTTTTTAATAAATTATCAACAAAATTGTAAAAAATTCCAAAAAATTTCCATTTTTTTTAAAAAAGTTCTTTTATAAAAGTTAGTTTTGAATGTTTTCTTTCGATTAAATTAAAAAAATTTTCAATTTCAACAAATTTCGATTTTTAAAAATTATTTTAAAATCTACTCCATGACAGAGAAATTTCTTCATATTGGCACATTTTTCAGTGGTATATTGGAATAATGTTATGGTAGGTAAATTTCTTTGAATTTAATTTTTTATTAAATAAAATGAAAATTTCATGGGGATTTATATTGTAGATATTAATAAAAATGATCTGACACAAATTTTAATAAAATATTATTATAAAATTTAAAAAAATGCAATCGTTTTCTTAGGCTCTTTTACTTTCTACATGCGTATATATGAAATTAAGTAATGAAATGGTAAGGGAATTTCGTCTTTTTATGTAATTATTTTCTTCATTACTAATTTTAAAATATTATTAAAATATTTTAAAGAAATTAATAAAATTTTAAATTAGAAAATTAAAAAATTTATATATTATTTTTTAAATATTTTTGTGATAATAAATAAAGATAAAGAAAATGTAAATACGTGAATATATCGTAAGCAGTAGCTTTTCTAATTTAAAATTTTAATAAAAAATATTTTAATAATTTTACTATTTCTATAAAACGTTAATATATTAGTAATTTCGATTCAATTTAATTTTTGTTAAAAAAAAAAGTTAATAAATAAAACTAAAATTAAATAATATTAAAATTTTCTAATTTCATAATACAAATTCGTGCTCATAAAAACTCAATCCAATAAAAAATCTCACTAATAATGATTTTATTACTTTGCTTATAGAAAAATTTTACAAAAATTCACCTAATAAAATCATTTAGTTAATAACTTCACCCTCAATAAAACCATAAAAAATTTATTTCATTTTAATTACAAGCAAACAAATATTTTTTTTTTCCAAAAAATTCAAAAGAAAAATTTACTAATATATCAATTGACTAAAAAAAAATTAACAAACCCTTTCCCTATTCATACTCCCTCCTCAGATTTGTATTTAATATGTACTACATTACATTTCATTGAAAGTAAAAAAAAATTTAACTCTTTTTCAAACATTTTTGTGGCCCTGAAAAGGACCGATTGTTTATAAAGAAATTTACGTTGTACTATTAGAATAAATAAATCAAATTAAGCACGTTCACCACGAATACGTCTGGCCAATTGGATGTCCTTTGGCATAATAGTGACACGTTTAGCGTGGATGGCACACAAATTGGTATCTTCAAAAAGACCAACCAAGTAGGCTTCACTAGCTTCTTGAAGAGCCATTACAGCAGAGCTTTGGAAACGCAAATCAGTCTTGAAATCTTGAGCGATTTCACGAACCAAACGTTGGAAGGGCAATTTGCGGATCAACAATTCAGTACTCTTTTGATAGCGACGAATTTCACGCAAAGCAACTGTACCAGGGCGATAACGATGAGGTTTCTTTACACCACCGGTAGCTGGTGCACTTTTACGAGCAGCTTTAGTAGCCAATTGCTTACGTGGTGCTTTGCCACCAGTCGATTTACGAGCAGTTTGCTTAGTACGAGCCATTTTATTTCTTCACTTTTTTTCTTTTCACTTCACTATATATTAACACAAACACTGTCAACACACGAATAGTCTTTGTCTCGCTTTGAGCATCGGCTTTTATAGAAATTGTACGAAAAATAATACAGGGGTGTGTGTGATTGTGTATCTATACACACAGTAGGTAAAATGTGTTCTTCGTTAATCACAAGAACGAACATTAACAACATATATTGCTATCTCACTCTTTTTTTTGTTGAAATTGGTATAAATACGAGTTCTCCTAAGCTGAAAATCATTAGTTCTTGTGTATCATTCGTGAAGTGTGTATCTAGTGAACAAAAAGTGAAAAAATGACTGGTCGTGGAAAAGGTGGTAAAGGCTTAGGAAAAGGTGGCGCAAAACGTCATCGTAAAGTGTTGCGTGATAATATCCAAGGTATTACCAAGCCAGCTATTAGACGTTTGGCTCGTCGTGGTGGTGTAAAACGTATTTCTGGTTTGATCTACGAAGAAACCCGTGGTGTGTTGAAGGTTTTCTTGGAAAACGTTATTCGTGACGCTGTCACCTACACTGAACACGCCAAGAGGAAGACTGTCACCGCTATGGATGTCGTCTATGCTTTGAAGAGACAAGGCCGCACTTTGTACGGTTTCGGCGGTTAAACATATTTTGGACAGTGGACGAAAATTAATGAAAATATTCCAACATTTCTTCTTTTAAAACAAACAATCGGTCCTTTTCAGGGCCACAAAAAAATTTAAAAAAGAGATTCATTTTTTTCTAATTAAGCTACAATTTTTTTTTTTTTTATTAAAATAAACATTTTTTATTATGTATATTTTCTTTCATGCATATTTTATACACAGTGTGTGTGTATATTTCATTTTACTTTTGTAAAAAAGGTTCGTATAAATACACCAAAATTTACGAACTGTTTCGTTATTCTTCCGAAACAACGAAATTCGTATCAAACGAAGTTGTTTTTCTTTTAGTTATTTTAAAATGGGTGTGTGTGTGTGTGCTTTTATGTATACACAACAAAACGTTTTGTTGTTTTTCAAATGAGGGATGATTTTTTTTAACAAAAGACTCGCAGCAGCTGCTTGCATGAAAATTAAAGATAAAAGATTTCTTTTTTATAACTCTGGACAGACACTTTTCTACTAAAAAAAAAAAAAGGAATAAATTATATTTTATTACAGAATTAATTTTTTTTAAATGAACGCGTAAAGTTATAGTTTTTATAAAAAATATTTCTCTTTTAAAAACAAATTTGTCGTCCTGAAAAGGACGGTTGGGGGTAAAAATAATACGATGTTCTATTTTTAATTCGACAGACAATTCAAATAATTTAGGCCTTCTTTTCGGTTTTCTTGGGCAAAAGCACAGCTTGAATGTTTGGTAAAACACCACCTTGAGCAATAGTTACACCAGACAACAATTTGTTCAATTCTTCGTCATTACGGATAGCCAATTGCAAATGACGGGGAATAATTCTGGTTTTCTTGTTATCACGAGCAGCGTTGCCAGCCAATTCAAGAACTTCAGCAGCCAAATATTCCATAACGGCAGCTAAATACACTGGAGCACCTGCACCAACACGTTCAGCATAATTGCCTTTACGCAACAAACGATGGATACGACCGACGGGGAATTGCAAACCAGCACGATTTGAACGGGACTTTGCCTTTCCCTTAACTTTGCCACCTTTACCACGACCAGACATTTTTCACTTTTTAGTTTTCTTATTAACACTTCACTGAAACACTGCACACAAAATGATAACAGTGCTGGATTCAGCGTGGCTATTTATACTTTTTTCGTATACTAAAACATATACTTGAGGGTTGTTTGTTCGTGCGTTGCCGAACTACACCCGATGTTGAATGTTTGGTTCAAAAAAACGTACTTAAGGCGCACATTAGACCGTCGAAATCTATCATTTGTGAACAGTGTTAAAAGTGTTTGTGAAGTGAATAATAAGTGAAAAATGCCTCCTAAAACCAGTGGTAAAGCAGCAAAGAAGGCCGGCAAAGCCCAAAAGAATATTACAAAGAGTGACAAGAGCAAGAAACGCAAGCGTAAGGAAAGTTATGCTATCTACATTTACAAAGTGTTGAAGCAAGTACATCCAGATACTGGTATTTCTTCAAAGGCAATGAGTATCATGAACAGTTTTGTTAATGATATTTTCGAACGTATTGCCGCTGAAGCTTCTCGTTTGGCTCATTACAACAAACGTTCAACCATCACCAGTCGGGAAATCCAAACTGCTGTCCGTCTATTGTTGCCTGGTGAATTGGCTAAGCACGCTGTAAGCGAAGGTACCAAGGCTGTCACCAAATACACCAGCTCCAAGTAAATTTGTCCGCTTTCCCTCATCGAATGGTTTATCTTTTTATATCAAAAGGCCCTTTTCAGGGCCACAAATATTTTTTAGTAAAGAGATTTATTTATTATTCAACATTTTTAAGTTTTTTTTCTTTTGAATTGAATTGAATATAAAGTGAGCTAGTATATATATGAGAATTTTTTATTAAATTTAAAAATTAATTTAATTGAAAAAAATTTAATTTAATTGAAAAAAAAAATTTAATTTAATTGAAAAAAAAATTTAATTTATTTTAAATCAAAAAGTTTTTTATGCGATTAAAAACAGAATTTTTTAGGAAAATTCATTATGTTACGTAAAATTAATAAATTGCCGACAAAACGACATTAGTCGGAAATGATTTCTTTTTATTTAATAAGGAAAATGAAAAATTTTTTTAATTAATATTCTATTATAATTAAAATAAAGAAAATAGGTTAATTTTTTAATAAAAAAAAAAATAAAGAAATTAATTTATTAATTATTAAAAAAGAAACATTACTCTCTTAAAATTTCGATAGCAAATAAAAAAACATTTCGACATAATAATAATTAATTAAAAATTCTCAAATTTTCCCCACTTCAGTTTAAATATTTTATATATATAAAATATTTGTTTTTGTATTGTTTGAAATTGAATTTAATCTCTTTAGCAAAATATTTTGTAGCCCTGAAAAGGGCTTTTTTATATATGCAAAATACATACTGAAATTATTTCGAATATCGAAAATTAATTTACTTCTTGGCGGCGGCCTTTTTGGCAGCTGGTTTCTTGGCTGGAGCAGCTTTTTTGGGCTTGGCAACAGCTGCACTCTTGGCCTTAGGAGCTTTTGGTTTAGTTGCTGGGGCCTTTTTAGCTGGTTTAGCTTTAACAGTGCCAGTCTTCTTTACGGTTTTTACCTTAGCCTTTTCTGTCTTCTTCTTCTCAGCAGTCTTTTTGGCGGCAGATGGTTTTTTAGCAGGAGCTACCTTTTTAGCGGCACTAGCAACCTTCTTCTTTTTGTCAGCAGCAGCCTTCTTCTTTTCAGCAGTTGGTTTCTTTGCTTTGGGTTCCTTTGAAGCAGCTGGTGACAATTTGAATGAACCAGACGCACCCTTACCTTTAGTTTGGATTAATTTTCCACTGGTAACAGCACTCTTCAAATATTTCTTAATAAATGGAGCCAATTTTTGGGCATCTACCTTATATGTGCTGGTGAGGTATTTCTTGATGGCTGGCAAAGATGAACCTCCACGTTCCTTCAAGGTTTTAATGGCAGCATCTACCATTTGTTGGGTTGGTGGATGAGTAGGAGCAGCAGATGGTTTTTTTGCTTTAGCGGCAGCAGCCTTCTTCACCTTTTTCTCAGCAGCTGGAGCAGCAGCAACTGGGGAGGCGGATGTTTCAACAGCGGCAGAATCAGACATGATATTTATTATTTGTTTTATTTTAATTCACTTGGAAAAAGAACACTTCACAAAAATTGTACAAAACACTTGTATAATAGTTTCACATATATATGAGTTTCTTTAGGTACATCGTTAAGATGAGAAGTTCATAGTAGTCACTACATTACAAATAGATAATTTTTAGTGTGCGCTTGTTTAAATTTTAACAAAAGTTTTTTCATTATTTTAATTTTTTCTCGAAAACTATTAAAGATATCGAATAAATTCTTTTTCCATCTAATAGCTTAGATATTGTAGAATATATTTAAAAATATTTAAATTATTTTTTAATAAAATTTAAAAAAATATGGTAATTTTTCTGGCAAGTTTGCGAATTTTTTTTAATAAATTATCAACAAAATTGTAAAAAATTCCAAAAAATTTCCATTTTTTTTAAAAAAGTTCTTTTATAAAAGTTAGTTTTGAATGTTTTCTTTCGATTAAATTAAAAAAATTTTCAATTTCAACAAATTTCGATTTTTAAAAATTATTTTAAAATCTACTCCATGACAGAGAAATTTCTTCATATTGGCACATTTTTCAGTGGTATATTGGAATAATGTTATGGTAGGTAAATTTCTTTGAATTTAATTTTTTATTAAATAAAATGAAAATTTCATGGGGATTTATATTGTAGATATTAATAAAAATGATCTGACACAAATTTTAATAAAATATTATTATAAAATTTAAAAAAATGCAATCGTTTTCTTAGGCTCTTTTACTTTCTACATGCGTATATATGAAATTAAGTAATGAAATGGTAAGGGAATTTCGTCTTTTTATGTAATTATTTTCTTCATTACTAATTTTAAAATATTATTAAAATATTTTAAAGAAATTAATAAAATTTTAAATTAGAAAATTAAAAAATTTATATATTATTTTTTAAATATTTTTGTGATAATAAATAAAGATAAAGAAAATGTAAATACGTGAATATATCGTAAGCAGTAGCTTTTCTAATTTAAAATTTTAATAAAAAATATTTTAATAATTTTACTATTTCTATAAAACGTTAATATATTAGTAATTTCGATTCAATTTAATTTTTGTTAAAAAAAAAAGTTAATAAATAAAACTAAAATTAAATAATATTAAAATTTTCTAATTTCATAATACAAATTCGTGCTCATAAAAACTCAATCAAATAAAAAATCTCACTAATAATGATTTTATTACTTTGCTTATAGAAAAATTTTACAAAAATTCACCTAATAAAATCATTTAGTTAATAACTTCACCCTCAATAAAACCATAAAAAATTTATTTCATTTTAATTACAAGCAAACAAATATTTTTTTTTTCCAAAAAATTCAAAAGAAAAATTTACTAATATATCAATTGACTAAAAAAAAATTAACAAACCCTTTCCCTATTCATACTCCCTCCTCAGATTTGTATTTAATATGTACTATCTCCTGAGCCGTTGGTGTTTTGAGACTTCGATAGTAGTCGATATTAATTTCTTTCTTGAGCCCTTGATATTTTGAGAATGCGATAGAAGGCGATTAGTAGTTAAGACCTTTTGTTGAAAGTTCTTTGACAGTGTTGCCATTTTTGACTTATATATAACCAAAACTGGTTATTTTTTTTGTGCAATATGTAGATTTTTCTGGTGGCTTGTTTTGGTTAATTTAATTTAATGATTTTTAAATGTAATATAAGTGATGGTTGACTTTTGTTCACGGGGGGTGCAGGGTAAATTAAACAAAATATTTTAATTTAAGCCGAAACGAAAAAGAATTAAATTGTATTAGAAAATACACAATATTAATTAAATAATTAATTAAGGACGTACCTTTCGGGTTGGGGGTTGATCGGGTATTGATTCTTTTCTATTTTCATATCATTCACAATAGTATAAATGTAAGAACAGAGGTGGTTTATACACTTAAACTAAACTTATATCTAAGACTTAAAATTAGGGTGGCCAGCGTGAACAACTTTGAATAATAATTCCAATAATAATAATTATTATTATTTTTTCCCTGTTTGGTGATTTCTTTTTCAGTAGTTGGTTATAACATTTTTTATTCCCTGGCAACATTGATTTTTGGCTGTGGTTGGCGATGTTACCAGATGCAAGTTGTAAGTTTTAGTTATAAAATGAGTATATAATATAGTGTCATATACTATAATAGAATGAAATAATCATATTGTTAATTAATTATAAAAGCAATTAGCTGATAATATAATCAAAAGGTTTTAATAACATAATTCTTATTATTTCACTAAATAAAAACGTTTGAACGGAAAGAATAATTTTATTTTCAGCACACTGGCAATACTGTTGATGTTTAACAGCTGATTGCTTAGCTAGATATTACTGCCGCATTTTGACAATTTTTTGTTTTGTTTACAAAGTCGTTTATACAAAACGTTTGCCCAGTGCTTGGAATAAAAATCATGTCGAGAAATCGTAAACGTGATGCTCAAGATAGCAGTTCGGAAGAAATCGACAGTGAAGAAGAGAGTAGACGCAGAGACTTGAAGGAAAGAGATGAATTTGCTGAAAGACTAAAGAAAAAAGATGAAGGGCGGACACGCAAAGTGCTGGAGTCCAGCTCTAGCCGAAAGGTTATTGAAGAGGCGGCAAAAAGATTGAAACTGGAACATGAGGACAGGGATAAAATATTACCGCAATTGCGTATACAATCGAGAAGGAAATACTTGGAAAAACGCAAAGAAGATAAGGTAGCCGAATTAGAAGCTGATATATTGGATGATGAATACTTGTTTGAGGACGCTGTGTAAGTCGAATGCAATGTTCAAACGGTTCTTTTTTAAATTTCTTTATATTTTTATTGTTTATTTAGTTTAACTGAAAAAGAGCGCAAGGAAAGGGAGTACAAAAAGCAACTGTTAACAATAGCCAAGGAGCATGAAAAGGCAAGAGAACTGGAACGCATACAGCGGTATCATATGCCAAGAGATTTGAAAAAAGGCGAAAAAGGTAAGCAGAAATATAACCATTTTTATGATTAGAAGAGTTTAAATTAAGATTTCCATCTTTCCTAATATATTACTATAACATACATACATAATTGGCCATTACAACCCATCAGTCAAAATTATGGCCTAGCTTCTCACACCACTCATGTTGTGTGCGTTAATTTTATACGTGAGTGGCGAGACCTACAGTTTAACGTCGACTCCGAATGACAGGTTTTTGGGAAACTTTTCATTAAATTTTCAATTTTATTTGCTCTCAGAGAGACCTACAGTTTAACGTCGACTCCGAATGACAGATTTTCGAGAAATGTTTTCATGGCAGGTTTATTTACTCTCAGAGTTTTTGCCAGAAATCTGTTGAGAGGAAGTAGCCGAAGAAATAATTTGTTTTCATATTTCGTTTTGATGTCTGGCCTGGGGCTCGAACTCGAGCTTTACGTCTAATAAGCGAACACACTACCTACTAGACTACGGCGACCTTGTATTGGTATTTGCTGACATTAAAAATTCTTGCCAATATTAATTTGTACAATTTTCTTAAGTTACTGGTTCATTAGTTATGGGGTTAATCACAATATTTCATTAACTTTATAATAAAGTTATTTTTGATGAACTATTTGGTGTTTTCAACACGATTTAAAGTCATCCTGAGTTCATTTCGTGTTAGCTTAGAAGTAAAATGACAACTATTTTATTGATTTTTTTTTGTAATTGTTTGTCTTCAAGTCTTCCAACGATTTATTAAAAAATTCGAAAATTATTTTCCATGGTCAACGATTTAGCGCATTAGTTTTGGAGCAATAATTGCAATTTTGTGCCATAATTTGTTACAATAAAATGTATCTCTGTTTTAATTTTCGTACGAAATTTTGAAGAGGTGTCAAACTACAGCTTTGTTCTAAATTAAAATATACTTTTTTTTTTGATACTATATACATTTATGAAATGGTTTTTTTTAATAAGTTTTGCTTTACATATTCCAATTTAAAGCCGCCTCTATGCTGGGCATATGCTATATATAGATACTCTACGATTCTGTCTTCTCCTCTAGCTTTATTACTTCATTTGATGTAGAACAGGTAGTTTTTGGCATCTTTTATTTCTGTTTTGTATGATACAGTTTGTCTGTTGGATTGATTCGCACTATTTTTAGTTTTTTATGTTTGTTTTTTTTACATCTATTTTCTGGGATTCATTAGTCAGCTTGTCTATTTTATTCTGCACTTGTCGCCTGCATACTCTAGTGACTACGGCCTTACTGTAGTTCAGGTGGGTATCACACAGTTCCCCTTGAATCTCTATTATCTACATCCGCAATAAGAAATAAATGGGGAAATAACAAACAACTGTATGACCGAAGTTTACGCCCACAATAATACCAAATAAGTGTGGAAATATCAACCACCCCTGTCCGACCTTTAAAATATTGTGAAAAGGATGGAATAATTTGTCGCCGTGCCGTGTATTCGTTTCAAAACCAGCATAGCCGGTGCATATAAGCTGTATTATTTTTTCTGAATACATCTATATTCTGTAGCTCATTCCTTGTGCATAAATAAAAAATTAAATCCAACTAGAAGAGAGGTGGTTTTCTTCAGATGTTGAAATACGGACAGTCTTCATTTTTTTTTTTGACAGCCTTCAATCGGAACAACTACTCTCAATATATCGTAAAATCGTGGATGTAGTATTTCTGTAATAACTGAAGATCGTCATTAAGTCTCATCGAATTTACCTTTTTCAAAGATTTTATAACTTCAGTGATATCTGTTTTAGTTATTAGTCGTTGTCTTTATTGATAATTTGCTTTATGTCATAAAAATCTAAAGTTATTGTTGGCAATTTTTGATATTATTGAGGTTCTCTTGCAATTTTACCGTTATAACAAACACCCAAATAGCCTGTTTTCTTCATTTCCAATAGTGAAGTCAAAATATTTTCCAATCCAATTGGTAATGCAGCAAATGCTTTTAGTTCTTCATTCATTTTTGATTTGGCGAATTCTTAAATAAAATAAAAGAGTTTGGCGTATTATTTATTATTATTATACTAAAATTATTATTATAATACTAAAACGATTTGCATGGAAACACATATATGTACATACATACATAATTGGACATATTTGGACAGTCAGAATTAAGACCTAGCTTCTCACACCATTAATGTTGTGTGGTGTTTGCCAGAAATCTGCTGAGAGGAAGTCGCCTAAGAAATATTTTTTCATATTTTCGTTTTCTGTCTGACCTTGGGTTTAAACCGTCGCCTTACGTCTAATAAGCCAATACACTGCCTACTAGATTACGACGATTTGAGACATATCTATCGCATTTTATTCTCATGAGTAGAATAATAAGGGGTGATTTTTTAAGAGCTATAGGAAAATTTAAAAAAACTTAACATTCAGAAAAATGCATGAAATCTTTATTTGAATCGATAGTACGGTCCATATAATTTAATGTTTGAAGATTATTTCATGCAAATGTTGACCGCGACTGCGCCTCAAATGGTCCATCCACTTAGCCCAATTTTGGCATACTCTTTCCAACATTTCAGCCTGTATCTCACGAATAAATGCTTCAATGTTGTCTTCCAATGCGTCAATTGAAGCGGGCTTGTCTGTATAGACATGAGCTTTAACATAGCCCCGCAAAAAATAGTCTAAAGGCTTCAAACCGCACGATCTAGGCGGCCAATTGACCGGTCTCGAACGTGAAATAAAATGTTCACCGAACTCGCCTCTCAATAAGTCCATTGTTACGCGTGCTGTGTGGCATGTGGCACCGTCTTGTTGAAACCACTTGTCATGCGAGTCAAGCTCTTGCATTTTGGGCAAAAAAAGTTGGATATCATCTCACGGTAGCGCTTACCATTCACAGTTACGTTACGATTCGCAGCATCTTTGAAGAAGTACGGTCCAATGATGCCACCAGCCCATAAACCGCACCAAACTGTGACTTTTTCTGGATGCATTGGTAGCTTTTGCAATGCTTCTGGCTGATCTTCGCTCCAAAATCGACAATTCTGCTTATTTACGTATCCCAAATAGCCGCTTCAGTGGGTCGATTAAACTGACCATAAAATGGAAGAAGCGCGCGATGAACTTTCTTAACCGAGCACGCATTTTGATAATAAAATTCAATGATTTGCAAGCATTGTTCGTTTGTAAGACGATTCATGGTTAAATTATAGACCAAACTGAAGATGTTTGACAGTGAAACAAAACACGAAACGTGCGTGAGCTGTTTAAACCAGTGTTGCTAAAAAGATAATAGCTAAAAAAATCACCCGTTATTACCATAATTGTAAGTTTTAATATATAAAAACATTATAAGTAGTTTTGTTTCTTCATATGGAATTAAAAAAACTCTACTTTTTCCTATAATTCTTGCAGAGGAATATGTGGAAGTAGACGAAAATGAACGACAGCCCAACTCTGAACAAAAGAAATGGGAAGCGGAGCAATTGGCTTCTGCCAGGTTTCAGTTTGGAGCCAAAGATGCCAAAGCACAAGAAGAGTATGAGCTGCTTCTGGATGATCAAATTGACTTTATTCAGGCTCTTACAATGGATGGCTCTAAAGATAAAACATCAAAAGAGCCTGAAATTTCCGAAGCTGAACGGAAACGAATGACCATTGAAGAAACACGTAAATCTTTGCCAGTGTATCCCTTTAAGAATGATTTGATAGAAGCCATTAAAGAGCATCAGGTAAGAAATTTAAAGTCATCATTTTTCTTTTGAACTTCAAATTTATATTAATTGGAATAGATTCTCATAATTGAAGGAGAAACTGGTTCGGGAAAGACAACACAAATACCACAGTTTTTGGTAGATGCCGGATTTACTAAAGATAAAAAGAAAATTGGCTGTACACAACCACGTCGAGTTGCTGCAATGTCTGTAGCTGCACGTGTAGCAGAAGAAATGGGAGTTAAGTTAGGTAACGAAGTAGGCTACAGTATACGTTTCGAAGATTGCACATCTGGTGAGTAAGTAGAACTGAAATATTGAAATTTATTTACTAACTTCTTTTTTAATTTCATTTTCATTTTATAGAGAGGACAGTTCTAAAGTACATGACAGATGGTACATTGCATAGAGAATTTTTATCAGAACCAGATTTGGGTTCCTACAGTGTCATGATAATCGATGAGGCTCATGAACGCACTTTGCATACAGACATATTATTTGGCTTAGTTAAAGATATTACTAGGTTTCGTCCAGAGTTGAAATTATTAATTTCAAGTGCTACTTTAGATGCAGAAAAATTTTCACAATTTTTCGACGATGCACCCATATTTCGTATACCAGGACGAAGATATCCGGTAAGTTATAATCATATAGATATAAATTAGCTTAAATTGTTTTTAAAAGTTTGCATTTTAAGGTTGATATATTTTATACGAAAGCCCCAGAAGCTGATTATATTGATGCCTGCTGTGTTTCTGTTCTGCAAATTCACGCCACACAACCTTTGGGAGACATTTTGGTATTCCTTACCGGTCAGGACGAAATTGAGACGTGCCAGGAAATCTTACAGGATCGTGTTAAGCGTTTGGGCTCTAAAATTCGAGAGCTTGTTATCATACCGGTTTATGCGAATTTACCAAGTGATATGCAAGCGAAAATATTTGAGCCTACACCACCGAATGCCCGTAAAGTAATTTTGGCTACCAATATAGCTGAAACTTCTTTAACCATAGACAATATTATATATGTAATCGATCCAGGCTTTGCTAAGCAAAATAATTTCAATTCCCGCACTGGCATGGAATCTTTAATGGTTGTACCAATTTCAAAGGCTTCGGCAAATCAAAGAGCGGGCAGAGCCGGTCGAACAGCACCCGGCAAATGCTTTCGTTTATATACTGCCTGGGCCTATAAACATGAGCTCGAAGATAACACGGTTCCAGAAATTCAGCGTATTAATTTAGGAAATGCTGTTTTAATGCTAAAAGCATTAGGCATTAATGATCTGATACATTTTGATTTTCTTGATCCACCCCCTCATGAAACTCTGGTGTTGGCTCTAGAACAGTTATATGCTTTAGGTGCATTGAATCATCATGGTGAATTAACAAAACTGGGTAGACGTATGGCCGAATTTCCTGTTGACCCAATGATGGGTAAAATGCTGTTGGCAAGTGAAAAGTAAGTAGCTTATGAAAATACCCATACATGTGTAGGCATGACCACTAACATACTAAAAACATTATGCTTTCAGATATAAATGTTCAGAAGAAATGGTAACAATTGCTGCAATGCTATCGGTAAATAGTGCAATATTCTATAGACCCAAGGACAAAATAATACACGCTGATACAGCACGTAAAAATTTCAATCATATTAATGGAGATCATTTATCGCTTATGCAAGTATACAATCAATGGGCCGAAACCGATTATAGCACACAATGGTGCTATGAGAACTTCATACAATATCGTTCCATGAAGAGAGCACGAGATGTTCGTGAGCAATTAATAGGTCTAATGCAAAGGGTTGAAATTGATATGGTATCTTGCCTGCCAGAGACAATGAATATACGGAAATCCATAACAGCAGGTTATTTTTATCATGTAGCACGTTTATCGAAGGGTGGCAATTACAAAACAATTAAACATAATCAAACCGTTATGATACATCCAAATTCATCTTTATTCGAGGAGTTACCACGTTGGATTTTATATCATGAGTTGGTGTTTACAACGAAAGAATATATGCGTCAAGTTATTGACATTGAAAGTAAATGGCTTCTAGAGGTCGCACCACATTATTATAAAGCAAAGGAATTGGAGGATTCAACAAATAAAAAAATGCCTAAAGGTCAAGGTAGAGCTACAATGACTGAATAAATGCCAAACTATAAAATGCTTTATAGTTTAATGTTACAAAATGATAATGTTTTTGTATAAATAAGATTTTATTTGCTCTAAATATATCTGGAAGAATGTTTCTAACAATATCCAACTGTATAATTTTTAATAGCCGTGATCCCCTACCCAATACAGCGTTCTGTTCTAATGACATTGGCTAAAATAGATAGGAATACGAACCTTATGTACGAACCAACAAAAATTCTTGCTTTAAATCGAATTTTTCTCCCTTTTAAAAAGAGAAAACCTAACTAAAATCACTGATAATTTGTTCAGGACACGTCTGTCAGCATTTAATTGTTAAATGATTGTTAAATCAGCATTTTTAATAATAAAAAAAAATCAATTAATAATTTCTTAATGAATTTATTAAAAATGTCTTCAAAACGTAAGAATAATCCTCGATTTAAAATGCAGAGATCGGTTAGTAATAATAGGTTCCAGATGCTCTCTACCTAACAGACGATGATGGTTCAAGCGTTGAAAATGAAGGAGCCGAATAGGATGTCAAGAATCCACCAATAATTGTTGATAATTGTTATAAATTTACTTATAAAAATCTTATTGGTAAAATCAGTAAATATTAAAGAATTTCCATCGGAACTAAATTAATGCCGAAATCGAAAGCTGAATATGACGAAACTGTAAATAAACTAAAGATTGCTCAGATGAAATTTTTCACTCATCCTATAAAAGACAATAAAAGTTTTAAGCTTATGTTGTTCGGTTTACCACAAGTTAGCTTAGAAATCTTAAAAAGTTATGTTAAAGACGCATTCAACATAGAATTGGTCAACGTTAAAGAAATAACAACCACGCGCTCAAACCCAAATGATGCATTATATATGATGGAGTTTAACCGCAGTCACATAACAAAGCGGTAGGTTATAAAGATTAAATATATTTACCGTATTGTTGTACACTGGAGTATTCCCCAACGTAGGTCAAGAGGTCCTACTTAATGCTCTAAATATGCTATGTATGAATGACCATGAATCTTCAAATTGTTTCAGAGCTGAAGCGTGTTTAGGATGCGGTGGAGCCCATGATTACTCAAATTGTCAACTTAATAAAACAACAGAAGATGGTCCTGTTACGTACAATGCTTCAATTGTATTTAAAAAACGTTAATTACCGTGTTGATGATCCTCACTGTCCTTCAAGAAAGGAATATTTGCAGATTCGACAATGAACTACGAACAGTAGGCGACCAGTAAGGCAAGTACGTCAAGACGACATTGTTTCTATTTCATCAGACGATATGCTGGAGAAGGCAAGGGGTTACGAGGTGCCATTTCCTTAAAAAGTATCAGGCAAGTCAAAATAATGTTTCTTATGCCTCAGATGCTGGTTCAAAATAAAGAACGCAACAATATCATAATTTGTCGAACGAGCAAATTATAGGCATTCATTTCAAAGCCTCAGACGCATTAGAAAAATGCAATAACATTTCTTTTCAATAAATCTCCGAAAAGGATACCTTCGATACCACTACCTGTAGAAGGAGCTGAAATTCCTTTTTTGATACCATTAAATATGGGCCTGTTCGTAAATGCATTACTGCGCTGCATATTATGTGCATCATGTTCATAAATGCAAATCTTGGCAGCACTGCAGCTGTTAAATGTTCGTAAATGCAACATTAAATCATATTATGCGCAAATAAACCCAAAACACTAATCATAAAAATGGCTGATGCCTTGAATGAGTGAGAGAGAGAGAATGAGAGTTTTAACAATAAGTTTCTTTTTTTTCTGCATTAAATGTATTCTTTTTTGCACAAAGTACACTTTTTTGTGTATTTTACAAAATTTTGTCATTTGTTTTATCGTCCAGTTCAAAAATCAAACTTATTAATAATTTTTCCATTTCTGCAGTGTTTGTTCGTTCGTAAATGCAAACAAATAAATCAGCAAAAAGAAGCATCAGCAACATGTGATTAGCAGTGTGAGCGCAAAATAATCATATTATGCAGCGCAGTGATTAATTTACGAACAGGCCCTATCTTGGAATTGAGTTATAACAAATTTACTGTCAGACATTATGTTCTAAAAACTTGTGAAAAGGCAATTAAATGTGGAAGAGCCCTTTTCCCATTATTACATCGAAAATCAACTTTGAATTTTAAAAATAAAATCTTATCGCACAAAATGCGCATATGGCCTATTATGACATATGGATGTCAAATTTCCCAAAACTGACAAGTTTATTAACCTCCAATATATGTATATCCAATGATTTAAATAAAATTGTTTAAAAAAATAAATAATTGGGTATTTTACATTGGTTCATTAAAGGTTCGAATTATTATTTTATTTTTAACCGTTAAATTCATTTTAAATTCTTAAAATATATACTAAAAACTTACTAGTTGCCATACAAGAAATGAAAAAAAAAAGATAATAATTTCAATATAATGAGATAACAAAAAAGAATAAGCATTTCAGCTTTATTTTTATAATAAACCGGTACATATTTAATTAATAAATATTACAATAGAAAATAAATTAAATAGGAAATGCCCAGAAAACACAGATCATATTTATTGATTTACAAAGTACTTATTACACTATAAATAATATGAATCCATTTTTATTTTTAATTAATTTTTTCTTAATTTAATTTAACAAATAGTAGATTGGTGCTAAATTTTCTTGAGAGTGTAACAAATCTATACTTTCTTATTAAAGACGACGTTATGTTTTATATAGTATGCTCTTACATATATAAAAACAGAATATGTAATGACTTATAGAATTTAATTTTAATAATAATAATAATAATTAAAAAAAGTTTTAACAAATTAAGTTAGTTATTTTTAGGAGGTTTTAAATTACTTTGTTGTATGCATTATGTTAATTTTTGTTTGTTACTTTAAAAATATAATAAATAATAACACTTAAATATTAAAGTTATTAAGACACATAGAATAGAGTTAGGAGGTTATATAAAATATATATTTTTTAAGTATGTATGTATATGTATGTTTTTTATCGTATTTAAATGTATATGTATATTTTTTTAAATTAAAATAAAATAAATACATACATACATATATGCAATAATATTCTGAGCTTGCTTGGCAAAAACAAAAAACAAACAAAAAATAGATATAAACATTAAATTGCTCATTTTCGAAATTGAACAAAAACTGTATAATTTAATAAAAACGTATTTAAAAACAATTAAACAAAATTATATACAAACACAAATTAAATGTACATATATATGTATGGATGTAGCTCATAACGTTTCATTATCGTTTTAAATGTAGAGAGAGAGAGAGAGTTGTTTTACGGGTTATTTTGTTTTGTTTTGTTCTTTTACTATTTTTGCATATTACAAAGATGTATAATTTGCACTTTTAAAACTTAACATCTAATGAAATTAAAAAATATATTTTTTTTATATATTGATGTATGTAGGTATATAAGTGTTTTCTTTTCTTATTCAACTATTTATATTTTCATTTCTTTATATAAATTTTCCGAAACAATTTTAAACAGCTTCTTTGGCCATGTTTTCCCTTTTTTGTTTTTATTCGACTGTTTGTTTGTTTATCCAAAACTTTGATTTTAGTTATTACATAAATTAACTGTATTGTTTGTTTGTGTTTATTGTTGTATAAAAAGTTTAATTTCGTGGTTAACTTAAACGGCATCACAGTGTTGTACAAGACAAAAATTTAATATAAGTTTTATTCTTTTATAATTTGTTGATTTCAAAATTTAATCTAAATGAACAATTAAAACTTGAAAATGATTAAATGATATGTGTGAGGAAAATGAGGTTACTTTAAAAAGTATTGCAAACAGTTTTAAATAAGTTGTTTAAAATTTTTATTTATTTTTTGATTAATATTAAAGGAACTTTATGTTTAACTGAAGTACATATTCACAAATTTAGTTGAAAAAATTATACTTGAAGCTGCTATAAAATAAAAAGTGTATTTTGTTAGGTAAACATTTAAAGAAACATGCTTAGATACTTGTGAAATTAAACAAGTGCATTCAAAATTATATTTATTTTTAAAAAATGGCATACATATACTTTTTTGATTTGAGATCATTCTCAAGCTATAATAAACAGCGTTTGTTCGTTTCAAATTTTTGAATTTTTTAAACTAATATTTGGTTAAAGTTGGTTGTTAGTTTTGACAACGCCTTTTCTATAAATACTTGACAAATCCGAACTTGCTTTTCGTGTAGCATAAACAAAACACTCATGATTATAAGTAAACATTGTGTGCTCAATGAATTAATGTTAAAATTATTATTTATAATGATCATTAAACATACAAATCACATACAAAAATGTATTTTATAATTTGTGAAAACCTAAAATTATTTTGCTTCTTAAACTAAAAAACAAAAATCGAAAATTCAGGGAACAAGTTCATGTATTAAAGGCATACAAATATAAAACAAACATGTTGCTAATATAAAAAGAGCAATTCATGTGTTTAATTTATACATTTTTGAAATATTTTATAACTTAACATACCAACATATTTTTTGAGTGATATTTATTAATTTTTGGTAAAACCATTTGAAGCCGTTAAAGTTGTTTTAAAGCATTTGTGCTATCTTATGTAAATTATATTTTATTATTATTAAGCCGCCCTGCATTGAAGTTTTGTAATTAAACTTTAATATCATAATGATTGCCAATAATTTAATCTAACAGATGTATGTATTTTGTTTTAAATAGAGAAAAACGTATCATTTGTTTGGTTTTATAAATCAAACGTTTTTCTTAGTCCCTTGTATGTAGGTTATTTGCATAGAAATATCAATTACTTCTTATTCAAAATTTTTGGCAAACAAATTTCCAATTAAATACATTATCCTCTATGTATGTATGTGTGGCATTTATCAATAGAGAATATTTGTGTTTGTTTCTATTTTTTAACGACTTTATATTTGATTTGTATGTAAAGATAGGTAAAATGCCGTTATTCGATTACTTAATGGTTATGCAGTATGCTTTATACAGTTACACTATGTATATATATATTTATATATTATTAACAGATGTAGTAGATATATAGACAGACAGGTTATATCTTATATTAAAATCTTTGTCTTGCCCAATACTGTTTACTTTTCTAGTTACCACGTGGTTTTTGTAAATTAGTATCATAAGAGCGTATAATAACAGATTGTGAAACAGCGCCGCCTTCTTCCTGAGAGAAAGCATAACCATGAGACAATTCAACATCCGTATCAACCCGTGTATTGGCACGTCTTATAAAAACACTACGTAACAAGCGAGCTGTTTCCGTAAATGACGATCGTGTCTCATTCATAACATCCTCCGGGTCATGTTTACATATTTCCGATTCTCGTACGGCTTCAGTAAGAGACTTGAATACTGTATTTTGTACAAGTTTAAAAATAACATCGACTAGTAGAGTAGTGGCAGGTACAAGAAGTAATCCAAACCAAAAAACTGGTGTACTATATATCATTCTTTCCATACCCAAAAAGTTGGCGGCAACCGGAAATACCGGCCAAAAATTGGAGTAAACAACAATAAAAATAAACCATAAACCAATAGAGCCCCATATAGAGCAATGAGTTAACCAAGTCCAGGAGTTGGTAGAAAGGCCAGCTTTCAAACAGACTGTCACCACCACATAAGTGTAAACAAAGTTACCAAGTAATAGATAATCGGATATTTTGCCATTGGACCATAGAATTTCGGTCTGTAAAGCTCCTAAAGGTAACCAAAACAAAACAATTGAGTGCAACAAAGCATTTATGATCCACACCCAAAAGACTTTGACATTGAAAAGTTTGGCGCTTTGTGAAGGTTTATAAAGAAAGGGATACTTTAACATCGTTTCTGCGGAGCATACCTTTTCGAAAATTCCAATTGCAAAGGGTGGTAATGCGGTAAATACTACATTATACAGACCAATAGTCCATCTTTCGAACAATATTTGTCCTGACCAGCCGGAATATATTGCGAACCAAAGTTCAATAACATAAAGACACACGTTCTTATAAAACGAATATAAAATGAGTTTCGTAATGCGTCTGTAATTCCAGGCGCCATGAACCAATAGCAGGCGCTTTAGAAATCTAAATTGGCCAATGGAATAATCCGAAGCACAGGCAGCCTGTAAGCCCTCTACTCCAGATATACCAACGCCAACATTAGCTTTTTGTATCATAGCTACATCATTGGCACCATCGCCAATAGCTAAGGTTACTGCCTTAGTACATGATGTTATTAACTCCACTACCTCTGCTTTCTGTATGGGTGAAACACGACAACATATTACTACACGGCAGCCAGTGCACAGCTCTTGAAATTCCCTTCTTAAATCACAACTTAATGCATATTTCAAAGTTTTACCGTCAATAATTAAAGCAACATTGCAGTTTTTGTTTATAGATGTTTGCAATTCACTGGAATGTCGATGGATAACTTCTCGCGTAGTGTCCAAACTTTCTTCGTTCAATATGATAATATCCATAGAGGGCGATATCAGTTTACACGAATGGCCTATATTTATGGCGGTTTCCTGTTTATCGCCAGTTAAAACCCATATATAGATGCCGGCATCAAGTAGAGATGCTATAGTTTCAGGTACACCCTCTTGAAGTTTATCTTCTATGGCGGTGGCTCCTAGCAAATGTAAATTGTTTTCTATCAAATTTGCAGCTTCTTCCACTTTCCTTTCGCGTTCGTTTACCGCCGTAGAAGCTTTGTGGTAAGTAGCTTGCCAGTCAACGTACACATCCTCAGGAATATTGGATACGGCACAGCATAGAGTACGTAAACCTTCAGCAGCAAATTCTTCTAAATGGCTAAGGGTAACGTCCTTAAACGTTTGACCGTCTTGGGCTAAGCGCTCGTAAATAACACTGTCTGCTCCTTTACAATATAGTTTAATTTGTCCATCAGGTGTTTTAACAAGAACCGACATGCGTTTGCGGGTCGAGGTAAATTCCAACACATTCAAAATTTCATAACGTTCTCGAGTACCCAAAGCATTAATTTCGACATAATGGGGCGTGCGCGTATCAAAAACAAAACCATATTGTTTAGCTCCCTCCACCAAAGCTCTTTCATCTGGACTGGCGGCATGATAGGTTATCGTACCATCTGAATTTTTTTCAGGTATAACGGTGTGACACACTGACAGCAATACCAAAAATTCTTTTATAATATCAGCGCTCTGGTGTTTACTTAACAAATGCTGAACAACTAAACTTTGTTCCGGGGTATTTTCCGTTTGATACATTTGCCGGGCAATGGAACATTTCTTGAACACCATTTCATTTCTTGTTAGAGTACCCGTTTTATCGGAGAATATATACTTAACCATGCCCAATTCTTCGTTTAAATTCGAAGTACGAGCCATGGCCGGTGTGTTTGACTCCACATGATACATTTGTATATCGCAATTGATAAATTGGGCTTGTAAGAATCTAACCAGTTCCAAAGTAACTTGTAGAGAAATTGGTATTAAATTGTTAAATAATATGAAAAATGTAAGCAGGTTATAGCCAAAGTTTTTACTTTTGAAGTCATCTAAGCCCAAATACCAGTCGTTTACAAAGTACGAACGAGTCCAGATTAAATTGAAAATGGCACTTGTCAAACATAATACCAATAATATCATAAATAACATTAATATCTGGGTATTGGTCAGGCGATCTACTGTAGAACGCTTCAAAGGCGCAGAGGTAGAGTTTTTCATAAGTTTTGTATCATGGCCCGTATAAACAACAATGCCAAATATCCAAGAAGTATTGCGCAAGACCGCACCTCTCTGTAAGATTTGATCAGGACCAAGAGATACGGATTGTTTATCTTGTTCCTTTAAAACACCATTGAATTCGTATAACAATCTATTGGGCAACTCACATTCGACGGCACCGTTAACTGCAACCAGATCTTTGGTCTCTAAGAGCTTTGCCGTCGCAGGAACGCCTTGGCGTATTTTCAAATTCGTTTCACCGTCTAAATTAGAAGTTTCAATGAAGCACATCGCTTGCGGTTCACTTGACGATAATATTATCAAATCGGCTGGGAAGAAAGTGTTATTCGGAATTTTCACAATATCTCCAACAGATAACTCCTCCCAGCGTACTGTTGTCCAAGCGCCATCTTTTAGCTTTTCAACGTTCCTGTGATTAATTTCATTATCGGCACGATGTCGTTTATAATCCTCAACAATTTCCTTAATACCGCTCACGGATAAAATAAATATTAACGGCACTAAGGTGGTATAACGGCCAGTGGGCGATACATCCGGTATTTGTTGTAATAATGCAATAAGTAAGAAAAAACAATTTGAATATCTACGAAATTGTTCGAATAAGAACGATGGCAGAAAGCTTATAAAACTATATTTTGCAGTCGATATATGATTATTGCAAAATTTTTGTATTTGTGGGCGATTAATGAAAATAATGCGTTTTTCGCCTTCGTCTAGGGCAGCCGATGATGGTGTTCGGATATCATCGCATGGTGTGTTGAGTGGTGGTGTGCCTATGTGTATGCGACCACGTAACGTTTGCCATAATCTTTGTCCCCACCATAAATTCACTTGACGTCGACCACGACTTAAATTTTCATTTCCACCACCATCGCTTGTGCTATTGTGGTTGTTGTCCATATTATCATTGCTTCTAAGGAAAGAAAAGAAAATAGAAAAGAGAATACAAAAGGAACTCATTAGAAATTATGGATTTTTTTTGCTTTTCATTCTAAGAAAATAAACGCAATGTAAGAACGTGACTTGATTTTTTTTTTCTTTTTAGTTTGTTTGTGTGTGATTTTTTTCTTTAAATATTAAATGTAATAATATTGTAAAAAAAAGTAATTTAAAAACAGGCATACGAAGGGGAAATTAAAAAAAAAAACTTAAAAGAATTGTAAGTAATATGGCTCTAAATGGTATGATAACTTAAATAAAACTAAATTTTACTTATACAGTAAGCATGCTGAAATAATTTCAAAACAATGTTTTTATTTTTGTTCATAATGTATGTATATATGTATGTATTTGACATTTACTATTTGACCACAAATTATATCTAGTACTACAATATACCTTTTGCATGCATATATGTACATACACGTATGAATGTGAAAGGATGTATGTATATACTGATAAAAAAAAGTTTTTTTCTTTTTTCAAGGAAGTAAAAATTGTAATTACGTTGATTATTTTCATGTAAAGAGCGTCGCACTTATAAACTGAACGTATACTGAATTCCTAATTTACATACATATGTGTGTATATAGTAGTTTAGACATTAATTGAAGGCTTTCAATAGAGTTCATAAAAACACACACAAATAGTTGTTTTTACTCTGAAACTCATCGATGATTCCAATTAATTTTCCACATCATTTTAAATAATTGTCGATGATATTTGATGAATTGTGAAAACATTTTAAAATTCTTTTTTTTGTTTGCACTTCAAGTATTTATTGGGAAATTAAAGTACATACTGGTACTATAAGAAATATAAATAAAAATATAATTCGAATCTATTACATATCCATTATATATGTACTTTTTGTAATCTAAACTAGCATTCTATAAGTGCAATTAGATCACGTTGGATTTCGCTAGGCGTTTAAAAGTAATAATAATATTTCCACGCACCTCCATAAAAAAAACACTAGTTTAGAGAAAATTCGCAAATTTTTCCCTTTTTGCTTAACGCAGGCAAACTAGCTAACAATTTAGGTTTCGTCGGCTTCGTGCCGTAAATTTAGATGTTAAAGATCCACCTCGGCATTTTTCGTTGTTAATGCAATAGTCATATAGGCACGGTTTCATTTGGCCATAAGCTACACATTTTCAATAACTTAAAATAAGACTGGACATAGGAAACTATGTCCCACGTAATATCACGCATTAAAAACATTCATTGGTTCAAAATGAATTCATTATTGAAGCGAATGGGTAAAGGTGGTAAAAAATGGACTATTTACGGCAAGATCAAGAGAAAACGGTTGTAAATATTTAGACAGGTACATACAGGATGGATGATTTAAAAGTTTAAATTTAAAAATGTAATAAAACAAAAACGGTTTGAAATTTTGCCATATTTATATTTTTGTTGTGATGTACATTTGTTCCAGATAGAAATGGAATATTATTTTATTCATGTGGGTACGGCAACTAGCCTCATAGTACCTCATTCGATCGGACCAATTTTTGCGCACTTTTCAAGTAAACGGGGCATTACGAATGTTGGCCTTCAAATGCTCAATTGTCTCTGTTTTGTCGGCATAACAGTTTTCTTTAACGGCGCCCCACAGAAAATAATCTAACGGTGTCAAATTGCAGCTTCTTGGAGGCCAATTGACATCACCATTTCGGCTAATTAAAAGGCCATCAAACATTTGACTCAATAAATCGATTGTGGCATGAGATGTGCTCCAAGTTGCACAATCCTGTTGTAACCAAACATCGTTCACATCAAGTACAAAAAATCGGTTAGTGCAATAGGTGTCTCCATTGAAAGTAATGGTTGCGCCGTCCTCATTTTCAAAAAAATATGAGCCAAAAAAGCCTCTGCTCCACAAGCCTTACCAAACGGTCACTCGTAATGGGTGCATTGGCTTCAGTAAGACCACGTGTGGGTTTTCTTACCACCAATACGGCAATTTTGCTTATTAACGTGCCCGCCAAGATGAAAATCAGTTTCATCCGAAAAGATGTTTTTTTTTACCAAAATTATCGTGCAATTTCTCGTTGGCCCTTCTAGCTAAGCGAAAACGAAGCGTAAATCGCTTCACTACGTTCAGTGGAGATAATATACTGAATTTTATAGCAGAATAGAATGACATAAGTATTGCAAAATTCAAAATAAACAATGGTTCAAATTTAAACCGATAGACGGCCCACCCTATATATATATATCATATTACTATATAGATTACATTACAGATTACATTAAAGGTAACTGAACTTATCAAATGTTGCAATGAACTTTGGAAAAACTAGCGCTTAGGAATAGAGTCTAGGTGATTTGACGACTTTAAGGAGTCCAGTTAGTTAGAGTTAGGTCCAGGAACCTACTATGCAGCACCGTTGCCTGTAAGGAAAAGTCATTGAGATGTTTTTAAGTATAGCAGGCCTAACCTGCAATTCTTATGGAATTATATAACGCGTGATTGTGAAGCGCATCTATCACGAATGTGAATGGAGAATACATATATGCGGATGTAAGAAATCCATACTCGCATTTCGAAAGGAAATGTATAAAGAGACACAGTTTCTCAATTTGGCACATTTACATCAGCAGGAAAACAATCAATAAACCAGATAGACACAATGTCTCTTATAGATAATAGTGTTGTGTAACTGTGCATAGTATTTCCTTTTTTTGTCTCATTACACAAAAGTAAAGTTTTACCTGATAGTACGGTACTGTTCATCCGACTTTATGATGGGCCACACTTTTATGTCCCCCCCCCCCCTCATATTTCAATGGCTTTTTCGTCACACATTTTTAAGTATTGTTTGGTTGTTTTACTGAAAAGTGCTAATCGGTCATAACAGAGTTTAGTAAATCCTAAAAGAATAAATAACTTACCATTTGTTACCATGATGACGACAAGTCACGCAACTAGACAACAATTCTATATGCCATTTAATGGTTTAAGAAAACATGAGTTTCATTATACATAGTAGTTGTTGAAACAACAACAAAAACAATCAGTAGGTGTTCTCAGTGTTTGGCGAATTAGTGTTTTTTTTTGTTATTGCTTGTAAAAATTAATTGTTTAAAAATTAATAGAAAGAAATCACCCATAATTATTAGAATATATTTATTTAGGACCATCTTATCAGTGAAATAACTAACAATTGATATGTCCCTCTTTTAAAATAATTTCCTGTTTTCGAAAGATTTCAGTCGATCGACAATTTGCTTCATGCAAATGTTTGAGTGTTTATGCATTTATTAATTACGAATTATATTCTAATTTTTACAAGCTATTTATGCTCGGTGTTGTGTAGTCGCGGGAGTCTAGTAGGTAGTGTGTTCGCTTATTAGACGTAAAAGCCCGGGTTCGAGCCCCAGGCCAAACATCAAAAACGAAATATGAAAAAAGCAGATTTCTCGCAAAACCTGTGAGAGTAAATAAACCTGCCAGGAGAAAGTTTCTCAAAAAATCTGTCGTTCGGAGTCGACGTTAAACTGTAGGTCCCGCCACTCAAGTATTAAATTACGGCACACAGCATGAGTGGTGTGAGAAGCTAGGCCGTAATCCTGACTGAAGGGTTGTAATGGCCAATTATGTATGTATGTATATTGAGTAACAAACCAGTCTTGCAGCGAATCGAACTCACACTGACAGATTGACGCATTGTACATTAGACAACTGGAGCAAGCAATATTTGAGGTATTATATGTCTTTTATATACATTAGCATCTTAGCACTCATAGTGCTTAAAATTGCTGATACCTCTTTCATTGATTATATCCTTATTGAATTCTTAAAACATGTACATATTTTACTAAGTTGTTTTTAATGACTCCAATCCTTTGAGAGCAGTTTACATCAAAAAATAAAATCTAATTTCATATTTATTATTTATTGAACATTGATTGCCAAGCTATTGTTTACTGACTATAAATATGTACATACAACAAGGTAATGACATTTACTGTATTAATATTTAATGTCAAAGAATATTAAAAAAAAGGGTGAGCTACAGTTTATGACAAAGAGAATTATATGACCTAATATATTTGTTGTTGTATTAGCAATTTTATTAAAGTAATTAAACTTAAAAATATAAATTTTTAAAAAAAATATTTCCGGATCTGAATTTGGAAAAGAGTGAAATGCATGTGAAATCATTTGTTTCCCCTTTAAAAGAGCTTTTAGAACTTTTGCAAGTGCGTAAGCTATGGCATTACAATCCATGTGACCGTGAGCAAGAACAATTGAATGTCTCACAATATCTAGCAGAGGCCTAAGACATTTTTAGACAATACAAGATGATGTGTACGAAGTTTCTACAAGTCAAGTACAAAATATGTGCATTTCGCTATTTCGTAAACTGTTTATCTGACTGTATTTACAGTTATTATTTCAGTCTGAGTTTCCGGAGTTGGATACTATCAAACACCTCCTCTGTAACTGCCCAGCCCTTGGTAGGTTGAGGACCCTTGGCAGGGCCTTCTTTAAGAGTTTGAATTCTGTGTCGAGAGCCGACATCAAGGCTGTCCACAGATTCATTAGTAGCTTAGGCTGGCTGAGAGGTGCTGGGGCTTCATCAGTGAAGTCGCTCTCTCTCTTTTTGTTGTGTCTGTTCAGTGTAATTCTTCCGCTTCCTATTCTCCCCCCTTTCCTACATCCTCCCCTTTTATCCTATTCCCTCTATTATCCTTTCCTCTTTAAGGACGTTGTACAATGGGTCAATTCGACCTCCGGGTACTGTACTTGTCTTAATTGACAAGTACACAAGTCCTCTAACCTAACCTAACCTTCGTTCGGTGTCGATATTAAACTGTAGGTCTCGCCACTCATGGATAAAATTAATGCACACAATATGAGTGATGTGATGTATGTATGTATGTGTAAAGAATTGTAATCAATTACTAAGTAAGTAAGTAATCCGGTGCTTTAAGTCACAATATAAGATTGTGTTGATGTTCATAACAGGATGTTTTCGGTATTTATGTTATAAAATCAGAATTAAAATTTTTATCCCCTTTAACCACCAGTTTAATTTAATTTTTTACAATGGTTTGAAGACGCAACACTCGGCTGTCACTAGGTACAATTATACCATAAATATGATAAAGAATTTTTATTTCTTCATTACATGGTACACGTTACATTTATGGTATAGGTGTGTATATGTTATAAAGGAATTTATTTTTAATACTTCTGATAACTATGTATATACATATAAGTATACAGTGCACTCGCGGTAACGTGAACGAATTAAAACCAAGGGAGTTCATGTTAATGAAATTATTCACCTTAACGATTGTTGAATTTCATGACAAAATATGTGTGTTTTACACGCTTGAATGTGAAATTCTTATAGTATTATTTAAATTTTATTATTATTATCATGGATTTCACTCGTACCATCAACACAAGAATCATTATTTCACACTTGAACTTGGCAAAGGAAAATCAGCCCTTGTATTTAAGTAGAATTCCTAAAATTTAAAATTCGAATTGAAGGAATTTTAGTGTTCATAAAAGCATATGCAATGAAAAGAAAATGTTCACGTTATAGAGCGCTCCGAATTTATTCACGTTATAACATAAACGAAAGCTTGTTCACGCTAGGCGGTGTTCACGTTAACGCGAGTGCACTGTATATACAAACATATGTACATATTTTTTTTTAAATAGTAATTAATAATTAGTAATTATAGTAATTTTTAAATAGTTTGCTACTTTTTTATACTATTAATTAATTTTCTATTTTTTCTATTAATATTAAATTTACTATTATTAATTTTCGATGAATTTTTGAAATTTGAAATGCAATTTTTGTAAATGTTATTTTTGGTAAACGCAATTGTAATGTGTAAGATTGTAAAGAATGTTCAGCAACTTTTAATCACCTTAGTTAAATTCATATACATAGGTAAGTATGTTTTTTGTATTTTCGTTAAGTAAAAGCTAAAGGCAGAATCGAAATATTGGAAAAAATAAAGGAAGAAATAGGAAAATAGCAATATAATTCATAGAATTCGTTTTAAAGCCCTATATGCATACAAATATCATTATGACCATTCCTTTTAAAACCTTGTGAGTAGGATTTTAGGCTAAAAAAGCACATTCTAAATTTTAAATGCTTATTTTTAGGGGAACAATTTCAAGAAATAGCTTGTTTTGTGAATACATATCTATATAAAATATGACTATTGAATGATATCATATAAATATTTATATGATCTTGCAATACTTTACTATCTAAGAAAATATGTATGTATGTTTGTATTGTTCTAATAGAAAAAAAAACTTAGTCTATAATTAACTATTAGTACAATGGAAACAATTGCAATGAGTCTTTGCTAAACAATGTTATTCATAAACAACAACAATATAATTTCTTTGAAAATACCTTAAGTCTTCGTAAAACATTTTGTTTACATATATTTTAAAATATGCTAACGCCTCCCAAACGTTTGTTCCAAATTTTTACATCTATTTACAGAATTACCACACGCGTTATTTATTTAATAAAAGTTTTTTTGTGACTAAACTTTAAAAACGACACAATTTTCTTTTACCAATTTTTATGAATAATATTTCTAAAACAAAATTTTAAATATATTTAACTATGTAGTTGTTTATTTAGTTATTCTAAATTATAAAAAAAAATGAAAAGTACATTCGCATTTAGTAGGTTTTTTACATAACAGATAAATAAGATTTATTTTGTTTGTTGTTATTTACCTGATAAGATAGAATATAAATAATATTCATTAAACGTCACTTATACATACATACATGTATATGTAGTACATGACTAACAGATAATAAAATGAAAATAAATACAGAAGTGAGTTATACACATAAGTTTACTTAAGGTCATGAGTGACTAAGTAGTTGAGATATTTATAAAGGAGTATTCAATTATGGAATTTTACTCTTTCCATTCTTTAAATAAGTAAGACACTAAATTAATGCTTCTGTTCAAGTTTCTTTGAAATCCAATACAAAATATATTAACGATATTCAAAGCAAGAGAGTGAAAAACTTGTGACTTCGACAAGAAGTGTCAAGACAGAAATTTATAACAGCATTGGAGTACATTGGAGACTCCAACTAAACTATTTTCGGTCAGAGTTTAGTTTTTTTTATTCAGTACTTCCCAATTGGTTTTATCTAAATGACCACAACTCTTACCAAATATTTAATGACAATCTTAATGAAGACTGTAATTAAAAACGGACGAATATATCTAAAAGTGCGCGTGTTGTTTGATACAATATCCAAAATTGTTCTGGATATTGCAACTTACTGGGCTACTGGTGAACAGAAGATTCCCGAAGATTTTTGAGTGATAAAAAATATTTCTAGAGAGAATTCACTGGATTTGTCATGGAACCACTCGCCTGCTATCGTCACAATCTCCAACCCTATCGCTATTGGAACTTCCATTACAAGTAAAATATTGAATAATCGTGTTAATTGATGGAAAATTAAAAGATATCTCAGCGCTCATTGTACAGAAAATATGAGGATAAGAAGTCTAAAGGATCTAGATATTTCAATCTCCAATTTCATTGAAGACCTCAAACAAGCTGTTCACCATGGCAGGTACACAAAACCGCAGTTCTTTCAATTTAGGATTAAAAAATTTAAATTGTTAAAAAAAGAAGAAAAGAGAGTGATAACAACACCGATCCTTTCAATATAAAACCAGCCTTAGAGAGTGCACAGAACATTTTAAAGAACTTCTGGAATCTCGATCTACGACATCTTTTTGAAAATATTTGGAAAGTCTTGGTGCTACTCCAGAGCCGTACCATTCATTTTGTCACTCAGTAACATCACACATATTTATTATCTTTAAATTTGACTTGATTGATTCCCGCGCTTGTAGCATATTTAAATAGATATGTATGTTGGACCTCTTGTAATAGTTTTACGAAGGTGTGGATTTTATCCAATTCACTTTTGAATAGGCCTGTCCTGTCAATACATTTCACTGTCTCAGGTTCCAAAATGACTGACAATCACAGAGATGATATTTTGTTACTCTTTGTTATCTCACAGCTTGTGCAAAAGTCGGTCTAAGGTACGCAGTGGTCATTGCCCTTAATTTTACAACCATGAGCTCTCAATGGTGATTGCTTTTACATAAATTTTGTTTTGTATACATATATCTATATGGCTGATGTTGATTGATGTCAATTTGTATTCTAAAGAAATTTCTACAACATTAAGCGCACGCTTAGGTTAGTTAGTTATAAGAAAAACCTTTGAACCCGAAGAGAGTTTAGCCCAATTTGCATTTACGCAACTAATTTATTGCAAATGCTATTTAGCTGTCAAAATCCTTCATAGAAAAGATTTTTCAAGTTCCTACACATTTAACGCTGGTATTTTTAATGAACCATATTAGAACTTTAACTATACTAATACAGCTGCTGAGATTTTCTTAAAAATATATTTCACTTGGAAAAACAATGCGTAATGAGAATAACGGGAAAATCTATAATATAATACAAAAGGAAAAGTAAAACAGTTAAATAATGTTGGCTTCTTGGTAAGAAATCAAACTTAAGTTGGAATTGAAAGCTTTCACCTTGTTATATAGCATAAGTTTGATGGATGGAAAGTATATATTTTTTAATTTCATGTTTTTTTTTTTTATCAAAAAAAAAAATTCAATATTGTTATTTATTTCAAGAGACAAAAAAAATTAAATACATATAACACTTCATTACAAATTTAAGTAAAAAAGGGGTGTGTTAATCAAACATTTTCTAGCAAAAAACAATTTTATCTGTTTCCTTGTTCACGTTGTCATTTGAGGAAAAAAACTACAAAATATTATTTTCGTCAAAAACAGGGAAAAAGAAACGAAATAAACACGAAGGAAACTGTTGAATAAAAATGTATGTACCTATGTATGTACAAAAAACCAACCCAACAGGTGGTGTTTTACAAAACAAACAACAACAACAAAATAACTAGAAAAAGGACAACAATAGTATTTTACATGACGTTTAACATGTATGATACGTAGTATAATATACAAATTTTAATTGCTTTTTTAAGATAAACTTCATAAAACTTCTTAGAATAGAATGTTCTAACGACGACCAATGGATAACAACGAACAAAACATATTCCTAAATGTCCTTAAAACGTCCGTATGGTTTTGATTGTGTAATTATGACTTTTGACAAGGTAAAAAATAAAAAAAGACAATGTAAAAAAGAAAAGATAATGAAAAAAGAAATTGTCTTGATATGTCTAAGTAACATCAACGATATGATATCATCGCTATTAAACAGGGTCATAAGCACATGAATGAATAATATGATTTTGTAGGGTAAAAGAAAAGAAAGTATGGGTACACCTAGCGACAAAAATGCTGGCACTGCATTGTAACACAAAAAAGAGTTTTTAAAAATTAATTGCATGCCATTTATTTAATTTGTCATTTCATCTTAACAAACATTTTAGATAAGAACAATTAATTTGGCTTTAAAATGCGAATTATCATTTTAATAACAACAATTTTTTTAAAACAGTGTTAAAATCTTTAGTGCTAGTAATTTATATGACAAATTTTGTAATATCATGGCATATGATAAACATTTTTTTTTTTAAATAATTATTTAGAACTAAGAGTCTAACAGTTAAACTATTACCCAAAACGTCAACAGTTTTTTCTATCATGAATTTTTATTTCTTTAGGGTGTAATATAACAAGCCTTATTTCGTTACAACGTCGGCGGGGTAATTAGAAAATTTCAAGTCTTTAAAAAATAACTTGTAAATTGCAAACAATTTAAATAAATAACTTGTCATTATTTTATGGGTATTGAAATAAATTCTTTCTGTCAATATTGTAAGAAGACAATATGGTAAGAAGAAATCTATCTAACTAATTCAAATGGTTATAAATAAAATATAATATAAACCATAAAGCACAATAGCTTAATAATTTTAGAAACGTCGTAAATATGGATTGATTTTATTTTAAGAATATTAAAATGCATTCTCCCCTTTCCTACATCCTCTCCTTTTTATCCTATTCCCTCTATTATCCTTCCCTCTTTAAGGACGATGTACAATGGGTCAATTCGACCTCCGGGTACTGTACTTGTCTTAATTGACAAAATGCATTTTTATAGTAAGTAAATGCTACCAACAAAATCAAAAAATTAAACATTTTACTGTAACCAGTTAAGATATTTTCAAAAGCACGAATTAATCTTCATAGCAATTGATAAACTTGATTAGAACATATCTCATGTTTAATTTTAACAATACCTTGTTACTGTCTTTAGCACAATACATATGCTTTGTTTAAACTGTTTTCATAAGTGATAACAAACAATTAATTGTTTCGAATTTGTAGTTCACACAATGGTACAACATATTCTCTTATCAGTGCCAAACATACACATGTTTTTATCTATACAGGCATTTTAAAATAAAAAATATATTTTTTAAAAATAAAAAAGATTATTAGGTTCATGACAAATGTAATCTTCGTTACGAATCTTGTGGCTTAGAACAATTCCAAATCTTAACTAGGTGTAGTCACTGACGAAATGAATATAAATTTGAAAGTAAAGAAATATATGTAAATTCCGTGGGTTAGGGC
Organism: Sarcophaga rosellei; assembly: GCA_930367235.1. Taxonomy (NCBI): domain Eukaryota; kingdom Metazoa; phylum Arthropoda; class Insecta; order Diptera; family Sarcophagidae; genus Sarcophaga; species Sarcophaga rosellei. The sequence goes on from OV884019.1 coordinate 69,997,146, forward strand.
ATATAATTAAAGAAATATACAGTGAAATTCCATTCGTCGTATTTAATTCAATAGGCAAGGAGCTAGACATCAAGGCCGTTATAATAAAGTTGAGAACACTGTGTATATTATCTCTTGGAAATCCGAATTGTCAAATGGTAACCAATTAGTAAACTTTAGACACCTCTTTAGGTGTATATAAAATTGAATAATCATGGTATAAAAGTTGAAGTTTAGGCACCATTGATGATATCTCTTCCGTAAGGACAAAGGACAAATTCTGACGAAACATCTCTACAACTACAGTAAGACCCCGCTTAACGCTGTTTCAGTATTACGCGGTAGTATTGAGATAGAAGTTCAAAGGCAAGACGAAGTGTCATTGATGCGGTTTGCTATCGACAACTGCTTGTTGAACGAAACAGGAAAAGACAGACGTCTTTAGATGACTTCGTCACAAAAAAACATAGAATATGACATGAAGAAACCCCTTCATTGTCATAAACATGAGATCTTCATGTTGCCTCGTTTAACGACGTTTCTTTTAGCGCTGGAACTTATTGGAACGGAACCCCCGCGTTAAGCGGGGTATTACTGTATAAGAAATGAAAATATAGTTTAGATGTTATACTTCAGAGTAGAGGTTGATTTGTTTAAATAAAGCAACCGAATTTAATAATAGACACACAATAAGGATTCAATGTATTGCTTTGATTTCATTATTTGGAACACCAGTGGATCCAGAAGTACTGTGGAAAAAATATTTAGAAACAGATCCTTACAAACAGCGATCAATGAATAAGTTGTGGAAGTCAACAAGAGGCAAGCAAACACAACAAAATCAAATGCATGCGTTAGAATCATTACTCTTGGAAATATTCAATTACAACATTAAATAGTTTTTATTGTATAATACTTTCAGTATTTGAATTCCTACATATATATCTTCTACAAATGATCAATATTTTTCAATTTTTCGCCGTTGACTGTATAGGCCATACGTTCTCCAGTCGACTAATAAGTAAGCAAACAGCTCTGCCAAGAGTCATAAAAACGTATAAATGGCGAGCGTACATACGGTATGCTTATGTCTGTAGCATGAATAAGACAACGCAGTATAAAAATGATATTGCCAAGAAATATTTTTGTTAATATGGCTGTGGCTGTGTGTGGCTATGGAATGAAAATCAAATGAATCAAATATTTATAAACTCATTTCTTTTCGAAATGTAGTTTCTGATGATGAGGATGTTAATAATGTTGTTGGTAGTTGGTCAAAAGTTTGTGTAAAGTTTTTGTTGTTGTTTTGTCGTTGTTATCGCAAATGTATATCACGTGTCATTTATGACAAGTTAATAGATAGAAGCAATAAAATTACAGTAATATACTAAATTATTTAAACAAAAAACAAAACAAAGAATTATCGATAATTGTTTACAATCATCACATTTACGAATTATTTATAAATGAATCATTTGTTTTTATTTTTAAAATGTGGTTTTTAACCACTTTCTTCACTTTTTTCCATATCTATTTTTCTCTTTTGCATAAGTCAGATAGATATCAAAACATATTCACACATACATATACACTATGATACATATTTTTTTTACGGTCGATAAAAATTTTCTTTTATTTTGTAAAACAAAAAAATCTTTACTTTTCTTAACAATTCTTTGTTGTATTCTTCACTTTTTAGTACATTTTCACTTTGTCTTAACGATATACACTTCTGGCAAAAATCCTTTAAACTTTTTTGGGAAACGCAACTGCCTCTGTCTGCAAATTTTTATTTTTTTTAAATAATCCGATATTTTTCATCTTTTAAGAAGCCAAACAATAGAAACCAAAACACTGTCAGTTCAAATGACAAAATGACAAATACGAAGAAAGTCAAAACAAAAATCGAATTTATAAGTGAACACAGTACTTGCTGTATAAAAGCTTACCAGATCAAAAAATTGTACAAGAGTTGCCAAGTCTTATTGTTTTTGCAGATACTAATTCTTTAAAATTTTATACATACAAGTTACACATTGGATTAGAGATGAGCGATATTTTCAAAACTGTGATTTAATCACGGTGATTGATAATTCACTGGTAACTACAGTGATTGAAATTGCCAAATAACAGTTACTAATAATGTCGTTCTTTCAAAATTGTTACATACTCAAATTTATTCAATTTTATTTTGAGCGAGGCAGAATTACTATTAGATGATGCTGATTATTTACTTTTGTTTTTATACATGAACTTTCTGTGAAACTTAATTGTCAAACTTCATATAAAAAAATATATTAAAAATAATAACATTGATGACACCACTTTGATTTTGTTTAGTAGTCTTTTCGTAGTATGTATCTAGTTGTCTCTTTCTTACGACTTAATAAAATACGTTATTGTCATTATTGTTTTCTTTTGGAATATTGTGATCACAATCACTATTTTAAAGAACAGTGATTACCAAATCACGTTCACTGAGAACAACGTTCTTCAAAAATCACTGGATCGCTCATCTCTACATTGGATAATGGGCAATCACATACGAGAACAATTATGCTGGCGTAAAATGGCAGCTTGTAGGAAAGAGAGGTGAGGAGAGTGGTTTTTTGCTAGCCTAATTTTTCAACCAGCTTCTACCCCGCAAAAACCAATAATAAACAACACAAAACCAATACACATACATTTATAAAACAGCAGGTTCAGAAAATAAGTAAAAAAAACTAATTGTACACACAAAGCAGAGTACACGTATACAATATTATGCCAGATGAAATAGTCTCGTATGCGACTGAAAGAAGAAAAATTGTGCGGCCTAAAAAATAGTCTCGTGTGTGATAGCACAATGGAATATTGCACCTAGAAGATTTTAATTTACGAGCTATGTGCCAACTTTCATATTTCTGCAAATAAATTAAACCTGGAAAACGTTTTTAAGTTAGTTTTCAAGAGGTTCACTACCAACTTCTTACCTAAATATCACAATTAAATCAATTTTTAATTGTACTTCTAAAACTCTTTAAATACATCCAATAAATATATTTTAGATTAAATTCAGAGATTATGGAAATATTTAAAAAAAAGCACTCTGGCAACCTAATTTTTCTTATCATTATAAATTTTTGTTTTTGTTTTAACTGTCAGATTTTAGAAACTATAATAAATAATATTTGTCATCTCTATTATTTTATCGATATTCTCCTCGTTTTAACTGCAGTGCGGTGATTTGAGAGATTTTGTAATAAGAATTTTCCATTAATTTATAAAATTTTTATTAAAAAAAGGTACAAGTTTATTAAATTGCAATTAAAATTTATTAAAAATTGTTTTATATGAAGAAATTTGCAAAAAGAACAAATTTCATCATAAAATTGTCAAATTACATGAACTTTGGTGTGAAACTAACCTAAAAAAATTTGTTAAAAAGCTTTATAAGTGGCGGTATCCTGTTTAATAATGGCTTTTCTTTTGTACGCTTACAGTTTACATAACAATGGCAGCACAATTCTTCAATCGCATTGGCCAATTGGGCTTGGGTGTTGCTGTTCTCGGAGGTGTTGTGAATTCGGCATTATATAACGTTGATGGTGGTCACCGTGCTGTTATATTCGATCGTTTTACCGGTGTAAAGAAGGAAGTTACCGGTGAAGGTACCCATTTCTTTATACCATGGGTACAACGTCCTATTATTTACGACATACGCTCACAGCCCCGTAACGTGCCCGTTGTAACTGGCAGTAAAGATTTGCAAAATGTCAACATTACATTGCGTATTTTGTACCGTCCTATTCCCGATCAACTGCCAAAGATTTACACCATTTTGGGTCAAGATTACGATGAAAGAGTTTTGCCCTCCATTGCTCCCGAAGTTTTGAAATCTGTCGTTGCTCAGTTTGATGCCGGTGAATTGATTACACAGCGTGAGGTAAGTCAAGCATTCACTTATTAAAAAAAAAAAAAAATACTGATTAGAGTATTCGACTAGTAATTTGCTGAATTTTTTTAAATGTTTCGTACTTTTCGAACCAGTCGATTACGGCATACCTTTACGAACACCACTATGTACAAAAATTTTATGAGGTTTTAATACTTCAATACTAATCGTATTTTTTCATTACATCTATTTTCTCCTATTTTATTCTATACGGTACTTTTAGATTTTTTAGAGAGGCAAAAAATGTCATGTCATGCAAGTTAAACTTTTGAAAAATTGTTATAAACAAAAGAACTAAGCCTCATAAGTTCTAGGCAAAGAAAGGTTAGATTGATAGATAAGCCGTCAATAGCAAGTTCTTTCAGGGAGTATTATGCTATTTGTAGCTGTCATAAAAATATTAATCAGACTGCCGATGTTCTTAAGATAGGACTACTGTGGAATCCTGAAAGAAATGTTAACTAAGTTCAGCACATCTTTTTAAAAACGGTAAAGTTTTGCATTGTGATCTTATGGTCTTGTCTAGGTCAAAAAACCGCATAGAATATACATGATAAACAGTAACCATTGTGGTGTCTCATTTTGAATCATACTATTCCGTCAAGAGGATATATAAAACATTTTTGTCTCTTTCCGGAATTCATCAAATTCTACCACACGCTTTGTAATTCAGGGGCCAAATCACCGCATTCGCAACCGAATGCACAATCGAGTAAACACTGTTTTTGATGGCGACAATTTCTTGGATCATGGTACTCGATCGTAATTTATTCCGATTATTAATTCGATGACCAGTTACAAATCGAGTGCAACTTCGAGTAGATACGTTACGATAACGATTACCGTGATCCACGTTAACCACATTTCGATAATAAAGTATTCGATTTCGAATGCGGTGATTTGGCCCCAGTTTTAGTTCTTGCCAGAAGTTAACAGCTGCGTAAAATTTAAGGAGCAATCAAGTCTCATATTCTTGATGTGCCAAAGATGGGCTCTACAGGAACCCTTTTTTAAGTTATTTGCAGTCCACATAGAAGGTATTTCTCAATTAGCAACACTTTTATACGTTTTTTCAAGTGTTTATATCGCCTTGGGCTTAAGGACTGCAATTTTTAGCTATTTGTGATCGAATTCCTTATCAAAGTATATATAGATTCTAAACCGGATTGTTTGTTATTTTTGTATAAATAATTCAAACAATAATACGCAAAATATGTAATTTAAAAATCTCTTTTTAGATGGTATCTCAACGCGTATCAGATGAGTTGACGGAACGTGCTAAGCAATTCGGTTTCATTTTGGATGATATTTCCATTACACATTTAACATTCGGCCGTGAATTCACACTAGCCGTCGAAATGAAACAAGTCGCCCAACAGGAGGCCGAAAAGGCTCGCTTCGTTGTCGAGAAGGCTGAACAACAGAAATTGGCTGCCATTATTTCCGCTGAAGGTGATGCTGCTGCTGCTGAATTATTAGCTAAATCATTTGGTGATGCTGGTGATGGTCTTGTTGAATTGCGTCGTATTGAAGCTGCTGAAGACATTGCCTATCAACTATCCAGATCCCGTGGTGTTGCTTACTTGCCTGGCAATCAAAACACACTTTTAAATCTTCCCAATTTGGCTCAATAAATTTCATTAATAATTGAACACACTAAGCTTTAGCATTTAAACGTTATACATATATCCTCTTATGGCGTCAACCAACCAGTTATAACATAGACTTTTTTTGTAAAAAAGTTTATTTTTTTTTAAATTTTTTGTTTTACAACGTACCATTGGAGAATTGTTTAAGGAAACTCTTCAAAAGGGTTCTGAATCGAGCACATTTTTTATAACAGTTTTAAGTGGAATCTATAATAAATAAATCTTATGATTTTCTTTCTTTAATTTAAGGCAAATATAATGAACTAACATTTTAAGAATTCTTTTTTTGTGCCAGAGATTAGGTTTCGCTGGATAAATTTCTACTACTTAAAATCCCAAACCTACGAGGAAGACAGTTTTAAATTACTTTGTCCCCAAGTGAATTGGCACAACATAAAATTCTAATATAAAGTTAGATTATATTTTATTCATCTTCGTACTTGTCTAAGCATTTGTTATGTGACATAAATAAACAAAAAAAAAAAAAAAGAATTAAAAATTAAGAGTTTAATTTTAATAACAAAAAAAAAAAACCTGCAGGTTTTATTAGTAAGCGTATAAAGGAAATAAGAAAAACAAAATTTATTTTTTTTACATTAATTCTTAAACAATATAAATGCACAACTGGAAAACATTGGTTTTAATTTAATTTAAAATCAATCATAATTGTTTGGATTTGTCGTTATAGGTTTTAAGTGGCCACAAAACGGAGTAAAATTTTGTCGGATGACAGCATAGTGGGAATTGAAAAATTCTATACGGTGTAGCTTTTCAACGCCTTCACGAAACTCTTTAACTTCCTTATCAACTTTGATTAGAGACTCAGAGGCATTGGGATCTTCGGGATATAAGTCATCTCCTGGCAGTACACTAACTTGCCCGTTTTTCAATTTAAATTGTACCGGCAAAATAACAACGCTGCCTTTCTTGGAACGTTGTTGAGCAAAATCTTTAACTTCTTCAAGACTTGACAAGTTTAACAGACGGGAAAGTTCATAGACTTGGGGAGGAGGTAACCATATTTCTTTGTTAAAATAGGATTTTATGTAATCTGCTGGTGTTTTCCACTGAAAAAAAAGAAAAACATAAATTACTACAAATAATTGATGTACGGTGTTGAGTTTTCGATTTGAAAATTAAAAATATTTTAAATTTTTAACCAAATTTAATGGAAAATTGATTTCTGTAGGGGTGTCATTGTCCGTAAACAGGCTAACGTTCTTAATAACAGTTTGCCAGCTTCAAATTTATATATAGTTTTATCAGAACCAGAGCAAATTAGGTTCAAACTTGGAGAAATTTTCAGCATGGTTTGCAAATTTTCAATATTTGGATATTTCTTTTTAAAATTTGGATATTAAATTAGTAGTCGCCGTGGTCTAGTAGGTAGTGTGTTCGCTTATTAGACGTAAAACATGGGTTCAAACCCCAGGTCAGATATCAAAAACGAAATATGAAAAAAATATTTCTTCGGCGACTTCCTCTGAGCAGATTTCTGACAAAGAAGAGGAGTAAATAAACCTGCCATGAAAAAGTTCCTCAAAATCTGTCCTTCGGAGTCGACGTTAACCTATAGGTCCCACTCACGTATAAAATTAAGGCACACAACATGAGTGGTTTGAGAAGCTAGGCCGTAATGCTGACTAAAGGGTTGTTATGGCCAATAATGTATGTATGTGGATATTAAATTTACTAAATTTTTCTCCCTCTCATTGTTGAAAAAAGTAGATGTATGTTTGTAGAGGCTACGTCCAATATCTAATCTATCATCTTGGAACTTGATACAGTTATTATTTGTTTATCTGATAATACTTCTTAACTGTTAATGAAACTGGAAGAATGCAAAGTAATAGTAAGTAAGAAAAGAGAGATACTTTAAAACTGCTACTTAATGGAATGAAAACTAATTAGAAAACATGGTTTTTAGCGTGGGTAAACTAAAATAGGTCAGTTTTGTTTCGGCTTAGAATATTCTTGGAATATTCCAATACCTGTTATACCAATACCAATTATACACAGTATAGAAAGGTCTATATATTTCTACTTTTCTGACGATTGGCGTTCTTACTATCTCACTTAGGTAACGCGGTTGGTCAGGGATCATGTCTGTGAATCTAAGTGCAGTTGGTGTTTCTTTGATTTGTACATTCGCATTCATGATTATAGAATAAGATTTAATGATAAGACTTACAGCATAATTTTGAACTTCAGTTTGTTCTGGCATAACATTGGGAAAACTTTGTAAAGCAATTATAAAGAAAGCCGTATCAAATCTAAAGGGAAAATATTTTGCAAGTTATGCTATTAAATATTGTAAATGAAGTGTTCCAAACTAACCGTTTCTTAAAACTGGACGGTGTAAACCAATTGGACCATTCGCATAGGCTCCATATATCCGGGACAATATCTAATTCTTCACATAAGGTGAGAAATTTGCTTGCATCATTATGAATTAAAGATTGCCAATGTTTACGATCAAAGTCCTCTCTGAAATTGCCATAACCATTGCCGTCTGCAGAAGTTAAAGATTTGCGATCACGACAGAAAATGATACCCAATTCTTCGAAAGTCTCACGTATGGCAGTAATTCTTAGGGACAGTTCCCTGCAAATACATATAGTAGTTTAAATAAATTATAATATTGCAGTAAAACACAATATATGTAATATTATAAGTACCTTTCTAATACGTCCGGATTTTCATTTTTAAAAATGTTCGAAACTTCGTCTTTAACGGATACCAGAGGCTTTAGATGTTCTTTTGTGACACCCAACTTTTCGAAATGTCTTCGCCAAACGGGATTTTCATCAGCTGATTCACATACTCCACCAGGAAACACGGCTGAGTTTGGCATGAAAGAGGCCTTTGCATGCCGGTTAAATAGAAGGGCCTTGAAGTCGGCCTGTTTATCTACTTGTACATTGTCCTTAGCTAAAATAATTAAACTGGAAGACTTTCTAAATTTATTGGCTAATTGTTTAGCCATTTTACTAGATTATTTTAAAACGTTGTATTGTGTTTAAAACTTCCACAAATAAAACACAATAATAAACAATATTGCACAACTAAAATAAAATTTAAAAACAAAAATAAAATTATGTTGTCACAGCCGGGGAAATTTTTTAACGCCGTCATAAGAGTCTGTTGTTAATGTAATCACCAGCTGTTTCGTTATAAATGGTATAAATCACAGCTTCCTAGTTGTTGTTACTGTCTGGCACTTATTCCAATTCCAGACTATAATAACTTTCGACCCAACTCCACTTGGAGTTTGTTCAAAGTCGCTACCAAAATAAGTTGTATAACTTTGTCCTGGTGGAGTTCAACTGATCTTCTACATGTCAAAATAGGTCTGTGTGTGATTGCTCTCTTTCTGTAGACAAATTAACTATTGGATAATGGAATAGAATGATGGTTGACAAAGGTATTTTAGGATTGCATTGAAGGGTTGGCCTACCACTGTATTAATAAAAAAAAAAAAAAAAAAAAAGAACAAGGGAACAAACTGATTGCTTTTTATTATTTCTTTAATCAATCACTTACTCATAGACCAGACCGTATTCGTCTATGCTGTGTTCCTGGTCATAGCGGAATACTGGGCAATGAGACGGCGGATGCCCTCGCTGTCACCTCTACGGACTCATCGATGGATGGGTTAGGGGGGAAGAGCAGAGGCGCTGGGGGAATGGATCGGGTTGTCATGTCTCTCGATGTCTATGGCCTGCAATAGACAGCGTGAGAACAAGTTGGCTGCTGGGCTTGTATAAGGCCAGTTTAAGATTGATTATAGGGTTTATCACAGGGCACTGCGAGATCCCAGCCGGACTACTGCAGGGTATGTTGCGATGAGGAGGAGTTAGATACAGTCGAGCACCTCCTCTGTAACTGCCCCGCCCTTGGTAGGTTGAGGACCTCGGGCAGGAGCTCCATTGAGGGTTTGAATTCTGTGTCGAGAGCCGACATCAGGGCTCTCCACAGATTCATTAGTAACTTGAGCTGGTTGAGAAGTGCTAGGGCTTCATCAGTGTAGCCGCGTTCTCCCCTTTTTGTCTTGTTTGGTCTATGTAAGTCCTTCGCTTCCCATTCTCCCTTCCTACTTCCTCTCCTTTTTCCTTTCCCCTCTTGTTTCCTTTCTTCTTAAGGACGTTATGTACTGTACTTTTCTCAGGTGACAGGTACACGTCCTCTAACCTAACCTAACCTACTCACAGAAATAGTTGTTCCTATTTCGCAAAAATCTTTTATAAAACAATTTGGTGTCAAGTCGGAGCTAATAAGAACACTTCAGTCAATCCTTTGTAGTTTCAGGAAAGTTATTGTCAAAATGCGTGTCCTAACGTTATTCTGAATCTTTAAGGCAGTTAGTGCTTGATTGCTCTCTTCAGATAGTTCAACTTCAACAATATAAGTCTTTGGATATCTTTGATAACTATTCCGACATGTCGTCCGAGTTGAATCAAATATGTACATCAAATAACAGTTTATGTCAGACAAATTCACTGCAGCCAGTGAACGTTTTACACCTCTACCTTCTAAGTAAATGGGCAACAGTGTGGAACTCGAATTGGAACAATCCATTGATTGGAACGCTGTCGGTAGCTGAAAGGCCCCCATATACATGAAAAAGATCGTTGTTTCGCGATCGAATTGACTTTGCCCGAAATAAAACGAATGGAATAAATATATGTGTGTATTACGGGATAAAGCCACCTATTGGAAAAATAAAAAATGGATGTCTTATATTATTCTTGATCTAAAGAATGTACACACTTACTTAATTGGCCATAACAACCCGTTTAACGGATTTCGCAATGACACCCGCAACACATCCTTCCAGGCGCCTCTGCTTCTTGCGCTCCTACGCCAGTTGGCCACACCAATCGATGACAGGGCTTCCTCGATTTGGTCCTTCCAACGTCGTCCTCTTCGCCAACTTCCGCAGATTCCAGCATCAAATACCCATCTCGCCGGAGCATCCTACTCCATTCGAACCACATGGCCGAGCCAGCGCAGCCGCTGGATGTTAATACGCTGCAGAACGTCTATGTCGTTGAAGAGCTCATATAGCTCACTGTTGGATCGGGTACGGAAATCAACGGCAACTAGCATTGGACCGAAGATCTTACGTAGGACTTTTCTCTCGAACACTCTCAGTGCTTAATAAGGTCCATGGCTCTGCGCCATAAAGAAGCACGGGTAGGATGAATGCTTGTAGAGTTTTAGTTTTGTCGTACGAGAGAGGTCTCTGTTGGCTAGAGTGATCCTACGCTTGGTCTCCAGACTGACATCATTTTTGGCGGTAACGGCGGAGCCAAGATAAATAAATTCCTTGACTGTTTCAAAAGTATAGTTATACTTTGTTTTGCCGTCATTTACTGTCATACCCATCTTAGTAGACTCCCATTCAATAGCACTAAAGGCAGCAGTAACATTTGGCTTGGTACGCCCTATGATGTCAATGTCGTCAGCGCACGCTGGCAACTGGACACTTTTTTGAAAAATAGTGCCACTGCGATGCACTTCCGCCTTTCACAGAAGACTCTCCATGACGAAATTGAAGAGGTCGCATGATAAGGGATCGCCTTGTCTGAAACCTCGCACGGTATCAAAAGGTTCGGAGAGGTGCATTCCTACCTTGACGGAACTGCAGGAATTGCTCAACGTCATTCTACATAGCCTTATCAGCTTCGCAGGTATACCGAGCTCAGACATTGCGGCAAAAACACGATCCCTTATGGGGCTATCGAAGGCTGCCTTATAGTCGACAAAAAGATGGTGTGTGTCGACTTGTTTTTCGTGGGTCTTTCCCAGGATTTGGCGTAGTGTAAAGATCTGGTCGATGGTGGATTTGCCAGGTCTGAAGCCGCACTGATAAGGTCCAATCAGTGTTTTGATGAGTCGCTTCAGTCGTTCATACAATACGCCTGGAAGAACCTTATATGCGATAGGGTCAAGGTTTATACCCTTGTAGTTGGCGCATATCGTAGGGTCTCCCTTTTTCAGGACAGGACAGAGGACATTGAGGTTCCAATCGCTGGACATACTTTCATCTAGCCATATTTTGTAAATAAGCTGGTGCATGGGCCTTACCAACTCATTACATCAGGTCTTAAACAATTCAGCGGGGAGGCCATTAGGACCCACCGCTTTATTGTTCTTAAGACGCATAATCGCGACTTTGACCTCTTCAAGGCTAGGCGGCGGAATCTCCACGCCGTCATCATCGATAGGGTTCGGAACATCATCTCTAAAGGCGGAATTGGAAATTGGAGGAATTCCTCCACAACCTCAGCACCCCCTGCGGGTCTGTTACCAAGTTTCCGTTCTCATCTCGGTTAGACACTTAACTTTTTGATAGAATTTTCGAGCTTCATTCCTACATCTATACATCTCGACTTCGTCACGCTCACGCCTTTTCTGCTCCCCCTTCTTGTCTCTGAAAAGGCGTCTCTCATCCCTTCTCCCCTCTCTGTACACAAATATTCTCAATTAGGCTTTAACGTTTTAATTTCCTTACTTTCTAATGTAAATCTAATATATAAAATTCTCGTGTCACGGTGTTAGTGGTTAAACTCCTCCGAAATGGATCGACCGATTTTCATGAAATTTTGTGTGCATATCGGGTAGGTCTGAGAATCGGACAACATCTATTTTTCATATCCCTAAATGTGAAGAGGGCGTGGCAAATCGTTAAAATTGAATATTTAGGTACATATTAAACGTAGACGAATAAAATTTGTTGGGCAAGTTTGTAGAGTCGATATCGACAATCCCACCAAAAATGGGCCCTCCCCCTTCAAGTGATACCTATAATTCTTAAACTACTGAACCGATTTTAACCATTATTGTTTTGTTCGAAAGCTTATCAGGTTTAGATGGGTTAAAAAAATTCTATATAGCAAAAAGTAGGCGTGGCAAACCTTTAAAATTGAATATTTAGGGCCATAGTGATCGTAGACGAATGCAATTTGGTGAGTAAGATCGTAGAGTCAATATCGACAAACTCTCCAAAAATGGGGGCGGCAACAAATATGTAATAATAATTAATTAATAGTCAAAATATGAACAATTATTTTTGATGTTTAGATAGCTATCAAGAATTGGTTTTTACAATATATTCGTTACTTTAATAAAGAATAATTTATTACTCTAAATAAAGCATACTTTCATTGTCTAGAACGCTTTCGATTATAAGTACATCCCCACACACTTATAGTAAGTTAGTTATTTTTATATAACTGTTTTATGCAGCGTATTACAATTAATATATAATGTGACCTGTTTTGGGCAATGAAAAAATCAATTTTGGGCGGGACGAAGTTCGCCGGGTCAGCTAGTAGTTTCTAAATTTCAATTTCGCATACAAAAACTTAAATCGGCCGTATAATAAATATTTTTAAATGCAAACGACTTGATATATGTATGTAGGTTTGATTAGCCCTAGCCTAAAACACAGGTTTTATTTTAAATGTCGATAAAATAAATTCTTATAACACATTACTATAATCAATTTAATTTTTATTTACTATTAAAACTTACCACAGGAACAGTTTAAAAATTTTTTCTGTCACCTAAATACCATAAAATTTATAAAAATCAATAAAACTTTGGAGTAGAAACATAAATATCATCTAACTTTCTCTCTTTGTTATACAAATTATAATAAATCGCTCGTCCATTATATCCTGCCATCAATAGAATCTCTTAACAGTGCTTAAGGAGGTATTAAACGCAACAAGTGGGTGGCCAGGGAATTTTATATATTGAACCTTATATTATACATATGTATGTATGTATGTATGTATGTATTTATGTATGTATGTACATATGTACTTGCACTTATAAAAATTAAATACGTACACAGAAACAAACTGCAACATTATCAATTATCCTGTTTAATTTAATTTTTTTTATTAAACAACTGAGTTTGTAAATCGACAATAATAACATAATAAATCAATCCGTAAGAATGACTTGGCACTTGGAAGAAAATACATCATTGTGATGCCTGGAAAGGCATTACTCTGCTTTATAAAATATCCTTAATACTAGCAGTAATAATACAGGAAAAACTTCAAAATGAAAAATAATTTTGAAATAAACAAGTCAGTTTCGCATTAAAAGAATCTTCGCATCATAATAAAAAAAAATATGTATATACAATGGCGAAGGACTAGAGACAAAAAAGAAGGACTTCGATACAAAAGGACAAAAAGCAAATTATTACATGAGGAATTAATCCGAAATATCAGAGCTATGTACGTACGAGAATGTTCTTCACAGAAGGAGCATCAGTCAACCAATTCTATATGCTGGATTGAAACATGGATTCTCGTTTAGAAGGAATAACATGGAGCCTCTCACGCCAACTCAAGAATTTAGAGTGCATTCTGGCGAAATATTGCCAGCAACACAAATGGCAGCAATATATGTATGTGTGTCCTATACCTTTTATTTTGACTGTACGTCTATGAATGATTCGTTCACAACTGATTTACAAGAAATCTCGGAATATATTTTGAATAAGATATCATTATCAATAGCAATTACAACCCTTCAGTCAGGATTACGGCTTAGCTTCTCAGACCACTTATGTTGTGTGCCTTAATTTTATACTTGAGTGGCGGGACCTACAGTTTAACGGTGACTCCGAACGACAGATTTTGAGAAACTTTTTCATGGCAGGTTTATTTACTGTCAGAGTTTTTCCCAGAAATCTGCTGAGAAGAAGTCGCCGAAGAAATATTTTTTTTTCATATTTCGTTTTGATGTCTGGCCTGGGGCTCGAACCCGGGCTTTACGTCTAATAAGCGAACACACTACTTAGTAGACTACGGCGACTACAATAGCTGTGTATGGTTGATATAAATGTTGCAAAATCGAAGTGTGTTCATGTCCTGATCATGAGTAAAAATATCCTATAATTTGATTTAAAATCTTCAAGAAATAGCTGATTTCGTCTAACCTCCTTACTAATTACACAATCGACCGAAATGGAATGCAATTGTTATGAGTGAGATTTATAATAGTATTAGTTTGAGTATTAGTTTGAAGCTTTTCGGCTAGACAAAGGAAAGAGCAAATGTGGTTCATTAATGAGAGTAAGATATAGATCTCTATTGATTTATTAAATCATACATACTGTATGATCGTACTGTTCTGAATGTTTGTACAGACTGAATGAGCGCTAATAATTCGTAGTAGTTTGTCTAGAGATACTTCACTCTTTAGCTGCTCTATATGTATTTTTCCAGAGTGTTGTTTAGTATAAATTTTAATAAAGTTCACACAATTATTTATTATTATACATTTCAATTTTCCACAAATTTGATCAGTGTATGAACGAACAAAAAAAAAAAAAATTAAATAAAAAATGTGAATCACTCTGAAGTGATTTTTTTAAGTAGCCAAGTTAAACGTCATGAACACACATCGTTTACAGATTTTATCCATTACGTGAGTGCGTTTGTATTTTTATGGGGTTTCCAATAACTCTGCCAGATTGTTTAAATGACAAAATCACTTTTTTTAAATCAATATTTTATAACTCTCTGATAACCGCCCCTTTTTTTCAATATTGATTTATTCCATGAGGAATAATAATACATATTTAATTACTTCGGAGTTGTATTTTATATATGTACTTAAACCTATAGTCCCGTAGTCTAGTAGGTAGTGTGTTCGCTTATTAGGCGTAAAGCCCGGGGTCGAGCCCCAGGCCAGACATCAAAACGAAATATGAAAAAAAAAAATATTTCTTGAGCGACTTTCTCTCAGCAGATTTCTAGCAAAAACCCTGAGAGTAAATAAACCTGCCATGGGAAAGTTTCTCAAAATCTGTAGTCCGGAGACGACGTTAAACTGTAGGCCCCGCCACTCAAGTGTATAAAATTAAGGCATACAACATGAGTGGTGTAAGAAGCTAGGCCGTAATCCTGACTGAAAGGTTGTAACGGCCAATTATGTGTGTATGTATGTATGTAAATGTGCCGTGTATAGAGATCTCTTATATGCACTGTTACAGTGATAAATCCATAGTTTAGTAACATAAATCTGTGACTTATGAAAACCTCGCAAGGTACTCACTATTCTGCTCTAAATTTTATTATAACAATTAAACTACAAAAAAACCCTGTATCAGGAAAAAAAATACTAAAAATTAATGTCCATTTCTAATGAAATCTTCCGACTAACGGGCCAATTTCCCAGCCAAAAAAAAAATTCTACTTCCATAACTCTGGTAACTTCAACATTCATTTCTATACTCATATTCGTTGTACGCAGCTTCATCTTTGGGCTATTAAATGAGAATTGATGTTTCATTTTGGTTTTCTTTTTGTAGTTGGGTTTGAGGAAATCCCCCTCTTTTGTGTGTCAATACAATAAAAGTTAACAAAGTTAGTACGTCACAATTGAATTAAGCAAAAAATGGATTTGTTAAGAACTTGGCTTTTGTACACAAACAACACTGACAAAGATACTAGCGTTTATATGTATGTGTGTGTGTAACGTAGATTTTTATTTCAGAGAGTTAAAAAGTTACAGGGTTTGTATGTATGTGTTTAATTTTAGCATTCCTACAAATACTACTCTATTGTATAATATGTAAACAGAGAATCTTTAGTATCAGGGAAGGGAGTTGCAAATTAAAAATTGATTATTTTATTTGAATTTTATAGGATTAATAAATAGTTTTATTAAGGCTGCTAACGATATTTTTTTCGGAAATTCCATGTTGTGTTTTTTTGTTTTTATTGAATACACGTTTTTAGCCGTTTACTAATAATAATTGCGTGATATCTCTGTATTAAATTACTTTTGCCAAAGATAAGGCAAAATATTTATAAAAATTCTCTGATTATTTTAACCAGAATACTGCCTGTTTAACTTTCTAATGGTTCTCATTTTCTGACAATTTTATAGCACATACATATATAATAGTAATTGAATATAAAAATAATAATAATAACAGTAAAATAAAGTAATACAGTATTCCCCAGATATAAGAATTATCAAAAATGCTTGTAGAACAGTGCTTATAAGCGGGGAATTCTTATATTGAAATCTTGCACCTGACAGCAAACAACCACATATCATTAAAACTGACAAAATTCTATTTGTCTCACTGCTGTCAATGACTTCGTATTGGATGCGATGCCGGCTGGTCGGCGTGGTGAACAAAGTTGTAATTTTCTGGCCTCCCGGAGCCGATTTTATAGACATAGTCAAGAGTCCTATTGCAGCATTAACTAGACAGAGAACCAGGCCGTTAACTAACCCGAGATCTGCAACAGGTCAGATTAGTGGAAGAATAACTCTTCAAATTACTAAGGGATTGTAGACTTTCCATCATGAATCAATTATCTCAGATTGGGTTGCCTCAGTTGGTTATGTTTTCTGAATGGGACAGAGTTCAGCCTCAGCCTCAAGGAAAATTCAATCATAATCGTATAAGTATTGGCTACGTTAGTGGAAAATATTGGTTTCCACAAAGCGGATTCATATAAACAAATATTTTTTTAAAATAAATTTAAAATATGAGTTAAAATTTTTCGTGTATATAAGCGGGGAATGCTTTAAAGCGGGATGCATATTTTGAAATTGTTTCAATATATTTTAAAGTAAAAATCAAGTAAGTTTCAGTGATATTAAGCGAGGAAAAGCGCGGTGCTTTTATCCGGGGAATAATGTACAAATAAAAGGAAGTCATATTAAATCACACATACGTAATTTGGTCATTACAACCCTTCAGTCAAGATAACGACCTAGTTTCTCACACCACTTACTCGTATGTTGTGTGTGTTAATTTTATACATGACTGGTGGGACCTACAGTTTAAAGTCGACTTCCAACGACAGATTTTTGAGAAGCCTTACTTGCTTTCAGAGTTTTTGACAGAAATCAGATAGAGGAAGTTACCATTATTACTCATTAAGTCTTTTCATTAAAACTACAAGGTGAACGTATATAAAATATATAAATATCTTTTCATATTTCGTTTAGTTCGAGATGTCTGACCTGGGGTTTGAACAGTGACCTCACGTCTAAGAAGCCACACACGCTACCTACTAGACTACGACGACTACAAATCATTAAGAATTTAATTTATAGCAATATTCATAATTCTAACACTGTTAATCTTTAAAAGGATACAAAGCATTGCCTAGTTGTTCCAAATGAACAATTTCCTTTAGAGTTCTATTAAAGAATAAAATAAATTTCCCCACGTTATGAAGTGATACACCATAAAGTGTACCGTTTGATAACAATAATTGTGTCTAAAGGTAGATATTTTACATACATATGTACATACATAATTGGCCATTACAACCCTTCAGGATTACGGCCTAGCTTCTCACACCACTCAAGTTGTGTGCCTTAATTGTTATGCGTGAGCGGCGGGACCTTCAGTTTAACGCCGACTCCGAATGACAGATTTTCGAGAAACTTTTTCATTGCAGGTTTATTTACTCTCAGAGTTTTTGCAAGAAAACTGCTGAGAGGAAGTCGCCGAAGAAATAGTTTTTTTTTCATATTTCGTTTTGATGTCTGGCCTGGGGCTCGAATCTTGGCTTTACGTCTAATAAGCCAACACACTACGGCGATATTTTAATATATATTTATTTATTAATTACAATACAATTACAAATTATATTCTAATTATATACGAGCGGAGTAACTTGACCATATGCTTGGTGTATTGTCACAGACCAGAGTCTCTGGTGGGAATCGAACCCACGACCTTCACGCTAATAGTCTAGCACACTACCCACTAGACTACCAGGGCACCCTAATATACATATATTTAATATAGACATTTTAATTAGTTTAATTACTATGAAACATGTTTTCGAAATTTTACTTTATTTAATCAATCCCAACCCTGCTTTTTCAGATATTTTCTACAGAAAACTTCAAAATCTCAGTGCGAGTAAATGAAGCCAATAGAGTGAAAAATTAATATGAAAAAAAATGTAAGTATGTATGTATCTACTTACATACATATATATGAATTGAATAAAGTATGAATAGTTTAAGAAATCGGCAACATTTAAGAATTAAATACATATACATACAAACATTTGAACACTATAATCCATAGCGGTCCTATAAGCAACCGATTGAGACTGATTTATTTAAAATTATAATTTTTAATATGTACTGTGACGCTACTAAATATGAATAAAAACCACTAACTTGTTTGTTAATATTTCTTCGTAAATGTTTATTGACATATTTTTGTTGTTGTTTTTATAAGATTTTAATATGAAATGTTTTTGTTTTGGAGAAAATAATATGTACGCCGATCTGTGTTAATATAATATGTATATTGACGCGTACATTTGATTTTGTAGACATTAAATTTTGGGATTTACCCTTTAAAATTGTTTTTCTTTCTAAATTGTGAATAAAATAATATTAGCGTTTTACAGTCTGTAGGGTATTGAAGGACTCTTTAACTAAATACTCGTATATGATTTATTCGTGTATGTGAATGAAAGTGGAAGAATGGGTGAAAACCGTTGGTATTTATACCATCAATGCAAAAGGGCCTTTTTAAATAATTATGAAACAAAACAGTTATCTTAGTTTCTATAACATATGCACATAATTGGCCATTACAACCCTTGAGTCAGGATTACAACCTAGTTTCTCAACACCACTCATGTTCTGTGTGTTAATTTTATACATGAGTGGCGGGACCTACAGTTTAAAGTCGACTTCCAACGACAGATTTTTGAGAAACTTTTCATGGCAATTTTATTTACTCTTAGAGTTTTTGCCAGTAATCAGATGAGAGGAAGTCGCCGAAGAAATATTTTTTCACATTTCGTTTTGATGTTGGGCCGAAGACTTGTACCATCTTCGCGTCTAATAAACCAACACATTACCTACTAGACTACGGCGACTACTAATCAGACGCCACTAAATACCCTTTATGTAATAGCCGAATGTAGGCAAGAGGCATACATATGTAGCGGTGTGTCGCTCTCAGAAGTCCGTCAGCAACACCATTAACCGGGATATCAAATGTCGAAGCCTCCATTCTATAACGTTCTAAGTACACTTAGAATGTTCTTACATTTTTAAATTATACGTTCTCTAACTTAAATGTTGTCAAAATTTGGTTAGGATGCACCGATCCGTTCCGAAGTTATAGGGAAAAATCTACTTAGCATACACATATAGTTGTATGTTGCGTGAAAACTTTGAGAGCTCATAACTCAAAACACACTTTTTCGACTTAGAATGTTATAGAACGGAGGCGTCGATGTGATCCGGAATGTATATTATATTGACACAAAACTACTGACAGATCTCCAGATATGCCGAGCAGTTTAGACATGCGACAACCAGTTTAGCACCAGAAAGAATTATGATTGCCAGAGAGAATAGGAATTATAGTAGCTGGATATCCTTTAATCCGGATTAGTTTCGAACTGTGATTTAAGGCGTGGAACAACACTTAAACTCTTTGGAAAAAATTTTACAGCATACCTTATTCTCAAATTCAGAACAATCAGTGAAGAATTCAAAAGAGTACTGTTAGAGAACTAGTCTTCTATGCTTAGAATTCTTATGTCGAATTTTATATCAAGACTAGGTTCAGACGATGTATTGTCAATTGAGTATGGAAATACTCAGATAAGATACAGATATCCCCAGAGGAAGTAATTAACAATGTAATGTAATGACTCGGCATGAAACCACATTGTGACAAATGACGCTTGTTGTCGGAAAAGTAATCCAGATGCTAATAAGCATACTAAAAATAATTTTTTTAGGCGTGGTGCAGTAAAGACCCGTATATCACAAGAATTTATTAAGAAGTAAAATTGTCCACTTTATTTGCTAAAGTTTTTCTTTTGATATTTTATTAAATATCGATATATAACGAATTTATTAAACCGAGCCAATTGATAATTTAGCTAAATTTTGTCAATTATGACTTTCACAATGAAAGATATCAAGAAGATCTCTTTTACACTAGACTTGATAAAATTAAAATCATTACATTTCTAATACATATGTAATACATACATACAAAATTGGCCATTACAATCCTTCAGTCAGGATTACGGCCTAGCTTCTCCCACCACTCATGTTGTGTGCCTTAAATTTATACGTGAGTAGCGGGACCAACAGTTTAACGTCGGGTCCGAACGACAGATTTTTTGAGAAACTTTTTCATGGCAGGTTTATTTTCTCTCCGAATTTTTGGCAGAAATCTGCTGAGAGGAAGTCGCCGAAGAAATATTTTTTTTTCATATTTCGTTTTGATATCTGACCTGGGGTTTGGACCCGGGCTTTACGTCTAATAAGCCAACACACTACCTACTAGTCTACGGCGACTATACAATTCTAATAGCTTACTGAAATAAATCTCGGTTTATGTTTTGTGATTCATAATTGCTAAAAATTATTGTTTCTGCAAGATATGCCTCAATAGAATAGTATAAAAATCGATTGTCCCAACCGAGAGAGTCAACACAAAATCATAACATAACAATTATTATAAAATTTTTTGTTATGCTCTAACAAAACATACAAAACATATCTCTTTGTACATACATATTTTTTTGATTTTTTAAAATTTTCTTTTTTTCTTTACAATTACTTTTAGTTAAAATTAGCAAAAAATATTAACACACCCACTTTTAATAGATAATAACAGTAGACTGTTAAAAGAATTAACCGGCATCGATGCTTTTAACGCTGACAAATATAAAAAGGCCCCAAAGTTATAAGTTGCCATAGGACCGGTCCTGAGACAGAATATTTTGCTTTAAAAGCAGCTCCAAACTGCAAAATTATCTCAGTTGAGATTTGATTGTTGCTTTGTTAAGTTCGTTTAACGCTGGCAGTGAAAAAATTAAAATAAAAAATATTTTTTTTTATTAATAAATAAATACAAATATATTGTCAAACGGTTAGACAATTTTTAAAGCTATACAAGAATAGCTTAAGTGAATTTTATTTAGAAATTATAATTAATTATAATTAAATTAAAAAGAAATAGCAATTTTAATTGCTTTTCATAGTGTGTAAATACATACAAATCAACAAAGTTTTTAATTTTAAAAACAACAAGTGGAATTAAGAAAATTTACTGGTAAGTGTAAACGCATACTTGACAATATTGAATTGTATGGCAAATAACAAAATGACAGTTTTTTTCTTCTTGGAATCTATTTATAAACAATTTAATTTAATTATTTTTGTATCCATTAAAGTGTAACTGTATCAAGTATTTGCCATTTAAATTAAGTTTTTAAATTTAAGTTTCTTTTTGTTTTTGGATTTTGGCACACTTTACACATTGTGTTTTTATTGTATGGAACTAATATTAGTTACTAACTAATATTTATTAAAAATGTTAAAATTGTAAATATTAATTTAAGCATTTATTTATTCACTTAATTTAGATTTCATTTAATTTTTACGGTTCATTTTGTATCAAGGCTAACAAGAATTCTTATTTTTTTAAGTTTTACCAACTAAGTTTTGTTTAAATATGCATTAGTTAACCAAATTACATACGGATACATGTATATACATACATAGTATATGCTATCCATGTATATTATACAATTTTCTGTATAACACCAGTTGTCTAGGTTTGTAGATGTTTAACAATATTGGCATTAATAAAACATTTTTTATATTGTATAATTACAGTGTTTTTTTGTTCAATTCTTAATCAAATTTAATCATTTAATCTTATTTCAATGCCTTGTAAGCATTTTTGTTTTATTAGTAAAATATTTATTTGAAATCAATTGTATTACCCTCGCATGATTTCTGAAAATATAAAAAAAAATATTTGCATTTGAAATAAACAAAGCAGTGTTCAATTTATTGTTATTCATTTAAATCTAATTTAAATAGTTCAGAAAGATTTTCTTTTATTTATTTTATAATTTGTTAATACATTATTCATGAATTTATCTAAAATTTAAATTAATGCTGTTCTTAAAGCTCAGGTCTCTGATATAATTAAGATGAAATTTGTTTAAAGCGTTTTAAGCAGATAAAAAATCCGAGATCAGAAAAATATCACGATTTTATTTATTTTTAGCATAGCTTCCTTAACATTTTCTTAATACAACTAAAGAACAAAATTATTTCAACAATAAGACACACGAAACAACACATTAAATTTTTCTGCAATTGAAACAAAAAATATATTAAATTAGACTTTAGTAGTACGTGTCTTTTTAGAGCATATTCTCTATAGAAGCTTTATAAACTAAACTTAAATGCAGGTATTTAGTCCCGCTAGAGACTGTGGTCTGTTACATTGCACCGAGTATAATTAGATATAATTTCTAATTGTACTGTAATAAATTAATTGGGCATTTCACACGACTTTGTATCGTGTATATTGTATTGAATACACTTTTTGTTTGTGAATGCTCAATGTTATGTTGTATTGCGTATTTCGTATTCCAAATGTCAAAAAGCGATAAGAAAAAGAAGACCAGTATTCATAATTTGATTTCCAAGCAACAAAATAAAAAATATTGCGGAAAAAAGTAAATTAAGTAATTGTCGAACAATTATAATTTTGAAATGTTAATTGTTGACTCAAATTACATAGAAAATATTTTGCATTTTTATTCTTCTTCTTGATTACTGGCATTTACATAAACTGATAGCACGAAACCAATAAAACTTAAAAACATATGAAAAAAATGTGTATGAGTGTATCGGATTTTTATATGAAAATTACCAACAACAAGCATACACTGTTGTATATTCGTCCAACAATATGAATTGCCCAAATATATATAATATACATATACATTCGTATATGTATATGGTACGATGGCGTGCCAATAAGTCCCGGGTTCTCTGAATGAAGCACAAGTTTTTGGATAAGAAAATATCGTTTTACTTTTCATCACAATCCTTTGTCTGATATTTCTCGAAGTCCATTTTTATCTATTATAAATTAGATCATAATATTTTGTCTGATATTTCTCCAGTAACACAAAGTAACTTTGACTTTTTATATTCGAATCGAATTTCATAGAATGATAATATTCTGAAGATATACTTCACAGAAGCTCTATAAAAATTCTAATTAATTCCGATTAAACTAAACACTAAATGTAAAGACTTTTTAAGGTTCATTGCAGTTTTTAATTCTTGATTATAGTCCGGTATAAGAAAATTTGTTACAAGAATTCAAAAAATAATAACTACGGTAATTTTTATCCGATTTCTTCAAACGAAGTGTCAATCTCTTCACAATGTATGAATATATGTGATAATGAACTTTCAGAATGTCATCACTCATTTCATGTTTTTTAATTAAAGTTTGCTGCTATGAACGGACAAAATTGAAAAAATATGAAAAAAATTCGCATTTGTCAAGTTTACCTCATCAAACCACATAGCATGTTAAGTCAAAT
The DNA here is from genome assembly GCA_930367235.1 of Sarcophaga rosellei. Classification (NCBI taxonomy): domain Eukaryota; kingdom Metazoa; phylum Arthropoda; class Insecta; order Diptera; family Sarcophagidae; genus Sarcophaga; species Sarcophaga rosellei. Next base: position 70,021,127 of record OV884019.1, read on the forward strand.
AATATATATATGTATATCGTTTTAAAGGCCCATCCCTCTCATTTATAATAAGGTTTAAATTTTGGATATCGGTTCAGAAATCTTTGTGTAATCAATAAATTTGTGCGTAAAGTCCAAAAAACAGTTTTTGTCAAATAAATCAAGTTTGGAGGATTCAAGAAATATAAAAAAAAATATTTTTGAGTTCTAATCAACTAACTGAACAGCTTAGGCTAGGTGGTTTCTCGGGTGTATTTAATTTTGTCGCATAGTACATTTATTATTTATTAATTAATTAACTTTATTACATTTTCTGATCATTTTTTAAGAAACAAAAGTTAAACATATCTAATCTAACAACGTGCTAACATTTTACTTAATTACTGAATCTAACATAACATATATATGCACATATAATCGTACAAATAGTTTCTAATAGCATTTTAGTTATTGCCAAATCTAATCTGATCATATTATATTTCAAGCACTTATAATATGTTATTTTTAACTTTCGGTTTACCTTTCTGGAAATTTTATTTATTTTTTTAAAACTTATAAAAAAAATTTCAATTATTTAGTATTAACATTATCTTGGAATATGGATAATAACTTAAATACTAACAATATTGAGGGAATAAATTTGGATAAATTGGATCCAAGGGTGTCGGTGAGTGGTAAAAAAACAAAACAAATATTTTGTTTATTGATTTAAGTTTAAAAAATAAGTTTTTAATTTTATTATTCTTAATTTTACTAATAAATAAAATATTAAATTATATGTTTATCTGTAATATGAGTATACAGTCGGTGACAAAAAGAAAATATGTAAAATACATGTTATTAGAAAGAGAATCTGACGTTTTAATTTTTTTTTTAATACTTCATGTCGAAACAGTGCATTTCGTTGGAGATAGGCATTTAGCTTCAAGGAGAAAGGAAAGATAGTGTAGTATTTATAGGCAACAAATATAAATTTGTTTATATTATAAATGACAGAAAAAACTTTTATCCACAGCGTATAGTTCGTCTAAAGAACGAATTATTTCTGTAACACATTGTGCAATTTCCTAGATAACTAATCATGAACGAATATGCTTCACGTGGCTGACGAGTACTAAGTGAAAATATACCACTTACGTAAACAATATTGATTCTTCTTCTTCTTTATTTACTCATCCGCTATTCGGATATTACTGATCGTACAATTATATGTTTATAAATATATGTATACATTTTATATTAAAATGCTCAGCTCTCGGTTCTTAGCGGCCTAAAGGAGGGTATTTTCATCACAGTCCTGGATGTTTCTCAGCCATGATATGTTGATAAAACAGTGAAATATAAAATATATCACATTGCACCACAGTCATTAAGGACTACTTTATATTCTCAAACCGGCTAGCTAAAATTATCTTTTACAAGCAATGGTAGAAATACATAATGGCAAAATATTTGTATAAATGATACATTTCCATGTGGCCGACCATACCTACTTATGTAGTAAAATATCATCACCGTCTTATGCGTTTATAGCTCGGAATGACTTTAATCCTGTTCCACTACATTTTTCCATCACATTTTCACTGGCCCAAAAATTTGGAGAAAAATTTTTCAAATGTATTGAGTGATTCTTTTGTGGCGGCTGGTCTGAAAATTTGGCGCCTCCTAATTGAAACGGCAACACTATTACTCTCTATAGGCATTTATCAGTTGACTCCTACTTACATTTGAACAACCTGTACCATTTAGTATATGTTTGACAGAAATTAATAGCAGAATGCTTTCTAATTGATGAATTAGTTTAATTATTCCAAGTAATTACTTCCTACTTCCGAATATGAATAAATGTCAATAAGAGATTAAACTCCACAGATGAAACTATCTCTTAAGCAAATACCTATTTTGATAGCCACAACAAATTTAATTTTTTGAAAGATATGAAAAACATAACCTGGGAAAAGTTGGGCAAAGCGTGTAGAACTCAAAGGAGTAGTATTCTTTGAAAGATAATCCCTTTGTTACGGCCCACCCACGAGCACATATAAATATTATTTCGCTTATTAGACGTAAAGCCTGGGTTCGAGCCCCAGGCCAGACATCAAAAAGAAATATGAAAAAAAAATATTTCTACGGCGACTTCCTCTCAGCAGATTTCTGACAATAACTCTGAAAGTAAATAAACCTGCCATGAAAAAGTTTCTCAAAAGCTGTCGTTCGGAGTCGACGTTAAGCTGTAGGTCACGCCACTCAAGTATAAAAAATTAAGGCACACAACATGAGTGGTGTGAGAAGATAGGCTGTAATCCTGACTGAAGGGTTGTAATGGCCAATTATGTTATGTATGTATGTACAGTCAGTTTGGGTTGAAAATATAAAATTTTATTCTATTTCAAATGTTATTGAAAACAAATTTACAATACATACTTTCATTTAATTTCTTCCATCCATAAATTAAGAATAAATTAAATGAAAGTTAACCATATTCAAATTCATAAATAAAATATTTACAAAATGTTCAGAAATTTCATTGTCACCAGCTGTATACATATATTTTATGGAATTAATTATAGTGGCGAATATTGTCATTGAAAAATTGTAAAGTAATTAATTATTATTTCCTATTTAGATCGATATGGAGGCCCCAGAATTTCGTGACTTTGCTAAAAATATGGTGGACTATATTGCCGATTACTTAGAAAACATTAGAGATCGGTAAGTAGAAAATAAATTATTTTTTATTGAAAAAAAAAAAAAACAATTTTAACAGGTGCACAAAGTATTAAAGAAAACATTTGTTTTTGAAACGTACTTTCAAATTATAAATTTTGTTTTTTTGTTTTGCCAAACATGTGTAATAAAACGGAAATGAAAGTAATCGCAATGTATGTATTTCAACATTTTAAAGGGCATTTACTTTTTAAATAAAAATTAGTATAATTTTGCTTAAAAAATAAAACATTTACGCATTAATATTAAATTAATTATAATTTATTAGTCATATTGATCTGGTTTAAGCCGCAAATAAAAACAAAAAAATTCCCGTCTAATTAACAAATTACTGGTTTAGAATACTACATACCATTGAAAAATAAAAACCCCTAATTGTTTTTGCTTCAATGATTGTTTGCATTTATCCTCCAAAGTTACTTTCAGATTTTGTTAATATTTTTTTTGTAATTTATTAGCCATGTACTTGAGTATACTCAGATTTCAAATGTTTTTTTTATTATTCTTTTGTTTAATTACAATTGTGTTTAAATATTTTGTAGCAATATTGTATTGTTGTTTTTATGTCTATATGTCAAGGTTTTTTTAAAAGAAACTCTTGTTTTTGTTTTTTTTTCGTTAATATTAACTGAATTTTTAATGTTTCTATCAATAATGTTATTGAGTGTTTGTAGCGAATTTTTGATGTGGTAATGTTTGGCATGGGAAGTTAGTTATTCTGTTGGAATTATAGCGTTTAGTTAAACAAAAAAAAAAATGTACACATAATCATGCGATTAATTACCTTGATAGTTATGTAAAGTAGAATTTTTTTTAACAAGCAGCAGTTGACTATTATATCAGTGTTATAGTGTTAATGAAGATTAACAATATTTAGGTTTTAAAAAGTATTTAATAGTTTTGTGTAATTTCCTAATTGCTTCTCGATTAGTAAAAAACAATTTCTAAGGACATTCCGTTTGCTTAAAGCGCGACTTATAAATATTTTAATTTATTTGATAAAAAATGGGTAGTTTTTTTAACCGTTTATCCTTAATAACTTTTCAGTTTCTAGCCCTTGAAACTTGTGTTCCCATTCTGTTGTGGAAGACAACAAAATTATATTATATTTGATACTAGCTAATACCCGGTGTGCTTCGCTACCCCTATCGAAATTAAATAATTATAATATAAATAAAAAAGTTATTTATTTAGCAATTAAATTATGCAATTTTTCTTAAAGGTTTATTCTAATTATTTTGATGACAATATATTTCATTTAAATTCTAAAATAATACATTAACGAGCTATTTATTTCTTACATAACATACATACATACATAATTGGCCATTACAACCCTTCAGTCAGGATTACGGCCTAGCTCCTCAATACCACTCATGTTGTGTGTGTTAATTTTATACATGAGTGACGGGACCTACGGTTTAAAGTCGACTGCGAACGACAGATTTTTTGAGAAACTTTTCATGGCAATTTTTACTCTCAGAGTTTTTGCCAGAAATCTGCTGAGAGAAAGTCGCCGAAGAAATATTTTCATATTTTCGTTTTGATGTCTGACCTGGGATTCGAGCTCAGGCCTTTCGTCTAATAAGCCAACATACTACCTACTAGACCACGGCGACTTTATCTATTTCTTTATTTATTATTTCTTACTTGTTAAAATTTAATATATACTTTTTTTCTTAAATAAATAATTCTTATTCTAAAGACATGGGATACACAATTTTTTTTTGTTTTTCCCTCTGGTGCGTATACATATAAATCTACGGGTTTCCTACTCGTGAACATGCGGCATAAAGCTATCCATGTGAGAAACGTGGATTTTCTAGAGTAAGTCCACAAACTTGCAAGGACTGACCTTGAGCTTTATTAATCGTCATTGCAAATGCTAGGCGAATAGGAAATTACAGATAGATATTCGTACAAAATTTGAGCAGTCTAACTGTTCTGGTGTTCTAGATATGCAGATTTTAGTATTTACTTCATATGGCAGGTGCCACGCCCGCTTTTGCTGAACTCCCTATTTTTGTCCAAATCTTTTTATATATGTATAAACAAAAGTCACTTGTACAAAATTTGATGACCCCAACTATTAAAGTTTTCCAGTTATGCAGATTTTAGTATTTACTTTATATGGAAGGTGCCATGCCCCCTAATGATAGGTCGCCCGTTTTTTGTCAAAAAATCATATTTAACCTGAAAATATTCGTACAAAATTTGAGTAGGTTAACTGTTTCGGTTTCTAGATATGCAGATTTTATAATTTACTTTATATGGGAGGAGTCACGCCCACTTTTGCTAGATCACCTATTTTTGTCCACAATATTTATATTGAAACTAAAGTTACATGTACAAAAATTGGGGACTCTAGCTGTTACAGTTTTCCAAATATACAGGTTTTCGTATTTACTTTATATGGGAGGTGCCCATTTTTGTCCAAAATATTTATATTGAAACTGTAGTTACTTGTACAAAATTTGAGGTATCTTGCTGTTATTTTTTCCAATATACCCATTTTGTTATTAGCTTACAATAGTAGCGTGGCACCTCGCTTATTTGAAATCCAGACATACAGGAAGATACTGTGAAAGTTTCATGAAAATCGGTTCAGCCGTTTAGTCGTCTATAAACTTCAAACATAAAAACATACACACATACAAACACACATTCATTTATATATATATATAGATCGCACTTACTGCTAGTAGTTTTTAAACATTTTTTTTCAATGCAAAATCATTGCTTTGATCATTCTTGCAAAAAAGAATGGACCTTGAACTTAACATCCATTTGTTACTTAAGACGATGACTTTCAAAGATGCATAGTATAACCTAAACGAATGTAGAACTTAAATATAGGATTAGAATGAAATAAATTTATTATTAAATAAAATAGTTCCACTATGTAATGATAGAACTAAATTGAACCCAATCCTGACAAGCGTTTCAAAGGTTTTGAAGCTTAAATAGTATGTAGTAAAATATTGACTTTTGTAACTCTGTAGTACATTTATGATATTATTTCTACACTTGATGTTCTGACTGTGGGAAGCGAAATATTGTCGTTAGTCCATTTTTGAAACTTATAGTCCGCTTAGGGCGTATCAAAGCATAACAGATCAAAGTTTCGTAAGGAATTAGGATACAATCTACTTGACTACTTACCAGGTTTTATTTATTTAAGGGGGGCCATATATCGGTTTAAATTTGAGCCATCAATTATTTCGAATCAGGCAATACTTACGTAATTCTATTCTGTCACAAAATTCAGAATATTACCCACACTGATCGTAGTGAATCGATTCACGCTTGAGCAAAGTTTGATTTTATTGGGCCAACGAGAAACTGCACGATGATGTTGATTTTGCCAAAAAAAAATCATCTTTTCGGATGAAGCTCATTTCGTCTTGGTTGGTAAGTTAATAAGCAAAATCGCGTATTTGGGGCTTAGAAAACCCACACCTGGTCTCATAGAAGCCAATACACTAATTACGAGTGACTATTTGGTTCAGCTTGTGAAGCGGAGACATCATTGGGCCATATTTCTTCGAAAATGAGGACGGCGCAACCATTACGATCAATGGAGACACCTATCGCACCATGATAACCGATATTTTTGTACTCGCTCTTCATGGTATTGATGTAAACGATGATTGGTTTCAATACGATGGCGAAACTTACTACACATCTCATGCCACAATCAATTTATTGCGTCAAACATTTTGTGGCCGTTTAATTAGCCGAAACGGTGATGTCAATTGGCCGCCAAGAAGCTGCGATTTTATACCGTTGAACTATTTTCTGTGGGGCGCCGTTAAAGAAAAGTGTTACGCGGACAAAGCGGAGACAATTGAGCATTTGAAGGCCAACATTCGTGCTGCCATTGCCGAGATACAGACATCAAAAAGAAATATGAAAAAAAAAATATTTCTTCGACGACTTCCTCTCAGCAGATTTCTGGCAAAATCTCTGAGAGTAAATAAAATTGCCGTCAAAAGTTTCTCAAAAATCTGTCGTTCGGAGTCGACGTTAAACTGTAGGTCCCGCCACTCAAGTATAAAATTAAGGCACACAATATGAGTGGTGTGAGAACCTAGGCCGTAATCCTGACTGAAGGAGATGTAAAGGTCAATTATGTATGTATATATTTTTGAGGTCTTTTGGCTACTGGAACCACATTCAGTTATTTTTCTCTCTCAGTCACACTAGATTAGATTTTAATTAAATATCTCTCTTGTCTCAAACTGATTCTCTTATTAAAACAAACAAATTTAAGGTTTATTTAAAAAAATATATTTTTTTATTACAGACGTGTTTTACCCGATGTTAAACCCGGCTACTTACGTCCCTTAATACCCGATACTGCTCCCGTCAAACCAGATACTTGGGAAGATGTTATGAAAGACATTGAGCGTGTCATTATGCCGGGTGTAACTCACTGGCACAGTCCTAAATTTCATGCTTATTTCCCCACAGCCAACTCCTATCCCGCTATAGTAGCTGATATGTTAAGTGGCGCTATTGCTTGTATTGGCTTTACCTGGGTAAGTAAAAGTGACAGTGAATACATTCGACTTTCAAATTAAACTATATATACCTCATTATCTTTAATAGATTGCTAGTCCCGCATGCACAGAATTGGAAGTCGTTATGTTGGATTGGTTGGGTAAAATGTTAGATTTACCCAAAGAGTTTTTAGCCTGTTCGGGTGGCAAAGGAGGTGGCGTTATACAAGGTACAGCAAGTGAGGCCACATTGGTAGCATTGTTGGGTGCCAAAGCTAAAAAAATTCAAGAGGTTAAGAAGGAACATCCTGATTGGGATGATAATACCATCATTTCAAAATTGGTTGGTTATGCCTCAGCACAATCGCATTCTTCTGTGGAACGTGCAGGGCTTTTGGGTGGCATTAAGTTGAGGTCAGTGCCTGCTGATGAAAATAACCGTCTGAGGGGTGATGCTTTGGAAGCTGCCATTAAAAAAGATTTAGCCGATGGTTTAATACCATTTTATGTAAGTTGTTATTAGTTTCTAATTTAATATTGTATACTTACATAGCTTGTGCTTTTTTTCTCGAACTAGGCTGTGGTTACTTTGGGCACCACCAATTCTTGTGCTTTTGATCGTTTGGATGAATGTGGTGCTGTTGGAAATAAATACAACGTTTGGGTCCATGTTGATGCTGCCTATGCTGGTACAGCATTTATTTGCCCCGAATATAGACATCTTATGAAAGGCATCGAAACAGCTGACTCCTTCAATTTCAATCCCCACAAGTGGATGCTGGTCAACTTTGATTGCAGTGCTATGTGGTTGAAAGATCCTAGCTGGGTAGTGAATGCTTTCAATGTTGATCCCTTATATTTGAAACATGACATGCAAGGTTCTGCTCCAGACTACAGACACTGGCAAATACCATTGGGTCGTCGCTTTAGGGCCTTAAAACTGTGGTTCGTTTTACGCCTTTACGGTGTGGAAAATCTACAAGCACATATACGTCGCCACTGCAATTTTGCCAAGCAGTTTGAACAACTTTGCAAAGCTGATGACCGTTTCGAAGTTGTGGGTGAAGTTAACATGGGTCTCGTGTGTTTCCGTTTAAAGGGATCGAATGAACTCAGCGAAAACTTGTTGAAACGCATTAATGGTCGTGGCAATATACATATGGTTCCTGCTAAAATACGTGATGTTTACTTCATACGTATGGCTGTTTGCTCGCGTTTCACTAAAACCGAGGATATGGAATACTCATGGAAAGAAGTCAGTGCTGCCGCCGATGAAATGCTCAAAGAGTAAATCGTTGCTTGCAATTTTATTTCGAATGACAGTATTTCTGCTTTTTCATAGTTATTAAATGAAAACAGGGACCATTACAACATATTTAGGGAATTATATGTGCTTCAATAGGAGTAAATATACATATTTTTTAGTATTAAGATGTTAAATACTTATATAAATCAATAGATATTGCTTAAATGTTGTTGATTACTTAGTTTAAATGGGACACCTTTTAAATTATATTTACTTATACATAATAATAATTCTATTATAATACTCTCGAACTACTATATACAACTATTAACTATTTTAACTATTTTTTAAATAAATTTGAATTCTACTTTTATTGTTTGAACTAAAATTAATTTTTTTTTATTTTTATAGAAAGAGTGCACCATAAGTAGAGTAAGAAATAACAACTAAAGTACTTACTAAACATTTCATGGCTCTTAAAAGTTAAAATGATTTAAATCCAATAAGTAGAGTTTAAGAAATATAAAAGGTTAGGTGAGACACCGTAACGAAATTTTCTGATTAGAGCAAATAACAAGCATCACTACACTTCAGGTAGAACACAAGCGAAATTGGCACTGAGGTGAGCTTCAGAAAATGGTCATAAATAACACTCACATTTCCAAAAAAAAAACTTAGACGATATTTCTCGCTTGTATGGAGCAGAACTAAAAGCTAATCAAAGTTCTCATGGCGTATATATCCAAGTAACCTAAATCTACCCGGACAAGAGAACATTGCTACAATTGAGACCCTTGTTATTAAATGCTCCACCACCACGTAGTGTTTTTTAAATATATTAAAAAATAATAAGCAATACATATTTTATTTTTCACTGGTGTGTGTAAAACAAATTCCTAAAATTAGCTAAAAGCTAATTAAGAGGGAGCTATCATTTCTATAAAGTGGAAAGAAAAGATCTGTATTACACATTCGAGCAATCTGGGTTCAAACCCCGAAGAAGGCGTAAAATATTCTCGTAATAAATTCATAAAAAGTCTATCTAGGAAGGAAAAAATTAATACCTCTTTTAAAATAGTATTCACTTCTATCTCCGACTCTTTTTCTTACATTCATTAACTTTCTTCTTTCTTTAATTTCTTTCTAATAATTTCTAAGACCTTTGCAGATCGAGGCTAAAAAGCTTAATATGAAAGACATTCCCACATCCGACCTATAGTCCTAATCCTAATGAGGTCGTATGAATAGGGTAGATTTTAACGCATGAAAAACGCAATAATATTGCCTCAGCTATAGTTATGGGTGGACTAATTATTAGGGAGCCAGACCGGCTTGATGTTCGGGGTATGAAAATTCAGTGTGCTGTTTACTGAAACCAAGTGTCGAAAAATTCAAATGCCTCGGTTATGAAGACGGTACAAGAAATACTTTACTCCATCCTACCGAAAATAAAGACTACAATGTGCCTGTTAATGACGGTAGGGTATCCATCTCTATTGATTCATTGAAGCATTGCCGCAACGTGGCTTATGTTTCACTGTGCTAACGCTACTACAACCGATATTGTTGTAGCGAGATAGACTTATTTTCGAAAATCGTTTAATCTTATGTAATACCTGTCTTTATCGCAGAGCTTATTCGTTTGAATTCGATTGTCCAATGAATCGCATACAGCGTTACAGGAGGATTTACTCATTAGCCAGACTATCCGTATGTGAAACTCCTTTCCTGCAGAGATCTTTGCTGCCATAACCTATTTTCCTAATTCCAACGCAATGTATTGCATGATTAGAATTCTTTAGCCAGACTTTCCGTATGTGAAACCCCTTTCCTGCAGAGATCTTTGCTGCCACTTATAAAATGATTAAAATCTAATGTCTACAATGTCTTTCCCATAACCTATTTTCTTAATTCCAACGCAATGTATTGCATGATTTGAAGACATCCTCTGAGTGTTCATCTTAAAAATAAAAAATTATTTGTCAAAAATGATCTTCTTGATGAGTGTTTAGATCTTATGGACAGTAAGAACTTGTAAATGATCTAAGTAAATCGTTCCTGAAATCGACAAATCTGACTTTGAAATTACAAGTTATTTAAAGGCTTACAATAGTCGTTTTTGCAACATTGTTCAAATATATATATATATATATTAGCGGTGTCCTGCTTAATATAACATATTTTTTATTCTGATTTAAGTGAAAGTTAATAATTATATGTAGTTTCATTGATAAGACTGAAATTTAAAAATATATCTGAATAAACAGTAAAAAGTTGTATAACTTAAAAAGTGAAAGCAGTATTATTGAATTTTATTATTATAATTATTTTTGGTATAATAATCTATAATACGTTGAGCCTCTCGTATACCACTCATCCTAGCACCGTCTATTGTACCAAAACCATTGACAATAGTTGCATCGCCAGCAAATAGTAGACTTGGTGACATGCCTAATGGGATTGATAAAATTTGTATATCTTTTACGCTGCTATTGGTAGAAAAATACGGTCGTCCTCCCAGAAAGCAAGCACTACTGCTCCAATTTGATCTTAAAACCTCTGAAGGAAATGGGATGTTTGAATTCTTTAGACATACCCTTAAAAGTTTTGTTATTTCGTCTACAACTTCTTTATCGGGTAGTTTTTCAATCTGATCGTAAAATGCACCGCCTATAGAGATTTCTAAAACTCGACTACTAGTTGGCAATTTTGATATTTCTACCACTTGTTTAGTCCATTTGAGATCAGCGGCACGTTCCTCAGCTGACCATAAAGGTCTTAAATTTGCTGTAAACCATGGCTTAATCTGTTTTTCATATTCGAAATAGATTTTAACGGGAGTGCCAAAACCAATGTTTTCTATGGATTTCAGTTTCTCCGGTGGTAACTGTGGTTTAAACATATAACCGGAAAATGTCTTTAATACACCCAAGGGTAATGTGCATATAATATGATCCGCAGGTACAACTGTGCCATCCAAACAATTCACTGATTTGCTTTGATCCTTATTAGGTTCATACCATTTTATTTCACCGACTGGCTTTGCCGTGTGTAAATTTTCTTTATCAATGTTCGTTGCGACTTCCTGAAGTATACTATCCAAGCCACTGGGTATATACAGGGGATAGGAAAGTTGATTCTTAAATTTAATCAATTGTTCTACATTTAAATTTTCTAAATTACAGCCTAATTTTCCACCATAATCCTTCATAAAGGCGCTGAAAATATCACTTACTAATCGACGATCTTTTTCTTTGAATAAATTCTTAATGATCTTGGAACTTTCTGCTTGAAAATATGTATGAACATTATTTAATTCATGAAGATTTCCTTTTTTATATCGATTTTTTAGTTCGATGCCAGCACAAAGTCTCTTAAAATAGACGTCCACTACTTCTGGTATGTGTTTTGAAATTTTCTTTCCTCTGGTATCAACATAAACTGTTTCGGTTTTTTCTTCAATTTTTTTAGGTAAGCCAGGAGCCTGACGCAATAATTCATAGATGGAATTGTGTGATACATCAATAGCTATATATTTTGCACCTAACTCACAAAACGCATCACCAAATTGCTTCGAGTTAATACGTCCGCCATAACGATTAGTAGCCTCTAATATAATGGTTCGTTTAAAACCATTTTTGATAAGATGATTAGCCGCCGACAGACCTGCCAAACCTGCTCCAATAATTACAGTTTGAACATCATTTATTGATTTTGATGCGTTTGCTGCAATAGTCGGTACTTCAGTTTTCAGTACCGGTGCATTGAATATTTTACGTTGTACGCTTTTGAAGCTGTAAGAATTTAGAAAAAAAATCTGGTATTAGATGTCATATTTATTTAAGTTATTTTCATTGAAAATAGAGGAAAAATATACCCCTGGGTTGAATACATTGTTAAAATATATAAACTAAAAATTTAAAAAATAGCATCATGTGTTGCACCTTATAAATGTTATAACAACGTTTCAAAATAATTGAAATTGAACCAGTGAAGGTACTGCATACTTTTTTCAAATACCACACGACCACGGAGAAGATCTCTTATCCTGCATTGACACATTTTTATAACCAAAGTTCAAAAAATAAGAAAGAAATCGCAGCCATGAAAAACGTAACTGATTGCTTCAAAACTCCTAAATTGTTGTCAATGGCATACGACAAATCTATCATAAATAAAAAAATAGTATTTATTTAAAACAATGCTGCTTACAAGCAAGCTCCAGCTAGTCAGTAACTGAAAAAAAATGGAAGTGAGAATTGTCAACAACCTTTAAAGATAGTGGTATGACTTGTGCTATGTTTTTGTGATCAAATTTGACTAAAAGATCTATCGAATGAGCATAGACATCAATGCAAAATCTAATATGATCAAATTAACAAAACATATGAAAGAAAGTAAATTCGCTCTAATAATACACAGAAGTGCTAATGCTGAACAAAGCAAGTCAAATTCGTCCAAAAGGCAAGCTTTTGTTTACTGTTTGCATTGACCACCTAGGTATAGCGCATCAACAGTTCTTACCAAAAGGTTACATGATAAAAAGCATCACCTCGCAATTGTGGAGTAGTGTGAAAACACATGGAACTGTGGAAAATAAAACCACGGTTTTAAAATTTTTATAATTTTTCAACTCGCTATAATTATCCTTAACAATACTTTGAAAAAAAAGTTAAACATTTACACCTTCAAAACGCTAGCTCATGATGGTGACAACAATAGTGAAGTAATTTATGATGGTCAACAAAGTGAAAGTATCACTTTTAAGTATTACTTTTAATACAATTTCTGGAGTAAGACAAGGCAGTGCTTAAAGTCTGGGTTTCGGATAACGAGTAGAGGGAAGAGTCTTTGTCACACATCCAGGTTTGATTTTTTCAATTCTTCCAAAATAAACTTGTGAAGGCATCTTGCATTAACGGATGATATAGTGTTGATTTCAAAATTACATACATACATACATAATTGGCCATTACAACCCTTCAGTCAGGATTACGGCCTAGCTTCTCACACCACTTATGTTGTGTGCCTTAATTTTATACTTGAGTGGCGGGACCTACAGTTCTCCGAGCCAAAATTAAAATTTTTAATTTCTGTTTTAAAACAGTGATATTATTATGGCAGAGAATCCCGGTGTGATGCTTAAGACATATGTATATTCTGGCGCAGAACCATTTCAAATGCTAGATACCACAACTTATGATAGGTACATGCCAACGAACAATCCAAACAGAGACACAAAGAGAATACAGCTGGCTGAACCAGTACTGGTTATTTTTAACATATAAATCCAATTTTGAACCTCAAGCTAAAATATAAAAAATTGCGGTTAAAAAATATAAAAATCTGCCTAGTATATGCTAAATTTAGCAGCAAAATGGAGGACAGACCCTGCCTGAATGCTGGATTTGGTTTTTAATCCTTAGATTATAAAGGAAAATAATTAAAAGTATTCATTTTAAAGTAAAGATTAAATCTCAGTTTAGAAAAAAACAACAACTTTCATCTCCCCCTTCCGTATCCGTTAACAATAGTTAACAAAATTTTCACTAAAAATTTAACACAAGAAAAACGAAATTTACTTACCATTGCATGGCAGGCTGTTTTGGTGGCTTAAAAACTGTTGCACTTAAAACTAAAAATTTTGTACGAAATATTATCGAACTTTTTATATTTTAATGAATTATTAAAATATTAATATCAGTAAAAATGCAAAGAAAAAATTGTTTATTTCCTAAAATTTATATCAGAATATTTTTTTACTTTTGAGTGACAGCTGTTTTTGACTGTTGAATTACAGTATTGCCAGCTGGAAATTTTCAGAATGGCTGCTATATTTTATTGAAAGTGGTATATAAAATAACAAGAAATGGTTAGTGTCTGAGATGAACTGTGACAAAGATAACTGTATACAACTAGTGACTAATAAATAGTTTTGTGATAAAATTCCCAAATTGTATAAAACGCCAGTCGTTTAAACAAAGAGTGATGAGAAGCTAGGCCGTAATCCTGACTAACGGGTTGTAATGGCCAACTATGTATCTATGAGTATGATATATTTATTACCGACATATTTTCATTTGCTATGTGTGGAATGCAACATTCTTCTAAAGTCCGCCACGGCTTCACTAGGTGGAGCGCATCCGAAGTATCCAATTTTCCATGCCTCTGGCGCAGTGATGCAAAATTTAAATTTTGAAATAGTACTATAACTGAAAGAGTACATTTTTGCATCAAATGGTACTTTTATAAAAAAAATATTTATTTATACTTAATACACGTACGGAATGGAAGAGAAAAACTAACGACTTATACAATGTTTCTCATATACAAAACAAATTGCGAAAATTGCATTCATTTCGGCAACCGTTCTCATTGATTTTCGTATTTTAAAAACGAACATACAATGCGTTGCATGGGCGTTGGGCTAACCGGGGCTAAAGAACTTTAGTATTTTTTTTAACTGTTGCTATAATAACCCCCATTAATAGTTGAAAAGCGTAAACCATAAAATCTGTAATAACATAAACGTACTAAAAATGTAGTTTTGAAATGGAATTGGTACTGAATTTTTCAACACTAATGCTTAACATTGTATCCAACCAGGATACTAAAAATCTGTAACCAACCAACTTCTGAAAACGAAATCACCAAAGAGTAAAAAAACCCAACCAACTTTATAAATTCACAGTTCTCTTTAATAATTTGTGCTGATGTTAAATTTAGATTCCGATATACATATACATACATGAAAAAGCACAAAAAATTAATCAGATTTCGACAAAGAATTTCCGATTTGTAATTTTTTTTGCAAACATTTTGGGTATTATGATAAAAGAAATTATTTAAAAATTTATTTACAAAATAATTTAAATTTTAGTAATATGTATGAAGTTTTCTAATTTTAATTTTTTAGAATTTTAAATAGAATGACTCAATGGCAACACTACCTTACTCGTTCGTTGAGTGTACTTCGAGATTAATTATTCTTAGTTCAAATACTAACCATACCGTTGTTAATGTATTGGATATGGTAACCAGACATTCAGGTCAATATCTCCGCTAACAGAGATACTAATTACTTATTCTAGACCCACACCATCGAACGCACGGTATGCAGTACATGAACCTATAGTAATACAGTAACATTTCGAATAACGGCACTTTGGTGAGTTTAATTTTTATTCACCACCTAGTATAAATTCATCATATTTTAAAAACGCACCACAACACCAAAATTCACTAAACTTAAAAAAATTACATTTTTATAATTTCTTCCTTTTCCGTCCTTCGACCTAACGTTGGACCCAACTATCTACACTACCTGCCTACCCTTTTTATCATTTATTTTTTCCTCCCTCTCACATAAACCAGCATCCAACACAAACACACACACCCAACCACCTACACACACACAATACTTTGGAGCTGAACGCCTTTCCGCCAGTGCGGAATCGGGAGATGAACCCATTCGGGTAGAGTACGAGGACTGCGAGGTCCCCTGTAAATGGAGAATCTTCAGGATTGGCGATATCAGAGTCGAAACAATCGCGGACTAATCCGGTGGCATCCACAAGCGGTGTTTTTGGTCAACTTTGCTCCAGATTAGGAGTTTGGTCGATATGCTGGAGGATGGAAAAAGGAGATCGATCCACCAGCCGATGAGAGATGCGACTGATTCCATTAAGACCCTTTACGACCTGTACGCAGGTGAGCTAAGGGGGCAAACAACCGCAACCAAAGAGTTGCAGCAGTTCAAGAACACAAACTTCGCCTTGGATGGGAAATAAGGAGGGGAAGAGGAGACAGGAGGAAACTGTCGAAGCAAAGAGGAAAACTCCAAATCCTGCACCAAAAGTTCTGGCGAGAGGGACTACTGAGACGACTCCGGGTCGGCAGGTAAACACTCAGAAATCAACTGGAGAACCAGGGTGGCAAAAAGTCACTAAAAAGAAAAGGAAGGCCAAGAAGCCTCAGGAGAGGAAAACAAAGCCTGATGCTATAATGATAGCAACGAGGGATGATACATCGTATGCTGACATTTTGAGGAGAGTTAAAACGGACCCTAAGCTTTGCAAATTAGGGGAAAACGTGACAAAAATTCGGAGAACCGTCAAAGGAGAGCTGTTACTTCAGCTCGGCAAGAACAGTGAGCAAACGGAGGACTTCAGAGGGGCCATTGGAGAGCTCCTAGGGGAGTCCGCGTCTGTCCGCACTCTAAAGGAGAGGAGGACAATTGAGGGAGGACTTTGATGAGATCACGGAGAGGGAGGATGTGTATAACGCAATACGGAACATTCCAGGTCTTGAGGGCTTCAGTAAGACCGACATAGTTGGTCTCAGGAAGGCATATCGTGGGACGCAAACGGCCACAGTAAGCCTTAATGCAGACGCTGCAGCTATTCTCCTGAAGGAAGGTAGAATTAGAATCGGCTGGGTCATATGCAGGATTCGCGAGAGGAACATTCCTACGAAATGCTTCCGATGCTTGCAATTTGAACATATAGCCCGTCAGTGCGGGAGTAAAGTTTACCGCTCGGGAGCATGCCGCAAGTGTGGACAGGACGGTCACGTTGCTCGGAATTGCGAACGGGAACCACTATGCTGCAAAGTGGATAACCCGAAATCCGCCAACCATATCGCGGGGAGCGGAAAGTGTCCGCAATTTCTGAGAGCTCTTAAATCGCGTTCCAGGAGATGACGTTAATACAAATCTGAACCATTGCGAAGCAGCCCAGGACCTATTGGTCCAGAGAGTAAAGGAGGAGAATATCGATGTCGCAATCATAAGCGAACCGTATAGGGTGCCGAGGAATAATACTTGGATCACGGACGGATCCACTACTGCGGCTATATGGATTTGTGGTTCATTACCCTTCCAGCAAACCTATGCGCGGGGCACTGGTTTCGTTATGGCCAAGATAAAGGGAGTTTTCATCTATAGCTGTTACGCCCCCCCGAGGTGGTCAATGGATGAGTTCCAGCATATGCTGGAAAGACTGGCGTCACACGTGCGCCTGAACACCCTCGTTATTATTGGAGGAGACTTCAACGCTTGTGCGACCGAATGGGGTAGTAGGTGTAGGTATACTAACGCCAGGGGTTGCTGCCTCTTGGAAACATTTGCTTCCCTTCCTGTGGCGGTGATGAATGACGGAAGAGGAAGCACATTTAGGAGAGCTGGATCGAGCTCGATAATAGATTTGTCGTTTGTGAGCGATGGCCTTGTTTCACGGACTGCGTGGAAGCTAACTGAGGACTCCACGAATAGTGACCATCAGGCAATCGTGATGACGGTTACTGGGCGCAACACTAGAGGAGACGGATTGCCGAACTTTATGGGACCTAAATGGAAGAACTCCCGCTTTGACGAGGAGACGTATAGATGCTTCCCCTATGTGCCCAAAATGAGTATATGAGAAGGAAGATGCAGAGCATATTCTAATATGCTGCCCCAGATTTAGATGGCCCGGGGGAACGAGTTTAGGATCAAACCGGCTTACGGAAGAGGTGATGAATTCTAGGATTCTATGGAGCCAATACAGACAGAAAATGACCGAAGTTATGCTGGAACTTCGAAGGTTGGAGGAACGAAGGCGAAATTTGATTTGACGTGATAAAGCTTTAATGCTAACCAGCCCTTAGCGAAGTAATACCTTACTGCAGTCCCGCGGGGGAAGAATGGTGGAAGAATGTAGGGGGTGGGTTTAGTACGTAGGCACCAGTGATGGTGAACCGTGCACTCTTTTGTTGGAACAAAAGTGCCGAAGATTCCCACTTACGGACCAAGACAAAAAAAAAAAAATAAAGGTGAACATGACCTCAAATCACTCGTGTGAAATGCTCAATGAGGCATGAGCTGTTTGACATTTTGCCATTATGTTGGAAACATATGTATGTCGTTGGTGTTCAGTTTTAAGTCAATTCAGTCAAAAATTGTTTCCAACTATCGACATATAGTGCTCACTGTTGCCTTGGCCAACGTCGTCGTTATCAAAGAAATATAGACCGATCACTCCGCAGGCAGCTCCCAAATCAACACCAAACAGTGAGTTTTTCGGTATGTATGTATATACCTGGATTAGAATTCTCCTTAATTCGATAATTTTCTTTGTTTACATCATCTCGAAATAGGCCTAATCAGTGATGATAATTTTTCTATCAAAATTGACTTGAGTTGCCAACTGCTCTAGAGCGTATTTAGCGAACGCAAGTTATTGTCTATGGCAGTCTATATTGTTTGGCAAAATTGAATGTATAAATCACAACTAATTTGACAGATGGTAGCTTGAACAAGATGGCAACTGACAACTTTCGTAAAGAATCTGTCGAAAGACATTCTACAACCCTAGTCCATCTTTATATACTATGTACGCGCATTATTACGTAAATGAGTTACTGATAAGACAACTATTATTCACTACTTACCTTTGTATCTGACCGATCTATGTAATAAATTTCATAAAATTTTAAATATAAATAATTTAGTTTATTAAAATAAATTAGGAGAAGAGAAAAGTTATAAAAGTGTTTTCTAAAATTATATAGCTTTTTCCTTAGAACCCACACTGGATGTGGAAATATTTAAATCTGAGGTAACCTTTTGACTAAGCGTTGTAATATTAGGCTTAACCGACGTTAACAGCTCTTGTTCTAAAACGTTATCCATTTGTGATGTTATTTCCTGCCAAGCGAAATCTATATCATCCTCTTTAGGATCCATGCCACAGACAACGAAACGCAAAAAATGCTTACCACGGTGTTTAGCCTGTATCATATAGATTTTTTTGCGCTCGGTCAGACATTCTAACAGATTGGTAGTACGTTGATTATCACCTTTGGGTCTGAAGCATACTAAGCCTAAGGTGGTTTCAGTTACCAGCTCAAAACGTGAATCGGCTAAAACATGATTTTCAAATCTCTTGGCTAAGGCCATGTGCTTACGTACGTGGGCCCTCAAGCCTTCAGCTCCTATCGTACGAAAAGTTATCCAAACTTTAAGAGCTCTAAAACGCCTACCCAATGGTATTTGCCAAT
Source organism: Sarcophaga rosellei (assembly GCA_930367235.1). NCBI lineage: Eukaryota > Metazoa > Arthropoda > Insecta > Diptera > Sarcophagidae > Sarcophaga > Sarcophaga rosellei. Next base: position 70,040,618 of record OV884019.1, read on the forward strand.
GCCGAAAATCTGGTATTTGTGTTTGACCTTCATACTTATGCTTTAGATAGATTCGATCCACATTGAAACTTTCCACCACTTTGTTGGCGTCCTTTAACCACATGGCACTACAATCAAAGTTGACCATTAAGATCTTGTGTAAGTTGAAATTCAAAGAGTCCACCAGTTCGAGGCCATTACGCAATTCGGAAAATTCATCCAAAGCAAAAGCAACACCTGCATATGCTGCATCCACATGTAACCACAAATCATGTTTGTTGCATATTTTTCCCAATGAGGCTACATCATCAAAGGCACAGGTACCAGTGGTACCTAAGGTGGCAATGCAAATAGTTGGTATAAGTCCCTTGGCCAAATCTTCTTCCACTGCCTTTTCTAACATTTCACCTGTTAAGATTAAGTCATCGCCAGTGGGCAACAGATGTATGGGTACCGCAGCTAATAGACCAGCTTTTTCAATACAACAATTACTTTGGTCACTTGAATAGGCGACTAACTTTCCTCTGATGTCGCTTTCTTCCATTTCAGGATGTTTTTCTTTTATACGTCGAACAGTTTGTTCTCTGGCAGCCATAACAGCAACAAGTACTGATTCCGAAGCAGAACCTTGAATAATACCGCCTCCAGGACCTTCGGTTGAGTGTAAAAATAGTTCGGGTAGTTTAAAAAACCTGGCCAACCAGTCCATAACGACTACTTCGAGTTCAGTGCAAGCGGGACTGCAAATCTGTAAAATAAACGTAAAATATTTAAATTTTTTTTATTAAAATTTTTAGAAGCTGCAAAAAATTTGTGGTCTTCGGGTTGTGGTTCGTTCTACAATAGATTTTGATAGAGAAGTGGTCTACAAAATTTCTGTGTCAAATTTAACACCGTCAATAAAAACCTTGTAATCAAAGTGAACTTTAAAGTTTTGAAAATATTTTCAATTAATTTGGATGTTTTCTTAAAAAATTTATCACAAAAACTTTTCTCGAACTAAAAATTATTTTCAGCAGTCATATTTTAGATTAAGGGCCATTATTACAACTTGGTGTGCTAAACTTGGGTTTAGTTAAAGGTACCTTTTGCTAAAGGGAACTGAAAAGTTACACTTAACTTATTTTCGTTATTACAACAGATAAAATAAAGTAAAAAATATGACAGTGCCGGAGCATTGTCGATAAAACTGCTCAATTAAACAAGTTTGTTTTTAACGCAGTGGCAACGACGGGCTTAATTTGTTTCTTTTTGTTGTTGTATATCCTCATTTTGTTTAAATTTGAAGTTGCCTTATTGAAAATAATGTATAATAAGGCAAGTTCAAACATAAATTTAACTTTAAAAGTTACCGGCAGGATGATCTTCCCTTTAGCTTAACGCTCACTTCAATCTTATTGGGTACTCATAATAATGAAAAGGGAGGGTAAATCCCTTTAGTTAACGGCCAGTTGTAATAATGGCCCTAAGTCACTTTTTATGACAGAAGTGGAAACATTGACTCCGTTTTGAAATACCATACCCATAAGAATGAAGCAATAAGTAATGGCTATAGTGCTACCGGGATTTGAAATTATTTGATCAGATACGAGAGCCTTTAGAAAGTTTTAAAATTTCGACGGGACATTCCGTTCTCTCGAAATCATTTTAATTTCTGGCATTAGAAGAAGATTAATGGGTTGGGTGAAAAAAAACTTCAGAAATAAGGCGATTAGATTTTGAAAATAAAAATAGAAGACATAAAGAAAAAGTAAAATATTTATTTAACCTCAACAAATTTACATTTAAATATGTATGTATAGGTGTAAAATAGAGGTGCACATACCCTTGCGGTATTGTTGTACAATTTGTTGAATGAAAGTTAGATTTTGATAGTGGATGGTCATCGGGTATTACAAAAACGATATATACACGTCCATCTAATAAGTTGTACAACTTAACCGCAAGTGTATAGCCACTGTTACAAGTGTTACCATTTGTTTTTGAAAGCGAAAATTCAGTACAAGATCAGCTCGACATTTTCCATATGATTTGAGAGAAACACTGGCTCTTTCTGTGCCGTGAAATAAAATTAATTTCAATTTATAAAAAATAAAAAATATTGATCATGCTTTTAAAAATAATGCATCTGTCAGAGATGACAGAAATAGGTCACAAATTTTAGAGATTACAGCCAGTTAAAATAGATGAATGTCGTTTAAAAAAGAGGATGTATGGTCACGTTAATTTAAGAAGGCTCAACGCCATAATGAAAAGGGGACAGTTTTATACTTAGGGTCATTATTACAACTTGCCGTTAACGTTAAATGAAGGATTTTAAATGGCAGATAAATTGTTTTTCATTATTATGAGTACCCAATAAGATTGAAGTGAGCGTTAAGCTAAAGGGAGAATCATCCTACTGGTAACTTTTAAAGTTAAGTTTAAGTAAAGTTTTTCTGAAAAAAATGAAATATTTCAAAAATTTTATCTGAAAACTTTTGCCCAAAATTGTATTAGAAGTACTGATCCAAGCTCCAAGCTACTCCTTCAAAACAGACATAAGAAGAGCAACTGTTGTCTTTCTAGGTGTCGAAAAAATCTTACTAGAGTATGTGATAATGTTATTACACTCAGCTAACCTAACCTAATGTAGATAATTTAAAGTTTCATTTGGAAGTAAATTTAATCGATTGAAATTGTTGAGTTTTGTGCGAATTCATCAATTATCATTTTTTTTAATTATAGGGTATCCGATAGAAGGTTTGCCGTAAACATTTTTTTGCACTCTTAAATTTACATTTTAATGAAGCTTTCGTAACACTGAAACAAAAATAAATGAAAAAAAATACATTTAAATATTAAAAAAGTAAAAGTGTTTAAAAAAAAAGCTCATGTCATAATATCGTAAGAAAATAAACAATAAAATCTTTTCTTTGTTTTTTTTTTGTTGAAAAGAAATTAATAATAAAATGTTTTAAAGTGAACATAATAAAATCAATCATTTAAGCGAGCAAAATATCTTTATTATGCACAGAAGTTTAGATATTTTTGTACGATTATATACGAGCTCCTGTACTGTCATAGAAGATGGTCAACGAGATGTGATAATTAAGTGTTGAAATCAAAAGAAAAAATAAAAGAAAAACTTGTTTTAGTAAAAAAAAAAAACAACACAACAGAGAAAGTTCTTTAAAAAATATTTCAGATAAAAAACAAATTATTTATTTAATGTGGCGTTTAGCAATTTGGGTTGTTGTTTATGAAATAAAATTGTTTAAAATTGCAATTTTTGAAAAAAAATTTAAAATTAATACAAATAAAACCATGAATTTTGGACAAGCTTTAATTTATTGCACAATTTATGCAATCGATAGATATTGTTGAGAAAGTGTAAAAGCTTTAAATTAGTGGTAGCTATCTGTGTAACTATCTAATTATCTCAAAAGAGGGTTATAGAAATTGTCTTCATTAGCATGAAATCACTTTGTTAAGGCTTACTAAAGGGTTTAAATAAACAAATTTGGTTCGCCTTTATGCAGAACATATGGAAGTATTTAAAAGATAAAAATAAGGCAAAACGTTCTTAATTTTAAAACTTTTCCAATAAAAATTGTAAACTTTATTTGGAACGACAACTAATGCGACAGGGTTTAGAAGTTTACTCTAATTTTATGAGCTTTTAATTCTCTCATTCGCTTTTAGTTAGCTTTTTTATACATAAAGAATGCAAATTTGTGAAATTTAAATGCAACTCCATAGATTAATTAATCTTTAAATGCCTATGATATGATTATGTCTGCTAATGTGATCACACTAATAACACTGTGCTAGTTGAAAAAAATGACAAGCGGGGCACCTGGCGGGTTAACCTAATTCGGGTACGCTGAATCCAGTGGTGCTAACCATTTTTTTTAGGTTAGCTCGTGTTTTCGAAATATAATTCCTCATGGTTTGAACAACTTTTCCGGCTCCTTCAGTTCAATGGTAATTTCCTTCCATTTTCTTTAAAATATTTTTTGATTTTTATGTAATTTTATATAAAAATGAAATTATTCTTACCGTTTCACATAAACACAATGAAAAATCAGTCAAAAATTTAATTCACTATGAAAAAAATTATAATTAAGTCAAGTGTATCTATTATTATGAGCAGCAATTTTTATGGATTCACCGGAATTTCACTTTTTATATTTAAATAAATGCGTGTACTTGTCAAATTTTTTGTTTTAAAGATGTATTCAGATGGAACTGTAATAAAAAATAGTTCTCGGTGTGTTTTCGAGGGTATTTTTACAGTTAACGTGTCTTTAATATTTTAGAATAAGGTGTATCTATTATTTTGAGCATATGTGTATGTAGCTAGTAGGTAGTATGTTCGCTTATTGGACGTAAAGCCCGGGTTCGAGTCCCAGGCCAGACATCAAAACGAAATATGAAAAAAAATATTTCTTCGGAGACTTCCTCTCAGCGTTTTCTAACGAAAATTCAAAGATTCCAGAATGAAATTCTGCGATTAGTGCTGCCGCAATGTATATCAAAAATTCGAATACACAAAAGAATTTTAATATATCATCACGGTTAGCAATTATGAGAGAAACGCGCAAGTACGTGGCGTCTAATAAAATGTCAGGCATAACTGGCTGTGGAAAAAGCAATTAAGCTAGTAAAACGATTTATCTAGCAGTGGTTAAATAAATTTAATTGTAAAAGTAAATCATAAATAAATTTTGTACTCCTACATTACGCCTCCCTCGAAAGTCTCAGTATAAGTTAGTGTATCCCTGTTAGAGAAAGCAAACGAAAGAACCCGGCATACTAAGGATTAGAGCAACCCTTTATGTTAACCCTTCGTTCCTTTTTTGAACATAGGGTTATGACGAAGCATCTGTTCTTCACATTATAGTTATTACGCATACATACATACATAATTGGCCATTACAACCCTCCAGTCAGGGTTGCGGCCTAGCTTTTCCCACCACTCATATTGTGTACCTTAATTTTATACTTGAGTGACGGGACCTACAGTTTAACGTCGACTCCGAGCGACAGATTTTGAAAAATTTTTCATGGCTGGTTTATTTACTCTCAGAGTTTTTACCAGAAATCTGCTGAGAGGAAGTCGTCGAAGAAATATTTTTTTTTCAGATTTCGTTTTGATGTTTGACCTGGGGCTCGTCTAATAAGCGAACACACTACCTACTAGACTACGGCGCCTATGAAAACATATTAGTGTGTTGATTTATTAGCAGTGAGCAGAGCAACGTCTGATTTTCCTACGATATTAATTATTAATGTTAAGCTGTGCAAGGTCAGAGAACGTCTGACTGGATTATTTATATAGGAATGAAGTCTTTGAATTTTTTAAAATCCAAAATTCCTGTGAACATTCCTTTTTCCGAATTCCAACCACTACACCACGCCACCTACTTCGTGCAATACTCCTACGCCAATATTTTATATTAAAGCAATAATTCTTATGCTTATCTGTCCTATATCTCTTTGCTTTTTTCAGTTCCTCTCAGCAGATTTCTGGCAAAAACTCTCAGAGTAAATAAAATTGTCATGAAAAGTTTCTCAAAAATGTGTCGTTCGGAGTCGATTTTAAACTGTAGGTCCCGCCACCCTAGTATACGATTAACACACACAATATGAGTGGTGTTGAGAAGCTAGGCCGTAGTCATGACTGAAGAGTTGTAATGGCCCATTATGTATGTATGTAGTAGGTCCTAGAATGACTGTTAAAAAATATTATTCTTCTATGTCTGGTATTTCGAATTTGTTGAGAACGTAAAAGGTCTCGTTATTATTTTTCTTCCGAAGTTATTATATATTTTTACTTAATAAATGTTCCCTCCATTCCTATCGAAATATTAAAAAACTATACTCATCAGGTAGGTATTTCTATAAATATTTCCCTTAGCTAAAGGAAAAGTTGATCTTTAAAAAAATATTTTCAATTTCAAACATACCCAACTGAAGCCAATAACACTGAAACCATTGGCAAGCATATCACCTATAATGGAGGGATATGAAGAGGCTGTGGGATAGTATGCATGCATATTCGGTGATTGCCAGTGGGTGATGCCTGGCTTAATGACACGATCAATGTCTTGTAAAACTTCCTTCCAATCTTGTGGTTTATCTGGCATTTCTTTAGGCAACAAATCCAACAAATAACCAGGTTGTACTGAAGGCAAAACATCACTATGTTTTTAAGATAATTTTTTTTTAGAAAGAAAGAAAAATCATTGTAAATAATTAAATAACACGTTTGTTTATTTTAAGTTTAAGTACCAATCTCGTATGTTTTCCATGTAGTCGGCTATGAAATCAACAGCAGCTTTGCCAAACTCTCTAAAGGTATTTGCATCCATTTTTTAATGAATCTTTTTTTTGTCGTTTCTTTTCTTAATGTTTAAATTAATTTCACACTTAATTTTGTTTTCTTTTTTTTGAAACTTTTTTATTTTGTAATGATTACTGCTTCAAAAGCATCAACTGCTTAAACACTCACGTACACTTAGACTACGAACTGTTTTGCCTCAGAAAATGCTTCCTAACTTGTTAAAGGTTTGTATTAAACTATTACGGTTTTCGGTTCTGTTGCTGGTTTTTATCAACAGTTGTGATGCTGTTGTTGTTAGTTAAGAGCGAGATGTATACGGACAAGAAAGTTAACTTTGAGGCTTATTGTTTTCACTTTCTCTGAGAGAAATTTTAAAGTTACAGTGGATCATACGATGTTACTAAGACGTTAAAAAACGACAAACCATTCAATTCATAAAATGAGCTTTTAATTTGTTAACAGTGTTGCCATTTTTATTATTTTCTCAAATGCGCAGAAGTGAAGTTTTTTTTTAGGTTTTAATTTTTTCCCCCAAAGAAAAAATGTTTTTTAAATTTTTATTATTATTAAGAAGGTAAAAAGTGGATTAGTTATGAATAATTAAATGCTGTCAACTGTAATTGGTCACCTTCCTCCTCGCCTTTTCTTTAGTTTTGCATAAAAGAAATAATCAAAGAACTGAAACTGAAAGTCGTGGCCTAGTTAATGTAGTTTTGCTATTTGCGGCGAATTTCATTCTTTTGTGTGGTTAATGGACATCAGGTATAACCTACATGACGCAGCTTGGACTTAGTTACCTGTCTTCATGTGTGTGACACGAAATAACCAAAGGCACTGCACTGATGGCGTAGATAGTTTACGTAATACAGTAAGACCCCGCTTAACGCGAGGGATACATTCCAATAAGTTCCAGCGCTAAACGAAACAGCGTTAAACGAAGCAACTAATAAATCAACTGTAACGCAGGAAAGATGCGTTAGTACTGTGAAAATACAGTTGGGATCTTTATTCTGGACAGACTAACAAAAGAGCGTTGAAAAAGACACATAGTATACACCGTCGCTATATAGTGCACTGCTTTCGTACTACCGTAATACTGAAACAGCGTTAAGCGGGGTCTTACTGTATAGTGAAGCGACCTATGTAATAGCGACCAGAGATCAGCAATGAGTATTCAAAAAGATGAGTAGATTCGAATCATACTTATAATTTCTGATACTTATACGCATTCATAGTTATTTTAATATCATATTCATACTACTCATGCTCAAATTTTGAAGTACTCATTGCACTCATACTTAACAATACACATGATGTTGTTGATTTCGACTCTCCATAACTCAACATTTACAAGAATCACAAAATAAGTATGATTCGCGTAGGAACAATACAATACTCACTAGAAGGATGTGTGTTTGCTTTGCTTGCTGTCTTTGTTTTTTTCTTTCTTTTTTCTTGTAAATACAACAGCAACTAAGACTGTAAATTTTGGTGAATGATTTGAATCACTCGAATCATTTATGAGTATTATAAGTAATTTTCTAAATTTATGAATCTGAATGAGTAGGCGTATGAATCAAACATATTTCGAATGTTATGAATTTGATGTCAACTTTGTACTCCTACTCATTGAAACCTGAACTTATAAATCAATGTTGTAGTTAGTACGAATGAATCAGAGTAGTTGAATTTCAATACTGTTGACTTACGCATACTCCAAATTTCATGAGTACTTATGAGTAGCGAACAAACGACTCATTACTGATCTCTGATAACGACCATCATAATTTGCGACGACTTTAATACCGTATTAATTGTAATTGATTAATTGTAGACTGGAAGTTCAATAGTACGCTTGTGACGCTTGTTTATTTACACTTAAGTTTTCAAGCAAGCCCTCTAAATTGGATAAAATATATCAGATAGCTGACCGATGTCAGATTGCACATTAACAGCACTAAAATAAAGATTCTGTAACGTAGTTCTTTCAGTCAATGTGCTATCACACACGAGACTATTTCATCTGGCATAAAATTGTATACATTTACTCTCCTTTGTGTTTATTAGTTTTTCAACGCACAACGAATGACTAAATATGCTCATACAAAAATTTTTTCTGAACCTGCTGTTTTATAAATGTATGTGTATTGGTTTGTGCGGGGTAGAAGCTGGTTGAAAAATTATGCCAGAAAAAAAACCACTCTCCTCACCTCACATGCCTACAAGCTGCCATTTTGTGTCAGCATAATTGTTCTCGTGTGTGATTGCTCAATAACGGGAATTCGAAGATGTTCAGTCTTTTTGCTTTTTAATAGCATGATAGTCGGTGCAAGATATTGCGAATTGCCTAAAACGGAAACACAATACTTGTAGCGCTTCAAAATGCAGGCATATCAGTGCAGGTGATTAAATTTCGAGTTGGAAGTCATAAACGGCTTGCAAGTTTCGATTAAACATAACTGCTTTCTAATTCTTAAGTCTAAATAGAATTTGTTCAAATTATGATGTAAACTTTGTTTAACCTCTATGTACAAAAATTTCATTATAAGATTAAGTTTGGTTAAGAGTTATCTAGTGCTTATTGGATTTACCAATTGATTGTAGAATGCTATGTCTTTATAAGGCGCCTGATGATTTCATCTAACCTAACCAAAGACAAGTACAAATAAAATTCCTTAATTTTAAAATACAATTGAACCATTAGAAGCGTTGGAAGAAGTACGTGATTTAACATTTACATAGATGTGTTATCGATAACAAAAAGCTAAACTAATGCACCACAATTGTTCGGGTTTAACATCACCTTATTCTACATTTTATTTGAACGTTTGTAATTGCTCGATAATGTCTGGATCATATTTAAACAACATAGTTCCTATACAAGCCATAAAAAGTATTCCTTCATAACATTAGTAATAAGTGAGATAAATAAATTTTTTAAGTTATCGATTTATGAGACCGATTTACGCTTTAATTTTTCTCATATGCTATCTTTGGTTTTAGCTGTCTGTAGGTGAACATTTTATTTGGACGACAGTTTTTCACAAGAATACTCGCAATTTAACACAATAATATTGCAATAGGGTTTGATAACATTTGACACCATAATAATACAATTTAAATTTTTCACACAAATAAGTTTCATAATAGGTTAGGAAGTTATAACTGTTCATTTCATACTAAGTGATGCCTCGTACTGTAAGTTATGTTTATAACGAAATAATTTCTATTACTTACCCAATTGAAGCCCAACACTCCAATACCGGCTATTAAAAGTTCACCAATTATGGAACCAGACGATGAGGAAGACGGAAAATAGGCATGGAAATGTGGTGATTGCCAGTGTGCCAAACCGGGTAATATAAGATGTTCCAAATCATGTAAAACTGTTTTCCAATGTTCAGCTTGTTCGGGCATTTCTTTAGGCAGAGCATTGACCAACGAATATGGTACAGTTGTAGGCAAGACATTGCTAAAAACATAACAAAGAAAAATATAATTTCGAAATTTCTTGTTATCGCTTATCGCACGTAAACTTACCGTTCTCGAATATTTTCTAAATATTTTATAAGAAATTCTATGGAAGCTTGGCCAAATTCCCGAAATTCATTGAAATCCATAATATTTTTAATAATTTTTTGTTTTTTTGCTTTTTCTTAGATCTTTTAAGCCGCTAATTTATCTCTTAACCGTACGTTTGCTGTTACAACTCACAAGTGTGTTGTTAAGATTTTCGTAAACCCCAGTTGACTGGAAAAATTTTGATCAGCAAAATTAAAGTGTTTTTATTTTTTTTATTTTTATTATCGTCGAAGACGCTGCCAATGTCAATGTAAAATTCATGTAAAAGAGTTTTAAAATATTGTATTGTTTTGTTAAGTTTTTTATTGTAAAGGTAAGAGAATTAAAATTTAAAAAATTCGATTAACGCAATTATGCGTTTTATCGGTTGATCCATATTTCATAGTGCATTCCAAATTTATGTAATCTCTTCTTTCTTCCTTTGTATTTCAATTTATTAATTCAAATCTATTGTTTCTTTGATTTAATATCTTAATTGTTAAAACTATTGTTAATTTTTTTTTTTGAAAAAAGTTGATGCATGTATTTCGACGTCATTGTTAGTTATCAATGCCAATTTCTTTATTTAATTCATAATGCATTGGTCAAACGCATAAACTTGAGAGAAATAAGTTATAATCGTTACAAATATTGTAATCCCTTAAAATAGGCATTCAAAGTCTGGTTTAAATTCAAAGTCTGGTTTAAATTTAAAGTCACTGTAAACAGAATGCGACCGCAACTTCAGGAGAAAATTAAATCGGCAGCCGCAACTTTATATACAGTTATTTCGTTGCTTCCACTGCATCAAAAGCAATAGCAGTAATATAGTGTGGGCGATTTAAAAGTTTAAAGTAAATCGTTTCAGCTATAAATAGAATATTATTTCATTCATATGGCTGCCACGGCAGAGCTCACAGTACCATGCACTTTTTCGAGTGTATGGGAACGTATCTCGACAATAGCATCACGAATGTTGTTCTTGAAATGCTCAATTGTCTCTTGCTTGTCAGCATAACATATTATCTTAACGGTGCCCCACAGAAAATAGTCTAACGGTGTCAAATCTCAGCTTCTTAGCTTGCCAATTGACATTACCATTTCTGCTAAATAAATTAGCCATCAAACGTTTGACGCAATAAATAGATTGTGGCATGAGATGTGCGGCAAGTTACACCATCCTGTTGCGCCGTCTTCATTTTCAAAGCAATATGGGCCAATGATGCTTCCGCCCCACAAGCCGCACCAAACAGTCACTCGTAATGGGTGCATTGCCTTCAGTAAGACTACGTGTGGGTTTTCTGAGTTCCAAATTAAACTTGGGGTTAGTAAAAGGTACCTTTAGCTAAAGGGAACTGCAAAGTTACCTTTAACTTATTTTCGTTATTACAACTTATAGATAAAATAAAGTTAACCGTTTTCAAAAATATGGCAGTGCCGGAGCAATGTCGATAAAACTGCTCAATTAAAAAAGGTTTTTTAACACAGTGGCAACTTCTACTTTTTTTTGCTCATTTTGTTTAAATTTAAAGTTGCCATATTGAAAACTATATATAATATGGCAATTTCTAACATAAACTTAACTTTAAAAGTTACCGGCAGGATGATATTCCCTTTAGCTTAACGTTCACTTCTATCTTATTGGGTACTCATAATAATGAAAAACAATTTATCTGCCCCTTAAAATCCTCCCTTCAGTTAATGGCAAGCTTTAATAATGGCCCTAAGTGTACGATTTTTAACTTTCAATTCGTATTGAAAAAATTATTAAGATTGTATTCTTCTTTATCATATAGCCAGGTAATGTTTTTGTTAAAATTAAAATGAATCAATTGACTGATCTCCAAGTAAATCGATTTGAAATTATTGTTTTTTTGTAATAAATTCAACACTTTCGATTGTAATATATTACAGGACAACCAGCACAGGTCAGGACAACCAGCACAGGTCTAGTTTCATTATTTAAGAACTTTTAAGGAAGTACCAGTTAACAAAAAGTATCAACAAAGTATCAGGTATAAAATTTTCCTGAAAAATATCAAGACTTGCGCGATGTCAAAAAGTAGTATTTCTTGCCCAGTGTTTGAATTGCTCATGTAATTGCCTCAAGGGGTTTGACCGCTGGATAGTCCTGAAATTTCCCCTTCTCGAACTCCTTCTTCTGTCCTGATTGAAAGTAGGTGTCCACAAGAAGCTATAGCTCTTCCAGCTGATCCGTCTTCTGGCACAAATAATGTGATCGCTAGAATTCTACTTAGCCTATGAGGTTTTGTTGGCAGTGTCCGTGTAAGTACTTAGGGAAAGTTCGTAATGTTTCCAGTGTTCTGTATTTCCGGACTTTCGTGCTGCCCTGAAAAATCTACGTAACTTCTTTTGATACTTGCCCAAATCTTGGTTCCACCAAGGAACTTGGACATGACTTTTCATTAATTCTCAATACGGCAAAGTGCGATTAAACCACATCTGACCACTTCTGGCTGTCGTAGAAATCTCAATTTGTGTTCAATAGATTTCTACTCGATCAAATACTCTCTATCAAGAGAGTATCCTGTACATTAATAATGAACGAACAACATATTCATCGGGTACTTTCCAATCCCTGATATTTCCCTGCATAGATCGCAAAACAATGAATATATTGAAAACGAAATTTTGTAAACAAATACATGAAATACTAATGCTGCCAATATCGCTAGATTTTTCCGCCTATGAAACCTGAAACAATTAAAACGATTAAAAAAGTTGTGCAATTCACGTAAGGTCTTGTATCGTTGTATTGAGTGTATTGTTGGACGAATATACAACAGTGTATGCTTGCTGTTGAAAATTTTCATATAAAAATCCGATACAATTATACACATTTTTTTCATATGTTTTTGAAAATTGTATTGGTTTCGTGTTATCAGTTTATGTAAATGCCAGTAATCAAGAAGAAGAATAAAAATACAAAATATTTTCTATGTAATTTGAGTCAACAATTAACATTTCAAAATTATATTGTTTGCACAGATAATTAATTAACATTTTACATTTTGGTGCTTGAAAATCAAATTATGAATACTGGTCTTCTTCTTCTTATTGCTTTTTGACGTTCGAAACACGAAATACATAATACAGCATAGCATTGAGCGTACACAAACAAAAAGTGTATCCAATACAACATACACGATACAAAGTCGTGTGAATTGCCCAAGTATTTGACACAAAATTGAGGAGAGAGACCGTGGATATTTCAAATTATAATTATAATTTTTATAATTATAGTTATAATTTCGTTTGTAAGTCACTTACATACATTTTAACTTACATTTGAACAACAGATTTCATGCCAGTTTCTATGTAAATTTTTTTAGAGTACCAGGTGATGATGTCGCCTTAGTCTAGTAGGGAGTATGTAGGCTTATAAGACGTGAGGCCTCTGTTCAAACCCCAGGTCTGACATCTCCAACAAAACGAACAATGAAAAAATATTTCTCCGGCTACTTCCTCTCTCAGCAGATTTCTGGCAAAAACTCCGAGTGTAAATAAAATTGCCATGAAAAAGTTTCTGAAAAAATCTGTTGTTTGGAGTAGACTTTAAACTTTAGGTCCTGCCAATCGTGTATAAATTTAATTTAATCGTAATCCTGACTGAAGGGTTGTAATAACTTGTTATGTATGTAAGTAAGTATGTATCTATTTAACGGGTGATGATATTGGAATTATTGCGTATTAGGGAAAAAGAAATCTCTTCGTATGTTTTTTTTTTTTTTAACAATTTCACTTTTTATTCAAGTTTTATTTAATTTTTTTTTATTTGTTTTTAAATATTTTTTTTCTTATGACTTTTAAATAGTTTAATTTTTTTTTTTTGGTTTTTTCTTTGTAATTTCTATTACGTACTTACAAGTTATATAAACATGACATCACTTTTCATTATAATTATAATTTTATTTTTTTTATTTTCTTTTCTCCTTTTTTGTTTTGTTAATTTTCTTTTTTTCTGTTTTTTTTTAATTTTTGATATTTTCTAATTGTATAAAGCGGATATATTTTAAGGTGTTTTCTTAATTATTAAATACTTGTTGTTTTTGTTTTTATTTAGTTGTTATTATTTTTATTTTTAGATAATAAATAACTTTTATTTAAATTTATCATTTTCTATGCTTAGAATAATTATAAAATAAAAACTGACTGAAATACAAAACAAATAATACAATTAATAATAATAATTAATTACAATAACTATACAATTTATTTATTACAATATTTACAGTTACTAATTTGTTAAAAAGAAAAAGTAAGTAATAGAGAGAGAGAGAATGAAACAATAATTTGAAAATTTTTGAAATCAAAAGTGTTTTTATAAAACAAATTGATTTTTATTTTTAAAGTCGATTGCGACCGACTTTATTACGATAAACATATTCATATATATTGTTGTAATTAGTTTTATTTTTATACTATTCCTTTTCTCTGAGAAAAACAAAAGCATCTTCTCGCCCATACAGTAATCCCTCGATTTACGTCGTATTTGGTTCCAAAAAAAGGCGACGTAAATCGAATTACGACGCAAATTGAAGTTAGAGGGAACAATAATTTTACGACGTAACTCGAAACAACGTTAATCGGAGACCACCATGGAAATTTTTAAACTATAATTGAAACATTTGGGCAATTCACTCATGCCCTTGTATCGTTGTATTCATTGTATTTTTGGACGAATATACAACAGTGTATGCTTGTTGTTGATAATTTTCATATAAAAATCTGATACACTCATACACATACACATAAGTTGTATTGGTTTCTTGCTTTCAGTTTATGTAAATGCCAGTATTCAAGAAGAAGAATAAAAATGCAAAATATTTGCTATGCAAATTGAGTCAACAATTAACATACTGGTCTTCTTATTCTTATCGTTTTTTAACGTTTGGAATACGAAATACACAATACAGCATAGCATTGAGCGTTCACAAACAAAAAGTGTATTCAATACAACATACATGATACAAAGTTGTGTGAATTGCCCAATTAACTTTGCTATACCGATTGGCTCAACAGCATTTCGGCTAGTGAATCAATCTGTGTTTTACAGCAGACCATATTGAATTTAAAACTGTACTTAATTTTTGAGTTATTAACATTAGAAGCATAAGTCGCCGTAGTTTAGTAGGTAGTGTGTTGGCTTATTAGACTTGAGGACACGGTTCAAGCATCTCCAATAAAACGAAATATGAAAAATATTTCTTTTGAAACTTCCTCTCCGCAGATTTCTGGCAAAAACTCTGAGAGTAAATAAAATTGCCATGAAAAGTTTCTCTGTCTTTCGGGATCGACTTTAAACATGACTGAAGGATTGTAATGACGAATTATTTATGTTTGTAAGAAGCATGAAACAACTACGATCAAACCATCATTCAGCATATAGAAATTGTTCTCTTGAAATTCAAAATACGAGTACAAGCAAACACGTTTATGCGATCGATAGTTATCGGAATTTAAAGAGAATTTAATAAAAGCTTTGGATAGATCGACTTTGATTGATATTTTTGAAATGGTAGTTTTTAAGTTTGCTGGGAAAGTCAGTAAGTCTTATGTGGCCGACTTGATGTCACGGATCATAGCGGTTGATTATGCTCCGCATAGTTGGATGTGATGAGGCTTTCTGTTATATAGAATTAAAGTTAAGCAGTCTGCGTGCAAAAAAGTTTCCAAGAGTTAGAGTGGGAAATGTGCATCTTAGTTACTTAGTTATTGTTTGCTTTGCTTGCTGTCTTTATCTTTTTCTTTCTTATTTTTTTGTAAATGCAACAACAACTAAGACTATAAATTTTGATGAATAATTCGAATCATTTATGAGTATTATAAATATTTTTCTAAATTTATGAATCTGAATGAGTAGGCGTATGAATCAAACATATTTTTGATGTCAACGTTGTACTCATACTCATTACAACCTGTACTCAATGCTGCAGTGAGTACGAATGAATCAGAGTAGTTGAATTTCAATACTGTTGACTCATACTCAAAATTTCATGAGTACTTACAAGTAGGGAAAAAACGATTCATTGCTGATCTCTGGTCTGAGCTGAGATTGAACCACGGGCTTGCGTGTAAGAATCCAATACACTATCTAGTAGATTACGGTGACTTCAGGACAACTTTTATACCAATAATAATATGAACTAACAGTTTTTTCCAACTTGTCTCCACTTACAAACAGCCTCAAATAATTAATATCCTCGGCTATTGACAGCAGTACGGAGAGATTTAATTGATTAAGAGTACGGAGAGAGATCGATAATAGAAAGGAAAAGGAAAAACTATCTGGTGTTCATTGATTTCACTAAACTGAATATGCTTATATATGTGTTGGAATACATGTGTAGAAATGTCATTATGATCAGAAAAATTAATTTACGGAAAAACATTTAAACCCCCACTTAATTAGAAGCTCCTTAGTTGGAATATGTTTATCATTATGGAATTTAACCCCTTAAAGATTTGAGCAATTAAATATTATTTTTTTAAATAGCATATGATTTTAGCTTTATGTATATATCTGATACAAACTAATTATTAAATAAATAACAAAAATTGTTTTCTTGAAATTTCAGCGAAATTTAGAAACCCTAAGAGTCATTGTCATCACAAATGACAGATTGATTGCTGATGTTTGTTTCCCCCGAAAGGAAATTCTTAATTCTGTTCACCAGTTTTAAAATGTTATGATTTTTGCTCAGATTCTTGTAAAGCAGGTAAGGATTGTATTGTAGAATGTGCAGACGAATCCAGTTGAGGAAAACCATGAGTAGCCAGAAAAAAATTACGCGATTGCATTTGAAAGTATCTAAAGAGTATATTTGAGTATCAGTAATGTACACCGGGTGTTGATGAATTCGGATTGGAGGTGTTCCCCGCATCGCCTAGCCAAGAGTCGGGACTGGGTGGAAAATCGGGGAAACCTTGTTCGGGACTAGAATCGTTGCTTAAATCGGAAACAGCACTACCGCCATGTAAACGTTGCGTTTTCGAACCATGCAAATTCGATGTGGAATTGTGATCTGTATTGGATTATACACGTTTACAATAAATTAAAATCTTTTTTTTTTAGTTTAATTGCAATGATCGATCTATACTTACCAATATTGGTGTAGACTATATTATCGGGATATGAACCAAAGGAATGATTTTGCCCCACTGGCGGTGGCGATCGACTAGATGGATATTGTGAAGGACTTGAACTACCGTGCAGATATGATCCTCTTAGACTATGTGGTGAGGCGACTTCATCTAAACCCAAATTGACTGTGCTATAGCTATCATTACTGAGGTCTATTAGATATAGAATATAAGAAATATACAGCATTTGGGTAAAATTTCATTAATAAATAAATAAATAAAGACTAATTGATTGAACTCACCGTGATGACTAAAACTGTCATAATCGACTTTAAGATCATCTTTGTCTAGGAATTTTTCAGTACGTGGCGAGCAATTGCCTTTCATTGATCGGAAATATTGACTCCAACGTGTTCGACCAGCATCTTTTTTCAAGCGTTTCTCTTTCGCTCGCCTGTACAAATGAAAGTAATTAAATTTAAATAAAATTAGAATTGAATTAAATAATTAAAATTAATTAATATAAGAATATATGGATAACTTCAAAGCCCTTAGGATTTAAGCTACAATGTCAAATGTTTAAGCTATCTGTCAAATGAGTTGTCATTTATTCAGTCTGTTTTGCCAAATCAACTTGGATGGGCATAGCATTCAACAACATGTGCAAGTAATGAAACTACTTTATCAAAATCAACTTCTCCCATTTATGAATGAATGGGTTGTGTGAACAAATAAAATTGTCAAATTTTTGCACGAAACCAATCCACATGAGCGTTCAATGCATACCGAAAAAGCTGTTCTTTGGCGGTTTCATCGGTCCGATATTCGCTTGGTTATCACTGTAAACGACGAGCACTATACTATAGCACGTTCGGCCTCAATCGGATGATTTGGACACCAACGGCTTATGGTTTCAGCATGAGGGCACTACGAGCCAAACACCTCACGCTTGATGTTCCTGTAAAAACGATCTCATTTGGAGTTAAAGTGAATTAGTAGTTACAGAGATCGTGTGACTGGGTCAGACTTTTTCTTGCGGGGTTTTCATAAGTCGCAGCTGTGTGCAAAGAAGCCACAAATGACAGCTCCTTAAAGCCAACATAACCCACATACATTGTTGGCCATTACAACTCTTCAGTCATGACTACGGCCTAGCTTCTCAACACCACTCATGTTGTGTGTGTTAATTTTATACATGTGTGGCGAGACCTACAGTTTAAGGTCGACTCCGAACGACAGATTTTTGAGAAACTTTTCATGACAGGTTTTGTTTACTCTCAGAGTTTTTGCCAGAAATCTGCTAAGGGGAAGTCGCTAAAGAAAAATATTGTTTCATATTTCGTTTGGGTATGACCTGAGATTTGAAATGTGGCTTTGCGTCTAATAAGCCAACACACTACCTACAAGGCTACGGCGGCGACATAACCCATGCCATCGGTTAAGTTCAGCCTACTTTATGCGCCGGAGGCATAGAAAATTTAACATTTTGGGTGCGCTTCAGATATTAAAGATGTTAATGACATCTCACCCATACTTTGTTTTATTTAAATTTAAAGATAGGAAACGTTTAATGACATATCTGAGATAAGAACTTGATCTCAGTAAGGTAAAAATGACAATCGCTCCAATTCAACACACTTCTAGCTCCAATGGGATGCCATGAATTATGCCCTATTTGCATTTCTGCTTTTTACGGAACTTAATATACTCTCACGTTTCCAATTTGAAAGATCCTTGAAAGGATTATATTCCATTTTCGCTAGAGATTTACCAGCAAGAGCAGAATTATTATGTTGAAGGTTTCCTCTACTCTCTTCTTTATCTACAGCCGTGGTAGTAATTGTAATATTTTTCTCCTAAGCGTTGTGCATGCCATCAAGATAGAGAAATATTATTCGACAGTTAAACTTGCGGATCAATTACTATTGGTATTAATACGAAATTGAGTGGAAAGGAGAGCATGCTTTCCAAATCCGTCTGTCATTACATTGTGTATGTTCTCTATTCAGGGGACCTTTATAATTCAAACGATCCTGTAGCGCAACTGGAATACGGCCTTACTTGCCGTTGTGGTCAGCATTCTGCCTGGTTCTCTTTAACTAATCCTTTCTAATATGGATGTATTGTTGCAATGGGCTTGCGGCAGTTTGGTGAACAGTTAAGTTTACAATTAGTAATGCACCTTCTAAAATCAGGATGTCGCGTAAGGTATTGAGTTAATTTAAGCGTGACTACAATTTGACTATCTATTCAATTGTTTTTAAAATTAATCCATCTCCATCACTCACTAACACGTTGACTGCCAACTACGAGATAACTCGTAGATTGCCAGTTGTCACCCTAGAAGGGAACGCAATCTACGAGTTATCTCGTACTTACTAAACCTGCCATTTTTGTGTAGCTACGAATAAAACCATATTATATCAGTGCTAGTATCGATAAGTGGCTTCTGGAAAAAGAACAAAATATCAATGTTGGCTTGCGTGGCCAGTTTTCTGAAAATTGCCTCGGCAGTCAACGTGTTAACAGTGATTTCTGTTTCTATTTCTTCTGGCTTGGATGCATGTCACGTCAGTTTGGCAAATACTTGATACTTTCACTAGAAATTTGAAGAAGCCTTAGCAAAATTTTCTAAACAGGCACTCTTCTATTAACACTTCGGAAGTGAACAAGTCCTTAGGCAATCTATCTATCTGACATAATCTAAATCTAGTCATAATCTATATTGAATTAATATTATTGACGCTGCTTTATTATGAGGAATGGGTTTAAAGTATGTAGAGCGATAGTGTATAAATAGGCTTCAGCTTTGACACATGTTCTGTTCGAGAATTGATTTTAAATTGATCATTGATAATTAAACATGGCAGTGTAGGGCACTACTAACAACATACATTTGTATCGTACTTACCTATTTTGAAACCAGACTTGTACTACTCTCATATCAAGACCCGTATCTTGTGATAGTTGTTCACGAACATGTCGGGCAGGTTTCGGACTATTATTGTAGGCTGTTTTTAATGTTTCCAATTGTTTAGCAGTGATTGTGGTACGCGGTCTTTTATTTGGTTGATCACCATCTAGGGAACCATCTAAATATAATCCTATAACATGCAGAGACAACATTTAGAGTTTAGAAATCGAAAAAACAATTATTGCTTACCCTTCGCTTTAGCCTCCTCATAATCACGTTTACATACTAATTTTCTATCTTCCATGAGGTAGAATTCATCGCCGGTATTTAATGTACGCGAACATATTGTACATAGGAAACATTGCAGGTGATAGACATTATCTTGAGCCCGTCTCACAACTTGAGTTGGTGGTATACCCATATCACAAGCGGAACATTTAGTTCCGTAACGCCTGTTAGAAGACCCAAACATTGGGAATAGACAAAAGGGTGGTTATTATTAATCAATGATGTTTATTAATTTATTTTTGTTATAAAAATATAAATTTATTTTCTGTAGTAAATGATTTTTCCAATAAAATCAGAACAACTAAATTGATTAATTAAATTAAATTATTATTATTATAAATATTATTAAATATACATATAAATATGGTATTATTTTTTTGTTTATTAACATTAGTTTTAATACATCGTTTAACAACGAACTTCTTTACAAGCAAACCAACAAAATGAGTATGAAAGGCAAGAACGCAACAACAAACAACGTGAACAAAATACACAAAAACAATGCAATCGCGATACAATTCTCGAGAAGGCGAAAACAAGAATCTTCTGCTTCAAGAACGTTCATCAGATTGATCGTGTGGACATATAAAAAGGCAATACATAGCAGACAACCCGTAGTAAGAATTCAGTCAGTCTTGTGTGAAGATGCATTGCGTGTGAAGTCAACAATCGTGGTTCATGGTAGGAGTTAATGAAAGTTAGAAAAATCCCATTAAGAAATGTAAAATATTTTGCCGAAAAAAGCAATAAATGTGAGTTCTGCTTTAAAATTTGTGAAGAAAAGCTAGATTCACCCATGTCGTCTGAACGAAATTATTTGTTACTAACAGCTATCTTCAGTACTATTCAAGGCGAATTCATACATGGTGGGAACGATAGACCAGCTGATGCAGATAACAATGTCAAAAATTTTTATTTTTTTGTGTATTTTGTTTTGATTATCAGTTTCGTTTTTTCTTATTGTGTCAGAACGCAAATAACAATGTCAAACAATTTTGGTTTTTTGTTTTGATTATCAGTTTCGTTTTTTCTTATTTGTTATGGAATGCAATGAAATATACACTATCCCCCGTTTTACACGGAAGATAGGTGTAACTCGAAAAATTCACTTTTATATGGAAAAACCGTGCTAAACGAAAATCGCTATAAAAAGCCCTTTTTGTCAGTTTTTAATATGATGAATAACAAACACATTGAACGAAAAATAAATATTAATATATTTAATATCAAACACACTTAATAAATTATAAGAATATTAATTTATTTCAATAATAAAACAAATATAAAAAGACCTATTTTAAATAATTCATTTTCTTTTTAGATAAAAATTAAAATTAGAAATTCATTTAAGTTGATTGCGATAAATAAGACTTAACATTCTATTTTCATTCAAATTTAATTGCTGTCACTTTCGCTTTCAATAAAACGCCTTTTTTTTAGAAATTTGTACAATATGTACTAAGAATTTGTAACTGTAAAATACATTATGTAGTATTGTATTTCGACAGTAAAACAATGAAAATGTTATTGTAGATATAAGCAAATTATAGTTTAGTGTTTATAATTTCGTTAAAAAAATTTTATTTTCAAAAACCTTGAACGTAAAACGGGGGATAGGTGTATTTATTTTTACTTAAAACTTTTTTAACATTTTTCCTCCCATCGTCATTCGTTTGTCAGCTGTTTTTGACAATATGATTCCTGTTTAACAAAAACAAAATGCCTGTTGTTTTTGGATTGTTGTACTTATTGTACTATCGATCCCACCATGTATGAATTCGCCTTGGTACTATTCATGAATTTGAAAAACTAAGTTGCCATACGACATTTTTAAAGCAAATTCAAATTTTATCCTATTTAAGACCATTATTACAACTTGCCATTAACTAAAGGTAGAATTTTAACGGGAAGATAAATTGTTTTTCATTATTATAAGTGGACAATAAGATAGAAGTGAGCGTTAAGCTAAAGGGAGGATCATCCTACTGGTAACTTTTAAAGTTAAGTTTATGTTATAACTTGCCATATTATATATTATTTTCAATATGGCAACTTCAAATTTAAACAAAGCGACTTTTAAACTGCGTTAAAAAAACTCGTTTAATTGAGCAGTTTTATCGACATTGCTCCGACACTGCCATATTTTTAAAAACAATTAACTTTATTTTATCTGTAAGTTGTAATAACGAAAATAAGTTAAAGGTAACTTCATCTTGGTGGGTACTTTAATAAGCAAAATTGCTGTATTTGGCACTCAGAAAACCACACGTGGTCTTACAGAAGTCAATGCACCCATTACGAGTGACTGTTTGGTGAGGTTTGTGAAGCGGAGGCATCTTAGACCCAAGTTTCTTTGAAAATCAGGACAGCGCAACCGTCAACTGCAACACCTACAGCACCATGATTGATGTAAACGAAGTTTGGTTTCAAAAGGCCAGTGTAATTCGCCAGACATCTCATGCCACAAAGGATTTTGTTTTTTAGATTAGCCGAAATGGTGATGTCAATTGACCGCAAATAAGCTTCGATTTGACACCGTTGGACTATTTTCTGTGGAGCGCCGCTAAAGAAAATATTATGCCGACAAACCAGAGACAATTAAGCATTTGAAGGCCAACATTCGTGCTGATATTGCTGACATACGAGCCCATACACTGGAAAAAGTGTACGAAAATTGATCCAATCAATGAGGTACTATGAGGAAACGATATGAATGGAATAATATTTCATTGCTAATCTGAAGAATTGTACTTCACAAAAAATAATAATAAATTTGGTAAAATTTCACACCGTTTTCGATTTATTGCATTTTAAAATGTTTTCTTTTAAATTTGCCGCCATATATTTTTCGGTTATTTCAACACAATATTCTGTATGAATAATACTATGTTCAGACATGCACTTTTATTGCGCAAATCGCAATAAACGCCATTATTGAGTTCAACATTTCATATAAAGTTTCAATTAATTATTACGCAATAAATACGCAAATTGTTATAATATTGAGTAAAACTTAAAATATGGCACTGTCATAAGTTCGTTCAGTCAGTATATTACAATTTTCCGAACACTTTCTGTTGATATTTGACAACTCAAATGTCAACAACGACAAAAAAAAAAACAATGTTGTTGAAACAACCAGCTACCTTGTTTACCAGCTGTCAAATAAATATTGCTTATATTATGTCTGAACACTTAAAATATTATACGCAAATAACTGAATATTGACTCAATAAAAGTGCATGTCTGAACATAGTATAAGGGTCATCTTCTGAGTGTTGGTTTACAAAAATTCATGATAGTCTGAAATTATCATGAACGACGCGGCTCATTTCGAACTACATATATGAATACGTGAGTCAACGGAATTACCACGCTCAAAGTTATTGTATAGTGTGGTATTTACACTGGAGATGTCGTTGGGTTTTATTTATTCTTCGTTATGCTCAACGTTTTTTCAAATGAATTAAGAGAGAGACACTCGTCCTATCCATTCTTCTTTATGGCGCAGAGGCGTGGACCCTATTAAGCACTGATGCAGCAGCCTTGAGAGTGTTCGAAAGAAAAGTCCTACGTAAGATCTTCGGTTCAGTGCGAGTTGGCGATGCTTTCCGTATCCGATCCAACAGTGAGCTGTATAACCTCCTCAGCGACATAGACGTTGTGCAGCGGCCATGTCGTTCGAATGGAGAAGGATGCTCCGGCGAGACGGGTTTTTGATTCGGGGATCTACGGAAGTCGGCGAAGAGGACGACCTGGTATCCGTTGGAAGGATCAAATCGAAGAAGCCCTGTCATCGATTGGTGTGACCAATTGGTGTAGGCGCGCAAGATGAAGAAGCGCCTGGAAGGATGTGTTGCGGCAGGTCAAAATTCGTTAAACGGGTTGTTATGGCCAATTAAGTAAGTAAGTAAGAGAGAGAGAGAGAGAGAGAGAGAGCTTGTGATTCCAAGGAAGATAAATCAATAACTTTTGCACCATTTTGTGCAATATTTGATTAAGAAATAATTTTTAAATGTAAAGCAGTTCTATTCAAAAATTCTCATTAATTTGTTAAAACACGATGACTATTCTCTTGATAAACAGATACAGAGGCCACACTAAATAAACTTGTTTAATACTTCAGATAAAATGAATCTTAAATGTAAGGAAATTTACTTACTTAAAGAAATCTTCTTTACAAAATAATTGTCCATTACGGGCGAAACATTTATCATTTAACTGGGCATGACACTCGCTACACTGCAAACATTTCGCATGCCACGTTCTTTCCAGTACCTTTAAAATAAATCGATCCAATATCAGTTCATGACAGCCTCCACATTTTGGTATTGTTGCTGTAAATAAATAATGAAAAAAAAAAAAAAATGAAAACGTATGAAAAATACAAACAACAATTTGATAAATAATAAAAAGTTACATAGGTAAAGTAAGTAGAACAAAAGGAAAATGAAAAAAACAATAAAAACAGTTACAAGGATACGAACGAAAAACCTGCAAAAGATAGCATCCATGAAGTAAAGTGATTTTAAGAGGCAACAATAAATAAATAATAGCAGCGCATAATAAATTATTAACATTTGACTAGCATTTCACAAATAACGAATAACGATTGTGTTTAATGGATTTTTTTCTTTTCAAATTTTGCCTAAAATGTATTTAAACTTAAAGAGTATTGAGAGTATGGGTAAAATATTTTAGTTTTTATTTAAATGACCAAGCACTTCTATTCTTAAAAGAACAAAAAAAACACTAAAAGCCATTAAATTTAATCCTTTAACCCAGTTTATGTATATAAGGCGGAAAAAAGAACATCAGAATAAATGGCAGAGGAAACGTACATTGTTTATTGACACATGATTCCCCACAAACATTCATTTTATGGATTTGTTACATTAAAAAACTATTCTTAACAATGCCAGTCACACCTCAAACGTACGAGTATTCTACATCCATTCATACATCACATCTAGCCATTTATATACTCGTAGATATAAATTTTTAAACGCTACTCGTGTGTATTCCTCATATGACACACCTTAAAAATTTCTATTCTAATGTACAATAGTTGGTTTACATTGTTGCCATAAAAAATTATATCGTATAGATACAGATACATTCTTTCTAAGGATGGCTAAAATATAATTTAAATATACAACCACGCTTTATGTAGACTCAAGTTTTTGTATTTTATGATGCATATTCATATGGTGAAGAGGAGAAACGTTTAAAGGTTAATTTTATTAAATAAAATAACATTTGAAATGAATTTGAGAATCCATAAAACGCTGTTTCAAATCGTTATCTGTTAAGATTCTAGATAAGATTCATGCAGGAAGAACACCTCAATCCTAGCAACACGAACATTTTTCACATTAAGTACTCAGCGTCTGCAATATTCGAAAATGCCATTTTTTCCATTTTCACATGCATATCTCGAGTGTTGGTTTCTTAGCAATTTACACAGTACAGACAGTACTCCTAGTTCTGAATTGAATAAATTGAGCAGAAGTCCAGAGCTAACAAATAAAGAAAAGCCATAAACAAACTAAGTCACCGTAGTCTAGTAGATAGTGTGTTAGCTTATTAAATATGATGCCACGGTTCAGGTCAGACATCTTGAGCAAAACGAAATACGAAAAATACACTGAGAGTAAATAAAATTATCATGAAATATAAAAAGTATTTCGTTCAGAGTCGACTTTAAACTGTGTGTAAAATTAACACACACAACACAAGTCTGACGACGCAGAAAGTAGTCAACTATATTGGCATTCGACTAGACCCTAAACTGACATTCTTTGCTCAGATGCAACACGCTGCAACCAATGCCGCTAAGGCCACCTCCTTACTTGGTAAGGCAGACGCAGATTGATGATGACAGTAACGGACTCTATTTTGCTTTACGGCAGTGAGGTCTGGGCAGATGCATTGAAGGTGGAATGAGAAATAAAATTGTATCATCGGTACAACGAACCGCTGCACTTAGGGTGGCATCGGCGTATAGGACTGTATCTAAGTCAGCGATATTAGTAATCAGTGGTGTAATACCTACAGGTCTACAGGCAAGCGAGCGGAAGAGAGTGTGGGAGACTAAAAACTTGCTCGGAGAGACAGTAAATGTCGACGAAGGCAGAAAGCGAACCATACAACACTGGCAAGAGAAATGGAACACTGAAACGAGTGGTAGATGGACGGCAAAACTTCTCCCAGATAATACCCGCTGGATTGAGAGGAAACTTGGTGAAGTTAGTTACTATTTAACACCACTGTTATCCGGACACGGTTATTTTTGTAAATAATTGTTTAAAATGGGGAAGATGATACGACCAAATTGCATTCACGATGATGCGCAGATTAATGATGTAGAACACACTTTCTTTCATTGTGAAAGATGGAGTTTAGAAAGAAAGAATCTTGAGGCCAAAGTCGGCGTCTGTACTGTCGAAAACTTCTGCGCTGTACTTCTGAGCAGCGAGGAAAATTAGAATAGCATTGCCAGTTACACTGAGGCCTTGCTAAAATCTAAGAAATTTGACTTGGTTGAGAGAATTCGAATGGATGTTTGAACACCTTCTCAGATTTTGTTGCGCAATCCGGACGCGGATATGGATATAAAGGGGCCAAATGGCCAGACAGACTCCACTTCGAAGTAATAATTCGGTAGTTCCGGAGTGGGCAAAAAGAGCCCAAAAGAGGAGGGAGAGATTTAGTGGGTGAGGGCACCACACACGGGGTATAGTGACGACTTCCCCTATGGTGCGGTTAGGTACATTAACTCCTCCTCAGCGAAAGAAAACGTAAGTATTGTGATAAGCTACGTTGTAATCCTGACTGAAGGTTTATAATGCTCAATTATGTATAAACAAACTAAATCCGAGATATGCTACCAAATGGGTCTCTCAAAACCCAGAAGTATGTTTGGAAAAAATCTCGTCTACAGAAATGATCACGCAAGAGCAATTCTATTTTAAGTAAACTCATAAATAAAATTGTACATTTGCGAGCAGATATTGACTGCTGATGACTCTAGATTGTTTTAGTTGTTGGTGTAGAAAGCTATAACGCTGCTTTAAAAATTACACTTGTTGACGATATATGAATCAGAGATCAGCAATGAGTATTTAAAAAGATGACTAGATTTGCATCATACTCATAATTTCTGATACTTATACGCATTCATACTTATTTTAATATCATACTCATACTACTCATATTCAAAGTTTGAAGTACTCATCGTATTCATACTTAACAACACGTATGATGTTGTTGTTTTCGACTCTCCTTTACTCAACAAGAATCACAAAATATTTTAGATTCGCGTACGAACTCTAAAATACTCACTAGAAGGTTGTGTGTTTGCTTTGCTTGTTGTCTTTGTCTTTCTTCTTTTTTTGTAAATGCACAACAACCAAGACTGTAAATTTTGATGAACGATTCGAATACTCGAATCATTTATGAGTATTATAAGTATTTTTCTAAATTTATGAATCTGAATGAGTTGGCGTATGAATCAAACATATTTCGAATGTTATGAGTTTGATGATCGTTGTACTCATACTCGTTGCAACCTGTACTTATTAATCAATGTTGTAGTGAGTACGAATGAATCAGAGTAGTTGAATTTCAATACCGTTGACTCACTCATACCCAAAATTTTATGAGTACTTATGAGTAGCGAAAAAACGATTCATTGCTGATCTCTGATATGAATTAGTAAATGAATTTAGCTTGGTAGCTTGTTAGGTTAGAACAAAAGTATGATTTGGTACTGAAGGAACTGTCATCAGAGGCTTTTCATATTCTATTCGAACGTATTTAATTGAACTGTGAAACAAAATAAATGCAGATCTGAAAAATCGTATATAGACACATTTCATTTTGTGGGGAATTAAATTTTGGTACTTTCCATAAATTTAAAATTTACGCCAAAACCGATTTACTGTAACTTGCAGAGCTGTATGCTATCTGCACGCGAGAAACTTCATGTATCTGGATCCTCGTGGGATCAAATCGCATGGTGTTTTCGGTCAATGAACTGCTTCCAAATGTGATATTAACTCACAAAATTCATCTCTCAATAGGTTCATGGTGCCATAAGGCATCTTTTGACGCTGATATATTTTCGATGTTCATCTTACATATCTTTTAACTTTTATTGCAATTGCCTATAAATGAGTTGGTGTGATTTTATGCAATAATAAATCGAAGTTTTCTAATTAAATATGATGCTCTTCAAATAATAGCCGGTGTTTTAATTTCAAATCGTTTTAGCAAAATTGCTTTGAGATACTTCCCCGATCATCTTTCGTTTGAATACAATAAAATAATCAAACTTGTGTACTTCTAATGATACTTTAGACTTGGGATACACAGGGCTTTGGCTATGATAACTTCTTGAGACGTACGAGGTCTGTTCGAAAAACTAGATGAATTTTCAAATTTCACCGGCTCCGTACATTCGACTTTAAATTAATTATTTATATTTTTATGTTGGTATCTCTTTTATCTCCAAAGCAACCACCACTATAGTGAAGGAATGGCTACTTCGAAATACAAAAAAGTTTTATCTCACGTTCCTCAAATACTGAACATAAATGCAATGGAAGATTTGTGCAATCATATGAAAGCTAAATTACGAGGTGTGATCAAAAAATAACCGTTATTTTCAAATTTCGTGAGTTACGTATGTTTTTTTCTGTTATGTTTGTACACATGTCTGTTATATATGTTGACAATATCAGCATTTTGGATTGTCAGTTTGTTTTTGACAGATAAAAAGGTTGGCTCTTCGATATTTTACAATACGAAAAAAATTGATCAAAGAAACTGTATTAAGTTTTGTGTAAAAAATTAAATTAAATGTGTAAGGACATTTGAAATGTTGACTGTGGCGCTTGGCAAATCTACTATGAGCAGAACACAAGTTCAATTGTGGTATAACCGGTTTAAGGAAGGCCGAGAAGATATCAATGACGATGTTCGTCCTGGTTGCCCGAGCACATCAAAAAACATTGAAGCAGTGAAGAAAATGATGTTGGATAATCGTCTAATCAATATTAGAGAGGTTGCTGATGACTGCGCGAAGCAATTCGTCAGAAATGCACAGAATTGTGGAAAAACCAATAATGGATTTTGCACCATGATAACGCACCAGCTCACACGTCGATGGTTGTGCGTGAGTTTTTTGGCCGATGAAAGGAAAGCGTTTTGCTACGATTGAGGAGATAAAAGAAAAATCGAAACAGGAGCTGTTGGCGATATCAAAAAGTGCGTTTCAGAAGTGTTTCGAGGATTGGAAAAAAACGCTGGCATAAGTGTATTATATCTGAGCGGGGTTACTTTGAAGGGGACAAGATAGTTATTGATAAATAAATAAATGCTTCTTGAAAAATTTAAAATAACGGTTATTTTTTGATCACACCCAGCGTTGCCAGTTTTTTATTTTAAAAAACTTTTTATTTCTGGAAAAAACCTTGATTTTAGCAAGAAAAACTTTTTTTCTACTAAAGTACCAAAATTTTAAAAAGAAAGTACCGGAGTCCGTTGAATCTGTTACTTTCAATGTTGGTGTTTCTTTGGTATCTTGCCCTGAAGTAAATATTTCGAGTTATTATTAAATTTATTGAAAAAAGTGGAAATTCAAATTTGATGAAAAAACGTGTTTAATGAAAACTTTATTCGACATCAGAAAACTTGGAAAAAAGGGAAAACTTGGCACCTGGCAACGCTGTGATTCACACCTCGTATTTAAATATTGCGTTATCTTGGGGAACCGGTACTTGCAGAGATAACTGAAAATCTGACCAAGAAAACTTTTATTTGTAAGAGAAGCTACAGTTTATTACACAAAACACCATTTAAGCGATATACATATTTCTTAATTGCTTGTAGTTACCAGCAGATATTCATTTCTGTATAGGCTTTTTTGGTAGCTAACTTTAGAGTTCGAGCTGTAACTCATTGGGTTTGCCATGGAAAAATTTGTTTATTTATCTTATTTAACAAAGAAGCAAATTCGTGTTAGAACAAAAATTATTTAGAATATTCAAGACTTAAAAATTTTCAAAGCTTTTTTCTTTTCAAAACAATTGAAACTTTTCAGTGACGAACGTCAATAATTAAATAAAAATATAAACTTAAATTGAAATTATTTTATGAGTTAAAAGTACAAAAATATTCATTTTAGCTGATGTATAATTCACTAATAAGTTAATAAAATAATTTTTCCTTATCGACAATAAGACAGAACTGAGCGTTAAGGTAAAGGGAGGATCATCCTACCCTTAACTGAGTTTAAAAATAAAACTTGTTTAATTGAGCAATGTTATCGACATTGCTCTGGCCCTGCCACATTTTTGCAAAAGTTAACTTTGTTTTATCAGTAAGTTGTAATAACAAAAATAAGTTAAAGGTAGCTTTACTGTTACCTTTAGCTAAAGGTACCTTTAACTAAACCCAAATTTAACGGCAAGTTGTAATAATGGCCCTTAGTTAGCTAACTTTGGTATTAAGGTATAAACACATAGACGACAGACAACAGTTCGGTACCTCGACAGAAAATTTTAATTTTTGCTTAAATTTTTTGAAAGCAGAGCAGAAACTTCAATACTTTTCAAATTTGAATTTAAATATATTCCTCAGTGTTGTCACTATCTGGTTTTTTGTACGCAAAAATAAACTCACTTATGAAAAAACCGCACACACTAAACATTTATCAAATGAATTCAGATACAAAATTGAATCTATAATTCTATTTTATTTATTGTGAATACATGGTTTGCTTTTTATTTATTTTTTTTTTGTCTTGGCTTTTCCTGTTCTGCCTTCAATGTAATCGTTTTCATTTAAACGTGTGTATTCTAAACTTGGCAGCTTTCTGTTATCTGTCGTCTATGTGTTTATACCTTTAGTTAGTTTTGATAGAACATTTTTTGTTCAAAAATGTATTTTGAAATAGTAAAAACAACTTGTTTTTTTTTGCTTACTTTATGAAAAGAAGCTTGAGACCGACTGAAATTCGCTAGCCCATCTCATTCTAAACTATATAGGCGACACTTGACAGAAAAGTAGGGGCAGTTAGTTAGACAAAAGGAGGGAAATTAGTTCACTTTAGTTCAATTGAATTCAGTTTGAAGTTGAATTTATATTAAAGATAAAATAAATTCTTAAGTATATATGAAAACGAATTTGCGGAGTTCAGCTCTTTGAGACCCAATTGCTTACGATAACTTTAAATACAATACTTGTATGCTATTTTGCTACAAAAATTGAATTTATTATTTAACTTAATTAAAACTATAATAAATAGAAAATGGCAAGTATTATAAAAAGATTTAATAGTAAAAGATGAATTCATCATGAAATAATTTGTGTACTTCAAAATAACGAAAAATGACTGAGCAATCGCACAATCCGAATAAAATAAAAAAATACTCGCGCACTCATCAAAATTTCATCACAATTGACAAGCAAATATTGAAAAACAAGCTTAAAATCGATTGTTTTATGGTAGAGCATAGCTACGAGAGATTGAAATCAAAAGGGAAATTTAAATCTTTTCAATTAAACATAACCTCAAAAGACTATAATAAATTTGTTGTTTACTGTTTAACATTGCAGTATGACTTCCATAGAAATAAAATTTAGAAAGTTTGCTTGTAAGTTTAAATTTTTTTATCACCCATTTTAAGTAAAAAAAAAAAATATTAAATTTGATAAAATTTCTTTGTCAAAATTTATGAGTCGATGTTGCTTAAACCTCACTGCCTACCACAAAAATCAACAAATATTTGTAGCCAAAACCACAAGCGCTGAAAAAGGGAATTATTGTTGCGAGTATTTATCATTATAAATGCGCTATCATATCTGTGGTTATTTATTTAATATAAAACCATTTAATTTTTTAGTTTTGAATTGAAATAATTTGTGAATACGCTTGTTTTTTTTTTATAAAAGCTTAATAATAAAATTATTTCAATCTTTATTGAAATAAAAAGTTTTTGGTTTAAGTTAAAATTCATAAAAATGTTCATAGTTTCTAACAAATATTTTATTTTTATTTGAAGTATCATACAAAAGGTTCTTTATATTTTGCAATTTTCTTTTCACTTTCTACTTCTTTTAAAAGGTATTTTTTCTAAACACATATTTTAAAATTAAGAGCAAAAAAACATTATTCACTTGGTACCACTTTCTTTCGTTTTTTTTTTTTGTGGCAAAATCTGGTCAGAAAATTGAGGACTAAGGCCATTATTACAACTTGCCATTAA
The DNA here is from genome assembly GCA_930367235.1 of Sarcophaga rosellei. Lineage (NCBI taxonomy): Eukaryota > Metazoa > Arthropoda > Insecta > Diptera > Sarcophagidae > Sarcophaga > Sarcophaga rosellei. The sequence goes on from OV884019.1 coordinate 70,073,064, forward strand.
CTAAAGGGAGGACTTTAATGGGCAGATACATTGTTTTTCATTATTATGAGTACCCAATAAGATAGAAGTGAGCGTTAAGCTAAAGGGAGTATCATCTTGCCGGTAACTTTTAAAGTTAAGTTTATATTTGAACTTGCCAATTTATTTAATATTTTCAAAATGAACATATACAAAAAAAATGAGCATATACATAAACAAAAAAAGGACGAAGCGAAGATAAACGAGCAGTTTTATCGACATTGCGCCGGCACTGCCATATTTTAGAAAAAGTTAACTTTGTTTTATCTGTAAGTTGTAATAACGAAAATAAGTTAAAGGTAACTTTACAGCTAAAGTTATCTTCAGCTAAAGGTACCCTTAACTAAACAAAAGTTTAACTAAAGGGAGGATTTTAACTGGCAGATAAATTGTTTTTCATTATTATAGATGGACAATAAGGTAGAAGTGAGCGAGGATCATCCTACATTTAACTTTTAAAGTTAAGTTTATGTTAGAATTATATAATATATAATTTTCAATGTGGTAACTTCAAATGTAAACAAAATGAGGAAATACAACAAAAAAAGGAGGCCCTCCGTTGGCACTGCTTTTAAAAAAACTTGTTTTATTGAACAGTTTTATCGACATTGCTCCGTCACTGCCATATTTTTGAAAACGGTTAACCTTATTTTATCTGTAAGTTGTAATAACGAAAATAACGAAAATAAGTTAAGTTTACAGTTCCCTTTAGCTAAATGTACCTTTAACTAAACCCAAGTTTAATGGCATGTTGTAATAATGGCCCTAAAAAGGCATATAAATCGAGTCTTTAGTATTATTGGCTTAATTTTTTTTCCAGTTTAAAATGCAAAATCAAAGGACATAATAAGGTTATAAATTCTATAAAAGAGTTATAGGCTACATTTTCGCACATTTCGTACGGTATTCAAATGCTTCACCGTTAGAGAGTTATTAACGTAGAGACTGTCGTTGACGTAAACAAAAAAATAATAATAATAATAAATGAAAAGTCTAATTTACATATTAAGCCTCACATCACAAGATCTCCGTGACCTATCACCATCGTCAAAATTAATCTTTCAGAATAAAAAAAACAATTCGATCACGTTATAAGGCTAGAGGCACCTTCCTATTGAGACCACATACTGTCCAGTTCATGACCCACAATTGAGGGTCGGTTATCATACGGCCATACTATTCTGCATTGACAGTAAAACACCTTCCAGGCACTTTTTCTATAAAATATTACAACTACATGTAATAACGCGCATAACATAGTCCCTTGGATATAACGGCTTTTTCTGGGTTCTGTAATCCCGATATTTGACAATTTACGTTAATGTAACCATCGATTAAAAAATAATCTTCATCACCAATCAATCAAAAATTAGTATTAACGGTCGGTTACTCTAGCACATAATCCGTATATCTACAGCGTCTTGAATATTAATGAACTTTATATATATATATAAGATGGTGAAAATCCCAATGGAAATTATGTCGAAATGAGCCATAAAATAACTTAAATTGCTGAGAAAATTTAAAAAATGTAAAATAAAGTTACGAGTTGTATTAAATAGAGTAATTTACATAAATTTATTGAAATAAGTTAAAGATTTCTTTAAATAAAAAAGTTAATAACAATATGTATAAATTTAAAAAAAAAAAATTGAAACCTTCAAACATGTTTCTGTTGTATGTATGAAGCTTAGAACTTAATATTGAAATGTAAAATATAAAAATTGTAGTCAGCAAACAATATCACAATTCTTGTGATTGATAGATGACATCTTATTTTTTATTTTCCCTAAAATCAGAAGACTGTCCTCTAAAACAGTTACATCATGTTGGTTTAGAAAGTCTTGAACGATTTGGGTGCTTGTGATCATTATATGTATTGCAGGAATGGATTATCAAAGATAATTTTCTTTTGATCAAAGATATGAGAGCGTCCTTAAAGTGTTTATTACTCCATAAATTATGGCATTTTAAGCATATCGCTTCTTTGAAAAATTTGATCCAACTAATCTTCTACTGTCATTTATAGAAGATTAACGGGAGATATTAGAAACGAGGTCACTGTTCAAACTCCAGGTCAGACGTCTTTAACAAAAAACGAAATACGAAATAGTATTTCCTCGACGACTTCCTCTCAGCAGATTTCTGGCAAAAACTCAGAGAGTTAATAAAATTGCCATGAAAAGTTTCTTAAAAAATATTGAAAACCAATTTCGATTTTAAAATTTTTTTTTCAACTCGTGATTAAAGCATTTGATGTTAATAACCTTTAATAATCTTCTTTTGTTTCTTTTCACACAAGAAAGCAGAATTTCTGTTTTTAAATATTCACTCATTTGATCAAAATTTATGTATGAGACTGACTTTAAGTCGCAGAGTAGTTCAAGAGAAAAGGCATATGCATGGAAGAAATCCTAGTAATTAATATTAAAATTTTTTTTACTACAGGTTAAACTCTGTATTTATATCCCGTGTAAGATGAATTAAGACAAATATTAGTGGAAATTGTGGATATGGTATAATCGATAAAATTTAAAAACAACCTGAATACTGATTATGACGGTCTTCTTCATTTTTAATTGAAGTCGTTGTAGTCTATTAGGTAGTGCGTTGGCTTATTAGACGTAAAGCCCGGGTTAAATCCCCAGTTCAGACGTCAGAACGAAATATGAACAAAAATTTTTCTTCGGCGACTACAAAGAAAAAGTTTCTCAAAAATCTGTCGTTCGTAGTCGACGTTAAACTGTAGGTCTCGTCACTCACGTATAAAATTAAGGCACACAACATGAGTGGTGTGAGAAGCTAGGCCGTAATCCTGACTGAAGGGTTGTAATGGCCAATTACGTATGTACATATGTATGTATGTATGTGGATGCATTGCACTCTGGAAGCCAATTAAAAATAATAAAAATCATTGATATTCGATTTTCCAAAATAATCGTGCTTAACACTTTTTCCTAACTATAGCGAATACTTTTGAAAGAAAACTAATGTTGTAGTTTTTTGACAAAAAAAAATTAAAACTTTTGTCGGGTTATTCATTTTGTTTTTCAAAACCTACGGTCTGGCTAGGCTGACACTTGTTAAATATCTTTAAAGATACCCGGCCACGCATTAACTAATGGATCAAACTCAACTTTTTTTGTTATTGTGTTGGTAAATAGTACTCACATATATAGGTTAAGTTTAGTTTGAAAAATGTCAAATACTTCACTAGCTGCGATGCATAAATCGTATGTTCTCTTCTTCTTCACAATCAGAGAGCATGTAGTTTGAAGGTACAATTTTGATGTGTTGCTGTGCTAAGTAAAGTAAATATTACTGACACATATGCAAATTTGATCAGTTAAATTTGATTCGCCATAATATTACACATATATACATAATTGGCCATTACAACCCTTCAGTCAAGATTACGGCCTAGCATCACCGCTCATATTGAGTGCCTTAATTTTATACTTGAGTGGCGGGACCTACAGTTTAACATCGACTCCGAACGACAGATTTTTGAGAAACGCTCAGAGTTTTTGCCAGAAATCTGCTGAGAGGAAGCCGCCGCAGAAATATTTTTGTTTTCATATTTCACTTTGATGTCTGGCCTGGGGCTCGAACCCGGGCTTTATGTCTAATAAGCAAACACACTTTTAATTACGAATATGGAAGAACGTGTAAAAACAGTTGAAACTTACTACAAAAGTGGTGACTCAACCAAATTTTAAACCACTACAATGTAATTACGGTTCTCATAATGCACCTACTGAGCAAGGAATTGGGAAGATTACAATGAAAATTAAAGAAGCTGGCGTTTACATCTTGGCTATGCACTCACAGCCGAAAATATCCCTTTTTTTAAGACAAAATGTGAGAGTAATCAAAATTTGTTGATGACGATTAGTTTTCACGTATTTTGCATTTGAATTTGCACCTTCATTCAACTAAAGCGCAAGTCGCACAACAATTAAAGCCGGTTGGACAATCACAACGTCGTAGATAGACCGATTGGCTATCAATGCTATTTTTCCAAACAAATTATTTTTAGCTGTGCACTAGAGATCAGCAATGAGTATTCAAAAAGATGAGTCGATTCGAATCATACTCATAATTTCTGATACTTATTTTAATATCATACTCATACTACTCACATTCAAAGTTTGAAATACGCATGATGTTGTTGATTTCGACATTCACAAGAAACACAAAATAAGTATGATTTGCGTAAGAACACTACAATACTCACCAGAAGGTTGCGTGTTTGCTTTGCTTGCTGTCTTTGTCTTTTTCTTTCTTCTTTTTTTGTAAATGCAACAACAACTAAGACTGTAATTTTTAAGGAATGATTCGAATAACTCGAATCATTTATAAGTATTTTTCTAAACTTATTCATCTAAAGGAGTAGGCGTATGAATCAAACATATTTCGAATGTTATGAGTTTGATACTCATACTCATTGCAACCTGTACTTATAAATCAATGTTGTAGTGAGTTTGAATGAATCAGAGTATGTAGTTGAATTTCAATACTGTTGACTTACTCATACTCCAAATTTCATGAGTACTTATGAGTAGCGAAAAAATGATTCATTGCTGATATCTGCTGTGCACCATATTTCTCACTCGGTGGTTACACCAATAAGCAGAAATATAGTTCTAACAAATGAAACTCTGGCAACCCAAACGTGATTGAGGACAAGGCATTATATCCTGTTTTGTGTGCAAAAAAGTAGTCGACAACAACTTCAAAAGAATCCACTGCTAAAACGTATCCTTAAGTGGTTATTTAAATGACAAGGTCCGAGCGTTATAGTGACATAAAAGTTAGATCGAATAATTTACAGACTCCCACCAATGTTTCGATAACATTTATAAATAAATTTTCGAACTTTTTGTGTTCAATAAAACCGGGTGGAATTAAAGTTTAAAAAATTCTGTACTTCAATTAACAATTTTCCGATGTTCCGATGTTCTCCAAATGATGCAATAATTTATTTGAGAAAAATATTCACAATAAATTGTACGGCATACTTATAGAAAATATTTATTTAAAAAAAATTTTTTTTTTCAATTGAAAACTATTATGCGAATAGAAAAATACTGTCGTACAATATCTTTTCAGAAATATTGTTTAGTTATCGGCGAAAAGAATTAATTCTCTATTTCGAATATTATTAATGCCAAACGATTTAATTTAATTGTAACATAAAACAGGTTCATGTAATTCTATATGACATATTTCGAACTCAGTATACCTCTATTCAAGATATATTTATATAGGAAGTGTTTACAACAAAAAGAACAAAATTTTTTTTACTGAAATTAAACGAGTTGAATTTGAAGAGATTAATCTTTTTAATCGATAGCTTATCTAATTGAATCCACGTAGATTTGGAAGGTAAACCGATAAGTCTCTTTAAAAGTTCTTTAAATTTAAACTTAAAATCCGATAAAGCACTTAACCAACTTTATTTAAGCGTATTGGCATACCCGTCGGTATATTGTAAGAAATAGTACACTTTTATTAAAGATATCCGACAATTAGACGAAGGCTAATCAAAATGGCCCACATTCGCAAAAGTTATAGTCACTATTGTTTTACATAATTTTTAAAATCATTTTCAAGTGAATTGTAAAACGTAAAAACTACATATATAAGTAACACAGGTGCAGAGTTGGCAGAAATTATATTGCTTTTTTCTTATTAACTTTTTTATTTAGTTCTAACTTTTTTTTATTAACTTTTTTATTCTTTTAAATCAAAATTTATTTGCAGAAAAATTTATTACATACATACATACATAATTGGCCATTACAACCCTTCAGTCAGGATTACGGCCTAGCTTCTCATTATTTTATTAAGAAAACAAAAAAAAAAAAGAATCGTTTAGAAGTAACAATTGGTAATCCTTGGATTGGAGAGTTTTCAGAAAAATAATTAAAAACCATAAAGAATTTGTTAATTTAAGGAAACGAACCCAATTTTCTGTTAAAGCGTACTTTTTATAAGATAAATGTAATGTTGTGTGCGTTTAGTAGATGCTGAAAGTTGTGTGATTTAAAAGAGTTTAAATAGTTTAAGAGCCATTATTACAACTTGCCGCTAAAGTTGGGTTTAGTTAAAGGAACCTTTAGTTAAAGATTATTTTCGTTATTACAACTTATAGATAAAATGAAGTTAACCGTTTTCAAAAATATGGCAGTGTCGGAGCAATGTCGATAAAACTGCTCAATTAAAAAAGTTTTTTTTTTTAATGCAGTGGCAACGACGGGCTTGATTTGTTGTTGTTGTATGTTCTCATTTTGTTTATATTTGAAGTTGCCATATTGAAAATTATATATAATATGGCAATTTCTAACATAAACTTAACTTTAAAAGTTACCGGTAGGATGATCCTCCCTTTGGCTTAACGCTCACTTCTATCTTATTGGGTACTCATAATAATGAAGAACAATTTATCTGCCCGTTAAACACCTCCCTTTAGTTAACGGCAAGTTGTAATAATCGCCCTAAAAGTCTGTCTGAACTACTCTTAAAGTCAAATGTGTATTATAATGCAATTAGAGGAAGAAATCATGAATAATTAAAATTTTTCAAAAGGTTTAACTCGCATTTCTAAGATGAATCTCCTCATGACATCTAATTGATGTCATGTCAATGTCACACTTTCCAGTGTTAAAATAAGATAAATACTTAAGAAAACTGGACTTATTGCTTGGAGTCCTAGAGTATTTTTCAGTAAACGGAATGAATTAAAAAGATTGGAGTTTACCTATAAGCATCTTAGTCATAATAATCGGAACGGTATGCTATGATCTGACGAAAAGAAAATCAATTTGTTTGGTTCAGATGGAAAATAGCCTTAGAAAGAAAGCCTACAAAGACAATTAAGAATGGCGATGGACGTATAATAATTTGAAGATCCTTTTGCCAATTTGTCTTTGGTTAAATTGCTTGGATTCAGAGAAAATTTCCTCTGTTTCTTAGATGGCTATTTTATGCTGGTCTATGATCTTAAAAATTCCGCTGTAAACTCAAATAAGGCTAAGTAGTCTTCATGATTAAAAAATAACTCCTTTTCAGTTTAAAAATTAGAAAAAATCGCGGTTTAAAGTTCCATTTCCGCGTAAGTAATATTTACATTTTGTAATTAAAAAAAATTCTGCATAAGATTATAAAAATGAAGGATGCTACAAGCCAATATCGGACAATCAAAAGGATTGAATGGTAATATTTGTGAAACAATTCTGTTTTTGATATTATTTCCGACATAACTTTGTATCGTGTATGTTGTATTGAATACACTTGGTTGTTTGTGAACGCTCAATGCTATGCTGTATGTCGTGTTCTTCTTCATAATTTTTGGCATTCAAACAATTCGATAGCACGAAACCAATACAACTTTTAAAAACATATGCAAAAAATGTATATAGGTGTATCGGATTTTTACATGAAAATTATCAACAAGTATAGTCGTCCAACAATACAATGAATACAACGATACAACGGCTTGTGTGAATTGACCAATTATGTTTCCTTTATTATTTTTCCTTCCGGTATTACTAATTGTTTTTCACAAAAGGAGAAAAATTGTAATATTTTTTATTAATTCTTTGGCTTCAATTCCAAGAACTTTTAATAAAGTATGCTGAAGACTTTGTTTTACGTGATGCACTAGTAAGTAAAAATTTAAGAATGCGTTGAAAAGTTTTTTACAACATTGTGTATAGAAAACATTACAATATGCTGACTTTTTTAAGATTATCCTTTATTAAAGTATGGATTTGATAACATGCACCGAAGGTTTGGTAAATGTGGATAATCTTCCATTGAATTGAATTGTATGCAACATAACTTTTAAAATCCGTTTACTTGTGTTATATGCAATGGATAGATGCAACAAAAAATATTTCCTTTTTTGTATGAATTTTCAACACTTACACAATAAAAACTCGGGCAATTGACTTAAATTAATAGGCGGTACACGATCATCACATTTATCACTCGAAGACAGAAAGTCACTTTTGAACATCATTAATTTCAAAAGTTCCATGCTGCAACAAGCACAACACTTTGCTGCAACAATTTTTTCTTTTTAATTTTAACTTTCTTACTGGACTCTTCTTTTGTAAAATTTTTTCTGAATTATTCTTTTTGTTTTTTAATAAAAACAGAAGGATTTTTTTTGTAATAAATTCAAAACATTCTTCTTTTTTTCATTTAAATTGAAACATTTTTCTTGCAGCAGCAGTATTGCATAGAAATATTGTTTAAACACAATACGAAATTATCACAGATTATATAGTGGATAGGGGATTATACTTTTTAAAAGATTCCAATGATGATTTTATTTTAAATATTTATATACACTTCCGTATTGGATTTCCGTTTCCGTTTTATTTTTAAATTTTACGCACTGATACACTGACACATTCGACATACGACGGCGTTTAATTAAATCATAAATAAAAAGGAGACCCATAAATAGCTATAGACGCCGTCTGTGTTAAAATATTTAGCGCTTAAGCGCTAAAATTCAACAATTAAATGTGGTTTAACGACCTTGTCTCGTTTTGGTACACAAACACACATACACACACCTTTTCTTTTAACACATACGCACTTACACAAACATACATACATATGTACATCCGCATACACGTATGTATGTATGTGTATACACTTTTTTATATTTTAATTTAGTTTAAACTGGGTTTAATTTGATTTATACTATTTTCTTTTCGGTTTTGTTTTTGTTGTTGTTTTTTTATTTTTCACGCTGATTCTTTTTTTATAATTTCCTTTTTTTTCACTGTAATGTGTGTGTTTTTGTTTGTTTTGCCTACCGTTTGTTTAAATTTGTTTGATTTGTTTCGATTTACGAATTTTTCCGTTGTCAGTTTATAACGGTAACAGTACCACGATGCGAATTCAACTAAATCTAGAGGTGAGAGCAAGTGTTTATCAAACTGAAGTAGTGTACAATGGTATCGCAGTGAGTGAGCACACGGAGAACTTTTGAGGCGATAACAAATTGTTTGGTGGTAGCGGTAGTGGTGGTGGTGGTGGCGGTAATGGTGGTGGGCATTAGCAATAGTGTAGCAGTGCTTATCATTGTGTTTTGTTTATCTATGCTCATGTGAGTGTGTGTGGCTGTGTGTGTGTGGTATATGATGGTGCATTTCAGGGGTGTAGAGCGTCGACAATATCTGTTTGAATATGAATGGTTGGTTGGGCTTTGGACTGGTTACTAGTGCGTCTGCGGTTCATGTTAGACTCTATAATAAAGATAACAAAAGCAACGACTACACCGATAAAGAGACGACAGTCCAACCCTTAAAATAATACCAAATTCCAAGCAAAAATTTGTTTTTTTTGTTTTGCTTTCATTTTCCAACTGGAATTAAAAATAAATTATTTCTGCAAAGAAAAAAAATTTCTGATTTTTTTCCAATTTCTGCTATCTTTTAGCCAAGTGTGCGTGTGTCTGCAACTGTATGCGATTGTGCAGATTTAGCCATATGTTAACCGTGTTATATTCAAGGGGTGGTGGGGGGTTAACACTTTAAGGAAACAGGAAATTATCAACATTTTGTTTGCCATTGTCTGTGTATTTCTTTTTGTGTTTTCTTCATATTGTCTGGATTGGTTATTGGTTTGTTGAAGTGGCTGTGTGTGTGTGAAAAAATCATTTTTTGTTGTGTTTTACTTTTTGGTCGTCTATTTTGTTTTTGCTTTTGTTTGTTGTATTATTTGCAAAATATTCGAGGGAGTGGTCTTTTGTAAATAGAAATAATACAAAAACAAATAAAAAGCAAAAACAAAACAAAAAAAAAAAAAATACCCAAAATCAACATCTCCATTCTTAAAGCTTTTTTTTTGTATTTTTTATATTACAAACACATTTACGACAAGTATTATTTTGTAAACGAAGCGATTTAAAGGTATTTCTTGTTTAGTTTTTAAAAGACGATTTTATAAAGTAACTACGGATTTACAAGTGGATGGAAAAAATTGGCAATAAAAGAAAGAAATGCAACATGATTTGGTTTAAAAAGGAATATTAAATTTTTTGAAAAGCATATATATGTACATATATGTTTTATTAACAGTATTTCTAATAATAGTATTTATAAATCTTAATGTACGTATAATGTACAAATTTGTTAATTTACACTTTAAGTTTAATAAATTGGATAGAGAATTAAATTGTTTCATTAGTTATTGTATAACTAAATAATACTGAATAATACTAAATAATATTATTTTAATTCTTTTACAGATTTGTCCAATATCTTGGATGTTTAAATTTTTATCTTCGAAGTAATGCAGCACTGACGGTGGTCAAAAATTTTTGTGGTTAATGCCGTTATTAAAAAGAGTGTTTGCTATAAATAAATATATATATTATATATATATTATATAAATATAATAAACTTAAATGTACCGTTTAACGAACGCATTCATTTTGTAAATTTATAAAAGTTTTTTGAATAATAATTTGATAATTTGTTTCATAAATTCTTCATAATTCAAAAATAATTTCTTAATAACGTGGGAATAAATTTATAATTTGTCATAGCCTTTAGTTAAATTGAGACATTTTCGAAAAGAGGAAGATTTTTTAAAAGGCATTAAAATTAATGATTTTATTATTTGCAAAACAATTTAAGGTTTATTCTCAAGTAAACCGCGAAACTTGATTTATAGATTATCACACAATTACACTTATAAATACATTTTTTAATTACTAAATTACATTTTTATTTATGAGAAACATGATCCCTGAGCAAATTTGTCCAATATAGTGTACATAATGTACCACCAGATTCGACTTTAAATTCAGATTCTGAATAAACAGTCTCAAATTAACTCACGGTAATAGTTTCAGAATTTTTTCTCAACCATTTCCGTCTAATACTTGAAGGGGGTAATAAAAATGTTAACATATGATAAAATTCGAATGTAACTAAATAAAACAAAAAAATAAAATAAAATGTCTCAGGGGTTTGATTTAAAAATTAGGGACAATCTTCTCGTTAAATATGTACATACTTGTTGGGGTGAGAAATTAATTCTATCTGGAAGAAATGGTTACTCTCTAAGCCGATGGATTGAGCGTATAAAACAGAAATGATTTTATAGGCTCAATCGGACAAAATCCCAATTTAGAATGAAATGCAAAAAAAAGAAAATAAAACAAAAGAGAATTAGGATTTTGGACTATAATTAATTTTATTGAAATAAATCGAAATATTACCTTATCGGACAAAGGATGAATCAAGAAGAAGGTTTTTGAAAGGACAGAAAAACGGAAGCAATATAAGGACGTTTTAGAACCAGTTGACAGTTGCATTCAGCAAATATGGCGTAAGCTCTTCACAATTTTCAGCTTTTATTTATAAGAGAAATATGTGATACAGAATAGTTTAAAATGCACTGGTATTTAATGCCAAGGGTTAAGTTTGGCATTAACATTGCCGCCCGCCTTGCAGGGTATGCAAACAAAAGGAGACAGCAAAGCGTCAACGAGTCTTTGTCCGTATATTGCTTCTAAAACGTAAGTAATAAAATATTAAAGAATTCATTCGATAGCTTAGGTTCTAATATTTATAATTCAAGTAATAAATTTTTTATAATTCAATTCAAAAGTACGTATACAATACATAAGCATGTACATATTAATAATATAAATAAAATAGTTTGTACGTATTGTAATTGCTTGGGACTAAAAACTTAAAAGTGCAATTTGGGCAAAAAAAGGATAGAAAAATTGGGAAAAAAAGTAATAATTAAATTGAACAGGGACCATAAATAGTCCACCCGAAAATGGTACTTTGAGCCGTAGGAAAACCAACCCTAGAAAAATCTCCTTGACGGATAACCTTGGGATATAAATCCGCTCCGATGATTACATCAATCCCATCGCTCTCATAAAATTTGGAGTCGGCCAAAAAGAGGTCTCGAAAGTTTTTCTTGTATGACTCTGGCAAAGATTGGCACGGTGTACGTAACGTTATCCGATTGTCCACTCTAAACGTTCCTTCTATCTTTGAAGTAGAATCAAATCTGGACTTAAGTACCAATGGGCAAATGGTTTCGTCGTGCAGGGTATATGCCGTCATATCCAGCTTATCCACTAGTTTCTTAGAAACACGGCTGACTAGCGATCCAGAATCTAGAAGACATCGTGCATAAGATGTCGTCGAACCAATTTTCACCATAGCGGTGGGCAGCAGGACAATGGTACTTTGGCGCAGGGTCGACGTTAAGGAAGCCTTTTTCGACGTTGAGGGAGGTGAAGATGCCTTAGGTTTCATTTCAGAAGAAGGGCGTTTTTTCGATGATGAAACTAATTGTGGAGATGGAGAACGAGATGAGGAAGATGAAGGTAGAAAATTCTTTAACAATTTTGGATGAATATGCAGAAGAGTGTGATGCAACTTTTTACAATGTTTGCAACCATTTTTGGAAAAGCATGTACCATGTGAGTGGTCATGTGCAAGGCAGTTGTTGCAGTATTTATGTTTGCGTACAGCTCGGATTCTTTCGGTTACATTCATCGCCAGGAATTTTCGGCAAGTTCGGAGTGGATGTGGTCGCTTGCAGATACGACAATTGTAGGATCGAGACGATTGAGAGGATTTAATTGAGTATTTTTCATTGTAGGAGATTCCGGTAGACGATTCTAGTCTCCCACAAGAACGTAAGATTCCCTCTGGATCTAAGAACGGATTCAAATTAAGAATAGTGCTGGACTTGGATATTGCCTGCTTGTCAGACAAAGCCTTATACTCATTTGGATAATGTGCCCTTTGACAGATAGAAATGAGTTTGGAACGAACAGTTTTGATTTCAGTAGTAGAAAGAGAAACTGAATAATTTGCAACGTTGTCTCTGTGGATACGATGAGTTCCATGAATAAATCTGTAAACGTAGGACATGACTCGAATTGCTCGGTGGAAAGAGGAAAATCTCTCTAAAATATCTTCATAGTCGGAGAAATAGGAGAAGAGTACTCGCACTGGTTTCGCTTCGATTTCAGCCATGGGCATTTTGGACAAATCATACCTAGGCCACTCTGAGCTGCTACTTCTAAGCCATTGTGGCCCATACCACCAAAGTTCATTATCAACGAGGTCCTGTGGATGTCGACCTCTACTCGCTAAGTCAGCAGGGTTCGCTTCGGAGTTAACATGGTGCCATTGTGAATAACCAACCACCTGAGTAATTTTGGATACCCTGTTTGCAACAAACGTCAACCACGAGCAGGGGGGTTTTGCTAACCATGAAAGTACAATAGTCGAGTCGGTCCAGCAAAAAATAGAATAATTTTCAATATCGAGCTGAGAAATCAAGCTCTCTATCATTTCGGACAAAAGAACAGCACCACAGAGCTCTAATCTAGGAATTGAAATTGTTTTTACGGGAGCTACTTTTGTTTTGGATGAAATCAAATGGGTGTACACGGAACTATTATCTGCTATTCGAACATATAAAGCTGCTGCATAAGCTTTTTCAGAAGCATCGCAGAATCCATGAAATTGGATTTCTGCATTTGGAGTATAATCTATCCATCGTGGAATCCGAATGGTATTGATTACAGAATAATTGGCTTGAAAAAGTTTCCATTGATTTAAGGCGTCTGGAGAAATAACTTCATCCCAACCAGTACCATCTTTCCATATACTTTGCATTAGAATTTTCGCCTGGACGATGCATGGCGACAACCAGCCAGCAGGATCGAACAGCTTCGCTATTTGCGACAGTACTTCACGTTTGGTGTAGCTAGTCGCTTCGGAAAATTGAACAGCTGCGAAATAGAATTCATCCGAACGCGCGTTCCATCGAATGCCTAAAGTTTTTGCTGTGCTGTTATCTTCGAATTTCAGGAAATGTTCGTGGAGGAGATGATCTGGTGGCAAGTTTGACAATATATCCTTGGAATTGGACGTCCATTTTCTTAATAAAAAACCAGCAGATTGAAGTGCCTGAATCAATTGCCGTTTTGTCTCTACCGCTTTCTCCTTAGTATGGGCTCCTGCCAATACGTCATCCACATACATAAATTTCCTAAGGACTGTACTGGCGAATGGATAAATGGGCTCGACATCATCTGCCAATTGAAGTAAAGTTCGAATAGCTAGATATGGTGCACAATTCACCCCAAAGGTGACAGTTTTCAATTCGTAGTCGAGAATTGGAGAACTTGGATTGTCTCGAAATAGAATCCGTTGATACGATCAACCAAAATTTGCCTATACATTTTCTGTATATCGGCGTTGAAAACAAATTTGAAAAATCTCCATTTTAGAATCAGGAGGGTAAGATCATTCTGAAGTGTCGGTCCTACGTGCAACAAAGAATTTAAACTATGACCATTGGATGATGGAGCAGAGGCATTGAACACTACTCGGACCTTAGTAGACACACTGTCAGGTTTTATGACGGCATGGTGAGGTAAATAATATGACATTGAATTGTCATGGCACACAGATGAATTGACCTTTTCCATATGACCCAGGTCCGCATACTCCTGGACTACTCTATCATATTCAGTTTTTAATTCTGAATTTCGAATAAGCCTCGCTTCATTTCTGAAAAACTGCGCCATAGCAGTTGATCTGGAATGACCAACATTCGGTGACTCTGGAAATTCTTCCCTGAACGGAAGCGAAACAATATATCTGCCATCTGAATTTCTGCTAGTAGTACGAACAAATAATTCCTCACAAGCACGATCGGATTGAGACAAAAAGTTCTTCTGTGGAAGATTCTCCACCTCCCAAAAACGTGAAATTTCTTTGTCTAAAGAAATTTCACAGAAATACGAAATAACAGTAGAATTGAGGCGAGACTTACAGAAGATAGGACCAGTCAGAATCCATCCAAAGATGGTTTCCTGAGCAATTAGGGAATCACAAACATTGTGCTGTATCCCTGAACAAACGATCGAAGGAAAAATATCAGCACCGATCAATAAATCTATTTTTGAACTAACATAAAACTTCGGATCGGCGAGTTTAATATGAGGAAGATTGGAGAAAATCGAATTCGGAATTGTCTGAGTAGGAAGGTTATTAGTAAGATTAGGAACTACAAGTGCAGTCACTGGAATTTCGACAGCACTGTCAAGCTGAGTTCCAAGCGCAATGGAACATTCACGCTGAACTTTAACTGAAACAGTATTGTTCAAACCTGAAATTAGTGCGTTGGAACGATGTGAAGATAATTTAAGACGATTGAACAAGCGCTCAGAAATAAAGGTTCCCTCAGAACCTGAATCGATCAAAGCGCGAACTTGGTACTTCACGCCCCTATGGCAAATATCCACCATCGCAGTGCCCAGGAGGACATTTTTTGAATAAGAAGCAAAACACGACTGAACTCTATCGTAAGTTGAACTATTAGCGGACTGTAAGTTATTATCGGAATATCGTGCAAAAGAAGGAGAGTTCGGATTCAGTGTGGAATTGGCCCCGGGTCTTGGATTATTTTGGGTTTGATTATTGGCGTCCTTATGCAGAAGCGTATTATGCCTTTTTTGGCATTTGAAACAGCTATTTTTGCTTGTGCAATTTCTAACGCTATGAGTCCTAGAGAAGCAATTCCAGCACAGGCCTTCCTTTTTGATTTCGTCCAATCGCCGTTGATGGTCTAGTTTTAGAAACTTAGGACATTTACGAATAGCATGATTCTCCTTAGGACACAGTTGACAAAACGGACCAGAAACGTTAGCCTGCAAGCTATTAACCGCCTTATTCGAAATAGAGCTAGAACAAGGTCCACTTTTGGATTTCAATTTAGTGCTGCTGGAAGTATTTGACCCACGAATCTCTGAAACAGACTCCAAGGTTCTGTACCGGTTGGTCAGAAAATTATCCAAATCAGACCACTTCGGAATGGTGGTCTTATCCTTGAGCTGCTGTTCCCATAGTGTCAAAGTATTCTCTGGAAGTCTACCTGTACATATGAAAACAAAAATTGGGTCCCAACTTGTGACATCCATTGAATAAAGTCGTAGAATTGAAATACAAGAATTGATGTCCCGTTGGAGGCGTTTTAAGGCATCGCTGGACTCCGAAGAAATGCTTTGAAGACCAAATAAAATCTTCAATTGACCGTTCACCAAAACCCGGCGGTTTTCATATCTGGAGAATAGATTTTCCCATGCTATATTGAACCCTTCATTAGTTAAGGGGCATTTTTGAACAATCTCCCTCGCTTCACCGGTTGTTTTCTTGATCAAGTAAAATAGCTTTTCGATATTACTTGCCCTGGAGTTCGAAATAACAGCGGTAAAAATGTCTCGAAATGTTGGCCAAGAGAAGTAATCCCCGTGGAATGGCTCTATGTCAACCGGTGGAAGATTAAGTCTGCAGGATTCAGACTGGAAAGTGTGTGGCAGATCCAAATCCTTTGAAGAGCCCGGAGAAAGATTATCTTGATGGTGCTTCAACTTTTCCGAAGAAGAACATTGGAGAGCATCAGACAATTCGCCTAATTTAGCTAAACAGCTGCAATATGAGGTATAGGTGCTTCTATATTTCACCTTAATGGACTCTAGCTCGACTGGATTTTCAGTTTCAGCAGCTTCCTTCTCTGCCTCTGTCAAAAACTCTTCGTAGGCTGCCTTAATTCTCGTCCAGCTCGACTTCAGTTCACCTCGATGAATCTCAATTGCATAAATCGACGTCACTGGAAATTGATTGCCGTTTAGATCAGCTTCGAATTCAACGACGCTATCGGCCAAGCGTATAAATTTATCCAGAGACATTTTGATACCGAATAAAATTTAAAAAACAATCGAAAAATCAACTTCCGAGGAAAGTCGTAAACCAAAATTTCAAAAACACAAGAAAAAACCTCAAGAATAGGAAAAATACGACCAAAGGATGTAGAAAAAAAATTTAAATTTGAATTCGATATTGTTATATTATGAAAAAATATAGCAAAAGTATTAATAAAAAGCAAAAAACAATTGAAATAAAAAAAATATTTCAAAAAAGAATTAATTCATTTAAATCTCTTACGAATTTAATGATCGCATTCATTCAAATACCCGTAATACAGATCAGCTGTGAAATATGAAAAGCAAACAGCGTTCACTGACCCCGAATGCAATGGAAATTTAAGTTACTTTCCAATAAGAAAGTAAGAATTTTAGGTCTGTTCGTTTACAATTGAAAACCAAAAAAGAAAAAGAATTTCTAGTGAAGGTCCAAAAGAAGAGAAAAAATGCAATTTACGAAAGGAGATCAAAAAATTATGAATGTATATAAAAAAATATTTCTAGGAGGACTATATGAAAATGAAATATTATTAGTTTAATTTTAATTTTATTAACTGAATTTTATCTAAAATTAGTTTTACTGATCCCTTATAAAACTAATAAAGTAGTTTTAGAAATGTGATGGAAAAAATTAAGTTTTAATATTTAATTAATTAAATCACAAAACAAATTGCATATGTTATCTGAAACAAATAAAATAAAATATAAATTTCGAAAACCAACGAACGAACCTATTGAAGGGTTAAAATGTAAACAAACAATTACGGTTTATGCGATCGAATTATAATGTAATTAACATACGTACATACATATGGTATGCAAGAAAAAAGAACAAAGAGAATATTGCAAAAATAATAAAAAACAAAAACAAGTAATATCTTTGTTGATGGTAATAGGTACCAAGTAAAACAAAATTGGAATATATATGTATGTAATGTATGTAATTACAAAATAATAAAGTACGAAATTGAACAAAAAAATTAGAGATTTAATTGGAAATTTAAAGAAAAATATTTAAAAAATTATTAATTATGCATAAATTTATTATTAAAGAACGGACTTTATATATATATGTATATATATATGTATGTAAACGAATGTTTAAATATATGTGTATATCTACCGACGGTCGCTGCGAACTTTTTTTTTATTGGCACTTTTTTTTTTTTTTGTCTGCACTTTTAAGCTAATTTACCTAATATAGCAATTACAAACGTACATACCTTTTTATTATTTTCGATGGAAAAAAAATAAAATTATGAATTGATGATGATGATATTTGATGGCTATGATGAGGAATATGATGGCGATGATGATAAATATTTGATAAATTCCAATAAAAAAGAAATCTTAAAGAGTATAAACCAATCCGGTTCGAAGGACCAAATGTTGGGGTGAGAAATTAATTCTATCTGGAAGAAATGGTTACTCTCTAAGCCGATGGATTGAGCGTATAAAACAGAAATGATTTTATAGGCTCAATCGGACAAAATCCCAATTTAGAATGAAATGCAAAAAAAAGAAAATAAAACAAAAGAGAATTAGGATTTTGGACTATAATTAATTTTATTGAAATAAATCGAAATATTACCTTATCGGACAAAGGATGAATCAAGAAGAAGGTTTTTGAAAGGACAGAAAAACGGAAGCAATATAAGGACGTTTTAGAACCAGTTGACAGTTGCATTCAGCAAATATGGCGTAAGCTCTTCACAATTTTCAGCTTTTATTTATAAGAGAAATATGTGATACAGAATAGTTTAAAATGCACTGGTATTTAATGCCAAGGGTTAAGTTTGGCATTAACAATACTATTTCTAAATTTTGTATTTACTTTTATTTTATTTTCGGTTTTTTTGCATCATACAGATTGTCTATAAAATAATAATTTTTTTTTAGCAGTTTGTGTTTAAAATTTAATAAAGTAGCCGTAGTCTAATTAGTGCAAGTCCTAGCTTCGACATCTCCAACAAAACGAAATATTGTATTCCTCTCTAGAGTGGTGTCTTCTAGATAGCCAGATTCACTTATTTGTTTGGAACTCAAAGCAGTGTAGTGCTTAAAAATTATTAAAAAAAAACTTTTGGCCCGTTTTTTGTTTATTTATAATTTTTAAAAGTGTTTATTCTCAATTTATTATTGAAGTCGTCGTGGTCTAGTAGGTAGTGTGTTGGCTTATTAGACGAAAGGCCTGAGTTCGAAAGGTCAGACATCAAAACGAAAATATGAAAATATTTCTTCGGCGACTTCCTCTCAGCAGATTTCTGGCAAAAACTCTGAGAGTAAAAATTGCCATGAAAAGCTTCTCAAAAAATCTGTCGTTCGGAGTCGACTTTAAATTGTAGGTCCCACCACTCATGTATAAAATTAACGCACACAACATGAGTGGTGTTGAGAAGCTAGGCCGTAATCCTGACTGAAGGATTGTAATGGCCAATTATGTATGTATGTTTATTCTCAATCTAACCTTAGCGGCCGCCATCTCAATCACGCGTAACGTGTCGGATTGTCTGCAAGTGAACAGATGCTATATATGGCAAGAGGATTGTTATAAATTAAGTACTGCCAATATACTTTGCCACCGAAGCATATTCAATAACTCTGGCTAATTACAATTTTCTATATACATAAATGCTGAACAATTTCACACGATGTCAAATGATATATTTCCGCATTTGTTGCACCGTACACTTCGAGCGCTGGCCCCTTTAATATCCTATTGAGTTTATTGAATTTCGTTTCACATTTGTTTTGACTCCCATACATAGCGCTTGTAAAAATATTGTCACAACTCATATGTTTCTGCTAGGTGTTCACAATTATTTTGCATGAAAATATATTTTTGGTGCCCTGGTAGTCTAGTGGGTAGTGTGCTAGACTATTAGCGTGAGGGTCGTGGGTTCGATTCCCACCAGAGACTCTGGTCTGTGACACTACACCGAGCATATGGTCAAGTTACTCAGCTCGTATATAATTAGAATATAATTTGTAAATAAATAAGTATATATTTTTACATTTACATATATGCACATACTTACATATATGATTGTATCGGAAGTTGCTCTCTTTCTCTCAACACAATTTGTTTTGTACAAAATTAAAAATAAAATAAAAATTCTTTTAAGGTTCTGCTTAGAATTTTATAAAAAGAACATGTGTGTGTGTGTGTGTTTGAGTGTGCGTTAGTGAGTGCGTATAAGTATTTTGATAGTGGAAAACTGCAGTTTTTCATCAGTTTTTCTCTTCTCTTCGTTGTTTTTCTTTTTTTTTTGATATAAAACCATAAAAAGTCGTTAGTGTCATTTGTATGTAAATGTACTCTAGAGTGACCTTAAAAAGCTTAAAAGAAAAATGTTTTCATATACAATTGCTGTTGTTGGTGTTTGTTGCTATTATTGCGTGTGAGTGTGTTATTTTTTAAGGTGTGTGTTGCTATTTTTATTTTCTCTATATTTTGTTTAAGTTTTTGTTACATTCCTCTTTCTTTTTTGTCATATTAAGCAGCTGTTGTCGAAGTAAAACAAAAAAAAAAGCAACAACAATATTGGGAATGGAAAAAAATGTAGTTTTTGTTCTTTTATATGTTATTATTGTTGCTCTTTTCTTTCTTTATTCTCTTGTGAGTTTTGTCTACTTTTTTGTGTCAATTTTACATAAACTGCTGCAAAAAACTATCATTTGATGTCTTTATTCTCATATTAAAACAATTTTTTGTTCACAATTTTTGTTGTTGAGAGTTTCGTTAAAAAAGAAGAAGAAAAATAATGTTTTTCCTCTTTTTTTTAATTTTTCTTATAAACATACCATATACTATACACATATACGTATACATTGAAATAAATGCGTATGCATTTGTGTTAGTATGTAATAGAAATTTATACACTCGTATATGCGCTCATAAATATGCTCCATATTATCTCTTGTCGGCTATTCTTTTATTTTAGCTGTGAATGTTAATGGTATGTATTCTTTCCTCTCTCTCCCTCTCTCTCTCGCTCTGTTTACAATGTCGTGTTGTTGTGCTTTTTTACGCGTCATCAGTTTATGTTCTTGTGTTTGCTATTGTTGCTGATGCTATTGTTTTAGTTAGTTATTGTTGTAACTGTTTTGTTGTTGTGTATTGTACACTGGTTTTTATTTTCCATTTGTACCAAGTCAAACTAAAATAAAATGTTTACGAGCAGAAACATTTTTAAGTTTTGTGACATGAATTCCAAACAAAATTTTACACTTAAATACGGTCTTTACTTACACATACTCGTATACATTAAAGAATACACACGAGCACGTATTAGTACAGTGTATATGTATGTGTGTGATTAATTGATATTAAAGCTTTTAACGTTTCGTATGATATGAAAAACTGCTTTAATTTAGAAAAAGAGAAAATATTAAGGAAACTGACCATACCCACTATTGTTTGAATGTGTTTTTTTGTTAAAAATTTATTTTTTGAACAATTTATCACTGGTCAACAAGTTATTAAAAGACTCTGGGACTGTGGGTCCGTTAGAGAAAACTAAATATTTTTTAAAAATATTTACGTGGCCAATAAATCTATTTCTGGTCCAATTTATAATAAATAACAGTGTTGAAAAATTCAGTAGTATTTTTTTTAGTACTTTTTTCAGTACTTTTTTATTTCAAAAATACCGCAGTACCCCTGCCAAACTTTCAGTACCTTTTGATTATTAAATATGTATTTTATGTCTTGACTTTTAAACTACTAATGCATTAGGAACGTATTACTAAAGGTAGAATTAGCCTTTAGACCCGATTAGCCAGTCGTACACGGAACATATATACAGTCACACAGATAATTATACGTACCCCCCCTAAAAATAATTTTTTTTTAAAAAGTAATGAACGTCTAATCTAAAATTTCTTTACATTAGCGTCCGTAACGACACATTTACTTAAATAAAGAAAAACGATTCCCAAAATCTATGAATTTGTGACTGCAGTTTGAAAAGAAAATTATACGTACGACGTATATTTCTAATACAATTTCTCCAAGGGTACATACATAATTGGCCATTACAACCCTTCGTCAGGATTACGGCCTAGCTTCTCAACACCACTCATGTTGTGTGCGTTAATTTTATACATGAGTGGCGGGACCTACAGTTTAAAGTCGACTCCGAACGACAGATTTTTTGAGAAGCTTTTCATGGCAATTTTTACTCTCAGAGTTTTTGCCAGAAATCTGCTGAGCGGAAGTCGCCGAAGAAATACTTTTTGTATTTTTTTTTTGATGTCTGGCCTGGGATTCGAACTCGGGCGTTTCGTCTAATAAGCCAACACACTACCTACTAGACCACGGCGACTTCTTCTCCAAGGGTAGTCCGGTATATAAAATGTATTGTGAATAAAAATCCTAGGACTACAGCCGTAGAAATACGAAATACCTCGGAAAGTGATCACAATGTTATTGTGCATTCCGAAACAGTTCGAAGTGTTTTGAGAAAGAACGGTTTCCGCAGCCGAGTGCCGAGAAAAAAGCCACGATTGGAATTTGCCCAATAATATATGGACAAGTCCTCTGATTTTTGGGCGAATGTAATATTTAGTGATGAGAACAAATATAATTTGTTCGGCTGTGACGGAAAACAAAAAATTTGGCGCAAAAATCAGTTGACTTATGACCATATATTATCATTTTTAAAATAATGATTTTTAGGGGGATATGTATAATTATCTGTGTGACTGTAAGTCCATTTTTAGAATACGAAAAGCAATGAGAACACTTTCCGAACTGTAATGTAATTTCGATAAGAATTTACGTTGCTCTTCATGTGCTACAAACGAACGTATGTTCCCAAACGTTCCGTCGACGTTTGACTAAATGGGATGTATACTTTTCCTTACGTTCAGAATCAACAGTTTTTGTTTTGCATGTGAGGAACACGTATAAGTCGTTAGTTTTTCTGTTCCGTACCGTACGTGTGCTAAATATAAATAAATAAATAAATAGTCTACTAGGTAATGTGCTGGCTTACTAGATGTGAGCCCACGATTCAAACCCCATGTCAGATATTTCCAACAAAACGAAAAATGACGAAAATATTTCTTCGGCAAGCTCATTCTGTCAAAAATTCTCATAGTAAATAAAATTGCCATGAAAAAGTTTCCAAAAAATCTAGCATTCGAATTCGACTTTAAACTATAGGTCCCACCACTCAAGTATAACGAATAAACACACACAAAATAAGGGGCGTCAGAAACTAGGTCATAATCCTGATTGAAGGCTTGTAATGTATGTATGTATTTTTTTTACTAAAGTACCATCTTTCAGTTGTAGTTCAGTACCATTTTAAAATTTCAATTTTGCAACAGTGATACAATTTACAATTTTTAAAATTTTAAGTGCTTTTTAAGCTTATGCAACTAATTTATCATACCAGATTTATATACCAGAGCCAAATGTCGTTTATTATTCATTTACTAATATGTAATGGGTGTATTTTATATCTTTTTGAATTCCTTTCATGTAAACCAATCTTATAGGACAGCTTATTTTATTATATTTTCTATATATGTATGTGGTTTAAACACACGAAATTCGTCGATGATATCCTGGACTAATGAATTTGGATAGGAATCTAACCTCACGTTTTGTTTAAATTTAGTGTTGTGATTAAAGTTATTGACTACAAGGAAAGATCGTAGTTCTTTCAACATACAATCTGGTATTGGATAAATGAAACGGAAAAATGGCAAAAAAATATTAAAAAGATGGAGGAGCTCCTGAAAAGCAAAAAGGAATTGAAAAATTTGCTTTCCAAATATTAAAATGCCGTATTCTGAATCAAGTAAACAGTGTTCAATGCAAGATTTGAACTCAATTTCAATTGTTTATCAAACATTTGTTAGCTATTTCGATATACAGTTATGCACGAATGCACTTTAAATTAAAAACTGATTTTAAAATTTTGTTTAAAGGCTTAAAATCTGTAAAATGTCTAGCAATGAAGCACAAATATTTGGGCAATTCACACAAGCTCTTGTATCGTTGTATTGAGTGTATTGTTGGACGAATATACAACAGTGTATACTTGTTGTTGATAATTGTCATATAAAAATCCGATACAATTATACACATTTTTTCATATGTTTTTGAAAGTTGTATTGGTTTCGTGCTATCAGTTTATGTAAATGCCAGTAATCAAGAAGAAGAATAAAAATACAAAATATTTTCTATGTGACTTGAATAAAATTCAAAATTATATTTTTTGCACAGATAATTAATTAATTTTTTTTCCGTAATATTTTTCATTTTGTTTGCTTGAAAATCAAATTATTAATAATGTTATTCTTCTTCTTATCGCTTTTTGACGTTTGAAATACGAAATAGACAATACAGCATAACACTGATCGTTCACAAACAAAAAGTGTATTCAATACAACATACTCGATACAAAGTCGTGATAATTGCCCAATTATTGCAGGAGAAATAAACAAAACAACTGTGAATTATTTGTCGAACTTTTCGAGACATAACTGAGACGATACGTTGAGAGTAGTCTAATCAAAGCAAAAGAAAAATCACTTTAATTTTTATTAGATTTTTCTAACATAATATAAGTTGAATAAATCAGCGTTTTTACATATCCTGAAAATACAGAAAAAAAAATTTTCCATTGAGTGTCATTTTTAATAGCAACATACATACATAATTGGTCATTACAACCTTTCAGCTTTTCACACAACTTATGTGTTAATTTTATCAATGAGTTCAGTACAGTTCAAAGTCGATTCCGAGCGACAAGTTTTTGAGAATCTTTTCGTGGAAATTTTTATTTACATTCAGAGTTTTTACCAGAAATCTTCTAAGAGGAAGTCGCCTAGGAAATATTTTTTTCATATTTCGTTTTTTTGGATTAGTCTGACCTGTTTGAAATGTGTCCTCACGTCTAATAAGCCAACACTCTACCTACTGGGCTAAGACAACTTTTAATAGCAACACTAACAGTATTTCAGTTGTTTGAAAGATATTTCATATTGCCGATATGTCTTTCAGGATTTTCTCAAATCCTTGTTGTTTTGAATTCTGTTCAGCTGGTTATTACGTCTCTTGAACAAATCTGGCTTTTAAGATACATTTTAAAGATTTAAATTGATCTAATTAGAAGTAAAACGTTTGAACATGTTGCATACCAAAACCTCCAAACGCTGTTAATCGCTAATATCTGCTGCTACTGTTCCCCAACATAACTAAAGTGAATGAAATTAAAAGGAAAAGTGATAAAACTCAAGGGGCCAAATTTTTTGTTTTGGTGTGAAATTATTGCATCCTAAGGGAAAAGGAAAATACTATGTTTGGAAGGGGAAAATATTCACAATATTTATGTATTAGTTGGTGGAAATTCCAAATGGCTGTGGCACATTTATTACTAAATATGTTTCGTGGATTTTTGAATTTAAGTTTTATAAATAAATTTTACTGCATACATATGAAAAGAAATGATCATCCGCCATCCTTTCTAACTGTGAAGGAAAAATACATAAAAATTGTTGCGCCAGTTTCGTTGATGGCATTTTAGAAGATTTTGATTTCATTCAAATGCCATTAAGCACCATTTTGTTTGGGGATAAATAAACAAAATGCGCAGACTGACTGACTGACTGATTCTATATAGTAAAGTATTTTATAACATAATATGGGGGATACATATACATATACATACATGCATACATATATAGCAATACAATACACTACTACAAATAAGGCACTCGAATAAACATGAATAAGTATGGCGTAAAACTGAAAAGGGAATGGTAATAGAAGAAACGAAACAAAACAAAACAAAAAAACTTTAAAAACAAAAACGAGGTCGCAGTCATTGCTATGGTCATATGCAAATAAATAATACTCATAAAAAAGATGTCCAAATGTATGTATGTTTGTGTATGTAAAAATAAAATTCTGAAGGATAAAACATTTTAAAATTCAAGTATTTTTATTTTTATAAATGATTCATGTTATGAAACTAAAAAATGGTCACATTTTTCTGCTTTATTTCTGATTTTTTCCTGCTTTCATTAAGCAGAGATTTAACATACGCACGCATACTACATACATACATATATGTACATGCACATACACATTTAAAAGGATACTCAAAATTTAAATGAACCCCTTTTTTTTATTTATTTGGTTTTGCATTGAAATAGAATTTTATTTCAGTCATGGTCTTGGGGACCATTTGTGCTTTTAGTGGACATGTCGCATGCTTATACAGAAAGTCAACACAAACAAGTCTCGTATTTATGTGAAATTCTCTTTAAAACCTATACATACATCTACGCATTCAGTCATTCACTTCATTCTCTTCATTCTTTCATATTCGTATACTCTTTATATAAAAGCACTTTTCTATCATACAAGTGCGTGCATGTGTGTGTGTGTGTAAGTAAACATTTTATTTTTGAATTCCTTTCATTCTGTGTACATATTTTTTATTATTGTGTCATTGTATTCGTGTATGTGTGTTTATTATTATTTGCTTTTACCACCCACATGCACTTGTTTTGACTCCCCTTCATTTATACTTTAATGTTGTGTCGTTCTGTTATTATTGTTGTTGTCGTCATTGTTTTTATTATTTGGGGTTATTCTCTGTAGCCATGTATGGCTGAAATGTTTCTAACCCAACATTCAGAAACATTAGCGTGGTATGACTATTTTTGACTGTTTGTCGTTGTAACATTCAATTCCTTGTGCATCTGCACATTTCAAATCCTGTTTGATACTCGTTTGTCATCTCTGTGCATTCGTTTGCTTTACCAATACAATATTTCTTATAGGATTGCCATGTTTTTGTTAAAAATAACGAGTTAAAAAATCATTTTATTTGATATATAAACAACTAGTTTGTGTAGTAAAAAATATATACAGTGGCGAAAAAAATATAGAAACACACCAAATTTTTCACATTTTCTTCACTCTTTATTTATTTGTTTTTTTTTTCACTCTTTTAAAATAAGGGTCTCTCTACCGCGATATGACTGGCCATCCCGAATAATATAGGTATGGAGGAATGGTGCTGGGCACCTCGTCAAGGACTCCGTCCAAATCTTCACTGATGGATCCAATCTGGGCGGAATCATTGGTGGTGGAATTTTCTCGGATTCAATAGGTATAGCCGAATCTATAAGGCTACCAGGCTAGTGCAGCGTTTTCCAAGCGGAGGGTGTCGGCAATACAGGCTGCGGTTAAGATTATTTAGGATTCGAATATCCCCAATGGAAACATCACCATACTCTCCGATAGCCAGGCGGGTATCAGGGCTCTGGTCCAATGTGGTGAACTCCAGGACGGTCTACGGCTGTCGGAAACACCTGAACAGGGTAGCGACGACGTATAGTGTGCATATCGTTTGGGTTCCGGAACACAATGATATCCCGAGAAAGTGTAGAGCGGATGAATTGGCCAGACGCGGCACGACCATCGAGCTCTCCGACGTATTCTTAAGTATTTGAGACCCTTTGGGGACCTCTAGGCTCATGATTGATGACGAGATCACGGATTCTAGTGGGCAGCTTCGGATAAGGGCATGATGGCTCGCATGATCTGGCCTCGGCTGGATAGAAGCCGCACTGCAAGGCTGCTGAAACTCCAAAGAGGTGTGCGGTTGTTGGAGTCGTGACGGGTCATAGCATTATGGGTGTCCACGCGAGGTGCATTGGTCTGGGATACTTTGCGAACGTTTTCTGTAGAAGCTGCAGGGACGAGGAGGAAGAAGAGACGGTTCTCCATTTTCTGGGAACATGCCCAGCACTATGTCAAAGAAGGAAGAAACATGGTGCCTACTACATCGATGATCTGAGTTATTTCTCGATAAGCTCTGGGTGGTTCCATGACTAGGGAATGGTAAATGCGAACTGTGGTATCACAATGGCCCCATGGGGCCTAAGTGCGTCCATCCAATTCATTTGGAGGGACGGCCACTTGTACTTACATACCTACCTATGTAAGATGGGGCTCTCCCATATTCACAATATTTAATTGCTTTATAAAAGTTTCATTATTCAAACAAATAAGGACGAAATTATTTTTCTTTTGTTTTTTAAATTTTTTCTCCACATGGCAATCCTAATATTAAACAAATACGATATGCTGTTACGACATACTTATACTTGTATGTGTGTAAGAGAGATTGTATTGGTGTACTGTATTGTGTGTACCGGTCGTTTGGTCGGTTTGATTGTATTGTTGTTGTATGAACCGACAACAAAATTGTACTGTAGACTGCGTACATTTAAAAAAAAAAATTCATAACAACCCCCTGGTTAAACAGTGGGGAGGCTATAACAAAACAGAACCGCCTTAAAATGGTGATTCTTCTGTTACTCCATGTTTTTATGAGTGTGTGTGTGTGTTGGTTTATTGGTCTCCCCAAATAATACACGCATACAATAGCCCAGCTTTTATATTTTACAGGTTTAAACGAATATGTTGGGCTTTACCAGTAAACATTTTTATCAAAAGTTTTTTTTACGGTTTCGTTATTAAATTAGAAAGGTTTACACGAATGAATTTTTCGTATATAATAGCAATAGTCCAATAGAAATGGCAACATTTCTGTAGGTCTCTTAGACAAACTAAGGTTTTTACAATAAGATTGAAGCGTAATTCAATTTTACAAAAGTATAATAAAATTTAACTTATAGTTAGGTTGGGTTAGGCTAGCGGGTAGCTTGCAGTTCACACGCAAGTTCACTCAGTGGCCATATGACCCATTGTGGTACCCAGTGTGAGGTAAGCCCCTTGTCATGATCTGTTAGTGTTGGGTTGGAACAACTCCGAGCTACGGATGAAATCGGCCAGATCTTCAAACATTCTGTTGCGCAAAAACCGATGACGTATGTTTTGAAGTGCTGAGCACTCGCATAAAAGGTGTTGCACCGATTCCGTTTCCTTCACATCATGGCAGCTTCGGCAATAATCCTGGTGGGACAGACCGAGTTTGTCAGCGAATTTGCCAATAGTGCTGAGTTCCATCTAAATTCCTGCCAGAGTGCCTCAATTTCACAAAAATATAATAAAAGTAGTTGTGGTCTAGTAGGTAGTGTATTGGCCTATTAGACGTGAAACCACGGTTCAAACCCTGGATCAGGCATCTCCAACAAAATAAAATATGAAAAGTTTCTCAATAATCCATAGTCCGGAGTCGACTTTAAACTGTAGGTCCCACCTCTGTAAAAATTAACACACACAACATAATTGGTATGAGAAGCTAGGTTGTAATCCCCAAGGTTGTAATGACCTGTTATGCATCTATGTATGTATGATTACCACTGCAGATATTTTATATATGTATGTATTTATGTTATCCACACAAAACTTAGCTTTGGAAAATGCTGAACACATTTGTTATAGGACCGAAGTTTTCAGTCTAACTGTTCTTAAAAGTTGGCGTTACATTATCAATGCTGTAAAATAAAGGAAAAGTTTTGGCAAAATGAGTAAATAATGGACAAGCAAACGTCAAGTGGTAATGATGCAGTGCCTGTGCCATAGTTCTTTCAGAATTTTTCTAAAAGAACTGTTTAGTTGAGTTAGTAACATTTAAGTGACAATAATTGTTTGGAGATGTGTTTTCCATTTTTTTTTTTTAATTTTTTAACTATAACCAGCTGTGAAATGTTTGCTGGGTTTCTAATACAACCTTCAAACGAGACTGAATACTTTATTATGCCAGCAGTTGAGTTCAGTTCAGTTTATCATTCATTTCAAACACACTCACTCACTCAGAGTACTCTACGTATAGAAAAGAGACCTTAGTATTGTTGTTTTCGTTTTTTTTGCGTAGTCTCCCTTCTTAGCTATTTTTGAATACATATTTTTTTTCTCCCTCTCTTTCAATTTCAATTACATTTTTGTGTTTGTAGGTGTACAGTACAGTGTTAGATGAAATAATAAGGAAAATTGTACTGAGTGTACTGAGCCTTTATTGATGAGAGGCACTGCAAAATTTATTCAGATGTAATGGAATTTCATATTCTGTATTAATTTTAGAATTGTTTACTATAGAAAACTGTAACAACCATGAAATATTAAGCACATAATAAATGACACTTATGATAAGCTTTTAATTTGGACCTCACAGAATTTTTCTTTTGCGACAACAGAAATGCCTCAAAAATGAATTTATTGTTCTTTTTTAAAGTCACCAAAAAGAAAAAGCATTCTGGAAGTCGGAAAGTACTATTTTTAAAAAGTACTAATCAAAAAAGATTGAAATTTATCTGAATCATAGAAATGAAATCAATGAACCACATGGAGGGAAAAATATACTTTCATTAGTTTGAATTAGAGGAAGAATCGTATTTACGACGTTCTATACATATAGAGAAAGTGTATGACCAAAATGGTAAAAATTTTGGGATACGTTTGCTTATCTGGCATTGGACTAATTGTCTTGAAAAATTAACACTACTAATTACGAATATTCCAAATATTCTACAGTGCAATATGTTTTCTTTTCCGGGGACGAAATGCTATTTAGGTGGTAGTTTTATCAGAACAATAGCCAGAACCGCAACTATGCTGTTGCTGAAGACAATTTTACGTGCTTTCCCGCAAAGGTTCAGCGGGAACGAGCTCAAGACCTGAAGGCAGTTGAAAATCATGGTGGAATTGGAAACCTCAGGGGATTTTAAAAACATGTCACCATACAATATTTTCCTTAGGATCTCGAGAAAGAACATTACTCACTTCAACCATACATTCTTTTAGCAAGCCGGTTATCAGAGCACTGAGTATGACGTAATACTTGTAGGAAGGCCTACGGTTGCCTCGTGTCTCTCAAAAAATGGTTGTTGAGTGATAAAATTACAATAACAAGAAGTTACAAAAGGGGGGTTCGACTAAGTATAAAAATAGTAAAAGGATTTAACGGTAATATATGGTAGTCGCCGTAGTCCAGTAGGTAGTGTGTTCGCTTATTAGATGTAAAGCTCGGGTTCGAGCCCCAGGTCAGACATCAAAACGAAATATGAAAAATAAATATTTCAAAAACTCTCAGAGTAAATAAAATTGCCATGAAAAAGTTTCTCAAAAATCTGTCGTTCGGAGTCGACGTTAAACTGTAGGTCCCGCCACTCAAGTATAAAATTAAGGCACACAACATGAGTGGTCTGAGAAGCTAGGCCCTAATCCTGACTGAAGGGTTGTAAAGGCCAATTATGTATGTATGTATGTATAGCGGTAATATTTTTGAAAACACATTTTTTTTAATTCCAGAATTTTACTAAAATTTTTTACTAAAATTTATCCCCAACATTCTAGAAACCACGTCAGAATTTTTATATTTTAATTGCTCATGCAGACCATTTTAGCATTTTCCAATTATCTTCAATGTTTGTTGTTTCATTTTTTGCAGTGGTAAATAAAAATTTAAGAAAATATTAAAGTTTTCGTGTGTCTCTATTATTTCTTCCAACACTGTGAACGTACAATATGAGTGTGCATATGATTGTGGGTGATATGTATGTATGTATGTATGCATGTTTGTTTCTGCACTTTATACTTTTGACTGCTTTATGAAGACTAATGGCTTCCACTTGTACATCTTCTTATGAATTTTTATATTTGTTTATGTTGTTGTTGCTGTTGTTGTTGTTGTCGTGCTGAGTGTGTTAACAAACAAAATCCTCTTCAACAATAATGACAGCAGCAAAAAGTTTTTTCTTCCTTCTCCCTCTCTCTTTCTTTCTCTCTTTGCTTTTATCATTCTTTTATTTTTGATTTTTATTTCTGGCAGCCAACAAAACATTATTTTCATATACCGTTTGATTTGTTAAAACTTCTTTCAAGTTAATGCTTTGTTGTTGTTGTTGGTTTTTTCCTTTTTCCATTTTCTTTTTGTGTTTTTTATACTCTAAAATATTTCATATTTTTTGTTGCTGTTGTAATATTTCGACTTCAACTAAAAAAAATTTTTGTTGGCTCAGGTGAAGGAAAAATATTTCCTTTTTTTCCTTGCTTTGTTTGTGTAGTTTTCAACAAAAACAAGAAAGGGATTCCATTGAAATCTCTTTTGGTTTATTTGTTTATTTGTGCATTTGTGATTACCGGAGAAATTAAAGACAGAATGAAAGGATGAGGATTTTAAGAAAAAAGAAAATAGAAGAATGAAAGGTAAAGACAACTTGGCGTATGAGCAATAAGTATTTATTTATGAACTTGTGTGTTAGTTTGTGCTTCGTCTTCTGTTGAAGAATGAATTCAAATAAACGAAAACAATTCAATTCTAATTGTTGGCTTCCTATCCCAAGATAGTTTTATAGGAAAGGAAAACATTTTCCTTTAAAGAAATTCAATTAAATACCGTTATTTTCAGAAAGATTACAGTTTTATTAACCATATTATGTTGTACTATGATGAGTAATTAGGTTAGGTTAGTTTAGGTCAGAGGGTAGCTTGCCGTTCACAGGCAAGTTCACTCGGAGGCCATATGGCCCATTGTGTTACCCAGCGTGAGGTTAGCCCCCTAGTCATGAACCGTTAGCGGTGGGTTTGAACCCCCACCCCCAAATTCGGATGACGCCGGTCAGTTCCCTTAGCGGCTCATTTGTGACAATACCCAGATCTTCAAACGTTCTGTCACCCAAAAACCGATTACATCTGTTCTGAAGTGCAAAGCACTCACATAAAAGATTTTGCACCGATTGCGTTTTTTCTACATCAAACATCGAGGGCAGGTCAATAATTCTGTGAGTTCTACTAAAATTTTTTTATGTTTGGAAAGAAGAACTAGTATATTGGACTGATGATATTTGTAGCTTAATTCCCCGATTTCTACTATGGAATCGTTGCATCGTTCTGGCGAAGTCGCCGTAGTCTAGTAGGTAGTGTGCTCGCTTATTAGGCGCAAAGTCCCGGTTCGTATAATGCATAACGTTGTTTGCTATTTGGTCTCTGCATCTGTTGAGTGTAATTGAGTTTATCCGCGATTATGAAACGCTTTAGTAACTCGTACATATTGCTAGTGAATGATGCCAAATACTTTTACAAAGTTGTAATACGAATCAATATCAATCAATATCTCAGCAGAGAAATATAAGAAATGGGATGCCGTTAGTTCCTTGAAGAGGAGATGATAGGAGGAGACGATAGAGGGGATATACAGTATTTCTACATGAATACTTTTCTAGATTGGAAAAAGCAGCATGGGATTCAATAAGCAGTGGCTGGTCCAACATACCTGGTTGCCGTATTTCAAAACTGCTGTGTCCAGCAGTGTACAGCAGGAAAATCAGGGAACTATTTGAGTTCGACAAAGGAACGATTCGCACTCTAACATTAATTTTAACGGGACACTGCGCTATTGGCAATTTCGCTGACAAGTTCGGGTTGCCCCACCAAGATTGCTACAGAAACTTCCATGATGTAGAGGAAACGGAATTGGTGCCCAACTTTTTATGCGAGTGCCTTTCGCTTCAGAAGAGATGTAATCGGTTTTTGGGAGACA
Source organism: Sarcophaga rosellei (assembly GCA_930367235.1). Classification (NCBI taxonomy): domain Eukaryota; kingdom Metazoa; phylum Arthropoda; class Insecta; order Diptera; family Sarcophagidae; genus Sarcophaga; species Sarcophaga rosellei. Next base: position 70,106,343 of record OV884019.1, read on the forward strand.
GAACGTTTGAAGATTTGGGCATGGTGCCGAACGTGCCACTAAGGGATAACACAATGGGCCATATGGCCACCGAGTGAACTTGCATGTGAAGGGTAGGCCACACGCTAACCTAACCTAGCTTAACTTCCTTGAGGGAATAAAAAGCAAGTAAGAATTCATCAACTGTGAATCCGTGTATTATTTTCCGGTATTAAAAACATTTATTATCCGATTTTATATAAAATATTATAAGACGGCAGACCAAACATTGGAACGATTTTTGCCACCTCTTTTTCAGCTTTTAAAAATCAAAATTAATTAAAATCAGTCCATTTTAAGGTACGCAATGTTTTTAATACATACATACATAATTGGCCATTACAACCCTTCAGTCAGGATTACGGCCTAGCTTCTCACACCACTCATGTTGTGTGCTTTAATTTTATACGCCAGTGGCGAGACTTACAATTTAACGTCGACGCCGAACGATAGATTTTGAGAAACTTTTTCATGGCAGTCTTATTTACTCTCAGAGTTTCTGTCAGAAACCGGTGAGAGGAAGTCGCCGTAGATATATATTTTCATATTTCGTTTTGTTAGAGATGTTTGACCTGAGGTTTGAACCGTGGCCTTACATCTAATATGCCAGCACACTACCTACTAGACTACGGCTTTTTAATTTAGTCACTAAACTATTGCAAATTATTCAATAAAAAAATGAAGTTATCATTATTAAACAGAAAAAAGAAAAACATTTTAAATAACACTGTGCTACAAATCTAAAGTGAAATGAAAGGAAAGTTATACAATATTTCCTATATTTATGAAATATCCTAAAAGATGTCTATTATAGACTTAATATTTATACACTTGATGAGTAGTCTCTGTTTCAATTATTCAACCCCCTTTTTGTATTGTAATGCATATTTTCTTTATTTATCGCTATTCAATCGTTATAAATATAACTTTATGACTCATGACGAATAGACAATCAGATAGTTGAGTAATGGAATCGTATTGAGGTGTTCCTTTTGAAAAAATAAACAAAAATAGAATTCCATTTGAGGTGTGAAAGAGGTTACAAGTACGAGTTATACATCCCTTTATACAATGAAACATTCACGCATGTACATACATATATGTATATTTTCACCTAAAATGTGAATATGGAGACATTTCACGTTAAAATGAATAACAAAAGAAGAATTTGTAACACACATTTTGAGTAAAAAATAACATGTTGAAAATGTATTTATAAGTTAAAAATGATGAGCGGGTGTGGGTCAATAGGTACATTACTTTCGAAATCTTCATTCTCTTAACTGTCTAATTTATGAATTAGTCTGCCTTATTCACATTATTTGCCGTAGTCTAGTAGGTAGTGTGTTGGCTTATTAGACGTAAAGCCCGGGTTCGTATCCCAGGTCAGACATCAAAATGAAAAATTAAAAAATTCCTGGCAAAAACTCTGAGAGTAAATAAACCTGCCGTGAAAAAATTTCTGTCGTTCGGAGTCGACGTTAAACTGTAGGACCCGCCACTCACGTATAAAATTAATGCACACGACATGAGTGGTGTGAGAAGCTAGGCCGTAATCCTGACTGAAGGGTTATAATGGTCAATTATATATGTATGTAAGTGTACATAAGGTAAAAATATTCAGCCGATGTAGACAAATGTATGCATATACAGCGAAGAAATTTGATCTCAGCACACGTATGTTGCACAAATCGATTCGAAAATTCCCTGTCATATACCTCACATAGCAAGAAAACAAATCTATTGTTCAATTCCATAACATAAAAGACAAAAAGATAAATTGGTGTTGGTGTATTTTTTGACGACCAGTGTTATAATTTCACCGTTAAATAATACGACAACAATTCGCATTAAGCAATTTGTTATAGGATGGAAATATGAGGATCGAGATAGAGAGAGAGTGAAGAAAACACAGTGACACTGTCTAATGGGTATAATAAAAGCCCCAAAATTTGCCCTCTGATGCGGGCCCACGGAATTTTTTTTTCCGAACGTCCCCGGCCACACACTAACCCACCCTCACCCGACCGCGGAGGGCTCGTCCCCATTGCGTAGGGACACGTACACACTACAGTCCGGACTGTGGCGGGTAAGGGAAAAGTAATGGCAACAAGAACATAAATCAGCTACAGAACTTAATCACAAGCTGAATAAACTAACAATTAACAGGAACTACCTATAACTAGAACGAAAATACATTTTTATATAATAATTTACAAATTAATGGCAGCATATAAGCTACGTTTTATATTACAAACACTACAATTAAAATCAATAAAATCATAATATAAGTTAAAATCATTACATAATCTACAAAAAGAAAAATTACATCCATAGTTCGTTCTATAGAAATCTAAAGAAAGAGGGCGATAGTGCCGTGGAAATCTTGCAGGAATACTGAAATTCAGGTTACAAAGCAAAAACTCAGAATCGATATCACCTTTAACCAGATTAAAAACAAAACAAACACCTAAAACATATTTATTCAGTAATTTTTGCCCATCTCTGTGTATATTACATTTTTCTCATTTCTTGTTGTGCATCAACATTCGCTACAAATAACGCTGAACGCTATATGTTATGTTAGCGGTCTTTTTTGGTAATTGTATTTCAGTTTTCGATTTAAAGAGATATTTGTAATTGAATAGACTTACAAATTTTAATCTTCTTAAATTTAGGCTCTTCGTGCTTCAATTTATACTTTTCCAGTTATTGTGAAATGACCCCAATTTAATTTTAAGCACCACACCACTTTAAGTTTAATAGACGGCATTAAAACAATTTTTATATGAACTCATTGAAGACACTGACCGTTATTACATCAGGTAAGGGTGAGTGAATAATAGTGGTGACTTGTGTTTAAAAGTCATGCGGTCTATTTATTAATGATGATATCGTATGTAACGACAACTAATGATAGTGGAACGTAAATCATTATTTTTTTTGCAACCTGTTGCTTTTTGCAAAGACTTCTTTTCTTTTATAATCTCTTTCTAATTGACCTTTTAAGCTAAACTTTTGCGGTCGTAATTATATAATTTTAATTGATTTTTTTTTTCATTTCTTCTCTTGAAAGGAAATCCCTACAATTTCTAAACATTAGAAAAAAGAACGAGAAATGTCGGTACAAAAAATTAGAAACACTCAAATTATACAATTTATTGGTCAAATTATGGCTAAAACTTTTACTCAATGTTATTAAACAAAAAAGTCCATTTAGTATTACATGAACAACTACAATTAAAATGTACAGACTAAAGGCCGGAAAAAAAAAACGAAAAACGTTGAGCGACCAACTCCCACTTGACGGTAAAATAGACGTCCTTTGGTGTTGCCTGAAAACATTTGTTTCGCTTAATAATAGACAAATTGTCTACTTAAAAGGCCTTAAAACATTTGGCTTTTGTTTGGTTTTGTTTTTATTTTATTTCGAGTGCTTTTGCTGTTTTTTTTTTTATTTTATTGTACCCATTGTTTTGCTGCTCGCCATAATGGCCTTAATGGTTAAAAGTTTTATGTTGTTTTTATAAAACGGCCTCTAATTAGATAATATCAACCAGATAAAGTCTAGAAATCAAATGTACATTTACGTATAAGTCAGGACTTTAAAGGATTTTAAACGACTCTTTTTTTCCTTAAATTCTTGATTCCCTCAAACACATAAAATATAGACGTAAATTTGATTCTAAAGTTTTACAGACGAATAATTTTTCATCAGATAAAACATCATATCCAACTACATACATACATACATACATAATTGGCCATTACAACCCTTCTGTCAGGATTACGGCCTAGCTTCTCACACCACTCATGTTGTCTGCCTTAATTTTTTATACTTGAGTGGCGTCACCTACAGTTTAACTTCAACTCTGAACTACTCTACTCTACTAGAAGTTTAAGTAAATAGGGTACATGAAGCCATGGTTTAAGTTCTTAACTACAACCACAAATAATTTTTAATTCCCCTTAAATAAATCTAAATAAAAACCTCTTATCGATCAACATGTGGTAGGTCAGATAGCATTACATCTCGAGAAAGGGTAGAACTCAGTAACTAACATCCTCACCACAATATCAAACACAATAGCACAATATGTTCTGACACAGTGAGTTATTTTTCAGTTAGTGAAAACTAATGATCAGAACCATCCTAGAACCTGCTAAAATAGACCTGTTGAAATGGTGATGGCCCCATTTTTCTTAAAGGAATAAAAAGGAACAGGGGAGTTCTGTAGTTAAAGATTATTCTGCTTGCAATTCTTTTTTACGAAATTTTTCAATTTCTCTCCGTCATAATTTTGTTTCTATCTCTGCACGTTTAGCCCGAATATTTTACAGTAATTCCTCGATTAACTTCGTCTCGATTTACGATGTCTAGATTTACTTCGTTAAATTTTTTGATATTTCTCACTTCGATTTACGCATTTATAAGCAATATGAAATACAATTTACGTCGTCAATTTTTTGGGAACCAACCGCGACGTAAATCGCGGGATTACTGTATTTCAAAGCTTATTTCTGTTTTACTTAACAGCCTTTTCGACGAAAAGTTTTCCGTATAGATTCATTTTTTAGAATTTATCAAAATGTGAATTCCACGAAATTGTTCAGTCTTAGCTTTCCTTTTGTTACAACTCCAGTCTTTCGTGGCCTTTGAGACTTGTTGAAACGACATATCGTCAACATTCACATTCTTAACAATTTCGCACTGGATTTTTATGTACGACTTATTAGCCTTTTAGTATTAAGTTCTTTATGGTAAATTTGTTGCCATAACTTTGGTTTCCTTAACATAACTCAAGTCCAACAAAACTGTAAAGCTTTTCAATCTTAGAGTTTCGCTAGCATTTTTGACACCTTTTACGAACGCACTTTTCCAGTGATATTGTCCAACACGGTGGTGAACAACTGAGTTGATGAAACAGAATTGTTTTACTCATATGTAGGTATGAAGTGACTAACTGATACAGCTAGTTGTATTTGCCACGCAATCTCTCGTATAATACGAATTCTTTTCTGTGATATTCCTTCCGTTCTAAATAGTTTCCATATAGCAGGTGGAATCGAACTACAGTGATGAATGCATTGAACTTATCCTCGCAGCTTATATTTTCTAGGAAACCTGCCTGTTCATTTTGCCAAATTATTTTCTTTTTTTCAGTCTTCATTGTATTAGATTTGTCCGTACTTCGCACTTTACTAATGTTAAGCAGAGTAATTCCTCTTCAAACGCTGATGTGATGTGAGGCATAACTAAATTTCTATATTTTCGAATTCAACTCGTACAATTTCAGCTGGTATTATATCCTTTTCTTTACCTTATTACTTAGTTTCCTGTGTTCTCAGCGTGGGTTGTAGTATATTTATCAAGCGTTCTAATATTAAACTTTCGTTTAATTAGATTCCATAACATAAAGATTTCGTTGTAAAATTACTTTACTGCTGAATAGGCCAGGTACAGTACGAAGTTCACAATATCCGCCGTGTTGCTGAGCAAAGATGTTCCGATTGAATCAGTTAAGCTAGGTATACTTGAATCGTTTGACAAGAAAACTCAATTTCTCTAGCAACAGGAAAGTATGTGCTATATAGTTGGACACTGATAGACTTGCCTGCTATCTTCAGTTCTTATATCGAATGGCCATTTATTGCACAATTTCAATTCACACAGGCTACAGTCCTGTTGGAAGACATGCCGATTGTTTTCATATCCCACATATGACTTCTTCCGCAACTTTGAGCCTGAGATGGTGAACGAAATTATCATTCACATCATGTGTCAGTGTCCGACTCTTTTTATAAAATGGCGGAGTTTCTTAGACCCTCATTTTCTGTCATCTTTGACTGAAATGTTCTATCAAAGTGAGATTTATTTTGGAGTCAAGTTGATTTGATTCAGATTGGTGAAATGTTTGATGCCCGACTTGGATATTAATTGTGGTATCAAATACATATCCCATTCTTTGACTCTAAAAAAATTTTCTTTCGATATTTTTGAAGATTTAATACCTCTACATAAATACATAATTATTTAGGAAATGAACATTTTGTATTGTAAAAATATATATTATGTTGCTATTACAAAAACAAAAAGAAGAAGGAAAAAATGCAGAGGAAGAGGTATGTATAATAATAATATCCCATAGTGTATAGTTAGTTAAACAGTAACAAAGTGTTGGCGCGTGCTCAATTAAGCCAACGCCATAAAAAATAATCATAAACATTGAGGCAAAAACTACATACAACAATATGATGCATAAAAGAGTACACAAAAATATTGTGATTATGTACGTGTATGTACTCGTATGTATGCAAGTGTAAGTGTACAAAATGATACATTCATTTGTATTACAATACATACATACATACATATGTTTGTCATTATAATAGAACAAAATAATACAAACATATGTATGCACAGCGGAAAAAGTGGCAAATAATAGCAACAGAATATGGAAATCTTCCATACAAAACTCGAGTGAATATAAAATGGAAAAACTCTCGTGAATTTTTTTGTTTTGTTTTTATTAAAATAAAAGGATAAAAAGTTTATAAACACACGCACATACATACACATTTAACAGACATTTATGACATATTCAAACATACACAGTCAAACACAGAGAAATTACAATACTATTGCAAACTAAATGAACAACTGGGTCCTTTAATGGATGCGTGTTCTTTAATATAAAGAGAACCACAAATGCTTAAACGTCACGCGATGTTTTAATGCAAATAAAAAGACTCTCTACTATAGATAGGGTAGCATGGAAAGAATTTTGCCAAAATAGTGTACGACTTTGGAACATAGCAAATTAATTTATTTTCTTGGTTATTAAGGTTTCCTAAACAAGATACCGAATAGGGAGCTTTACAAAGATCCTGACGTATCTAAACTACTCTAGACGCCTTAAGTATTTCCAAAGTGATAGTTGAGGATACATCACAAAGAAATGTACTCTCACCTTTGCTTTGGTGACTAAGTTTAAGTGGTCTTGTAAAAGCCGAAAAGCTATCGCCTATGCTAACGATAGATCACAGTTGAATTTTTTTTTATTCTAGAATCTGTGCTACTAAGTTAATTCAAAAACTTTTAGTAACCATAGAGGGGAACATATGTATACTATCCATTGAAGGCCAATGCCTAGGATATGAACATACACTTCTGAACTACTAAAACGAAAACTGTTCTAATACGGGTCTCAGTAATATTACACTTTCTAAAATTTTGTTTCATTTTTTAATGCAAGTGACAACTCTGAAATTTGGCAGCTCTCACATATGTTTATAGCGATTATTTAAAGTGGAGCGCTTTACAAAAGAATAACGCTTTATGATTACTTACTTAGCAGAACTTATTTTAAAAAAATATGGAGAATTTTGCTGGGACCGACTGCAAACTTCAAAGACTTTTTAGACAAAAAAGTGCAGCTCAAGTGGCAACCACTTGAGAAGTATACAACAAATTTAAAGAAACTGGCTAGGATATGGACAGAGAGACTCCAGTGCATCTACGCACCCGAAACCATATCTCGAACTACTCGAAAACATCAATTCGTTTTCATTCTTAAATTTCGTGATATACTACGTAGCAAATTTTACAAATTCTGCCTCTTTCTCAACTCACTACGTAGCGAATTTTAACAAAAGCTCTCTACCTTCTTGCGCACAAAACTCAGCTTACTTATGGGCTTAAAACAACAAATAATGGAAAGTAATTCCTTCAATGGCTGGAAGTAAAATCAGAGACAATTATAGGAAAAAAATCATCTTCTCCGATGAAGCGCATTTGCATTCAAATGGTTTAGTGAATACAGAAAATAGTCGAATTTCAGGCTCCTCATGTAAATATACAAATGCACCCACAACGATCAGCTGTGTAGTAAAGATTTTGGTAAGATGGTGTGATTGGCAACATGATAACGGAGTTCTTGTGAACTCAACTGAATGGAGGAGATTTGGTCAATATGTCGTTCCAGCAAGGCGGCGTTACTAGCCACATCGTACGTGCAACAATCGATTACTTGCAGCAACGAATTATCTCAAGACTAGCCACCAAATCATGCGACTTTACGAGTTGCTGCAAAAACTGCAGCAAAACATCGAAAGCATGGAAGCACAAAAGCGATGACCAAACTAAAATAAATTGCTTTCGACTCTGCAAAAAAAGTTAATCCTCCAAGTATTCAGTGACAAATCAAGATCACATGACAAATTCGAATGTAAATCTTTTACGAATAAATATTATATGAATATAAATAAGAGCAAATTGTTGCTTTTCAATATCTAATTGGTGGTTCAGTGAGAACTAGATTTCTAAGAATTTTATAATCGCCCAACCGTTGTTGTAATAAAAATTTCAAAAATTCGAACACAAGAGGATTAGAATTTCTCAATTGGGCTTATTTGTAAGTAATACAATCTCTTTAAAGTTACTTTGACAGAAAATTCATTCAAACTGACGGAGACCAAATTTTTCCCAATTTCTTTTGCATTTTAGGCACGGTATTTTTCGTTCATAATGCCGTTAGAAGCAACATTAGTTCTGATTCCTTTTTGAATTAAATAAAGTCGTTGAAAATAATGTGTGATAAAAATATCTCAAAATTAGAGTGAAATATTATTTTACCATTGATTTTTACATGTTACTATTACATACATAATTGGCCATTACAACCCTTCAGTCAGGCCTAGCTTCTCACACCACTCATGTTGTGTGCCTTAATTTTATACTTGAGTGGCGGGACCTACAGTTTAACGTCGACTCCGAACGACAGATTTTGGGGAATTTTTTCATGGCAGGATTACATTAATTTCCGAGTTTTTGCCAGAAATCTGCTGAGAGGAAGTCGCCGAAGAAAGATTTTTTTTTATATTTCGTTTTGATGTCTGACCTTGGATACGAACCCGGACTTTACGGCTAATAAGCGAACACACTACCTACTAGACTACGGTGACAAAGAATTACAGTCATAATGTCCTTAATTTAGCGCACTACTTATTTACATCAAAACTTATTAAAACACCACAATTAATAAAATTGCTGTTGGATTAACTGAAGGGTGTCAATCCAATAATTGCGCACAGCTTTATTTTCAGTGTCTAGGAGAATTATTTTAAACATTTGACAGTATTTATGTCAATAGTTTGTACTAAAAATAACTTAAAGCTGATATTTTATGTGTTATGACTTCAAATACATTTTCAAATATCCTTTCAAATAACCAGTCACCCCCTTATCACGGCATAATTGAGTCGTAAAAAATTTTTTTAAAATTTATACAGAACGAATAAATAAATCTCGGCAATTTAAAATGACAAACGATAGATGATGGGAGAGTAAGAATATAAATTCAATGTCTCTTTTTCTCTTTTCCTATGCTTGGATACTAAATGATGAAAGAAAATAAAACTATTTATCAAAATGGAGAGACTACTTAACGCGGCTTATGACAAACAAAGTTTACTTAAAAGGACTTAAACTGGCGAAGAATAAGAAGAGAGAGAGAGAGACGAGAAACGAAAATAACAAATAAACGGAGCGTAACAGCACATCTGTTAAACTAAAGCATTTATCAAAATGTCAATGCAGCACTTAAAATAAATCCATTAAGTAACGCGCGAGCGTTTTCCTTCTCAATTCTTATTCACTAACGTACATTCATATTCATTGGCCATGAACAAAAAATGAAATGAAAAGATGAAATAAAACGAATGAATAGTCGTAAAGTAAATGGTTTTGAGACAATACAATACAATACAATACAGTACCATGCTCGTACCTTAACAGACTTTATGATGATCCACCCACTTTGTATTGTATTTGTTGGCCCATATTAAATGGTACAATTGTACAATAACAAGAAAGAAACATTGTCCTCATCGCCAATACCATCACCATCGTCATCATCATAACCATCATTGCCAACAATATTCTTCAACCACCATCACCACCACCACCACCTCCGCATTTACATTCACTGCCAACTATTAATGTTTATCGATTGCAAAAGAAAGAGTCCTTGTTTGTATTTTATTATACATGCCACATTGAAAACCATCGTAACCCTGCGCCCATAGGCCCATAACATTTTATGAGCACATGTAATCCTTTAAGTGTATGCAAGTGCAATAATTTGTTTGCAGTTTCCGTTGAGTGCTCTATTTAGTTCAAATGGTAAGAAATTTCATTCAGATACGAATTGTTTCACAGTTTCATAGATTGGTTAGCATCAGTTAGTTGCTGGATGGTGGGGGTGGAGAGGGAAAAATATAGTTAAAGAAAATCGTTATGAAAACGAAACATTAACGTTAACAGAATGTGCTGCATATATTCAATGCATATTCTCGTAATATTATTGAAACTAAAATAATATAAAAATATATTCACTTCTCTTAGCATAAAATGATAACATAACCCAGCAAACATTCTCATTTATGTTTGATTACTTTATTTTATTTATTTTTTTTAATAATGCGCATAAACAAATTAAATTCAGAGCTTTGGCTATCACAGGCAGTCTTGGAAGATATATAGGCAGACGAGACTATTAGGGAAATTAAACTCAGGACTGAGCTCATTAACCTAAAAAGAATGTGTCTTTTGGAGTGGGACCCACTAACTTTGATGAAAAATAGTTTTGTTTTTCCACATACGACTAGTCTTCCTCGAATTCTAATCCGCTGTAAACATTCTTAACCCCTTCCAAACATAAAATTTGTTGAGGTTATCAAAATAAATTTCCTTATGATTACGTCTTTGGAGACAAATCTATTTCCTTCGAACTATTTCTTCAGGTGTGAAAACGAAAAATATACGTCATGAACTTTTGCCACAAAAGGCGTTTTTCTTTGCGAAATCAGTATTTTTTTTTAATTTCTGACTAAATTGACTAAATTAGTTGTAAAAAAAATAATTGTCGTTGCTTATTTTACTCATTTCAATGGATTTACTCATTGACGGCAGAGATGTTACAGTTCTCTGAATCGTAGTCAGATTGCAAAAGAGCGATCTCATCATCGACCATTTCCATCCCCTCAAAGACGTCATCCATAAGACTAAAGACCGATTGGGATTTATCATTGTCGGGTGGAAGAACCGATTCGTCATCATATCTAGTACTGATTACATGAGAGCGGGTCAATAAGTCCATGACATCTCATAGTTAACTGTAATAAACTAAACAATCTGCCTGAAACATTATTTTATGTGAATCAATCAAATAAAGGAAAACTTGACCATCTTCATCACTGATATTAGATTGTTTTACTGAATTTCGTTGCTGAACAAGTACAGCAGATGTCAAACGTTTTGGACGCCCAGTTGATAAATTGAAAAATTTTACAACATGGAGTTGACCAATCGTAGTATGAAAATTTGAGAAATTTTAAAGAGCTTAGGCAACTTAGTTGGTTCAGCAGTTTAAATTTAAAAATTTTCTCACATGCAACGCTGAGACTACTGCGTATAAGGGATGTTGTTTGGAAGCCTCAGGATATTTAAATATTGATGGTGTTTATGAAGTCGCCGTAGTCAAGTAGGTAGTGTGTTGACTTATTAGACGAGAGGCTCAAGTCCCAAGTCAGGCATCAAAACGAAATATGAAAAAAAAAAAATATTTCTTCGGCGATTTCTGGCATAAACTCTGAGAATAAATTCATTTGCCATGAAAAGTTTCGTAAAAAACCTATCGTTCGGAATCAACTTTAAACTTTAGGTTCCGACACTAATGCTTAAAATTCACACACACATCATAAATGGTGTGAGAAGGAAGGTAGGTAGAAGATTACGATTTTAGTATGCTATACGTGCTATATAAGTCCATACCAGACAACAAATATCATTTGAAACAGTGGATTGCTAAGTCTAATTGTACCCAAAGAATGTCATCAGTCAATCAGTCATGGTGACCATTTTCTGGAATGCAGGCGGTACAATCCATAATTATCCATATTGACTGCCGTTCTAAAATATCATGTCAATTTGTCTCCATAGGACTCAGAAAAAACAAGGTGGTAAAATGTAGTTTTTTTTCCCATATTGTGTCCATAGTAAACAGTAATGGTATACACTTTTCATAAAGACTCAAAGCGCTCTTTCCATTTCCTAAGTAATTCTTTTTTGCTTTTCTTCAAGTTTATTAATCACGTTTTTGTCCAACTAATCTAGCGTCTATAACGCTCTCTGTGAATATGTATTGGGTGTAGTGGTAAAAGTTAGATTCTTGCATTAACAGTACGACATCTAATTGGATACTAATATTGCTGCAGTATTATACTATTTGAGATAAATAATAAACTCAATCCGTGAAAATTCTTAAAAAAATAGTGCATAGAACGTAAAAACAAATTGTTTGTTGGTTAATATTTTATATTTGTACGTGCAGAAATACTCATTTACTCGAGTCATATTGTCACACAGAAGCGAGTCTCATTCTCTTCCGTCTTGACAATCATTTTCGCACTCCCGTTGTTACAGTCATCAGGTCCTGTTATCCTGTTAACGTTTGTAAAACGGATATCTATAATTCAAGGGGGTTACTTATTTCTACTCTTTCACCATGTTTAAGTTCCATCATACAAACTCTCGTTCATTCATTTATTTGCTTTGAATTATATTTTATTTCAATTTGTTGCTTACGTTTTGCCTTTAAGAGAATTAATTCATAAAGTTAAACAAACAAATAAACAAACAATACCAGAGACCAGACCAGACCAGACACGTATACGACACGCGTTAATAAGTGCTCAACTAGACGTACACAAATACGAATGTATGTATGCAGGACAATGTAGTGTAGGGCGAAACACATACTTAAACATTTTATATTCTATAGTTTGGATTGTAAAATTCTTTTGACTACATTGTGCTTAATTTCCATCGAAAGGGACTTTGAATGGTTTGTGGTATCTTGTTGACTGACTGACTGTATTGTCTGCCATAAAGTCAGCCACACTGTTTTTATAATGCTTTTTGTTGTTGTTGGCGGTATATTTCTTACTTGCCATTGCCTTCTATTGTTTCCTTGTTTAAGCCTTCGTTTGTTGTTTCCTTTTGACTAAATGCTGACAACTGTTCAACTGTTCAAAAACTCACTTAGTCGACCGTCAACCGACAGTCATAACAATAGATGAGCTAAAATTATAATAAGTTAAAGAGGTTTATAGAGTAGGGTGCATTTGCTTGTTTGGCAAACATAATGGGAACACATTCAATTGTTTTGGGGGAGTGAACAGAACGAATGCTTCTTTCTGACGATCCATATGAAATTAATTTTCCTTGATGAACCAGATTATATTGCATTGATGACATATTCGTACTATTTGTGCAAATAAAGACGTGAAGAACCGGTAGTTTTAGAGCAAGAAACAATTGAATGTACTTATAATGATATTAAGGGGTTATGTATGCTTGGTGGGCAAGTCGAAAAAGACTCATTATTTTCTAAAGATTTTATTGATTAAGTACTAAAATATTTACTTTACTTTTAGTATTGTTATTCAAAAATATTGCATCACTGTTGTACCTATAAGTGAAAATAGATTAATTAATAATGTTATGAGAACTATCTCTTTGAACTGTAATAACCGGATGTGTGCGCTTACTCGACCAATAGCAGTGAATATGAATATGATGTATTCAAATATCTCTGTGGAATTATTCAAAACACGAAGTTCATCTAACTTTTCTCTTTATGGATAAGACATCTGCCTCAGGAGCATTAATTATATGCTCTTCGATATCTGAATAATTTTTTTTATTTTTCTTTATTTTAATTATTCCTGTGTTGTTTCAGTTTCATAAATCAATTCATTCATTGGATTCCTGGACAGCATGTAGAATGATAAGATTGTCATTTGTCGTTGTCTACATGTAACGGCTTCTGTAGAGATGTGTTATGTTATTTACTGAAGTCCCAGTAGAATAGTGGGTTGTATTGCTGGCTTATTAGACGTGAGGCCTCAGATCAAATCAGGTCATACCATCCCCAACAAAACGGCAACTTTCTCTCAGAAGATTTCTGGCAAAAACTCTGTAGGTTCCGCAACTCATGTTTTTTTAACACACACAGAATAAGTTGGGAGAAAAGCTTAGTGGTAATGCCGACAGAAGGACTATAATGACCAATTATGTATGTATTTTATTGGGTTATTAAGCCAACTTTTTTTCAACATCTGGGGCTGAAATTGTCGTTATTGTTATTGTCGCCCGATGGTTCCGTCGATTTGCTTAAGTAGCGGTTATTTTGCTATTTCTTAGTAGCATTAGTTTTCTAAAAATTAAAACTCTTCCTCATTCTCTCTTAACATCCTGACAGGTAAGAAGTGAAGGTTCTTATATCATTGCTACTACTTCCACTACATTATTTATTGAGCAGAACATTAATACCATGTATACAACATGGTATGACATGATTAATAACGCAGCGAATATTTCTATCACTCTAAACGAATTCAATTCGGTCAACATGAAGCTGAATATTGATTTTTTTCGTAAATAACAAAGATCTTTAAGTACCACAGTATCGAAAGTTCTCCGTACGATATTAATTGTCAGTTAGCATTCGATGGCCAGACGGTGTAGTGATTAATGAGCTTGCCTACAAATCCGACCTAAAAATTTCGTCAGATTTTTGAAATGTGAAAATTTCAAAAATACTTCAATTCATCCAAGGAGACTCATAATTTCAGATCATGCGACAGAGAGTTTAATCAATAGCACAATATCGAAAGAAGGTACGGCAGCTTTGAGAAACACCCGAATTTAATGAGTAAAGTTCCTTACCACTACACGCAATAGAAAAAGTCAACATTTTTAAAAATTCTATAATTTTTGATCCTGCCACAGTAAACCAATAATCTGCTTGGCTGAAAAAGTTTGATTAATTCAAGTGAAACAAGACAACGGAATTAAAAAAGAAAGGAGCGATATTTCAAAACCACTACGTGTTACTTTCAGGAACGAAAAGGAATAAGAAAATCCCATATCTCATTAACAAGCAATTAAACACTTATTGTACTCAAACAGGTAGCCGTAGTGTGTTGGCTTATTAGACAACAGACCACGGTTCAAACCTCTGGTCAGACATTTTCAAAAAAATCAAATATGAATAAAAAATATATCTCCGCAGATTTCTGGTAAAAACTCGGAGAGTAAATAACACTGCCATGAAAAGTTCCTCAAAAAAATCTGTCGTTCGGAGTCGACTTCAAACTGTAGGTCCGCCACCCATGTATAAAATTAACACACAACGTAAATGGTGTGAAAAACTAGGTCGTAATCCTGACTGAAGGGTTTTAATAACTCTTTATAAAAATAATAATAGGCTAACTGTGTACAGAAAGATGAAAGAGCCCTCGATCTTACAGATCTCAACATAAAAAGGCTTCCACCCAGTACTAGGTCTTTTCTATGCTAGATTAGACTTTCGCTTTAAACTGTTACTACGTGTTGGCATTACCATGGAATTTTGTTTATGTGACACCGGAAACTTTGGCTCATTACCAACATGCAAACAGTCATAGACTCTATTTAAGACCGATATAATATGAGTCTGTAAAAATCCAGGTTTCAAACAAAACATCGGAAGATATCCATAGTTAATCGAAACATTAAACAATAAAGTTAATGGTGTTGCGTATCATTCCGCACATTTACTTAAAATTTAATTCGGAACTCCATCAGTGCCAGAACTAACATTTTCTTTTAAGCTTCTTCAAGTACACCAAGATACATCATCTTCGTTAAAAGTAGGCAAATATATTATTTGATTCGATGAAAGCGTATAAGAATGCTTATTTATGTCGTTGTAAGAAGCATCAGAAGAAATTAGCAAACATATTAAATATTCCATTGTCATTACATGATTCTTGATTATGAAATTTCATAACAGATGGAAATTCAGACTTTATTTCTGGAGATAACAAATGTGTAAAAGAACCTGGAATCTGTGAAAAAATTATTTTTCACTTTATTTAAATAATTTGTATAAAATTAATGATTTAGTATTTTACATGCAGTCTAGTTAACCGAATATCTTCCATAGTCAATAATCGAGATTTTAAGAGCTTTCAGTCTCGACAGAAACTTTGAATTGCATGGTGTAGCCGTCAAAGTAGATGAGATCTTTCTGCGGATAGAGTCGACCAATTTACCTTGTGATATACATTTGACTGCACCCAGTGTAATAGAAAATGTTCGAAATTTTTAAAATTTCCAAGAACAAAAAAATTCAAATTTTTAAATTTTTTTAGCAATTTTTCAAAAATATAAATTATGCATACATTTTAAGATTTAATAAATAATATTTATAGATTATTATAAATTATATTATTTCTCTCTATATTATATGCATGTACATACTTCTATATTATTTGTAATCAATATGTGTGTGTGCGTGTTCTGTAATTTTTCAACCGCTTGTAATTGACAGTAATTCATGGTAAAATAATAACAATTATACGAAAGTATTAAAACGTTATATTGGTGACGGTAACTTGACCACAATCAAAAATATAAACAATAACAACAACAACTATAATAACAATAATAACAACAAAATAAATAATAATTTATAAATTTTAAGTATTTTGTTTGTTTTTGAATAATCCATGAAGTACAAAAACATTCAATTGTTATCGAATGAAATCATCTTAAAAACCAATAACAATAATAAAATAAAGGCATACATACACATAACACAGTGTTGCAAGGAATAATAGAGACATTTGGTTTTTTTCCCCTCAAAGACATGTCATAAAATGTAATGCCCTGAGCTCTTTCTTATTGATGGTACACACTGTAAAATTATTTCAAATTTAAAGAAATTTCATATTCCGTTTCATTTCTATTCGACTTTGCAGACTGATAATTACACAAGTAGGTTGAAAGAAGCTTTGTTACTTACTTACTTAATTGGTCATTGCAACCATTCAATCAAGATTACGACCTAGCTTCTAACTTCACTTATATTGTGCGTGTTATTTTATACGTGAGCGGCGGAACCTATAGTTTAAAGTCAACTCCGAAATACAGAACACTGGGCGAGTAGGTTTGTGAGTGCATTTCGTTCTAGTGCTCTGAGATTAAGTAGTATTTTGTAGAAGAAAAGTGGTATCATCAAGGTACGTCTGAGAATCTCCATTGCTATGATATTTCAATACCTATAATAGTGCTCTTGTGAAACTCTCGAATAACGATCAATCGTATTTACATTATAAAGGGTGATTTTTTAGCTTTTATCTTTTTGGCAACACTGGTTTAAACAGCTCACGCACGTTTCGTGTTTTGTTTCACTGTCAAACATCTTCAGTTTGGTCTGTAATTTAACCATGAATCGTCTTACAAACGAACAACGCTTGCAAATCATTGAATTTTATTATCAAAATGCGTGCTCGGTTAAGAAAGATCATCGCGCGCTTCTTCCATTTTATGGTCAGTTTAATCGACCCAATGAAGCGGCTATTTGGGATACGTAAATAAGCAGAATTGTCGATTTTGGAGTGAAGATCAGCCAGAAGCATTGCAAAAGCTACCAATGCATCCAGCAAAAGTCACTGTTTGGTGCGGTTTAAGGGCTGGTGGCATCAATGGACCGTACTTCTTCAAAGATGCTGCGAATCGTAACGTAACTGTGAATGGTGAGCGCTACTGTGAGATGATATCCAACTTTTTTTTTGCCCAAAATGCAAGAGCGTGACTTGCATGACATGTGGTTTCAACAAGACGGTGCCACATGCCGCACAGCAGGCGTAACAATGGAATTATTGAGAGGCGAGTTCGGTGAACATTTTATTTCACGTTCGGTACCGGTCAATTGGCCGCCTAGATCGTGCGATTTAACGCCTTTAGACTATTTTTTGTGGGGCTATGTTAAAGCTCATGTCTATACAGACAAGCCCGCTTCAATTGACGCATTTGAAGACAACATTGAAGCATTTATTCGTGAGATACCGGCCGAAATGTTGGAAAGAGTATGCCAAAATTGGACTATGCGGACGGACCATTTGAGGCGCAGTCGCGGTCAACATTTGCATGAAATAATCTTCAAACATTAAATTATATGGACCGTACTATCTATTCAAATAATGATTTCATGCATTTTTCTAATAAGCGAACACACTACCTCCTAGTCTACGGCGACTGCAGAAATTTATTTTAATCTTGCAAATCTAATGAACCGGTGATACCATAAGATTATAAAAATAAATAGAGTTTCGACTACGTATTGATAGAACTAAAGTTTTTAACGGTAATATTTGTTTATATTTATTTATTATAACATAAAAATTTAATAGAATGCTGAAATGTTAGTGTGTTCCTATTATTTCTGTCACCACTGTATTTATATAAACAAACAGACAACTAAATTACATTCACTTTAATCTTCTAAATATATTGTATTTACTAATAAACAAACACACAAATACGCAACAGTATTTGATATACATATACATACACGCACATGCACACAATAACGAAAGGATAAAATAAATAAAGTAATGAATGAGTGAATGAATGGGCTTTTAGAAGGAAATCACCATTAAATTGAAGTTTATGCAATGAAAAGTGGCGTAATTTTTGAAATACACGATACGTTATTAACTAAACCACTACAACCACTCTAATACGACCTCTGTAATACACTGTATTTTATTTAATTTCTACTTTTTTAACCTTTCTTTCCTTTTATATAAACGAGTTAAATGTGTCAGGGTTTTTGAGCCATAGGAAATAGTTTTAGAATATAAATTGAACGAGCATTTTTTATTTATAATAATAATTGCGCAAAAGTTGTTCAATTTTTTATAAAAAATACTTTTTAAATAATGTAAATATTTCCGAATATTTAATTCTCTTACGATAACTACAATAAGAGGTATTCCGCAGGGCGGCTTTAAAAATTCACTATTATGGAATATTTCAGTTGAATAATATACGTTGGAAACTTTTTTTAAATATTATGCTTATTTCATATCATAGACGAATCACAAAATCAATACCTCTCCTGGAATTTTCAAATCCCACACATCATTTTAACATCTAAAACAACTCCTTGAGAAACCACAGTGTTCATGGCGTATGGCTCATCACTATAGTCAGATTTGTAACACAGGACATATAGTTCAGAACTCTTTGGATCGGGTACTTTAAAACAGATTGATCAAAACATATCTATTAAACCCCCCTTGCGTTGCTAGTGAAAACATTTTTAAGATCCATTTTTAATATCCAATTCCTAGACTTATCTTTAGCTTTTCTGGCCATATATGCAACGAACGGAATTCTGTCAATCTTTGGTCTTATTTAGCAGATAGATGAAGATGTCATTTCAGACATTCTTTTTGGGTTTGGGGATATTGTCAAAACACCAATAGTTTTATCTTCTTATATCGTTCTTCTTCTTTTTTGACCCTAATCGTCGCATGCACTTCTTAGGGACATAAGAGAAAGTTAAATTTTCCCTACCAATCAGTGTAGGAATCGTTCTTAATTTTAGTATGATGTCACATTTAAAAGTGTTGCGTTTTTATCTCTATTAAGCACCACAGTGACTAATAGATCTTAATTTAAATGCTTTACAGTCTTGAAATATTAGAAGCGGACGAAGGGAGAGATTACAAATATTGTTTCCGGAATTATATGTAGAAAATCGTTTGAGATATCGTAAATTTCCCATCTAGAAAGGTATAGAATCAGTTGATTTATTATCAGAGTCAAGATAAAAAACGGAACTTATCATAAATGTAAGGGATCCCTGAACGGGAACAACAGACTACTATTCTATAAGTTTTATTAAAAATCCAATACTTTTGCGCAGAATTCATGGCTATATTTAGCATATTTTACGATTCCATTCGTTAACCAGTTTTGACCATTTTGATTTTACTGTCTCATTAGAACTGGACCGGAAAAGTCTGAAGCAATTGGTTATCCAGATAACCATCCACGTAATAATTTTTAACCATCAAAATTACTCGAGGGTTAAACCAAGGGCTCCCGCCTAATATACCAACACAATACGTATACCAACACAGTACGGCGATTCCGACAGTCGTTGCTTAGCTTATTCAAATCGTGTTTATAATATATACAACGTGAGATTTGGATTACTAAGGTAATCTATTGGAAAAATAATAGCTTCGTTGATACGAGTTAAGGTAGGGTTATTTTTAATACAGGAATATTTGGTACATGGACGAGGGATTTAGTCGCCGTAGTCTAGCAGGTAGTGTGTTCGCTTATTAGACGTAAAGCTAGTGTTCGAGCCCCAGGCCAGACATCAAAACGAAATATGAAAGAAAAATATATTTCTTCGGCGGCTTCCTCTCAGCAGATTTCTGGCAAAAACTCTGATAGTAAATAAACCTGCCATGAAAACGTTACTCAAAATCTGTCGTTCGGAGTCAACGTTAAACTGTAGGTGCCGCCACTTAAGTATAAAATTAAGGCACACAACACGAGTGGTGTGAGAAGCTAGACCGTAATCCTGACTGAAGGGTTGTAGTGGCCAATTATATATGTATGTATGTATGTATGTGAACGAGGGATGTACTTTAGGTGCTTTATCTTTGCAGCTAAGGGGAACATGGCGGGATACGAGATTAAATCAGTCAGTCAGTTGCGTTTTAAAATATCCACAGGTATTAAGATAGAAAAAAATAGTTTGTTACTTTTACTTTGTCCAAAGTAATCAAAATAAATTTCTATGAGAAATGATTTCAACTTCGGAATTAAATCTCTTTACACAGAGCCATTAGGGTGAATAGTAGACGTCGGTTCAGACTCCAGATCAGACATCTCCAACATAACGAAATATGAAAAAATATTTCTTCAGCGACTGTCAGATTTCTGGTAAAAAATTCTGAGAGTTCGTTCGGAGTTGATTTTAAACTGTAGGTCCCGCCACTCATATATTAAATAAACACCCACAACATAAGTGGTGTGAGAAGCTAGGTCATAATCCTGAAAGACCATTTATGTATGTACAATTGTGTGGATAAATTAATTGTTTATGTGCATTATGTCACATTTTTGGAATGCAAAAACTGATCACCATACACCTCGCAATGCCTTGGCGCTAATTCACTTAGAAAAAATCCGTTTTTACGTCAGTTCAGTCTTTAGTTTGTTGTGGCGAATTCCTATTTCATTCACGATTACTATAATAATTCAATTTTTTTATTCTTAATTTTAAAATATTCCTAATAAGATATTTAAAATCAATGTTAAATCTATCGTACTAAAATTCCAATATTTTCAAATATACTCACCATTTCAGATACGTTTTGTATTGAAACCTCTAACCTTTAACTAAAATTATATTTTTTTTTTGTTTGTAAATAAAAAGCATAAATAAATATTTTAATGGTTTATCCCTTTTACGCCGGTATAAATATATTGTATATGTATATGTAAATAAGTGTGCAAGTATACATGTAGTTTTACGTTTATATGTGTGTATGTGTGTGGTTGTATTTATGGTAAAATTGTATATTATTGAACACCATTAACAGCAAACACGCGACCACACCAAAAAGCCAAATGCCTGTTTCCTACTCTTCCTTCTCCTGTTATTTTATAAATTATGAATGGCCAGTCGGTTTTGTTGGAAATTCTTCGTGCCGTTGAAGTGGTTTTTAATGGGTTGGTTCTGTGCTGTATTTCTTCTTTTTTTTTTGTTTTTTGTTCGTTTGTTTGTTAATGTACTCGAAAAAGCCAGCCATTGACTAAATATAAATGATAAAGGCATGAAATAAAATAGACAAAAAGTCCTTGTGCATTATGCATAATCCATAATGTGGAACCACATGAACTTTACACCTTCCACCATCTGTTGGATGAACAATGTTTGATGATGACGAGGGCTGGCCGTCATTTCGTTTCGTTTAAAATGCTCGAATTAAAATGTAACTTAAATACTAGTAGGTTGTAGTAGAGGTCGTTTGCTCATCAATAACCGTAAAAGGACTTCAAATTTGAAAAAGAAATTAAATTTAATTTTTTGTAAAGCTGTCGTACGATAACCTTTTACGTATTTAGACCAATTTAGCAGGTTATGTTCATTGCATAGCATACAATATTCCTTAATTAATGACTAGTACCACATTGCATAAGACTTCTATCAATATCCGCACTTAGATTTATTAAAGAATTCATAAGTTTGGAGATCATTCTAGATTTGATTGCTAAACGATATCTAAGTCAATGGATTTACTGTTGTACCAATTCAAAGAACCCAGTGGAAAAATTTATTGTCAAGATAATAACCAACTTGTCTTATAAAACATGGTCAGAACAAAGTCCAATATCAGTGTAAAGTATGTATTTAATTTACAGGTCTGTACTAGTGATCATCAATGAATCGTTTTTTCGCTACTCATAAATACTCATGAAATTTTGAGTATGAGTTAGTCAACATTATTGAAATTCAACTACTCTGATTCATTCGTACTCACTACAAAATTAATTTTAAAGCACAGATTGCAATGAGTATGAGTACTACGTTGACATCAAACTCATAACATTCGAAATATGTTTGATTCATACGCCTACTTATTCAGATTCATAAATTTAGAAAAATACTTATAATACTCATAAATATGAGTCGAGTGATTTGAATCATTCATAAACATTTAGAGTCTCAGTTGTTGTTGCATTTACAAAAAAAGAAGAAAGACAAAGACAGCACGCAATGCAAACACAGTGAGTATTGTAGTGTTCGTAAGCGAATCATACTTATTTTGTGATTCTTGTAAGTGTTGAGTAAAGGAGAGTCGAAATAAATAACATCATGCGTATTGTACGATGATTACATCAAACTCTGAATATGTTTAGTATGAGTATGATATTTGGTTAGGTTAGGTTATTTCGGAGTAGTAGCTCTAATATCACAAAGCTCACTCACTTGAGCACGCATAGCGGCCCATTGTGATGCCACGGGTAAACGCAGACCAAGTTCCACCAAAATCAGGGAAGAGGAAGAAGTTGGTCAGCACAAGGGCTGCTCATCAAAAACACTACTATCCTGCACTGTTTGATGAACGCATCTATATCCTTGATATCAATAGATGATAGCTCCGACATGCTGACAAGAAATGGGAAGCCAAATAACCTAAATTTTTGCACCTAGCAAGAGACGGGCACTGACAAAGAAAGTGGACAACAGTCTCCTCTTCTTCTGCATCCACGGCAGAAGTCGTTAAATGGGAGCCTCATTCTTTCCGCGTGCCTAACCATAACACAATGACCTGTAAGTATGCCCTCTGTGGTTGAGATGACGTCACGACCAAGACCAAGTAATTGGTTGGTACGCCTTCTATCCATCAAGGGCCAGGTGAGTCTAGCGGTGGAGCAGGACTGCTCATTGACCCAGGATAGGCTGGCGTCCCGAAAGAATTTCCGCGCAATGTCCAACTTGACCGAGGCAAGTGGCATGCCCAATTTAATTAAAGAGGATTCTGGAAGGAGCGCACCAGTTCTGGCTAGCTCGTCGGCCCTACAGTTTCCCGGAATGTTACTGTGCCCGGGGACCCACACCAGTGAGACACTGGTGAAGCGCCAAGAAAGAAAGTCGAGACAGCGGCGACATTCCCTAACGATCCTAAGGTTATTCTCGAAACCCGACAAATATCTTATCGCGGCCTCACTATCAGAAAAGACCGAGACGCGAGTGAAAGGAGCATGATATTAAAATAAGTATGAATGCGTATAAGTATCAAAAATTATGAGTATGACTCGAATCTACTCATCTTTTTGAATACTCATTGCTTATCTCTGGTATATATATGCGGTACACTTTAAGATTTCTATTTATTTATATATAAAAAATAAAAAATAATACTTAATAATTATAATAAAAAAGTCTCGATAATTGTTTGTGATTAAATTTTAAAATATGTATTAACTTCAACCTTAGAACAACTCTTAGAACTATTAAAGTCAATGCTATTGCCGTAGATTTTAAATCGACAACAATTTCGGATTAAATTTTTAAAAAGGGATTTTCTT
Source organism: Sarcophaga rosellei (assembly GCA_930367235.1). Classification (NCBI taxonomy): domain Eukaryota; kingdom Metazoa; phylum Arthropoda; class Insecta; order Diptera; family Sarcophagidae; genus Sarcophaga; species Sarcophaga rosellei. Next base: position 70,130,377 of record OV884019.1, read on the forward strand.
TGCATTCTAAAACTAAACTATTTAGTTTTTTATGTCACACTTAACATTATGAAATTGTAAAACAATTTAGACCTCCAAAGTGTTTTTAATCTCTTAATTTGATGAAAAAGAAAAACTAGAAACAAACAAATGCAAGAAAAACGACGTATAAATTGTCTACTAATAGCAGTTGCTATTACTCTACGAGTGCGCGTATTTCGAAAACAAGGATTACTTATGAACGAAAGAGTTCACTTAACTTACAAACAATATACGTTAAGTGGATTAAATATCAGGTGACTTAAGGTGAAACTTTCTTTCGTATAAGAAAATTGCGTTGCTTTCAACATTTTAAGGTGATGGTGCACTAAAAATTTCTGTTTTTGTTTCATGAACTAAAAAATGCTTAGGGAATAAACATAAAGTAAAAATGTATGTATGTATGGTTACATACATACATAAGTACATAGTATATGCAATGTATGCATATTTGTAAATATATGTATGTATGTATGTATGTATGTTCACACCAACAATATCTTTTGTTAAGTTAGTTCTTAAGACTTACTCATGATGTTAAATAAAATAAAAATGCCATACACTGCTTAACAAAATTAAGTACACTCTACTTAAGATGACCCATTAACCTGGCTTCCATTATTAAATTTATTAGCATTGTACTGTATTTTATCTTACAATAAATGAACTATGCAGGAAGCCGCAGCCACTGTCACTCAGCAAATATATCGTTCACTCTACGATAACATGAACAAAACTAAGCCGGACCCTTCCTTTATAGATTATATACCAACATGGGGACGCCGCACTAATTTTCACCGAAAAATTATTTTCAGAGATGAGGCCCATTCAAAACTGTAGAATTTGAGACGTTACTGTTAAAAATGGATTTAGGGCTGGCAGGGACATTCATTCATTCACATTTCTTCGAGTAGGACGTTGATCCGACCAGCACATCTAATTTAGTTTCGGCCTGAATTAAATGATGGGGACACCAAAGAAATCAACAGAACGGCGGTATATGCCATATTGCTCATGGCATATTGAATATCCATCTCACGTTAATGTGATGTGAACCATCGAGATTGTGCGATTTGATCCCATTAGAGTTTTTCTTATGCAATTTTCTTACGCGACAGATGTTTGCGAACAAACCACAGTGCTTCTCAAAGCCAACGTAACCCAAGCCATCAAGAAAATTAACTGATTTATGCGTCAGAGTCATGGAAAATTCTACATTTAGGATATGATCCACCTATTGAAGCCGTGTGGCGGACATTTAAACTGTCATATGTTCCACACATAACGGCTTCAATAGCTGGTCGTCCAAACAAATGAAAAATGTGGATAACCCTTCTGATGGCCGATTCACCTATATTTTCTATACGTAATTTGTTTCAGTATGAGTTACGTTTGAGTTAAGTTTCAGAGATTCAGGTTGCTGATAGAGTTGAATATGATTCTGCATATGATTGTGGTATTGTAATATCACATAATTTTGGTTCTATGCTGCTCAATTAACTACTGTTATGAATGCAACACATTCTTTGAAAATTCTGAAGCTAACTTCTTACAAAACACCCGCAATTCTCACGCATTGCTAATCCGTTGGACATCAAAACAGTGCTTACATGACATACGAACTTGTCGATTGAGCGTACATAATTCATACTGCCTTAATCAGTCACCTTAACATTTTCAAATGTCTGGCTTGATTTTCAAAAATAACCTTTAAACTTTGATGGCTAGTGCGCAATCAAAATCGAGTCGAACAAGGATAGTTGGATACGCTTTATTTAATTACTAAAGACAGACTAATTAAGTTGCAGAATTATAGATGGTAAACTTAAATAATCCAAAACCTTTCGGGTGGAATAAAATGTCATAAATAACATCATTGAATGATGATACGATAAGAAAAGGTATATAGGAAAATCATGAGTCTGTTAAGGCTCAATGGGACTGTTCTCTATAAGTAAATAAGTGTCCTTCTTTATATTTATATATGCATGTAGAGACGACATCCAAACATTGAACATTCACTATCTAATTTCCCAACTTTTAGAGTCATTATTATAATGGGCAGATAAATTGTTTTTCATTATTATGAGTACCCAATTTAGCGTTAAGCTAAAGGGAGGATCATCCTGACGGTAACTTTTAAAGTTAAGTTTATGTTTGAACTTGCCATATTATATATTTTATTTTAAATAGGGCAACTTCAAATTTTAACACAATAAGCATATATCGACGCCTCCGTTCTATAACATTCTAAGTCGAAAAAGTGTGTTTTGAGTTATGAGCTCTCAAAGTTTTCACGCGACTTACAACTATATGTGTATTCTAAGTAGATTTTTCCCTATAACTTCGGAACGGATAGGCGGATCTTAACCAAATTTTGACAGTATTTAAGTTAGAGAACGTAGAATTACACATAAATAAAAATGCAAGAACACTTAGAACGTTACACTTAGAACGTTATAGAATGGAGGCACTGCCATATTTTTGAAAAAGTTAACTTTGTTTTATCTGTAAGTTATAATAACGAAAATAAGTTAAAGGTAACTTTATAGTTCTCTTTAACTAAAGGTACCTTTAACTAAACCCAAGTTTAACGGCAAGTTGTAATAATAGCTCTTAGACGCAAAAGTTCCTGCTATTTTACGAATTATACTCTATTAGCTCTGTCAAATATTATTCACATAACAGAAGTGAGTTGTATTTCATATAGTTCAACAAGAGCGTCAAAGTTCTTCAAACTTCGTGTTTTCCACATCTGTACGCTTTAAGGAAAATTTATTCTCCTTAACTGTCCAAAATTTAAAACCAAGACAAACAAATCCACAGTTGTGGAATCTGTAGGTGTCAAGACCGCCGCAGGTAGTGTGTTGGTGTATTAGAAGAGAGCCGAGGTTCAAATCCTAACTTAGACATCTTGAACAAAACGAAATGTGAAAAACGTATTTCTTCAGCAGTCTTCTGACAAAAAAATTACAATAGAAAGTTTCACAAATCAGCCGTTTGGAGTCGACGTAAAACTGTAGTTACCGCTAATCACGGCTTAAATTAACGCAAACCACAGGGATGATGCAGGAAGCTAGATCGTAATCCTGATTAAAGGTTGCGATGTACAAATAAATAAGTAAGAATTGAATTGTATGGTTTAGGTGTGTGCTGATAAAGCATAAGACAATTAAATGGTATCCTCCCTTCATCGTAATTACATACATAATTAGCTATTACAACCCTACGGTCAGGATTACGGCCTAGCTTCTCACACCACTCATATTGTGTGCCTTAATTTTACACTTGAATGGCGGGACCTACAGTTGAACGTCGATTACGAAAGACAGATTTTGAGAGACTTTTTCATGGCAGGTACGTTTACTCTCAGAGTTGTTGCCAGAAATCTGCTGAGAGGAAGTCACCGAAGAAATATTTTTTTTATATTTCATTTTGATATCTGGCCTGGGGTTCGAACCCGGGCTTTACGTCTAATAAGCGAACACACTATCTACCAGACTACGGCGAATAATTACCTACCAATAAAATTAAGTTTTTTTTTAAGACAAAATATTGTATTTCTCTTATACCGTATTGTATAACAGAGGATACAAATGAATTAATCCATTTAAGGCCATTGTTACAACTTGCCGTTAAACTTGGGTTTAGTTAAAGGTACCTTTAGCTAAAGGGAACTATAAAGTTACCTTTAACTTACTTTCGTTAGTACAACTTGCAGATAAAATAAAGTTAACTTTTTCAAAAATATGGCAGTCCCGGCGCAATGTCGATAAAACTGTTCAATTAAACAAGTTTTTTTTTAAACGCAGTGGCAACGACGAGCTTCATTTTTTGTTGTGTCTGCTTATTGTGTTTAAATTTGAAGTTGCCATATTGAAAATATTATATAATATGGCAAGTTCAAAAATAAACTTAACTTTAAAACTGACCAGCACTTCTATATTATTGGGTACTCATAAAAATGCAAAACAATTTATCTACCCGTTAAAATCCTCCCTCTAACTAATGGCAAGTTGTAATAATGGCCCTTAGAGGAAAAATAATGGAATAATTTTCCCAATTGTTGATAAAAAATCCCAGAAGTTTTTTTTTTACTGTTTAAAGATGTCGCTATAATTTTGTGTACCACTATAGGAATGTAATGCAATAACATGAATACCCATCCATATCATCGTCGTAAACTATAACGAACAAACCTTTCTTTACACTTGACTTGAGTTAAAAGGTGTCAATAACAAAATATGGTTAAAATATTACTTTGGAAAATAACGTTTAAACGGTTTAACTTAAACAATCAACTTATAAACTGAATACTCATAATCAAACACCACTATGCTGATGTAAAAATATTGCATTGGCGGGGTGGGCTTTAAGTACGAGCAAGTATTTAAAATAATACATAGTTTCCGAAGGAGAAGGGAGGTAATACAATACCAAACTACATATGCATGCCATACTAGATGATGACTCTATTGACGTTGTTGGCTTAAACGCGTGCCAACAATTAAAGTAATTCAATACTAAAAGAGGGGGCAAGACGGTGAAAAAACGTCAAGAAGCCACTTTTGCAATTAGGCCGTGTTAACAGCAATAAACAAGTTAAAAAGGAAACAACACATACACATTTCTTACTACATGCCTTGCTTTCTTCTTTTTCTTAACGTTTTGCTGTTGTTTCTTGGTTTTGTTGTTGTGATTAAATTATATTTATGAAAATGACAATGACAACAGTACACTCGTATACTTGGTTTTTATATACTTTTAATTCATTGTTTTAACCTCGTAATAGGACCAAGGCATACGTATAATATTAATCTAACAACAACAACCAGTCTGACCCATACTCCCGCCATTAGAGCCTTACGACTAGTAAGGCTAAATGAATGTAAAGACACAACAACGACAACAACTAACAATACAAAAGGTTGCATGAGCATTTAAAATGTTTCGTTATCATTAAGGTAACGACAGTATTTAAGTTAATAGGGACACCAGCAACAACAACAACACCAACATCCAGAAAGCATAATAATAACTAAGAACAAGAGCAAAGATAACCATTAAAAGAAAAACAGAAACAGAAACAGAAATAAAAACGTTTAACCAAAAAAAGGTCCTTTAAAAGGCAACATAAAGTGCACATTTTTGCCACTTTAGTGTTTTGTAATTAAAAATGTTGCTCATGAAATATTAACCCGGTTTTATTTTTGCCCACCTGAGCTCAATAATGCGAACGTTACGTTACGTTACGTTGTAAATGAATGTAAATATCCTTAGCAAAGCAACCACCCACTCAGTTACGCTGCCAATATACAAAAAAAGAAAAAATTGTATAAAATAAAGGAAACCCCACTCTAGCCCAACCTAAAAGATTTTGTGAGGCATCATAATTACGAGGTATTTGTATTAAATGTAGGTTGGCTGGCTGGATGGTTGGTAACTTTATTTCGTTTTTTTTGTGTGTGTTTGTTGCGCCTGTTTTTATTCCTCTTTTTATAAGTTCATATATTATTTCTTATGTAGGACTGAATATACAGTTGTGAGAATTTAATTACTAACAGTAAAATTCTATTCTCGTATCATTCCTGATAATACATGAATGCTCATTTTCTAATGATAACAATTTATGATTTGAAGTAGGATAATCTTGTGATCTTGGAGCCTATTAAGCTTCCTAAAAATTAATTTTTTTTACTGCATATAGGACTGTAGATCATTGGACCAAACTTACTTGTTTCTTAACAGCGATCAACGAATTTTTTCAATATTTTATTAAAAAGCCCTGACGTAAGGGAGCAGTGAATGCAGCCAGAATATATATTCAACCATTGGCACACAGTCATAAATAAATAAGATCAAGGGGTCTACTTGCTAATTCAGTCGGGGTGTGATCAAAAAATAACCGTTATTTTCAAATTTCTTGAGTTACGTATGTTCGATTTTCGCATTTTTTTATGTTTGTACACATGTCTGTTATGTTGGTACATTGTCAGTTTGTTTTTGACAGATAAAAAGGTTGGCTCTTCAATATTTTACAATACGAAAAAAAATTGATCAAAGAAACTGTATTAAGTTTTGTGTAAAAAATTAAATTAAATGTGTAAGGGCATTTGAAATGTTGACTGTGGCGCTTGGCAAGTCTACTATGAGCAGAACACAAGTTCAATTGTGGTATAACCGGTTTAAGGAAGGCCGAGAAGATGTCAATGACGATGCTCGTCCTGGTCGCCCGAGCACATCAACAACCGATGAAAACATAGAAGCAGTGAAGAAATTTTGAATAATCGTCGAATCACTATTAGAGAGGTTGCTGATGATGTTGGCATATCGTTCGGCTCATGCCATGTAATTTTAACGAATATTTTAGGCATGAAACATACGGCAGTGAAGATTGTTCCAAAATCGCTAAATTTTGAGCAAAGACAACGTAGCATGGACATTGCTCAGTAGATGTTGACGACGTTCAATGACGATCCAGATTTGCTCAAAAAGGTCATAACTGGTGACGAATCATGGGTGTATGGCCATGACATTAAAACCGAAACCCAATCATCCCAATGGAAGCGTCCAGAAGAGCCAAGACCGAAAAAAGCACGTCAAGTTCGGTCAAATGTGAACGTTTCGCTCACTGTTTTCTTCGATTGCAATGGCGTGGTGCATCATGAATTCTTGGCACAAGGTCGCACGATCAATAAGGAATACTACCTTGAGGTTATACGCCGATTGCGCGAAGCAATTCGTCAGAAACGTACACTAATCATGGATTTTGCACCATGATAACGCACCAGCTCACACATCGATGCTTGTACGTGAGTTTTCAACCACCGTATTCACCGGACCCGGCCCCCGCTGACTTTTTCCTCTTTCCAGAACTGAAGACACCGATGAAAGGAAAGCGTTTTGCTACGATTGAGGAGATAAAAGAAAATTCGAAACAGGAGCAGCAGTCATAAGTGTATTATATCTGAGGGGGGTTACTTTGAAGGGGACAAGATAGTTATTGATAAATAAATAAATACTTTTTGAAAAAATTGAACATAATGGTTATTTTTTGATCACACCTCGTAGATGTTCCTGATGTTCGAATGATATTTCGTAGAGTATATAGGAACATCGACAAGTATGTACACACATCTAATGAATCATTGTCTGTATAGGCTTTAAGGCGACATAGAGGTGCAATGACTTCGTTGCATATGAGTGACAAAGCTCTGGCGAAAAAATGATATATATGTACATAAATAGGTCGATTGGAACACCCAGACTACTTTGATGAAATTTGCTTGTTCAGCCATTCATTTTTCGTCATATCCACTAAATTGTAACCATTAAGATAGCACAAGACTGGGTAAATATACATAGAAAAGTATTTTGGATTTCATTTTAATGAAACAGTATTAGCAGGTCTGAAATAAAGCGATATTGTTACGAAAATGGAATAAAACCAACAAACGAGAATACAAAAAACTTACGATTCAAAGAAATACAAAAACAAATACACTAAAAACAGCATGAAAATAGGAATATATAATTAAATTACAAGAACAACAATATAGAGAAATATCCAGAAGTTGCCAGAAATGTAATAAATACAGTATTAACACGTTGACTGCCAACTACGAGACAACTCGTATATTGCGTTCCCTTCTAGGGTGCCAACTACGAGTTATCACGTACTCACTAAACCTGCAATTTTTGTGTAGCTATGGATAAAACCGTACTATATCAGTGCTAGTATCGATAAATGCCGTGGCAGTCAACGTGTTAATAAAGCAGAAGGCAACATTGCCTGTTAGTAGTACTTAGAGCGTTGCCATAGAGTAATCAGATAGTGGTCAGCGTGTTATAATAAAAAGTGCAACTTTAAAAGGGTTTAAGGAACGCGTAATAAAGTTGATTGCGCAGTTTTATCAATAGAAGAGTGTTAGGTTAGGTTGAGCAAGCTTAGCATAGGATTTTATTTAAGTTATTAAAGAACTTATTTAAATAAAAAAAATTAAATAAATTAAGGATAGGGATTATAAACAATTCCTAGAGTTGACTTAATGAAGATAATTATTTTTCATGACAATACTTAATACATTTTTTTAAGAAATTTTATTGTCAATGAATAACAATCGATGCACTACAAACGAACAATAGTTCACAGATGCGAAAATGAAAAGAACATTTTGAAGAAATTAGCAACTCTAATATAGATGGAACTACTAAAGGTAACAAAATGACAAAAGCAGCTCTGCAACAATTCAATTCAAATAAATTTAAATTATATATAAGAGGCTATTATTCATAGTCTATTGGAAGTGCCCAAGAAAGATTCCATTACAGTACCATTAAAGCGGTACTATCTCCTCCACGCAATTATATCTGAATGTATGTTTAAAAAATAACTAAAGTGAGTAGATGTAGTCGCCGTAGTCTACTAGGTAGTGTGTTCGTAATGCCCGGGTTCGAGCCCCAGGCCAGACATCAAAACGAAATATGAAAAAAAATATTTCTTCGGCGACTTCCTCTCAGCAGATTTCTGGCAAAAACTCTGAGAGTAAATAAACCTGCCATGAAAAAGTTTCTCAAAATCTGTCGTTCGGAGTAGACGGTAAACTGTAGGTCCCGCCACTCTAGTATAGATTTAAGGCACACAACATGAGTGGTGTGGGAAGCTAGGCCCTAATCCTGACTGAAGGGTTGTAATAGCCAATTATGTATGTATGTGAGCGAGTAGGTATATAATCAAACTCAATGGGCAATGTGTGACGCAGGTATGTAGGACTGTTCTAAAACTATTCCAAACACCGATATCGCACTGCGGCTAACATTATATTACTCCCTGAAAGGTCTAACGGAGAAAATTAAGCTATCTGATGACAATGATTCCATATCGCTTCTAATTAGTTAATGGCCACTGTACTCTGTGTAACAGATGTATGTGTATGTATGTTCAGTATAAGCTATGCTATCATGGTAAAACGCAATATGACCTCAGGCTGTATGTAACCAACGCAAAATGACAGATACAAGAAAACAAAAGGTGAAAGTCGTTCCCAGACTTTGTTGTTTTTCCATCCCTGCCATGTTGTTTTGCCATTTTTTGAAACTTTTTTCCTTTTTTGCCTTCTTCATAATTTAATGGAGAAGCTACACAAAAGATAACAACAAAAAAATCATTTCTTTTTTGCTTCTGGTCGCATATGGAACGTCTTTTACGTTTTGCATGTGGGTTGGATGGAGTTTATATGCGTGTTGTTGAGGGGTGTCCATGGACAACATGAAACACAAATTACTTAAAAGGTGGTTTTAAGAATTAATAGAAGGGAAATCATAAAAATTAAGAGACGCTGAAAGTCAAAATGATTCATAAAGTATTTAACAGGCATACTTGTACAGGAAATCTTTTTAGTGAGTATTTAACATTTGATTTGAGTGGAACAGTTAAAATCAAAGGCATAATGACTTGAAGTTTGAAGATACTTCCCAGACTATGCAATACTGTAGGTCAAGGTGCTTAGTATCAATTTATTAATTACTGCAAATTTAAGATATTAATTTAACATTATTAAAATGGCGGACAGATTACAAAGCAAGATTAGCAAAGAATATTTATTTTAACATTTTTGTTGATCAGTCATATAAGAACATTAATTTTAATTAAACTCTTCTTAAATTAATGAATTCGCATGTTTGTTCATTCTATTAAACATTTTAAAAAATATTTTAAAATACCACCCATCTTTTCTATGAGAATAACACCCCATCCTGTTGGCAGCTACAGAATGGTATGCATTTGTTTGAAAAAAAATCAGAAAACCAACATTTCCGCGAATATAAAATTTCATGAAATTTAAACAAAGAAAAGAAAAAATATTGAATCTAAAATACACAAAAGTATGAAGGAAAATGAAATTTTTGGTTTCAAATGGGAAGCCGAAAAATATTTCTTACTAACCCGTATGCACACTGCTCATCATCAAGTTGCAGGGTTAATACAGAGTTGGGGTGACAATTGAATATTATAAATATTCATTGGTAATGGGCTTACTTTATTCGCTATTGCGCCCTCAGGTTTATTGCAGTCTAAATCAGTCCAGTTTGACCAACATTAAACTGTAATAATCGTCTTCTGTAATATTGTAATATATCCAGGGTTTATCTGAGCGAACTACCCCTATCTTCACTTTTAGATTTCGTTACAAATGTTTTTTTCGAATAGGCCTGATAGATATTTTTGGAAGCTGCTATTGATAAATATTTACAGTGAGTGCATATCGTTTAGGCAAGCCGTCGTACTTAAGTAGGTAGTGTATTACCTTATTAGACGTGAGGCCATGGTTCAAACCCCAGGTCAGACATCTCGAACTAAACGACATATGAAAATAAAACTAACGTAAGTGGTGTGAGAAAATAGGTCGCAATCCTGACTGAAGGGTCATAATGACCAAATTGTGTATTATGTACGTGTACATATCGTTTGCAGCCTAGATTTAAAAGATTCAACAAGTTCGACGTTATTGATTTTGCACTTAAAACGGTTAACTACCATCACGCGCAGAAACTTTGCTCTGCTGATATTAATACGTAGTTCGACATCGACCACTATCTGATGTGTTTTAAAAAGTTTGGCGGACATATGGGAAATACAATCGGCATCCACCATTCATCTTGCCATTAGAGGCCCTTTCTGTTGCGTGTTGCTTGCTGCACAATGTTAAATAACAACAGAGATAACATACAGTTCTGTTTCGTTTTAATTTTTGCCCTAATGAAATCGCCCAACTAGTATTCTTACGGTACTAATTACTAAAAAAAAAATGACACTGAAGGGCGTTAAATAAAACTTGAAAAATATTATATTTTTTAAACAAAATCAAAATAAAAAATGTAAATGAAAACAAAATACCAACTATTGCTTGATGTACTATGTATACATTTTCATTTCATTTTTCCAAGTTTTTTCATCATATTTCATTTTCCTAAACACGTACATATTTAGAAAATAACTGTTATTTAGTGTTTGCTCTACGAGGGTAGGTAGCTTTGCTAAAGGACAACGTCGCTTTCAAACTTCAGCTATAAAATTTCTAAAAAAAAATATTTCTTTCTTCAGCCTTCTGGGAATAATTAACTGCCTCGGTAGTCCTAGTCCCGATAATAAGAACGTAATATAAATGTGCGATGATACAACACTGTTAGCTGACAACTTTGCAGGCCAACAAAAATCAGTCGACAATATCGATAAATTTAAATATCTTAAATGAGAATTGAAAACAAATTTCCAGTTGTGAGAAACTGCAATGATTTGTCAGTTCAACTTGAGAGGAGGGTCGCCTCCAGGGCGTTAATGTCACTAGAACGAAAGATGAAGAAAAACGGATGCTCTATGTTACTTAAATGAAACGCATTTAAGCTTTCATCAGAGGATAGTACCTAAAGTACCATGTAGTTAAAGAACACCCAATATGTAAAATCTGTGATTAGGAGAATGGATCACCAAAAGATATGCTTGGAACCTGTGCACTGTTAATGCATCTCAGAAATAAATCAATATGAAAACATCGATGTTTTCTTCAAGCACTAACAAGAGAGCAAAATAACTGTTATTGGTATATGTCGGAATAAAGGAAGCGGGTGGACCATTTATCGGTTTATATTTGAAGCATCGGTTATTTCGAATTTGGCAATACGTATGTCATTCGATTCTGTCACGAAATTCAGTATATTATCCCTACTGAACGTAATGAATCGATTTACGCTTCGGTCTCGCTTTACTAGATGGGCCAACGTTGATGAACCCTGACTATCGCACTGTGATAACCGATTTTTTTGTACCAGCTCTTCATGGTATTGATGTGAACAATGTTTGGTTTCAACAGAGTGCCGCAATCGATTTATTGCGTCAAACGTTTGATGACCATTTAATTAGCCGAAATGGTGATGCCAATTGGCCGCCAAGAAGCTGAGGTTTGACACCGTTGGACTATTTTATGTTTGACGCCATTAAGGAAAAGTGTTATGCCGACAAACCAGAGTCAATTGAGCATTTAAAGGGCAACATTCGTGATGCCATTGCAGAGATACATGCACTCGACGAAGTGCATGAAAATTGGTTTGATCGAATAAGATACAGTGTGGCCAACCGCGCCAGCCATATGATTGAAATAATATTCCATTTCTAACAGGAACAATTGCACTTCACAAAAACAAAAAAAATTAATTTTCTTTTATTGCATTTTTAAATTTAAATTTTTAAATGAGCCACCCTTTACCAAAACTTATATCATTTAGAAATATTTTTTTTCATTTTTCAATTCAAGTTAAGTTTTATTGATAAAAAAAAATAGGAATATATTATACAATATAATAGAACTAAGAATTATATGTACTTTCTTACGTTTTTGGAATGTGTAATTATGTGTAATACTTCTAAATATATTGATATTAGCCACAGATCATAACTGTTTATAGTTTCATTTTTTTTTAAGTTTAAATGTGGTTAATGTATTGAGTTTAAGAAAATTTCAAAGTATACAGATTCTGTCCCTTATAAACATGTTAACATTAAAATAAACTTGTATAAAAATTTTAAATCTTAAGGGTTGCATAAGAAATCCAACATGAGTATTTTAACAGAGAAGGTCTGTTTGTTTGCGGTGTTAATATTACACCCCCCGAATGGATCAGTTTTCTATTGCAAATAGAATTTTTATTTTATTTTCCTTTTGCCATGGAACATGGTCTTCCGTTGCGTTGAAATAAAACATGCTGTGTTCGTTGTTAGAGTACATATGAACGCATCAATTGCATATATTTAACATCATTAAATGACGTTACAGTTCCTCTTGTAGCCACTTCGTGAAGAGGGTGTTCTTGTTTGGTTTTCTGGTTTACTTTAACGATTAACGATCCACAAGCAGTAGTAAAAAGTTTAAGTAGTTGTTGTTTGACTTATTCGATGGCATGTGGACTGTGCTCTGCGCTCTGTCATGTTCAAATGCGTGTTAAGTGCTGTGGCTGCAACAGTTTGTTGCAAATACCTTATGATACAAGCATGTTTACAAAAAGTATCATCAGCCCATATCGTATGTCTAGTACTTCAAACTGTTTTTTTTTCTTTGCCCACCAACCAACAATTCAACCCTTATATCATGAATTCAGCTCTTGTAATGGTTTGAAATTCTTTACGGGTAGTATTGATTGTATTTATTGTTGTTGTTGTGTTGTGTTGTGTTATCGAAAAGATACCCCTCCCGTGTTGTCGATCAAATGAATTCTTTAAATTGATTAGGGTCATTACATTTTCCCAGTGGTATAATCAGTAACATATTGTGAAAATTTTCAACTGCTTTTTGTTGTTGTAGTTGTTAGGTTTTTTTTATTTCATTAAACTTTTCTACAACTTTTGAGTATTTTGGATTTGTTTCTTCTTGGCTATTTTTTTCCATTTTTTTGTTTTTAATATTATTAAAAGGGTTATAAGTGATTTGTTAAACAAATTGCTGAAATTCAACAATAAAACAATTACCAGCACATAAATTGCAAGTTTCCATTAAAAGTGATTTTCATTTTTCAGTGTTTTTATATGTTCACCTTTTTCTGTAAAAGTTAATGCCTCATAAATTATAAATTTTACGTTTTAGGACACTCTACTTTAGGCCATTAAGTTAAAATTAATCAAAATACATTCATATAAAAAAGAATCTGATTTAATTTGTAATACGATTATGATTCTTTTAGTTCAACAGTAGTGGTGGTAGAAGCTATTTCACCAGTAGATGAGTTTCGTGACATATATTTCGTGATCTTCAAGCGCGATTGAGAGCAGAGATCAGCAATGAATCGTTTTTTGCTACTCATAAGTACTCATGAAGTTTTGAGCATGAGTGAGTCAACAGTATTGAAATTTAACTACTCTGATTCATTCGTACTCACTACACCATTGATTTATAAGTACAGGTTGCAATGAGTATGAGTACAACGTTGAAATCAAACTCATAACATTCGAAATATGTTTGATTCATACACCTACTCATTCAGATTCATAAATTTAGAAAAATATTTATAATACTCACAAATGATTCGAGTCACTCATTAAAATTGACAGTCTTAGTTGTTGTTGCATTTACAAAAAAGAAGAAAGAAGAAAACAAAGACAGCAAGCTAAGCGGACACACAACCTTATAGTGAGTATTTTTGTGCTCGTACGCGAATCATACTTATTTTGTGATTCGTGTAAATGTTGAGTAAAGGAGAGTCGAAATCAACAACATAATGCGTATTGTTAAGTATGAGTACGATGAGTGCTTCAAACTTTGAAACAAGTATGATAGCGTGTAAGTATCAGAAATTATGAGTATGATTCGAATCTACTCGCCTTTTTGAATACTTATTGCTGATCTCTGGTTGAGAGAACCTGATTTTATACGAACAATTTTTCTTCGATTTGTTTAAAGTTTTGAAAATGCATCACTTAATATTCTTTAATCGGCTTTTAAAAATACATTCTTTTTTTTTTTAGTAATTTCCAATCATAATTTTGTCTACAAAAGTGCGCTGAACCCTGCAAACTCAATTCATTGAATTCATCGCGTACTATGAAGACTGTTACTGTTGGTCATAATTTAAAAATTAGAGCGAGTAAATAAGTTCGTGATATTTTAGTCCCAGCTCTTAAATAAAAGAGCACCGCTCTTGTCAACAAGCATCCGTCTGTTCTTCATAGCAGAATACCGGGTAATGAGAAAAGTAAATGGAAAAGCGGACCCCACGAACGAAGAAGTCGTACTTATGTCAGCATTTAGGTCGATTGTGATACCACAATTAATTCTATCCGGCTATCAACCATACCCTAAAGAAAATCATCCCGAGTGCAAAATAAGTCTTGCTATTGCAGCAATCTTGAGGTCGCCGTAGTCTAGTAGGTAGTGTGTTGGCTTATTAGACGCGAAGCCACAAATAAATGCCCGGTCAGACATCAAAACGAAATATGAAAACAATATTTCTTCTACGACTTCCTCTCAGCAGATTTCTGGCAAAAACTCTAAGAGTAAGTAAAATTGCCATGAAAAAGTTTCTCAAAAATCTGTCATTCGGAGTCGCCTTTAAACTGTAGGTGCCGCCACTAATGTATAAAATTAACACACACAACATAAGTGGTGTTGAGAATCTATGCCGTAATCCTGACTGAAGGGTTGTAATGGCCAATTATGTGTGTATGTATGTATTGCCACAATCTTTATCTTTATATTAGAGAGCTAGGTTAACGATTTCAGACAAGAGCAGGACACTTACACATGAGGTGAAAGACAGTCTCCTCGTCGTCCTCCGAGCCACAGCTCCTACAGAAGCCATTAGTTGAAATGCTGAGTCCTTCGGTATGCCTACCAAAAGGACAATGACCCATAAGAATCGCCATTGTGTGATTGTTGGCCATACGATTTAAGAACAGAAGTGAGTTAGTTCCCTTCCTGTCTGGAAATATTGCTCGTTTTCAGGTTTATTTACTCTCAGAGTTTTTGCCAGAAATCAGCTGAGAGGAAGTCGCCGAAGAAAGAGTTTTTTTTTCATATTTCGTTTTGATGTCTGGCCTGGGGCTCGAACCCGGGCTTTACGTCTAATAAGCGAACACACTACCTACTAGACTACGACGACTATGGCCATGAATGTATGGTCAAAAATATTGCTAGTGTTAGAGAAACTGTGCGGATAATCCGAATTTGTCAATTTCACGTTTATCTCTCGTTATAATGTATTTAGCATTTGAATTCATATAAAGTCTAACTCACGCAACGGCTGGCTAATCATTATCAACGTCGTGGATATGCTGTAATAGAGCAATAGCGACGAAGCTTCCTCGGTCAACAAAGCAATTTGCCGCATATTGAGTCCGCAGAACTAAGAAGTGATCGTGGAAAAGCTTTTGACTCCAAAAAAAGTGATTATTTGGGGCGCATTACTGTCTGGAATCGTATTTTTTCGGAAATGATCGTCAAGACTTCAATATGACAGTCTCAAGAGTCACACTTCCGACTTTGACTTTACTGCATGAAAAATTTCCAAAAGACTAATTGCACCTTTTGATGAAGTCGAATGGCCACCAAGACCATGCGATTTGACACTGTTAAACTTTTTGGGGTGTCCCAATCTCATTCCGATTAATATTTTCATTAACAATTAAAATTGGGGTCACACCATGGGAACTGCCTATCATTGAGTCAACCTATTTTTTAAAAAAATTTACACAGCGAAAAATGTGTTCAATTTAACCAGAGGTTTAGAGGACGAAAAATAGCAGTACTATGTGACAGTCAGGCCGCACTATGCGCACTCAAATTCTAGGAGATTGACACGATATTGGAATGTAAAACCGAATCAGACTGACAGGACTGAAGCTGCGTTACGTAAGAATTAGCGGTGACAAACAGGCATATCAGCTAAGAACCTTTCATTCAACCTCTCTTTAACGTAGGAAGAGGAAGAGTATGCTAGGCGAAAGGAAAGATGAAACGAGGCGTACACTCTTCTCGACTCGAACGGATTTGAAGCAATCATAAATTTTGTTCGATAGTTACAATGGGAAGTAATTTAAGATATGCATCAGGCTATCAAAAAATAGTCTAATAATTGTAAATGGCATTCTACCGGGCATAGTAGACTTATAGAAAACTTGTTTTAGAATGGGAATCTGTTCAAGCCTAATATACAGCCGCGTGTTAAGAAGAACGAATTGTCGAACTATACTTGAAGCGAATTAAATACATCTCAGAATAAAACAGGTGGGCATTTATCAAGTAATAGGCAGGGAGGTATTCTTGCTGACAACGAACAGTTCCCCGAAGAGGATGCAGCAGACATGTGGATTGTGGGCGGTACAATAAATCCTCTCGTCGGCGTTCTCTATTCCAAAAATTTATCAATACACGTCCTAACTGATGAAAGGAGCAGGCAAACTCAAGACAGTAAATTCAGGTAACTTCTCAGTTCACTTTTGCCATGTTACGCTTAGCCTCCTACTCTTTAATCAGCTGCTTGTGAACCGAATCTTCGTTTGGGTACATCTGATGTGATATACATAAATAAAATAAAAAAGAAAACTCCATATTTCGCACAATTTTGTCAGTTTTTATTTCAAAAAAAGTCATTAAAATGCTATTCTTTCTGCACCACATGTCAACAACTATTTTTCCCTTTTATGCGAATGGAAAACAATTGAAATAAGTTTTGCTTGTTTGCTTCCTTTTGTATAAATTCGAATACAAAAAATCGAGAATTAAAACTTGGAAATGCAAAAGCAAAAAGAGAAAAAAAAACTAATTTCGAATCAACACAAAAACATCATATGGAACGAACAGCTCGAGTTTTATTTTGAATTGTTGTAATAGTAAAAAAAAAGAAACGCTTGCCACTAATATTAGAGGCAAATAATTGTAACTGTAACAGTAACTGTGTATGTATGTGGCAGAGCCATTGTTAAAAGAATATAAAGATGGGGAAAAAAATCTATCGTTTCTGATTTTCTATTTTATATTTTCGGTTAAATAAATATGTAAAGAATACAATACGAAAGAGTAAAATGAAAGAGTGAAAGAATGAATGGCTATTTGCCCCAAAATCATGAATGA
This sequence comes from Sarcophaga rosellei, assembly GCA_930367235.1. Classification (NCBI taxonomy): domain Eukaryota; kingdom Metazoa; phylum Arthropoda; class Insecta; order Diptera; family Sarcophagidae; genus Sarcophaga; species Sarcophaga rosellei. Next base: position 70,148,010 of record OV884019.1, read on the forward strand.
TAGTTTTTTTTTATTTTGTTATTTATTTTCTATTCTTTTATTGTTATGGCTCGTAATAGAAAACCTAAATAGACAAAAAAAATTAAAGTTATTGGGTCGTTTTTTAGATTGTAAGAGGAAAAAAAAGAAAAAGTTTTTATATTTCAAACTCAATATGTAAGTACAATAGTAATGTCCGTATGTGGTTAAAAATTATGTTACATATTGGCATATTCGGAATGGAACTATTGCAACATACATACATACATATGTATCAGAGATCAGCAATGAGTATTCAAAAAGGTGAGTAAATTCGAATCATACTCATAATTTCTGATACTTATACGCATTCATACTTATTTTAATATTTTATTTTTTATTTTTTATTTTATTTTTCAAATTTAGCACAACAAGATAGAAATCTTATAAATTAAAGTGCTAATGATTGCTTACAAACAATAAATTTAATAATAATGTAATAATTAAATATGACTACAAGTTAAATTAAAAAAGAATTAAAAAAATAAAAAAAAAAAGATTACAAATAATTTAATACATTAATTTGATTTTATAGAATACTTCAACTAGTCATTAACGAAAATATTTCATTAGTTCAATTTTAAATCTGGTTGCGTTGCTAATTATTTGAATTCTCTTCGGTAATTGGTTCCAAAGTCGAGTGCAATAAATAAAGAACTGACGCTCAGAAAAGGTAGTTTTATATTTTCTTTGAATCAATACCAGTCCTCTAGCCGATCTGCCAAAACCTATTGTTTCATATAGGTAAGTCGGTTGTGCAGTATAAATTATTTTATGCAAAAACATCAAGCTCTTAAACTTCAAAAGATTTTCAAAACACATATTGCAAATTTGGTATGAAAACACAGATATGGAATCACGTATTCCTCGGTTGAAGATATATCTTGCAATATTATTATAGGCAACTTTCAATTTCCTCAAATCATTTGCATCACAATTCGCATAAATTTCACATCCGTATAAAAGAACTGGTAACAAATAAGTTTTAGCAAGCAGCATTCTTATTTCAAAAGGTGTTGAACATTTTACAGCCCAAAGATTTCTCAACATACCATAAATTTTACCTACTGCAGAAGCAATGTGATTGGACCAGGTCAGTTTATTATTAAAAATTACTCCTAAGTTTTTCGAACAGGTCACAAATTCAATTACATTGCTATTTATTTTAATTTGAATATCGTCACCAATCTTTCTATTACTCCTATCTATTAAAATACACTTTGATTTTGTAGGATTGATGCAAAGTCCATTGTTTTTGGCCCAGATATCTATTTTTTGCAAATCAGAGTTTATTTTGTTGACACATGCGTTAATCCCACTTGAAGAACCGCTGTTGTATATTTGGACATCATCGGCATACATATGTATTTTACAATGTTCTAAAGTATCCGGTAAATCATTAATATATAAGCAGAATAATAGGGGTCCAAGCACTGAGCCCTGCGGGACACCTCTATTAACATCAAGGCTTTCAGAATATGTTCCATTAATATCATACTCATACTACTCATTTTCAAAGTTTGAAGTACTCATCGTACTCATACTTAACAATACGCATGATGTTGTTGATTTCGACTCTCCTTTACTCAACATTCACAAGAATCACAAAATAAGTATGATTCGCGTACGAACACTACAATACTCACTCACAGAAGGTTGTGTGTTTGCTTTGCTCGCTGCCCTTGTCTTTTGCTTTCTTTTTGAATCACTCGAATCATTTATGAGTATTATAAGTATTTTTCTAAATTTATGAATCTGAATAAATAGGCGTATGAATCAAACATATTTCGAATGTTATGAGTTGGATGTCAACGTAGTACTCATACTCATTGCAACCTGTTGTAATGTTGTAGTGAGTACGAATGAATCAGAGTAGATGAATTTCAATACTGTTGACTCACTCATTTCATGAGTACTTATAAGTAGAGAAAAAGCGATTCATTGCTGATCTCTGATATGTATATAACAATACTAAAATTAAAACAAAGCTAACTTCTAAACGTAATTTTAAAAACCATATCTGCTTGAATTTAAACTAAAGAATCGATTCCTAACACTAAATGCATTCTATTCATACGATTCATAGGAGAATAGGGATGAAAACAAAACGATTACTCGCCTAACAGTGGTACTTGGACGATATTTAAAAATGTTTCAGTTTTCGGAATTGGTTTCCTTCTACAATATGAAAATTTAGCATGAAAAGAAATTATTCACTTTGACTTGTTATTATCCATTATTAAAATTAATTTTTTTTTATTAGTTAATGATACACTTTAGTTCAGAATATCTCGTTATTACACAATCCTTTCATTATAAAGATCGAACTTCACAATGTATATTGTAATACAGTAACGTCCATACGCCACTCTTTTTAGTATTACTATCGGCTATTATGAACTCTATTATCAACAACTAACGGGGAAAAATAGGAAACGGTTAGCAAGGTTCCCCACCACTACAGCACACACTCGGAGGGCGTTGTCTCTAGACAACGATAGACGGCGGCGGCATCATTATCCTGGGACCTGCTATACAGATCAATCATCTGCTTACAATAGATTAACGAACGGCAACTAGACAGAAGTCGCCGTAGTCTAGTAGGTAGTGTGTTGGCTTATTAGACGAAAGGCCCGAGTTCGAATCCCAGGCCAGACATCAAAAACAAAATACAAAAAGTATTTCTTCGGCGACTTCCTCTCAGCAGATTTCTGGCAAAAACTCTGAGAGTAAAAATTGCCACGAAAAGCTTCTAAAAAAAAAAAATCTGTCGTTCGGAGTCGACTTTAAACTGTAGGTCCCGCCACTCATGTATAAAATTAACGCAAACAACATGAGTGGTGTTGAGAAGCTAGGCCTTAATCCTGACGAAGGGTTGTAATCGCCAATTATGTATGTTATGTAACTAGACAGAATAACAACCAACCGGAACTTGTGACAACAACAGCAGCTAACCAGATAAGATGGAAAATGTTATATGCTCCCAAGAGGGGTGATGAAAAAAAATTATAAACTGGACCTCTATTTTGCCATGGAAAGTAACGTACTCTACATTAGCCATCCCTAGCTTTACGTCAATCATTGTGTTGCAACTATGTCTGACGAAAAACCACTAGACTCCCTTATGGATGTTAAACACGTGCTTTCTGCACACTCACTGTTCTTCTCCATTCCTAGATGGATAGCTGTCTAAAAGTAAGAAGATTAGAGGATATAATCGTAATACATTTTTAGAAATCATCCCAAATTTTTCGGGATGCTTTGGACGCTGTAGATGAAAAATGCAGTGCAGAAAAGAGAACTGTGTGTCTTGCGAGACCAGCATATGCGTCAAATAGGACTGTATTCTTTCTCAAATAATATTCTTCTTGCTTTTGGGCTATGTAATACAGCTAACAAACGTCGAGGCGTCAAAAGACATGACCTATCTATGTCGTATGACTTAGATGATATTTGATACGCCTTGTGACAGAATGCTTAAAAAATCGGTCTAAGGACCACTAGCAACACAACGTTACTAATATTTGAAGAGCAAATAACTGAAGACGTCGATAGTCTAGTAGGTAGTGTGTTGGCTTATTAGACGTAAAGCCCGGGTTCAAACCCCAGCTCAGACATTTCGAACATAACGAAATATGAAAAAATATTTTTTCGGCAACTACCTCTCGGAAGATTTCTGGTAAAAACTCTGAGAGTAAATAAATCTGCCATGAAAAAGTTTCTCAAAAAAAATCTGTCGTTCGGAGTCGATGTTAAATTGTAAACATTATGTATACATGTATGTATGTCGATATTTTATCTTATCTAAGCTATACCATCACCCTTATGCGCAAACGGACAGTCGCAAAAAAATTCTAGTCCAATTAAGTATTTTTGACTGTAGCATCAAACCGATACATTTACAATATTGTACCGTTAAAACAGTGGTGTTGTGCTAATTTTTTTTTACCGGAACGTGTTCCGGTTCAGCAGAAAAAAACGTTTCGGACTCCGGTTCACGGTTCGGAAAAACAAGCCGGTTCGTTCCGGTTCGGGATCGGTTCAAACCCTTGTTTATAAAAATACATATAAAAATTCGTCAAAAATTAGAAAAAAAATCAGCAATTCTTTTTAATTTTTTTTTCAAAACGTCAGCCAATTCTCGTTATCAGAAATCATCTTTAGTTCCGGAACGCGTTCCTGTCCAAAAAGGAAGTACCGGAACGACGTTCCGGAGCGTTCCGACTCGACAACACCACTGCGTTACAGCAAATACTTGAAGCACAATATTTTATATTTCGGACCAAATGAGGTCCCAAATAGCCGTAAAGCTGTAAATAAAACAAAAAATTGAGTTGGAGATAGAACAGCAGCTTAAGGTTCCTCTGAATTTAACCTGGACTCATTTGATAAAACCCCTGAACGTATATTGCTACCCCTAAAAAAACTCCATATAAATTGTGAATTTTTTTTTTTGGTTTCTGCAGGGTGTTTTGCATGTCGTAGTTGTTCTATACGTGGTCGACAATTTAACTGTTAGATAAGTGGTGCTTTTAAAAAAAGTCTTATAAAAAAAAGACCCTCGAAGGGTGGGACCCTTATGGTGATCGTATTTTTTTTTTTTTGTTTTTTTTTTTTTGTAAGGAAAAGTTTCATTATCAACATATTCTAGCATATTATTTAACCATCAACGTTTGAAACCTTTGTTCAAAATTATATCTCCCAACTCAACAAAACCAATCATTTTCTTTTAGGAATTTTTTCCCTTTTTTATTGAAAGCAAATAAAATCAAAAAAGATGTTTGAAAAAAGAAAAAAAATTAATTGTAATCATTTGGGATTGCTTTTGTTTTATTCATTCGATATTATATCGTACTTGAATAATTTTCAACATTTTGATAAAATTGAAAAGAGAAGGAAGAGTATGTTACCCTTTAAAAATACTTTTTTAGTTCTTCATAAGCATACGATTTTCACATTCCATTGAAATCAAAATACGCTGATATACACCATTAGGTTTACTGTTAGAAGGTTCTAGAATAAATCACGCAGCAAGAACTCTTACATATCGTGCAAAGTACTTTTCTTAACTTCAGACAGTTCTAACGAATATGTCAACAAGAGGGCTTCTAGTACTTTCTCATTAGATTGTGTGATATCCAGGCGATCTATCCCTCCTCCTAAGTGTCGTAACATACGTAAAAATTGCCGACGGCTCGACAAGTCAACGGAAAAGGTTCATCATTAGTACTAGCTAGCTACTATCTAGTACACCTACAAGGCTTATAGGACGTCTATAAATTTTTCCTAAGATTGTTTATAATTAGCAATAGGTTTTATATCATAGTACAATCCGTTAAAATTTTTTTCCAAGGCATGCTATCGTTCGCATAGCAGTCAAGATCTTAAATTTATATACATACAATACATACATACAATTCAATTAGGAAGTGGTTTTTAGATCAAATTTGATATCCATTAAATTCGTTTAAATTTAAACCCACCACCATGGTTGCATTTGTGTACAATACTTTTGTAGTTATAATCATTTAAATAAGATTGAATATTGAAATTTTTTAATCATTCGAATCCATTGAAACTTAATTGCAAGTTCCTTGCCTTCGTTATATTAAAGTAAAGTAAACCTAATCCGTCGAATGGCACTTCTCTCTTTTTGTGGTATTCATACTTTTTAAAAAAAAATTCTAATACAATCAAATAAAAAATACTTTCGGAGATGTACAAGACTGAAACTCCCAGATCATCAAAAGATGAAGCCAACCAGCAACATGACGACTAACAATTAAGATGGATGCAAGAGAACCAAGCAAAACAGCAAAAGTAAAAAAAAATATTTTTCATCGTTAGTGCTATATAGAATGATCTTGTTTAGGACCTACATACCTTTCCCTACAGAAATAAAAATACAGAAAAACCGAAAAACACCGAAGGAGATCAAAATGTAGCGAAGGTACCAGTAATGATTCTCAAATAACAGAATTGTACATAAAATTGCCATGAAAAGTTTCTCAAAAATCTGTCGTTTGGAGTCGACTTTAAACTATAGGTCCCGCCATTCATATATAAAATTAACACACACAACATAAGTCATGTGAGAAGCTAGGTCGCAATCCTAAGTGTGGGGTTGTAATGACCAATTATGTTATGTTACATAATAAACAGCCCTCAAAACAAATAATATATCAAAAATACTTTAGCAGCAAAGATCAAAGAAAGATAATACACAGTAGAAGTCCATTAGTCCGGTATCCAACAGTCTGAAATTTTTGTTTTCTCCAAAAGTGTGACTTTAAAGAAAATAAAAACGCTCGAGAGCTATTTTGTAGTTCGGATTCGGGATCATCCGGAAGCGCTCGGTATTGTTCGGAAACAATTAGCGGCCGGCTAGTCTCTGCCAAGGGGTTATTCAAAATTTTATATGCTTTTATAGATGCTCTTTTATGTACATACATTATATGAAATGTAAAATAAACCTCTGTTGTATGTATTTGCTTACTGTATTTGTAGTTTAATTATTAACCTAATTGTTCTTACAATTACTGCCCGATAGACCGGAATTTTCGGTAGTCCGGCACCGAGCCAGTGCCTAACGTGCCGGATTATCGGACTTCTACTGTACTAGAACACCACAACACCACAATTCTTTCACAATCATAAAAATGTTAGCGCGAATAGAATGAACAGCAGGCTCTTTGCTACGTAAAACTACGTTCAGATATGCAATTTTATTGAGTCAATATTCGGTTTATTGAATACAATATGTTATGTTCAGACATAACAATATACGCAATTCAGTAGACATATATCAGAACGGATAGAATAAGTTGGCTACCATGAATTTATCTATACTTATTAGCCTAAATACTTAATAAATTCCGATGAGACATTGGCTATTTTTATGCACAACATCTAAATCGTCTAGATATCGGAAACTACAACTTTTAGAACCGATCGTGTCATTTTGTAATCAGTGGATAACATTGTTGTGATCGATCGATCCGTCCAGACCAAATAGTCCAGTGTGGATTATTAAAAAAACAATAATACGGGAATTATAACATTGGCCCTTCAAAAATTCCAATAAATAATTCAACAAAAAATTGTCACACAGTGTTCCCTCTTCCACCACTTAAGTGAAGGACATACGCCAAGTGTTAAACTCAATTAACAAACGTTTTAAATCTATTTCATAAACGGGAATAACCTCTTTTCTCTCTCCCATAACTAATATTTTTGGTACCTACATAGTATATAGTATGCGTAAAGGCCATCCTCTGAGTCTTTTTCGTATAAAAACAAAAGAGCCATGAATGAATGGATATTAATCACTTGTTATTTGGCCTAGACTTCTATCTTGATACGAGACTACCAACCAAGCTAACCTGGCGATGTTCGCTGTTAGGTTAGTCTAATTCATTAAACGGTTCACCCTTTTCTAGAAGAGTTTTCAACATTTACAAGTATTTTTCTTCTACTATTATCACTCCTTGATATTCCTTAAAACGAATCTATAAAAAGAAGAAATCATTCAAAAATGTTCCTTTCAGTCTATTTTACTTCTTTTTTTTCTCCAAGTTAAAAATGCTTTTTATGATTTTCTTCCATTAAAGTCGTATTTTTTTTTTTGTTTTCTTTTTTTCCTGTTCTTCATACCGTGTTCTTATATTTTTGTCAGTGATTCTTCTCTATTGTGCCAAAGCTCTGAAATGCTTCAAATATTCACATGAATGAATAAAAAGAACTGAAATGGTAAAATTCCACAAACAATACTCACATATACAAGAACAAACGATGCATGCACACACCTATCCATGTATACATTAAAAAAGGCTATAAATGAAGAAAGAAAATCAAACAGGCAGGCAGGAAGGCAGGCAGTCAGTCAGGTTGCAAAGTCGTTCAATGGTTGGATGAACTAAAAGATGTGCAAATGGATGTATAGATGGATGTATAGATGGATGAATAAATGGATGGATGGTTCAATGAATGAATGAATGAATATGAATGGTTAGAGAAATTGATGTTTCTTTACAAACGTTAACAAGAATTCCTATAAATTCTCTTCTAATACACACACACAAACATAAATAAACAAACAAATAAACAATGAAATGCATACGCTTACCTACAAATATTTATCAATATTCAATCTATACATACATACATACATACATATATTATTGATAAATCCAACAATGGTAAGATTACAACAAATAATATCAATACGCTCGCAGTTGAGTGTTTTGGAAATATATACAGAAATTCGGTTGTTCGTATTGTTTCTTCCCATTTGATCCACTTGATTTTCAAAAAATATTTATTACGCAATCGTACTGTTGTTATTGTACAACATTGCTTAAAGTGTTTGCGACTATTAAGCTAAAATCGTTGAAATCTATGCTCTCAACCTCCAAAGGCTTTTTATCAACCTCCTCGAGCATGACTGCCCATCTTTAAATTTGAATACAACAAAGTGTGTTTGATATATCTCCGACATTTTTATTGGTTTGAAAGGCCTATCGATGTCTTTGTGTGTGAAATATAACATCGTTCAAACACCCGCCACAGCTTCTTTGAGTAAAGTGCATTTAAAATGTCCATAAATCAGACTGAATTTATGTACATGCAGCTTAAAAAGAATTTCGTAAGAAATAGTCTAACGGAGCCAAATGGCACGATCTCGGTGATCAAGTTCATATAACATTCACGTGAGATGACCATTGACATTAAATCGCTCGTGCAGACTGAGCAATAGATCAATGACGCCACCAGCCCAAAATCCACACTATATAGTGGCTTTTTCGGAATGAAAAGGACGCTCTCGGAACTCATGCGTATTTATATCGAACCAAATTCAACAATTTTGTTCGTTCATCCAGAAATGGACCTCATCGCTGAAGATGATTTTTAAATGAATTTTAGGGTCAAGTTGCCAACTGCTTGAGAGCCCATTCACTGAACATACGTCGTTGTCTATCGCCGTTCCTACACATACATACATAACTGGTTACTACAACCCTTATGTAAGAATTACGACCTAGTTTCTCACACCAATTATGTTATGTGTATTAATTTTTATTTATTTAATTTAATTTAGTTTTATCGATTCCGAACGACAGATTTTTTAGAGAAACTTTTCATGGCAATTTTATTTACTCTCAGAGCTTTTGTCAGAAAACTGCTGAGAGGAAGTCGCCAAAGAAATATTTTTCATATTTCGATTTGATCAAGATGTCTAACCTGAGGTTTCAACCTTGCCCTCACATCTGATAAGCTAACGCACTACTTACTGGACTACAGCGACATATGGCCGTTCATACTGTTTTGACAAAATAGACTGAATAAATGATAATTAATTTAACAGATATAGTTTCAACAGGATGTCCATAATCAACTGTTAAGGTTCGGAAATCCATATTGGAAAACCCGGTAAGTCTGTTCTTAGTCACTGAAGGTCTTTCTTACCATTGCAGTTATATGTAAGCGTTGGATGACTAAAGCTTTTCGGCGGATTGAGTTGTATGTCTTCTCTCAATTTTTATAAGCATGGCTAGGGTGTATTAATATCTGTTGAACGAAAATTATTTTTGTTCGTTTAAAATGCGATCTATGAACGTTTCTCCAATTTTTTATTAAATCTAACAAATAAGATCTGTCGAAGTCATCAAAATATATTTGTTTGTGCAATGATTTCATCTTAAGAGCCTAAAGTCTCTCCTTCGAATCAGCCCTTGTTGTTCACCTTTCACAAACATATGTATGTACATGATTGGTCATTATAACACTTCAGTCAGGATTATGACCTAGCTTCTCACACCACTTATGTTGTGTGTGTTAACTTTATACATAAGTGGCAGGACATACAGTATAGAGAGTGAGAAACATTTCGTTGCAATTTCAATCACTTTCAGAGTTTTTGCCAGAAATCTACTGAAAGGAAGTTGCCGGAAAAATATTTTTTCATTTTTCGTTTTGTTGGAGATGTCTGGCCTAGGCCTCATGTCTAATAAGCCAAAATACTACCTACTACCTACAATTGTCTAACTTTCCGTATATTTGTGCGCTTCGTATTACTCTTGCATCTTGCATACATATATAATTGCCCAGTGCAACCCTTCAGTCAGGATTACGGCCAAGCTTCTTACACCACTCATGTTGTGTACCTCAATTTTATATTTGAGTGGCGGGCCCTATAGTTTAACGTCGACTCCAAACGACAGATTTTGAGAAACTTTTTCATGGCAGGTTTATTTACTCTTCTTTGCCAGAATTCTGCTGAGAGTAAGTCGCCGAAGAAATATTTATTTTTATATTTCGTTTGGATGTCTGGCCAGGAGCTCAAATCCGCGCTTTACGTCTAATAAGCGAACACACTACCTACTAGACTACGGCGACTATCTTTTGCCTCTGGCAGTGCCTGATTATTTGATCCGCGGTCTTCTTGATTTCCAGGTTAATATTCATAATTTCAAAATATTCTAAAATTTCAAAATATTTTCACAATGAAAACTCTTTATTACTCCTTTTCAATAAAATTTTACAATTTCAAATAAAATCTAAGCAAAATTCTTGTTTTTATTATTAAAACTATTTTCTGCTGTCATGTTTCACCTATAACACGTAAAAACTGTAGAGGGGCCAAAGGAAAATTTTCTTAAAAAAGAAAAACGTTTCAACGCCGCAATTTTGTTTGCCGAAATTAATAAATGAACATCCTCTTATTTATACTGATGACATTCGAAAAATCCAAAGAATTGCACGAGATAGAGAAGAAAAAAACATAATTTTTATGCAACTTTTGTAGCAGCACGTCCTTAACAATGAGGCGAACTAAAAGCAAATCAAAGAAAATCATGTTGGCAACTCAGCAAAAATTCAACTTTACACAACGAATTGAGACCATAAAATAGTACAACCAACATACAAAAGCAACTAAAATAGTTGAAAGAGCAAACAGGAAATTCTTTGGAAAATATGAAGATGAAAAGAAAAAATAATAGACGACAAAATCCCTAGACGTGCAAATTATAGCGTGACCATAATTTTTAAGTGCAATCTTTGAACAGATAAAGACATACGAATATAAACAAGACGGACAAAATATTAGCTGCTGACGATGGTTTGGATTGTAAGAAAACATGAATGGATCGAAGAAATATCAACACAAAAGAAATTTTAAATATGACAACAAAAAATTATTGAAAAATATTTTTAAACAAATTGACAATATTTCCTAATTAAAAGGCTAAACCGGCCTCTAGAATACAAAATGAATAAAATATACTTTAATCTTCAAGTTTAAGAATAAAAATTGTTGATATAACAATTTAGATGCATTCAATATCCTTCCCGGATCCTATGCATACATACATACATAATTGCCCATTATAACCCTTCAGTCAGGATTAGGGCCTAGCTTCTCAGACCACTCATGTTGTGTGCCTTAATTTTATACTTGAGTAGCGGGACCTACAGTTTATCGTCGATTCCGAACGACAGATTTTGAGAAACTTTTTTCATGGCAGGTTTATTTACTCTCAGAGTTTTTGCCAGAAATCTGCTGAGAGGAAGTCGCGGAGGAAATATTTTTTTTCATATTTTGTTTTTGATGTCTGGCCTGGGGCTCGAACCCAGGTTTTACGTCAGATAAGCGAACACACTACCTATTAGACTACGGAGACTCCCGGCAGACAAAGTGAAATGAGTTGAATAGTATGAGATAAGACGAAACAGACAACAAAGTGTTTTACAAGCGACTCGAAACCGCAATCCTGGTATCCGTGAAATGATCTCTATTTGTGCGACAGGACATTCCATAATTTTCCTCGAGGCAATTGACTGCAAATATTAATTTGGGAATTATGATCAAAATAAAAACCACACGATACAAGACGCTAATACAACTGTGCTGTCAAATGTCTCTAAGGGATATATATTGGTGCAAACATATGTTGCTTTCTTTAGCGTTTTCTAGGGAAAAAATAATGCATTGCAGAGTTGGAGGTGACCTTCAGGTGGATGTGATTAGATTAAAATAAAAAAAAACTTGCAACACATGAAAAAAATGTATTTAAAATAAAAAAAATCCCGTGAACTAAAATTTTTATTCCGGATCCAATAATTTGACTGAAGAATGAATCGCTTACAAGGACGCACTCTTAGCCAAACCGATGAGTATTATATTCCATCACAATTAGCCCGTATGTGCCCAACTTTTTTTGTCGTAAAAACATGGATATTTTTTATTTATTGGAATCTATATGGTATACCACACAGCTGATCAATATCTTACCGTTTTAAAAATGGGGCGATAAGTACATATGGGTTAGATCTTTTAGGCTGCACTTGGCATCATATCAATAGTTTTATTGCTGAAAAATTCTCATCATTACAACCCTTCAGTCAGGAATACGACCTAGCTTCTCACACCATTTATATTGTGTATGTTAAATTTATTCATGAGTGGCGGTCGACGCCGAACGACAGATTTTTTAGAGAAACTTTTCATGGCAATTTTATTTACTCTCAGAGATTTGCCAGAAATCTTCTGAGAGGCAGTCGCCGAAGAAATATTTTTAATGTTTTGTTTTGTTAGAGATGTCTGAACTGCGGTTTGAACCGTGACCTTACGTCTAATAAGCCAACACAATACCTACTAGGCTACGACTACTACGGAGTATTATAATCCATAGTAATAAGATCTTATAGGCTGCACTTGGCATCATATCATTTATTCTATTTCTGAAACATTCTCATCATTAAAAGCTGTTGAAAGTTTGTCGTGTTGCCAAAGCATACGAGAATTTCTGTCAGGGTGAAATTATTTTCAAAATTTAAACTTAAATTAACTCATTCGTTGTCAATATACTCCCTGAATAGCAGAAGCTATCTACGTATTTGACAAACCTTTGTGCGAAAGTTGTTTATTCCCACACGTATAGGGTTTTTGATATTTATCTCAAGTCCAACACCCACCAAACAACTTTAATTTTATTATAGGCAAAGCCAGATGGTAACCCTTTTATCATAAGGACTGCTTAGCCAACCAATTGCCTGCTTAACAGAAAAACACTTAGTTAACGAAACTGAGGCATAAAATAATAATTTAAGTGAAGGATATGCTTTCTGCGAACCCTCTTTACCTTCAAAGGAATATTTCGAATATTATCGAAAAGTGAATACCGAAATTAATCGTTATGTATTGTTACGAAAATGGAAACGGTGTAATATCGTTTAACACAAACAAATACAACGAACTTTGTCGAGTAAATCAACAATATCAGTATGAAAGAAGAAGAGATAGACAAGTAAGCGAGAACGCAATAACAAGCAATGTGAACAAAATACACAAACAACAATGAAATCGCAATAGAGTTCTCGAGAAGGCGAAACCATGAACGTTCGACGTCAAGAACCTTCATCAGACTGTTTGTTTTGCAATAAAAAAAAGCCAAGACAAATCAGGTAACTAATAGTAAGAATTCTGTCAGTCTTGTGTAAAGACGCGTTGCGCGCGAAGTAAACAGTCGTGGTTTGAAGATCGATATTGTGAAGATCTACCGAAGATGTGTTAGTGTTTGCGCGGACAGAAGTGTGAGCGGAGAATAGCGAACAAGCAGTTATTGTTGCATTCGTTAAATGTGAACAGTGGGACATAAAAGTAGTGCGAACAATAAAGAATTTAATTGAAACGAAACACATATTTGTTTTTACTTTGTTTGCAATCAACGAACTCATATTCTAAATGTTTTTAAAAAGGTAAATACGTAACAGTATTATTAAATAAAAATATTCCTGTACAAATAACAAGCGAACGATTGATTTCAATATTTTGTATGAAAATTTTTATTCTCTACCTCAGTGAATTATAAGGCCTCAACCATTCTCGTATACCACTCTACGTTCCGTAATATTTGGCTGGCTGCATGCAATGAGTATTTTGCTGCCACAATCGACGTTCTATACGCTCTAGCAAGTGTACCACCTTGAACTTAGGTATTCCACATTGTTCACAGTTAAAGTCAACCGTAGTGTGTCCGATATTTTCGTTTGATCACAATACGTTTAGAATTTGTCGCATACATTCAATTTTTCCACTTTTATGTAACAATTTTTTATATTGAAAGAGACTCTTTAAATAGAAACGAAAAATTAAATTAAATGAAAACCTTTAGCAGCGCTATACTAAAAATTGCCACAATATTTACACGTTCCCAAATCCTGGCAATGACAAATCTGGATTTCTTAATATTTTTTATAGTCATATACACATACTCTTTATACATACATACTCCTCTTACACAGTCATAAAGAAACTACGTGCAGTGTAGTTTATACGTCAGTCATAAATGCAGCAACTGCAACTGGAGCCAGTAACATCTCTGAGGAACCGAAAAGTTTTACAAAATGTGACAGGCACGTACGTCTACAAGAGCTTGGAGGAGTCATGGAAAATTTAAATCATAATGTTTGTCTAAACTCATAACGTTACGATTTCCATTGCAGACTTATACTGAACTCGGTGAACAAATGAACAGAACTTACACAATCCTTCGTAGAACATAAAATTATGACAAATAAAACAGAAGAAGAGGAAGAAGTTAAAGTCAATGTACAATTTTCCACATGAAATAAAAATATTTACGAGTTACGACGACTGTATTTATCAAATGTTTATCTGTTTAAGGCCACAAACAAAACAAAACAGAAAAAAAACGAAAAAAAGATTTTTCGGTGAATACAACACGAGTACAATCCAGTAGATATTCCACATTTTAGATTTTATAGTTAAAGGATAAACAATGGGGTGGTAGTAGTGGTAGTATGCAGCAAGAGACAAGTGTAAATCCCACAAGAGGATTTCATATACGATATTTAGTAGATAGTTATCGTTGTTGTTGTCGTTGTTGTTGGAGTAGCAAATTTATTCCAAAGAATAGAGTTGAGATTTATTTACTGCAATATTCATGTGGATAACACCAGTCACACACCACACTAACTCACCCGCTCACATGCCCACATCCAGTAAACAAAACTTATGTCACTAATAATACCAAAACTGTATAAATGAGATGCTCAGAAACTTGACTTGCTATATATACAGTGGAAAGACAGTCGTAACTTTCACTCAAAATTTTTAAATAAGAAATTTATGGAGTTCGACAAAATTGTTTTTTTTTGACAGTGTTAGCAGAGTCTTGATATCAAAGCAACTGTTTTATATCGATAAGCAGCATTGTCCCAAAGTATGGCTAATAAATATAAGGGGTTGTTGGGGAGTTTTAAATTAAGAGAATAAAAAGTGGAAATCTATATTTATAAAATAAAAATTAAAGTTTTATCTGAAACCTTTTTAACGTCTTTGCGACGGAAGTCACCCCCTTTGATAGTACTTATGGAGGATGGCATAATTTAATATAGTCGGGCTTTTTTAAAGACCTTAGTGTTTCATATAGGGACCTCGAAAACAGTTATCAACAGCAGCAGGTACCTAAATGAGATGCCATACATACTTACATACATACATACATATATACATACACACATACATAATTGGCCATTACAACTCTTCAGTCAGGATTACGGTCTAGCTTCTCACACCACTCATGTTGCGTGCGTTAATTTTATACGCGAGTTGCGGGACCTACAGTTCAACGTCGACTCCGAACGACAGATTTTTTGAGAAGCTTTTTCATGGCAATTTTTACTCTCAGAGTTTTTTCCAGAAATCTGCTGAGAGGAAGTCGCCGAAGAAATATTTTTTTATATTTCGCTTTGATATCGGGCCTGCCACTCAAGTATAAAATTAAGAAACACAACATGAGTGGTGTGAGAAGCTAGGTCGTAATCCTGACTGAAGGGTTGTAATGGCCAATTATGTATGTAAGTATGTAAAGGATAAATAAGACAAATGTATTCCTTGACAAAATCAAAGCTTTTGGCTGTAAACTATGACCCTTAGCGAAGTTTACATAATATTTTGCCCTTCAATACCTCCCATATTAATTTTCAGTTTTCAGTAAATTTAGTTCCTAATGTAAGAAGTTAATTGCATATTATACATATAAGTATGTATATAAAATATATACATATAAATATAAGTTTATAAAAAATAAGAAAATTCGATAGTAATGTGTATCCAAATATTATAATTTTATACACCTTCTTACCACTGTGCAGAAGAGGAAGAAAAAGATGAACAATGAATAAAACAGTAGCGAAAGCCAGAAAAGCAGTCAACAAAATGATTTGATTTTCAAAAATGCCATATGCTGCAAATAATACCATTCACTCGGTGATATTACCGGAAGGGACATTATCAAGTCAAAATAAAGAAAAACAACAACAAGAACAATAAGAAGAAAAGGGAAAGATTAAATGAATGGTTGGTTGGTTTCGTTGGTTTCATTGGTTTCGTTGGACACACAAGGCAAAAGCTTCAATGTTAAGAATGTTGCAGGCCTTTCACTACGAAACAATAACCCTAAAGTAAAGTAAAATATGACTGTTTCCAGTCATTTGTTACCAATGCCATGTTGAGATCTTTTTTTGTTCGGATTCTACAACAATGTATAAGAACTACAACAATGATAACAACGACAACAACTACCACATCAGCATTGTCATGTATTATTATCCTTATTCATAAAAAAAAACAGAGAAAAATAAGGACACCCATTATAATAGTTGCGTATGGAGTTTTCGGTGTAAGTCTGAGTGACTTTCCACGACTACATCATTGTCAACCATGTCATTCTTCTTCTGTGTGAGCCTGTACAACAACAAAAACCCACAACAATTGTAAATATTCAAACTCTATGTGTTTGAGGGCAAAAGGGTGGCAAATTGTTTTTTATGATTCTCTAAAAAGACTTCGTCGCTTAGGCACAAAAACCCAATCCATCCCAAACTAAAGGAGATCAACAGCAACAACAGTAAGGGTTGGTGTGGTGGACTCTTATAGCATCCTTGCAATTGATGGCTCAGTCAGAGAATTATCATATATTTATAACTGTATAAATTACAACAACAACAACAACAGCAACTATAACATCAGAAATAGTAAGAGTAAGAGTAAGTGAAACTAAACGCTACTAAATGCCTTAATCCCTCTATTGCGGAAATAAAACTTTAATGGAACGTCGAAAGAAGGTCGTTTAAATACATAGGCAGACATACAGACAAACAGACAGACATATCCAGTTGTTAACGCTAATGTAAGTAATTGAGTGCGAAAATACTGTCGCATTTAAAACGTTTAACACTGTGAGGGCTGGTAATTGAACATAATTTTATACGTTGACAACCCCGTATAATCCATTTCTATACGAATTGTTACGATTAAAGTGGTTATTGTTATTGTTGTTGTTGTTGTGTTTTATTCATTTTTTTTTGTCCACAAATATTTTATTTGATTTGCAACAGTTCAACTATGAAATTGATCCCAGTAATTATGATATTAAATTGAAAATTAAAATAAAAAACGATGGATTTCCTTTTTAAAAGAATTTAAAATTCATTTGTGAATATGCTGACAGTCATTAATTAAATCACATGGCTTTTCAAGAGTGAGTTAAATGTACATTATGACCGACAACTAATCCTGCAACAAAATGGAAAAAAAAACATTTCTTTAAAGGTGTAAATTCAGTCGGCGGTGAGCTCGACTAATAGTGTGAGGATTGTAGGTTCGTTTCCAACCAGAAACTCTGATCTCTTAAACTATACCGAGCATAAGGTCATGTATTTAATGAATAAAAAAAAATCCTAAATGTACTAGGATCCCTATGCGTAGAAGTGTAGGTTATCGAGTTAAGGAAAAAACACTAGAATTGAATTAACAATACTGTTACGAAAATCGAAGCATCGTTTAACATTAACATGAGAAACAAAAGCTACACTAACAAATACAACGAACTAGTTGCAAGTAAACTAACAACATCCGTACGAATGAAAGGGCGATAGACAAATAAGAGAGAACATAACAACAAGCAATAAGAATAGAATACACAAACAACAATGAAGTCGCAATAGAATTCTCGAGAAGGCGAAGATACGACCATTTTACTTTAAGAACTTTTACGTGGGCATATAAAAAGACAAGATAAAGCAGGCAACGAGTAGTAAGAATTCAGTCAGCCTTGTGGGGAGACGCGTTGCGTATGAAGAGAACAGTCATGGTTTGAAGAACAGTGGCACAAAAGTAGTGAGAACAAGAATTTATCCAAAACTAAACACAAATTTGCTTTTATTTTGTTTGCAATCAACGAACTCACATTCTAAACGTTTTTAAAAAGGTAAAACGTAACAATACATACATACATACATAATTGGCCATTACAACCCTTCAGTCGTAACGTAACAATCCGATGATTTATTCACCGCGCTCAGTGATGGAACCAACTCCCTTGCTGAGTGTTGAAGGACACTACAATAACACTCTCAAATTTTGTCTTACTTCAGATCCGAAAAAGTATACACTCTCGAGAATTCGGATCGCTTCACCAACGGCGGAACCCACTATTCAATGTAATCAAAAGAAGCGCTCGATTAAAATGGTGCAAGACACATTTTTATCCATCTGATCTCTTAGCTATTTACACCACTTTTATTCGTTCGAAAATGCAAAACTACCTTAATGTACGGACCCATGCTACGAAGCCTATTTTGAGGCTTTTCGACTGCGTATACGAGTATTCTTGATTCTTGATTATTAATGGCAGTTGGGTATTCAACATTATTGATTCGCTGTAACTTTGCCTAGTGTTTTACTATTCTATTACAGCGGATTGCGATCTTGTGAAATAAAGGGATTCGTTCTCGAAAGTCATATATATATATATATACGTCAGGGGTCGGCACCCAAAGAAGTTTTTTACACACATACACGAACATCAACAATGTTCGTAAAAAACAGAGTAAAAATACATTCAATTGCTTGTCAGCTTCATGCCGCTATTTTCAGGTGTCAATTATACACATAAAGAAATATTAGGGTAGGATTCACTAATAACAATGAGAAATGATTTCGATTTTTGAAAGAATATTTGTCAAGTTAAATACGCTATGTTTAGGGATTTTCCACTACACACATGTACATTAGGGTCGCCCCAAAATAAAAGTTGCGAATGTTCCCGACTAAAATGAAAGTTTGATTCATTCTAAGACTACGTTTCTCATAATTTTTGTCCTGGGGTCAATATTTGGTGAGCTGGATCAAAGTTACCCTTTTTTGAGGTTTTTTGAATTTTTTTCATATTTCTTCGAAAGGAACTATATATAAATTTGGTATCATATGAAAGGTCTTTAAGAGGCGCTTTCAATAGGTTAACAGAAATTTTAAAAAAAATTTTGAAAATTTCACACAAAATTTTTGTTTTTTTTTAATTTTTTCATAGAATTTACTTAACTAAATTGTTGAAATTTCTTGATTATAAAGATATTTTCTATGAATTAATATTTTTTAGTTACAACTATTAACCAATATTTATCATTAAGCAAATAATATATGTACTAATACAATGTAAAAATATATGTAATAAACAGTTTTTCATTTGCTGCTTAAAATAAACCACCACATTCTTAAGGAATAACAAGAAAATTACATTACAGCGGGATGTAACGTAAATGTTTTGGTTTAAATTGAAATATTCGTTGTATAACAAAATAAAAGTATAAGAAAGCTTATAAAATTTGCGTTATTTTGATGCCCATTACATATATGAATTGTTTTAACAGAGGTTGTCAGATAGCGAAGAAATTAGGTTTAAAAAAATGTTAATAAATATTGAACTAGATTGAATTTTGAAAAACGGAAAAATCATTTTGGTTAAATTACATGGTCTTTATAATCAAGAAATTTCAACAATTTAGTTAAGTAAATTCTATGAAAAAATTAAAAAAAACAAAAATTTTGTCCGAAATTTTCAAAATTTTTTAATTTTAAAAATTTTTTAAAAATTTCTGTTAACCTATTGAAAGCGCCTCTTAAAGACCTTTCATATGATACCACATTTATATATAGTTCTTTTGGAAGAAATATGAAAAAAAATCAAAAAACCTAAAAAAGGACCTTTTTATCCTTTGATCCAGCTCACCAAATATTGACCTCAGGACGAAAAAATTGAGGAACGTAGTCTTAGACTGAATCAAACTTTCATTTTAGTTGGGAACATCTATACCTTATTTTTTCTCCATACAAACGGGGCCCCCCTAATGTACATATTATTAGGTTAGTAAGTACAATTGAAAATAAAAGGAAAAATTTTCCTCTGGGTTATACATATGCTTCTCACAATTATACATACTCTCATTTTAATTATGTTCTCTTTGCCGACCACTGATCTACGCAGTATTAATCTCTCCTATAGATCATATTTATTCCTGGCCGATTGGTCAATGGAGCTCAGAATGCATTACAGGGAGAATTCGTTCTTCAACTGCAAACACTCTCCTTCCAGATGTTTTCCTGTCACTTAGGATGATTGAAATCTAACGTCATCAAACACTAATCCCACTTTTTTCTCTCTCACGAATTATTGTCAAGACGAACGAATTTCAAATTTAATAAACAAAAAATTATTATCAACTAATCGTCTGTTCATTTCGCCACAACAAATAAACGAGGCAGCATTAGTCTCTCGCTAGAAACTGATAGTCTTATAGAATTATCATTTACTACGCCTTTTAGTAGTCGCCGTAGTCTAGTAAGTAGTGTGTTCGCTTATTAGGCGTAAAGCCCGGGTTCGAGTCCCAGGCCAGACATCAAAACGAAATATGAAAAAAAAAATATTTCTTCAGCATCTTTTTCTCAAAATTTTTCGTTCGGAGTCGACGGTAAACTGTGGGTCCAGCCACTCACATATAAAATTAAGACACACAACATGAGTGGTGTGAGAAGCTAGGCCGTAATGCTGACTAAAGGGTTGTAATGGCCAATTATGTTATGTATGCCTTTATGTAGGAAAATTAAGGTGACACTATTTTCTTACCTTCAGCACAAAGCGCTGCCAGAGTAGGGATCACCTCCATAGTGTTGAGTAAATCGTGCATATTCAAACTAAATGGCAGCATTCCTACTAAACTGAATAAAGCCCTTTAATTTCATTCAAAAATTATATTTACTACACCATGCAAATTATCAGGAAATCAATAGCTAACATCAATTCAAATCAATTTCTAAATCAAAAATCAAACAAAACTGGTAACTCTTTAAAAGCATCGACAATATACCTGCACAGCAATACATGCCGAAAAAGCGTACACCCTTCCACCAAAAAAAAAATACGAAAATACATTTCCCTTTACCTCCTGCTGTTTAAGGAGGGCAAAAAGGATACTAAAGCGAGAGAGTGAGGGCGAGAATCATTGGCATAAATGCCTTTTATAAATGGCAAATGTACCATTACGACTTTGATTGTTTTACGCTCTGATGTGTCTATTGTTCGGGAGCGGATTTAAACAGGTGGTCTCGGCATGTGTTCACAACATCAAATACAACAAAAGATTTTGAAAAAAGAAAGCTCAAACACACACATTCTCATTTGTAGTCATTTACAATGCTACAACAACTATTATATTTATAAAAAAACAAAACACAAAAAAAAAACTTTGTTTACTCTGTTTAATTCTGTTGTTGTTTTTCCTTTTTTTTAAGAGTAGACAAGATGAATTTTTTTATGCTCCGTTCTTTTGTTTGCTGAGATGAGATTCCATTTTTTTGTTGTTATTTTATTTGTTTTGCCAACATTATGTTAAATAACGACTGTTTATCTTTTGTTTTCCGTTGTTTTTGTTTATTTGTTTGTTAATTACATTGTTGTTGTTGTTGTTAGTACGACTATTATTATTTTACTCTGCCACGGAAAATTCAAAAGTTAAATAGAAATAAAAAAAACTTTTGTTTTGAAATTTGTTGCCTAAATTAACCTGGGGTAACCAGACATTAAATTTTATAAAATTATCAAATCAGTTTTATTATGAGCGCTAAGTGGGTTTGGAAACGAAATAATGTTTGAATCCAAAAAACCGAGATTTCACACTCACACCTGACTTGAAATTAACCTATTTACGCCTCAAACTTACATACATATGTACATAATTGGCCATTACAAACCTCCTCACACCACTCATGTTGTGTGCCTTAATTTTATACTTGAGTGGCGGGACCTACAGTTTAACGTCGAATCCGAACAACAAATTTTTGAGAAACTTTTTCATGGCATGTTTGTTTATTCTCACCAGAAATCTGCTGAGAAGAAGTCGCCGAAGAAATATTTTTTTTTTTTCATATTTCGTTTTGATGTCGGACCTGCGGTTCGACCCCGGGCTTTACGTACACACTCCCTACTAGGCTAAGGCGACTACTACTTTTATACTTCAAACTTCTTTTATACTTATCCAGTGGTAGACTATATCCTTAAAAACTTCAGCTGCGGTGAAAAATCCAATAAATTCAGCAAATACTTCTGCTTTTCCTGCTTAAAATTAATATACTACACAATCTTTAACAAAACAGTATAAATGTACCATTCCTTCCTTTTTCTAGCTGATACATAGTATGTCGAAGTCGTCGTAGTCTATTAGCTAGTGTGTTGACTTATTAGACGTGAGGCCACGGTTCAAACCCCAGGTCAGACATCTCAAACAAAATGAAGTATGAAAAAATATTTCTTCGGAAACTGTCTCTTAGCAGATTTCTGGCAAAAACTTTGAGCGTAAATAAAATTGGAATGAAAAGTTTCTGTTGTTTGGAGTCGTATTTGAACTGTAGGTCGCTCCACTCCTGTATAAAGGTAACATACACAACATAAGTGGTGTGAGAAGCGAGGTCGTAATCCTGACTTATAGGTTTTAATGACCAATTATGCATGTACGTACATATGTATGTAGTAAATATCGCCGTCGAAATTCCAAAATAAAGCAGTACTGCTTTCCGACTGACTGAAAGCGGTTAAATTTGGACTCATCAGACCAGATAACACGTTTCCAATCATTTGGAAAGCAGTACTGCTGGCGCAGACCCGGGGAACATGTTCAAAGACACAATGTGAAGCAAACTGATAAACAGTGTGGCGGAAATATAATGGATTGGGGATGCTTTACATGGTGGCATGTTGGCTCTCTGCATTTCGTAAATGGTACATGAGAAAAGAAGACTATCTGCAGATTCTACAAACCCTTCTTCCCAATTTTATGGACAAATGTACTTATCCGGAAAAAGAATTTGTTTTTCAACAGGATGGTGATCCGAAGCACACTGTAAAAATTGTAAGGGAATGGATTGGGAAACCAAATTTTCAGTTGATGGAATGGCCAGCACCAAGTCCCGACATCAATCCGATTGAAAAACGTTGGTCAATTGTGAAAAGCCGGCTCGGGAAGTATGAAGCAGCCCCAACAAATGTGGACAAACTTTGGGTACGTACAAATGCTGAATGGAATCGAATACCAAAAGATGTTATCGAAAATTTGGTAGAAAGCATGCCAAACCTTGATTTACGCGGTTGTTTCTAATAAGGGTCTATGGACCAAATGTTGAAATTGGGTTAGTTTCTTTAATTTTCTTGAAACGTTATTTTCGTTTTTTCTTTCAAAATCATTGAATTCATCTCATTAATTATTTTTTCTTTACTGTTGTTTGTTAAAAATAAAATAATAAATTAAAATTTTTTTTTATTTGCTTGTATGGTTTTGTTTTTATGGATGTCGAAACTCAGAATGAACGTGAACATACACTCACTTCTGCTCGCCACTGTAGGTGGTTGTAAATAAGATATAAAAGTCTTAAGAACCCAAGGCATTTTAAAGCTTCTTGCAACACTTAAAAAAAATGCATCAAGAGCGTCTAAGTCACTAATATTTATACCCACCATAGTTATACATAACATAATATTTTTATAGCGCTAGTTATGTAATAAACAAAATAGGGTCTTATAAGCATTAAAATCGACCGCATTAGGAGATTGTCTGCAGGTCGGATGCGAGTGTATCAATCTCCAACGACAGTGGTCACTTTCATACCTCTGTATGATTAAACCCAAATTTCTGTCTCGATTTAATCGATATTTTTTTTTTCATAAAGATGAGCGATTCCGTTACCAGACATATAATTTGTGTACTGATATTAACATTCTGGGTGAGATGACAAAGTTTCCGGTTTAAATGCCCAAATTCCAAGCTAGATTAGCTTGGTTTAACGCTCGTTTCTTGTACACGTTTCATAGCATATGGTGGATTATCATGAAATTTAGAGAACGAAAGGGAAGCAGAAACGGATTTTTAAATATTTTCTTGTAGTCTTGTCTTTTGACATTGGTCGGGTAAAAAGTATACAATTTACAAAAATTCGTTCATATTAAAGTAATTGCAGTATAAACCAAGTATAAACAAAAAAAATATATTTTGTCAACAGCCTACGTCTTTCAAGTATTCCCCCACGCTTCAACATCGCTCCATGTGTCGGATGTGGAATCTTTTTAGATCTACAGGAGCTTTTAATTTGCATTAAACAACCAAATTATGATCGAAGTATTGCAACATTATTCAGACTAAAATATTACCTATAAGGACAGACGCAAAACCAGGGACCGTAACTGTTATGACTTTTATCGTAAAAGTCAGAAAATAAAAGTTATTTTTTAACTTTTATTTTTTCGAGCAGAAATAAAAGCTATTTTGGTTTTTTCAAACCAAAGATTAGTGTTTAATATACCCAAAACTTAATTTTAATAATTTTCTGACATAAATTACTTCAATTTTTTAAAGAATTTTTTAATAAATATTATGAATTCATCATGAATTGAAACAAAAATAACTTTTAATTCTGCTCGAAAAAATAAAAGTCAAAAATAACTGTTATTTTTGCTAGAAAAAATAAAAGCTAAAAAATAAAAAATAAAAAAAAAAAAAGTTAATAAAAATAAAAATAAGTTAAAAAATAACTTTTATTTCTGCTCTTAAAAATAAACGTCAAAAAATAACTTTTATTTCTGCTCGAAAAAATAAAAGTCATAAATAAGGGTTATTTTTGCTCGAAAAAATAAAAATCAAAAAATAACTGTTATTTTTTTTTTCTAAAAAATAAAAATCATGTTTTTAAAAAGCATCGCATTTTATAAAAATTTGGTCCAAGACAATCAAAGTGGTATACTTGGTTTTGTTCTCCGACATTTCCTTGCGGTTGCTTTTTTTAATCAAAAATTCAAAAATAACAGTTATTTTCGGTCCCTGCTTTTATATCAAAAAATCAAAAAATAACTGTTAATATTGTATAAGGATATATAAAGGGTCCGCCAAATAACTTTTTTTTTTGAAAATGCTTTAAAAAAAGCTACTGAATATTTTCCTAAATTTCGTTTTTTATTTGAAAGTACAATCATTCCGGTTAATAATGGAAAATAATTTCATTCAAATGGCTGCCTCGGCTGGCCATGCAGTAGTCAACACGATCGGTCCAATTTTTAATCACATTATCGATTGTGTGCAGCTGTATGTCACCAATGGCTTCACGAATATTCTCCTTTAAAGCGTCAATTGTCTCTGGCTTGTCGGTGTAACACTTATTTTTGACGGCACCCCACAAATAATAGTCCAACGGTGTCAAATCGCAGCTCGGAGGTGGCGAAACGACATCAGCTCTGCGGCTAATAATGCGATCTTCAAAAACAGGGCGCAAAACTTCGAGTGTAGCTTCGGCTGTGTGGCACGTAGCGCCGTCCTGTTGAAACCAAATGTTGCCAATATCCTCCTCTTCAATTTTTGTGAACAAAAATTCGTTCAACATGCGCCGATAACGATCGCCATTGACTGTAACGGCCACTCCTTGCACATTTTCGAATTATGCCTCTGGATCAAAATCCGCACCAAACAGTGACTCGTTTTGGGTGCGTCGGCTTTTCAATGTATGCGTGTGGGTTTTCTGTGCCCCAAATGCGACAATATTGCTTGTTTACATGCCCGCCAAGATCAAAATGAGCTTCATCTGAAAATATGATTTTTGTAGGAAGGATTGTACTTTCAAATAAAAAACGAAATTTGATTTGATTTGATTACAGCATTTTCAAAAAAAAAAGTTATTTGGCGGACCCTTTACATAAATATTTTCGGTTAGATTCTAGTGCTCATACCTTAAAGAGTGTTTATACCACACTGAAGATTGACCAATAATGCCGCGTGCTTTTGGGTTTATCGACAGCTACCTTTATATTGGTTTTTGGGCATAGCTATATATATAGAATTAAAAGAACATGTAAACAGTAATCTCACACATGCTTCACTCTTTAGCAAAGGAAAGACAATAAAATGAATCTAAATGTAGAGAAATTAGATTAATTTGGTGTGTTTGGGTACACATAGACCACAACATGTGTTCACATAGACTACAATATTGCTATCTAATCCATCATGGCAGTAATAAGAGGACACAGGTCCCTTGGCATATACGTCCAAAAGCTGAAGAGCTCTAAAATTTCCTGGAAAAACTGTAATGACAAAAATGAAGAGGAGACCACTGAATACGATTCCGTTTATTACTCGTCATTTAAGAGCCAGAGACAAAATAGCTTTGGACATAAATCGACAGAACTTATCTTGCTAATAATTACATTCAAAAGTATGGATGATATTAAATGGAAACTGAGGCAAATCATGATAAGAATAAGGGTATTTACAATTAGCGCCACATTAAACCGAATATATATACATACCCGCGTACAGTAAGATTCGTTCCAATAATTTCCAGCGCTAAACGAAACAGCGTTAAACGAGGCAACTAATAAATCATATGTGACGCAGGAAGATGAGTTTTTACTGTGATTGTAACTTCGGAAAATGCAGTTGGAATCATTATTCTAGACAGACTAACAAAAGATCGTTGGAAAAGATACATAGTATACGCGGTCGCTATATAGTGCACCGCTTTTGTACTACCGCGTAATTCTGAAAGAGCGTTAAGCGGAGCAGCGTTAAGAGGGGTCATACTGTAATTAGTATACAAATCGAAGAAGAGGTAATGTTTACTAAAATTAGTGAACTACTTGGAAATAAAACATGACATAAATTGATACATATTTCATAAATAAAACGGAGAGGATTACGGACTATTTGAGCCATCTAATGGCACACCGTAGTATAGTGGGTAGTGTGTTCGCTTATTAGAAGTTAAGGCCGGGTTCGAGCCCCAGGCCAGACATCAGAACGAGATATGAAAAAAAATTTTCTTCGGCGACTTCCTTTCAGCATATTTCTGGCAAAAACTCTGAGATTAAATAAAATTACTATGTAAAGTTTCTCAAAAAATCTGTCGTTAGAAATCGACTTTAAACTGTAGGTCCCACCACTCAAGTATAAAATTAAGGCACACAACATGAGTGGCGTGAGAAGCTAGGCCGTAATCCTGACTGAAGGATTGTACAGGCCAATTATGTTATGTATGAGTGGCACACATAAGGCAACCCTTGCTCAGCAATAGCTACTACTGCTACCAGTACACTTTTCTACCGTTACAAATGAAAGAATGATAAGGAAAACGCAATCCTTTTATAAACAGTACAAAAGCTTACGTATAACATTAAAGTGCTGCGTATAACATTACAGCTACGGCGGCCTGCTGTTAAGCAGGGATTACCCCGATAAACCTCTGAGCCATGGAAGAGCAGAAACTATTTATGTCAAAACGAGCAAAAAAATCAGTCAAGGCGAAACACCACTACAGTGAATAGAGGTTCATTCCAAACACCTAGGAATTGATTTATCCGAGAAACGGGGAAGTAAAATATTCTCTGACGCAAATGGATCACACAATATGTGTGTACGCCATAATATTTTTGACTTCATTGAAATAAATACATACATACATACAAACATAATTGGTCATTACAACCCTTCGGTCAGGAATACGGCCTAGCTTCTCACACCACTCATGTTGTGTGCATTAATTTTATACATGAGTGGCGGGACCTACAGTTTAACGTCGCCTCCGAACGACAGATTTTGAGAAACTTTTTCATGGCAGGTTTATTTACTCTCAGAGTTTTTGCCAGAAATCTGCTGATAGGAAGTCTTAGAAGAAATATATTTTTTTCGTATTTCATTTTGATGTCTGGTCTGGAGCTCGAAGCCGGGCTTTACGTCTAATAAGCGAACATACTACCTACTAGACTACGGCGTTAAAATAAATATCTCCGAGAAATCTAGATTTTGCTGAGAAAATGGCTCAGTGTTAAAAATAATTTATTGTAAATGTAGCCATTCAAATATTGTATAATTGTGGACGAAATTGGAAGTCTGAACACGGACTCCTAGAAGATACAGTTTTAAATCGACTTCGAGGGACACATTTTTTGAGAAACTTTTCATGGCAGTTTTTATTTACTCTCAGAGTTTTTTCCAGAAATTTTCTGAGAGGAAGTCGCCTAAGAAATATTTTTTCATATTTCGTTTTGTTGGGCAATAAGCCAAATAAGACACCGGCGACAAGGAAATGAAACGAAAATTATTCTGAAATGGATAAAATTCTGAAATAGAATTCCCGAATTTTTAGTCTTTAAAAATCATCACTTTAAGTGATGTTTCACTATGCAAAATTAAATATAAAAATACTTCGAAAAGGTTTCATTAAATTCCTTGAATTTAACCATTTTCCTTCGATAGGAGTTTTAGTGAAATCAAAATTATTTGTAATGAATTTCAACGTGTCATAAAGACTGTAATCACTATTTCTATTGACTTTAATACCAAATCAAACAACTGAAGTAGTCGTTGAAATCATTAAAAAAATAGTATAAAATACCATAAAGCAAATACAAATAGTGGTAGTAACTGAAATACAAATAAATAAATACGAATAAAAATAATAATGTATTGTTATTTAATCTAGATCTAAAGACATATAATGTCGGCATAATTTCAAACGACTTTCGATGTTTGAATATTTCTTTACATAACAATTGAAAATGTCACATTTAAAAATGACAAATAAAACAGATTGCTATAACAAATACATACATACTTACGCATACAAAGTTATAGCAATTGTCAACCATAGATCCACTAGTTGAATTAAAAGTTAAATAATATTGTATTGTACATATATATCAACTATACATTAAATAATAAAATAATAGAAATAGAAAACCCATTAAACGCTTATCGTTTACCCGGAACTTATCAGTTTTAAACACAACTTACCGTAGCCGTAGCCATAGCCCACAACCACTAACCCATTCAGACCCACCAAACTGAAAGGAAAGGCGATAACGAATCACCGTTGAGTTTCGTTTAATATGCCATAATGTTATAAATTTATGCGATATCAGACAATGAGTTAGCTATACCCCAGCCATGTACACTGTTTGTCATTCAACTTTTCTATGGTTGTGGTCAATTTCTAATCGTAACTGGATTTTTTTTTTCATAAGAATTTCAATATTTTTTTACCTCAAGTGTGCGATTGGTATTTTAAACTTTTTAACTTGATTTCACAATCTATGTGAACTTTCCGCTCAATATCATAACAATTGCATCATACAGTGTAACATATTTATTTGGAGACAATGTTTTCTTCAGTTCAATTCAGTTCAATTATCATTACCATGTCAAAGGTCGACAGGGTTGCCAGCCGTCGCCGCATAGTGACAACGTCCTCTGAAAAACTCTATTCGATTGTTGTATTTGCTAATAAAATTGTATCCCTTCTCCATAGTTAGCCCGGCATCGCCTTACTTTAATGTTACCTTCATTGGGAAATGGATCACTTGTATGTAACTTATAGAATCGTAAACTATGCATTTGATCAGGTTATGATCTTTAGCAAAGTTGTTGAGCATGAGCCGGGAAGGTTTCTAAATATGACCAATTTAAGATAGGTAGCGCCCGTGTAAACTACTCAAAATGAATTAAAGCGTTTACGCAAAGTTGTTGCGCATAAGTCGACGGAGGTTTCTAAGTTGGTGCGATGGATGGCGCCACAGAGAATTATTCAAAATGAATTGAATCGTAAATTATGTGTTTTATTATATGTTGATCGGACAAATACCAGACATTTTAGGATTCATCATTTATGATTTTAATAACAGTTAGTATAACTCATTCCCGTAAAATGTCAATCACAAATTTGGAACATTTTAATTTTGGAAAATTTTTAAAAATGCTCTTGGGTTCAATTGGATTGGCTACATTGTGAGATTCTAATAAATTAAAACGCGTTTTTCACGTCATTCCCGTGCAATCAGGCCTCCAAAGCGGCAAGCAATTGGTCGACCTACACCTCAAGCACGGAAGAAAAGAGCATTACGAGCCTCAGAATCAGACGAGCAACGAGCATTGAGAATGGAAAATCTTCGAGTACATGCTGCTGAGACCCGTTGGCATGAATCACTTGAACAACGAAAAGTGAAATTAGAAACTAATAGAATGCGTGGTACTCAGTCCTGTTCGTCTGAATCATCTGAACAACGGGCAACAAAATCTAAACAAAATAAAATGATTCAAAATTAATTGAATATTTGTGTAGTCTTTCCTTCAAATTTACTTTAGTTGGTGGCGCAACAACACGCACAGGATACAGCTATTAATTAATAAAATACGAAAACCAAAATGAGAAATTATGTTCCAACTATATATTCTGATATTCCAATTTAAACCGCTTATTTTTGCAATGAAGCAATTTAACCACTACGCTATGCGGCATTTAAATACACTTGCTTACATTCATGAGAATATCTGGTAAATTGTAAATAAGGTCAACTAAAGCGGCACTCTTTTTAAGGACAGCTTTCTCCTCCTCAAATTTTTTCTCAGTTGTTCTATAACAATTTGAATAGGTAAGAATTTTAACAAATTAACTTCACTTTAGACAATTATCAACCAACTTCATTATTTTGAAGGTTATAGTACAGTAACCCCGTAAACTTGAAGGTGAGGCTCTTGAGTATGTATCCGAGGGAAGGCGGATGAGAGTAAGACAGTAAGTACGAGTCAGGTTGAAGACGATTATCGAAATTGAGCATGAAAAATTGGAGGATGAACTCATACTGGGTAATCCATTCTTATAGAGCCTAAATAGTGTAGGGTTATAATATAGCCACTATAGCCTAAGCTCAGGTTTTCAAATTCAGTGAGATCATTCATTTGAAATCGCCGTAGTCTAGCAGGTAGTGTGTTCTGACTTCCTTTCAGCAGATTTCTGGCAAAAACTTTGAGAGTAAATAAACCTGCCATGAAAAAGTTTCTCAAAAGTCTGTCGTTTCGGAGTCGACGTTAAATTGTAGGTCCCGCCACTCAAAGTATAAAATTAAGGCACACAACATGAGTGGTGTGAGAAGCTAGGCCGTTATCCTAACTGAAGGGTTGTAATGGCTAATTATGTATGTATGTATGTATATATATATCTTAATAAAATGAAGATGCATGCAAACAAGGCAAAGTTTCTGATTGTGGTCAACGTGGCGACCTCCAGGACGATCCTTGTCTTGCTGTATTCAAGTTGACACGCAGCCTCCTCGTGGCCCCTCCTGGATGGCATTCTAGCACCCGCTAGATGTTAACTAATGCGTGCAGCGAAGTCCAATCCCCTGGACGTTAAATTTGGGTTGTGCGTAGGGCTTGGAACCCACCACGTAAAAATCCCCCTCCAATGAAAACCAGAAGTACAGAATCCGATAAGATCCCCTTAAAAGTTGACGACCACGGCAAACGTATAAAGGACTACGATTTACGTATTGGCACATGGAACGTCCGCACCCTTTACAGGGTAGGCGCTTCCGCCCAGCTGGCGGATGCCCTCATTAAATGTAGGACTGACATCACTGCCATACAGGAAATGCGGTGGACAGGACAAGGATGCAAAAGGCTTGCATCTTGTGATGTTTACTACAGCTGCCATGAAGATAAGCACGAATTCGGATGCGGCTTTGTGGTTAATAAGAGATTTCGTCACCTCGTCTCTGGGTTCACACC
This sequence comes from Sarcophaga rosellei, assembly GCA_930367235.1. Classification (NCBI taxonomy): domain Eukaryota; kingdom Metazoa; phylum Arthropoda; class Insecta; order Diptera; family Sarcophagidae; genus Sarcophaga; species Sarcophaga rosellei. Next base: position 70,179,984 of record OV884019.1, read on the forward strand.
TGTGAACGAAAGAATAGCCACAATCCGCATCAAGGCAAAATTCTACAACATAAGCCTAATTTGTGCCCACGCCCCGACGGAAGAAAAGGACGATGCGGTGAAGGATGCCTTCTATGCTAAACTCGAGGACGTATATGATAAGTGCTCGGCCCATGACGCCAAAATCGTCCTCGGAGATTTTAATGCGAAGGTCGGGCGGGAAGGTATCTTTGGCCCCACTGTCGGACAGTTCAGCCTCCACGCGGACACTACCTCCAATGGTATGAGGCTGATCGATTTCGCCGCGGCTCGCAACATGGTAGTATGTAGCACCAGGTTTCAGCATCTCGACATTCATAAGGCCACCTGGATGTCCCCCGATCGATCAACATCCAACCAGATCGATCATATTGTGATAGACGGAAGGCACGTTTCCAGTGTACTAGATGTGCGTACATTCAGAGGTCCAAACATCGACTCGGACCACTACCTTGTCGCAGCCAAGTTCCGATTGCGCATTAGCGCCTCGAGATCTGCGCGCTCTAGTACATTGCGAAAGCTGGACGTCAAGAAGCTGCGATCACAAGGGGCAACTGAGGCGTTCTCCGCTCAACTCTCGGATAAGCTCCGTCGCTCCCCATCCAATCTCAGCGACATTGGTGGACTGTGGGCCAACATTTCCCACTCTTTGCGCACTACTGCGGAAACAGTCCTTGGTTTCGAGCGCCCACCCCAACGAAATCAATGGTACGACGAGGAGTGTCGCGAGGCTGCTGCAGCGAAAAACGCCGCATACAAGAAAACGCTGCAGTCAGCCGCAACGCGAGCCATTGTCGAGAACTATAGAGAGAGGAGAAGGGATGAGAGACGCCTTTTCAGACGCAAGAAGAGGGAGCAGGAAAGGCGTGAGCGCGAGGAAGTCGAGATGTATAGGTGTAGGAATGATGCTCGAAAATTTTATCAAAAGGTTAAGCGTCTAACCGAAGGTTTTAAGCCCGGAGCGTCTTCCTGCAAAGACGAAAACGGAAACCTGATAACAGACTCGCAAGTGGTGCTGAGGTTATGGAGGAAACACTTCTCTACTCTGCTGCAAGGTGATGACGACAACAATTCCGCCTGTAGAGATGATGTTTCGAACCCGATCGACGATGACGGCGTGGAGATTCCGCCGCCTAGCCATGAAGAGGTCAAAGTCGCGATTATGCGTCTTAAAAACAATAAAGCGGCGGGTCCTGATGGCCTCCCCGCTGAATTGTTTAAGACCGGATGTAATGAGTTGGTAGGGCGCATGCACCAACTTATTTACAAAATATGGCTAGAGGAAAGTATGCCCAAGGATTGGAACCTCAGTGTCCTCTGTCCTGTCCTGAAAAAGGGAGACCCTACGATATGCGCCAACTACAGGGGTATAAGTCTTCTCCCTATCGCATATAAGGTTCTTACAGGCGTATTGTGTGAACGATTGAAGCCACTCGTAAAAACACTGATTGGACCTTATCAGTGCGGCTTCAGACCTGGCAAGTCCACCATCGACCAGATCTTCACACTACGCCAAATCCTGGAAAAGACCCACGAGAAACAAGTCGACACACACCATCTTTTTGTCGACTATAAGGCAGCCTTCGATAGCCCCATAAGGGATCGTGTTTTTGCCGCAATGTCTGAGCTCGGTATACCTGCGAAGCTGATAAGGCTATGCAGAATGACGTTGAGCAATTCCTGCAGCTCCGTCAAGGTAGGAAAGGACCTCTCCGAACCTTTTGATACCGTGCGAGGTTTCAGACAAGGCGACCCCTTATCATGCGACCTCTTCAACTTCGTCATGGAGAGTGTTCTGCGAAAGGCGGGAGTGCATCGCAATGGCACTATTTTTCAAAAAAGTGTCCAGTTGCTTGCGTACGCTGACGACATTGACATTATAGGGCGTACCAAGCGAGATGTTACTGCTGCCTTTAGTGCTATTGAACGAGAGTCTAGTAAGATGGGTCTGGCAGTAAATGAGGGCAAAACAAAGTATATGTTATCGACAAGTAGAGACGCGCGGCGTATTGATTCTCAGATTACGGCCGATAACTATACTTTTGATACGGTCAAGGAATTCATCTATCTTGGCTCCGCCGTTACCACCAGAAATGATGTCAGTCTGGAGATCAAGCGTAGGATCACTCTTGCCAACAGGTGTTACTATGGTCTCAGTAGGCAATTGAGTAGCAGAGACCTCTCTCGCGCGACAAAACTAACACTCCACAAGACGCTCATCCTCCCCGTGCTTCTCTATGGCGCAGAGGCATGGACCCTATTAAGAACAGATGCAGCAGCCTTGCGAGTGTTCGAGAGAAAAGTCCTACGCAAGATCTTCGGTCCAGTGCGAGTTGGCGATGATTTCCGTATCCGATCCAACAGTGAGCTGTATGAGCTCCTCAACGACGTAGACGTTGTACAGCGCATTAATATCCAGCGGCTGCGCTGGCTCGGCCATGTCGTTCGAATGGAGGAGGATGCTCCGGCGAGACGGGTATTTGATGCGGGAATCTGCGGAAGTCGGCGAAGAGGACGACCTTGTATCCGTTGGAAGGACCAAATCGAGGAAGCCCTGTCATCGATTGGTGTGACCAACTGGCGTAGGCGCGCAAGAAGCAGAGGCGCCTGGAAGGATGTGTTACGGCAGGCCGAAATCCGTTAAACGGGTTGTTATGGCCAATTAAGTAAGTAAGTAAGTAGTAATAAAATGAATTGCTTAATTGTATGTGAAGTCATGCCGCATCGCGTAAATAACTCCGGAAACACCAATATCTGCCACTTAAAATTCTTCTGTGCTTAAGTAAATTTCCATTACTGTGTTAAAAAGTTTATTTTCTTTATCTCTTCATATTGTACTTTCGTTTGCTTAACAATTACATTTTTTTTTATTTTATTTTATTTATTTATGGCCTCTTTATTATAGACATTTACGATTATCGATACAAAAAAAAGAATAAAAATTTTGTATAAAAAAAAGGTAAAGAAAAAAGTTCTATTCTTGAGACCCTTTAATGAATGATAAGATTTCCTTTTCTAATCACTGTCCATTACTATTAAAATATTGACATTTCGTAAATTCTATTGCTTTATAATGACAAATTTATTTATTATTTGTGAAATAATCGTTTAACTGTGATTCTTTTATTGATTTATTATTGATTTATATTTCTTTATTGCCCCCCCCTCCTTTTGTGATTTTAATTACTCAACTCTTTTGATTCTTTTTTTTAAGAAAATTTATTAATTACAGGCCTTCAATGAAACATCTTTTAAGAAAGATAAAAAAGATAATGACAGTGATTAAATTTCAATAATGCCGATTTTTAATAATCGCCATAAATAAAGTAATTCAAATTAGTTTGTTTGGAAGCTTTTGGACTTTGATTTTAAGTGATCGATTAATAATTTATAAAAATTCTTAAGGAAGAAAAATATTTTGCTTCAAACTTTTATAATCTGTTATCGATAAATATTAAGTATTTTCTATAGAATTAATCTTGTATAATTTGTTCCCATACAAATTGTTTTCCAGTGTTTTGCAGTCGTTTCTACGTAATACTAGGATACTTATTTAGCTTGCCTTCGATTCTCAGACCGTGAACCGTGCCATTTTCTACTCCACAGTGTGTTCCCGAAATCGCAATTTTTCAGAGTTGTTTACTCGGTATACTGGATCAGAAGGTGCATAAAATTATTTTCAAAGGTTTGTTATTAAAATGAAAGATTATAGTTTACACATGTATTAGTGACTTATTTACTTAAGTAGGTCGGCTGGTGAAGAGACCATCTATACAGTTCAAGGCCTTATACCTATGCACTTACGCCATGCAATCAACTTGTTGCGCCTTCACCAACCGTACATTCTACAGGAAGTCTGTATCTTTTACAAACTTTCTTAGCTGCTCTCAGTCCATACCTCTGAGATGATTTATGTTTGGTAAAGTAAACTCCTTAATAATTAGGAGCTTAAGCTTAGGAAGGATGAGCAAAGACATAAAAAGTCGTACTTTGTTTCGATGCCATTACCATTCCGATCACGGATACACGGTTCAGGCAAAGAATCCCGTAAGTGCCCTTACTAATGTACTCAAGTTGATTTGATTTAATTTTATTATTATTCATTTCCAATCCCTACTTAACGACACATAACTACTATTAATCGCCTCCATACATTCTAGGACAGTAATTGAACCCGTGTCCCTAGATGCTATTACCGTATTTGCCATTTAACTGTCAGTAAAAGTATTTAAATCTTACACGTTAAGTTTATCACATTATCACCAATCCTTTTAGAAAAACCCAATTCTTCTTCTAAGTAGAGAATCAGTCCCATATGAGAGTAACTATGCGAACCAGTTGACAAGTAACCTGCTTACATAATTATTTGATTAAAGAACCTAAAAGATATTAAAATGAAACAACAGCCACTATTATATCGTAAATCCTAGAAGGTTTTGCCTTCTCAATCTATTTCCTCAGAAACATTGTGTCTTTAGGACTTTAGTAGAGTTTTCGTTATCCAAATGTCAGCGTAATTGCTCTGAAAGCCTTTTTAAAATCCATGGAAAGCAGGGTATTAGAAAGAGTTCTATTGATAATATTAGCAATTATTTCGAATGCTATGCTTAGGAACGTGATTCGTCTCCAGTTTATGCACTCCATGAGATAAAACATTCAGAAATTGACGTAATGTCAGCTGAGGGCTATTTGGGCGAGAATTGTGAGATCACGGTATTAAAAAATAAAAAAACTCTTTAAGACTTTATCTCAGCAGTCCTCTGCCAAAAACTCTGAGAGTAAATAAAATTGCCATGTAGAAGTTTCTTAAAACTGTTGTTAGGAATCAATATATAAAAAGAACGCACATTTCACAGGGGTGTTAGAAGCTATATTTTAATCCTAACCTAAAAAGATTTTAAAGACTAGTTAAGTAAGTACATATATCTAACTTACCAGATAACCACTTCAAACACTTCCAGAACTTGAGAACTTTTAGAGCTCGCGTAGTTAAAAAGATTCTGACGCAACTCCATCTTGCTGACGTAACCTCAATATTCAAAATCCTGAAAATTACCGACCAATGGCAAAATCTAGTGTAATTTCCAATTTTATACATTTAAAGTATAACTCAGCACTTTTGAAATATCTGTAGTCCATTCAGTACACTTTACATTTCGTTCTAGTAGTAACCTAACTAACTAACCTAAGGAGTATCGCTACCTCAAAGGTGTAAACAATTTATTCAACAATTTGGATGAATGGATGGAAATATCGAAACGTTTTACATTTGGTGTTGTAGAGAATTTCTGAGGGATCTCATTATATTCAAAGATCGTATGTTTTTACGTAGTACTCATAAAGCATATACATCGGTAATGGATTCGCACAAGGCATTACGATTAGAATTTGTCCTTTAGCGAGATTCTTATTAAATAAAATAATATAATCTAAATAAATTTAAATCTAACAATCGCCCAAACCTAGTTCTAACACAATGCACGGCATGAGTAGGAATTATTCCTTAAAATTGCTTAAATAAGCACAAATTGCACGTTATTAAGTGATAAACTTCTATGGTACCAATTCATAAGGTACTTTTATATAATACTAGCTGTACCCTGCGCGCTTTACTGCACTACAAACTAAAATAAATTTGAAGGAAAGACATTAGACAAATATCCAATTAAGTTTGAATCATTTTATTGATTTTGTTTCCCGTTGTCCAGATGATTCAGACGAACGGGCCTGAGTAGTACGCATTCGATCAAGTAATTCATTGTTCAAGTGATTCATGCTAACGGATCTGTGCGGCATGTACTCGAAGATTTTTCAGTCTCAATGCTGATTCTGAGGCTAGTAATGCTCTTTTCTTTTCTTTTCAACACAGGATCAAATGCACAGTTTACGATTTAATTAATTTCGAAGAATTTTCAGTGGCGCCACCTGTCGGAAATTGGTTATACCAACTTAGAAACCTTCGTCGGCTCATGCGCAACAACTTTGCTAAAGATTAAATGCATAGTTTACGATTCCATAAAGTACATTCATTTTTATATGTATATAAATAATTTAAACTTGAAAAAAAAATAAATAAAACAAAAGTCTACGAATTTAATTTTGGTTATATTTTTTCTTATTTGGTGAATTTTTTCACAAATGTTGGTTACAAAATTTTTTTCTTTCCCTTCTATCTTTCCCCCCACGTCGTTCTTTACACTTTATTTTCTTTGGTTTTATACATCAAGAATCACAGATAGCATACTTGTAGGGGTAACTACTATGCGTATGAGTAATATATTTCAAATGCAATTAAGTATTAAGTATGTAGCATACGTGGGCATGGCCCCTCGCTCATTTGGAATATCAACATAAAAAGTAGCCTATAACTCCTTCCAGACATACAGGAAGATACTGTGAAAATTTCAAGAAAATCGGTTCAGCCGTTTAATCGTTCAAACATACAAACATACAAACATACAATCAAACACACATTCATTTTTATATATAAGATTGAGTCCAAATAGACCCAATTGTACTTATATATGAGTAACCAGTGTTGCTAAAGCCATCTTTTTGAAAATGAATGGATTTTCGTTTTTGTGCTACTCCTTTTATTTGCTCTACTTCATCATCTGTTTTCTTTCTTTGCCAAATCATAGAGTAAAGCATCAGGATTTCATTATAAATATTTTGTTGCTATAAACACAACATAACAAGGACATGGACAACAACAACGAAAATATATTGAAATGTATACAAAAGTTATAAACAAATAAACAAACATTTTTAAGTGCTTTAAACAAAAACGAAAAAAAAACAAGAGAAAAGTTTCTACATTTTCTAAAGAGGTAAATAATATTTCTTAAGGCAACAAATACACAAATACATACATACATACATTCATACTCGTATACATATGAATAAGAAATCAAAAGAAATATTTGTTGGTTCTTAAGTAAATACTAACCAACTTGAGCAAAAAAAAAAAAACAAAAGAGAAATAAAAATAAAAAATTATAATCAACTAAAACCAAGAGACTCTTTATTTTCAAATATTGTCCTTTGAGATTGTTATTGTGTTGGTAATAAGATGTTGATGTTGTTGTTGTTGTTGCTGTTGTTGTTTTTAACTTATTTATTTGTTAAAATAACAATTTAAAACACATCGAATACATAAAGGATTGCTTCTTTGAAATGTAAAGATAGTTGCTATTGCTATTTATTTCCTGGAGAATAGTCACCAGACTCTACAGCCTTGATGATTATTTTCTTATGCATACTAATAGTATGGCTGGTCTAACTCTATTTTTTATGATTGGTTTGTTTCAATCTGAATTCCACGTTGGCTAAGTCCTTTAGGTCAGTCTTGTTAATGATATTTTGTTTTTGGGCTGTTTCATTTCCTGGTTTAGAAGCATTACGCTTTTGTAAAACGTTTCAAGTGTCGGGTCTTCAAGTATGAGGCTTTCGTCATACAAACATACATAGATACATACATACACACTAAAGACGTGCAGTAGTACACCACAAAGTATTTGTAAAACAAATACACCATGGTAGATACCATGTACTATTGGTATAAATGAGAGAATGAGTGTAACTGATATTGTCTGCTTTTGCTTTTACTCATCTACTCTACCCACAAAAACAATAACAGTTCTTTATGGTTTTGCATTGAGTATCGTATTGTATTGGTTTCTTCCTCTCAAATAACTGTTGTACTACAAGTATTTTTGGGTGTTTATTGTTATTTATAGTAAAACGAATATAAAAATGAATAATTTGGAAATGAAAGAAAAATGATGTCTGGTGAATATAAAATTTGCGAAAAAAGAGAGCGAAGCAAGATATGGGATTGCTTTGGTATGGTTAAAAATCAAAATGATTCGGATATTATAAATTTTGTTGCGAATAAAATTGTAAAAATGTATACAAGTACAATCAAAATGCACTTTCAAATTTAAATAAACATTAGTGCGTTAATGGAAAACCATTTAACGAAATATTGTTTGTAAATATAAATTCCAAAGAATAATACTATTTTAACTGAATTTTAGTTTCTACTTTTAGTTTTGTTTAAAAAACATTTTTAAGTACTGAATTATATTTTTTTGTATTATTTTATAGCTGAATGTGTTTAGTTTTGTTTTAAAAACATGGTTAAGTACTGAATTATATTTTTTTTTTGTACATTTTTATCAACTGAATTTTTAGTTTTGTTTTAAAAACATCTTTAAATACTGAGTTATATTAATTTTATGTATTTTTTATTAAAAAAACATAATAAAACGCATCGTTTTAGAATTGTTATAGTCGTTTTATTAGTGTTCGTATTCTGCTTATAATTTAATGTCCATATGCATACAGCATACAATAAGTTACTTGTTGTACCACACTCGTGATCTATTTTATTTGTTTGACTAAAATATAGCAAAACAAATATGTTACTCTTGTTCTCTTTATACTCACTCATACTTACTATGTTTGAGAAAGTAACAATACCAACTTGTACAAGAACTACTCAACTACTCATCAATACACACACACAGCAGTAGACACTACGAAACTTGTGTATTCAGTTGTAACTGTGCACGTCTTTAATACACACACATACATACATAATTGGTCAGTACAACCCCTCAGACAGGATTGCAATCTAATTTCTCGCACCACTTATGCTGCGTGTTTTAATTTTATAAATGAGTGGCGGGACGTACAGTTTAAAGTCGACTCTGAATGACAGATTTTTCATGGCAATTTTTATTTACTCTCAGTTTAGTTACTTACTTTAGTTACTTACTTACTTAATTGGCCATTAACAACCCAATTAACGGATTTCGGCCTGCCGTAACATATCCTTCCAGGCGCCTCTGTTTGTTGCACGCCTACGCCAGTTGGTCACACCAATCGAAGACAGAGCTTCCCCTTCCCTTCCCTTACCCTTCTCGCCGGAGCATCCTTCTCCATTCGAATGACATGGCCGAACCAGCGCTGCCGCTGGATGTTAATACGCTGCACAACGTCTATGTCGTTGAGGAACTCATACAGCTCATTGTTGAGTCGGATGCGGAAATCATCGCCAACTCGCACTGGACCGAAGATCTTACGTAGGACTTTTCTCTCGAAAACTCTCAAGGCTGCTGCATCAGTGCTTAGTAGGGTCCATGCCCCTGCACCATAAAGAAGCATGGGGAGGATGAGCGTCTTGTAGAGTATCAGTTTTGTCGTACGGGAGAGGTCTCTGCTCAATTGCCTATTGAGACCATAGTAGCACTTGTTGGCAAGAATGACATCAGTTTTAGTGGTGACGGCAGAGCCAAGATAAATAAATTCTTTGACTGTATCGAAAGTATAGTTATCGGCCGTAATCTGAGATCCAATATGCCGCATCTCTCTCCTTGCCGATAACATATACTATACTTCGTTTTGCCCTCATTTACTGCCAGACCTATCTTAGTAGACTCTTACTCTCAGCGTTTTTGCCTGAAACCTGATGAGAGAAGTCGCCAAAGAAATATTTTTTCGTATTTCATTTTGTTAGAGATGAGCCAACGCACTACCTACTAGACTACGGCAAATTCCTTATGTCATATTTTTTTTATCTACTCTTTTTGAGTTTTTTTGAGGATTCCAACCTCAAGTATCGGTCTTTACATATTGATGAAAGCATAAGGCTTTTACAAATCAGTACCATTTCCATTGCACTGTATTATTTCTTAGGATTACAATCTTTCATTACATCGTTCATTGATTGATCTCTCATCCTAATATTTTGGCCACTTCAGAGATTCCTTTTGGTAATTGTGTTGGGTCAGAATATCCTGCATATGACTCTAAGACCAATGTTGATGAAAACCTGAAGGTTTTCAGTGTTTCTGTTCTACTTCCGTACAATAGTTCGTTCATTGAGTATTATCTTCATCTTTCGCAGGCAGGTGTAAGCAGCATACACAAGATCTTTCGTACAACCATCTGCTTACCCGCCGCATTACACTCCCGATGGCTTTAATAAATAGGAGATGTGTGATTCGGCATAACTAACTGAACTCAGCGATGAATGAGATTCTTTCGCTTATCACGCTCTTGTCTTCCACTTTCATAGAAAGCTTGTATAAGGAGTAGTAGTCCTCTTAATATGCTTTTGCATCTCATTCCACATTATTAAATTAAGTCTTCTGAAAATATGACAGAATTGCATATGACAGAGATCGCCATTCGGGGAGGGGAAGATAGTTCTCGAAAAGTGTTGGCTTAGTCCCTACTTAAACTATTTTGTATATATGTACGTAAGGGTTTTACGCTCATTGGGTAAATTATGAATATGAGCCTACATACTTTTGTTTAGCTGAGGTTATTCTATAAATACAACCCAAAAATAAAAAGAAATTTGTAGTTTTCTCTTGTTGTTGCCATGAATTTAACTTTATTTGCAGTTGGATGAAAGAGAATATTATGATCTCTATTGTGTATGTGTTTGTGTGTGTGTGTGTTTTAGCCATATTTACCTTTACGGTTGGCACACAGACCGGTTAGATTTGGTTGAATAAATAATTCCAACATTCAAGTACCAACGACAACAAAGATTGTTATTGTTGTTATTATTGTTATTTACGTAACAAAATAAAAGCAAAAATTCAAAAGTTATTGTAAAGCAAAGTGCAGGCAGATACCTTTTGTGTTCATAATGAAAACATCTCTAAAAATATTGTTTATTCTTTATTTGTTGTTGTTCTTTACAAATTTCATTGCTGTTGCCAAAATGTTTTTCTTTCCAACGTTTTAATGGAATTCACTGTTGTTGGCTAAAGAAATTTTTAGGATTTGTTTATTCAACAACATTTTTCTACATTCGAACAACAATAAATCAAATAAAAAGTTAATTCGTTAATAATATAATGTATATAGGGTGGGCCTTCTATTGGTTTAAATTTAAAGCATCAGTTATTTCGAATTTGTCAGTACTTATGTCATTCTATTTGGTCACAAAATTCAGTACATCATTTCCACTTAACGTAATGAATCGACTTACGCTTGAGAAGCATTAGGATTTATTGGGTCAACGAGAAACTACAAAAATATTATCTTTTCGCATGACGGTCATTTTCATCTTTGTGGGTACGTTAATAAGCAAAATTTTGTGCTCAGAAAACCTACACTTGATCTTACAGAAGCCAATGCATCCATTACTAGTGTTATGCCGACAAACCAGAGACAATTAAGCATTTGAAGGCCAACATTCCTATGATGCTATTGCCGAGATACGCCTCCATACACCCGAAAAGTTCACGAAAATTGTTCCGATCGAATGAGATACTGTGGGGCTAGTGTCGCCAGCCATATGAAGGAGATAATATTCCATTTCTAGCATGAACAAAAACAAATTTAACAAAATTTGAAACCGCTTTTGTTTTATGGCATTTTAAAATTTAAACTTTTGAAATTCCCACCCTATATGTATATATATTGGCTTATTAGACGTAAAGCCCGGGTTCGTATCCCAGGTCAGACATCAAAACGAAACACGAAAAAATAAATATTTCTTCGGCGACTTCCTCTCAGCAGATTTCTGGCAAAAACTCTGAGAGTAAATAAACCTGCCATGAAAAAGTTTCTCAAAATCTGTCGTTCGGAGTCGACGTTAAACTGTAGGTCCCGCCACTCAAGTATAAAATTAACGCATACGACATGAGTGGCGTGAGAAGCTAAGCCGTAATCCTGACTGAAAGGTTGTAATGGCCAATTATGTATGTATGTATGCACTCATATGTGTATAAACTCCATAAGTTTTCTTTCACTAACCAAGCTATCCAAGACTACAAAATATACCAGGCTGTCGATTAAGTATTTATTTGTAACACAAAAAATTTCGTTTTAAAAGAATGTTAAAATTTAAAGAAATATTTTTACTTATCATCTAAAATAAATCCAACAATAAACAGACGTCTCCAAACAACTTTCAGTGTTTTCTGCTTAACTTGCCTCTGGCATATGTATATGTACTTTCTTATTACTTCTAATAGGGTCGATAGGACTCGATAAGTCCGATGTCTACCTTAAAAAAAATTTCTGAGAATTTGAGAAAGACTTTTTGAAAGTGCTTACAGCATATTCATTACAGCATTAAAAAATGGAAAAATGTTGATTTAAAATATGGGGTCCCATTCAGATATTCAAGGAATAACATAAGGTTGGTAACCGATCTTTTGACAGGACACTGGAGACCTAAGATACACTAGTTTAGAATGGTAGTTGTTTCGCGCCGAACATGTAATTTTTGCATTGATGAAAGTGAATCATTGGAACACATTCTTGGCATCTATGTTGCTTTAAGTATTGAGCCAAGCATATGGTTCAATGCCTTGAAGACTATACTGAAACTCCTCGATCACGTCTAAGAAAAGGCGAAGATGGTGGGTTTTCACTGTTCCTTTGCTATATTCAACGCAATGTACTCGAGGAAAATAACTGGATTTGTTTCCAAAAATGGAATACCAATGGTCAATTGGAACGCTCAAGGCATTGCAGAAAGAGTACACTTCACAGTTCTTTAACTGCACTATGCCAAACTCTCTTCCTGGAAATGTTTTCCCTGTCGCTGATAATAAAACAGACTCAAATATAATATAGGTAAACACTACTCTCTCTCTCTCCTCCATTCCACTACTTATTCTAACACAATACTCAGCAAGGAATAAAGAGAAAGGAAAAAGAATATTTTTCCGTGAACCCCTTTTTAGTAGTTTCCTGGCAAAAAGTCTGAGAGTAACTCATTACAGCTTCACGAAATTTATCATTCGGAATTGATATCAAACTGTATGTTGCGTCGCTTTGATGAAATAAGCACACATAACTTCGGTGGCAAATATCACACCTACAATTAGAGTTATACCTGCAGTCTAACGTCACAATTGTGAAATCTCTGATTCATGCCACGTACAATCTGTGTAGTTGTGGAAATCTCTTGATTTTTTAGTTTTAAAATTGAAAAGTTTTCAATTGTCCTCGTAATAAATCACCTACGAGCCGCATGGCCCGAAATGAAAGTCTGGTAGCATCATCTCTTGATAAACAGTAGGATCGTACATAATATGCAAAATTTCTAATCATTACACCCAATCCATTTTGACAGAAGACTTTGTTTCTATAAAATTACGGATGGCAATCCTGTAATCATAAGACATGCTACAAGAGAATTATGGTTAAAAAAATTGTTTGATTAATGACACTTAAACAAATCTTACTCCTGGCAGGAGAATAAGAAATCAGCAATTTAGCACCACTTCCTTATATCCGCTACCCATCGGATTCCAGTCAATCTTAGGCCTAGTTGTGTCGTCTCACAGTGGTCTGCGCATAACTTGCATGACACATCTCAACTTCCGTTTTCGAATCTCGATCTTAAGTCTACCCGACTTGTGCTTAGAGTTGAGAATTGCTAATAGAATTTGACCAGACCAGATATTCATTTGGATTTGTCTTAGAAATGGATTGACATGACTTGTACAAAGCAACTGAGTTCACATAGCTGTTCAGTTTAGTGCAACGCGATATGTTCTACAGTAGAATGTGTACATCGTAGGCTTGTAGAGCCATGTTCTCAACGTTCTACATTGATTACATAATACATTGATTCTACATTATAGGCTGTTACAAGCCTTTTTAAGCCAGGCTTACAAGCAGGCTTCTCTCAGATTTTATAACATACATGTATACAACCTTCAGTCAGGATTACGGCTTAGCTTCTCACACCACTTCGACTCCGAACGACAGGTTTTGAGAAACTTTTTTCATGGAGTTTTTGCCAGAAATCTGCTGAGAGGAAGTCGCCGAAGAAATATTTTTTTTTTATATTTCGTTTTGATGCCTGACCTGGGATACGAACCCGGGCTTTACGTCTAATAAGCGAACACACTACCTACTAGACTACGCCGGCTACAGATTTTATAACACAATAATTATTAATCGAAGACGCCCTAATCTAGTAGATAGTGTGTTGGCTTACTAGAGGTGAGGCCACGGTTCAAATCCCAGGTCATACATATCAAAAGTAAAGCAAATTTAAAAATATATTTCTTCGGTGACTACCTCTCAGCAGATTTCTGGCCAAAACTCGGAGCCTAAATAAAATTGTCATGAAAAGTTTCTCAAAAATCTGTCGTTCGGAATCGACTTTCGATTGAAGGCCCGCCACTCGTATGTAAAATTAACACACACAACATGCATAAGTGATGTGACAAGCTAGGTCGTAATCCTGACTGAAGAGTTGTAATGACCAGTTAGGTATGTATGTATGTAAGTATAATTATTTATAAACAACTTCTTCCCTTTAGATTATTAATTGCATCAATGGTTCATAAAAGAAAAATGTAGGAAGCCACACAAGAATAATTAATAAAAATTATTACTCTAATATTATATCCTCAACTTGATGAAGTAAGTAAGTCTTAAAGTTTTAAAATAAAAATCAATGGAATCAAAAATGTAAATGTGCTTGCTTTTCATAATCCATAATTTAGGGCGTTTCAAGCCTTAAAAGTGTCTCCTCAGGTGGTATTATGCTTTAAAACAGCCCTTTTTTTAAATGATTTATAATGTGACATGATTTTTGTTTTTTTTGTTTTGCAACATTTTCACCATAAATATTGTTTGTTGTCCCCAAACCTGAGTAATATTTTTGTTTTGGAAGGTCTTCGCAAATGCTATGAGTATATCAGTATCAATGAGTATGTTATTCCTTTCTTTGTTTTTTTTTGCTGTTGTTCTTTCAAAATATTTCAAAAATAAAAATTTATGATCGTTATGAACTTTTTTATAACTCATGAGTGCAGTGGTAGTAGAACGAAACGGAGTTACAAAAACAGAAAAATATTTTCCATTTTTATTACTGTTGTTTTGTTTTTTTATTTGTACGAGTATGAGTATTTTGTTTTTTTTTTTTTTTTTTTAATTTTATTTTCATATTTTTTTATACTCTCATACGTAAATATAGGAAAAGAAAATAAATATTTTCAATTCTTTTGCTATTTGTTTACATTTATAAAGAAGATACATCCAAGTAAATATCAACAACAAAAGTATCTTTTACAAACACACTAGACGACTCATGTACAAACTAAAACAGAATACAGGAATGTGGTATGGCTGGGCATATAAGAAACTATATTACACCCTTCGTATAAGGTGTAGTAGCAATAAATCCACTACATATTTATTTTCAAAAGAAATTGAACGGGATTCTACTAAGATGAGTCTGGCAGTAAATGAGGGCAAAACGAAGTATATGTTATCGACAAGTAGAGACAGGCGGCGTATTGCTTCGCAGATACGGTCGATAATTATACTTTTGATACCGTCAAGGAATTTATTTATCTTGACCCGGCGTTACCACCAAAAATGATGCCAGTCTGGAGATCAAGCTCAGGATCACTCTTGCCAACAGGTGATATTATGGTCTCAATAGGCAATTGAGTAGCAGAGACCTCTCTCGTGCGACAAAACTATCACTCTACAAGACACTTATCCTACCCGTGCTTCTTTATGACGCAGAGGCATGGACCCTATTAAGTACTGATGCAGCAGCCTTGAGAGTATTCGAGAGAAAAGTATTACGTAAGATCTTCGGTCCAGTGCGAATTGGCGATGATTTCCGCATACAAGGTGGAATTTGAAACACCAATTTTGACAAACTTCAAATGCTGATGGCCAGATGTCCAATTATCTCTGATTTATCAACGTAGGCGAAAAGCTTTACAAAACCCCAAAGGAAATAATACAATGAGTCATGATCATGGTAGCCAATTAATTCAACCTTTACGTGAAATTACTCTTCCATCTAAAGTGTATTTGGTTAAATCAATAGTAGCGCGCACTGTGTGACTAGTCCTGTTGAAATCACATATCTGCAAGATTAATGTCAGCAAATTGCAGTACACAAAAATCTGATCACGTTCCTATGCTGTTCAACTATTGACTGTAACATTCTGACCATCATCGATTCTGAAGACAATTAGACCAACGATTCCACTAGCTCATAATGAGCACTAAATTGTAATTTTCTGGGGTTGTAATGATGGTTTTGTGGATTATCCTCACTTCAAATGCCACAGACATACTCAGACGTAATTCGTCATTACAAACCTACAGTTTAAAGTCGACTCGGAACGACAGATTTTTGAAGAACTTTTCATTGCAATTTACTCTCAGAGTTTTTGCCAGAAATCTGCTGAGAGGAAAGCGCCGCAAATTAATTTTTTTCCTATTTCGTTTTCTTGAGATGTTCGACCTGGGGTTTGACCAGCCTTTTTATGGCAATTTTATTAGATGTTTTGGCAGAAATCTGTTGGGAGGAAGTCGCCGAAGAAATATTTATCACATTTCGTTTTGATGTCTTACCAGGGGTTTGACCCGCGGCCTTACGTCTAATAAGCCAACACACTAACTACTACACTACGCCGACTTACTTCAAATGCCCCAATTCTGATTGTTTACGTATCCATTCAATAAAATATGAATGGAAGTTGCAAACGATTCTCTGGTGTAAGCCTATCCATAATGAAATGTCAAAGCAAACAAACAAAAAACAACTATCGGCAGTTAATCGGTTGTCAATTACAGCAGAGTGGCTAAAATAAACTTATAAACCTCTTAACGTAACACTCGTTATTAAGGAACATTTTTTATCAACGCCATAGAAGGTAACAACTGATAATCGCCTGGTATTAGGTCTGTGCAGTAAGGTCAACATAATTCGTCGCCTCACAGTCGTTTGACCACAATCACTTACTTTAATATTGTCACAGTTTGCCTCGGAATTTAAAATGTGTTGGTATTCTTATTATTTATGAGTGTAAATTGTAAGAGTCTGAAGACGCCGCAGTCTAGTAGGTAGTGTGTTAGCTTGTTAGACGTTAGGCCACGGTTCAAACCCCAAGTCAGACATCAAAATGAAATATGATAAATATATTTCTTCGGCGACTTCCTCCCAACAGATTTCTGGCAAAATCGCTGAAAGTAAATAAAATTGCCATAGTCGAATTTGAACTATAGGTCCCGCCACTCATATATAAAGTTAACACACACAACATGAGTGGTGTGAGAAACTAGGCCGTAATCCTCACTGAAGGATTGTAATGGCCAATTATGTGTTGTGTTCTTTTATTGATAATTTCTACAATTTACTTTTACTTACAGCGTTAGTTAGTTAGTTTATAACAAACTCTACAAATATCATTGATTATGGTAACTATCAGGAACTCTGATAAGATATACATATCGACAAAGTTTAAATGTTCAGAAAAAATATGATTTCATTCCAGTAATAAGAGCACTAAGAGATCCTCGATTTTTTTTCCTGATTGGATTATAGGTAAGGAATGAGGCTGACAGTGAGTCCAAAGGAAGAACGTTTGACTTGAGCGAAAATCGATTGCCGATAAACATAAGAGCGTCATGGATTTTGGTAGTCGTATTATATAATATAAGCAAAGAAAATAAAGTATATTCTTTATATTAATATATTCATATTCTTTGATATAAGTGATGTGTATTACATACATACATACATACATACATACATACATAATTGGGTATTACAACTCTTCAGTCAGGATTACGGCCTAGCTTCTCACACCACTCATGTTGTGCGCCTTAATTTTATACTTGAGTAGCGGGACCTACAGTTTAACGTCGACTCCGAACGACAGATTTTTGAGAAACTTTTCATGGCAGGTTTATTTACTCTCAGAGGTTTTGCCAGAAATCTGCTGAGAGGAAGTCGCCGAAGAAAAGAAATTTTTTTTTCATATTTCGTTTTGATGTCTGGCCTTGGGCTCGAACCCGGGCTTTACGTCTAATAAGCGAACACACTACTTACTAGACTACGGCGACTATGTGATGTATGTTATCTACTCCAAATTATGGACTCAAACTGTTAAATACTTAGGTAACTTTGGTCAGATACCAGGCAATACTTTGCTTCTTTGCAATCTTGCGTAGTTGCAGCAAAGCTGTCGTTTAGATCAATAACATTACAACATAATACCACCGCAGATAGTGCGTTAAACCACTGCAGATCTGCGCTCCTTGCTATGTAATAGGAAGTATCCGAGTACAAAATTTTGTTGCCTCAAGAACAATTGATGATCTAGTATATTCGCTACAGCTGTAGATAAAAGCCACCTATCGCTCATTTGCTTAACAGTCAGTCACTTGCTATAAACTTCAACTATTTTTAAAATTAAATTTTATGTCCACACCAAAACGTGACATTTGTACCGCCAGTTTCAAACCTTCTAAACAAGATAGTGGTACCTCAGCAAAGTGCCGGAACTCTTTACAACGTAATTTTTTGTATATTAATTAACTCACGCAGAAGAATAGCGAAGAATATAGGCACAAATTCTTTCAGGCTCTTCACAAGCAAGTTGGAATTTTGTCGAATCGACTTAAACTAGAATCTTTTTTTTTTTAATTACTTCTAATATGTTACTTAATGATCGACCATTCTACATAACCTAAGTTCTCATTGTAGGACTTTAGTGCGTCTACAAATTGCTGCCAACAGTAATGCACACCATAACGTAGACAGGGATGAATACGAATACAAACGTAAGAAAAGACAATATCCCGCAGTGAACTTTA
Organism: Sarcophaga rosellei; assembly: GCA_930367235.1. Classification (NCBI taxonomy): domain Eukaryota; kingdom Metazoa; phylum Arthropoda; class Insecta; order Diptera; family Sarcophagidae; genus Sarcophaga; species Sarcophaga rosellei. The sequence goes on from OV884019.1 coordinate 70,198,623, forward strand.
TTAAATTATATAATTTTGACAGTTACGTTTTTCCTATTCCTTCCTTACTTTTATATTCTATCCACCATTAACTCCCCTTGAAGGAAGGAAAAACAGAAAGAAGATGATATGCCAACGCGACAGGAGTAAAAGGTTGGTTGGTTGGTTGGTTACATTAAACATACGAGTATCCACCATATTATTTTGTTCATACCCGTAACAGGAATTGTTACACGCAGTGTAAACAGTTTAAATTTTCTTTAACAGTCAAGGGGCTGGTTGGTTGGGTGGCTGGTTGGCATGATGACTGGATGGCAGACAGGCTGGTTTGTTGGCTGCTGTAATTTTATTTTCTGCGTTCATGGTTGTCAGTTGTTATGCTCTCTGTTCTACGCTTAGTGCCAATAAAATGAAATAAACCCCTCAGACTGCCGATGTTTAAGCGTTTTTCGTGTTACAATAAAACCGCATTTAACAAATCGACCTGTAAGTGGGTATTGTGCGTTAAAGTGCGTAGCGGTACACGGAGAGAAATGAGAGAATGAGTTCTACTGAAAAGTAGTGAAAAAAAATAATTGTTAGTGGAAAGAAAATATTGAAATTACTGCGGACTTTAAATTCGACTTGGGTTTATAATGTATGCGTCATATGATAGTTTTCCATTTGAAATAGTGAAGTCGCTGTGTCAACATTCAGGCCAGATGTCTCGAACGAAACGAGAGTAAACAAAATTGCAGTGAAAAGTTATTGGAGTCGACTTTATCCACTTATGGATAAAGTTAACACACATGAAGTTGCCGTAGTCTAGTAGGTAGTGTGTTCGCTTATTAGACGTAAATCCCGGGTTCGAAGCTCAGGTCAGACATTAAAACGAAATATGAAAACAAAAATATTTCTTCGGTGACTTCCTCTCAGCAGATTTCTGGCAAAAACTCTGAGAGTAAATAAACCTGCCATGAAAAAGTTTCCCCAATCTGAGTCGACGTTAAACTGTAGGTCCCGCCACTCAAGTATAAAATTAAGGCACACAACATGAGTGGTGTGCGAAGCTAGGCCGCAATCCTGACTGAAGGGTTTTAATGGCCAATTATGTATGTATGTTAACACACATGACTGAACGGTTCTAATAACCAATTAAGTGGGCAACTAAGTAAGTAAATTCCAATCTAACTGTTGTAATTCCTTTTACTAAAACTTACAATACGTGCTTAAAGCACTGGTTACCAAATTTCCCTTCAGTGTTTAAGTAGTTTGACTGGCTGACCTCAGACGGTCTAGATTTAAGCTTAACTTTTTCTTTCAGTGTGTTGTCTATACACTCACTTTTTTAAGTCTATTGCATATTAAAATATTTATAAAATAAGAATGCTACACAGTATATAATTTTGTTATTTTTTTATTTTTTATACTTTCTCTGTTGAAAAGTATTCCCCAAAGACATGTTTTGTAAAATATTTACCAACTAATACGAGCACAAAGTCTTAACAAAAAAAATCCATGGCAGTTGAATTAACTTTAAATCCTAAAAAGAATTCGAATGGTTTTAAATGTTAGGGCAACCAATACACTTCAATGAATCATTAATTAAGAATAAAATGAAATAAACTTTTGGATTTTGTTTAAAGCAACTTTGAAAAGAACTGGAAGGCTATACGAATGCTACTTAAAAAAAACTATTGTATTAAAAGATTTTCAGGATTTTGGTAAAGAAAAGTAGCCACGTATGTACATATGTATTGTCTATAGATAGGCCGTCTATAGCTACCTTAGTCTGCAATTTATTATTTCAAAGGTAGTTTTTGGACAATGTTTTAATCCTTATTCAATTAGTGATTAATAATGTTCTCGAGATTAATAAAAGACCTCGGACAAACCAAATAGAAGGCACCCCAAAAGAGCTAATGTCATAATAATATTTAATATTTCGATTTGATCCAAGGTCCTTATTAAAACTTATTACATTTTGTACATAGTAGTCATTTACCTAGCTGCAGGTCCTGATGGCCTCCCCGCTGAATTGTTTAAGACCGGAAGTAATGAGTTGGTAGGGCGTATGCACCCGCTTATTTACAAAATATGGCTAGAGAAAATATGCCCACCGATTGAAACCTCAGTGTCCTCTATCCTGCCCTGAAAAAGGGAGACCCTACGATATGCGCCAACTACAGGGGTATAAGCCTTCTCCCTATCGCATATAAAGTTCTTATATATGTATTGTATGAACAAGTGAAGCCACCATCGACCAGATATTCACACTACGTCAAATCTTGATAAAGACCCACGAAAAACAAGTCGACACACACCATCTCTTTGTCGACTATAAGGCAGCCTTCGATAGCCCCGATAGCGATCGTGTTTTTGCCACAATGTCTGAGCTCGGTATACCTGCGAAGCTGATAAGGCTTTGCAGAATGACGTTGAGCAATTTCTGCAGCACCGTCAAGGTAGGAATGGACCTCTCCGGACCTTTTGATACCGTGCAAGGTTTCAGACAGCGCGATCCCTTATTCTGCGAAAGGCGGGAATGCATCGCAATGGCACTATTTTTCAAAAAAGTGTCCAGTTGCTTGCGTATGCTGACGACATTGACATCATATAGCGTACCAAGCAAGAGGTTAATGCTGCCTTTAGTGCTATTGAACGGGAGGCTACTACGATGGGTCTGACAGTAAATGAGGGCAAAACGAAGTACACGTTATCGACAAGTAGAGACGCCGCATATTGGATCTTAGATTACGGCCGATAACTACACTTTTGATATAGTCAAAGAATTTATTTATCTTGGCTCAGCCGTTACCACCAAAAATGATGTCAGTCTGGAGATTAAGCACAGGATCACTCTTGCCAACAGGTCCTACTATGGTCTCAATAGGCAATTGAATAGCAGAGACCTCTCTCGTACGACAAAACTGATACTCTACAAGACGCTCATCCTCCCTGTGCTCCTTTATGGCGCAGAGGCATGGACCCTATTAAGCACTGATGCAGCTGCCTTGAGCGTATTCGAGAGAAAAGTTCTACGTAAGATATTCGGTCCAGTGCGAGTTGGCGATGATTTCCACATCCGATCCAGTATGAGCTCCTCAACAACTTAGACGTTGTGCAGCGTATTAACATCCAGCGGCTGCGCTGGCTCGGCCATGTCGTTCGAATGGAGAAAGGTATCTGATGAGTATGAAGAGTATTTGATGCGGGGAAGGACCAAATCGAGGAAGCCCTGTAATCGATTTGTGTAAAAAACTGGCGTTGGAGCGCAAGATGCAGAATCGCCTGGAAGGCCGAAATCCGTTATTGGGGTTGTTAGTGGCCAATTAAGTAAGTTAGTAAGTAAAAGCCATGTCATTATGTTCAGAATATAGGGTGGAAAATTTATAAGTCTACATTTAAAAATGCAATAAAACAAAAACTCTTTGAAATTTTGCAATATTTATTTTTTGTTGTGATGTACAATTGTTTCGGCTACATTATTTCATTCATATGGCTGCTGCGGCTAACCTCACAGTATCTCATTCAATTGGACAAATTTCGTACACTTTTTCGAGTATATGGGGTCGTATCACGGCATTGGCATCACGAATATTTGACTTCAAATGCTTAATTTTCTCTGGTTCGTCGGCATAACACTTTTCTTTAACGGCGCTCCACAGAAAATACTCAAACGGTGTCAAATTGCAGCTTCTTGGCGGCCAATTGACATTACAATTTCGGCTAATTAAACGGCCATCAAACATTTCACACAATAAATCGATGGTGGCATGAGATGTGGCAAGTTGCACATACCATACATAATTGGCCATTACAACCCTTCAGTCAGGATTACGGCCTAGCTTCTCACACCACTCATGTTGCGTGCCTAATTTTATACTTGAGTGGCGGGACCTACAGTTTAACGTCGACACCAAACGACAGATTTTTGAGAAACTTTTTCATGGTAGGTTTATTTACTCTCAGAGTTTTTGCCAGAAATCTGCTGAGAGGAAGTCGCCGAAGGAATATTTTTTCATATTGCGTTCTGACGTCTGGCCTGGGGCTCAAACCCAGGCTTTATGTCTAATAGACTACGGCGACTGGCAAGTTGCACCCTTCTGTTAAAACCAAACATCATTCACATCAATACCAAAGAGCGGGTACAAAAAATTCTCCATTCACCGCAATGGTTGCGCCGTCCTCATGGGCCAATGATGCTTCCGCTCCACAATCCGAAATTCATTTATAATTTATAAATTTTAGATACTCTAGAACTTAGCAATAAACGTGTTAAATTTCCATTGAAAATGTGTACTTAATTCACATTTGGAAGAGAAACTCGAACTGGTAAAGCTCTATACATATATCAAGCGCTTTTGATCTTTAAATTTAAATAAAACAGAGACTAATACTGTTACGTGTGGAATATAACATCGTTTAAATATCTGCTCTGGTTGTAGCGCATCCGAAATGTCCATTTTTTGATGGTCGGCTCATAAAACAGGGTTTTGTTGGCTTTAAAGATCGATGTGATTTGTGGGTTTTTCTCAGCTGCAACTTATGATAACCTCACAATACAAAGCCAAATCGCACGATCTAGGTGGCCATTTTATAACTTATCTCCATCTAAAATGCTCTGAAATAGCTCTTGCAGAATATTTAATGTGACAATAGTTGTATTGTTCTTAGCACCGTCTTGTTGAAACCATAGACCTATAGTGATGGCCTGACCAACATCGTTCTCAATGAAACCTAGATCCATGATACTGCCAGTCTAAAATCCACAACAAACAATTACTTTTACCAGGTGCATTGAACTCTTTTGGATCTCATACGGATTGCTATCATCCTAGTTTCGACAACTATATTTGTTAACGTACCCATTCGTTAAGAAAATGATTTTTCGATGATAATTAGGGTCAGTTGCCAACTGCTTCCGAGCTCATTACACGAACACACCTCTTTCTCTATGATCGTGTATAAGTAACAAATAGTTTGACAGATGTAACTTCAATAAGACGGTTGTTATCAAATGTCAATGTCAGAAAGTCCTTATACTATGTTCAGATATGCACTTTTATTGAATCAGTATTCAATATGAACAATATTTTAAGTGTTCAGGCATAATAATATACGCAGTTCAGCTGCTTATTCAATATTCATTTGACAGCTGGTAAACAAAACAGCTGGTTGTTTCAACAACATTGTTTTTATTTTGCTTGGTTGTTTTTTATATTTTTTTTTGTTGTTGTTGACATTCGAGTTGTCAAATATCAATAGAAAATGTTCGGATAATTGTAATATGCGCACTGAACATGCTTATGACAGTGCTGTATTTTAAGTTTTACTCAATATTATAACAATTTGCGTATTTATTGCCAATAATTAGTAGACATTTTATATGAAATATTGAACTCAATAATGGCATTTACTATATAATTAAAGAGAGGATACTCTCAATTCGCATGATTATTGTCATTTAGTAAAGTCAATAACTTTGGTACGGCACCAAATAAAAATGCTCCTTTTTAGGCATTTAGTGTTGCTTTTTTCTTGTTAACTTTACTCGTAATTCTTCTTTTCCATTCTTAGGCTTTGAAATTTTGGAATTTTATTTATTTTAACGTTAAATGTGAATTTATTTTTCCGGCCGGCAGTTTATAAGGGTGTACATGAGAGAGTACGTGTTTATTTTCTAAATCCATACATACGCCACATTCTTTACAAATATTTGCTGAGTGAGTACGAGTCAAAGTTGTTTATTCAAGTTAAGCCATCGCCAGACGGTTTGACTGACAACAATCATCCAACCAGTTCAGCCAACTAACCAACCAACCATTCATCCGTCCGTCTATCCATTCAAGTATGGGTCTTAATTTAATATTTTATTCTTTTGTTGTTGCTGTTGTTGTTGTTATTGTATTATTAGTGTTATTAAAAGTTATTAAATTTAAGTGCGTGAGTATTGCTTTCTTTTCGTTGTACTTTACAAACTGGATTGTGTTTAAGTGCCGAGGATTAAAAACCCAAGTGTGGCAATTGAATTACTCATATTATATGGGGTTGTTCTATTCTAGTTGCTTTTATTGTTGTTATAGATGTTGTTGTTGTTATTTTATAAAATGTAAACACAATTAACTTATTTTCACAACATTATTATTTGTTTTATAAAAAAGAGAAAAAAATTCTCGTAATTTATTTCTAAATAATTTTTGTACAAATACGAGCACATATACAAGGACTTTATGAGAATTTGCCAAAGGGGGTGCACAAAACCGAAATACTTTCCTTAACATTTTAAAATCCAATAATTTCATCCCAAACACCATGACAAAAGACGGGGCTGTGACAGTTAGTCGTAGGCAAAAGTTCAGTTACTTTCTGAAATTCTAGGATCTGTTCTGAAATTATTTTCTAAAGGATGCACTGAGTGTGGACGGGATTGAATCCAATGAAAATAGTGTGAGTATTATTCGCAAGGGTATATGTTGGGTATGCGACACTGTTAAAAATACAACACTATTAACAGGCAACGCTATTGTACAACGCTATTTCAAATCTATCGATTTTGAAAAGCTGCATGCATCAGTCTGCATCAACCTGTCTAACTATCTGTGTGTACAAGTCGTAATCAACAATTAATTACAAAATATTTTTACTTAATGCATAAACTATTTTTACTTATTGAATAAGCTATTTCTACTTTAATATTGTTAATATAAAACGCGTGTTTCATTACCGTAAGGTCACAACAGTGTACAAAATCGTATAGTAACAACAGAGTAGCACTTACCCTATCCATCAGATGTTATACTACACAGCAAACTAAACTGAAACCTTAACCCAAAATTAAGAACCGACAAATAGGCAAAAAAAGCAATAATCCCAGCAAAGTAATTAAACGATGGTGCGATTTGGTAACTTGCCCCACACAGTCAGTAAGAGACTTTTTTAAATCAGATTTGAACGTATTATAGGCACAGTAGTGAACTATCCCATTTAAGGCATTTTTCACAATCCTTACACGACTGGCCTGTAGTTCGGAGTCGACTTTAAACTGTAGGTCCAGCCACTCATGAATAAAATTAACACACACAACGCATGTGGTGCGAGAAGCTATGTCGTAATCCTGATTGAAGGGTTGTAATGACCAATTATGTATGTGTACATGACTGGCATGTTAGAGAAAAAAGCAGTAGAGTCACCACAATGAGACCTTGGGATTCAGCCTTGGAAATACAGAAGCGAAGATATCAAAAACTTAGTTTGTGTTGATTTAGATCTCTCTGCTAACTATGTGATGCCTGAACCCACTTTTAATAACGGGTTGTTCATTCAGTTAGTGGTTTTATAACCGCACAAGTTTCAAGTATTGCATGTATACCGCAACCGAAAACGAGTATTACTTTATTGATAATGATCTATATCTCTCAGGAATATCATCCAAGTATTCGCCGATGGAATAAGAATGACAACATAACAGCGGTTAGGGAATATTTTCAGATCAGCTTAAACATTATTTGTTCCTTTAACTAGCCAACATAAGAGATACAAGGATAGTCTGATAAATCTAATATCTTTATCTACAGAATCGATACATTTTTCTTGATATCTAACCGATTATTAAATCCTTAGCAAGGGTAAATATTATGTCGAAGGCTGTTCAAAAACATCTTAAAGAAAATTGCACAGATTTTAACCAGTACAACAATTCGATACATTTTCCCAGAGAGAGCTCTATTTCAAAGTAGCAATAGATAACAAAACTATCATCTTAGAACCTATTATCTTAGGCTACAGATGGTCAGTCACTGTTTGTTTACATACATATAAATGACTTGATTAATGAAAATTATTTTAGAATAAAGCAAAAAATTCATTATAAAATGGTGAAGGTACTTTACAACAATTCCAATTTATTTCAAGGAAATGAAAAGTGTTAAAAGTAAAACATAGTTACGGTGGCAGAATGCACTGAAGGTGTATTTTGGAAACAAGAAAAAAACCTACAATAAAAAACAAATAATAAGAAAATAACAACAACCAGAATGGGAACAAACAAGGTTCAAAATACAATACAAATACATTAACAAATAGTAATTTCTGGAAGTTGCCAGACCGAAAATAAATGAAGTATAAATAAAACAAATGGTAGCGTTTGTAGATAGATTAGGTAAAAATTTCTACATATAAACACTATTGCATGACAAAGTAAAAACATAGTGTAATAAGATTGATAGTTTATTTATTTAAATAAATAAAATATTTTTTTAAATAAATTAAGGATTTATTTCATTTAAATAAAGGATTTATTTAAGTAAATAAATAACAACAGAGAAAAGTAAGAATTTTTTGTTTCAAATTGAAATTTTCTAAGCCACAGAAAATTGGGCAATTCACACAAGCCCTTGTATTGTTGTATTCATTGTATTGTTGGACGAATATACAACAGTGTATGCTTGTTGTAGCCGCCGTAGTCTAGTAGGTAGTGTGTTCGCTTATTAGACGTAAAGCCCGGGTTCGAGCCCCAGGCCAGACATCAAAACGAAATATGAAAAAAAAATATTTCTTCAGCGACTTCCTCTCAGCAGATTTCTGGCAAAAACTCTGATAGTAAATAAACCTGCCATGAAAAAGTTTCTCAAAATCTGTCGTTCGGAGTCGACGTTAAACTGTAGGTCCCGCCACTCAAGTATAAAATTAAGGCACACAACATGAGTGGTGTGAGAAGCTAGGCCGTAATCCTGACTGAAGGGTTGTAACGGTCAATTATGTATGTATGTATGCTTGTCGTTAATAATTTTCATATAAAAATCTGATACACTTATACACATTTCTTTCACATGTTTTTAAAAGTTGTATTGGTTTCATGCTATCAGTTCATGTAAATGCCAGTAATCAAGAAGAATAATAAAAATCCAAAATAATTTCTATGTAACTTGAGTCAACAATTAACATTTCAAAATTATAATTGTTCGCACAGATAATTAATTAATTTACTTTTTCCGTAATATTTTTCATTTTGTTGCTTGAAAATCAAATAATCAATACTGGTCTTCTTCTTCTTATCGTTTTTTGACGTTTGGAATACGATACAATACAGCACAGCATTGTGCATTTAGAAACAAAAAAGTGTATTCAATACAACATACACGATACAAAGTAGTGTGAATTGCCCAAATATTCGCTAAAAACGGAAAAATATTATGACAAGTTTCCAATACATTATAAGTATTTTAAATAAGCTTCTAAACTTGAAATAAAATATCTATTACTAATGAAATAAAATTTTATTGTTTCCTTTCATTTTGAAATTGATTTCCAAAGCATGCCATTAAAAGTAGATTTCAATACTCGTACCAAAATATTACATTAAAATTTTCTACAGTGTAGCATAAAATACGAGTATATTTCAATAAAAAGGAATTCAACAGCAGGCATTAAGTAAACGACAAACATATTTATTCAATTTTTGACAGTGAACAAACAATTATTTTCAATAAACCAACAACAGCAACAACCAACCGTAATGATTTGAAGTGACTTTGAATATATTCCATACAACCCTCTAACCCTCAATCGTATTTACTACGTACGTACACTCAAAGGAACCAAAAACACAACAAACAATATGAACAGCAATTACAATAGAAAAAAGGATGAAATATTCCACGAGTATCAGGTTTATTATTGTAATAAAATAAAAAAATATTTGTTTCTGGTTACAAGTTTCCGTTTGCACAACAACAACAACAACAATAACAAGACAGATAAACAGCCTCAAGGATAATAATTCAATTTTTCTGCTCGTTTTAGCGAACGTTGGTCGTAACCGTCAAACATTTTATGGACGGTTGTCTCGTTTAACACCATTGGGAATTGATGACGGTGTATTGGTTTGGTTTGGTTTGCTTGGCTGGTTGGTTGGTTGATTGGGATGGCAAACTTAAGCAAAAATTAACGACACGTGCCTGTTGATCCTCTCTAAATACAATGAGCGTTTCACCAACACGTACAACAACAACGAAATGAACAATAAGCAAATGAACGAACGAACACATGAGATCGATAGAGGCGTTAAAATGCTTTTTTCGTAGAAGCGTGTCGGTCAGGGCGTTTGTTTTTAGCTAAAAGCAACATACACACTCACCGAACCAACCGCCTGGCACTTGTCTGTCAAGTTGTCCCTGTTACTTACCCCACTTACACTTACACTACATACCACTCACTACTCACTTAGCACAGTCGGAAAGTTCTTGTGAAAATTATAAATTTGTTGTTGTCGAATTGTTGTTGTTAATAATGTTTAAATAAAACATTGTTTACATTACGATTTATTTGTTTGTAATTAACGATGTAATAGAAAAATTCCTTCCTGCATACGAACATATGAAATATACAAAACCGTTAGTACTTTGCGGCCAAACTTTTGTTCCGTTCCGTTCCGTTCATTTGTTCTCTATTTGCCGTAATACATTTCTGTCATTGTGTGTTAGAAAAAAAAATATTTGAAGTTCTCCAGAGAAATGACATGGTATTGTTAAGTCACGTGTCTTTTGATGTCAGTCAGTGCCCTTTTTTCTCTTTAACCGACGTTTCTGGTAAAGTGAAATCTTAGAAAAATATCCGTTAATCCCTTACCTAAACTGCGTACACTTGTAAATATTAAATTTGATTCCTATTGTAATCCTTATAATCATCAAGTTTGATTAAATCCGATGAAAATTATAATCATCGTATAATTACAAGCCTTTTGGTCCGCCTTCTTTTCTTAAATCTGATTATAGGGATTTTATGGCAAAAAAGGAATGATTATCAGTTATAAGGTTTCAATAGTTTTTTTCATACAATAAGAAGGAAATCAATTGTTTACTGTTTTCTCTTTTCGTTCTCTGAAAGGGACTATATGGCTGCCACAAGGTCTAACCTCTTTATATTATTACTTCGTTGCTTTATTTCAGTTTCAGAAATAAAGTTTTTAAGTTAAGCAGGTGATTACTCTGTCTACAGCAATACATCCTAAGATGATAGGATTGCCATTGAACATTGTCTAGTGTTGATAAACTTTGATTATTGAGTAGCACTATTGTTCCCACTGATATTCATTGTCAATGATATTCCCATCCCTGAAGATGGTTATGGGTAATACTGTGTTCACACATGCACTTTTTAAATCGCAATAAACGCCATTATTGAACTCAATATTTCATACAAAGTTTCAATTAATTACGCAAATTGTTATAATATTGAGTAAAATTTAAAATACATCACTGTCATAAGTACGGTTAGTGGCCATATTAGAATCTTCCGAACACTTTCTGTTGATATTTGACAACTCAACAACGACAAACAAAAAAAAAACAACAAAAACAATGTCATTGAAACAACCAGCTGTTTTGTTTACCAGCTGTCACATGAATATTGCTTATATTATGTCTGAACACTTAAAATATTGTACTCAAATAACCGATTATTGACTCAATAAAAGTTCATGTCTGAACATAGTATAAGAGTAAACTACTTGAAAAGAAGTGATGACTCTTAATATTATGTGTCGTTTTATTCCAGACTAAAGTTCAGTTGCAAGGGTTTATTTAAATGAGATTATTGTTTACTTCTGAAAAGAGTATAAAGTATGACTGTGTCAAGTTTTAGAATCTTGTAAAAATGTAGAATTATCCTATTTCCCTCGTAACGGATAACTCTCGTAAATTTGATTTACAAGCCAGACTACGCAACTTCCTAAACATAATGCCTAAGAATGCTAACAAATAAAAATCTGTTACAAATCCCCAAACCAGAAGATATTACTACGCCATTCAAAGTAATGACGAAGTAGTAATCTCCGTAAAATATAAAAAGAATTCATTTTGCAATTTGCTGTTCGGACATGAAGGTTGATAGGTAGATCCAAAATTTCATTCTAATGTCAGGTAAAGTCTAATGCGTAAAATATTAGAAACTCATATATGGTAAAGCTTCTATACCAGGGATGGCGAACCTATGGCACGCGTGCCCAAAGTGGCACGCAGATAAATTTTCGCTGGCACGTATAATATTTTTCATTTGTACTGACTAATCCAAATGCATTTTTGATATTGAAAAAATTGTGAACTCAATTTTGATATTTAAATTTGATATTTAGAGTGTGTGCCAAATGATAGCAATATGACATGGTAAATGAAAAATTTCCTATGGTGAAAAAATTTTATAATTTCCTGTGCCAAATGAAAACTTATTTGACGTTGATAATTTTTGACAATTATTTTTAAAATATAAAAAACTGTTACAAATTTGAATATTTTAAAAAAATATATTCTAATGATTATTGCAATTCTTTTGCAAATAAGATCATCGCAATTGATGGACATTTTAGTTGTTTTAACACGAAATAAACGAATTCGCTAGATAACTTTTAAATTCATAAGAATTTTCATATAGTATACCTAATTCTTTCAAGGGTGTGTTATATATTCAACCTGGAGTTCATTCCAAAATTGTAAGTGCAATTATGATGGGGGTTCCATTTTTTTATAAATTAGAAAAATACTTTTCAAAATATTTTTTTTTTGTTTTTTATATTTATTTTACGTTTGTCACATTTCTATATTGATATGTCAAAAATTTATGTAGCTCTTGGGGCTAGTGAAATTTTATTCACCTCATATATGTCAAAAATTTACTTTTTCAAGTTAATTGCTACCGTTTGGCACACACTCTTAAAAACAAACTTCCAGATTTCTGGCGCCTTTATTCATAACGTTAAAATATAATTATATTATTTGCGTATGTAGGAATAGGTATGTATGTACAAGTATGAACATGTGATTTTAAATATAAAACAAAATATTAAAATGAACATAGTATGCTTTGGATTTTCAAATATATACATATGATAATGACGGGATCACCAAATTAATGTTTTTAACGGATATTTCCAACCATTTAAATGAATTAAATATTCAATTGCAAGGTCCCGGAAAATCAATTGATGTAATGTTCGATATTATTGAAGGTTTTGAGTCCAAATAAGTAATATTTAAACGCGATATTGACAACAATAATTTTAAGTATTTTCCTTTGTTGAAAGATCACCTTCAAAAATTTTGTATTCATGGAGTCTATGAAATTAATATAAATTTTTATAGCCAAGTTATAAGTGACATACAAGACAATTTTGTTAAGAAATTTCAAGATTTCAAAAAAAATCAACCATTAATAACTCTAAAATGGATCAATTAGAATAGTTAAAGTTGGTGAATTTAGAAATGCAGTTGGCAGAGTTTCAATCAAGTTCTATTTGGAAGCAGAAATTTATAGAGTTGAGACAAGAAATAGAAAATAATGAAAAAAAGATTAAATGAAGAAGAATACGAAAACATGAACAATATGTTGTTGAAGACATGGTGTTCGCTCCCAGAAACATTTAATGCGATGAATTGTCTTTAGCTATTCTAACAATATTTTCATCAACGTATAGCTGTGAAAATCTATTTTCGATTATGAATAATATAAAATCTGATGTACGAAACAGACTTACCGATGAATGTGGGGAGGCTTGTATTTCATTAAAATTGTCAAACTATGATCGGGATATTGATGAATTATCGAGAAATATTCAGCAACAAAAATCCCATTAAAAAATATGTCAGCATATTATAGAAATGAATCAAATATATAATTTTTAAAATGCATGTACATATTTTCATTTAATAAAAATAATTTTTGTTGGCACGCATGTATTTTCATTCGATAAAAATAATATTTATTGGCACGCAGTCAAAAAAAGGTTCGCCATCCCTGTTCTATACCCTATGCATTCGGTGCTATTTGATGAACTTCCATATGCAGTTCAAATGCATTTGTAAAGTTCACTGTGCTTATAGTGCATGCTGTTGACATAAAACTTGTCAAGACTTAATCCGTGCATTGTCTTCCCTATATTTAGTTACCTATTGTGTGGTTATTTCAAAAGGTTTTGGATTTTCCAAGTTCACTTCCTTGATTTCCTAGTACCCAAATAGAATATCCAGGCAAATTGTTAACCTTTTCCATATTAATTCGAATAAAATATGAGCAAGCCTACTGTATCAGATGGAAGCAAAGTCTAGCTTCTGGTTCTATTAAATATTTTTTTTCCATAACCCCTCTAAGGAGCATACGGCTTCCGCAAAGCATTTCCATCTGACACGATTCTCCGCTGATGTTTTTGCGCCCCCCATGTCAGGTCATTTAGCCTTAGTTCTTGAAGGACCGTGCGTGTTTTTTGGTATGCCACGGTTTCTTGAGCCCTGAGGATTCCACTCTATCGTCATTCTTGAAATACTGTCGGTCTTCTTTTTCAATGTATGGCCGATCCACCCTCATTTTTTCTTTTTGATCTGCTTCTGTATGGATTCCTCCTCTGTAAGAGTCCAGAGATCTGCGTTGCTGATGGTGTTGGGCCAGAATATTCTACATATGATTCTCAGGCATTTATTGATGAATACCTGAAGTTTATGCGTGATGGTGTTAGATATAAGCCAAGTTTCGCTACTATATACTATATACGTTGACTTTACACAAGCGTTGAATATTCTTAACTTTGTACGCCTAGATAGATGTACATGAGCTTCTCCATACGGAGTGCAGTCGCCCAAATGCTGCTCTCGCTCTATTTAGTCTGTTATCGACGTCTGCTTCTGCGCCGCCGTTTGTTGTCATAGTACTGCCTAGATAGCAGAAGCTATCGACGTACTCGACTATTTGTCCTTGTAGCATGGTGTTTTCTGTGCTAGTGTTGTTAATTCTCATGGCTTTGATTTTCTTGATATTTATCTCAAGTCCAACTTTGCAAGCCAATCTTTCCAGGTGTTCGAGTTTTGACTGCATGTTGGAGACCTTGTGCGAGAGAAGACAAATATCATCTGCGTAATCCAAATCCTCGACTTGACGTGAGAGACTTCTTGTTATTCCTTCTAGTAAATACATACCCATATATTCAATATGTTCTATAATCCAGCTTAACGCTGTCGGTTTAACAACTATTTTCCACCATTTGGTGTGTTTAATATTTCATTTACAACCTATTATTAGTATTAATATTTACCACACGATCTTTTGTACTCCCCTCAAACCTTATAGGATATCTCCAAAATGTTTTCTTCAAGCCTAATACTCTGACAAATTTCAGGATATCACTGGGTATCAACAACAGCCATATCCTGCCTAACAAGGTAGAATGTAGTCCGATAATTCATTCACATAAACACAGTCTACAGTGTCCTGTCAAAAGACCGGTTATCTACCTCAGGTTATTCTTGGGTAGATCTTCTCTTACTGCAGTTGCCCATCCAAAGGTTGCGATTGTTTCCAACCCACTTGGTTTCAGAAGAGTCTTTATATCTCTTTTTTTTCTACTCTCTATGTCTCGCAAGCTCGTCTTCTTGCTCATTGGCAAGAATTCCCACTTATCCTAAGACCCTTATTTTATCTACCTAGCCAATTCAACTTAACTATACAATCCCATACTATCTTCGACTTAAGCTCATTACAGACGAGTGCTCGAATGGCTGCCTCACTGTCAGATACTATTACTATGTCCTGTCTTTTGTATGTTTTATCCAAGTTGTATTTAGCACATCTTTCAGCATAGATTGGTCTTAAATCCAACAGAGTCTCCAGCGCTGCTGTAGAACAGGTTTTTATTGCTCATTTTACGCTAACACGTCAAGTGCTTAAATTCCGGGTTGCATTCTTAGTATTTCCCTGCAAGCCTTCTACCTACCTTATATGAGCAATACATATCAATTTAGAACTTGAGGTTCTTCTGCATATGCACGAACCTAGGTGACTATTCATATTATAAATACAATAATAATACTATGTTCAGACATGCACTTTTATTGAGCCAATATTCGATTATTTGAGTACAATATTTTGAGTGGTCAGACATAATATAAGCAATGTTCATTTGACAGCTGGTAAACAAAACAGCTTGTTGTTTCAACAACATTGTTTTTGTTTTGTTTTTTTGTTTGTCGTTGTTGACATTTGAGCTGTCAAATATCAACAGATAAGTGTTCGGAAAACTGCAATATGCTGAATGACAGTGCTGTATTTTAAGTTTTACTCAATATTATAACAATTTGCGTATTTATTGCGCAATAATTAATTGAAATTTTATATGAAATATTGGCCTCAATAATGTCGTTAATTGCGATTTACGCAATAACAGTGCATGTGTGAACATAATATAAGATCGGTTCGTATACAAATTTCTAAAGTATGTCAATGTATTCTGCAACACTTTGGAGACCTACAAGAGGAACTCGTACAAGACACATTGTGACAGACAGATTACATTGGAGATTCCATGTAATTCCAATGTAGTCTAGAAAGATTTTTAGTTGTTGTTTTTTATTTTCTTTATTTCTGTTATTCTCTGTAAAATGAAATACTTACAAAGCTACGAAAAAGTTCGAATCGGTATGCATTTTTTTTATATTTCTTGGTAGTTCTAGTCACATTATGGGTAAATTGAAATTCATGTACGACGTGGAGGTATATTTTGAAATTCTTGTTATGTTTTCCTTGTGTTACCAAATATTTGCGATTGTAAACAAATATCTGTATCTATTTTGTTATGTTTGGAAAATGAGAAATTGAAATGCTATCATCATATGGAGCGTGTAAATGCAAGTAAAATATATGTACACGTACTTTGGGTATCCAAATATTTGTATCTATAAGTTAGTTACCAGAATGTTATTCATTTTGGTATCATTTCTGTGGTAAATGTAACAACGATGTGCTGCTGTTGCTGCTGTGGTTGCTATTAACGATAAGAAATAACATGGCCCAACTAATTGCCAAATGATAAGGCAATATACTACAAATACCATAAAAAAAATCAAAAATAATAACAAAGAAAACACAACAAAAACGAAAATAATACCAAACAGAATACAATAAATATTCTTGTCGCCGTTTTATGTTTTTCTTTGTTTTTTTTTTTTTGTGATAAATTAACATTCTGTTTAGGAAGTATTGCAGTTAATGGTAATACTCTGGTAAGAGCAAATATTTCCAAGTTATTGACACACAAATTTATTGTGTTCCTCATAAATATGTAGATACAAGCCACTGATAGAATATCACAACTACTGACACGATCGCAACTTCTTGTTTTCCAAAAAATGGAACATTTTCCAAAAATGAAATATCAGTTCTTATAAATTTATGATTCACAAATATTAAGAGAAAACGAATTGGAAAAGATATTTTTAATAAAAAAAATTATTGCTAACTTCAAACGATGTCAATTTGAAATTCTTGACATATTCAATTTCACTATTTGTGGTGGCTATTTATTAACACCAACAATACCACATTTGTGCTTGGGTTCGCAACACTTCGAAAAATTCAGATCGTTTGTTCACCTACACAAATCTGGTGGTCAGAATACCGCTTAAATTCTCTTGAGAAACTTTAGTAGTTACACAGAAAAAATCAATTCTACGTTGTTATCTGCTATATTAAGGGACGCAGACAATGATGTCGTCGATATATAATCACAAAAGGACTACAACTGCATGGCTCACACAAGCCATAATGAAAAAGTCAAGTGGACTTCAATATATTTAATCATTTAACTAGGGTAGGTATAATTTAAAAAGTCTCCGTAGTCTAGTAGGTAGTGTATTGGCTTATTAGACTTAAGGCCCAATTCAAACCCCAGGTCAGACATTAAAACGAAATATGAAAAAAAAAATTCTTCGGCGACTTCCTCTCATCAGATTTCTGTCAAAAACTCAGATAGTAAATTAACATGCCATGAAAAAGTTTTTTAAAAAAATCTGTCATTCCGAGTCGACGTTAAACTGTAGGTCCGCCATCAACCATCGATTATTTTGAATCTGACAATACTTATGTCATTCTATTCTCTCCTCTGAACGTAATGAATCGAATTACGCTTGCGAACGTTGGGATTTACTGGGCTAAACGAGAAGCTGCACGATGCTGTCGATTTTGTCAAAAAAAATTATCTTTTCGGATGAAGCTCAGTTTCCTCTTAGTAGGTACGTTAATATGCAAAATTTGCTTTATTTGGGGCTCAGAAAACCCACACGTTGTCTTACAGGAGCCAGTGCACCCATTATGAGCGACTATTTGATTCGGCTTGTGAAACGGAGGCAGTTTTGACCCATATTTCTTTGAAAATGAGAACGACTCAACCATTACGGTCAACGGACGGACCTATCGTACCGCCCTATATTTTTCATCTTACGATCAATAAAAATAGACTCCATGTAGTTTGCTACAAACATGAATTGCAAAGTATTGATGTCTTGAACACCTTGGCATAAGATGAGATCTGCATCGTTAGATTCGCCAGGCAATTTGGGAATGGGAAATTCAGTGCTTTGTAGTTCCGTGTAAAAAGTTTCTGTTCCTTTTTGACTGAATTTACACTAACGGCGTTATACAGTGTTCAGATATGTACCATTATTGAGCTCAATATTTCATATAAAGTTTCAATTAATTATTACGCAATAAATACGCAAATTGTTATAATATTTCGTAAAACTTAGAATGTAGCACTGTCATAACTACGTATGTTCAGTGCGCATATTACAATTATCCGAACACTTTCTGCAGATATTTGACAACACAAATGTCAACAACGATAAACGAAAAAAAACAAAACAAAAACGACAATGTTGTTGAAACAACTAGCTGTCAAATGAATATTGAATAAACAGCTGAACTGCATATATTGTTATGTCTGAACACTTAAAATATTATAATCTATAAACCGAATATTGACTCATTAAAAGTGCATGTCTGAACATAGTATTAAGTTCACACCCGAAATTAAGTCTTTCAAGAAAAGTCCAAATTCTTACCGCTAACAGTGTTAGCGATAACATCTGCAATCGCAACAGTGGTAAAATACAATCTAAACAATATATACTCGTTAAATAGATTATTTGTAGCCAGATTTCATAGCGGGTTAGTAATAATACCTTAATCTGAACAGTGCTCCATTTTGCCACTTTCAACAAAATGGTCAATGGCCATGGTAATGTGGTCACCCTGTCACAGAAGAATACCCCTTAAGGAGTTTTGGAGAATCAACTCTATACCCAGTGTCCTAAGTAATCTCAATTATGCAGAAATTTTTGAATTAAAATACCCTGAATATTGAGAAAGGGACCTTTTATGCATTTCTATAGGGTAAGAGTTACGATTTCAACAGAACTGCACCCCCATGTTGAGATGGGGATAAAAGTATTGAATCACTAATTAATTTCAAATCAATGGTAATAAGTCATTCCAGATTTTTAGAAAGGAGCATAATCACCTTACGAAAAGATTGCAAAGCTACGTCAGTAAGTTTGTAACTTTTTAAAGAAACCCAAGTTTTTGAATAAAAAAATCATTGTGTTTTTCAACGTGGTGTCTACATTTGTCCCTCGTTTGCCCCTTCCAAGAAATGAAATTTCTCTCCAGCGAACAAAAATGTCAAATTTCGCGTAAAAAGCGGCCATACTCGCAAAAAAATTCACTGATTCGGGTTATTTATGGGGTCATACTTCTTCAAGAATGATGACAATATCGATATTACAGTCGACGAAGCAAAGACAATTGATCTCTTTGTCCAAAATAGAAGCGTCAAACTTGATTGAGACGTCTGTCCCACAAGACGATGCCACACGTCACGCAATACCATGAACTTATTTACAAGTGAATTTGGGGAGCAGATAATCTCACGTGTTAAAGCAATCCATTGACCAATATTGGCGGCTAGTCTAGGTATATAGCTAAACCAACCACAATTCCAACGATGGAAAACATCATTACGGCTGCCATTGATGAGATACTGAGATAGCCTTCAAAACTAAGAAGCCGTCATAGATTATTAGCTAGTGTGTTGGCTTATTAGGCGTGAGGACACGGTTTAAATTTCAGATCAGACATCTACAGCAAAAATAAAAAAAGCAGATTACTGGCAAAAACTCTGAGAGTAAATAAAATTGCCATGAAAAGTTTATTGGTTCGGAGTCGACTTTAAACTGTATAAAATGAACACATACAACGTAAGTGGTATTAGAAGTTAGGTCGTAATCCTGACTGAAGGATCATAATGACTAATTATGTATGTATGTATATGTGAAAATAAGCCAACCACAATTCCAGCCATGGAAAATATCATTACAGCTAAGATACCGACCCAAATTCAGTGAGTCATATTCGAAAACTTGAGTTTATATGGTAGATGGACTAGCTATGGACAACAACCGCTGGCAAAATTTGCTCATATAGTTTGGATAAAAATAATTTTGGTTTCTTTAATCAAAACACCTGTTATAATTGCATCCAAAACAATTTTCACTACTACACTTCAGCTAGTGTGAAGTTGCAAAATGGACTGCAAAATCCTAAATTGTTATTATTATTATTATTTTAATTCACTTCACATTATACTATGTTCAGACATGCAGATTTATTGAGTCAATGTTCGGTTACTTGAGTACAATATTTTAAGTGTTCAGGCATAATATAAGCAATGTTCATTTGACAGCTGGTAAACAAACCAGCTTGTTGTTTGAACAACATTATTTTTGTTTTCTTGTTTTTTTGTTGTTGTCTTTGTTGACATTTGAGTTGTCAAATATCAATAGAAAGTATTCGGAATTTTTTAATATGGTCACTGAACGTACTTATGACAGTGCTGTATTTTAAGTTTTACTCAATATTATAACAATTTGCGTATTTATTGTGCAATAATTAATTGAAACTTTATACGAAATATTGAACTCAATAATGGCGTTTATTGCGATTTACGCAATAAAAGTGCATGTCTGAACATAGTATTATTAGGGTCTTTGCTAAAGATGGAAACAGTACCACCCCACACCACATAACGCAATACGACCTCATACAACAGAAAAAGGATTTTTAAAAAAGTTTTTAAAGAGATGGAAAATAGTTCTAATTAAAAGTTTAATTAATATGACAATTTATAATTAATATATGATTAAATTTGTACATAGCATTAATAATATAATATAAATATGTACATTGTTTTCATAATATAGGATTCTCCATTTGGCGGTTCCAAACTTTTATTTCATTATAATGTCGGAATATTGGTGGTCTTCAAACCCCTAAATCGAATATTAAATTTTTTGATATTTTTAACGAAAATCTTAATTAATATAAAACTTATGAAATAAAATGGCGAGCAATGGGTTCAATTCCCACCTGATAATCAAATTTATTACACTCTGCTTGTAACAATTATAAAACAATAATAATGATAATAATAATAATATAAATTCTTTCTAAGCTTTTTAGAAACTTATGAAAATTATTTCATTTATTTTCCAGATTTATTCTTGTTTTCAAAGCTAAAAATTTCCTTAAAAGAAATCCTTTCACACCAAAACATCACTTGGTCGTCTTATGATATCAAAAAAGAAAGGACATTCAAACATGACTTACCCTCGAGCTCTCTGTTTCTTGAGATTAAAGCCAATATCATTTCAGGATTTGGGTCATCTTGGTCATTGCTGATGTTATTGTTGGTATTGTTATTGTTAATATTAGTACTGCCATTGCTATTGCTGATGTTAAGGCTGCTGTTCCTGCTAATCTCGGACAAATGATGTGGCCGTAGGCTGTTTGAAACAGTTGCTGATGATGACGATGATGCTGATGCTGATGCTAAGGCAGAGTTGAGTGGGGCGATCAAAGGTAGTGCTGGAGTAGAAGTGAGCAAAGGAGGAGCTAAGCAAGACGTTGGTGTTAAGGTGGCAGTGTTAGTAGTAATAACAGCAGCAGTAGTGGCAGCAGCAGCAGCAGCAGCAGGTGTTGTTGAGCTTAAACATTGCTGTTGTGGCGTAGAGTTGGTCATTATTATTTGGGGATTATGATTATTTGTCGTTGGTAATAACAATGACGGATGCTGATGATGATGGATAAGTTGATGGTGCTGGTGTTGCTGTTGGTGTTGATGATGCTGCTGCTGTTGCTCAAGCATTTGTAGGTGATTTAGTGAATTTTGTAACGATTGTTGTTGCTGATGTTGTAATTCCATGTTGGCTAAATTATTGCTGAGCAATGTTGAGGCTAAACTAACATTAGCGGGTGAGTGTGTGAGTTGCTGCTGAGCAACACTGAATTGTGTATTGTGTTGTTGATGATGGTGATTATGATGATGATGTTGATGATGTTGATGCTGTAGTAGAGATGTTGCTGTTGTTAAAACCGTTGGTGGTGGTTTCAAAGTTTGCATCATTGCGAAGGTAAGATGCATAAAACCAATAACAGCAATAACAAACACTATATAAGTTTAAACAAAGAGAGTATTTGTTGTAAAGTATGTTCGTGCTGGCTTGAGGTTAGCACCACACATACTTATACGTACACATTCCCTGTATGCTCAGCATACAGCAGCAACAAACTTAAACTGTCAATCAATCTCGATTTCTTACACACTCACTCCCTCTCTCTCCCTCTCCACTTGTCTACCTTTTTGACTGTTCTGGCGTTGTGGATTTGCTTTTTGTTTGATACGTTAATACCACCACCACCACCACGACGACAGCACGCAGTAGGTACCAGCAATATGTTGCAACAAATGTAGTATGCTGTAGTCAAAGTACGAGTATGTGGTTATGGTATGGTATGGTTATGTTTTATTATCCTCACTGTAAGTTTACGCTAACTTTGTTGTTGTAACTGTTGTTGTGATGGATTTAACTGTCAAGTTTTAGGCTTAACATTAACTTTGATAAATTTCTTTTGAAGAACTTCAACACTTCTTCTTCTTATTTATTGCCGTTAAACACACTTCTTATTTATCTTAAATTATTTCACATTTTAGACTTTCTTTGTGCACTTAAAAATTAATAAAAAAAATTAAAAATTAAAAATGAAATTAAAAACTTTCGCTTTTCTTTATTAAAAAAAAATTATTAAAAATAAAATTTCTTTTCTTTCTTTGCTTAAATAATATTTCTTATAAATTTTATCATTTAAAAACACTTTTTTTTGTTTTTGGTTTTCATTTATGCTTTTATAGATATCCGACCGCTGTTACGTATCCGCGATGTTTAAGTTTCGTTGAGTATAGAAAAAAATACCGTAACGGCAGCAATGGTGCCCGTAATATTTTGTTCAAAAATTCTTCAACCGCACTTTATTTGTGCAGAGAAGCCGCAACGTTTATCACCTATTTCTTACTATGTGTATGAGTAGTTCTTTTTGTTTTTGTTCTTGTTTTTTCTTTCTTATTTAATATTTCCAATAGTGCACAGTTTGTTTTGGTTGTACGAGTATATTTCTGTTTGGCTATGATATAAACTTGGAGAATTCATTCATACAACCAACAACAACGGTATGCTTGTATGTTTATACTCGATATTCAGTATTCACTACTAATTGTTTAGTAGTGGCTTCTTATCACCTTGAAATATATTTTTGTTTTTGTTTTCTTGCGTTTGAAACCCTTTTCAAACATTAACCTGCTCTTTCATGTTTCCAAAGTTTTTTTTATATTTTTTCTTACTCTGATCGTTACTGGCATAACAGAGCTGCGTATAATTGTAGCAGCCCAAATACAGATGAAATAATTGGTCAATTCACACGAGCCGTTATATCGTTGTATCCATTGTATTATTGGACGACTATACAACAGTGTATGCTTGTTGTTTATAATTTTCATGTAAAAATCCGATACACTTATACACATTTATTATCACATTGGTCAATTCACACAATCCGTTGTATCGTTGTATTCATAGTATTGTTGGAAAAACATACAACAGTGTATGATTGTTGTTGATAATTTTCATATAAAAATCCGATACAATTATACACATTTGTTCCATTGGTCAATTCACACAAGCCGTTGTATCGTTGTATTCATTGCATTATTGGAAGAACATACAACAGTGTATGATTGTTGTTGATAATTCTCATATAAAAATCTGATCATCTGACATTTCTTTCATATGTTTTTAAAAGTTGTATTGGTTTCGTGCTATCAAATTGTGTGAATGAAAAAAATGTGTATA
Organism: Sarcophaga rosellei; assembly: GCA_930367235.1. Taxonomy (NCBI): domain Eukaryota; kingdom Metazoa; phylum Arthropoda; class Insecta; order Diptera; family Sarcophagidae; genus Sarcophaga; species Sarcophaga rosellei. The sequence continues at coordinate 70,222,634 of OV884019.1, forward strand.
TGTTTTCATATGTTTTTAAAAAGTTGTGTTGGTTTTGTGTTATCAAATTATTTGAATGCCAAAAATTATGAAGAAGAATAAGAAGAAGATATTTTGAATACGAAATAGACAATACAGCATAGCACTGAGCGTTCACAAACAACCAAGTGTATTCAATACAACATACACGATACAAAGTCGTGTGAATTGGCCAAATATTTAAAATTTTTCATCACAAACAAAGATCATCACAATATACCAATTAGGCTAGGAATTATTTGGCACGCACTTACAATAAATGCCATTGTATATCCGAGAAGCTCATATTACTTCGAATTCTGTATTTAAAAATTTAGGCGACTAATCAGACCTTTAAAATACTTTAAAATTTAAACAATCTTTTAGTCCTGCATTATTTCTGTGCTTAGCTTTCAGCTTTCTTCGAGTACAATAAAATACTTCCACTAATTTATGCGACCACACATACATACATACATAATTGGCCATTACAATCCTTCAGCCAGGATTACGGCCTAGCTTCTCACACCACTCATGTCACGTGCCCTAATTTTATACTTGAGTGGCGGGACCCACAGTTTAATGTCGACTCCGAACGACAGATTTTAAGAAACTTTTTCATGGCAGGTTTATTACTCTCAGTGTTTTTGCCAGAAACCTCTCAGCAGATTTCGGCGTAAACGCCGAAGGAATATTTTTTTTCTTTCCATATTTCGTTTTGATGTCTGGCCTGGGGGTCGAACCCGCGCTTTAAGTCTAATAAGCGAACATACTACCTACTAGAATACGCCGACCTAGAAACAACTACCACTGTAAAAATATGTTCGGCTGTTGTAATGGCTGCAGTGGTTAGGATATGTCCTAGGTGAGTCCTACTCTTTCTCCCGAAATGTCGTTATCGTTTTCTCCTCTTGAGGATTCTGGGCGGATTATTATATATATTATATAGAGAAGGATTTAAGACTCTTAATTTTTAAAATGAATAATCTCCTATAGGATTCGAGCTTGGATTGCTGCAGAGACTATTTGGCATTTACCTTCTACTATGTTCAGACATGCACTTTTATTGAGGCAATATTCGATTATTTGAGTACAGATATAATTTAAGCAATATTCATTTGACAGCTGGTAAACGAAACAGCTGGTTGTGTCAACAACATTGTTTTGTTTTCTTGTTTGTCGTTGTTGACATTTGAGTTGTCCAATATCAACAGAAAGTGTTCGGAAAATTATAATATGCTCACTGAACGCACTTATGACAGTACTGCATTTTAAGTTTTACTCAATATTATAACAATTTGCGTATTTATTGCGCAATAATTAATTGAAATTTCATATAAAATACTGACTTCAATAATGGCGTTTATTGCGATTTACGCAATAAGAGTGCGTGTGTGAACATAGTATTAAACCAGTCCTGTGATTTAGACAACGATAAGTAATGGTATATATCAAAACGATAAATATGCGTTTTTTAAGCAAAAACAATACATTTCTTTTTACTGCACCTTGTGTTTATAGATATTTATGGGCCAACCTCTTTTTCTTAATTTTCTTACCATTGGTTGAGCACCTGAAGTGGTAGCCACAAGTGCTTGTACTTCAGAATTGAATAATTCAAACTATTTTAAATGATGATTTAATTTATCAAAATGATAATTTTTATTTTTAAATTATCATTCATAATTTTAAAGGCACGTGTTAATGTCAAGTTCTCGTGCTTAAGAAAAAATTCCGAACGTATAATGATTCACGATCTAAATTCAATAAATATAAATGTCGTTATAATTGACGTATTAAATGTGAATTTCAAAACATTTCAATAATTTTACTAAAGGGTCAATATAAGTGAACAATATTTTTTCTAAGAAAAATGTATTTTTAGTGGCAAAGAACGTTATTATTCCCCCAATAAACGTTTAATACTCATTGGATTGCTCATCATTTACCCTCGCCTGTAGACAGTGTTTACTTACGATATCAATCGTTTAAATAGTTTTTAAAATTCTTTCTTCTCTAGATCTAGTACCATATTTATAAGAGATTGTATTACAACAATTTCTATATGTGGGTCTGTCTATCTAAACGATATCGTATTTATTTTGATGAAGGCGCTTGCATAAGTATTGTCTGTTGTTCACTATTGGGAAGAGTATTTTTTTTAAAGGAAAACCTTGATAAGAGGCTTCTTTTTATTTAAAATTTTGTCATGCTTGTTTTCCTTCAGTGACTTAAATTATTTGTTACTTCTTGAAAAGATAATGAATCAGTTAATGTTCGAGTCAAATGAATATTTGCTACCACATAATGTTTACAGGCACTGTGTGTAACACTGTCACTGAATAATGATTAAAAATTGTTGTTCGCTTATCTATCGTAATTGATTTTTTACGTAAAAACGTAGTACGTTCAAAGAAAATTACATTAAAATTATGCATATTTATGTAGACTCAGGAAATGTTTTAGATTTTTTAATTGTATTTTCAAAGCAACACCACTCATGGGCTGATATTGTAACAATATGCAGATACACAACATATACATAGATTACCTCACACAGATCCGATCCGGTTGCAGGTGTTTCCAACAATACTTGCATCGACATAAGTATGTCCTATATGTCCAAATAGCGCGGTTGAATTCAAAATAACGGAACATATAACTTTCGAGTGCGATTAATTCGCAGAAGAACGTAATGCGTTAAGCAAGACTATCGACTACAGTCCAAAAGTTGAAAATTTATTACCAACTGTTTAATAGACGAGTTTTGAGCAAATTTAGCACAACCGAGGGAGTACAGAACTCTACAATAACTAAGGCTTCAACCACTGTCTTGTTAATCTCAACTGTAACGAACCTTATGTTTGAGCGTATGCTTCTAAATGGCCTTCTGAGGTTTAAACTTCCTCACACTTCTTTGAAACTATGTAGATGTAGTTGGCCAATTCACACGACTTTGAATCGTGTATGTTGTATTAAATACACTTGCTTGTTTGTGAACGCTCAATGCTATGCTGTATTGCGTATTTCGTATTCCAAATGTCTTCTTCTTATTCTTCTTCATAATTTTTGGCATTCAAACAATTTGATAGCACGAAACCAACACAACTTTTAAAAACATAGAAAAAATGTGGATAAGTATATCGGATTTTTATATGAAAGTTATCAACAGCAAGCATACACTGTTGTAAATTCCAACAATACACTCCATACAACGATGAAAAGGCTTGTGTGAATTGACCAAATAATAACCACAAACAAAATCTTGCATATCAAAAGACATTTGATACCTAGTTTCTGAAAGAAGGAAACAACAACACTGGTACGAAGCAGCAATGCAAAAGAAAGTGCCTCAGAGGGCTAGCAATAATAGCAAAAAAAATTCTAACTGGAATATCATAAATAGATTATCTTGATTACCCTATGGGGAAATTTTAGCCCCTATAGGACGCATTCCTAAGTGGCAGACGGGAATACCTCTTATATAATGGTGTTTGTAGTGAAGTTCAAATAGCAGCCGCTGATCAACAAAAAAATCAAGCGGTCTACACTTATTTTGTTAGTCTGACAGAGAAAAAGAAGTCGACCCACACCATCTTTTTGCCGACTATAAGGCAGCCTTCGATTGCCCCATAAGGGATTGTGTTTTTGCCGCAATGTCTGTCAGAATGACGTTGAGCAATTCCTGCTGCTCCGGCAAGGTAGGAAAGGACCTCTCCAAACCTTTTGATACCGTGCGAGGTTTCAGACAAGGCAATCACTTATCATAGGACCTCTTCAACTTCGTCATGGAGAGTGTTATGCAAAAGGCGGTGCACCGTAATGACACTATTTTTCAAAAAAGCGTCCAGTTGCTTGCGTACGCTGACGACATTGACATCACAGGGCGTACCAGGCGAGATGTTACTGCTGTCTTTAGTGCTATTGAACAGGAATCTACTAAAATGGGTCTGTTAGTAAATGAGGGCAAAACAAAGTATATGTTATCGTCCAGCAGAGACGTGCGGCGTATCGGATCTCAGATAACAGCCGATAACTATACTTTCGATATAGTCAAGGAATGTATTTATCTTGGCTCCGCCGTTACCACCAAAAATGATGTTAGTCTGGATATCAAGCGCAGGATCACTCTTGCCAACAGGTGCTGCTATGGTCTCAATAGGCAATTGAGTAGCAAACGAAACTAATACTTTACAAGACGCTTATCCCCCCATGCTTCTTTATGGCGCAGAGGCATGGACCCTATTAAGCACTGATGCAGCAGCCTTGAGAGTATTCGAGGGAAAATTCCTACGTAAGATCTACGGTCCAGTGCGAGTTGGTAATGATTTCCGCATCCGACCTAACAGTAAGCTGTATGAGCTCCTCAACGACATAGGCGTTGTGCAGCGTATTAATATCCAGTGGCTGCGCTGGCTCGGCCATGTCATACGAATAGAGGAGGATGCTCCGGCGAGACGGGTATTTGATGCGGGGATCCGCGGAAGTCGGCGAAGATGACGACCTTGTTTGTGTTGGAAGGACCAAATCGAGTAAGCCCTGTCATTGATTGGTGTGACCAACTGGCGTCGTAGCGCAAGAAGCAGAGGCGCCTGAAAGGATGTGTTACGGCAGGCTGAAATCCGTTAATCGGGTTGTTATTGGCTAATTAAGTAAGTAAAGTAAGACAGAGAATAAAAATGATCTCAGCGTGAAGCATGCAACCTCCAACAAGTTCAAGAGCACGTGATAAGTGCTGCGGGCAATATAATGTCGCTAACCATGGAATCTTCTGTCTCTACATGAAATAGTTTCTTTCTAAAATTAAAAGCAATTGTTAACAATCCTGTAGTCTTCGTAGTCTAGTAGGTAGTGCGTTGCTTTATAAGACAAAATATGAAATATAGAGAAGCACTTCTTTCGGTTTTCGGGCAAAAACTCTGACAGTAAATTGCCATGAAAAGTTTCTCCAACTTGTCGTTAGGAGTCAACATTAAATTGTAAGTCCCGCCAGTCGTGGATAAAATTCTCACAACATGGGTGGTGTGGGAAGTTAGTTTATTGTCCTGACTAAAGGGTTGTAATCGAAGTCATCGTAGTCTAGTAGGTAGTGTGTTGGCTTATTAGGCGTAAGGCCCGGGTTCAAACCGCAGGTCAGACATCAAAACAAAACTATGAAAAAAAAATATTTCTTCAGCGACTTCCTCTCAGCAGATTTCTGGCAAAAACTCTGAGAGTAAATAAACCTAACATGAAAAAAGTTCTCAAAAATCGTTCGGAGTCGATGTTAAACTGTAGGTCCCGCCACTCAAGTATAAAATTAAGGCACACAACATGAGAGGTGCGAGAAGCTAGGCCGTAATCCTGATGGAAGGGTTGTAATGTCCAATTATGTATGTATGTATGTATGTGTTGCACGACTGAATAAGAACGTAAGCATTGGGAAATCACTCCTTGGTTCCTAAATACATACGCTTAACAATCAATGGTTAGCCCCAACTGTTTACTAACTGTATAGATTTCTCCGGAACAGTATTTACGAGAATTGCGAATTCTACTCGTATACAAAAATACTTTGATTTAGTTTCGAAAAGTTGTTCCTGACCTGTCCTAATAGATCAATAGTATTGTACCGTCAACTTCCATAATTATTCACATGGGCGATATGTTCATATATATTAAGAGGAAGAAGGTGAAATAAAGTAAAGTATTCCTTAAATTGTTATCACAAACGAACACGTAGAATTATCCATGGCATCTATCAGGTAAAGCGGGAAAATTTTAACATTTACTGACACGGTATATAATCGACACAATCGATATATTGTGCAAAGAATTTTAGAGAATGTAAAGAAATTTAAAGTCCAACTCACGCAACAAGCAAACTTGTCTGACCATTCTTAGCGCCGTAGATATGTTGATTACGTGCTAGAGCAACGCGATTTTAATTGTGATCTTTGACGTTAAAGCTTGCACTCTGTGATGACATGAACAAACAAAATTGTCATCTGTGAAGCGCGGAGAGTGACTGTGAAAAGCCAAATGACTATTTGTTGGTCTGGATAAGCTAAGTTTCTCTATTTTTTTGCCTTCCTAAATTACCCTGATAGAACTACCAATTCAAAGCTCTACAGCCATACAATAACCGACTTTTTGAGGATATTGAGCTCGACGGTGCCACGAGTAACACATTACAGCGGATGAGAAGTTTCTAAAAAAAAGTAATGTTATGTTTTGACGATGCCAATTAGTTACCTAGATCATGCGCTTTGACGTCGTTAGATTTTTTCTTGTGGGGCTACTTAAAAGCCGCAAACACGTGACACTTTTGGAGGAGATATCACCAAAAATATGCAAATTAATCATTGAAAACTGCACCTTATTTAACTTTCCTTTTGAAATGGAAAAATTAAATCGAAAAATTGCTTCATTCAGCTTCCGCCAATTATACTATTTTACGATTGTTTGCAAAGTACATAATTAATATCTGCAATTCGAGTTACATTCGCTATCTTCCAACAACATCAAAAATTATCACTAATGGATGAACCGGGGCTACCAAGAAATCTTATTAATGTTAATGGAGATACATCTGATTTTGTTTGCGGTTTAATTTTAGGCCACGGAGTATTCCACACGCAAATCTCCATCACAAGCTTACCAGCTTTTGCCTGCTGAAGCACTTTCTTTAAAAACCATACCTCTTTCATGGGTTTTATTTTTTTTATTTGTAACTGTAATTTAATTTTTAATAGGCAGATCAGCAAAATATTTAAATTATGTAATTGCTAATTACATTTGCACATACAAATACATATGGATCACGTCGTTAAAAATTAAATAAAATATCATTATACACATACACACATTTATCGATAACTAGCTTTGAAAATAGAGCAACAAATATTTGATTTTTCCAGATGAAAATTATAAATGATAATTGGTAACATTGTACAATATTAAAGTATAATATTTTGGTTTATAAATCTTAAGAAATATTTTCTTATTTCACTGGCAGTTTAAATTTTAGGTGCTTTAAACAAAAAAAATATATTTTATCATATGAAATTTACGCCACAATTAATCAAAATTGAAGAAATAATTTTAAAACTCAATAAAAACTTTAATAAAAATTTAACAATGAAAATTTAACAATTTAGCGACGGAATTTTTACTCATTAGGCAACACTTTTGCCGCCATATTGGTTGAATAACAGAGTAAAGTGAGTAAAACTTCCATACATAACGACAACACGTATACAGTTACATGTACACATGCACGCATTGCAAACACGCACACCGCTTTACTTAAACATTCACTCAATAAAACAAAAATCGTCGAAATAATTCCATTACGTACACGCCATGTTTTACCGACGCAACAAACACACGCGATTTTGTCTTTTTATTTTTTGGTTTTATTTTCTTTTAGAGTGAACGGAACAAAACAAAATGGAACGAAAGAAAAATAAGTGTGGCGGCATCAACTTAACCGACGGATTATGAAAAATCTCGAAATATTTTTCGTCACTCTGTTAAAGCATAACGAAAGCGGATAAAACGCAAAAAAGGAACTGAACTAAAGCATAAAAGAGAACAACAACGACGGTTTTTGACTATAAACGTTACAGGCAGACAGCATTACCGTTACATGGCCGACGTTTTAAATAAAACGGTATGAAAAATTAAAACGAAAAATCCAACAAATAAACAGTGACACTTAAAAGACGAAGACAAAAATAAGCCGGACAAATAACAACAACAACAGCAACTACTACGACAATAACAAATATACATAGCAACATAGTAATGTTAGAGACACTGGTCATCGGCGTCATCAACATTTAGACAACAAACAACAACAGCAACAGCTGTAAAAGAAATACCTTTCCAAAGAGCAGTATGTTTTTACTTTGTTGTTGTTGTGCTTTATATTAAAATATCTTAATATTGTAGTTGTTGTTTTTGTTAAACGAATAGCCAAAAACCGAATATTTTTTCCTTTTTTTTTTTTGTTTCTGGTAAGTATGCATACATATGCTGATGATGCTGCGCCGGTTATCGCTGTTATTCTGTTTGCCTGACTGCTGACTATTTGTTAAGGTTGTTTCATTTGTTATTGTCGTTACTACTGTTATAATGTTGACTATTTACCAATTGATCTTAATGTGACACAAATGATACGACAACAACACAAAAAAACAAAAATGAACAGCCGAACAACACATACAAACTCAGAATACATTGTAAAAAGAGAACAACATCAGCATAATAAAACAACTACAAATCGAAATGAGCACAAAAATGAAATGAGCACCAAACAAAAATGCATTTCGTAACAAAACAACAACTACAGTGGCATACAAACTGCAAAAACACACTCAGTCATTGGCATACATCACCAGTAGACATTAAAAATGGCAATGTTGTCAATTTGAAAATTACGAAAAAGGTCTTTTAACAATATGAATAAGTTTAAGCCCTGATTAACTAAGAGAGAGTAGGAGATATCTTGAAATAGCCCTCACCCTCATACCGACAAATGGAACAAATTATTTTTTCCGGCGAGAAAAGTTAATTTAGATTTAATTTAGAGCGCTACAATTGCTATTGATAGGATCTGAATCAAGCAAGGTTTGTACGATTCAACGAAATTTTCATTACCACCCGAATGAACTCGGCAATATACTTGGAACTTCCAGAAGATAATTATTTAATAAACTTGACAAAAATTCTGATAATCACTAATGTATATTTTTCAACAAGCAACAGTGCTGTATATGTCACTAATAAAAGTAAGACTACTTCTATGGCCGGTATTTAGCGTCGACTGCAATCCCATGTGAAACTTGTGGGGAATCCTTACATCCAAAGTTTAAGGAAAGGTTTCCACAGTAAATGATCTAAAACAGACAATTTGAAAATTCTGGTTGCCACCCGTTGACGTGGCACATTTTTATACGACATAATGAAGCATGCGATTTCGATATATCGTGATCTAATAATAGGAAAATCACCTGCAAACAATAATTTAAAACCCGTAATTAATTTTTCCGTATCCTGCTCCTCCAATAACATGCAGATTTTGAACTATTCAGTCAATTATTTTAAAATATCGCAAAAATTCTGCCAAACTTATTAGTTGCGCGTTGATAACACTTGCCAAATGTAGCCAAGTTTCATACAAATGTAACAGTAACTACAACTACAGCTACAGGATAAAGAAATAACACGAAGCAAAACACATTTATTAATAACAGCAACAACAAAAGGTATAAAAGCAATGGCAATATGGTCGTATGAATGTGCACTTTTTGGTCAAAATCATAACAATACAACAACTACAAATACTCAGCCTCTCTCCGCATACACCAAAAACAAACACAGACAGATAGCATATGTATGTACGAGTATGTGTGAGAGCATGTGGGCTTTGTTTTGTGTAAATAATAAGTGCTCATACCAAACTGTGAGTATGAGTAATATTTTAATTTTTTTTTTTGTTGTTCTCTGCTCTTTTGGTTTCGTTTTGTTTTATTATTGTGTACATTTGAGGTTGGAATGAATATTTTGAATTGTAAACCAAACACCAGTTACAGTAATAGTTTTTGCCTTTTTTATTTTTTTCTGTCTTTTTTTGCCTGATACAAGACATAAAAAAAATAAAGTTAACAAATATTCACGAGAAATATTACATTTAAATTTTTACACACTTATACGTTTTATGTCATACTGTTACATTAAGTCATATGCTTTAATTTACTTATAAAGACACAGGATCTCTCCTGCATTTACATATGGATGTATATACCTATTCTGAAGAGACATTTTTAACCATCAGCAAGTTTACTTTTATTTGAAAAGAATTGCAGTACATACACACTCATAAAAACACAAAAGTTGAATGTGAGTGTATGTGTGTGTATTACTGAATTGTTATTGCTTTATTATGTTTATTTTTTCTGTTTTGAGAAAAGCATACAGTGGTCCAAAACGTTTATTTTGTGAATTTAGAGTCAAAAAATATTTAAAAGAAGTTAAATATTATTATTATCATTATTCAGTGTAATGAAAATAATTTCAAAAATTTGAAATCGCAAAAACATTGCTTTTCTGGGCAATTGCCAACTAGACTAATAAAATTTACTTAAAGGAATTTAATTTAGCAAAATTCGTGGTATGTTTAATTGTTCAAGTTTAAAAATGTATCACTACTGGCTAATGATAGGCATTAAAAGAAAACATTCATTTTTTCCGATGAAATGCGTCATAAAGATGCATTGATATAATATGTGGTCAATTCACACAAACCGTTGTATCGTTGTATTGAGTGTATTGTTGGACGAATATACAACAGAGTATGGTTGTTGTTAATAATTTTCATGTAAAAACCCGATAAACTTATACACATTTTTTTCATATGTTTTTAAAAATGGTATTGGTTTCGTGCTATCAAATTGTGTGAATGAAAAAAATTATGAAGAAGAATAAGAAGAAGTAATTACCTAACAAAAGCTTGGATTATTTCAAATCTGCTATATTCATACCGTGAATGCTACACTCTTCGCAAATCAATCAATCTACTTATTGACGCGAACTCCTACATGGCATGTTATCCAGGTCTGTCTAGTTGATTAAGTCTTCCATTCTATTCTCGAGTCAACTTCAAAGGATCTGAGTGCTCAATATTTCCTGTTATGGTTTAAGAAGCATATCGTAAGTTGCCCTATGTACTGTGAATTACACTTTCGATCCGAACATTTACGCTTTTATTCCACTATACGCCCTTGATCCATATGTAGATCATAGAATGGTCCCTCTCTTAAAACAACATGTAGCATCCTATAGTGAAATATTAGGGACTCCAGTGGAGACAGACTGAAGTCTCAAAAGAAGTCAAATCAAATCAACTTGGACAGGAAGTACAAAGGATGACAATACTATCGGACCGTTGAAGTAAACTGAATCATCAAGACAGTGCAAATAGGTTCACCCGTTGCGTGTGAATTTACAACAATGTACAAACAGATGAGCTTCTATTGTCTGGATGCGTATCAAGTCTAGGTAGGAAATTTGCATTACTGAGACAAGACAATATCCTGAGATTTATCGGATCAACAAAAATAGAAAGAGTCGTTATAGCTTTGAAAAAATTAAAATGGAACGTATCTTTAGCATCTCATTACAATTATAAAACTTCGTACTCAACGAAAGCATTAGTCCATATTTGTTACCAAATTTTGTATATTTTGAGAACTATAACTGTTCTTCTAATTTGCTAAGTATGATTCCAACAAATTCGTGGACAATACACAAGGCGACTGCTTTGGAAAAGCAGGTGTAGTATTTAGCAATTGAAATAGAGATTGCGAAGCACGCCATGTTTTTGATAGAAAATTTATAAATAAATATGTAACAAATAAAAAATGCTTCACATTCTTTTTCGTTAAAAAATATATAATATAATATTCCATAATAATAATTATTATTTATTGTTTGCTTTATTTTATTAATTATTCACCATTATTAAAATTACTTTAAGTTGTTTACCTAAAAATGTTGAAAATTTCGAAACATGAATATTTTTTCGTGTTGCTCCACTGTATTTTTAGCTTAAAATGTTCTCTTTTAAGAAGAAAATGTGTTTTTATTTTTTTCATTTTTAGTTTACATTTTTTCTTTTTCCATTTCGTATTCGTTGTCAACTTAAATAAAACTATGGGGGTTATGTATCTGTGTATGTGTTTACAAATGAATGTTAAAAAGAAAATGCAAAGAAATTCAATGCATTGCTCTTACAATCATTTTTTATTTTCTCTCCTTCTCTCGCACAAATACACACGCTCTTCTCAGTTTATTTGTAAACTTTGCAATTCAATATTTTTGCAAAAATATGAACATTTAAAAAAGGAGAAAAAACTTTTTAAGTTTATGTTGTCCTTTAATTTCTTTTATTTTTAATGAAGTTTTCTACAGTGCGTTGGCGGATGGAGGCTAGGAAATTTAAAATTGCAATCATTTGTGATTTGGTAGTGAGTCAAAAATACATATGTCACAGAAATAATTATTAAGCATAGTTTATATATAGCCTTTCTTCAAATAATTTTTGAAGAAAACTCAACCAAAATTCCTTGATTTTCTGTTTAGAACATTTACGTTCGAAATCTGCTTTCCATAAACTTTACCTGCAAGGATTCCCCTAAAGTTTCGGGAATTGCTGTCGGGACTAATTACCAGGCGTGGAAATAAGTCAACAGTTTTGGAAGAAAACCATTTCTTTCATTTTTGAGTGTCATGTATAGCCTCGTTGTCTTCTTAAAAAATATAGGTTTAGGTTTAGGTCGGAGCGGTAGCTTTGATATCACAAAGGTCACTTGACCACGCATAGCGGCCCGTTGTGAACACACGGCCACAGGTGAACGCAGTCTCTGTACTGGCCAAGCTTAAAAATATAGTTGACCTTTAAAATTTTCTGCAAGTTGTGTAATAAAAATTAATTCATTCTGGTAGTAAGCTAACGGTAAGCTTGTAGTCAATATTTTGCTTGGGTCGTACAGCACTTGCTTGCTCCAGATCATATTTACAACAACAATAAGATTAAAACTTTTTTATCGGAAAAAACCACCTTTTTCATTCACCGGTCCCTGATATGTTGAGTGGGATATGTACATTCAGGATGTCTAGCACTGTGTGTCTTAGTGAATCGTTACTTACTAAATAGACAGGTTAGCGTTTAAAAGTGGCTGTAGTTGTTAGACATTTCGAACATAAAGAATTTTCAAAACTATATTTTTTGGCGACTTCCTTTCCGCAGTATTCAGGCAAAAATTCCGAGAATAAATAAAATTACCATGAAAAGCTTCTCAAAGATCTGTCGTTGGGAATCGACTTTAAACTATAGGTCCCTCCATTTGGGGATAAAAATAGCACTCACAACATGGATGGTGGGCCGTAATCCTGACTAAGGGGTTGGAAAATTAAGTTTCTTTCATTTCAAAACTGTTAAACGATTCTTAGCAACGATGTAACGAATGTGCCTTTTCTGTAAATTTTTTCTATTGAAATATTGATTCCTTGTAGCTTTTATTCTATAGTTTTTTGCCAAGTTTTAGATAATTTCTCATCACTATCGCCGTAGTCTAGTAGGTAGTGTGTTGGCTTATTAGACGTAAAGTCCGGGTTCGTATCTCAGGTCAGACATCAAAACGAAATATGAAAAAAAATTAACGCACACAACATGAGTGTTATGAGAAGCTAGGCCGTAATCCTGGTTGTAATGGCCAATTATGTATGTATGTATGTATTTAGTTACAAATCAGTGTTAATTTATTATTAAAAAATTTTTTATTGTTCTGTTTACTAAGCTTAATAATATATAATAGATTAAAAACGAGAAGCAAATGTTACAACAAAAGAAACAAATTAAGCAGAAAAAATTAAGTGCGGTCAAACGATTGCTTATGATTGCATTAGATGGATCTTCTAAAACACCAAAAAATTTTTGTTGCGAATATTGGCCGAGAAGGCAAAACTACTGGCGTAGTCTAGTGGGTAGTGTATTCGCTTATTAGACGTAAAGCCCAGGTTCGAATTAAAAAAAATAATTCCTTTAAATTATTCCACTTCACTCAATATATTCAATTACTACGCTGCAGCTGGATGTTTTAGTGGCGCCTCTCATTCTTTCACAGATTTGGTAGTCTCCTATACAAAAAGCGATTTTTACATATTCCTTTTAGAGCTATGTTATGCTCTTTTGTTTGCATGTATGCATGTATTTTGAGTATATGAAATTTTTGTATTTCAGTTTTCTTCATATACTTTAACATTTTTCTTTCCAAAACATCATCGTCATCTTTAACATGTTTGTATCTTGTTTAAGACATTTTTTTTGTGTAATTTTTTGTTTTTGATTTTTTAAGTATTGGTGGCCAAGACTGTGACACCTTTTATTCCCAAGTCAACAGTAGTTGGTTTTTATGCAAACCAACCCACAGTATAATAAAATAAAACAACAACATCAACAATATTATACAGGCATACATGAATGTGTATGAGAACATCATGTTCAGCTACCCCCATAAGGCCCTAAAGTTGAATTTGAAAGTAAAGGAAATAAAAAACACACACACACAAATAAAAGCTCGGAAACTTTCTTTCGCACATACACACAACAAGCTTGTATAAAGACTGCACAAAATAAAATCAAAAACAAAACAAAACAAAATTGTTTGAAAAAATGAGCACAACAGAGTTTAATGTGTACAGGTGGATGCTTATGCGTATGTATGTATGTGTCTGCGAGTAAAGAAATTACAAACCACGCCCTAAACATTGGAAATCTATTTTATTTCTTCTTCTTTTTTAATACCAATAGCTATACTAAATGCTGTCCAACCCCTTTTTATCTTATCATTGCTATTAGCATGTATGTGTGAGTGATTTTTTAATCTCTTTTTCCAACGCCTGCGCTTTATTGAGCACTTACAAAAGTAATAGAGCGTAACATTTCTCCTTCAACACAGCCTTGCAGACACAGAACTGTTCTCCTGTTCTCCTTAGTAAAGAAATTTACTTTACTTTCAGCTTTAGCTGAATACAACCTGAACTGTTTGTTCAGTTCTAATTGTTTTTGATTTTTGCTTTTATTTTTGAGAGTCAAAGTACTGTTGTTGTTTGTTATTTCTTTATGGTTCATTTTTTATTTTTTTTTTTACTTTTATTGCTTGCTATTGTTGTTGTAATTTGTTTATTTTTTTTACTTTTCTAAAATAAACGCATTTGTATTTACTTTTGTTGCGTTCATATAATTTTAGTCTCGTTATTTATTTATTTCATTGTACCCTTCAATATTTCAATAATACTTCTCTCATTCCTCCTGTTTTTTTTTCTTTTCTTTTAACTTTCAATGGTAAGAGATTTAGTATAAAAATCTCTTTTTAATGTGTTACGGTACTTTTCTTATTTTTCTGTTTTTGTTTCTGCTTTTAATGTATTTTTGCTTTCACTTAACAAATACAACAACAAAAACAATGATAAATAAATGTGTAAGTATTTATTTTTCAATCAACGCAGCGTATACTTACCCAAATAACGGAGAATATATTTCTTTTTATTATTTATTCTCTCGAAATTATTGATTTATGATCGTTACCGTTATACTACACTCGGAGAAAAAAGTATGAATTAGTTGCATTATTATACAATATAAAAATTTTAATCTAGTTGCCTTAGTCTAGTCGGTAGTGTGTTGCCTTATTAGACGCGAAGCCAAGGTTCAAATTCCAGGTCAGACTCCAAAACGAAAATATGAAAAAAATATTTCTTCGGCGACTTCCTCTCAGTATCTTTCTGGGAAAACCTAATTGGCCATTACAACCCTTCAGTCAGGATTACGGTTTCTCACACCACTCATGTTGTGTGGGTTAATTTTTTTAGACATGAGTGGCGGGACCGAATTTGTGAATTTACAACCATCCATACAAAATCCAAATCACGCAACAGTTGGAGAGATGCCTCAATACAACAACTATACCATCTATTATAAATACGTACACAATTGGCCATTACAACCCTTCAGTCAGGATTACTGCCTAGCTTCTCACATCACTCATGTTGTGTGCCTTAATTTTATACTTGAGTGGCGGGACCTACAGTTTAACGCCGACTCCGAACGATAGATTTTTGAGAAACTTTTTCATGGCAGGTTTATTTACTCTCACAGTTTTTGCCAGAAATCTGCTGCGAGGAAGTCGCCGAATAAAGCCAACACGGCGTAACGGCGGCTTCGTTTTACGTCACGTACGATCTATTATGCCCCTCGAACATTATAGGGCATTCCAAAAATGTCTCCTCCAAAAGTCCATTGTTCTAATATATTTCAGTATACTACTCGGTGTCAACAGTTCTCTGCTTAGCACTTGATATCCAAGCAGGTGTTTCCTTCTGGAATGTAATAATGCCCAAAAATATCTAAACACACTGATTGGGTGGGTACTACAGCAGCAGGTTTTCAATGCTAATTTTCCTAACAATATTTTCTTCAGCTACAAATAATAACACAGAAGCGATTATGAATAATACATTGTGACTTTTTGGTTCACATTGTGGCCTGGAGGTGTCATTGAAAATATTTTCTTCCCAAAATACCCCTGGAAAAACCGTTACGTTCAATTCAGAGTTCTAAACCTACATAAAAACCGACTATTTTTGCTTGCAATTAAAGGTTAAGAATTGAACTGTATGTGGGTTCTACAAGACAGTGCCTACGATGCTCCATATTTTAGCGACGTCAATCAGCATGTGAATGCTTAAAATTATTTTAAGGTGACATTTGTAAATCACACTCATTTATTTTCAAGGATTGTTTAAATTTATAAGAATTATTTTTTATATTTTCTTTTGCAAATATTTAAATTTTGATACGTGCCTATTATTTCTGTCAACGCTGTAGAAATTGGGATGGACATTATTGCTAACTTTTTATGACAATCTGAGGTTGCTTCAAGGCCCTACAAACTTATAAGAAAAATTTTGTGAATACATTGAAAATTATAGATCTGGATTTGACTCAAGCTGCCCAGGGTTTTTTTTAGCTAAAATTCCCGTTGATAAACTGGTATACCATATGTATACTTAGGATGGTATATGATGGAGAGCACCATATTTTTATTATCATACCCATTTATTAACACAACACATTTTTAACCTCTTATTGGCCCATATTATTATTTTTTTATTTTGAATTACGATATCGTACAGTTTTCTGAATTTTCCTTAACATTTATTATCCTACAGTAATAATTCCTTAATATTTACAATGAGCATTTTAAAGAAAATTTACAATTCTGTAGTGGCTACACCCCAGTATTTGCGCATACGATTTTCATGATCATCAAGGTCGACATCGTCGTCATCTAGAAACGAACGTTCCTGTGTTAAAGCGAAATCATATTCCAAATTGTATGGCATTAAACGTTGTAAGGAGCCAAAATAGGCAGCATTTGGACCGCCACCCAGTTTCGTATAGCCAACAGCACTGGCCAAAGAATCACGGCTTTTGGTATCGGAAAATAAATTATAGGCCGTACCGAATGACCGGGAACTGCCGAAATGCTTAGAGAGAAATGAAACCTGTTGCGGTTGATGCGGCGAAGTAGATCGGTGGTTGTTGGGATTTTGTTGTGTTATACCTGGTTTCTTAACCTCCGTGTATAGCAGTTGAGGAGAACTGGTGGATATGAACTTAGGAGTATTGCTTTTCAACAAATTCGATTTGTAGTCATAACGTTCGACGGGAGAACGATTTGTGGTTTTACGTTCGGCATTACGATTTTTTGTAAAAGACTTGGAAATTGTATTCAATTCTTTGTCGAACAATAATTGAGTGTTCTGTTCCAGCATATATTCCCAGCATTTGAATTGTTCTTCGGATAAGGCAGAATCAGTTTCGTCTAGCATTTCCATTTCGGTGGTTTCTTCTAAGACTCGGGCATGAGCCAAAATATATTCATTATCTGGGTCGAGTTTGTGATTTACTACGCTCAGAGCTTGATCACTTTGACCGCTGGGAGAAGAACGGTCACTTCCTCTAGCTGCAATCGCAGCAAATTTCGAACCAAATCGATGACGACAATTCGCATTACGATCACAGCAAGCACGTTTACATACATTCGGCAACAGAGCCGAATTGGAAGTTAACGTTTGTGGTTTCCTTCTGACAGTCTGTTTCAGTTCCTTTATCAAATGATCTACATCAGTGCCAATATTTTTGAATTTAACCACCATAACCGAGAGGTTTTCATTCGAACCAAAACTTTGGGCTATATCCTGCACTCTTTTGGCAGCCAAGACCACGTTCTCCTCCTTACGAATTTCACGAGCTATACGATCTACATCCAGTACAGACCATATGCCTTCATTGCATATAATCAAGTATTCATCATCATTACTGAGTATACACTCGGCCATACATGGATCCTTCAGGGAATTCAAAGATGTTGTGGCACTTAGGATATTTTGTTTTACCACCAGCTCTACATTGTTAGTCCGTCTTACCAGAAAAGCTGCGGCATTACCGACACCAGCCACGCGCAGTATATAGCGCTTGGTTTTCTGGGGTCTTACCATATCTCTAAAACGATTATTTTCACGGGAAATGTGACACAACATGGCTGCCACAATTGGTTGATCACTTAGTTTCTGTTGAGCCGCCAAAAGTGTATATTTTAAATACTCCCCATTATTTTCTTTGACACATCGCTCTTGCTGGAGTAATTTCGGAATCATTTGGGCCATTTTTGCTGCTGCCGTTGTTTGCAAAGTTGAACTAACAAATAAGCCAAATAAAGCTTCATCGTTGCGTAATTTACACTCTCTTAGTTGGGTCACCAATAATTTACGAACCTTGCCGGGTGTCTCAGAAAATCCCAACTGCCAAGGTGGCTTATGATTTAGATTAGTTTGGGCAACACTCATCTCTTTAGCATTTTCCGTAGCTTTGCGTGTTGGTAAATTTGCACGATTTTTGCCGGATACATCAATTAAACTCCATTTTCTTTGGGTGCGACACATTTGAACTTGACGTTCATCTACTTGCAACTGCAGATTACAAGACAGATCCAAATATTTCAGATGTTGAGGCACGACACTTATCAAATCCAAATGATCTAAATGATTATGGGCCAAGTCTAATACCTTTAGACGTGTTAATTTACTTAAGGCAGGCGTAAACAGCAATAGGTTTGAATGAACTCTTAGCACCTGCAGTTGTCTCAGCTCACATATATTGTCTGGCAACTGTTGCAGCAAATTACCCGAGAGCATTAGCTCTTCCAAGTTTGCCCATGCCTTCATACAATCCTCCGTTATCATAGTGATCTTGTTGTAGGCTGCGTATAACAATCTTAAATTCTTTGCCTGTTTCAATACTTCGAATATACGATCGTCCAAGTTGTTGCTGGTCACAAATACACTTTCCAGCACAAAATCTTGAGCTGACCAGTCCTCCGAAACTGGTGGAAGAATTTGTAATTTATTACACGAAAGATTCAAATATTTAATCGACTGTCTTGTTATGGCAAATAAATTGTCGGTCAGTAGCTGTATTTCATTGCTTTGCAACTGTAGTTTTTCGAGTTGTTCAAAACGCTCTGGAAACCGTTCAATGATTCTTAAACAATTGTAAGAGAAATTTAAATCTCGTAATTTTTTAGTTTTGCTCGTAAGAAGGAAGTCGGTAACCTTTTGCAACTGATTATGGGAGGCATTTAAAGTTTCCAATGAATCGCATTCGTTCAGCCATTTAGGCAATTCAGTAAAATAATTGTTGGATATATCGACGTGATATAATTTATTTGGGATTGGTGATATTTTAATCGTATGAAGACCTGGAAGAAGAAAGCATATTAAATATAATTATCTAGTCTGGATCCAAATAAGAATTGTAATTATTTTATTATTAATTATTATTAATACGTTGACTGCCGACTACGAGATAACTCATAGATTGCTTTCCCTTCTAGAGTGTCAACTACGAGTTATCTCGTACTCACTAAACCTGCCATTTTTGTATAGCTACGAATAAAATCGTATTATATCAGTGCGAGTATCGATAAATGGCTTCTGGGAAAAGAAAAAAATATATACTAGCTATACGACTTTAGAGAAAAAAAAATCATAAAATCAGGTGATCTTAGAACTGCAACATCTAAAGCATTTTTCATTAGCCTTAAGTGACCATCAATAGACTTGTTGGCGAAAAAAGTAGCTACGGACACTGCAATGAGACTGAGCATCACAAGAAGACAAAAGCATAAAAGCTATGGTCGTGTCATCTAATCTTGGTTAAAATTGACCCTCTATTATGTCTGTTATCCACACGATACCTGACTCCGCATTAGATAATGACTTTAACCTAGCATTCAGTCGAATGGCTGTCACTACATTTCGGAAAAGCTTTTCACACATTAAACCACAGTATCATAGCATACGAAGATACCGGATAGATCATTTTCTAAAAGTATCTTGCTCTCCTGAGAGAACGACTTCTAAGTATTCACTGATAGATAAAAGTCATGCGACAAAGTCAGATGTGAAATTACTTAAGGACAGCTGAATTTTAAATTGTCTCGCGCATTATATGATTACGATTGTACTATTTCGGCTGAAATAATGACTGTAAGGATTGTCGCTATGAAATTCGAATATCAAAATATATTGTATTGTGGCAGACGCAGTAGTCTAGTAGGTAGTGTGTTAGCTTATTAGACGTAAAGACCGGATTCTCGAGCCACAGGTCAGACATCGAAACGAAATATGAAAAAAAATATTTCTTCGGCGACTTCCTCTCAGCAGATTTCTGGGAAAAACTCTGAGAGTAAATAAACCTGTATGAAAAAGTTTCTCAAAATCTGTCGCTCGGAGTCGACATTAAACTGAAGGTCCCGCCACTCAAGTATAAAATTAAGGCACTCAACATGAGTGGTGTGAGAAAGCTAGGCAGTAATCCTGACTGAAGAGTTGTAATGGTCAATTACGCATGTATGTGGTAGACGCAGCTGAGAAATTCGACAACTATTCTCATATGGGCTATCGGACATGGAGATAAGATAACAAAGCTGATGCACTTACAACGTCTAGCTCTAGTCATTTGAAAGAATGCACACGAAAGATTGTCATTCCTATACAGTAACACAAATAAACTCACACAAATTTGTGTAGAGTACAAACAAATCAGACTCTGGATATATACAGAACATATGTGTTAAACCAGAATCTGTCTTAGGATCCTCATAGCATATACAACGGGACACTGGCTCTGGAGACTGGAAATTCTCACAATATCTTCTGCAAAAAATATAATAAAGAAGAAGAGGAAACGCCATTTGATCATGTTATGGTCTTTAGCGAAGTTGATGCGCATGAGCCGGGAAAGGTTCCTAAGTTAGTATGACCAATTTCCGACAGGTGGAGCCACTGAAAATTACTAAAAACGATTTAAATCGTAAACTATGCATTTAATCATGTTATGATCTTTAGCAATGTTGTTGCGCATGAGCCGACGAAGTTTTATAAGTTGGTATAACCAATTTAAGACAGGTGGCGCCACTGAAAATTACTCAAAATGAATTAAATCGTAAACTGTGCATTTAATCATGTTATGATCCTTAACAAAGTTGTTACGCATGAGCCGACGAAGGTTTCTAAGTTAGTGCGATTAATTTCCAATAGATGGCGCCACTGACAACTATTCAAAATGAATTGAATCGTAAACTATGCATTTGATCATGTGTTGATCGGACAAATAGCAAACATTTTAGGATTCATCATTTATGATTTTAATAACATTTAGTATAACTCATTCCCGTAAAATGTCAATCACAAATTTGAAACATTTTAATTTTGGAAAATTTTTAAAAATGCCTTTGGGTTCAATTGGATTGGGTACATTGTGAGATTCTAATAAATTTAAGCGCAATTATCACGTCGTTCCCGTGCAATCATGCCTCCAAAGCGAAAAGCAATTGGTCGACCTACACCTCAAGCACGGAAGAAAGGAGCATTACAAGCCTCAGAATCAGACGAGCAACGATCATTGAGACTGGAAAATCTTCAAGTACAAGCCGCTGAGAGCCGTTCGCGTGAATCACTTGCACAACGAGAAGTGAGATTAGAAATTGATCGAATGCATACTACTCAGGCCCGTTCGTCTGAATCATCAATTGACAACGGGAAACAAAATCAATAAAATGATTCAAAATTAATTGGATATTTGTGTAATGTCTTTCCTTCAAATTTATTTTAGTTGGTAGCGCAACAACGCGCGCAGGGTACAATTAATTTTTATATAAAAAATGAATTAAACTTTTTAAACATACTTTTTGTATCCAATTATTACAAGCACAAATTGAGCTTTTCAAACAATTTCATTATGTTCAAATCTGGTAAGTAGTCAACCTTAACTGTAAATTTAAACTAACCTAACCTATAACTACACTTTTTAAAACCTTATAATTCTTTAACCGAACATTCGAATGGCTGTCACTACATTTCGGAAAAGCATTTCACACATTAAACCACAGTATAATATTTAAAAGGCATGCCAATGAAGGCATTGGACTACAGGAAATTTTTATTTTGTCTTTAACATTTATTATGTATAGAATAATTTCTTACTTTGAATGAAGCGCACCCGAATGTATCAAATTTTCCATGACTCAGACTGAATTTGATCGATGGCATGGGTTATATGGACTTCAGAGTCGCTGTGGTTTGTGGCTTATTCGCATACACCTGCTACTTTAGAAAACCACACGATCTCCACATCACCTCCAAGTAAGATCACTGTGCTTTCAAATGGCTCATGCTGAATGTGACATGAGTTACAAATCAGGCAAACAAAAAATTGGTAATCATCGACTTAAATTGTTCGTCAATGACAGAAATGACGACATTGGCTAGTCGTTTTCAAAGATATATTGACAGATGACGCCACAGCCCAGAATACATACCAAGCTCTTACTTTTTTTCAAGTAGCTATAACGAAACTAGCAAAGTTCAAAAGTCCCTGTTGAAAGACCCTATTCATGTAAAACTGTAAATCGTTAACACAGCAACAGCTAATAAATTCTAATGGTACCATAATGTTATCATTTCTAAAATCCAAGGTGCAAGTAACCCTAACAAGCAATGAAAAAAAGAATTGAAAGCCTTCATCACCACCATGCTATTATTCATACGATCTGATTAAAATTTTAATAATAAATTGTATATGTATGCATAACTACTTTGTTGTTGTTATTGTTGTTACGTACAATTAGAATCCGCAATCAATGACGTTAAATTGCTGCCGTTCAACATCAATTCCAATAATTTATTATGACTGCTTTTTAAGGTCTCCAATTGTGCCAAAGAACTCAAATCCAAAACTTCCATTTCGTTTTCACTCACCTCCAATTGGGTCAAGTACTAGAAAAGAAAAAAACAAAAACAAAAGAAAACATGAAAAATTGTTAAGAATCATAACGTTTATCATAAATTTATTATACGGTTAACAAGAGTAATTGGCTATAAGCTTACAAACTCGTACTTAACAAAGTACATGTAAACATAAGTATATACATATATAAACTGTTAGTGAGATAAATAGAGAGAGAAAGAGAGAGAAAAAAACTCAAAGTATTAAAGTATCTACGCTTGCGCACATCAAAATTACATAATTTTCATTTCTTATGAGGAAAATTTATGCGTACAATGTTACCAGACTCTTCACATTTTGCTATACCGAAACTTATTTTTTATCCCCAGAATATTATGACATATTAGTGCTATTTTACTCGCAATATAAAAGGAAGAGGTCCCACTTAGTCCAATATTTAGCCAGAATTAATTCTATCTGGGGGTCATTCCCCAGAGAAAACCATACCGAGTCTAAAATTAATCTTGCTATTGCAGTAATCTTTATATTAGAGAGTTCGCTGGACGATAGTCTAATAAGTAACATGTTGGCTTATCACACGAGAGCCCGTGGCTTAAAACCCTGCTACAATATCAATGACTTCGTCTTAGCAGACTTTAGCAAACAACTTTGAGAGTAAATAAAAATACTATGAGAAGTTTCTCAAATCTGTCGTTCTGAGTCAATGTAAAACTGTTACTGGCAGGAATATAAAATTATCTGGCACTTGCCTATTGTTGATCATTGATGGACAAACTGACATGTCGGTAAGGTTAAGTCCAATATCGAAAAAGTTAGGAACCAGAAGAAAATTATCGTCTCCATAATCCAAATCATTTAGACGACTTGGAAGTCCATGTTTACCATTCTTCAGTGGACTTTGTCGTCATCTATGCATTTGCCCTTGCTGCGTCGAGTGATGCGTTTTAGTCAATTATAATTTCAAGGTTTGTGATGTTTAATTCGTGTTTCGTTTTTTGCTCTTTGCTAGTTCGCCATGAAATCCATTCCTTCTTTTCTTGCCTTATGTGTTCATTTATACGAATCCCGGAATCCATTACCGCCAACATTTGCCCAATTGTTTAAAACGAAAAACTTAATCAGGGTGCCCTGGGTGGTCTAGTGGCTACTAGTGTGAGAGTCGTGAGTTCGATTCGCCCCAAATACTCTGTTCTGTTACACTATACCGAGCATGTGGTTGATGTTATCCAGATCCAGATATATAATTAAATATAATTTGTAATTAAGTATATATAATTAATAAATAAATAATTCTATTTTATGATGATAACATTGATGTTATTCCACAAACTTCTGAGATTCCTTAAAGGAATATGTAGATGTCTCAAAGCATTATTATTAACATTATTTCCCTATAGTTACTCGTTTACTTTGCACATTGAGTCCTATAATTTTCTAAGAGAACGCTTTTTACCGCTCTCGCTAGCTTACTTCTTCTAACTTCAAAATGCCAAAAATCTTGGTTTTGACGAAGCTTGCTTTATTTAAACGAACCATGGCATTGCCAATTCGTTGAATTTATAAAAGTGAAACAAACATAGTTGACAGGTACGGGTCTTCTACGGAAAAATATCTACCCTTTGACAGTTACTTTCAGACTATTACAGTTACAGACAGTTACATTTTCCGAATGCAATTGGTTTTCCATAATCACAGCTGTGTCATGTGAGCTAAATAACTGATAATTTTGCTTACTAATGTAACTATCCACCATGTGAGGAGCTAGGCCGTAATCCTGACTCAAGGGTTGTAATGGCCAATTATGTATGTATGTAATGTAACCATCGGTAGTCGCCGTATTCTAGTAGGTAGTGTGTTCGCTAATTAGACCTAAAGCCCGGATTCGAGCCCCAGGCCAGACATCAAAGCGAAATATGAAAAAAAATAAAATATTTCTTCGGCGACTACCTCTCAGCAGATTTCTGGCAAAAACTCTGAGAGTAAATAAACCTGCCATGAAAAATTTTCTCAAAAATCTGTCGTTCGGAGTCGACGTTAAACTGTAGGTCCCGCCACTCAAGTATAAAATTAAGGCACACAACATGAGTGGTGTGAGAAGCTAGGCCGTAATTCTGACTGAAGGGTTGTAATGGTCAATTATGTATGTACGAATGTAACCAACGAGTGAGAAATGAGTTTCGTCGCAGAAGAAACTTTTATTCAAATAATCAGCACTGAAAACCTGTGCTCCAGTACTCACTATACATATATTATTTTTTAGCTTCGTTATTTAAAAAATATCCCAAATATATCATTTTAAATCGACTAATGGCAACACTATTAGTATTTTGTAACGTTTAAATAACGCAAAAAGACATAAAAAAGCTTAAATTGTTCATCTTCATAGCAGTGTTGCAAAATTGAAATTTTGAATTGGTACTAAACTATAACTGAAAAAGTACTTTTTTGCATCAAATGGTACTTTTGTAAAAAAACATACATACATAATTGGTCATTACAACCCTTCAATTAGGCTTATGACCTAGTTTCTCACACCACTTATGTTGTGTGTGTTAATTTTATACATGGGCGGTGGGACCTATAGTTTTTGCCAGAAGGAGGTCGCTGAAGAAATATTTCATTCAATTTTCGTTTTGTTGGAGATGTGTAACATGGGGTTTGAACCGTGCGCTCACCTACGAGGCTATTTATTTAATACACGTACGGAAAGGAACAGAAAAACTAACGATTTGTATGTGTTTCTCACATACAAATCAAACACGGCTGATTCGGAACGTAACAAAACGTAAAAGCCCCGCTTAGTCACACGTCGACGGAACGTGATGGAACATACACTAGTTTTTAGCATGTGCATTAGGGTTAGGTAAGCGTTCTCATTGCTTTTAGTATTCTAAAAACTAACGTACGTTCCGTGGACGTTTGGCTAACCGGGGCTAAATTCTAAATTATTTAGCATTACGTTGAACATGCTGCTAAGGCAATAATAGTTGAAAAGTGCAAGACATAAAATATAAAAATAATAAAAAAATTACTGAAAGCGTCGCGGGTGTACTGCGGTAGTTTTGAAATGGATAAGTACTGAAAAAAGTACCAAAATACTGAATTTTTCAACACTACTTCATAGCCTAATTACAAATATTTGCCAGAGCTTCTTAATTATTGTAAGAGGAAAAGGAAGAATTTCTTACATTATAATTGCCAATTAAAATGCTGCCACTCAATTGGTTTCCTTTAAGACTAAACGTTTTTAAAGGTTGCTGTTGTTGCTGCAATTGTTGTTCACTCGAGGATGTATCACCAGTGCCATTTAGTTTCTGTTGTTGTTCTGATTCGATCGTTTCAAGATTGTCATTTGCTTTCAATTTTAATTTCGATTTATACAGTTCACATGAAGGTTTCTTTAACATTTTCGCAGCTTTTAACATACTTTATGACTTTGGATAGATTAATAGATTTGTTATTTTTTTTTATATTTTTTGTTGTTGTATTGTTGTTTTGTAGTTATAAAGTGTTTTGCGCAAGATCTTTGTTATGCATGAACAAGCCGTTAAAATACGAGTATAGTTTATAGTACATTGAATGAACTTTAATATGCATTTTCAATTGGAATTTTCAATTTTCCAAGACACTTTTCGAATTAAATTTTTTTCTTATCACTCAATATTAAACGTATGTAAATAATTTTCGAAAATATTTTCTTTTATTACAATTTTAAACATTTTTTTGTTCATTAACAGCTTGAAGAGTTCATATTTCGATTATATTCTCTTTTGTACTGTAATTTTAAAATCGTCTTAAACATTAGGCAGCCAAATCAAAACTGAACATTTTTGAAAAGCAACATGTTACGCCTCAGAGATTTTTTCAGTCACTTACATACACATTGTCTGTTGGTAAGAAGATATTTCTTCTAGCCATTTAACCACCACCAATACCTTCAACCACCACTGCCACGAGCTATAGTGTCTTCTGCCGCAACACCTGTTGTTGTCGTCTTCAGTCAATATGTATGCCTATGCTTAGGGTTGCCGGATTTAGTTAAAATTACTATTTGTTTTGTTTTTACTTTGCGATAAGATTTGAATCAAAATGAAGTCCTAGAACTCAGCAAAGTTGAATTATTTTAAGGCGGTATCTCATTATAGCTTTTAATTAATTTAAGGCACATAGCATTTCTCCTTCATGTTTCGGTGCTTTGTTTCAGCTTTAAAATTTAAGATTTTCCATTTCAACCAATGATTTGTTTATTACAGCAAGTTCTAGAACGATAAGGCAATCTGTAAAGATGTATTCATACATACATACATAATTTTCCATTACAACCCTTCAGTAAAGATTACGGCAAAGCTTCTCACACCACTCATGTTGTTTGCGTTAATTTTATACGTGAGTGGCGGGACCTATAGTTTAAAGTCGACTCCGAACGACAGATTTTTTGAGAAGCTTTTCATGGCAATTTTTAAATATTTGTTTTTCACATTTCGTTTTGATGTCTGACCTGGGATACGAACCCGGGCTTTACTTCTAATAAGCCACCACACTACCTACTAGATTACGGCGACTTTAATAAGATGTATAGGGTTGCTATATTTGTGTTGTTCGTTGTTAATGTTACCCCCTAGAAAAATCCAGCATACTTTTTTTCGAAATCTTTGCCGAAAATGTTTTTGACTTGCCCCGGATTCGAACCTGGATCGCTTAGTTGTTGTTTTTCTTTATTAGTTTTAATAAAACAGTCAGTACCACAATTCTGAGGATGAACTACCAATAAAAAGCAGATAAGTACGTGGCCAGCGTAACAAATACATCAAGGATGTATGCACTCCTAAAGATAAAAAATAAGTTGCACTTAACATTGCTTGTGACTTATGTAGCAACCCCTAACATGTGTCTGATGATATTTACTCTAGATTACTTACGATTGATATTGCTTTTCCTGAAAATAGATTTCACCTCTTGTTACACACTCCTACTCACAAAACTGTGGACATCCACTAGTACATCCTTTCGAATATTTAGATTATACCAAAAAAATGTTCTTAGAACTGTGCCGAAGATTAAAAATTCTCGAAGAAATATGGTTATATTAGGTTAGGTTAGAGGACGTGTACTTGTCAATTAAGACCAAACAAAAAGGGAGAGCGCGACTACACTGATGAAGCCCTATCACTTCTCAACTAGCTCAAGCTACTAATGAATCTGTGGAGAACCTTGATGTCGGATCTCGACACAGAATTCAAACCCTCAAAGAAGTCCCTGCCAAGGGTCCTCAACCTCAACCTACCAAGGGCTGGGCAGTTACAGAGGAGGTGCTCGACAGTTTCTAACTCCTCCTCATCTCAACACACCCTCCAATAGTCCGGCTGGGATCTGTTCCAGATCCCCGTCAGCGACCTAATCTCGCAGTGCCCTGTGATAAATCCGATAACTAACCTTAAGCTGGCCTTATACAAGCCCAGCAGCCAGCCTGTTCTCACACTGCCTATAGAAGGCCATAGGCATAATGCTTAAATTATATATTATGTTATCGCGTTATAAGTAACGTCTTTTGGTTGAAGAGATTCGACATTTTTATAAATTTAAATCCTATTTCTTGTAGCTTCTTTTTTTCATGTTTGTCCAATAGAATGAAACTTTTTTTGCGATTTTCGATTCTATGCCGAATTAATCTGGCATCTACCTTCATATTCTCCACTTGTTTTGGTTTCTTTTTTTTGTCAGGGTACGCTCTCTGCCTCCGTTTCTCTTTAGGGATAGTATTGAGCAAGTATTTTATGGTCTAATTGTATCAGAGTTATAAAAGTTTGAATTTTATTGCTTAAGGATTTTATATACTTAGCTCTGAAATTAGTACCAAACGTACCGAAGCGCCTTCAGCGAACAAATGACTTTGGGTCGCGGATATAAAATGAAATTCCTATTACCAAAGTCATGGAACGCTGTAAAGAAATTGGCCACATATCTTTTATGGCTCTAGTCTTTTCACCTTAGAATAGTATCGTCGCATTTTGTGTAGGTTTTATGTTTTTGATCACTGGTGACATTCAGTTCCATGATGAAATTTAACAGCTCTTACTTACTTAAGTCGCCATAGTCTTGTAGGTAGTGTGTCCACTTATTAGACGTAAAGCCAGGGTTCGAGCCCCAGGCCAGACATCAAAACGAAATATGAAAAAAAAATATTTCTTCGGCGACTTCCTCTCAGCAGATTTTTGGCAAAAACTCTGAGAGTAAATACAGTAGTTTTGACTTACCTGCACAACTAACTTTTGCAAGAATTTTTGTGCAGATAAGTCAAGAATGCAGCTAAATTAAATTTTTTACTTTAATTATAGATTACACTCTCAAAATTTTTGTGCAGGTAAAGGCAATGCGCACGTAAATAAAAGGCAGCTAAATCAAAACTACTGTAAACCTGCCGTGAAAAAGTTTCTCAAAAAATCTGGCGTTCGGATTCGACTTTAAAACTGTACGTCCCACCACACAAGTATAAAATTAAGGCACACACAACATGAGTGTTGTGAGAAGCTAGGCCGTAATCCTGACTGAAGGGTTGTAATGGCCAATTATATATGTATGCATGTATGTATGTACTTACTTAACTGATCATTTAGTCAAGATTTCCTCATAGCTTCTCACAAATTTTTATTCATAAATGCCCCAGCCTACAGTCCAAAGTTGACACCGAAAGATAGATTTTTGTGAGACTTTTCATGACAGTTTACATTTACTTTCAGAGATTTTGCCTGCTGAGAGTCTTCTGGATGTCGCCGAAAGAAATAGTTTTCTCATATTCCGTTATATTCAATAAATCTGATGGAGAGGTTAAACCATGGGCTCTCGTCTAACACACTACCTACTAGACTACGGCGGCTTATGTAACAAAAATACCCATACCAAAAACGAAAAACCACTTCTTCAGTCTCTCCATCTAGTGTCTAAGCTACTCTTCAACTTTTTTTATTTTTTTTTTTTTGCAAATCATCGTGCCCTGCTTCATTTCATAAAAGCCGTTTGGAACTACTAGAATTGTCAACTCTGACTATTTTCTTCATTCAAATTTAAGAACACCAAGTGGTTACCATCTTTTACGAGGGTTTTTATAAGAGAAGCATAAATAAATTACATTCAAAATGTTGAAAAGATATAGGAAAAACGATACTGGTAGTCTAGCGGGTAGTGTGCTCGACTTCGATTCGATTCCAGCCAGAGGCTCTGGTCTGTTACACTACAACGAGCACTCAGCTCGTAATAATAATTAGGTATAATTTGTAATTGTATTATAATTAATAAAAAAATAAATAAATAACTGTAATAAATAAAGCTAGTCGTCATATGATACATACATGATTTCAAACCTCAGCTCTGTGCCATCTCAAAAGGGAAAGAAATATATAAAATCATTTCTTTCGGCAACCTTAACTTAACAGTCTTCTGGTAAAACCTCTGAGAATAAATACATACGAGTACATACATACATAATTGGCCATTACAACCCTTCAGTCAGGATTACGGCCTAGCTTCTCAACACCACTCATTTGTGTGTGTTAATTCTATACATGAGTGGCGGGACCTACAGTTTAACGTCGACTCCGAACGACAGATTTTTGAGAAACTTTTTCATGGCAGGTTTATTTACTCTCAGAGATTTTGCCAGAAATCTGCTGAGAGGAAATCGCCGAAGAAATATTTTTTTCATATTTCGTTTTGATGTCTGACCTGGGATACGAACCCGGGCTTTACGTCTAATAAGTCAACACACTACCTACTAGACTACGGCGACATAAAATAATGAGAATAAATAATTGCCATGAAAAGTTTTCAAATCTATAGTTCGGAGTTGATATCGCAAATATTAACACACACAACACGGGTAGTGCTAGAAGCTGGGCCGTAATCCTGACTAAAGCTCTATAAAGGCCAATTAAGTTAATAAGTAAATAAACAAAGCCTTCAGTTTACTATTCTAGATATAACTGACTCTGACTGATGAAATTTTCTAATTATTTATTTGTTTTTCTTCTAAATTTAATTAATAATACAATTTCGCAGAATGAACTCTTTTAAAGATCTGCAAACAATTGCATAGTAAAATAGAAGGCTGGTGTAATAGTATATGTGCTTAGACTATCGAAATAACATTAAGTTGAGATTATCAATGAATTTTACAAGGTACCAAAGTAGTCAATTTAATCGTTTTAAATATCTTTTTTTGCCGTCAAACCATGCGTTCTTCTTGTTGAGATACACTAACGTTTTTATCAATCCTACACTAACAAGGTTTATAGCGTATAGAGTTATGTGTCGTATACATATACAGTATTATTTGTAATCCCCATGTTTATGCCATCATGTGTCAAATCTCTGTAACGGCTTCTCTAGGTGAAGCACATCCGAAACGTCAAATTTTCCATAGCATGGCTTTGGGGAACACTGTAATTTGTGGCATGTTAGCAAACACCTATAACTTTAAAAAATCCTGCAATCTCGGTGTCCAGGTCACATCGCCTTCACGTAAGATGAACTTGCCCTCAAATTACATACATACATAACATAATTGGCCATTACAACCCTTCGTCATGATTACGGCCTAGCTTCTCAACATAGCCCTCAAATTGCTCGTGCAAAATATCTAATATTAGATGAGCTGTGTGGCACATAGCCACACATCCCGTTTAAGTCACATGTCGTTGGTGATGGTGGTCGTTGGCCAAAAGAAGTTGGTAATCAGCTATGTATACTGCTCGTCGTTGACAGTGACGGGTTGGTCAACCTGGTTTTTTAAAAAATATGGACCGATGACTTCATTAAAATCCACCCCCAAAAAGTGTAGATGCTTTTGAATCTCATGTGGATTGGCATTCAATTTGACAAATGTAGCTTCAACAATATTGCTATTATCAACTGTCAGAGTTCGTAAGTTTCTGTTGGAAGACTCTATGGATCAGTAAATTTCCTTTATAGATATTTAGAGCGCTAAGGTCATATCAAGCATTTGAAAGAACATATTATAAGTTAATTATATGAACGCAGAAAGCGTCACATCATAAGTAATGGTCAATTGAGCAATGACTCATCGCATTTCTGCAATAATTTTTTATAGTGATCAAACCTAGACCCGGGAAATGTGTCACTCATCATTACATACAATGCGAATCTAAAAGACAGCAAACATTTTCAAAGTTCATTAAGAATAAAGCAACGGCCATGTAAAACACCTTCTGAAATAGTATACTCTGAGTCTACAGTGTACGGTCAAAAGTCCGGTTACCAACCTCTGGCTATTTCTGGATAGGCCGCTCATAATTGGCCATTACAACCCTTCAGTCAGGACTACGGCCTAGCTTCTAGCTGTAGTCGCCGTAGTCTAGTGAGTAGTGTGTTCGCTTATTAGACGTAAAGCCCGGGTTCGAGACCCAGGCCAGACATCAAAACGAAATATAAAAAAAAAATATTTCTTCGCGACTTTCTCTCAGCAGATTTCTGGCAAAAACTCTGAGAGTAAATAAACTTGCTATGAAAAAGTTTCTCAAAAATCTGTCGTTCGGAGTCGACTTTAAACTGCAGGTCCCACCTCTCAAGTATAAAATTAAGGCACACGACATGAGTGGTGTGAGAAGCTAGTAATCCAGTAAGATTTGTACGTTTAATATAAAGTTTATGCTTATGCTGTACGGACAATGTTTTGATTTGAGCATTTTAGATTTAAATGCAATTTTTGCGTCCAATTATTATAAGTTTTATAAAAAATTTTACTTTGTTCAAATCTGGTAAGTTGTTCTTGAAATACTATGAAATTGTGACATAGTCTCTACTGCTGGGTGTACGGAAACTTATTTGAGCCAGTGTACATAGCGTTTGAAGTCGCCGTGGTCTAGTAGGTAGTATGTTGGCTTATTAGACGAAAGGCCCGAGTTCGAATCCCAGGTCAGACATCAAAATGAAATATGAAAAAAAAATATTTCTTCGGCGACTTCCTCTCAGCAGATTTCTGGCAAAAACTCTGAGAGTAAAAATTTCCATGAAAAAGCTTCTCAAAAAATCTGTCGTTCGGAGTCGACTTTAAACTGTAGGTCCCCCCACTCATGTATAAAATTAACTCCCACAACATGAGTGGTGTTGAGAAGCTAGGCCGTAATCCTGACTGAAGGGTTGTAATGGCCAATTATGTATGTATGTATGTACATAGCTTTTTCTACCTAGACACTATGGTAACACTAAAGGGGGGCGTAGTATGAATATCGTGCGTTTCCAGGTGTTATTTAATAGCTCTCAATTTCTTGAGTCTTATGAATAACAATCTTCCATCGTCTTTATGATAATATCGGGCTTCCTCTTATATATACATATTTTCCTTTTACTCCTCTAGGGAGCATAGGGCCGCTTGGTTTCGGTAATAATATTTATTTAAGACGTACAGCTTATTAGGCTATAGCGTCCGATCCTGGTTTTGGGGGTTGCCAACATCGTGCTGTGCAAGTATTAAGATTATACCGCCCATGGTCGGTCATCAGAGTCCCTGAAGGACAGTGGGTGAGGTTGACTTTTGGAAAGGATTGCCTATGTGAAAAAGTACATGTATTTTGTACGCTTCACTTTCTCGTTAGTCCCACCGAGCTTCCGTGTTTCCGTTCATTGTTAGTTTATAACTCAGATAGCAGAAGTTAGACATTCGACAAATTACTGCATTATATTCTCTGTGCTGTCATTGTTTACGTCCAAGGCTTTAGTTAAATAATATTTATAACCAGTATAAATTTCGCTCTAACCTTTCCTTCCCATAGTTATGAAATGGTTGACTTAATCTTCCGTTGTGCAGCACCGAAGATTCGCCCTTAAAGGCTTCTTTTTTCTCTATGCATGCATACATAGCTGGCCATTACAACCCATCAGTCAGGATTACGGCCTAACTTCTCACACCACTCATGTTGGGTGTGTTAATTTTATACGTGAGTGCCGGGACCTACAGTTTAACGTCTACTCAGAACAACAGATTTTTGAGAAACTTTTTCATGGTAGGTTTATTTATACTCAGAGTTTTTGCCAGAAATCTGCTGAGAGGAAGTCGCCGAAGAAATATTTTTTTTCATATTTCGATTTGATGTCTGACCTGGGATACGAACCGTGGCCTTATGTATAGTAAGTCAACACGCCACCTATTATTCTACGGTGATTTCTTTTACTTTTCTTTTATTGTTACAGTAAAATCTCCTCCTACGGACATATCCATTAAACGGACTCTCTCCGATAACCGACGAATTTCCTGACCCAATGGCTTTGTCGGCAATTTTGGTACAAAATAATCTCCGTCAAACGGACACTCTCTCGGCTCATAAACATTTTTTAATACCTCCCGTAGCCGGATAAAAATCTAAAAGAATTTAAAATATAAATAACTTCCTTAAGTTTATACATATTTTTTACTGTATGTACATAAGTACGTAAGAAGTCGCCGTAGTCTTGTAGGTAGTGTGTTGGCTTATTAGACGTGAAAAAAGTTTCTCAAAAATCTGTTGTTCGGAGTCGACTTTTAACTGTACGTCGTGCCGCTCGTAGATAAAATTAACACACACGCAACATGAGTAGTGTTAGAAACTAGGTCGTAAATCTGACTGAAGGATTTTAAAGTCCTTGTAAGTAAGTAAGCACGTAGGTGTGAATGTGTGCATTTACAAAATAGAAATCATCAATATTAGCGCACATAGGTAGTTAGGTTAGGTTAGATTAGGTCGGAGTGGTAGCTCTGATATCACAAAGCTCACTTGAGCACGCATAGCGGCCCGTTGTGATGCCACGGGTGAACGCAGTCCGTGTACTAACCAAGTTCCACCAAAATCAGGGAAAAGGAAGAAGTTGGTCAGCGCAAGGGCTGCACAACAAAAGCACGACTACCCCGCACTGGAAAACCAGCCAGAAAGTTTGATGAACGAAGCTGTATCCTTGATGTCAATAGATGATAGCTCCGTTAAGCTAACAAGGAATGGGGAGCCAAATAACCTATATCTACACCTAGCAAGAGACGGGCACTGGCAAAGAAAGTGAACAACAGTCTCCTCTTCCTCAGTGGGCCTGCATCCACGGCAGAAGTCGTTGAAAGGGAGCCTCATTCTTTCCGCGTGTCTACCCATGACGCAATGGCCTGTAAGCACGGCCACTGTAGTCGAGATAACATCACGACCAAGACCAAGTAATCGGTTGGTACGCCTTCTATCCATCTTGGGCCAGGTGAGTCTAGCGGTGGAAACATAGGTAGTTAGGGGACTCGATTTTTTTTCCTGCCATAATGGACAACGAAGATGCCATTACAATGGTTATTAATTAAAAATAATGCTCTCTTAAGCGGATAGCTTTTTATGGCGGACGAAACTAGCTTGATGGTCGTTATCTGCCTATTGAAGATTTCACTACATTCCCTTAGCTAAGCAGTTATGTGGTCAGCTGTAGCATTTCCTTGAATGCTAGTGTTGCTTTCTGCGTTTATCTAGCAACAACGCCGTCTGTGAAAATGTATTAGATTGCGTAACAGATTGTATTGGATTGTGAGTTCAAATCTTCCATTATACAGTCAAAGAAAAAAGTATACATACACCGTTAATTTGTATTTTTTTCCCCCCAATAATATCTGTTATTTTCTTTTTCATATTCGTTTTACTCTTCAAACATTCTTGATTGTGAATGCCTTAAACAACGCTATAGCCAGCGGGAAAAAAGTCGACATATGTACAACGGTGTTTTTTCTATGACTGTAGATGTTACTCTCTGGTTCTAAATAAATTATTTAGATGCAAACTTAAGTCTGTTAAATTTTAAATTTCAAAACAATCTTGATGGAAAATGCTTCCTGTCTTGATTTTATTTTAATAATTATGAGCAGTACAGTACACTAACCATTGTGTACGTACCTGATAAAATACTTTTAACTTTCATTTACGTGTTTGTGAACTCGTACGCAAACACATATGTACACT
Source organism: Sarcophaga rosellei (assembly GCA_930367235.1). NCBI lineage: Eukaryota > Metazoa > Arthropoda > Insecta > Diptera > Sarcophagidae > Sarcophaga > Sarcophaga rosellei. The sequence goes on from OV884019.1 coordinate 70,258,517, forward strand.
TTAGAGTATTTTTTCGAACACTGATTATGAGTATTAATTATTCCCGTAGAACACATCCGTTAGTGACTAACTGGCTGTGCTTCACCGAAAGAATTACTTCATGATCCAATTTATTCGAATGTGTTCACATGCAGTAGTCTTTCCTTTAAAGACTACTTAACATCCCCACACACACACTCCACCTCCGAAGTTTCTCACTCTATAAACAATAAAATATGAATGATGCAGAAAAAAATGTTTTTAATCCGTTATGTTTAATATATAAATATCACTATACTTTCTTAATTAAGATATTAATAAGAACATAAGATTTCAAACTATTTTGAATTATGGTAACAGATTCATAATTGTTAAGAAAAAAATATTCAATTAAGAAATTTATAAAGGACATTAATATCGTGTAGGCCCCATTAAAATATATAAAATCTATGCTTAAAATAATATATAATTTTATTCTGTTAACAAACTTAAGAAGATCTAGTGATTTTTTCTTTTTTTCAATATACACATTTTCTTTTTCGGTTAAAATTAAATTTTACCACTTAAATTTGTCTTTTTTATATTATTAGATTCTTCTTATATATAATAATAATTTTATTTTATTTTATTTTTTGTCCATATAAATTCATTTATCTTAACATAGACTTCATCTTATATAATTTTCTGTATAACTGTTTCGTTTAATAGACCTAAGTTTATGATAAATATAGCATTTAACTTTATTTTAATTATATTTTCCATCATTTTATATTTATAATTATTTTTTGCATTTGTTTTTGTTTCTTTATCATTTCACATTATATTTATTATTCATTCGTTTATTTTCTTTATTTCTGTTCGTGTTTTAAATTTTATAGCATATATTATAAAACAAATAAATTAAATTCAAATTTACATAAAACACATAAAAAATAATGTAAAATGAATCAATTTGAAATAGATATAAAAATCTCTATTTTTTAACTGCATATCTCTTACTTGGGAAAAGAATTATTTAAATATTTTAAAAGTATTTTGTATTTATGTATGTAGCTATATGAACAATTATTTGTAACTGTCTAACCCAGTGTAAATAGCTAAGGAATAAAGAAAAACTTAGACGATCATACAAGCCTTTCCTACATGCAAAGTTTTTGTGTAGAAGAAAAGGGACTCAATATGTAATTGAGTGAAAGTACAGATGAAAATTGGCAGTCTTGGTATTTCTGAAATTTATCAAACACCATCACACAGATTGGGGATGCACCTATTTTACTTTATTTTATATATACTTTTATTTTATATATAAAATTTTCAGATATTAGCCGCCTATTGCATTTTTCTGATAACTGAAAGCTGAACTTCATAATCGATAGATCTTCTCTGACTGACAGCTAAACCTCAGTTGCGGTGCCTTAAAAAAAAACAACCAAAATTATAAAATTTTTTTGTAGTGCGATTGTTACCATTCCAGACCTCGTTTACTAATGACAATTCTAATTTACCACACTAAACCGTGGACAGAAAAGACGAAACAATTTTAGTACATCTTTTAAACTAAGTTAAATAATCGATATCATACCAAATGGCAGCCTCTACAAACAGAATTGAAAAAATCCATAACACGCTATTAAAAACAATTTTTTGCCTTTTTGCTTATTATCTTTACGATTCTATAATTTTTTTTTCTATACCATTTAAAATTTGTCACCAAGTCAAGCTTAAACTTATATAAAATAGTGTCAGGACTGTTTAAATTATAACTCCAGAACGCCGAATATTACATATATGAGCTGAGGTAAAAATTATATTAAAAACGATATGAAAAGAATGAGTAAAATCGTTTGAAGTTTAAATATTTACCAACAAAATGTATTGCCGCAGGATTCTGCCGAGTCACTAATTATATTCTGTTGGAACACATTTCTCCTCCCATAAATTGAAATTAGTCGCTCATTGATGATTGCGTTCTTTAAATGGTTCATTTGTTGACAGTATAAGTTAGAATTACGAAATTAGGCGAAAGCGAGCAGCTCATGGCAAATAATTCTCTGCCAATCCCAATTAACAAAACAAAATCGACAAATCCAGAAACCATTTTTTAAAAGTACGGAAATAATGATGTGGAGTTTTAACACCACCCAGTATGATTCAATCGAAAATATAATGCTATTTCAGAACAGGCAAAGCGTTGTTGCAAATCTCGAATTCTATTTTAATGGAGAAGGACATTACATTAATGCTTAAAAACAAAAACAGAAACACTCTTAGACTCTGTCAGCTGTTACTGAAAAAAACCTTTGTTAAAGGTTAAAATTTGTCACCCCTGCTTGGCATTTATAAGATATTTTTTTTCAATTATAGGATCTGCAATTGGAAATTGGACATTACAATTTTAAAAATATGATTAAAATCAAAAACCTTTCAAAATTAATAAAGTATACATACGTATAAAAAAGCGATAGTGATATTTAATATACATATTACGGTCTAGTCAACTGCTAAAGAAAAAATTTCATTCAATTTGTGAAGGTGGTTTAAGTGTTGTGTTTATATTTTAAATCATAAATATGTAGTTTATTTTATTTTTGTTTAATTGGATGGCTGTCAATATATAAATATATGTATATATACATATACATATATAAATATATGGATATATAAATATATGTATATATAAATATATGTATATATATATATATGTATTTTTTATATTTTAAATACTCATAGAATATAATCTGAGTAAAACATTATATTTAATTATAGTTTATATATATAAATTATTAACATAAACATAAATGTTATAATAATAGCAATAATAATTGAAACAAATTAATATAAAATATAATTAACACAAACATAGGAATAAAAGTATTCAAAATAAAATCTAAAAATTTGCATTTAGTTTTTCTTAGTCATATATTTTTTATTTTATTTTTCTTAGTTTTAGGAAAATATTTCTTATTCTGCTTATATAAAGGATAGAAATTATAAATGGAAATTGAAAAATAAAAATAAAAACATTTATTAACTATTAATTGAAATATATTTCTTTATGTTTTCTCATAGTATTTGCTTAAAAATGAGTTTTAATTTCTTTTATATTTTTGTATTTCCTTTTTTGTTTTTGTTTTCTTGTTGCTTTATAAAGTTAAACCTATTTAAATTATTTTATGCTCAGTAAATTGATTTTATTTTTAGTCTTTAAACATTTAAGAAAAATACACTTTTTACTAATAAAAATTTATTTTATCATAAATCTTTTAATTATGTATATGCTTATTTCTAAATACACGAAAAAAAATAAGATATAGCGTGAAATTTGATTTCCGCTTTATCTTCAGTATTTTTTTTTTTTAGTTAAAATAAATCACTAAAATTATGTATAAAAATTAAAAAAAAAAGTATTTAAAAGTCTACATTTTTTATGCTTTCCTTTTTTTAGCTATTTATAGTTTTCTTTAATATATCATATAGCTACAGCTGGGGAGAAACACATTTACAAGTTTTTCGGCCCAAAAAAGGACAACGAGAACATTTCGGTGCAATTGTTAGTTAGACATACATAGATTTAAGCTATACTCAAGAAGAAAAAAGCGTTTAAAATATATAAATTTTGGAAATGTAAAATGTATTTAAGATCGAATATATTGACAATGTTTAAGTCTTAAATATAAAAAACAGTGATCAGTTTAAGTCACAAAAACAAAATAAATAAATTTTTCAAAAACGAAAATAATAATAAAAATAGATAAGATTTATATACAGAATAATGTTTACGAAATCACTAGAAGTATACATATTTATTTATTGTTTTATGTTTAGTGAAATAAAATGTTTCAGATCAGGCAAGTTTTTACAAATAAGAGTATCTGCATTACTCTTCAGGAGTAAAAGAATTATTTCCTTCAAACATGTCTTGTTTTTAAGGTTTTTAAATAAGAATCTAGAAGATTTTCAATAATAATTGTAAATTTAATATTTTTAATGGCAAAGGAGGAATTCGATTTCGACAGTATCACCTAATAAATTCATTCCAAATAATGATTTTCTAAACAGCGGATGTATTTGCAAATTATAATTTTGAATTTATTGTTCATTCTATCAAAATTTTTTATTTTATGTCTTAAATTAAATGTGAGAAGCTAGTCCGTAATCCTGACTGAAGGGTTGTAATGGCCAATTATGTATGTATGTATATTTTAAATACCGCCCAAACCCAAAATTTTTATTTCATGCCGTTTCCATAACACATTAGCCTGTGTGAAAAAAACGATATCACAATCCAAGTGATATATAAAAATAAAAAAATTTTATCAAAATTAAACCGTTGCTTAAGAATGCACACCCGAATGACTTTTATGTTTAGTCGAAATACCAAAAAAATTCTCCTTACAAAACGCTTTTCTGTAGGTTAGCGTATTAAAAAAAAGTAATCAAGTTGGTAAAAATTTTATATAACTTGACCAAAAAAAAAATTAAATAAAAATTCAAAATACCTTATCTTATTGATCTGTATGACTAAACACAAAAAATCAGAAATTATAGACGTAACGTAATATGCTAGTATACCAGTACAGATTAAATTTAAAAAGTTTAACCGTCGAAATCTATTTTAAAAAGTTTAGGTATACGAATATTAGTAATATAATTAATATTTTTTCTTCCTAATTTTTTGTTATCGGCAAAGGAAGATTCTATTTAAAACCTTAACGGTTTTTTTTGGAGATTTTTAAGGTTTGGAATATGTGTATACATATTTTTTAATAACTTCTATAAATTAGTATTAAATTTTGTTTCTTATTTATTATTTCTAATTTATTGATCTGCTTTCATTTATACATAATAAGAAAGAGAAATACCATATGCATAATATAGATACATTCAATCTAAAACGTTATCATTTACGATGAAACTCAATTCTGCTATGACTAAAGCAGCAATAACAATAGAGGTTTTTTTTCAGAGGCGATTGGAACTACATTTAGTAAATAATTTGGATTCGTAATACGTTAAGGGACAAACAAATATTAAATTTTAAACATGTACTATGTAAGTATTTATGCTTTAATAATGTTTTTGATAATATGTATGATATTTTCAAAGGTAGTCTATGTTTTATTTTGAAAAAGTTACACATTTATTTATTTTTACAAAAAAAAAAAAATAGGAAAACATTGTACCAAATTGAAAAGAAACATATTAAAAAAATTTGTTTGTGTAGAAATTTATGCAAATTAAACATAAAAAGGGAATAAAAACAAAAACATTGTCAACAAATTGTTCTTAATACGAGTATACACATCTGTTTCTAAATATATATACGGTTTTATGTTATCATTAATATATATTATTAATATATATATATATTTTTTTGTATTTTTTTGATTTTTTCTTGTTTAACTTACAACACATTACGCTTAAACCCAGTTTAAACCTAACAACAATTATATATAGTTCTATATAGTCTTACGTCTTCTGATCGTTGAACACGACTTTATATTTTTAATGAATAAAACTCACTACTTTAATTATTTATTCTTCATTTTGCGCCTGCTGTCGCTGTTGCAGCAGCTAATGTCGTCGCTGACGATGACGCCACAACTGTTGACGCTGTTACCGCTGAAAGTGATTGTTGCACAGAACTGCTGTCGTGTGATTTTTGTATCTGTTGTGTATGTGTTGATATCGTTGAATCGGACGCGCTGTTACCTACAATTTGCGATTGCGTAGACTGTTGTTGTTGTTGATTGGCAGGTGTGGTGGCAGCTGTTGGAGTCCCCGCTCCCGCTCCCGTCGCCGCCTGTGAGTAGTCTAATTTGTAGATAGCGCTACGGGTAACATCTTCCATTGAGGCTTCTTGACACTCACGTCCAGTGTGTGTTTGGGAGCCGCAATTGTAGCAGGACAAAGGCTTAGCAGTTAAACCCACCGTCGTTAGCGATGTATATGGAGGCGCTATACCAGTCGCTGACGGCGTCGTCTGTTGGAGTTGCTGTGGTGGCGGTGGTATTTGCTGCGGTGTTGGCGGTTGGCTTACAGCTTGCGTGCTAACGACAGCTGCACCACTGTTGGTGGTTCTCAGTGCAACAGGAGCACCTGGTGGTGCAGCACCCGATAGAAATGTTATTCCACCAGCTGGATGATAGGCTGGGTAAAGCAATTCACCACCATTGGGCGGTAATTGAAATCCGGGCAAACGAAAGGTATTGTGTGGTGGTGGTGCCATTCCCGGGTTATGTGTCATAAGAGGTGGTCTCGCTGATGTGGCGGCTAAATGCTGAGCAGCAGCAGCCGCAGCAGCATGGTAGGGATACGTAGCATTATATTGTTGCTGATGTGGTTGAAGAATAACTGAATTTGTTGAAATTACATTACCTAGTGTAGCTCCTCCGGCACTTGGAGAACTTATGAGTACTGTGTTATTGCCCACCATATTATTGTTACTCGAAACAACATTTGCATTATTTCCACCAGTATTGTTATTGGTTAACGAAGTCTGCATAACATTTGTAGTTCCTGCTGTACCAGGACCCATTAGCATTTCATTGGCATAAATTGCTTGCGGATTTGTTGGCTGCTGTTGCTGTTGCTGAGGTTGGGCATAGATAAGCGTATTGGTGGGCATCACATTGTTGCCGCCACCACCTCCAGCCGTTTGTGCCGTTAACAATTTTTCTGAACGGCCATTTAAACGCGTTAAACCCAATTGCTTGTTGTAGCTCAGTTGTGAAGGTTGATGGTGTTTTTGTGTTGGTTGCTGTTGTTGCTGTGTCTGCTGTATATCACCGCTACTAGAGGACATTCTCATTGTCGAGTTAGTAACATTATTCATCATTAGTGTCGGAGTTTCAGGAGGTGATATTTCTCCCGACGAGCCAATCGATGAACCGGAGTCACTACCCGTACTTTTGTTTGAATTCATACTCATCATAGTTCCACCGCCACTACTACCATCCATACTATGATGGCCAGACGATGACATATCTGATGACGACATTGACATATTTTGCATTGCATATGAAAGATTATTAATGGCAAATGATCCTTGATAATGTTGTTGATTTACTGGCGACTGTTGCTGCTGCTGGTGCGGTGGTATATATGTTCCCGACTTGATACGTGGATGATTGCCAGATCTTGTATAGCCATTACGGATTAAATTTTGCAAATGATTTCCAGTTCCATCATTATTCATTACCACCTTTATGTAGAAAGAAAAAGGAACCAAGTTTGTTCATAGTTTCAATAAACATTAAATTTTGTATCCCTTATGTATGAAGATAAATTGAAGATAAAAGTAGATACGCTCTGCGAACTAGTATGTAATACCAATTAAAATGCGGCAAAGTACAGAGAAAAATTTAGGAATATAATTTACGATAGCAGACAGTTTTTGAAGGACTTTGTCCACGGATGTTAACTTTTTCTCTTGCATAAGAAATTCTATAAGATTTTCTACATTAATAATAAGACTTGAAAGTTTATTTCAAAAACTATAACAGTTACAACAAACAAAGCTCGAGTTGATGATGAGCTCAAGGACGATTTGTAATAAATTGCACAATTTATCATCATACACACACGCATACATGTATAGATACATACATAAATGATATTACTAACCTCTTGTATTTGTTTCATACTTTGTGGCATTATCAACTCATTAGCCATCATTGGTGGTGGTGGCGTAGTTTCGGCCGATGGACGTCTAATATTCTTTAATGACGTCTGTCCAATTCTTTGCATATTTCGCACCTGTGTAGAGTTCTGTTGAGTTGACGACTGTTGCATTCCGCTATCACACGATGATGTACGATTTGGACTTGTAGCGCGACTGCTGGCTGGAGATGATTGTTGACTTAACATAGGCGAAGATGCTTGCGGAGGATGATCCATCATTTGTTGATTACCTGCTTGTGGTGGTGGTTGATGATATTGTCGCATTGCCCACGAGGCAGCATTGGGATGTGTTAGTATAGCGGCGGCATTGCTAGCATCTGGAATGGTGATGTTTGAGGATATCATGTGTTGTATACCATCAACTGTTGTAATTTGGTGTTGTAATGGTGATGGACCATCAGCTGTGGGTATTAACTGTAAATATACAAAAATCCAAAATTTTCTTTCAATATTCCAACAATACAATGATTTAAATGCTTAAAGAAATAAAATTAAATTAAAATTACTCTTTACAGTTCCTTATACACAAACACAAACCTAGCCATTGAATATTGCAAATTTTGCACTCCTTGAAAAACTTCGATTTTCGGCAAGTACAACTTGCAATTGATACGCATTTTTCAGCCATGCAAGTATTCACTATAAACAGAAACAGATGGTGACTGATTGAAATAGAACATCTTTTAGTATTTCTATAATTATTGTATTCATTCTTGTAGTATTCGAAAAACAGTATCGACTAAAATTACTGGATGAGAATCAAGGGATCTGATATTGCGAGTGTCGATAATAATACATACTAATCATCAATTGGATTATATATTGGAAATATTCCAGTATTTCAGCACGTATCAAACCATAGGTGACTGGCTGGTCCCCACAAAAAACAGTTTAGTGTGGTCAAATCGCATGATTAATGACTCAAACAAAATTATTTTTCAGAATATGATGACTAAATGGATCTAATTCACCAAACTTCATGACTTGTAAGCGTTGCATGTTCGTTAGTATATTTATTTATGGTAAAAACATAAACCTTATTAAATATTTCATTTATACTGAAATTCGAAATAGCAAAAGAATCACTCGTTATATAATCCAAATATAGTAATGCTCGCTAAAATAGAACTACAGTATAAATAGAGGGACACATACGATAAAAAATGTCCAAAATGTTTTCTACAGAATTGTAAAAAAAATTATTTATCGTTCAAAGCTTTTGATTAAAAAGGAAAACTTCTAGCTTTTGGCATAACTCAGGCCTTTTTTAATCGTATTAAGAAAACATTGAAATATAATTCCAGTTAGCTAAGATATTCTGATTTTAGTAACGGGTTAAATGAACAACAATATGCCAGCGAACGTTTAACAACATTTACATATGTAACTAACATACTTATATGCAAAATGGATGCCATTCGTAGCATATACAGTAGTGGCCATATCATATGTAACTGATATTCACTATGTGCAACTATCTTATAATCGTCCATTTTAATTTAAAATGTAAGTCAGCTTTTGATTTTTTTCATGTATTAGGTCCAACTGAAGTAATAAAGCAATTTTATTGATAAAGTCGAGAATCTCCTGCTCAAAACTAATGCAACTTTGAAGAAACTTGATTCATTTGCGAGGGCGTTCACAACACACACGTCAACGTACAGATAACTTGGTCATGCAAACTTTAAAAAATAAACGCTTATTACATCTTTGCAACTAATTTAAGACCTTCAACTAGCAATACTTGCCAGAAGCTTGCGTAGACTTTTGGTAGATGGCTCCTTACGAGCACACTGTTCTGCAAAAAACACTTATTCCAAAAGGTAACCAATTGAAGCGATTCAAACTTCGCAAAGACTACTTAAACTGGCGAATCACAATTCAAAATAATCGAGGAGTCCATCAAATCACAGTACTTCACCAAAACAGTGAAACATGGAGGAAGTAGTGTAATCGTGTGGGAGTGTTTATCTGCCACTAGAGGGGCCCCAAGCATCGAATCGATGGCATAATGAATCAGCATGTGCTCAAAAATATTTTAAGAGATTATATGTTTCTTTCCATATGCTGAATGGGAAATGACATTTACAGGGGTCAGCCAACATGCCAATGACCCGAAGCTTACATCAAGAGTGGCAAAGTCGTGGTTATCTGAAGAAAAGATAACTGTAATGGAATGACAACCTCAATCACCCAATTTAAACTCCATTCAGAATCAGACAATCGGACGTAATAATGTTCGAAATACGCACGATTTGTTCATAAAAATAAAAGAAGCGTGGGACTTGGAGTCCAGCAATTCTACACTGTTTCGTATCGCAGCTGTACTACAGAATCCTGCCTTTGTAACGAAATATAAATATTTTTTTAAATTTGAATACAAGTTGCATTTCTTTTGGCCAAACGTATTTTTTGTTTTTGATAAAAAAATATTCATGTTAATTTACAAATGAAGACCGTATTAAGTTGATGTGCTAAATTCTTTTATAAATAAAAATTTTTTTTCGTAAGTCAATTTTAATTTTTTGTTATTCGGGTTAAAGTTTGAGTTGCATTTAATATGGCCTCCACTGTATATAATATTGTATTATTCAATTTTTTTCAAATAAAGATTGTATTACCAAAACATGAATTAAGCGTAGATAGAAAGATAAAATATTATGGCGGTTAAAATTTGTACGGCATGCCGTCTAATATGAAATGTTTATCAAAATATGTATATCGTTGCTCTCATTAAATTATTTCATTAAAATGAAATTAAACGATATTGATAATGAGTTAACTTTCTATTCGTACTGCTAACTGAAATATATACTCGTATGTACATACGTATAACATAATATTGGAAGAAATGAAATTTTTATCTAGTCAGATCAAGTTGTAAATAAAGGTTGAAACTTTAATACCGTATTGCTTATTTTTTTATGAATGCTATTTACGAAATCTGGTTAATATTTTATAGACGACAAGTTTCCCCAATCTCATCGAACGAACCTTAAGCAAACATATTTTTAAAAAGAAATATTTCTTCCTAATAAAAGAGCTTTAGTGAAAATTAGAAAATTAGAAATTTGAGTAAATTTCTCCGGTTTTTATATGCATTCATATTGTTTTACCTTGGCTAGATGACTTTGTGGATAATTTAATGGTATAGTGCCCTGTGTTAGCATTTGCATGGGTGTTGGTGCCAATAGTTGATGGTGTTGACCGCTGGCGTGCATAGGAGCCCCTGCGTGTATGGCATGTTGTGGCAGAAAATCCTTTTGGGACGGTGGAACAATGTGTTGCTGCAACTGCTGCTGGCTCATATGATAAGGTTGATCTAGGTGGCCACCACTGCTTTGATGAATAGAAGATTGTTGTGTTTGTGGCGGTGGAGTGGCAGTAGAAGTCTGAGTATCTGCCACAAGTTTGTTTTCTTTTATCTTTTCAAAGATTCTCATAAACTTTAAATGCTGCTCAAACTCAAACACTGGATGATTGGCAGCCATTGTGTAAACCAATAACAATTCTTTCAAAGTATCAATGTCCGTCATAGACGAAAAATCGAGTTCGCCCCATGATTCCAAGGTACGGAAAATTTCAGTGACATTGGTGCGGTTACAGGCTCTAATCAAAGCCAAATACAGTGCCATCTTGCGGCGCACCTTTTTATCCGTAGGTTCCCCTTTCTGGCAAGCAATCATATCTGTGGCCAAATCTTGTGGATTATTAACCCTCAATTCCAAGACACGTAGCTCATGCGAATCTCTACGACCGAGCTCCTCCAGACATGTGCCCAGGAAACGCAATTCAAACGGCAGACACATGTTCAGTAGAGTGCACATGGTGTCAATTCTCTTATAACTTTCGAGGGCTTTAAACCACACTATCATATCGTCTTTGGTAATCATTGTGATGTCGTTAAATAGATCTCGAAATTCTCCGATTAATTACCGATAGTATGCAGTTTTTGCAAAAACTCACTTGCACACAACCACACACAAATTTATAAAAGAACAGATTAAAATCTTGACCTTTAACGATAAAATAAATTAGTCGGTTTAATTTTATTTACTGAATGAGTACGTGTAATAATGATTCCTTGTGTTATATTTTTGGGCTTGGATTCGGTTTGTTTTGACCAATGCCGCATTACTCTGACACACTGCTACGCCTTATGTTGCAAATTACCGACCGTTGGCGTCAAAGTAACAACGGCGGAGGCGTTACGTGTTCTTATTACTGACGTCGTCGTAGCTTTATTGTTATTTTTTGTCCTCCACACTGATCAGTTCAGTCCAGCTCAATTCCGTCTTTCTTTTTTTTTGTATTTTTGTACTCACAATAGAACAAACCAATCTAAAATGTTGGTTTGATTTATAAAATTTTTCATATAAATTTTTTTATTTTGATATTTTTAATTTTTGTAAATAGTCACAATATAAACAGGTTGATAACCACATTGGCCTTTTTGTATTTTTCTTTCTTTCGATACCGTATCGTCGTGTAATATAATGGTTTTACAAAAAGAAAAATTAAAAAATAATCACAAAAATCGTACGAAGAGATGAAGAAAAAAGGAAAAAAATTGTCACTCGCCAATAGTGTTTACTCGTTGTTATGTATTACTCTGCTATGCTGCTGGCGTTTATGCTGTGGCAGCGGTCTATGTTATTTGCATTTGCCAGTGTCTTTGCTTATGCCTTTGTGCTGTCACTGACTCCTTTTTTTCTTTTTCTTTTTTTTTTGTGGCTAATCCAAAACTTGTGTGTTCGTTTATACTTCTTTTTCTACTTTTTGCAATTGTTTCTCGTTGATTTTTTTCTTTTGCTGTGGTATGCGGTACAATTTTCTTGTTTACTTCAACTATACTGAAGGTTAAAATGTTGTCTTTTTATATTTTAAAATATTATGAATGTGTTCTTTTTTATTAAACAACTTTTTTTAAAGCTGCACTTTTTTCTCTATTAAATTAATTTGTTCCGTCGTGAAAATCGTAAAAATTTATTTCACTAGGTCGACATTCGCCAGTTATAAAGCGTTGCCACATTGATTGTGTTTGGTAATGCTACACGCAACTTTGCACATTTTTTCTCACTCTATAAATGAATGAAACAGTGTTGAACTTTTAAGTACTATCACAAAATTGTTTTAATGGGTTAAAAGATATTTTTAAAATAGACAAATAAATAAAATAGCTTACGAAGAAACTGCACAGGTGGTTTAGACGCGTATTACTGCGAACAGTTGCAACTATCAAATTTTATTATTAAACTGATATATCGAAATGAGAATACGCCCATGCATCACTTTGCGTCATGGTTACGTTCCAAAAAAACACGAAATATGAATTTCTATAGCAAACTATGTAAAGACAGAAGGAAGATAGGTTCCAGGGTTACGAAAATACTACTTTTTGAAAAGAAAATTGTACGACGTAAACATTTAAGAAACAAAAATAATATTTAAGAAACGACGCAAAGCTAGGTATGAGTGTAATAACATATAATTGAACTCATACAATTAATTTGTACTGGATACTATGCTCATTTTTGTTTTTCTTCCAAATGACTACCAATTCCAAACTCACAATTAATATATAACACAATCAAATCATGCAATCAGTCGGAATTTTTCAAAATTTTTGATGGCATTTTACCTGTACAGAAATCTTCTTTTTCTATTATTCTTAAAAAGTTCATATATACATATATGCTACCATCTTCAATTGATTTAAGAACTTCAAATTTTATATCAACATCACAAAATAATGTATAAATCTAGATTTTAAAGAAAGTATACTTTTCATGGGTCTCATGCTTAATTAAGCAACTATGTAAAGCATGTATGTCGTTAATACTGTTATCGATAATTTTAGCATTTTTAGTAGAATATAAAATTATTTTTTCGATATACACTTCGTGTAATAATCAATTGTGTTTTGAAAGTACAAGTGAATACATCGTTTTCCAATTGGTGAAATAATATTAGACAAAAAGAGCAATTATGACTGCCGGGGAGCAAATCATTGATATTTCTGGCGATGGTGGTGTTAAAAAGGAAATTCTTAAAGATGGTACAGGCACTGAGACACCATCCAATGGCTGCAAGGTTTCATTACACTATACCGGCAAATTGACTGATGGCACTATATTTGATTCCAGCGTTGACCGTGGCCAACCTTTTGAATTTAATCTAGGCAAAGGTATTTATTAAATATAAATTTATTTACATTTCTAAATGTGAAGAAAAACTTCAATTAAATAGGCAGTGTTATTAAGGCCTTCGATTTGGGGGTGGCTACCATGAAATTGGGTGAAAAAAGCAATTTAATTTGTGCACCCAATTATGCCTATGGCGAAGCTGGTAGTCCGCCAAGTATACCACCAAACTCTACATTAATTTTTGAGGTAACTGTTAAATTAAAAAGAAAATTATGAGACATGCATTGAGTTAAATATTCTTTCAACAGCTTGAAATGTTAGGTTGGAAAGGTGAAGACATCAGTCCAAATAGTGATGGCAGCATTGAACGTTTCATTGTATCGCACAGTGAGAAAAAACGTACACCAAATGAAGGCTCATTTGTAAAAGGTATGTGTAAATTTTTAATTCATTAATATTAAAAGAGTTTCATGTGGTTTTTGCAATTCAAATTTATTTTGTGGTAATTATTTCACTTTGATAACGTAAGTAACCGAATATTCCAGAAAATGTTTTGGTTAGATATGGTAAATACGTGTTTACATGTTACCTCGTTATCGATAAAAAAAAGGTACAAAACGCAACATTCTTATTGTTAAATTTCGAAATATTTGTATTTATGAAATTGAAATTTAATGTCTAAACAAAAAGAATGTTTTTTAAATAATTTATTTTTCTTAAGAATTATAATTAAATATGTACATAAATAATTTAAATTCAAAAAAATTTAAACGAGCTGTTTGTACGGTGTATATGCTCTTAATTTCTAAAAATTTATGTACTGGCTACATTTTTATACTGGCAGACCGAACTTTTACTGCGAGTAGTATGAATTCTTTTGTTTAATAATATAGACGTCTCATAGTAGTTGAATAAATGGACATCTATTTGTATGGATCGTAGTTAGAAATTGGAGTGTGTCAAAGTACCTGATAATCAAAGAGTTGTAACTTGACTATACTTTACCCAGTATATGGAACGGGCATTCAAATTTATACTGATAGTTAGACATCTTAGAAATCATTGGATGGATTCTGCATTAGAAAATGTTGGGTGGACTTTTCTCAATATGGGAATTTTAGTGCGTAATCAGCTTAGTAACTATTAATATTGCTTCATACATTTGAATTGATCCGTGTTGAAGTTACTAAACAGTCTTGTGCCTATATAATAGACTATTCGTTATTTATTTTCCTATCACAGAGATATCATTATTAGAGAAGGTAGTGCACCTATTCCCCGATTTACACTGAGAATAGGTTCCTTAGAAAACCGTGTAAACCGAAATCGTAGATTTCGCTATTTAAAACTGTGTAAATCGAAAACAAACTGAAATAGGCAAAACTCAGTCATTTATTTCAACGTAAAATAAAAGTAAATAGCACATATGAATGTTTATTTTGAAAAACATAAAAGTAGCTAAAAACAAATTTATAAAAGTGTAGTGTCCTGTATTTGGATATGTTATTCGTTTTACATACAGAAACCAGAAATATAAGTATTTAAAAAATTTGATAAAAAATGTATTTATGTACTGTATTAACTGTCAGCATACATATGTATAATCTTTTCTTCCTGATTGGTATAATGTCACTTTCATCACTCGATAATATTTTATGCGATTCTGTTTTGGTGTTAGATTAGCATTTGCTTTTGGTTTTTGTTTAAATCCTTATATACCTCCTCATATTGAGCAAAGCATTTATTAATATCTCGCTGGAATTAGAGAGTTTGTTCAACATTCGGGTCATTTTGTAGAAAATGATTTCCCAATTTTCGCCCAAATTCAAGTCCTTAGCGGATGAGTTTTGCGTTGAACACGAAATCGTGTAAAAAAAGTATGTACCGTGTAAATCGGGGGGGATAGGTGTATTTATAAAATGTTATTATTATCGTCAAATTCCATAACTAAATTTGTTAAAAACTACACTTTACAGCGAAAAGCCTGTTTTAAATCCGAAATGGAAATATTAGTTGGATACACTATATGTAAATTGCCACAGTGGGGTCAATATAAACAGTTTTAAGAACGTTCGAGTTGAATTAAAATTTTTATTTTTTATATCAAATACAGACCGATAAACCACAGTTGTTAGCGCTATTTTACTTATACATAATTACAATTTGAAATTCTAATTATGACCTAAATAATTTATGAAAAATGCAATGCGTTGTTCTAATTTTAGCTTTAGGTCCTTAATAAATATATTGTAACAATATGTACATAAAGATATTGTTTTCTAATAATGTACTCAATTTGTTCTAGTTAATATTACTGGTAAATATGGGGATAACGTTTTTGAGGATCGCTCTGCTGAATTTGATTTGGGTGAAGGCAGCGACATTGGCATAATAGAGGGTGTCGAAATCGCTATCAAAAACATGTCTGTAGGCGAAGTATCAAGGTAAGAATAAACTAATTTTTCTTAATATTCAAGAATAATTGACTTACTAATTGTATATATGTACATAGATTTAAAATTAAGCCAGAATACGCCTTTGGTGCCAAAGGAAACCAAGACTTTAAGATACCACCAAATGCCACAGTCGAATATACTATTAAATTAAATGATTGCGAAAAGGTTATGGATGATTGGAGATATTCGAAAGAAGAACGTTTCGAACAATCAAAAATTTATAAAGAAAAGGGTACAAAGTATTTCAAAAAAGAAAACTATCAATTAGCCAATAAAATGTATAAAAAATGTGTTGACATTTTGACTGATGAAAACAGTAAGTTATAAAACTAAGCTCGTGACATGATACACGGGTACTATTGTGTAAGCAAAATATGATTATTTTTAGATGATGATGAGAGCAACAAGATAAGAGTAGCTGCCTATAGTAATCAAGCATTGTGTTACCAAAAAACAAACGATTATTTTGAAGGTAGAAATGCTGTAAGTGAAACTAGAGAAAGTATATTAAAAATAGAACAAATATTAAAAAAGAATTTTTTAATTTTTTTTATGTTGTCACCAGTGTAATGAAGCTCTAAAACTGGAACCAAATAATATAAAAGCGTTATATCGCCGTGGTCAATGTAATTTAGCTGTAAATGAGTTTAAGGAAGCCTTGTCAGATTTCCAAAAGGTATTGGAATTAGAGCCATCAAATAAGGCAGCTCAAAATCAAATACAAATATGTAAACATAAAATAAAAGAAGCCAATGAAAAAGAAAAACGAATTTATGCTAACATGTTCACGAAGTTGGCAGCTGCGGACAAAGAGGTATAAATTATATTAAAGTATCATTCTTGCAATGACAAGCATTTGAGACTAGTGCAGTAGTGAAAATTGTTTAAAGTTCAGTTATAATTTGTTTATTTATTAAATAAACTTGTTATCTCATAGTTTTCTGTGTGGGATACATGAAATTACTTTTGATGATTAGTTTGGTTACTTTTTCTTTCTTTATTACTAAAAAAATCTAGCAGGATGTACCAGATGAAGCAGATGTGCTCTCCAAATGTGGTGAATGGACTGATGAGGATACAAAGCGTGAGGTTGATCGAGCATTTGAACGGGATAATAACATTGTCATGATTTAAAAAAGATGAGTTGCACTTTTTCTAAAATTAAATCTCAATGATGTTATACTAATATTCGTATGTATTTCAAGAAATTTTTATGAATGTTTTTAGTACCATTTACAAATAAGTTTATATGTTGAAAAATATAAATCTTTCACTTTATTTCATTTAATACGTGCTACTGTAATAATATAGATTTAAAAATAAAATATCAAAAGTATAAAACAATATTTAATATAGTTTTAGATTTTGAAAAACAGTTCTCGTAGATTCTAATTCTATATTGGTTTTTAACAATTTGAACTCTGGTATCGTTTCTTGGTGCCTCAACCATAGCGGGCTTGTCAACATTTGAGACTTTATATATTCAGAAGCTTTAAAGCATTGTGTACTGCAGAATTTCTTACGATCGGTTATGTCATAGACTTTATTGGACACGGTAGAAATCTGATATTGCTGCACAGGTATTCTGAAATTATAAAAATAGAGATAAAATAATGAAGAGTTTTGTTACTAGTTTTACGCGTTAAATTAAAATAAAACTCTTGCATATTACTTTAAGAATGTCTGAATATGGACTTGATTCTGTTTTTGTGAATGAATAAAGGCGGAATATCGGTTTTCAGTTTTGGATTGGATATCAGTTTGGTAGGATTTGAAATGAAGTTACGAAAATTTTAAATATGTATCAGAAGAGCAATAATTTAGCCAAAAATAATGAAATGAAATAGAAAGCAAGACGAATGATTGGTGATTTTAGTGCATTTAGCAGATTCAATTTTTTTGTAGAAAAATATATCGGTTATGTAACGTAATAACGTTTTCCTTACTTCGTGCAAAGTGTAAAACTACTTTATGTATTTATATCTTTCAATTGCATGGCAATAAATAAAAGCCACATTTGCAATTTGAAATGTTGTTTAACATTTTACTCCTTTTTCGGTTTAAGCCTTAACTAGAAGAATGTTGAGTCACGAAATTAAAGGGTGATTTTTTAGCTAGAAATTAAAGTGTGTTTTGTTTCACTGGCAAACATCTTCAGTTTGGTCTATAATTTAACCATGAATCGTCTTACAAACGAACAACGCTTGCAAATCATTGAATTTTATTATCAAAATGCGTGCTCTGTTAAGAAAGTTCATCGCGCGCTTCTTCCATTTTATGGTCAATTAAATCGACCCACTGAAGCGGCTATTCGGGATACGTAAATAAGCAGAATTGTCGATTTTGGAGTGAAGATCAGCCAGAAGCATTGCAAAAGCTACCAATGCATCCATCACAGTTTGGTGCGGTTTATGGGGCTGGTGGCATCATTGGACCGTACTTCTTCAAAGATGCTGCGAATCGTAACGTAACTGTGAATGGTGAGCGCTACCGTGAGATGATATCCAACTTTTTTTTGCCCAAAATGCAAGAGCTTGACTTGCATGACATGTGGTTTCAACAAGACGGTGCCACATGCCACACAGCACGCGTAACAATGGACTTATTGAGAGGAGAGTTCGGTGAACATTTTATTTCACGTCCGGGACCGGTCAATTGGCCGCCTAGATCGTGCGATTTAACGCCTTTAGACTATTTTTTGTGGGGCTATGTTAAAGCTCATATCTATACAGACAAGCCCACTTCAATTGACGTTGGAATACAACATCGAAGCATTTATTCGTGAAATACCGGCCGAAATGTTGGAAAGAGTATGCCAAAATTAGACTATGCGGATGGACCATTTGAGGCGCAGTCGCTGTCAACATTTGCATGAAATAATCTTCCAACATTAAATTATATGGACCGTACTATCGATTCAAATAAAGATTTCATGAATTTTTCTGCATTTTATGTTTTTTTTTTTAATTTTCCTATAGCTCTTAAAAAATCACTCCTTACAAAACACAAACTTCATCTTAAATTGGCATATTTATGTGTCTATTTTCACTACTAAAAATTTGTAGTTGCCAATACAAAATGAATGAAATTAATGTTTTGAAAGTCACTCATAATCGAGTCGTTTTACATCTAGTTGCATATACTTGAAAACTATACAGAATAAGTATAGTGTTAATTACAACAAATCGAAGAATTTGGTTTAGGTTTTCAAATTAGTGTTAATATTTATTATCTATGTTTTATTCTATTTTCTTTTCTGATATATATTCTATTTAATAAATAGAATGTAATACAAAATGTGAATAACTCAAAGACACATTGTAGAAATGAAATTAAACATGTAACTTTTTTTTAAATATATAATATAATAGCAAATATTTGCACATAAAGTGCAAGCTTTAGTTTTAGGATTCACTACAGATACATATTTTTCCAAATCTACATGTCGTTATTGCTTTAGGATTTACGCTCCACCAACACCTCCGAACTATTTGGTATATATTACAATCTAAAACGTTATTAGTGATGATAAAATGACTCTCTGATGCCGAAGGTAGCCCATAAATCTTAGAATTCAAATGTTAAAACAGATTTCATAACACAAACCAGCAAAGTGATGTCCTTGTTATAACAAAAATAACTATATTTGAACAGCACTTAACAACGCATATCCGGCCACAAGTAAGGGCTTTCTAGCTGCCGTGTGGTCTAGAGCCTTAGAGTAAATTAAAATCTTCTCTATTATAGTCTCTATTGGGGAAAAGAAAACCGATGTTCGACGTTTTGACGAACGTGTACGTGTAAAGAAAAAAAGGATTTGTTCAAAGACTATCTGTGATTAGAAATGTTAACTAACATCATAAACTATCAGTGGATGAACATTGTGCAAGGAATAAAACAGAATGAACAGTTTATGTTGGAATAAGTTAATTTGTACAATATTCTGTTCTAAACGGAATGGTTACTGAGGCCAGGTAGATAGTCTGATAACACCTTAGTAGGTTTTTTGACTAGGATTTTTGCTTTAAAGAGTAAGGATTAGGTTTGCAATTATTTACAGAGTGTGTAGGGATCACTTCGTTTTTTGTCCACCTCGTTCTCTCCTAACTATAACCGTCAGTTGTAAATTTTTTCTCTATTGTTTTTCTGCAATGAATCTATATAAATTCGCATAGAGGTAGTATACTTACTTGTCCAGGACGACGCTACACAATGGATATGAACAATAGTGCAAAATATGTCTCTCATCTACCACATCATCGTAATGGGATTGATTAATATCTCTTAGCTGCAAATTAAGTTAGAGAAGTTCAGAATATTATGTCTTATAATAACTAAACTTACAGGCGAACCTTTAGTAGAAAATCGTCTTCAGAAATATAACGTTCTAGTAAAGATTCCACAATAACTTGAGCACGTGCATTGCATTCTTTTTTCTTTCGTATAGCTTCTATCAATTGTTCTTTGCTAAAAAATTAAATACCATATTACTATTTGTTTTAATTTTTTTTACCATTCGAAACTCGATTGTTAAGAATTTCTTTATACACAGAACTGAATAAGGATTTAACATATAATAGAGTTCCTTTAATACATTTTTCTCATTTAAATATTTACCTTAATTGTTTAGATTTTGTATTCATATTTATTTTATAATTAAATAAACGATTTAAGAAATAATAAAGATTTACTATTTTTCTTTTGTTTTTATTTATATTTCACAATCACTGCTGAATGATAACATAAAGTGTTGCCATTTCTGATCAATGAACAAGCATATGCTTGTTAAGAGAACATCTCTGTTTTCATATCGGAAAGCAACACTGTTGAATAAATTATTAAACGTGGCATACTTCAATTTTCCCTTCACTTTTTACTAGTTAGATAGAGACAACTATATAAACATAATAGCCTTTGGTCTCTTTTTTACAAGTCATTCTATTGAAAAATTAGTTCACCACTGTGTATAAGCGGGTTTTATTCACCTTTTGCTGTAAAATAGCAGCCTTTTCAGTTTTCAGAGCATTTGTCGAAATTCATTTTATCATGGTTAAGTTAGGTTATATCGTCAAATCATAAAATTATTTATAAGCTAGTTTTTTAAGGAAAAACTTAAATTTAGTGAATTTGCAGTGCGAAATTTTTGAGATTTCCTCAGACGAACTCTTGGCGAATGCGGTGAGATAAAAAATATTTATTTATTTTTACAAAAAATACACTATTTATTTTACATAACGTTATTTGCAACCGTGCGGTCGGTCGTTGGGTCAAATATATGCAAGTGAAACGATTTATATTTATTGGAATATGTATTCTATAAAATAATACAATGTATAACTCTTCTGTTAATCACAGTGTTTTTGGTTATAAATTAAAGATTAAAGTCTAAATACGGCTTCAGTTGAAACAGAGATACACTACAAACCAGTGCTTTAACAAAGTATCATTAAGAAAATTTACCAATTTCTTGACATTGTGGAAAAAAGCTCCAGATATTTTGGATTTGTGTGTGAAAAGTGAAAATTTTTCATATTATATACATACAAAATGCTCTGTGTATAACCACACTGGTTTACATACACATGCTAAAAAGAAATCATCCACTCTAGTAGTCCGTCGAAGTCTTTTTCATTTTAGTATGAAAAAACAAAGAAGAAATAATAAAAGTGAGGCGAATAAATACGGCCATACATAGAAAGCGTTTGTTAACGCGCCTATACACATACCATAACGTACAACAACAATGTAGGAAGCGAGCGCGCTGAACGCACGCGTTTATATTACTACTGCTTTTTAAAATCATTTTCTAAGTTTGTGATTGTTGCCTCGCTCCAAACTTACCTTCGGACTGGCGGTATGTCCGTCCATTTGCTGTAATTTTTAATTATAACAGTCATCCATCCTTTGGTTCATTCACATTTTTATAGCAAACCGAATGTCTGTCCGTCTTTCAATATGTTTACGTGAAAATTATATAGTACATATATATATATATGTATGGCTGTATCTACTGCGTAGAATTCTTTATTGGTTCAAATACTTTACTCAATACATTAAAAAACAATGTGGTGTCTTCTGTATAAAATGGTACGTCATAAAAATAACGATGGCGAAAATTAAAACATTTTTGTGTTTCAAATAACATTAAAATATGAATCTCTTCTGCAAATGCAAGTTTGTACAAAATTAAGCATGCATCACATTGTTTTGGATAAAAATTTTCAGTTTTACGAAAAATTATTTCCTTAAAATTGGTTTCGGGTCGTATTATTAATTGTCATCCATTTTGTATTTTTTTTTCTTCGGTATTTGTTTTGTTTGTATGTATATGTTATACCTCTTTCCACTTGTGTGTGGTATGGTGAATACAGTTAAATAGTTGCCAGATGCTAATTATTTTTACTCTATTCCTAATACAAACAGTTTTTATTATTGTTCACAATTAGAAATTTTAGGTACTATAGCTATAAACTAATTTCTTTATATCCACTATACTATCTGAAATCAGTTTAAATATTCTTCATTTCTGTTTTAAAGTTGTTGATATTAGACTTCTGCGTAGATTTGCAATTTCAAAAAGTCGTTAAAATTCTACTTTTAATAAGAAAGACACATCCTAATGGTAATGAAAATTTGTTACTAGAATAGAAACAATATAAAAATATAAATTTTATAAACAATTCAAAAAATTCTGCAGCGTAAATGATTAATCTAAATTTACATCACATAATACCTACATACATGTATTTTAACTTGTATATCAAGAAAGATCGAAATTCATAAACACATTTTACTCATGTTTAATGACGGCATTTATATTTGTTTCTATTCACTGCAATTAAATGGTCCATTCTATCATAAATGGACTATTTCAGTGTAATTCGTTGTATAATTACTATACAGAATGGTAAAACCAATTTATAAATATTTGATTTATAGTTTTTACTTATTCTGAAATGGCTTCGAGTAAAATTGAAGGAAGTATTTTTTTTTTAATTCCCTTATTTCAAAAAAATAATTAAATATATAAATTGCTTTAGCGCATATATAATCTGTGTGATATCAATAAAAAAATATGTTTAAAAATGAGCGTCTAATAGATTATGTACCTTTCGTATGTTCAGAATTTTGTTGTATATTTCCGTTCATTCGTATTCTAAATATATATTCTATTCTATTCTAGTTAAACCTCTGAATATATGTTTTGTTTATACCTCCATATACTTTGCAACACGTACACACGTAAGGTAAAAGATCGTAATTATAATTTATTAGTATATGTTTTTCTACATACGATACATTCGTCAATCTATTGATTACAAAAAAACATTGTATGGTGGAATGTTTGTTTATAAAGCAGTGGCAACGTTTAACAAGTGTGTTGAGTTTCAAATTCATCAACAATTACAACAATTGGCTACTAGTGGTAACATTTTGAAGAAAAAACCGGCGTTTTTGCTTGTTTTCTTTTATTTCTTTTTTTCGTTAAATATTTTTGGATTATAGTTTTTACGAGGTTTTGTGTTATTTTTTGCTTTTTGTCTATAAAAATGAAGCAATACCATATATTCGCTTTTAATTTTTAATGTGAATCTTATGGATAATAGAATTGCGAATTTGTCAGGGCTAAATAAAAACCATTTTTTTGTTTATAAATGCAAAGCCATCTTATTTAAAAGAATTATAATGTAGTAGTTGTGTATGCTTTTTTTTGTAACCTCGTTTTAGTCTCCTCTATGTACACCGCCACCAATTATAACCAAAACGATTGGTAATACCAATTTCAGTATTTTAGCAATTACATTTTGTGGAAATTGTTTCTTACTATTTCTATTTTTTTTATTCATACCTAGATTTTAAGACAAATTTTTTATTCTTTGAGTCGTTTATGTTTTTTCAATATTGTATTCTAAAATGGAGTTTTGTTCCCGCGTGTTGGGCAAATGTTACGTATGAACATTATTCATTCATTAATGTATTTCTTTTTCAGTTCTCTTTTAATTTGTTTTTTTCCTTTTGTTGTGATATTCGTTGTTTGGTTATTTTTATATTTAGAAAGTTACGTGCCGACGTCGTCGTGGCTTTGGATTTCTTTAAAAAAAATGACAATTCAAATACAAAAGAAAATGAAAAACAACAGCTATTTTAAAAATAACCTAATTTGTTAAGATATACAATTTTCAAGAATAAGTTAAAAAAATATAAGAAACAAATATCTAATTTTTTTTTCTTTAAAATATAGGACACCAACCAACAAACCATAAGATAAATAAGAAGAAGCAGTAAAACAACGTAAATAAAGAAGAATATATAGAACCAAACAGACAGCAGTTGCTTTATCATAGAAAAGCAGTTTCTAAGTATTTCGTTTTGGATAATTTAAAGTCAATTAAACAGAATCCCCAAAAAATCATGGAGGAAGATGAAAGGGGCAAACTTTTCGTCGGTGGTCTTTCATGGGAAACCACTCAAGAGAACCTTTCCCGGTATTTCTGCCGTTTCGGCGAAATCATCGATTGTGTTGTAATGAAGAACAATGAAAGCGGTCGATCAAGAGGTTTCGGTTTTGTTACATTTGCCGATCCGGCTAATGTACAACACGTTTTGCAAAGCGGACCTCATACATTAGATGGTCGTACAATTGATCCTAAACCATGTAATCCACGCACTTTGCAAAAACCCAAAAAGGGAGGCGGTTATAAAGTTTTCCTTGGTGGTTTACCATCTAACGTTACCGAAACTGATTTGCGAACATTTTTCGGACGTTACGGCAAAGTGACGGAAGTTGTTATAATGTACGATCAAGAAAAGAAGAAATCCCGTGGTTTTGGTTTCTTATCCTTTGAAGAGGAGTCTTCTGTGGAGCATGTAACAAATGAACGTTATATCAATCTGAATGGCAAACAGGTGAGTAAAAGAATTAAATGTACATATGTATTATTGTAAAGAATTGTTAAGAGACATACAAATGTACATGCATACAATTATTAAGCAGATATAAAATTGCACAAATCTTTTATGTACTATGAATCTATATCTACAAACAAATAGTATGGTGGTTAAGAGTTTGGGAACTGTGCTTTTCCTCTACTTAGTAGATGAAAAAAGAAAATAACATTGATTAAAATTTTAAGTTTGAATTTAATATCTGGTTTCCAACAGTTAAATTGAGTTTTGTAAATTAAGAGGTTTTATGTCTTTTAAATTATTAAAGCAGAAAATATTTTTATGCCATTAAATTTGTGGAATATGATAACGTAACATCTCATTTTATAGTATTGCAAAATGACAAATATCAGACTGAATTAAGCCTTATATCGTACATTGTAGTAATTTTTAGAAATCCTTCTCACTTGATTACATAAATACAATATAAGGAAGTTCGAACCTTTAAATGAAAATAATGTAAATAAGAAATTCGATGAATTTATCACAATCGGAATTATGCGTATGTAAAATTTATTTGAGCAATAAAAACAGCGATTTATTTTGGCTTAGTGAAGGTTTATTATTTATTTGTAGAAAATTAAGAAACAGCACTGTTCTAATTAATCATTTATATCATTCTACTCTATATATTTTATAAATATAAAGCTTCGAATTACCTTAAAAAAATAACTTTAAATTTCTTATTAAAACAAACATTTCCTTATATGTACAAAGATAATGGCTAGAATTATCAAGTTTTTTATTTTAATAAATTAACTCAAACACGCTTATGTATACTTTTGTTATTCTTTTTTAAGGTGGAAATAAAAAAAGCTGAACCGAGAGATGGATCTAGCACTCAAAATGCTAACAACAGCACTGTCGGTGGAGCTTATGGAAAACTTGGTAACGAATGTAGTCATTGGGGCCCACCACATGCTCCAATTAACATGATGCAAGGCCAAAATGGACAAATGGGTGGTCCCCCATTGAATATGCCCCTTGGTGCACCAAATATGATGCCTGGTTATCAAGGTTGGGGAACTTCACCACAGCAAGGTGGTTATGGATATGGCAACAGTGGACCTGGGTCATACCAGGGTTGGGGTGCACCCCCTGGCCCTCAAGGTCCACCACCACAATGGTCCAATTATGCTGGCCCACAACAAACCCAAGGTTATGCTGGTTATGATATGTACAATTCTACTTCAACTGGTGGTCCTTCAGGACCATCAGGTGGAGGCAGTTGGAATGCTTGGAACATGCCACCCAATTCAGCTGGACCAACTGGTGCACCCGGTGCCGGTGCTGGTACAGCTACTGATATGTATAGTAGAGCTCAAACTTGGGCAACTGGTGGTCCCTCGACAACAGGACCAGTTGGTGGTATGCCTCGTACAGGTCCAGGTAATTCAGCTTCAAAATCTGGATCTGAATATGATTATGGCGGTTATGGTTCTGGCTACGACTATGATTATTCAAACTATGTTAAACAAGAAGGTGGAGCCTCAAATTATGGAGCAGGCCCCAGATCTGCGTATGGCAATGATAGTTCAACTCAACCACCATATGCTGCTTCGCAGGCCGTCTAAGAAATCAAAGCTCCCAAATTTAATACCTGCTGCTAAAAAAAAAATGCTGCTGCTGTTATTCGATTAATACCAATTACACCCTGAAATAGACAAAGAACAAAACATCCATCTGGAAGAACGTCAATAAAATCAACATATTTACAATATCAAGATAATTAAAAAAGGTGAACATATTTTAAGCTATAGCGTCGTCTGTTTCGTACAGTACAGTTCAGTTGTTAAATATTACATTTAATATATATATTATTATTATAATATTAAACATAATTATAATATTAACAATTAATTGTAAAAGATCTTATAAAAACAAAGAAAACGTAAAGCTATATATATGTTTATATATATTGAAGCTCTTCAAAACAATTTATATATATATATACATACTTATATACAAAGAAAAAAGTAACATGCATTAATTGTGAACAGATTTTTTAGTAACATCAAAAAAATCTTTTTTGTTTTTAAATACGCAAAATTTCGTCATTAATAATTACCAATCTATTCTACTAAACAGTTGCAAAAACGGAGAGTAATTAAATAAAAAAAATTAAAATTAAAATGTAATTAACAATACAATAACAAAAATACAAAATTAGTTAATTATAATGTAAACCAACTGCTAAAAAAAAACTAAAGTTATAAAAAAATGGAAAAGTAAAAAAAAACTAAAAAAAAGAAACACACAAACAAGTTTTAGGATAAAGAAAAACACACACATTAAAATAGGGGTTTAAAGAGTTATAAAAACACATTTTTTAGAATATAAACACGTCTCTGAGGGAAAAACCTTCCAGCCTAAATATTTAAAGCTTATGAAAAATGTTAAAACGAAAAAGATTAACGAAAAATCTAATATCCTCATTAAAATTGCGTTATAGATTTCAGTTGTCTTTGGTTTTAATCTTTTTACGAAGGCTTCAAAGTTATGTGAGGATTTTCTTTTCTACGGACGTGTATAAGTTTATACATATATGAATTTTTATAATTAAAATAATTTCAAAATTAATTTTTAGCTAAAAATGTTCTTTATTTATTTTTTAATTACAAGGTAACTTTTAATGTTAAAGCAAAGAAAACAAATGTGTCTGCATGTAAAACTATTAGATTTTTAGAATACAAGAATGGATTACATTAAAGAAAATTTTTAAATTTAACTACTACAGACATATTCATTATATAGTTAAAACCTACAGTTAGACATTTGCATATATAGTTAAAACGTTAATATTTAAATTTTAATATTTATAACCTAATATAAAAGAAAGGAAACTACAAATAGCATTAAACGAGATAAAAGAAAAAAATCAAAAATACGTATTTTCAGTTTTAGCCTCTACTTTAACTCTACTACTCTTCTCAGTTGTTTTTAAGGATTTTTTAAATATCTTTCATTAATTTTTTTATTTTAAAATTAATTTGTTAATTTTAATGTTAACTATTTTGGTGAATTGTAGCATATACATAATATTATAAACATACATTAAATAATCAATAAAAGAAAAAATCTTTTTACCTTTAAAAAAATAGCGAATTAATAGTTTAGGCATGAGTTTTTATGATTCACTCTTTTTTTTGTAAATTTTAAAAAGTAAATGTCGTTTTTAATTTTTAATTTAAAGTTAACTTTAGTTAATGCAATCCTTTATTAAGGATCTATAACAATAAGAACAACAAGTAAAGTTGGTTTTCATAACGTTTTAGTTTATACCACGAAAGTAAGGTAAATGAAAAATATCGAATTAAAAGAACTTATTTCAAATAAATTTTATTATAAACCATAAAACAAAAGTGTGTATATAGTTTTTTTTTTGATAATAAATTTATAAATAATGAAGAGAGATATTTATAATTTGCAAACAGACACTAGGTTTAAATTAAATATTTAACATCGTAAATATAGCTAAAGATTACAAACCACCCGCCCTTAATAATATAAATAAAACATATGCAAAATATGATTAGTATTCATAAATGTTCCTAAGGGATAACTTTTATGAATACCATCATATAAACAAATTTAGGAAATGTTCAAGAAAAATTTAACATGTTAACATAAAATTATGGTGTTTTTTGTACTAAAAATCTGCAGTAATAACCTACAAGGCAATAAGACCGGTCTAAAATCCAAATAATACTAAAGAGAAATGTGTTTCTTTTTTTTTTACAACCAGATGAAGAGCGCCTCAATAAGAATAATGTTAATAATGTAGTTTTTGATCGTAAATTGGAAATTGTTTAAAAAAATACTTTCTATCAATGCAGAGTAAAATAGGATTACAGCAACAGCGAACTTCTTTAACACCATTATAAAAACACAGTAGGAAATGAAATAAAAATATTTAATAATTTCTTTTTAATAAAAATAGTTTATATAAACAAACATATTACTAATAATCTAAATATGTACTATTGCTACTATATAAAACAATTACACATATGATGAATATATTATATAAAAAGTAAATCTAATAAGTTTTAAAAAAATCAATAAAAAAAAAATGTTGAAAGTTCTAAGTAATAAAAACATAAATTATAATATATAACTATAAAGATTAAAGGATAAAAGTAGTTAAAAAAAATTAAAAATTTTAACCTCACAACACCTGAAAATATCGTTATATATTTCATATTAAAATAAATATAAAAATTACTATTATTTTTTTTATAATATTAACCTTTACAACATAATTAGATCTAAAATTCTTCTTTTTATATACATATATACTAATTAATTTACAATTTTTATTTAATTTCGTTTAATTTTATTTTTACCACAAATTTATAGAGCAAAAGCAATTATTTTTAAACCAAGATCTGTAACGTAAAGTAAACAAGAAAAAAAAAAAAACAAAATTTAGCATTAATTTCTATATACAGAAATATTAACGTAATGTTTAAATTAAATTTTAAATTAATCAGAATTAATTAAATTTAAATGAAAACAAAAACACTGACTGTTAATTGTAAAACCATTTCTTTAAATTAATTACAAAATGAATGATACATAACTATGATTTAAAGTTAATATTAAATGAAATATATAATATACATATTTAATACATACTATATATACAACATTAAAAATATTATATACATATAACAGAAATTCTACGCAACCACTTATCCATTTAAACAGAACTTTTTCATGTCCCAATTTTTTTTTAATTTAACATATATAGTTTTTTTAACAAATTCTTTCATATATACATATACATATTTGTCAAATAACATAAAGTACAGAAAGAAAAACAAAAAAGTTATTTTAATCCCCTCTTAATTTCTACTCTTATTTTAAGAAATATATAAAAAAAATCTTTTTAAATCAAAAACTGTTACGTTTTTTTTCTTTTATTATTCTTTTTGATTTTACTGGGGATTGGGTTTAATTAAACATTTCATAATTATAGTTGTTTAATACATTCTTCCTTTTCTAAAGCCGATGTTCATGAAAAATTTTTAATTTATGTAAGGCATATTTTACCAATATTCAAAGTAGAATTATAATTTAATTTTGTAAATAAAAATTATTTTTATAAACATCATCGGATTTTATATGATGTTTAAGACAACTTGTACGATTATGGTAAATTTATTTAGCCTTACTACAGTTGTTGAATTGCATAACAATAGTTAATTACGTGAAAAATTCTTGTTCTTTTTGATCACTGTTAAATCATCAAATGCATCTTTTTTCGGTATTTTAAAAATTTCTATTGCGTATAGGAATTTAAAGAGAAATTATATGGTTTTAAGCACGAACCTCTAAGTAAACCTGATTTAAATATATTTTTCTTTAATAACGCTAGTATGAAATCCTTTCGTATGATATCATAAGGTATACTTATGGATTCCCAATTTGTTAAATCGGGATAATATCTGTATGGATATTAATATACATACATAGATATTTTTAGTTATTCTGAAACGTATTTAACGACATTTAGTTTTAGAGGTAAAAGTTTTTTTTTTTAATATTTCTTAGATATACATACATATATATTTTGCTTAAAGAAATGTGTTTTCATTGCAATGTTTCATTTTGTTTAAAATATAAGTCACGACGAAAACAGTTCATCCTTTGGCATAGAATATAGATTTGAAAGGAAGCAGTAAATAATTATTAGAAAGTCCAAATACCACATTAATATAGTTTTGTTATAATTTTTTTTGTTTATTTTGTTTTTTATCTTTAATCTATAGATACACAACTGTAATGTAAATTTAACAAAATCTGATGCTGAGCAACATAATGGAAGTTTATTTAATAATAAAAGTGTAAACAATAATCAGTAAGTCATTTAATTATCAAGAAATAATATATATATATAATAAATCTAAAATCTATATAAGTAAAACTGCATACATACATATACAAGAAACTAACAATTGTAATTAACTGCGTAAAGAGTATAAAAACCATTTTGTTTCTAAGTTTTAATGATATGGACTGATTTTTATTAATTATCAAATATATTTTAAGTACTTTTTTACCAAACGAGCTATATACATATACAGTCTTTAAAACAAGAATGAAAGTAAATAAATTGGTTTGCACTATTTTTTACTCATCAATAAATACAACTTTTTCGATTGAAGGCAACGTTAATTAGTATAAACAAGGTTTATTTCAAATATAAATTAGATTGTATGTAAATTGATAAATAACATTTTTAAGTATGTATTAAGAAACTTTATGAAGTAATTATAACAAATTTCAATAGCAATTTTTTTTAAACAAAACAGATTTCAAATAGTTTTGAAAATGAGCAAACAATCCGTACTAAATTAATTATTTATAACAAACTCCAGAGATTTGAAAAGGAGATAAATGAGAATGTGAAATGTCTTGTTGAAAAGTTAAACATCAATCAATTTCTCTCTTAAATCTTTTTTGTACGGCTTTGTCGCATGAAATTAGTAAAAATTGTGTTACTAGTGAAGTACGTTACAATTCAGTTTCACCAATTTTGATTATATTAGTTGTTTCCAAATGAAAGTGAACAATTTCTTGTAATTTTAAGAAGTAAATAAATAGAGTTTTTAATTATGAGTTTGTAAGAGTTCAAAATAAAACAACAAATTTGATCAGAGATGTCTATGTAATTCCTAAAATTTCGATTCTTTTTAAATTTAACCATCAATCAATTAAATTCAAATTGTATGTATGGTGGGTATGTAACTTTCAGCACTATAAACTGCTAGTTTTTTAGAAAAGGCATAAAAATGTTTCCAATTCCCAAAAATCTCCAAACAATTAACAGAACGTAGAATCTTCAAAAAGTCAAACTAAGTAACAAGTGGTGACATTCTAAATTTTATTCTAAGCTGTCTATAAATTAAATTTGGAAAAAAAGAAGTTCTTAAACCAATTGGAGCATGCTATAGTTTCAGTTAATCGGATAAAATAAGAGACAAATGAGACATAATTTTCTTTAAAAAAAATATTTTGAAAATTTTAATATTTTATATAATTTCGTTACAACTCCATTTAACTTTTTACATGAATTAATCATAGCATATATTTGATGAAAATTAATAAACTACTTTGTTAAGAATTTATTTGCTGACAAAGCAATTGTTTTCAAATATTTATTGCCAACACTTCTAAAGGGTCTCACATTTTTTTATATTCGCCTTTGAACTTGATTATTATTTTTTTAATAACAATAATAATGTAATAAATAATATCCTTACATAATTTAAAATAAGCTGTTATTGTAGTAAGAACTCGAAAAATCAGGTAGTAAAGCCATTTATTATATAAAAAAATATATACACATAATGACGGTCTGTTTTATAGCATTTCTAGGTTTTAAATAAATTTAAATTTCATTGATTAAGTTGTTACATATGGATTACAAATAATATAAAAAAAAACGAAACTTTTTGAAAGAGAATTTTACATAAAAATATGTTTAAATAAAGTTCGATTAAGCTATACAATATTATAGGAAGTAAACATCAATAAGAACAAAATAAAAATAATAATTATAATACATTTAAAATTTACATATTAAATTTATTAATCTTTAGTTGTAATAAATTGAACACAGTGCCTAAGTAATCAAAAACAAACAAAAAGAAAAGAAAAATAAAATATTTCTCAAAAGGACATTGTTACTTATAAACAAAAAAACGCAAAATAAATTTAAAAGAAGAAACAATAAAAGAAATTTATGAAAGTGAATCAATGTTTATTAACAAATTTAAATTGTAACCTTTAAAAGATACAAAACAAAATACATATATAATTAAATCTTAAACGAAGGATAGAAATTCAAAATTAAGCAAATTAACAAAAAATCATTAATAAAATTGACTTACTCTATAGGCAAAAAAACAAACAAAATGAAAAAAAGAAAATAAAGTGGCGATTAAAACTTATAATTAATTTATTTAATAACATAAACAAAAACAACAAGACCTTAATAGTTTACAATATATTAAGTGTGTATGTATACTCTTCAGCAGAGTTTTGTTAAATTTACTTATATAAAAAAAAAAGGATTAACAAAATTTAGAAAATATAAAAACGATACCCTCTTAAAAACGGATAAAATTGTCTTACAGCTAAATTTAATTAAAATATAGTATTAATGTCGTCGTAAACAAATAAAGTAAATATTTATATTATATTATTAAAAATATTTAAGTGTTTAGAGCAGTAATTATAAGAACAAAATAGCGGAATAACAATTATTATTAAATAATAAATAACAATGTAAAATTTCACAAAAATACACAGAAATTATTTAAAAAAGAAGAAAGATATTAAAAATCTTACTTTCAAGTTTATGATATTTAATGAAAATATAAGTAAGTGAATCTTTGTACATATATAATAATAATAACCAAATATGAGAATTCCTGGAAAGTTTTATTAAAAACTATCCGACGATAAACAAATTTCTGAAATATCTACATACCGGATGGTAATACATATCGTTTTCAATACATTATTAGGACTTAGGTGGTTAAGTGGGGGACCCTCCGGAGGAGAGGACACACTTAGGCATTATTGGGACTTACTTGAGTTTTAAAATTATGCTAAATAGTGTAATATTTTATGCGTGCTTTGGTAATCACGGCTACCACTTTGACCTAATCTAACCTAATATATGTGTATCTGTGCTAAAATCTTTATTGGTTTTTAACTATGCCTATTAGTCCTTTGTTGATTTTGACTAATAGGCACTGGTTTTGTTTCGATTAACAACATTTATATTCCGGTATGTAGTAGTTTAGATACAAATCAATATGAAATCGAAAAGCGTTGTGATGTATTCCGAAATTTCGAATTGTTTTATTAATTTAAAATTCCAATTTGTTCCTAATTAACACTATGCGACAAAATAAGAAAAATTAGATACACCCAGCTAATGACATAGTGTAAGGTTATGAGTTTTGTTGAGTAGAACTAAAAAATATTTTTTTATATTTTTTGAACCCTCCAAACTTGTTTTATTTGACAAAA
This sequence comes from Sarcophaga rosellei, assembly GCA_930367235.1. NCBI lineage: Eukaryota > Metazoa > Arthropoda > Insecta > Diptera > Sarcophagidae > Sarcophaga > Sarcophaga rosellei. Next base: position 70,292,775 of record OV884019.1, read on the forward strand.
CCTGTTTTTTTGGACTTTACGCGCAAATTTATTGATTACACACACGTTTCTGAACCGATGTCCAAAGTTTAAACCTTATTAGAAAGGAGAGGGATGAGACTTTAAAACGATATTCATATATATATTATTTGACTTAATATGCCTTCTGCCTCTACCACGTCTTCCTTCAATTTTGCATTTAAGGATTCGTTGTAAAATTTTGAATTTGTTGTTTCTCAATACGTGTCCTAGATATGAATTTTTCCGTTTTTTTATCGTTAATATTAGTTGTCGGTTGACATTCATCCTTCTTAATACTTCATCATTGGAGACTCTGGCATTCCATGGTATTTTCAGAACTCAAAGGTATATCCACATTTCGAAGGCCTCCAATTTTCCTTCATCAGAGTTTTTGATTGTCCAAACTTCTACTCCGTATAATAGGACAGACCAAATGTAGCATTTTATGAAGCTTATTTTTGTTGCTACATTGATGTCGTGACTGGTCAACACTTTGTTGTTGCCATCTCTATGCGGTATTTAATTACCTTTGATGGGTCCCACTGGTCGTTTATTAAGACTCCCAGATATTTAAAACTTCGCACTCGTTCGATTTCTATATTTTGTATATTTAAAGTTGCGTTCTGATGGGAATTTTTTACTATTAACCATGTATTTCGTCTTTTTCATATTGATTTTTAATCCATACATCTCACTTATACGTGCAAGCTTTTCCATAAGTTTTTGTAGTTCGGATATACTACCAGCTACAAGTGTGGTATCATCAGCATATCTGATATTGTTGATGAATTTCCCATTTACTTTTATACCTATATTTTCTCCTTCAAGTGTTTCTTGGAATATTTTTTTCTGAATATATATTAAATAATAATGGGGACTATCTGACTCCTCTTGATATGTCAATTTCGTCAGTTTCTTCTCCACAGACATCAATTGGTGTCGTCTGATTCCAATATAGGTTTTTAATACAGCGTAGTTCTTTATCTTGTATTTCGATAGAGGTTAGAATTTCAATTAGTTTGTCATGTTTGACCGTATCGAAAGCCCTCTCATAATCGACAAAACACATGAGGACATCTTTTTGGGCATCACGACAGTTCTGAATTAATATTTGAACACAGAACAAAGCTTCTTTCTCTGAAACCAAACCACTCTCCCATAGAAATTTCACATTCGGTATAAATCCTCTTATGTATAATTTTTAGGAATATTTTTAACACATGCCTCATCATGACAAATTCTTTCACGTTTTCAAGAAACTTTGGATTTTTAAAATGGGTTAAAAAATAGTTGGGTAATCAATAATTTTGTGTGAAAAGATCAAAAATACGATTTTTGTCCAATAAAACAAGTTTAGATGGTTCGAGAAATATAAACAAAATATTTTTTAGTTCTACTCAACAAAACTCACAATCTACACTATGTCATTAGCCGGGTGTATTTTGACTGTCGTACCGCGTACTTGATTGGTTGCACTATGTGATGAAAAACGACAATATCTCATTAAAATTGTTCTGAAAACAACATTCGAAAATTGTTATTACATAAGGAAAAAGAGATACTTTTATTTACTGTTTATTTATTTATTTTATTTAAGTCAATGGTCAAAATTTTTACTGACAGACAGCAAGAATTGAATTACAAATATTGCTTGAATTACAGATACAAACCTTGAACGTTAGGTGATGAACTTCAGTTGAGTAAATCAGTTTGTATCCATAAATTTGTAGTCGGTGTAAAATTTACCTCCTACAAGAAAAATTTACAATGTCTACCATTTTTAAAAACTGGAAATCAATTGCTTTCCATACATACCATAATCAACCCACTAGACTCATTCATCACCAATTTATATGAGAAATAAAAAAGTTTTTCCAAATATACATACAACAGCAATTTAAGAATCATACTGGGTTAAGTTGAAGGGCTGAGGCATTGGCAGCTGCAACACGTCCATTTCGTTGAGGAGCGGATATCATTGTCAACTCAAGCTGAACTACGTAGGACTTTCCCCTCGAATACCCTCAAGGCCGCTGCATCAGTGCTCAATAGGGTTCAAGCCTCTGCGCCATAAAGAAGCGCGGGGAGGATGAACGTCTTTTGAGAGTATTTGTTTTGTCATACGAGGGGGTCTCTGCTAACGGCAGAGATAAATAAATTCCTTCCATTCACTGCCAGACCCATCTTAGCAGACCCCCTTTCAATAGTACTAAAGGCAGCAGTAACATCTCGTTTGGTACGCCCTATGACGTCAATGTTGTCAACGTACGCAAGCAACTGGACGCTTTTTTGAAAAATAGTGCCATTGCAATGCGCTCCCGCGTTCAGCAGAATACTCTCCATGACGTAGTTGAAGAGGTCGCATGATAAGAGATCGCCTTCTCTGAACTCGCACCGTATTAAAAGATTCGGAGATGACATTCCTACCTTGACGGAGCTGCAGGAATTGCTCAACGTCATCCTTATCAGCTCCGCAGGTATACCGAGCTCAGACATTGCGGCAAAAACACGTTCCCTTATGTAAAAAGATGGTGCGTGTCGACTTGTTTTTCGTGGTCTTTTCCAGCATTTGACGTGGTGTGAAGATCTGGTCGATGGTGGACTTGCCAGGTCTGAAGCCGCACTGATAAGGTCCAATCAATGTTTAGACGAGTGGCCTCAGTCGTTCACACAATACCCCCGAAGAACCTTATATGAGATAGGGAAGAGGTTTATACCCCCCTGTAGTTCGCGCATGTCGTAGGGTCTCCCTTTTTCAGGATAGAACAGAGGACACTTCCGCAGTAGTGCGCAAGGAATGGGAGATGTTGGCACACAGTTCACCAATGTCGCTGAGATTAGATGGGGAACGACGGAGCGGAGAACGCCTCAGCTCATATAAAATCAGGAACAACAAAATCCCCAAAGCCACCATAATCTATTTAACACACTCATTCCGACAACTATTATGTTTATTTATTTTTTTCAAAACAGAAACATCTGAAAGAAGGTAATGTCCCTTGCGAAAAGGGTGCAATTATGACAGGAAGATTGACGAGCTTAATTAACACTAATAAACGAACACTTCAATCTGTCGAGTAGAAATATATGGAATAATGAAACGAATTAGGTTCTTGTCTTTGATCCCCATTCCCCCTTTCAACCCATAGCTGTGCTGCAACTTCTCCGTCGAGGAGTTTGGCACAATATTCAGAAGAAAAGTAAGCAAACAAACCATCGGCTGCCGGTCTAGCGAAGGTAGATAGATCCCTTCTTACCACTCTTAATTTTATTGAAGGAGAAATTAAAGATTCTTGGAGAACCTTAAGATTATTCCAATTCCGAAAAAGGACTCGACCTATCTGATTAGTTGATTTGATATACCTGATGAGTAAGAATAGAGTGATCATCGACTTCGTCAACAGAAATGAAATATTACCGGTGCGCTCTTGTGCACCGTCGGCATTAATAGTGTCTCAATGGTCTCCATCACAGAGTTACTGTTCTCAATATAGACTCAAAAATAAGGCTACTGACCATTCATTGAGTATCCAAATCCCTATAACTGCGTCGAGTGAGACATCCTGGCGTCCATGGTTGCCTCTCGGTTTCCTCTCTCCTGTCGGGCTGGGCTACGAGGCTGTTGTTGTGCGGGATGATCTGTCTCTCCCATGAGCCCTCTCCCTTGCTTTTTCAACATCTTATACACTGCGGAGCTACATAAATAACATTTGACGGCTCTTCAACTACAGCTACAGTCATATTTTTTTACCAAACGATAACTTAGGCAGATAGATATAAATAAACATAATCTATTTTATATTGAAAAAAATAGAAAAAACTATGATGTATTTAAAATAATTTTTTTTTTTATATATTTATTTATTATTATTTTTTAGAGATCATTATTATTTTTCCAAGAGGATTACAAAATTTTTTCTTTCCTGGCAACACTGTTTGTTTGATGGTTGGAAAAATTCGTTTGTTCGTTCAAAAAACAAACGTTTGCTGTTGAATGAAAGAAAATTCGCACATTCTTTTTTCGTTTCCGGTTTGTTTATATGAAAAATTTTACATCATCATCCACATCATATAAAATATGTATGTGGTTTTTTGTGTGCTTGCTGTCTGTCGTGTTTGTTGCGTGTGTGTGTGTGCTTACTAGTAGTGTGTGTTCTTCCTGTGTGCGCGTCGGTTGGGTGGCGATGGGAGGGGAGGGGTTGGTAATTTCTGTGGTTCGTGCGGGGTTGTTGTTGTTTGTTTGTGTGTGACGGACGGGGGGGACCACCCCCGGCCAACAAAATCAATTTTTTAGTGTGGTGTGTTTCTAATGTGGTGAATTTTTGTAAAGTGGTGAATTTGCCCGGTGTGGTGAATAAAATTGAAATTCACCAAAGTGCCGTTATTCGAAATGTGTACTGTATTACCATAAATTAATGTAATATCAGTGTTGAATTATCCGGTTTGTGTCTAAAATAAACAATGTTCACCTCGATTAGCGGAGCCATTGGGTAAAACAAAGCCGCCAAACCTAAATTTGGGTATGTAGTGTTGATATTAATTAAATTCTTTTTATTTACGCATATAACAAATTAAAATTAAAAAATATCTGCAAAAAATAAAATTTAAATTATAATTTTTGAATAATTTTTTTCCTCTTTTAAACTTATTCAAAGACAGAATTTGTAAATTAATAAGGGATGAAAACAGAAAATTTTCTTTTCGACTAAATAAACTGAAAGTTTAATAATTAATTATTTTATAATTAACTTATAAAAGAGAATGAAGAAGAAATCTGTAATCCTTCCTTTCCACATCTGTCTAAATGCAAAAATAGCTACAAATGATCATTTCTTTGTGGAAATAATTTATAATTTTGTTTTTTACTTTGTTCGAAAGGCGGATATATCGGGACTTAAATTTAACATCAGGAAAAATTTATAAAAAAAAAAACTATGAACTTAATCAATTTGTTATTATTATTTTCCCCTTTTTTTGGTGACTACAGATAATTTTTGTTTGCAAGTTTTTTATTTCCTTGTAACACGTCAAACTCTCTTAATATAATACTAAATAATTATTTTTGAGGTGCGCTGTATTAAAAGCGCAGTTCACCACGATTTCAGAGTTGTAGTTTAATGCACAATTTCTATTGAACTGCAGCCAACTTCATAATGTGAATTATTTTCTCCTTTTTAAGTTTAATTTCAATTTCTTTGTGAATGATTTTGTTTAAACTTTTCCAGTTTATTTCATTAAACAAATTGTTTTTCTCGTAATTGTTTGTCAACATTTTAATTATTTATAAAGTGAGATAGAAAATAATTACAAAAAAGCCTTTTAAACATGGCATTTCGCAACAATGAATCAATTGACACATCAATTGATCAAATGGACTCTAGTATTGAAATGACTTCTTCGCCAGTTTGTACTATAATACCAAGAAAACTAAGATTTGCTTCACCATGCAAAGATGAGGAAGAGGACGACACAGAGGCGGAGCAGCGTGTAGGAGTTGACAAACAAAAGCAAGTGAATCTGCGCAGAAACATTCTTGAGCACGAAAACACACAAAAAACTCAAACACCAACAACAATGTGCATATCACCACCCTACCGTAAAGTAAGGGCCCTTCGATTGTTCGATACTCCTGCTACGCCTAAGACTATTCTAGAGAAGTCATCTGGAAAGTGTTTGAATCATCTTTCTGCACCAGCGCCTTCAGATGAGATAAAAGGACAAGAATCGTTATTTATAAAAACAATGGATAGACCACGATCTTTGCCCCTGCATAATAGAGCTTTAGAAAACGTCATGTATCAGCAGACTGCTAATGTAAATCCTTTCACACCTGACAGTAAGTAATAAACCAAATAAAATGGAATATTATTTATTAATACACTATTAATCCCGTAATGTATGTTTGTAGGTTTAATGGCGCACAATAAAAAACGTTGCCGCACACAATTCGGACGAGAGAATTTAAGTAATAGATCATTACAATTGTTTCTCAACAGCGATGATGACCTAATCAACGATTGTGATTATTCTCAGGAAATGCATCAGGCTCCTAAAAGATTAGCATTACAGGATACAAATATCAGTCGTTTCAAAAAGGAATTTGTTGAATTATCTGTTATTGGAATAGGAGAATTTGGTATGGTTTATCAATGTCTTAATCGACTAGATGGCTGTATTTACGCCATTAAAAGGAGCATAAAGCCAGTTGCTGGAAGTTCTTTTGAGTGAGTATTTCTGCTAAATTATAATGCGTCTTATTAACAATTCAATTTAAAGTTAATAGATTTCTTTCATTCGTCACACAAATGAGATTTGAATTTTAACTCTCTTTGTATTATTTATGACTACCTTGACGTAAAAAATATAAAAAATTAACTGCAACTATTCCATAAATTTAAAAATTCTAATTTGAATTTTAAAAAATTTAGTTGTTTATTTTTTTTACTCTATTTTATTTTGTTTATTATAAGTTCACCTATATGTAATTTATTTGCTAAATTTTACTACCTAGTTTAACGAATATTAACACTTAAAGTTACTTATAAAATTGCGCTAAATGTATGATATCACATAGATTTGAATTACGTTCAGATACACATACATACATATGCATGCATTTAATAAGCCAATGAATGTTGCTTGTTTTTTAAATTATAATTAAATTGCAAATATGAAAATTCAAATGAAACTGTTCTTTCTGAACAGAGATTATGCAAAAATTGAAAACTTTAACCAACTTTTAAAAATTCAAGAGAGATGAATTGAAATTAATTGAGATTAGTTGCATTAGAATTTTATTCAAAATACACGTTTCATCTAATGATATATTATTTGAACTCAGAATTCTGCTATTTTTTTGTATTAAAGCGAAACTTTAAGAAAATAATTCATTATTGTTATTTTGAAAACTGTAACGTTAGGATAGCTTTATTTTATCGTTCTTCACTGTATATAAAAATATACTAAATATTGTTATTTCATTTTAGAAAACAAGCTCTTAATGAAGTTTGGGCTCATGCTGTTCTGGGTAAACATGATAATGTTGTCCGCTATTATTCTGCATGGGCGGAAGATAATCATATGCTAATACAAAATGAATATTGTAATGGTGGCAGTCTACAATCCCTCCTCCAAAATCGTTCTCTAGTAGAATCAGAATTAAGAATTTTATTATTACATGTAGCTGAAGGCTTACGTTATATACATTCCAACGATTTGGTACATATGGATTTGAAGTCGGGTAACATATTTCTTACAAAAGTTCCATCTGTCCATAAATCATCAATTCCACCATTAACGAAGGAATGCTATGAAACTGGCATGGATGGGATTTATGAAGAATTAAGTAATTCAGAATGGTTAATAACTTATAAGATTGGTGATCTAGGACATGTAACTTCTGTTAATGAACCATGCGTAGAAGAAGGAGATTGTCGATATTTACCTAAAGAAATATTAGATGACGACTTTTCCAATCTTTTTAAAGCTGATATATTCTCGTTGGGACTAACATTGTATGAAGCAGCTGGTGGTGGACCACTACCGAAAAATGGTCCCGAATGGCATAATTTAAGGGATGGAAATATCCCCGATTTACCAGAACTAAGTCGAGAATTCAATAATCTAATTAAAATTATGACCCATCCAGATCCAGAAAAGAGACCATCATCTACATCTATATTTAATCACTCGTAAGTGTTTTTTTATATATGTATATGAGTATATACACAATAATTTTTTTTATTAAATATTACTCTGCCCACTATTAATTGGTATATATGCAGATATATCAACACCCAAAGTTACATAATTTAGAACATAATAATTAATAATGCTGAAGGTCACATTTCTTGAAAGGTATACATATTGTAAAAATAATTAACTTTAGTTTCAGTCTTTGATTTTAAAGACATTTACGTCAATTGGTTTAAACTTCACAAATTTTAGGATAATAAAATCAACTTTCAGAATTCTCTTTTTCGCAGAATGTATTATTTTCTAAAATATGTAACATAATAACAACGTACCAGTGAGTTAATGGTACTTTGGGTTATAGAGTAATTTGAATAATTTATAACGGGCTGAAATTTTTTCAGGGTACTAAACTCTTTGGAATCGAAAAGCAAAGTCCAGCTCAGTCAAGAGTTAACAATTGAAAAAGAAAAGAACGAACTTTTATTACGTAAATTAAGGGAAGCACGTAAAACAATTAAAGCATACGAACAAAATGCTAAAGGTAAATATAAATGGCACATACAGTGATGTTCAAAAAAATAGATTCACCATGATCTAACATCTTTAAAACCAATAAAATATTAGAAAGACTAAATCTATACTTACAATAAATTAAAGAATAGCGACGATTCGAATATTTGAAATATAACGAGATTATATTTATCAGAGATCAGTAAACAAAGTACTGTTACTTTTCTTTGTATAAGAGATTTATATATAGAAACTTTTTGGAGAGTAGGTGAATCTGTTTTTTTTTAACAGCACTGTATTATGTGTTCTAAACATATATCACATATAAATTGTTTATGTATATTTTAGCCCATCAGTCCAATTTTAACAGCCCTGAAATGATGCCTGACCAACGCCGCCTACGTTCCTATACACGCAAAAAGCGTACGCCTTTTATTAATTCGAAAAAGGAAAGTCGTGATCGAAATAAAAATATTATAAGTAATTTGAAATATTAATTTTGTTATTTTTTATAATTATGTTTTTATTTGCTTTATTAGTATAGTTTAAGTCATTTAATTTAATTTGAGTAAATCACTTTAACTTTTATGGTGAATTTGTCTAACAAGCATTTCTTATAATCGTTTTTTCGTTTATATTACAAACTACATACATATTTTAAAATACATAACTTTAAGCCAACTTGTTTGCTATTAATTTTTACATTCGAATTTTTTTAAGTTTTTTAATTACAATAATTATGGTTCTTTACACAAAAATGAAAAATATGCGATCAATAAAAGAAATGATCAGCTTCTGTAAATAAGAAAATATATATATTTTTAATGTAATAATACACTATTTATCTGTTCGTTCAAATTGATAGAAGTTAATCTATTCAATTAGAAATTAACGTTTTCGTCTTTTACACTATATCTCCCTCCTTTATATGTTATATCTGAGTTAGTGTGTTAAAATAATTAGTTAAGACATTTTTATAAAATAATAAAACAAAAGTGAAAAGACTAAAATAATATAGTTTTAATTGTATGTGAAACGATGTTCGAAAACTTTATATATTTTCTTGTTAATTGTTTATTGTATTATTCAGAAAGAATGAAAGGAATTTAGAAATATTAGGTGGACGGGCTTATACGTACCACCGTTTCCCTTGGATTCAATTACGATTCCAATGTCATACCAAAGAGAATATTCCATTTAATTTCTCTACAGCAAAAAAAATATCTGCGCCAGAAGTGAACAGTATCATTAAACAATCAAGTAATATATTGTCTAAAAATTTCTTTATGTTTCTAAAGGTCATATAGCAACATAAAGAGCAGTGACCGAATCTACATATTCTAAGAGTCAGTGGAAAAAAGTGGAAGGAAAGCTGTTATTAATCTATGTGCCCACATTTGTATGAAAATCAGTCTTACAGAAGGTCAAAGAAACTATTGTGGCTATTTTTTTTTAGTAACTTTAGAGTTTTTATGTCGCGATTGTAGGTCGTATGTACTGTCAACAAAAGATTTGTATATTATAGACTCTTTACTCAAGAAATTATATTCTCAAATGCTGAAAGCTTAGGTTAGGTTCGATTAGAACAAACATAGTTGCTAATCAAAAACTAAAATGGATAGGAAAGCAGTGAAGAGGCGGAGACAAATTATCTAACGTAAAGAAGAAAGGAAAGCTGACTAGTGACAGCTAGAAATTCTTAATCATAAGTCCAAGCGGGATCTAATTCATTAAAGCTTTTGAAGAAACTCCGGTCAACAATCCTGAGTACAGAATACGCTCAACAAATTCCGGTTTCCCAACGTTAAAACAAAGACCTATCGAGAGCCTAATGGATTCTGCAAATTGTAGTTATTAGTAATATGCGATGGATACGAACTCAACAGATTATTAAAACGCAATACTTTGACACCAAATTGATTTAATGAAATACCAAAAATGAAACAAGTAGCGACGACTTTGTTTTTTTTTTTTTTTTTATTTCTATTAATTTGTTGACATAAACTTTAATAAATCGAAATATTTCGAAAAGTAATCTAATGTATTAAAAGTGTTTCTATTTGCATTTCTGATGATTTATATAGTACATCATATATTCTCGAGCGTTTTAGTATGCATTTTTTGATAAATTCTTAAGTATATTTAAAAATTATTTTATGGTGTTTTTATTATTTCAGTAGTCCAACAGATGTTTTACTTTTATTTTATTTATTTTTTTTTTGCACCAATTAATAAACACACAATGGACTATGTAGTTTAACGTTTATTTTATAAAATTGATGTATATTGTTGATGAGTTTTCTTTAGTACAGCTGTTGAGAAATAGATAAAATGTCCCAGCGTTATCATGGCATAGGTCGTGACAAACGTGGCTGTTAGAATTAGATAGGGTTGGCAGATCGGATAATTTTTATATGGAGGATGCTAGAAAAGTTCTTAAGATCAATTTTTGAATAAAAGAAAAATAAAATTATTAAAAACAAAGCTCATTTGCAAATGTAAAAAAAATAAAAATAATAAACGACTATCGAAAGAATACAGTACTCTTTTCGTTTTTGAATATAAGGAAACACATAATCATTACCGAAACAATGAGCTAATATTTATTGAATTATTTTTGTAGAATAAATAAATACGTAATATTATAGTATTAGAATGTACTAGTTTAATTTATAAAAATAAATTAATAAATATTACTCATTGTTATCGTAATGTGAAAATAATTTTGAACGGTTTTCTCGTTTTCGAATATTAAAAAATGTTTAAGAGATAATAATTGTATTTAAAAACCAATTATTTTTGAAACGATTTGAACTGTAAACGTTTTTTCTGGAGATGTGGAAATAAAACCGATGTTACTACTATGTCTGTAAGCATCAGCCTAAAAAACCATTTGATAATTATAAACATCAAGAAAATTGATAATACAAAGTGATCTGCAAAAAAATATATATACCGCCACCTTAGTAACGACGGCGATCACGACTACGTGAACGTCGTCTGTCACTGGATCTATTACTGCGACGATGATCTCTATCTCTTTCACGATCACTTTGTCGATTTCTTTCTCTTTCGCGTTCTTTCTCTCGTTCCAGTTCACGTTGTTTTAAACGCTGTTTTTGTTCTTCTAAACGTTTTTGGCGTAATGCTTCCTTTTCAGCAATCTAAGCAGGAGAAAAACAGACATTTTATTCATATATAAAATAATGTACAACCATTCAAATAAACTGACCTGTTCTGGTGTTAATGGTAGCCAATAAATACAAGGAGTAGCCTTTGTTTTTCGGAATAGATCATCTAACAATCTTAATGGTGGATCCTCTTTTTTCTTTTGTTTGCGCACTAAAAACAATTTTATTTTTATGTCTTCTTTACCCAGTCTATTCTTTCTCAATAGTTACCTGGAGATAAACTACTGCTTTTAACATCTCTCTCACGTCTTTGTCTTCGATCCTTTTCGCGATCAATTCTATCGTTCTCACGATTTCTGGATAAATGACGATCCCTGCTACGATCCCTGCTCCGATCACGGCTACGATCGTTGCTGCGTTCCCGTCTTCTATCCGCATCCCTATTCACCTTGTCACGATCCAAGTTCTCCTTCTTGCCAACATCCCATTCGCGCACTGGTCGAGAGCCCTGTGAATAAAACCTTAGAAGCTGTGCAGAAAATAAATTATTATTTCATTCTCTTACTTTCTTATCATCATCAAGACGCTCCCTATTCCAGCCCGATCCAACTAAAAGATTATCTTTGTTATTTTCTTGCCCAAATTTTGGTGCATCCTCTTTCGTTGATTCAATAGCTTTAAGCATATTACTCTTGATACCAAAATCAACATTTAAACATTTTGGATTAGAGGCAGGCCAGCGAACACCATGCAGAGCGTGACGGGTTTCTATTGCTTGACTGTAATAAAAGAATCACCCAATATTAGTAAATTATTATAATAATCACTATTATTTAAGAAATCAATTCTATCTTATTTTTTTGAAACATAATTTAGACTTTTTTGCAATATTTTATTTTACTTTTTAAAGTATTCACTAAAAATTTATCAATAGTGAAATATTAAATGAAACGTTAGCATTGAAATCAAGTGAATAAAGAATACAACTTCTTGCGTACCCAATTGAGAACACGGAAAAATCAGTAATTTAAAAAAAGAATAATAAAATATGGTAATATTTCGCATAAGTTTCATAAAATATAACTCCGTGTACTATAGTCCAAAGCTAAACAAATTTTTGCGGAAGTAATTTTTTAAAGTTTCTATTCACACTTAAATCGGTTTAAATTATGGTTGTCTATTAAACAGTAATTGAAAATTTACGGATTTAAATTCTTTTCAAAGAACTATAAAAACAACATTCAGTTTCGAATGCAAAGAATCAAAGAAAATGGTGCAACTTTTTGGAGTAGAACAATACAGCGAAATTGATAGATATCAAAATTTTATATCTTTTTCCAATTAAATTTTTTCATTCTAAGTGAATCGAATTAATCGACGATACTCAATAACTTTATTTCACTTCACACTCACGCTAATGTAAATTAATTTCAATTAATAAATCTTTACAGCTTTAAATTCAGTTGGAGCAATACGCCATGTACATGAACTTTCAGTAATAAATAATATAAAACTTTAATTAAAAATGATACAATGTTTTAATAAAAATCAGAATACTTACTCCTCCGTTTCGTATTCCACATAACATTTGGATTTGATACGATCGATCCAAAAACCATTTTCAACAATTTTACCCGTACGTGCCAGCAAACCTTTTAACTGTAAAACAGTAAAAGGTCGTACTAAATTTGTTATATACAAAACACTGCTGGCCTGGTTTCGGGCCGGACTAGGTGAACGTTGAATGGAAGGGGGTACAGTACCAACACCTGGAACCACTGCCTGATTGACTTGACGATTATTCTCTTTTAATGATTTTATAATTAACTTAGAGGCCTTATCCAATTTCTCTATGGAATCTCGGCGTCGTTCAGGCTCCGGTGATGGTGACTGCTCGCCTTCTTCGCGTTCTGATGCCAATTCCTCTACTTCCGAAGAAGACTCTAATTGCACATCGCTCAACGGCACTGGATGAACGTCAGCAATAAGGGTCTTCAACGAATCAGTGGATATGGCCAGAATCTGTTCTTTGCTCTCAGTGGCTTTCTTAGTAATCCAACGGCGTTTGCGGGTTGTTGTGGTTGTCGTATTAGCGTTGAAGCGACCTGTATCAGCTGCTGCAGTAGTATTAGAGGATTCATTAGTTTTACCGTCTTGAGTGTTGTTTACCTCCTCCGACTTATGATGATCCCTGAAGTCATCCTTTGAAACTGCTGTTGGACCTTCTGTGTGACGTTTTAAGATACGTTCCCTAACCTCGGGTCTGGCATTATTTTCCTCTTCTATATTGTTAGCTTTCTCAATAACTTCACCTTCTTCCGGTTCCTCATCTCCATTATCATTTCCGCTTTTATTAGGGGGTTGTTTTCTCTCATTACTATTGCTGCGCGAACGAGGTGAATTATCGCGCGTATGAAGCTTGACTTCATCTTGGTCTTCTTTGTCCTCGACATCATTTTTCTCACTTTTCTCTGAAAAGCGAGTTTCATCCTCCTCATCCTTTTTTAAAATATCATTACTTGGTTGAGTAACTTTCTCGACTTTTGTCTCTTCTAATTTTGCAAGACTTACATCTTTTTTTATTTCATTTTCACTTGTATTTTCTCCATTTTCCTTGTTGGTCTCCTGGGCTGATGCATTAACCACATTTTCTTCTTGATTGTATTGCTTATCATTTTCTGCGGCTGTTTGCTGTTGACTTTCAACGTCTGCATTATCAGCGTCACTATTGGCTGCTCCATTTTCCTCCTCTACAATTGTATTTATTTTGTTATCCGGCGTTACTTCTCGCCTTGTACGACGCTTTGCAGGACTCTTACCCAGTTCTTTTACTGGAGTTCTCATACGAGAACTTCGTCTACGTTTATTCTCGGATCGCTCTTCACTAGAATCTCTTTCTTTCTCTCCGCCACTCTCCTCAACGTCATTATCCATATTTTTTTCATTTTTTAATTCGTTTGTTTCTGTTATTTTATCCTCCTCCGATACAGAGACCGATTTCCGACGACGATTTGTTCGACGTGACGCCGGGGCTGGCGAAGACACATCTGTAGACTTTTTCCTTTCACTACGTCGACGCATTATCTTCCTAATAAAACACACACTTCAACTTCAAAACGATTTCCAATACTTCAAACTATTGTTGAAAATAAATTTTATTGAAACTTTTCACGTTTTATAAACAAAATAAGATTTTTTCTTGGGAAAATTCAATTAATGCTTTCACAAGCGGGGAACCATCTTTTTTCGTTAAGTATGTTCAGCGTATGATAAACGATTATCTTACATTATTGCCAAGTACTACTTAATTTAGACGTCAAAATGTGCTGAAAAAATATCAACTCTGTCCATTTTGCGTGTTTATTATTGTATTGTCCAGAGTTGCCAGTTCAGGGGGCTAGTCTGCTTCTATATATTTACGTTTCTTGATTGACATATAAAGCGATTTTTCAAATTTATTTGTATTAGAGATGGAACAGAATTGGTGCTTGACGATTCTTACCAACCAGAATTATTATTATTATTATTGTTCTTTATTAGTATTTGAAATACTTTAATTTACAATTCATACATCTTATTCACGTTACTAAATTATTCTTAACAAAGCTAACTGTATGTTTCCTAAATAAATTCCAATTCGTCTCCACTTTTACATCATCTGGCAATGAGTTGTATAGCTGAAGACCCTTATAGGACAGTAACCGTTGTCCTGCGCTTGTTGATACCCTTTCAATCCTGAAGTGTTCAGCATTACGCAGCTGATATGGTTGAACCTCTCTAACATAGTTTATTTGCTCGGTCAAATATTCAGGCGCCGCTCCCATTTTAATTTTCTGTACAAAATTTATAGTGTTTAACCGAAGTCTTTGTTTTACATTAAGCCACTTTAGTGTTTGTAACATATAGTTTATTGGTGTATATCTGTTACATTTTAATATTGTGCGCATTGCTTTATTTTGAAGTTTTTGCAGTCGTTCGATCTGGTTTGTCGTGCAACATGAGTATAAAATAGTCGATCCGTATTCAAAATGCGGTTTTATAATAGTGTTATAAATATTAACTGCAGTTATTATTGTTATTTGTTTTCTAATTCGTTTAAAGAAACTTACTTTTTTGCCGATTTTTTTACATATATAGTCTATGTGGTTGTTAAACTTTAGATCTTTATCTATAACTACTCCTAAATATTTTGTCTGGTCCTCTTTCTGTATTACTTCGTTGTTAATTTTAAAGATTTTGTCACTATTCGCATTAATTTCCATGATTTTTGTTTTACTTTCGTTCAACTTAAGTTTATTCATATCCAGCCATGTTATCAATATGTTCATGTCCCGGTTCAGGTTTTGATAGCATTGTTCAACTGTATCATCTTCAGTAAAAATAAGCGTATCATCAGCATACAGAGTCATTTCACATTTATCTATTACGTTTGGAATGTCATTAATGTATATAATAAATAACAGCGAACCTAATATCGATCCCTGTGGAACTCCATTATCATTACTCAATATATCGGACATTGTGCTATTTACTTTCGTTATTTGCTTTCTATTAGCCAAGTATGACGCAAACCATTTTAGTTCATTATTTCTGATGCCATATTTATATAATTTCCGAAGAAGGATATCCCTGTCAATAGTTTCAAAAGCCCGTTTAAAATCTAAGAATATTGCAACAATTTTTCTGTCTTTTTCAATTTTCTTCCATCTGTTCAGAATGTAATTAATTGCAGTCTCACATGAGAATTTTTTTCTAAAACCAGATTGATGTCTATTCAGAAGTTTATTCGTTTCAATATATTCTTCGAGTTGCTCCTTTACAACTTTTTCCAGTATTTTCTCACAAGTTTTCAACGTATTAATTGGGCGAAATTCTTCACATTTTTTTGTCTTTGAGATTTTTTCAATTGGCGTTATTATTGATATTTTCCAATTTTCAGGAAATATTCCATTCATTAACGATTCATTTATTATGTCCAGAAGTGTCTTTCCAACTATATTCCAACTATTTAGTATCATTTTACACGAAATTTTACTATGATCATATTTGTCTTTTAAATCCTTACATATATTTTTCAGTTTATCTAAATTTATTGCATGAAATGAGAATCGAGTGCCTATCTCAGAAATATTACTATCATATTGCACAACATTAATTGTATCTCTAATACTTAATATGCTGTCAATGAAGTACTTATTAAATTTATTAGCTATATCACAGTTTTCCTTATATTCTATTTGATTAAATATCACAGACTCGATTGCACTTTTGTTTCTCTTGAGAATATGGTTTTTAATTTCGGTCCACATTTGTTTTTGGTGTTTGGCATCGCTTATTTTTCCATTGATGTATCTCTTTTTCGCATTTTCTATATTTACTTTGTATATATTTCTAATCATCCTATAGTTGTTCCATGCTATATCATTATTTTCAAAACGAGCTATACGATATTTTTCAATTTTCCGCCTTTTCAGTTGTCTTAATTCACTATTAAACCACACATTGATACGTCCAATGCTAGTTGTTACTTTCATCGTTAGCTTCTTTACGGCTATGTCTAAATACTTATCAAATAGATTTACACTTTGATTTATCCCATTTGCAACATTAATATTTTTTATATTTATTATTTCTCTGTTAAATGTATTACATTGACAAAAGAAGTCGTGAGATAGAATCTATTTTATTTTGATAGCCTTTTTTTCTTACTCTATTCACTGTGCTCCCAAAATCTGTAGGTGTGTTGCCGTACTTTCACTACATTTTATAAACAAAAAACATATATATTTGTTTTGGCGCGAAAAAAAATTGAAACAAAAAGTGAAATAAATATAACGAAAAAACAAATTTTTTAAAAGTAATTTAAAAGAAACAAGTGAGAATATAATGACACAAAATAACAATATGTCATTTTTATCATACGGCAAATTTAATTTGACAATCAAGCTCCCGGAAAAAAGCAACAAATACATGTTGTTTTTGTTAAAAAAAACACTGCGAATTGAGTTGTTGTAATTTTGCTACATTTTTTTTGACAGCGGTTTTGCTTAAAGTTGCGGATGTATTCTATTTCACCACTAACGAGCTAAAACCAACAAAAACTTTAGCGTTAATAAAAGGGGAACATGGTCGGCAAATATGAGCCGTTAAATTCTTTTGATCGCCGTATTTCACTGATTACATCAAAATGTCAACGGGTTTTAGGCGCTTTGTTTATCAACATTGGTTTCGAAATCGTAATTTTAAAAAATATGTAAAAGAACGATATTTATGCACTTCAAAATCTTTGGACTTAGATCCTACTGAAACAGCAGAGGATCTCAAGCATTATCCAGAATTTAAGAAATTGGTAAAGCTAACAAAAGTTAACTATAAAGATGGACACACGTGTTTCCAATTAGCATGTAAATTGTGCAAAAAAGCCGGTGATAAGTGGGCTTATGTAAATAAACGTACTGGAAGTTTTAATTGTCCAAACTGTGATGTAAGAGTTCCATTGTTGACTGCTAAAAGTGCCTATGAAAACTCCAAACAAATTGTGGATTATACCAAAAGCAATAATGAATATAAAACTAAATATAGTGCTAATATACCCGTCTCTGAAACTGTATGCTACAGTTTGCAAATAAAAGGTCTGAAAGCTGTCGATATGGAATTACTCAATGCTTCATACGTTCCTGAACTAAATGCATTAAAATTTCCGTTAAAAAATGTTGCCGGAAGAATAGTAGGTGAAAATCTTTTGTATTTAGAGGATGGCAGAGAAGAGTGTTTTCAAAATGAAAATGGCTCCGGAATTTTGATGCATGGACAAGCAAGTAAACAAAAAGCGGTACTTGTTTCTAATTTATTAGACTTCTTAGTACTTATCGCTCAGAGAATTGATACACGTAAGTATAATGTTAAACATTATTAGTAGTTAACGTTTTTATAATTGTACTGATTCCAGATTGCATTGTATGCCTGCCATACGGTTTGAAAAGCCTTCCCCAAGATTGTTTGCCATCCCTAGAACAATTAAAGGAACTAGTGCTTTGGTTTAAATGTGATTCCACTAGTTGGGATGTTGCCAAAACATTTGCCACTAAGCTAGATGAAAAACGATGTTTGTTGATAAGACCCACAAACACAGAACCATCGCCATTTGATGCTCTAAAAAAACATTTAAGCATTAGACATATTTTACAAAGAGCCACTCCTATAAGACATAAGTCAATTACTACCTTTAGTTCCCTAAGAAATGATGTGCTGAGCGAACTACAAAATATAGAGAAAGTAAATGGCGTTAAATGGAAAAGATTTCCACTGCTTAACAAATTACTAAAGGGGCATCGTAAAGGTGAACTAACCATAATAACGGGACCAACTGGCAGTGGCAAAACAACATTCATGAGTGAATATTCGTTAGATTTAGCATTACAAGGTGTTTCGACGTTATGGGGTTCTTTTGAAATACGAAATGCTCGTTTAGCGTCCACATTGCTTAGGCAATATGTTGGTTATTCTCTAGAAAAGAAACTTAATGAATTTAATCATTGGGCTTCAGAATTCGAGAAGTATCCCATGTACTTTATGACATTTCATGGGCAACAGCCATTAAAAATAGTAATGGAAGCTATAGAACATGCACATTACGTTCATGATATAAATCATGTTATAATAGATAATTTGCAATTTATGATGGGAATTTCAAATTCATATCGAACAGATAAATTTTGGGAACAGGACAGCATAATAGCTGCATTTCGTTCTTTAGCCACAAAACATAATGTACATGTTACACTAGTAATGCATCCACGTAAAGAAAGAGAAGAAGATGACTTAACCACTAGTTCAATATTTGGTTCTGCTAAAGCTAGTCAAGAAGCTGATAATGTTCTTATAATCCAAGACAAACGTTTGACAAGTTTAAAAGGAAAGAAATATTTACAAATTGTTAAAAATCGCTATAGTGGTGACCTTGGCATAATGCCATTAGAATTTAATAAAGAAGCTTTGAGTTACGCCTTCTCAGGACAAAAGAAAAAAAAGGATAAAGACAAAGATACTGAAATTACAGCGTCTTCTAAAGACTAAAGTTATTTATTTGTTAATTATTTGTATTGTTGTAACTTTTACTAAAGTAATGAACGATAACTATTTTAAATATAATAGGAATATAAAAAAAGACCAATAAAAACTGTGTTACGTTGAACTTTGTTTGTAGTTTTTTGTACTCATCAACTTTTTGCCGCACATGGCACAGATAGCCTTTTTATATGCACATGCTTGACAATAATGAGATCCAGCTTGGTGCACTTTCTGTCTACAAATACTGCAATAAAAAAAATATATATTGAATCTGCTTGGTATACTTATAAAAAGTTCTAAAAGCATTCCTCTTAAATGAAAAATTTGCTTATTCTGTGTGCATATAATACTTATGTTAAAACTTTCCATGGATATGACAATTTTAACCACTAATTTCAAACAATTAGAAAACAAGTTATTGGCTACTGTGAAGTTTCTTATTTTCCGATTTATACGATGGGCCTAATTAGAAATGCAATTACAATAAATTGTATAAACGCACCCGAAATGTAAAAAGAATCTTTAAAGTGCATTACAACAAAATATTTTTTTAGACCCACATTAACGCATTTCCGAATTGGCTTCAATAGTAAAAATCTTACCGGCATGGTGGTAAGGTTTTGCCAATGGGATTGTATCTATCTTTTGCAGATGTGAGGGCCTTATTTTCATTTATTTTACGGGTTGGTCCTGTTTTCCATGGATCTGGTGTAGCAATTTTAGCCAATTTTACTTCACATTTCTCACAAACCATAATAATTAATATTGGTAGTTTTAATAATTCCTTTTATTTGTGTTGTATTTTCTAATTTGTGTTGTTTTTTCACGCTGTTGACAATAGTGTTTTTGTTTAATGCTGCCATATAATATTGTTTCTCAAGGAATTTACTTATCAATACACAAAAAAGTTAAAAAACGCTTTTTCAAAAATACTACTAAAAATGGTAAAGTTCTATTATTTTAATAATTTAATTAATTAATTAAATTGTTTTATAACTGATTTTGAAGAACATCATTCCTAGAAGTGCTTTACATACTTCTATAAGTTTAGTCAAAATGTACATTTTAAATGCACATTGACCTTTTTAATAAATGGATCATCATGTCAAATCTTTATCTCTGAGAGCGAACTTACTGAGTACAGTGTCCACATCATTATATATAGATTCACCATGTGATAGAGTGTCTGAACTTAATGTTCTATCACCATAGTTAGACAGGTCGAACGTGCAAATATCACCTCATTGTTGTCCAACAAGAGATGCTGATAGATCTCGACCAATTGCACCTTCTTCCTTCGCGTAGAAGACTCACACAGTTGACCCGACTTGTCTCAATTATTCACGTTTAAGCCTTTGCACTTCTTCCATTTCACCAACTAGTTTTCTGGAGTGTAGCCACTAGGAATACCACCGGTTTCATATTTGCAGAAAATTAAAAATTTACCGTGGTCAAAGTCAAATGCCTTACCCTTTCTTGATATTGCTTCTGGAGTTTGCGTACACTGTCAAAAGCAATTTTGCGATCCGTCATAATTTTAGTTGGTTGCACATAATGATGTACATACGGCAATATGAGCCTCGCTAAGTTCCGAGTATAGGAATATTTATTTCCACTGCTAAATTTTGTAACCCCAGAAACATCTACTACACCGCCCTCTATATGAGAAATTGACTTTACAAATGTCATTTGCAGCATAAAGCCTGGAACAGTAATAAATACATATCCAACTATTAATTTCTCTCCAGCAATATTATATTTTATGTTGTACATATTAAATTTAGAATATATTGAATTGATTTACAATTTATATTTATCGCTCGATAAAATTGAAAAATTCGAATTTTCAGCTTCTACTACAACGACTTCTACAACTACGTATTCTGTTGACAACAATTTGAATTGCTGCTGTTAATTTCTGACACGTTGCAGCACTACTCGTTGCGTTATACTACAGCGACTATTCTGTTTCCCACTTAAACGTAATCTTACAGAAGTTAGACGTTTCTGTTTTAGTCATGTAAACTTAAAAAAATAGACGAACGTAATAGAATATTGTGATTTTGGGAATTTTTATTATTTTAAATTATTTATTATTTGCTTTTTTACCCCAATTGTTACCATTACACGCACGTGATCGCTTTTAAATATATATAAATTTAGTATACACATATTTATTTAATTATGTACACTATACTTTATATACTTATATTTTTAGGTATAAAAATGGCAAAGGATATCGTATAGGTTAATATAATACAACAGTAGAAAAAAAGGAATTGATCTGGTAATTCAGGATGACATTAATCAAAACAATGCCCTTTTTATCCAGTTTATAAAAATACAACATTGTTATTGTTGGCATTTTTGAGGTATTGTCAATAATGCTAACTTTAGCATTCAAAATCACTTAATTTGATAAAAAGTTAAAGAAACTTTGGCATTTTGTATCAGTCTATAGCAATATTGATATCACTGAGCTTAAATAAAACGTATCGTTATATTGACAGCACTGTTTTTGGCATAATTCGCCTTCGTTTTGGCATAATTGCGCGAAAGAAAAAGCAGGACAAATTTTTCATTTACTGAGTTTTTCATTTGTGAGCATGTTTTAGAAAATTAATAATATAGTAAATATTAAAAAGTGAACACAGTTTTAAAAAGTGAACAAAACACAAAATATACAATTAAAAATGGTAAGAATAAAGCCACAACACAAAATTTTGTGAAAGAAATCGATTTTTTATTTCTCTTGTTTTAACCCTTGTAAATTGAACAGGGGGTATTGACTGGCTGCAGACAAAAGAGTAGATAAAAAATTTGTGTTTACTGGTTTTGTTTCACATCCAAAATAAAAAAGTATGTCCTCAATTTGCTTTTACGGTTTTCTTTTTCATTTTAGTCGAAAAAAATGTCTCGTTATCCCAGCGATCGCAAAGTTTACATTGGCGATCTGGGAAATAGTGCTCGAAAAAACGAATTGGAATATGCATTTGGCGCATATGGACCGTTGCGTAGTGTTTGGATTGCTCGATCGCCACCTGGGTTTGCATTTGTTGAATTTGAGGATGCTCGTGATGCTGCTGACGCTGTGAAAGGATTAGATGGGCGAACTATATGTGGTCGCCGGGCTCGTGTTGAATTGTCGACCGGTAAAAGTACAAAAGTTGGTGGACGTAGTGGTGGAGGTGGTGGTGGTGACCGTAGAGGTGGTGGTGGAGATCGGTACGGAGGAAGTGGAGGTAGAGGTATTGGAGGCGGAAGAAATGGCGGAGGAGGTGGTGCCGGTGGCGGAGGTGGTGAAAGCAAATGTTATGATTGTGGTGATCGGGGACATTATGCTCGTGATTGTCATCGCCATGGTCGTAGCAGAAGACGGTAAGTGGAGACTTTGCATTACTTCCTATTTGTTTTAAACTGAAATCTTTGTTGATCAAAACCAATATAGTTTTGAATGTAGTTTTGATTCGCTGAATATTATAACAATTTTATTTGACAAATAAGTGCGTCCGGTTTTATGCAATTATATGTGAATTATTTAGCAATAAATTTTATCAGTCGATATATTTCTTGTGAAACGAAAAGATATTACCAAATTATGAAGGTTCATTCCGTAACTTCAAAATTATGTAGATGTTTATTCTACATACACATCTTACAAAATGGTTGTAAGATAAATAACAACGTTGTAGTGTTTTGAAATTAAATTTAAAATTAAGTTTTAACTATAAGTCTTCCTAATTTCTAGGTAAAAAGATTTATACAAATACATACATAATTGGCTCATTACAACCCTTCAGTCAGGATTACGGCCTAGCTTCTCAACACCACTCATGTTGTGTGCGTTAATTTTATACATGAGTGGCGGGACCTACAGTTTAAAGTCGACTCCGAACGACAGATTTTTTTTGAGAAACTTTTCATGGCAATTTTTACTCTCAGAGTTTTTGCCAGAAATCTGCTGAGAGGAAGTCGCCGAAGAAATACTTTTTGTATTTTGTTTTTGATGTCTGGCCTGGGATTCGAACTCGGGCCTTTCGTCTAATAAGCCAACACACTACCTACTAGACCACGGCGACTTCTATTTATACAAATATGTATTGAATATATGGATAATACATCATAAAAGAAGTGAATATACAACTATCTTTTCGATTTGAAAAAGTATTGTTCCTATCAGGTTGTTTCAAATCAAGTTACTGCTATATGTATACGTTTAAATTGTAAAAGACATTTGGAAATTATTTTATTTACAATTTTCAGATAGTCAAAAATATGACTACTATTTAGTTTGTCTATACCTTCTATTTTTCGACTATCTAGAGTATGCGAGCCAGTAGCTCTTTTGGCAATTGTGGGTAGATAGGGTAGTAAACATCTAAAATTTCTGAATATAACCGAGTTTCACAGCCAAATAGTATATTGATTTCATGGTTGTGGCTAAAACATTATTAAAAATTTTTCACCGAGAAATAATTAATTGGCTTTAAATGATTAGTCCACCAAGCAGAAGCAGAAGTGATCCGTCAAATTCGTTTTTGTTGCATTTCTCGGGCATTGATTCATTAATAAACCATAATTTACTGATATTTATCTACAATACAACCTATTTTGCTCTATTTTTAACACGATTAATACAGTACTTATAAGGCTCAGTCAATTGCTTCTATTCCCGAAGGAGCTGTTGGTCTTGAGTGGCCGCATTTTAGATAAATCAGTACATAGAGTTGTAATGTTAGTGTTTACACTTTGAGTAATGCTGTGAGTATTTGGAAATACAATTCATTCCAGATACTCATTTGCTTACTTATTATAATTTTTGAGTTCTTTATTTATTGCGGGTGAACTATTGATAGCGACTCTGAAAAAGATTTTTTAAACTGAGGTTCAATGACTGCTTTGAAATGTAGCTTATGAATAATGAGTTAAATATTTATTCACATAAAAATTCATGTTTTTTATTTTTATTTGATATTATATTTAATATATTATTGTAGGTCATTATAAAAATTGAGCGAAAGATATAAAATATAAATATGTTAAAAAATAAAGTATGAAAGAAAAAATTTCACGTGAATTTATGCTATGCAATTTGAATATAAATTACAACAGTTAGGTAAAATTTTGTTTATAATTGAAAGTGTAAAAAATATATAAAATTTTATTGCAAGAGAGAGGAAAGAAAGCGGAGGGGCAACAAAAAATTGTTCAATGTTTTGGGTTAGATTTCTTCAATATTATAAGTTAAATGAACTAGCGTTTTTAACATATATTTTGGATATACTCAATAATGCTCTTTCTATCATTGTTTATTCCTTCTGCGTAGAATAATCAAAATTCTTCCACCACGTTTTTGAGATCTGCAACAATTCGCAGCCAATTTACCTGTTGTTTTGTGTTCAGTTAAGCAGAATAGATTTAGTAAAACTCGATTATAACTATTTCATGAGACCAAGAAAAGTTGTGTGTTATAGGAAAAGTTTGCATTAAGTGAAGTGAAATGCCATACATGAAAATAAATTAATCTGTTTCAATTTTTCATTAGAGAGACATTTAGACACAATATAGACTGTATATGTATATGACATTCCGCACAGCTGCATTCTAACTAAAAAATCATATTTTTAAAGTTGACCGCACAATATGTGCATTTAAAGTTACCGACATATTTAATATACAAATTAATATATAGAGCGAATATGGGAATAATGTCTAATTTCCGAAAAAGCATCTTTTTATCTTAAACTATGGATATAATTAATATATATAACATGAGTGGTGTGAGAAATTAGGTCGTAATCCTGACAAAGGCTTGTAATGATCAAATTAAGTTGTTAATAATTTATGTTGTTTATATAGCCATAACACATCGAAATTATTCCATAAAATTTCATTTTGTAGTTGTTGTAAATAAGAAAAGATATGATTTTGCAGCACAAGTAATGAAAATCGAAGTATTTTAATATTCTTCAAACTTATCTTAGTTTATACGTGTGAGTATTTTTTTTTATCAACCCAACCTTATAACTTAAGATTTCTAAAGCTCAATTAGACAAAATCAAATGAATTTTATTATTTAACAAAATCTATGTATTGAATATACGCGTAAATTTTTTACCAACGAATTCACAAAAATGTCAGTTTGAGCTGTTGATTTGATTTGTGGCCGTGCGGCTTTAGTGTTAAGCATTACAAATCGTGATTGTTGTAGTGTTTAAGTATTAAGTATTAAGTAACATTTAAATTCATATTAAGCTCATCTTTAAGTGTTACCTGTTATTTAAGTTTTTAATGCGGTGTAAAAAAATAAAGTATAAATACTTACGCGGTGTCATATTCGAAATTAGTTTAAAAAAAAAAAGCGATTTTTTTGTAGTATTTAAGTATGGCAACTCTACGTTAGAAATGTCAAGCAAAATGCTTGACGGGACTATTTTTCAAAACCAGGTGGCGTCGTTGCTTTGTACTAAAAATTCAACTACACACGTGTTTTACTATTTTCTGCCTTCATTTTGAAAATTCAACCATAGCGCGTGGACACATACTTTGTAAAGATTTATGTGGGAATAATTTTTTTTTAAGTGTTGAATTAAAAAGAATATTTAAATCAAAAAGTGTAAAACAGAAACTCAAATATGTTTGTGCTGTACGAAACGCCGGCGGGCTACGCCATTTTCAAATTGATGGATGAAAAGAAAATGCAAGAAGTAGATAACCTATATTTGGAATTTCAGTCGCCAGACAAGGCTAATAAATTGTTAAAATTAAAACATTTTGAAAAATTCAATGATACCACAGAGGCTTTAGCGGCCGCAACTGCCGCTGTTGAAGGAAAAGTATCAAAACCATTGAAGAAAACATTAAAAAAGCTCCTTGGCGATGAGGTTCAGGAATCCCTTTTGGTTGCAGACGCTAAATTAGGTAATGCCATTAAAGAGAAGTTTTCGGTACAATGTGTCTACAATACTGGAGTTCAAGAGCTGATGAGATGTATAAGACAACAGGCCGATAGTCTTTTGGGTGGTCTTCCCAAAAAAGAAATGACAGCTATGGCTTTGGGTCTGGCTCACTCTCTTTCACGTTATAAATTGAAGTTCTCCCCTGATAAAATCGATACTATGATTGTGCAGGCACAATGTCTATTGGATGATTTGGATAAAGAGTTAAACAACTACATGATGAGAGCACGTGAGTGGTACGGTTGGCATTTTCCTGAATTGGGTAAGATAATTACGGATAACGTTGCTTTTGTAAAGACTATTAAGTTAGTGGGTACAAGAGACAATATGGCGACTGCAGATTTATCAGACATTTTGCCAGAGGACATAGAAGAAAGAGCTAAGGAAGCCGCTGAAATTTCTATGGGCACAGAAATCTCTGAAGAGGACATAATGAATATCCAGTGCTTGTGTGATGAAATTTTGTCAATCAATGATTACCGTACTCACTTATACGATTACTTAAAAACACGTATGATGGCTATGGCACCAAATCTTACTATTTTAGTTGGCGAAACAGTAGGAGCTCGATTAATAGCTCATGCTGGCTCTTTAATAAATCTCGCCAAACACCCTTCATCAACAGTACAAATTCTTGGAGCAGAAAAGGCTCTTTTCCGGGCTTTAAAAACTAAAAAAGATACTCCTAAATATGGTTTAATTTTCCATGCTCCTTTGATTGGGCAAGCTAGTCTTAAAAACAAGGGCAAAATGTCTCGTTCTTTAGCGGCCAAAGCATCATTGGCTACACGTGTTGATGCTTTCGGTGAAGAGGCAACATTTGAGTTGGGCGCCGCACATAAAGTGAAATTGGAAGCCAGACTTAGATTACTAGAAGAAGGCAATTTGCGCAAACTTTCTGGCACTGGAAAAGCTAAAGCTAAATTTGAAAAATATCAAGCTAAAAGGTTTGTATATATGTATATGAGTTTTAAATGTCAACAAAATTTTATTCTCAAAGTGATGATATCACAAAGGTTTCGCATATTTCTGAAGATAGAAATTGAAGTGATGATAAACCTTGGCTGTCTGAATATGAGAACAAAATGAGTTGAATGTGCTCTTTTTTTATATAAAAAAAATAAAACAAAATACTAAAAATGCTTTTCTATTTTAGTGAGGTGTTTACTTATCAACCTGAAGCTGATAGTACACTTTCGGTGAAGAAACGTAAGCTTTCAGAATCAACTGCTGATGTTTCTACACCTGCTAAAAAGGAAAGAGTTGAGGATGAGGAGGAGCAAGAGGTAGAAGAAACGACTGCAGATTCAAAGTCTGAAAAGAAAAAGAAGAAGAAGAAGAATAAAAATAAGGACCAGGAAGCCCCTGAAGAAACAGCAGAATCAACAACCCCCGCTAAGAAGAAATCGAAAAAATCAAAAGAAACAGTTGATTCAGATTAGAGTTAACTTTAAAATTTTTATATTGTTAGCTATTAAATTACAGTTTTATTTTGATAATCAACTTCCTTTTAGTTGTAAGTTATTAATTTCTAATGTTAGTTTTTCTTATACATTAAGTTGATGTACAAATTTCTTAAAAAGCAAGCTTCAAGAAAAAATATACATATAATATAATTAATTTAAAGTTTTTTTTTAATTTCTTTAGTTTAAGGGAATGCGCTAATGCAATACTCTAACTTTGGAGTTGAGGTCTACTGGAAAATTTTTTAATATCAAGATAATAGGTGCTTGATTAAATATTTGAAAATTCCTTTACTTTCTTTGTCCATATTTCATTAAAAAATTGTTGACAAGGTTTCGTTTCAATATGGGATCCTATTTAATTATACCAAACATCTCTACGACTTCTGTTTACCTCGCAAATATTGATTTAATTAAAGCACAAGTTTGTATCATATACATTTAAAAGTTGATTTGAATTGACGGTCTTTATGTATTTCGGTATTTTTTGAAAATTGTTTTTCTTAATATTACAAATGTACTAATATTTTCTTTTTGAGGTCAGTCGATACAGAATTTAACCGCACATTTCGATTTAAAGAAAATAAATATTTTCTAAACACAATATATATAAAATGTGTGTATTTAAAAAAAAAATCCTCCAACAAAACTGGAACTACCAAAGTCGGAAGTAACGTAGAGTTTAATTTTCAAAATTTGATACTGCATCATATTTATTTTATTTTTATATCGTATGTATTTGTTATATACTATATTAAAGCATTGTTCACCTTATGAAAAGTAGTTTTAGAGAAAAGTTTTTACTATTATGACTATAAAAATTCAAACAAGAGTGTATTTACTTCATCGTAAACATTGTTCCGATTGATCATTATTATTACGAATAAGAACCGAACTTTAGGGCCTGTTCGTAAATGCATTACTGCGCTGCATATTATGCGCATCTTGTTCATAAATGCAAATCTTGGCAGCACTGCAGCTGTCAAATGTTCGTAAATGCAACATTAAAGCCCTAGTTTAGTGTAACAGTAACGTAATGTAATGTGCACGGAACGTAAAAATGTAAGTGCAATTATAGATCGTAAAAACGTGTCATATGTTTTTATGTAAGCAAAACAAAAAAGAAATAAACAAAAACAAATAAGGAAATAAAAATTGCAAAAATTAAAAGACAGAGATTCAGATAAGGATACAGCAGATTAATTATTTATTGAAAAAATTTCACTTTCACTCAAACAAAAACACTAAATTTAGTTTATGTTTGTATGTCGAGGAAAACAAAAACACAAAATTAAGTGCCTTTGATTGAATTTTCTATATCAATGGACAAGCAAGTGAAATCGTTTATTCTACAGAAACAGGTCAGGTATTTCGGAAACCAAATTTATACGAATGTTAAAACGTTTTTATCTTCTCTAATAAAAGTAAACTGCAAACTGAAAAGCTTTTCGAACGCTTTAATTAGTTAAAAATCGATAAGTAAAGTTTTTCTGATTTAAAATAAAAATAAACACTACCTACATAAATAATATTATAGTAAAATAGTGTTTATTTTTATTTTACATTATAAAAGTTAATAATGAAATAAATTATAATTTGGGTTTCTAAAATATGTGAAGTTTTATTTAAAGAGAAGTCCACATACAGACAAACATAGCATGCATACAAAATGTAAATTCTGTTTATAATTTAAATTTTCAGTTTTAGTGGTTTTTAATATTGACATGTTGTTAACACTGCTAAGCAGATGTGACGTAAAAATATAAGAAAATTCTATTTTTTACAGATTCTTAAGGCAGAATTAGCCAACCGTAAACGTAGAAACCGTAGATGTAGTCGTGTCAGCTGATCGTTTTTGTTATATGAAAAGGTATACAAGTGCTTACTTCACCATAATGTAACGTAACTTAACGTCCCAATCTGTTGAAAATAGAATTCTACAGCAACGTTACGTGACATTTGTCAAGCAGTGATGGGCTGTTTGTATGTGGAATATTAAGAGGGTATTTTTACTCTTTTTTTTGGTACTTAAATTTTTTGGTACATATGTAATAAATAAATAAAAATAAATAAAAATGTTTCAAATTACTTTTTTTATAAAATCTAATAAGAGCATTTGTCAATCGTAATAAGTAACAATATAACATATAATAATAATAACAATAAGAATAAAGAAATATAAATATGTTTTTAAGTAAAATACATTGTAGAAATGTATGTATGTAGAAAACCAGAATTATAATCTAATTACATATAAAAATGGGAGGGTGTCACAGTATCCATTTTTCGGTAATTTTGTCTTCTGATATTTAAACTTTTTTATTTGTTAATATGGTTTACATACATACATACATATGTACATCGAATATTAAATATAGCATTTTAAGTACTTTTTCCAATCAAGAGATATACATACATACATATAATAAAAATTGAAAAAAGGTACATACAAACATACATAACTATGTATAATTGCAATAATATATAGTTATAAATATATTTAAAAGTATAAAAAGCTATAACTACAATGTAAATAACAAAAATATTAATATTGTTTGTGGTACTAATTTAATGTTTTTCGTCCTTTTTTACACAATCACAAAAAATGTAAACAAACTGAACTCCCATCAACGTTGAAAATTAATTTCTTTATGTCAAAAACACATGACACGATTTTAAGGGTTCTATAAGTGCAAATGCATTTACGTTTACGATACATTTACATTTACGATACATTTACGATTTCTACGGTCGGCTAAAGAGGCCTTTACGTTCCGGTTACGTTACATTACATTTCTATAACCATTCGTATTGCTTTATACATAACAAAAACGATCAGCTGTTTATTACTGTTGCGGTTACGTTCCGTTACGGTAGCATAACTAGGGCTTAAATCATATTATGCGCAAATAAGCCCAAAACACTAATCATAAAAATGGCTGACGCATTGAATGAGTAGGAGAGAGAGAGAGAGAATGAGAGTTTTAACAATAAGTTTCTTTTTTTCTTCCTTAAATGTCTTCTTTTTTGCACAAAGCAGTACACTTTTTTGTGCATTTAGCAACATTTTGTCATTTGTTTTATCGTCCAGTTCAAAAATCAAATTTATTAATAATTTATCCATTTCTGCAGTGTTTGTTCGTTCGTAAATGCAAACAAATAAATCAGCAAAAAGAAGCATCAGCAACATATGATTAGCAGTGTGAGCGCAAAATAATCATATTATGCAGCGATGTGATGCATTTACGAACAGGCCCCATATTATGCAGCGCAGTCATGCATTTACGAACAGGCCCTTAAGTTTCGCTGCCATCTGGCAATCAGAAATTTGTAGTTGCCGAAAAAAAATTATTTTAGAAATAAAATTTTTAAATATTATTTATCAGTACGATAACGTTTTTGTGTAACTAGTAACTTTTTTAAATATTATTTATCAGTACGATAATAATGTTTTTGGCAACTTTCAATGTAACATATGTTCAGTTGCCATCCAAAATGGACTTTAAATAGCCGTTTAAGTAATATTTTAATTACAAATTTATGGTAGATAGAAAAATAAGTTGAAAACAACTATTATAATTTGAGTCTTATTTCTTGTCTTCCATAGTCACACACGCAGTCGTTCACGTAGCGCATCACGGGGTCGCAACAGGTCTCATTCAAGATCAGTATCACGGTCACACAGTCGTTCGGTTTCGACAACTAGAGAAACATCGCGTAAAGTAAGAGAAACTTACGGCCGAACAAGAGAAAATGGACGTGGAGAAAATGGTGATTCTTATAGATACAGTGATGATGAACGCAATGGAGGAGCTGGAGCTGCCGCAGTTGATTCACCATCGCCTAAAAGACGTTATGAAGATGATTCACCATCGCCGAAGCGGAGCACTCACTCAAAACGTAGTCGCACAGAATCTCGCAGACATGGTGGAGGAGGCGGGTCTTCAATTTCACGTTCACGCTCAAACTCACATAGAGATTAGCAATTACTGAGCAAAAATCAGTTAGCAGCTTATATAAAGTAAAAAAAGAAATGAAACATAAATAACATTTGAATATTTACATTTTAAATTTTTACTTTTCGAAAATCCATATAAAACTGCTGCTAAAAAATATAGAAACTAGAGTATAGATGTTACACTACTAAAACAATTACAAACAAATTGTAACAACACAGGAGCAAACAATGATAAAATGTTTTTGAAATATCACGTGTAGAAGTGTTAAAACTTTTATGCCAGTATTTAAAGAAAAGACTTTAATTTGCAAAATATTTTTTTTTTATTTTATTTTCACAAGTTTTTTTTTTGTAAGTTTATAATACCTTATACTTAAAGAATTTAGTATATACAATATATTTTTTTTTTTCGGACAAAGCTGCTATCTGAAAAGGGTTTTATTTCTTATTTTTTGAAAATCAAACACTAATATGAGACAGCAGCAGCAGCCAAAACTAAGTCATATAATAAAGTCGTAACACTTTGAAATGTTTAATTCCTCTCTTTTAAAGTAATTCATTTCCAGCGCATTCTGGTGTCATGTCATGACTAAACATTTTCAAAAATCTATTCGAACATACAAAACTAAAAACTATCTTAACCTTTTTTAACACTTCCAGATAAACAATTAACTAATTATTTTCATTTTCTTTACTGCAAGTGCATTGTATTAAAGTCAATACATATGTTTAATAACTGTTACAAAGACATATTTCTCAAATAACAATTGGTATACAAAAATAAATTCATTATAATTGATAAAGAAGTTCATCACAACTAGATACATATTGATTGCATAAAACGATTAAAATGTATTTTAAAGATTAAGAATAATTTACATACACACACATTTATATTTCGTATTATTTCTTTAAATGTAAGTCCTCTTTTTTAATAAAGATTAAAGTAAACGAATAATTAATTAACAGATAAGAGTAATTAGAAATACAGAATACAAGCCCATACACTTCCTAAAAATTTTATTGTAATTTTTATTTATAAACATTAAGCATACATTTTTGATCAATAAAAGATTAAGAGTAAAAACCCATATACATTTTAGTGCGCCTTAATTTAACGAATGGGCTCCTTTTTTTGCAATCCACAAGTGATACGCTTAAGTTAAATCAAATAATTTATAACTACTCGTATTTGCAGATGTTTTTCTTAATGTTTGTAATAAATGAGAATAGAGGGGTCTGAATGCAACACAACAAAGTTATTTTTGTATATTCTGTATTAGCTTTTTCGTTTGCTCTAGCACTTACTAGCAAAGGCCTGATTTACATGCTCAAAGTTTATTTTTTAAAACTCTTATGAGTCTTATTTCGATTATATTTCTGCACACTTATTTGACTTATTTTGACTAATTCTTGACATTTTATTTCTATTTATGCAACCATGTAAAAACGACGAATAAAGGCAACATGTATCCCAACCACTTACGATTTTGTCGTCTCTCCAACTGCCTCAAGACTGCGAAATAAACTTTGACCGTGCAAACAACATTAACAACAAAATATCTGTTTTAGTTTGACTTGCAAGTTTAATGCTTCACAAAACAAAAAGTGTTTTTCCATCAACTTGAACTAATAATAGATTCAATTAAATTTTTATAAAAATTCTCTCGTTAAAAGGTCAGACAAATTTAATTTTTGTAGTCAATCGGTCCGAAATCGAATCGAAACGGTAATTTTTTGGTGTTATGCTCGAACACTTTAATATATTGTATAACACGAGATATTTTCTCTTTTTCTATAATATATAAGTTTTTCTGAGTTAATTAAACTCTGTAATTCTTTAATAATTTCAATTGAAAATTAAGTAATAAAGATAAAATGCTAAATATCGCATAGATTTTTAATATTTGATTTAATAGACTTTTAATAAAACCTTACTCATAGAGTTTTAATTTAATTACTTGAATCCTTTTATGAAATAGCACTTGCTTGGGGAAATAATTAATGCACATCTTTCCGTAACGCTTTGCGTTGTGCTATAAGAAGATCAAGTGGCACTCCTTTCAGAGAGGTTTTTGCTTAACCATGCAAATAGATAACACAGCCCAGCAAATTTGGACTTTTTCTGTGCAAATAAGATGGCTCCAGATGTTTCCGAAGGCATTTTGCCTTTTTTGGGGTTGCTGATTACAGATCTTCATTCAGATTTAAAAAATTCAAAACGGCGGATCCCATATGGATCCTGAGTAACAATCCGTAATGTGTTTCTTTTTCTCTTGCACCCCTTGACATAAACTTGCCTCCTACTTTAAGGGTTCATGCAAACAATTTGGCTTTGGGCTCACTTTAAAGAGCAAAGATCAATTTCTGAAAGGTCAATTTCTGACAATAGCGATGGTTCTAGCACGTCAGTTTTTGGCTCTACAATTTTTCAAAAATGGCCAAAAACGCTATTTTTAGGGGTTTCAACCCCCTTTTTTCGAAATCCTGACGTGAAGCGCAAAATGCCTTCGGAAACACCTGGATCCATCTTATTTGCAAAATCCATTCAGGGCTGTAATTATTAAACTACAATGGTACTCAACCATACGAAAGTGTTTGAACTTTTAGAATGGTAGTGAAACTGGAGACAGATATGCAGTGTGAAGGGGCTTAATGCAACACTTGTCAATAGGGGTGTCCGCAGGGACGTTGGGACAACCTCGACTGTGCGGTTAACTCATGCGCTTATCGCCCCATTTTTAAGACGGTAAGATATTGATCAGCTGTGTGGTATACCACATAGATTCCAATAAATACAAAAAATTTATGTTTTTACGAGAAAAAAGTTGGGCATATACCTGTTCTGTTTTTTTGCACACATATATTCAGATCTGTCGGGACAAGATTAGCGTGGTAACTGAATGATGCGCGTAAATGCACACACATTACGGTGATTTCCTTTACAACAACAGATGATAGAAGATGTAATATTATTGTTTGTACATCTGAGTTACACAACTACGACGACCGGCGATTTATCTAAGTATATTAAATGTAGACTATAGAGGGCAAGAGGGGCATTTGGCAGGTTGAGGTCCGTATGGTACTCCTTTCAATGTGAAGTCACCTACTTTCCATCTGCGGATCTGGGAATCCTGTAAGCAAGGACATCAAATTTTTGTGAATAGTTGCCTTCGTGCACTGTTTAGATCATCTTCCTATCACTGGCTTGATTTGTTTTAGTTCCGTGAATCAAGTTTCTGTAGCTAAACAGGGGGAAAACAGACTTAGTTTTAAACAAAAAAATGTAAAGTTCATGACTTAAACGTTTCTAGATTTATAATAATAACTATTTCACAATTTTTGGTGGTGATGTAACGCTCACTGTGCCTTTCTTTTATGCATTTTGACGAACCATATGACTTTAGTTAAAGATACTATCCATTATAATTTCAATGATATTCACAGTCACAAAATATAAAGTACAAATTTAAGAAAATTTTCGTTTGAATGGGTATGTAAATTCACACTTGGTGGATGTTGTGATTTAGTGTTTTCATGGATCGCTTTTGTTTGAAGATCGAAGAATGACGTTGTCGCGACATGTTCACAACTTTTTTGTTTTGAAGAACTTTTTTTGGAAAAATAATGTAAGGAAAGTGTTAAACAACGAGTGGACATTAAAATTGCCAAAATTATTTATCATTAATAAATTATAGAATACAAGGTTAAATTAAATTGACAGCTGCCCTCCCCCTAAAAAGCAGTTTAAAGAGTTACATAAGAACTAGTTTTGTCCAGGTAGAATGAGCGGATTTTATTCAAATTACCTCTAACTATATACGTTCTGTCGATAAATCTTTCCTATCAGATTTCCAAGTGCTGACCAATGATATAAACTATTGTCTACGATTTTCATTATTTCCTTGTCGTTACAGCTTTTGCAGAAATCGTTGTGAATTATTTTCAATGTTTGCGTATGTATATTCAGGGGCCAGTGTTATGTTAAGACTGTTAAGTGCCTCTTAAAATTGACTCTTAAAGGATTTATCGTAAATCTTAAAGTGCGGGCCAGATTTAGCGGGTCTCTATTAATATGGCTTTCATATGAATGAGTAAAGTCTGCGTAAAATCATTTGCCTGTTCCAATTTGGCGAAATAATAAATAAAATCATAATATTAATAATAATAATAAAAGAATTGTTACCTTAAATGTCCCAGTATCCAGTAACACAAATGAAAGTACCCATTGCAGGTCTCGGTATTTTCTCCATTTTGTGTACACATTCTCCAAGGACCTAATGGACGCTTTGAATAATATTCCTATGAAAATTGGATAGTTTAATGGTACAGATCCTACTGTACCGAATTCGTGAGTAAATACTTGGATGACAATAGCATCGATAGTAGGTTCAGGATCCAGAATAACTGTTTATTAAGTTTACATAGTTAGTTTGTATGTTCTTATGGCATTTAATTCTATTACAGTAAGACCCCGCTTAACGCTGTTTCAGTATTACGCGGTAATATAAAAGCGGCGCACTATATAGCGACGGCGTATACTACGTATCTTTTTCAAAGCTCTTTTGTTAGTCTGTCCAGAATAAAGATTCCAACTGGATTTTCCGAAGTCGCAATCGCAACACGAACTCATCTTTCTTGCGTCACAGTTGATTTATTAGTTGCCTAGTTTAACGCTGGAACTTATTGGAACGTATCCCCCGTGTTAAGCGGGGTCTTACTGTATTGTGTTCACAGCTACTTGTTTTAGCCCAAAGAACTGGTAAAAGTTAATTACGGTTAGGGAATAATGACTTCGACGATGTAATTCTAATGGCACTTGTTATCTTAACAGCACCGAGAATAGAGAAAAACTCCTCGAATATAATTTAATTATGAATCAAACATGTTTTTATTTAAAATAATATTAAATATACATAACGCAGGCAACAAATATCTATTTTAAATTTTCATCTTAATTAAAATTTTTTTAAAAAAGTGTTCTGTTTTTTCTTCTATTATTTAACAAAATTATTACAATATTACAAATTTCTTTCAGCATTTGTTCGTTTGTTTTTTTATATAAAGCTGAATTACATATGTATGTATGTATTAATTAACTAATATTAATTTCAGCTGCTTTGTTACATTCGATTTAATGAATTCTTGTGAATACAAAATTTACTTTTATATAAGTTTCACGTTATTTTAGCAATGATAGTTATTTAGTTTTCTTTTTAAGTAGCTTTTTTAAATTCGTTAAAAAAATTTAGACTTGCTTTTAGGAAAATACATATCTGATAAACATTTTTTTTTGATTTGATTTTCGGCAACAACAATATTTTTAGCAAACATAGTAGACAGAAAAGTTTATAGATTTGCATAGACTTAACTTAGAGAGAGAGAGAGAGAGAGAAAGAAAAAAGAACATAATATACAAGGGTTTAACAAAAATACATGTATTATATAACAGATTTTAAATTAGTGGCAATACATTTGAACACAAGATAATTTCATTCATTCGATTCATAATAACTACAAATGGATGATGATGTATGCTAATAATTTAATGGACTGTTGTAAAAACGTTTGCATTTTAATATTGATATTGTGTTTATGTCATAATAAATATATAGTAGTGTACAGTAATATATAATAGACAAATTATTATTGTTATGCGTCCGAATAAAACAAATAGAACAAATAGAAATAGGCAAAAAAACAAACAAAAAAACAATAAAAAAAAATATGTAAATAACATAATTTAAAAATATGTAACACTTTAATAAGACATAATATAGAACAATAATGGAAAATAATGACTTATATATGAAAGTAAAAATAAGAAAACAGTTTTAGTGAAATTATATTTTAACTTCAAATAGTTAACTTTACTTAGTTATTTATAATAATATAATAGTAATTGTAGTAATAATAATCATAATAATATTTGTTGTGTATATAAGCTTAAGTACATAAATAAGTATTTTTGTTTTGCAAACACGTACAAATTTGATATACTCTGTTTTGTGTTTAATCCTATATGTATATATACATACATATATGTATGCATGGCTCTGTGTGTATGTATACATATGTACATATGTATATATATACATATATACAAAAGAAACGTTGTTGTACGCAATGAGGTATTAAATTTGAAATTAGATATTATATCGTATTTAATTTATAATTAGTTATCATAATCATATTTTTTTATCTTTCAATTTAAATTTCGATTAGTTGTAATTATTTCTCAAAAAATATTTATTTTTAATCAAAGATAATCAATCACATAGTTTTTATTTTAAACGTAAATACCGGAAGTTCTAGTGTTAAACGATTGCTTGGTATTTTAAAATTTTTTAGTTAAAATTTGTTTTTACAAGATTGAAAAGGGGCGGGCAATATAGGTTGGTTGGTTGGATATTATTAATTGTTTACTATATAATACAAATTCGAAGACATTTGTTTGACAACAAGAAACAAAAAAAAAAAACGATAAATAAAAACTGGTTTCTAAGATTAATTACTATTTCATTTCCTTCAAGAACTATGTATGTATACTAATAATAATGCTTTAGATAGAGGGAAGGGATCCTTAAGTTTGAAGTGCATTACTGGTTATTACATTTAAGCGTATCTTAAATGTTTTAACATTAACAGCCAGGAAAGCTGTAATAGAGGTTTCGGTTATTTTGTGATGGTAGTTGTATTGTGCTTTAAATCTGTTTTGGGTAACAGTGGTGCGGTAACAACTTTTTCGTCGTTCTGTCTATCACTAGTATGCTCAATTGTATTATAATCAATAGCAGCCGCTTCGGAAGTCATAAGACTACTTAGAGATATAACATCATTATTGCTGCCTTGTGAATTGTGTTGAGTGGTAGCAGCAGCAATACTACGACTGTGCTGTGAAAAGTCCTACATAAACAAATAATTTTAAATTAATTTAAAAAAAAAAACATATATTAACGATATAAACTTACGTTCAGTGATGGTGACGCTGTATTACTGCCCAGAGCATTGGAAGGTTTGCGTAGACTTTGGC
Organism: Sarcophaga rosellei; assembly: GCA_930367235.1. Lineage (NCBI taxonomy): Eukaryota > Metazoa > Arthropoda > Insecta > Diptera > Sarcophagidae > Sarcophaga > Sarcophaga rosellei. The sequence continues at coordinate 70,331,597 of OV884019.1, forward strand.
TGCCACGCATATGATTCGAACGCTCATCTTCGTGTAACGAATGCAGCAACTGAAAGAAGTGTTTCAACAATACAAAATTATTATTACGAATTGTCTATTAAAGAAAACAATGTAAAATTGCACAAAAAAAAACAAAACTAAAAACAATTCCTAACCATATTTTATTTACAAAAATTTTTCCGTAGACCTGTTGATTTCAAAGTCTATCAGACTGCCAGCCAATAATTCCGTCCGTTTTAAAAACTGTCCCTAAAACGGATATGCGACCTGGCCTTAGACGATTTTAGATTTTTTCTGAAATTACTAAAAGTAAAATACATATGTATATAACTGTATTCGGCCACTAAAGCAACTAGCTAGAAGTTTGGATACCGGGAGATTTAAATGTCCAAAATTACAATTGCATCATCTATGCGGAAAACTCTAGAACTTGTAGGTTCTTATATGTTTGTATGTAAAGCATGGCCTAATTTTTGGGTGTTTTTATTTGCCAGGAAATTAGATATTTACAGGAGCTGGAAGCTTTATTGCATGTATTTCACTTTAGATGAATGTAGACAGAAATACTTGGAAGATCACTTCTTACGTGTTCCAGAAGTAGTGGTTAGTTCTAGTACGTTGATTATAAACGTAGGAACTTGAGATGATCCTTTTAAGTCTGTTACAATGGGTTTTGTGATCTCCTAGTAACCCTGCTATTAGCACACCAGCTATCTAACCCTTTTCTAATAAGGAGACCATAAAATATTATATGATTATACATACATAGTTTCAAAAAAATTAACAGAATTCTAAAAATTTTTTACAGTAGAAAACAAAAGAATCCTTGTATGTCTATAAATACTTTTTAAAATACATACTCGTATATACTTAAATTCAAACTGTTTACGAGATTTTAACAAGTAAAATTAACTTGATATTGTATGAAATTATACCTGTATTACAATTATTGCATTGTAATATTCTTGAATCTTGATTATTTTCATATGACAATATCTGGATTATTTTGCTCTGTCATTTGTTTACTTGCTCATTTAATGCAAACTAAAAGTATAAAATATAAGAACTAAAAGAAAATAAAGGTAATGATTTTATCTTTTAAATAAAAATAAAGAAGTTTCTGTGTACGTACAGTAAGTACGAGTAGTAAAATAATATGATACGCACCTTTTCAACTTCGTCATCAATCTCAGCACTGTTGGGTTCAGTGCCAGATTTTCGTGTTTTTTCCAGTAAAGTAGCCTTTTTGGCAGTCAAATACAAGCTACGCTTAATGGCAATATATATAATATCTGAGACTGCACGTACGGAATAATCAGGAATAAAGGTTTGACGAGTTTTTGAGTCTAGATTTAAGGACTGCAAGGAACCCATTTGTGAGGGAGAATCTAAATTGAAAAACAAATTGCTTAGAAAATTGAATTAAACCGTATTATGAAAAAAAATATATATATGTATATATATTATATAATATAGTAATTACCTAGAACAACATTAGGTACAAGCGCTTGAGTACCGAAATATGTGAAGGGCCCACTTTCGAAGAGTAGACATTCTTTGCCAACTGTAACTTCAACACGGCCTTCCAAAATAAGTACAAAGAAATCAACTGGTTTGCCTTTGGTAAATATAAAAAGACTGGGATCGTCTTTTTCTTTACCCTTGCACTTTATACTGTGAACAATATCTTGATTAAGTAAACGGCGCAAGATTTGTTCCGATATAACTTCCTTTTTAAAAGCTTCAATAGCTACAAAATTTAATTGATATAAATAATTAATATTTGAATAGTATTCTATTTAGATATGCAAATTAATTTACTTACAAGTACTTAAGTACTGATAAGTTGCTAAAGTTAATTGAGGTGATATACGTATAGTTTGATTTTCACGACGTTCAGCAAATACGGAAAAATCTTGTTTTTTATTGCGATTACGTTTAACTTTTGTACGATTATCTACAAATACATCGGTTTCATCGACAATTTCCGCTTGAATTAATTCTTCAATTACATCTTCTAACGTCACTAGGCCAATTGTCTCATAGAACGGGTCACCATCACCCTCATTATTAACACGATGTACAAAAGCTAAATGACCGATTGTGCCATCTTTGAATTGATTAAACATCACGTCGAGTGTGTAGTCTTCAAAAACGAAATGTACAGGATTTTGATAGAATTCACACAACGTACGCAGTGGTGTATTGTCGTCGGGATCCACAAACGCCAAATCTTTGATATACAGAAGTGTAACAATATTTTTACGATCACCTTCATATACTGGTACACGAGAGAAGCCGGATTTCATAATTTCCGAAACCGTTTCAAAATCTAATGTTGCATCAAGAGGCAACATGAACGCATCATCGATATGTGTCATTACATCGGCTACCGTCTTCTTGCGTAGTTCTAAGGCACCTGATATGATGTTTACTTCATTTTTATCCAGATCATTAATACCAGTAGTAACCTAAAAATAAGTACATCGTTAAAATAATAATCACACTCATTTAATATTTGTTGAATTGTTGTAGAAAAAAAGGAAAATATTTTTCTACTCGCTATTATCTATCTACATACATATATATATAAAAATGAATGTTTGTTTGTATGTAACTTATAGAATCGTAAACTATGCATTTGATCATGTTATGTTGTAGTGCATGAGCCGACGAATGTTTATAAGTTAGTATGACCAATTTAAGATTGGTGGCGCCACTGAAAATTACTCAAAATGAGTTAAATCGTAAACTGCATTTGATCATGATATGATCTTTAGCAAAGTTGTTGCGCATAAGTCGACGGAGGTTTCTAAGTTGGTGCGATTAGTTTCCGATGGATGGCCACTGAGAATTATTCAAAATGAATTGAATCGTAAACTATGCATTTGATCATGTGTTGATCGGACAAATACCAGACATTTTAGGATTCATTATTTATGATTTTAATAACATTTAGTATAACTCATTAACGTAAAATGTCAAACACAAATTTGAAACAGTTTAATTTTGAGAATTTTTTAAAAATGCTCTTGGGTTCAATTGGATTGGGTACATTGTGAGGTTCTAATAAATTTAAACACATTTCTCACGTCGTTCCCGTGCAATCATGCCTCCAAAGCGACAAGCACCTGAAGCACAGAAGAAAAGAGCATTACGAGCCTCAGAATTAGACGGGCAATGGGCATTGAGAATGGAAAATCTTCGAATACATGCCGCTGAGACGCGTTCGCATGAATCACTTGAACAACGAGAAGTGAGATTATAAACTAATCAAATGCGTACTACTCAGGCCTGTTCGTCTGAATCATCTGGACAACGGGAAACAAAATCAATAAAATGATTCAAAATTACAGTGGACTTAGTACCGAAAAATTCGGTATTATTGAACAACGCATTTTTATGTTCCAATTCAAATAATTCACATAAAATATTTAGATTTTATTAATATATATGTACATACATATCGTTGGTCTCATGTAAAAAGGCCCTAACTCACATTTTTTTCGAAATTGATTTTTTTGTGATTCCAATGTGTATTTGTGTTAAATGCATTGGAATCTCAAAAAAAATCTATATCGAAAAAATTTTGAGTTAGGGCCTTTCTACATGAGACCAACGATATATATATTTTTGAATTAATTTTTTGTATTTAAACAGGCATGAAAGAACATACTAATGTATGTACATATAAAATATAATACAGTCAACCCTCCTATAACGCGGTGAGTGCGTACCGCGTTGTATGGAAACCGCGCTATAAGAAACTCATATTTAACCATACAAACCAGGCAAATTCGTAGCGCGTTCTATGGAAACCGTCTACCGCGCTGTATGGAAACCGCGCTGTAAGAAACTCGGAATTAGTACAAATCACATCATTAGTGCCGCGTTATATGGAGACCAAGACAAGATAAATTATAAATTATTTTTATTGACTTAAAGAGTTCATAAACTAAACTAAAAGGCTGTTTTCAACAAAAATAAGAAAGAATTGTAAAATTATGTAATTTTTCAACATTCATCCTCACTGTCAGAGATGAGTTGCAGAAAAATTTTTAGAATGTCGTAGACGGCTATGAGATAAGCTGGCCTCTTTATATTAAAATGTTGTTTGTATATCTCGGCTGTGCTTTTGCGTCGAAAATAAAACTGATTTTAAACGCTCTTACAATATCTAGTTACTAAAGTCATTCAGATGCTGTGCGGAAGGAACTTATGGCATGTTGTTGAACGGAAACCGCGCTGTACGAGTACCGCGTTATAGGAGGTCTGTCGCAATTTCAGCTCCACGTTATGTGAAAACCGCGTTATATGGAAACCGCATTCTGAGAGTAGCGCGTTATAGGAGGGTTGTCGCAATTTCAGTGCCGCGTTATATGGGAACCGCGTTCTCAGAGTACCGCGTTATAGGAGGGTTGACTATATATACATAATAAAATATTATCCTCATCGACATCATCATCAAATTCAATTTCTTCACTTGGATCATCAAGATTCCATTCAAATAAATCAAGAAAATCAAATTGTGAATGCGGAAAATTTGCATGTAGTAAATTGCTCTTATCTCCTCGCTGTCACGCACTACTAATAGTGGAATATCATCCTGGTCCTCAAAATTGTCATCGCCCAAAATTTTCTTTCAACATTTCTTTATGGAATCACTGGATACTTTTTCCCAGGCTAAGGCAACCAATGAAACTTCAAATAAAGTGGTTTGTTTGAGGGACGTTTCTAAATTTTCGTTGGAAGATACAATTTTTGACAGTAAACTGTTACGATAATGCAGTTTTAAAAAGCCTAATTGCATTCTGGTCCATTTATTAGTATTAGTGGAGTTACATTGGGGGCATAGACATTACCCAAATCTGTCCATCTTTTGTATCATAAACCAGTTCATCTGCCGGTGGATGACTTGGAGCGTTGTCTAATATTAGAAGAGCCTTAATTGGCAGTTTTTTTTTTTTTTAAATGTCTCTACATACATGCATACATAATTGGTCATTACAACCCTTCAGTCAGGATTACGGCCTAGCTTCTCACAAAAAATGTCTCTACTTCTTATAATTCTCTCTAATTCTTATAACAAACCACCATTCGTACTATCGAATAGAAAAAATGCCCATCTTTCGTACTATAGAGCAGTCAATGCAAAAATTTGGCATTCATATTATTGGAAATTCGTAAGAGCGTTCGTACTAATGGACGTCCACTGTAATTGGATATTTGTGTAATTTTTTTTCTTCAAATTTATTTTAGTTGCTGGCACAGCAAGACGCGCAGGGTACAGCTAGTTTCCTTATATTTATTTTTTATTTTTTGTCTAATAGTATTATTTTGTGTTTATTCGTAAAAAACAAATCAACTTTCCTCAAACAATAAAGTCAAATAAACCTGTTAAAGGAAAAACTAAATGGTAAATATTGTTTTTAACGATATTAACAAAAATTTAATCAAATTTAAAATTGAAATAAAACGAGTCAACATAGATGGTGGCATAATATTGATTGCATGGGAAAAATTGAATTGAGGTAGCTTAAAGTCGCAGTAATCTAGTATTCGAGAAATATTTCATAATTTATTTTCAATATCTATTTTAAAAAGTTTAGATTTTTCTTTTTAATTTCCTTAATGCCTAATTTTTAAGTTTGTTAAAATTCTACTGATTCGAAGTCAACTTAAAATTTAAATCATTTCAAAAAATATTGATTAATTGTTCTATTAACTACGAGTAATTCCTTATTATAATAAAACCATCGAAAATATATATCTACTAACCTTAACTAATTCCTTTAGACGTTCACGATTATAGACATTACCAATTTCTTCACCCAAAAGCAAGTCCAATATTTTCGATGTAGGATAGGATAGAGGGAATGTGATAATCATAATCATTTTCGTTACTAGAATGGTTTTTGCACCAACAGCTAAACCATGACGGGAACAAATAGCCTAGATATAGATGTAAGCACATATAGGGAAGAAAAAGAGAATTGTTTAAATTAAACGAAATTTGAAAAGTAAAATATAAAAAATGTTAAATAACCTGTGGTGTAATTTCACCAAAAATAACGATAGCGAGGGTAGAGAACACCACAGCAATGAGACCAGAAGTTAAGCCATCCAAGAGAATGGTAAAAGTTGAGTTAACCAACACATTACCCAACAGTATACTGCACAACAGGTAATTACCTTGATCTCTAACGGGTTGTATTTTTCTAGCATATTCACGTTCCTTATCTGAGCCAGTATTCCGTAATATCTAAAAATAACATGTGTAGTTATGTATTAGAAAAGAAAAAAGAAAAACAACAATAATAATAATAATTATTATTATTTTATAATTTTTATATTTAGCTCACCTTTAGTTCAGTACGATCTAAGGCCATAAGACCTAAATTCAAACCAGAAAATAGAGCCGAAAAACAAAGACACACCAATATAATTAAAATGGAAGCCCACAAAGGCAGCAAACTTTCATGACTACGTAGTATACACCAGGATTCGCTACACTGATGCTGTAATCGTATAGGATCATTTTCAACATTGTCTTTAAATGCATCCGGATCAACTTTAGCGCATATATAAAAATCTTTTTTCGATTTAGGCAAAGATGCCTCATAGAGGCCAGTATCACCATTTGCCGTACCATTAATGATTCTATGCAGTGCAGTGACTGGAAATTGACAATATGTACCTGCTTGCTTGGCTTCATTCGTAAAGGCTATCACCGTGTCCTCATTGATGCCCTTACCGAATACTCTTATTGTAAATGCGGTTTCACTCATAACACTGGGTATACCATCATCATATTCTATTTCATGTTTACTAGATTCTAATCTATAGCCAGTAATAATTAAGGGGTTCACTTGGCGGTAAGTAATACTGAAATGAAATAATTTTTATAATTACATAGTTACTGTCAGTAAAATCAAGAATAAATAATTTAATTAAAATGAACAATTATTATCGAAAAGGCGAATGTAAAAAATAAAATTATGCCATCAAAATCTTACATCTTTTTTTTGTATGAAATAATGAGTGTGTTGCTAAAGTAAATGTCAAAATATCAAAATCTGGAGTTACATATGAGCAACACTGTAACTGTAAAATAACATCCAACTTCTACAATTCATCTAATCTACAATTTATTTTTGTTTTATTCCCTTGAGAACTTGGGTACAGTTATGTGTATGTTGTAATAAATCTTTTACCAAGTTTTGATACCTTGGAATCAGTAGTGGCAATTTATTTGTCTTCTTCATGATATTTAACTATAATAAGCATCAATAGATGGGATCGTTTTTATTTGCTTGATTGATTTCCTGATGAATTGATAAGTATGTACATATGTATATTGTTTTCATTGTACACATTCATACATATGTATGTATGTGTACCCTAGATTAAAAACTTGTTTAGCGAAAATATTAATTGTCCTTAGTTTGAAAATGGATGATCAACAGATTGCGGATGGATATTGCCAATGGGAGTGATTTCAATCTCTATAAAAATGATGATGATGAAGTTACTTGTCTTGTTGCAAACATGTCAATTGATGAGCAAATTATAAAATTATCTGGATATTGCGAGCACCGTAAATACGTGCCAGCCAAACTAATACCACTCCTACTAAGAATTTTTGGCTAGGCTACACGAGACAGACTCGTTTACAATTTTATATTTTATACTAATTTTAATAGTTATATTGTATGTAACACGTTTTTAAAACCTCTATTTAATGCATGTTATTTTATTGACAGCATTAATTCACTTATTGCTGCTAATAAAAACAGAAACTAGCCTAATTTCGAAGCAACTGCATCAGTGTTGAAAAATTCATAACTTTAGTACTTTTTTCAGTGTTAAAGGTAGAATTAGTCTTTAGCACCGGAGTTTGGCTAGTCCACGGAACGTACGTTCGTTTTTAGAGTACGAAAAGCAATGAGAACGCATGGCTAACCGTAATGTAATTTCGGTCAGCATTTACATTGCTTTTCATACATTACGTTCCGCAGACGTTTGACTAAACTGAGCTTTTACGTTCTGTTACGTTCCGAATCAATTGTTTTTGTTTTGTGTGTGAGAAACGTGTACAAGTCGTTAGTTTTTTCTATTTTATTCCGTATGTGTATTAAGTATAAATGAATATTTTTTATATTTTTTATAAAAGCACCACTTGATGCAAAAAAGTACTCTTTGAGGTATAGTTCAGTACCATATCAAAATTTCAATACTGCAAAATTGAGCTGCATCGTCTCTTGTTGTCGCGTTACCTTTAAAATAATTATTTCCATATACATACATCCATGTATTCTATTTTTACAGATTGCTGTGCCGAAAATGTTATGTTAAAAAGTTATCTAGTTGACATGTATCTGGTATCTGTTTATGTTACAAAAGTCAAAACAAAACTAAAATTTACTGCCACTTTGTAAGAAATAAAGCTTTGTTCGATAGAGAGATGACTAAAAAAATTCTAAACTAAATGTCAAATGAATGTAGATGAATTATGGAAGATGAATTAGAAGCCCTAAAAAATAATAAAAAGACCTTCTATCAATAACTATCATCTAATTAGTACATTGAAACACGGACTTTCATTAAAATCTTGCACTAGTAGAGAAATATTTCAGTGTGTTAACTTCTCATTTTTAAGAATACATACATACATATTAAATGTTTATTGATTAAATTTTTAAACAATATCTTACTGTATTATTTGTTTAATTAAATTTTTAAATTTATTACTTATTTTTAGTTTTAATTCTTAAATTAAGTTTTCTTTTTTTTTTTCTAATAATGTTTGAAATACAGATTTTAAGATATCACATGCAGAATTATTTTTATTACTGAGACAAAAACCTTGCAATTACATCCATACGTATGTACATATGTATATGTATGTGTGTGTATGAGTCGTCGTTGTTCATTACAAAATGAATTGAAAATTTTCCACAAAATTATTAAAGACAATTAATTTCAATTGTAGACCAAACAAAACTATTACACAATTTGCTAATAAATCATAAAACAATTTGTTATTTTGTTTATTCTTTTAAGTACTAAACCACCATAAAAGATCATCAAATTAATGTCGTTTTTTTAAACAGTTTTATGGTTTACAAAATTTATTTAAAATATGGGTATTCACATTGGGAATACTCTTAAGAATTAAGTATACTACATGTATACATGTACATGTGAGTCCCGTGATGTTCAAACTATATACAATTGCGAATACATATTCATATATGTATGTATTAGAATACAATTACAAATTGTACTATACGAGCTTGTTAAATTAGACCTTATGCTCGGTGTAGTGTTATAGACCAGAACCTCTGGTGAGAATCAAATTCACGACCCTTACGCTAACAGTCCCTCACACTACTCACTAACAGAGCATCCGCAATTCTGAATAAATTGAAATAAAATTTCTATTAATGTACAAACGGTCTAATATGGCAAATAATTAATCATTTGGGCAATTCACACAAGCCCTTGTATCGTTGTATTCATTGTATTGTTGAACGAATATACAACAGTGTATGCTTGTTGTTGATAACTTTCATATAAAAATCCGATACACTCATACATATGTTTTTGCAAATTGTATTGCTTTCGTGCTATCAATTTATGTAAATGCCAGTAATCAAGAAGAAGAATAAAAATATAAAATATAAAATAAATATAAATATATATATATATATATATATATTATATTTTCTAAAATATTTTCTATTAACAATTAACATTTCAAAATTATAATTGTTCGCACAGATAACGCTATGGACAAAATAAAAACAATTAAATACACCCAGCTAATGGCATAGTGTAAGTTGTGAGTTTTGTTGAGTAGAACTCAAAAATACATTTTTTTATATTTCTTTAATCCTTGAAACTGGTTTTATTTGACAAAAACAAGAAAAATAAGTCAATTTCACGTTTGAGCGACCACCAGAAGTTGGAAAATGTTTGCGCAAAGAGCAATAATAATATTTGAAAAAAAAAACACACACACAAATATTAGCCGACTTCTGGTAGTCGTGCAAACGTCAAATTGACACATTTTGCGATTAACAATTAGGATCCATCAAAACTTTTGGAAATTTTTGACCTGAAAGTTCATTTGATAAGATGACATACACTGGCGAGCAAAAATGGATACATAATATTGAAAAATATATAAACTTTATATTTGTACTTTATTTATTAAAATAAAAAAACAACCTATATGTTAAACATTTATTTAGACTATCCTCTAATTAAAACAAAAACCATTCAGTAATATTATTTCCTTTTCTATATAAAACACAGCTTAATATTATTTAGTAGCATTTATCCAATTTTGCTCGTTTCGTTTCAAATGAAAAATTCATTATTTTGTCCATAATCCTTTATCCTTTATTACTGATTTAATGCATTTTGGTAAGCTTTCTACCAGTTTTTTGATGGTTTCGCTGTGTATACATTGCCACTCTGCCTCAATTCTTAGCCACAATTCGTTAAGGTTATTTGGAGGGTTTTCATACTGTACCAATTTTCGTTTTACAATTGCACACAAATTCTCGATCCGATTTAAATCCGGACTTTGTGCTGGCAATTTTAATGTCTGAAATTTTTGCTCCTCCAACCTCCACTTTTGTTTTGTCCGACCATATAACTTTTTTCCAATAATCCACAGACCAATCTAGTGCTAGTGCACACATCTTGCATAGTTTGTTCTGATGTCAGCAGAATTGGTAAAAATGTTACCGACCAAAACCACATATATGTATTTGGTGTAATAAAGCTAGTTTCAAATCTAAAGTCACCGTAGTCTAGTAGGTAGAGGGTTGGCTTATTAGTTGTTAGGCCATGGTTCAAAACTCCTTTCAGACATCTCTAACAAATATGAAAAAATATTTCTTCAGTGACTTTCTCTCTGTAGATTTCTGGCAAAAACCCTGAGAGTAAATTAAATTGCCATGAAAAGTTTCTCAAAAACCTGCGTTCGGAGTAGACTTTTAACTGTAAGTACCGCCACTATTATATGAAACTAAGGAACACAACATAAGTGGTATGAGAAGCTAGGTCGACTGAAGGGTTGTAATGACCAATTGTGTATGTACTATGTATAGTTTTTCGAAGAAAAGGTGTTTTATCATTTGATCTTTAGCAAAGTTGTTGCGCATAAGTCGACGGAGGTTTCTAAGTTGGTGCGATTAATTTCCCATAGATGGCGCCACTGAAAATTATTCAAAATGAATGACAAGCAATTGGTCGACCTACACTTCAAGCACCGCAGAAAAGAACATTACGAGCCTCAGAGTGAGACAAGCAATGAGCATTGAGACTGGAAAATCTTCGAGTATATGCCGCTGAAACCCATACGAATGAATCATTTGAACAACGAGAAGTGAGATGTGAAACTGATCGAATGCGTACTACTCAGGCCTGTTCGTCTGGATCATCTGGACAACGGGAAACAAAATCAATAAAATGATTTAATATTAATTGGATATTTGTGTAATGTCTCTCCTTCAAATTTATTTTAATTGGCGCCGTAGCAACGCGCGCAGTGTTCTGCTAGTGTTTTTATAAAAATTTTAATAGCTTCAAATATTAACACGTTGACTGCCGCGGCAATTTTCAGAAAACTGGCCACGCAAGCCAACATTGCCTTTTTGTTCTTTTCCCAGATGCCATTTATCAATACTAGCACTGATATAATACGATTTTATTCACACCTACAGAAAAATGGCAGGTTTAGTGAGTACGAGATAACTCCCTAGAAAGGGAACGCAATCTGCGAGTTATCTCGTAGTCGGCAGTCAACGTGTTAAAGAATATCTTGAAGTTCTATTTAAAAAAAATTAGTACTTTTCCAACCAATTGCCATCATCAGAGGCATTAGAAAATAAAAAATCTGTTTCACTTATGAGATTAGTTTTATTAATCGTATTCAATACTCGTATTTATTGAAATCTTTATATGTCATTAAAAACGTCATTGAAATATTGCACGTTCTTGTTGATAAAATATTGACGAGTAATTTATTTATTTTTCTTTTTGTTTTTTTTTTAATTTTGACTGATTATTATTATTATTAGTACTTGTGTGTACGTATGTATGTTGCTTTTATAAAGCCTTTCGTAAAAAAAATGTTTAAAATGACACACTTTTATTATTTAATTGTATTTGTTTTAAGATACGATTGTTCAAATATAGAAAACAATATGTCGTTGAATGTTTTTATGCATATTGATGAATAGTGATTGATATTGGATTAATGAAAATTCTATAAGAAAATGCTTATGAGAGAAAATACCCATGTATATATGTATGTAGGTCTTAGTTGTGCATGCTATTACTAAACAAAAAAAATTTATTTGATAAAAAATCCTTCTTATCTGATCCAAGATCCTTATTATCTGAACCAATACACTGATATTCGTACACCATGCATGTTTATTTGACATTCAAAGTTCAATATTTTAGAAAATAGTAAGGACAGCGCCTTAAGAATGTCTAGATGATTACAATAACAAAACTACATAGAAATACCACAAAAAAAAAAGAAAAATGAAATCAAAAGCATAACAATAATAAATCAACAATTACTCTTGGAGGTTGACAGGACGAAAATGAATTAAGCAGAAATACATCGGAAAATTGCGGCTTATAAGCTCTGTTGTATTATGTACTTGGACTTTTGAGGTTTCCAGCAAAATGGATGGAGTAATAAAATTATTGGCGCGATGTTTTCAATGATAAATAACAACTGGAAAAAAGTTAAGATGCAAACTTAGGACTCACGGGAAACAATAGTAAATACGGAATGTTAAATCAGTTATTAGAGTTTAACACCTCAATGTATCTAACAATAATGTACGGCATATAATAAAACCAGGCATACGAATAAACCAATTCGTCGACTCAATAAAAAAGGCTTTCTTACTACAAATGTAGTGTTCCTCGAAACACTATTCGCTAAGATGTATCAAATCAAGTAAATAAATAATTTAAACACACATACATATATAATGGCAGGTTTGTTTACTCTTAGGGTTTTTGTCAGAAATTTGCAGAGAGGAAATCGCCGAAGAAATATTTTTTTTCATATTTGGTTTTGATGTCTGGCCTGGGGCTCGAAACCGGGCTTTACGTCTAATAAGCGAGCACACTACATACTAGACTACGGCGACTACATGTATGTATGTATGTACATAAGTATGTATTATCATAATCGATTGATGCTATTAATTAGAACGTCTATAATATGTATGATACTTAGAAAAATCAAATGAAGAATGAATTAACTTATGCGACATTGTTCTTTTTCAGCTAGAAAGGTGAATCTATTAATACTACACCAGAATGTAGTTTAATGAAATAAGCGACGTTGTTCTCCCCAATTATATTTAAGTAGTTTCTGATCGACTTTTCAGTGGAATTTACAATGCATTCACAGAGAGAATACCTTCAATAGCTGCACTATTAGTAATATGAAGAAATGTTTCATATACAGCGGTGGTCCAATAATTAGCACATTCATCTACCAAAAAGTTTGTTGTTATTTATGTATGTAGCGCAACACAAGTCTATGGTATAAAAAACAATCAGGAAAAACGTATTTACGAGTGCTGAATCTAAAATTTGAAGTTGCCGTGGTCTAGTAGGTAGTGTGTTGGCTTATTAGACGAAAGGCCCGAGTTCGAATCCCAGGCCAGACATCAAAAACACAATACAAAAAGTATTTCTTCGGCGACTTCCTCTCAGCAGATTTCTGGCAAAAACTCTGAGAGTAAAAATTGCCATGAAAAGCTTCTCAAAAAATCTGTCGTTCGGAGTCGACTTTAAACTGTAGGTCCCGCCACTCATGTATAAAATTAACGCACACAACATAAGTGGTGTTGAGAAACAGGCCGTAATCCTGACGAAGGGTTGTAATGGCCAATTATGTATGTATGTATGTATGAATCTAAATTTAATCGATTTGACTATAATTAAAAGAACAATGTGAGGCGTTCACACTATCTCATCAAGGCAATTAACACGTTGACGCTCACCACGAAATTGACGAAGGCACTCAGAAACACACTTCCTTTTTTTTGTTTAGTTATTCAAATCTTGGCGAGTTTGATGGAGATTTAATACTTATAGATTAAAATTATGGGTTTTTCTATAACATTTTTTAAATTAAAGGTGGACGTCTATAGCCGTCATTTGCTTTTCATAATATTCGTTCCATTGATGTGCAAATGACGGCATTAGACGTCCGGATACCGAAAGATATTTTTTGAAAATAATTTAGAAAATCATGATTTATATTAACTTTTATTAACTTAGATTCATACACCGAAGTAATTGTTGAAATCGACGTCCTGACATAGTTTTGGGAAATATAGGTGAAAAATATAAAGGGTCATTGCTAAATAAATTACGAATAGATGGTGTACTTTTTTGAGCTTGCAATAAGCACAAACCAAAAAATTTTCTTAATTCCTTTTTGTTGGTTTTTTTGAATTCAATCTTTTTAGAATTTCTTAAGGTAGGCCCCTTTCCGTATAAATTTTTCCCATATTTGTTTGTGGCATCAACAATTTTTTCAATTATATCACTGGTAAATATTTTATTGAAAATATACCTTGGACTTGATTTGAGGTTAATGTTGAGTTTTACTCCACATTCTACTTCATTAAGTCAAATTCTCTAATTGGGGCTGTGTCCTCACGTCATTCAGTTTCATTACCATAATTCAGTTCATCATTATCACTATCGGATCAATAAACAATAGGAAAAATTTTTCGACGAAGGGAAACAAATATATCATCACTTTCATCACTATCTGGAGAAGAAAGACTTTCACAACGATTTCCCCCACTGGAGATCATATTGATAAAAACGATATTTCAAAATACAAATATACAGAAATTTTGCACAAAATATTAAACCTTCCACAATATAATTTAAAATCTAATTAAAGCAAAGTATGTAAAAACTGAACATATCATTAATAAAAAATTTACAGTTATAATTCCCAATAAAACCAAAAACAAACACTTACATTGATTCAAATTAAGTCAGACTGAAAGAGACGGCTATACACGTCGTTAAAATCTACATGCATTCTTATAGCAACAAAATCATGAATCTAAAAATAAATCAGGAAATATAAGTATAACATTTTCCTTTTGGAGTATTATTGAGTGAATTGGTAGAAATCTAAATCAAACTGAATTACAACTAAATTTTTGTTTTATAACTCTAAATTTTTTCGACGGTTATAGACGTCGTTTGCATTTACGTGCACTCATACATGACGTCTATAGACGTCATTTACGTCAACGTGTTAAGCATAGATAGGTTGCATAATGGTAGGGCCAGCTTCTACCTAGCATAGTGTGTGTCCGATCATAAATAATTAATTCTTGATGAATCTAGATTTAACCAATGATATTGTGTAGAATCATTTGATTCCATTTCCTTATGAAAACTTGCTATGTAAAATGAATTTGTATGCAAGATACTATCCGATTGGGTAAAGTAATTAGAGGATCCATAAGTTTATATTATATAATGGCCAGCATAAAGCTCTGACTCAAATCCAATCCATGGAACGAGCTTGAGACACATATTAAACAAAATAAAAAAAAATAAATCGAGTGGCATGGAATAACATACAACATGCAAGATGTCAGAGAATTCGTGAAAGTCTTTCTGGAAGTTGAAGTTTATAATTGGCTATTAAAGAGAAGGTGCGCCTCCACAAAATATAAAAAAACTAAACCCAATTTTGTTCACATTTAATGGAGGTATGCTAATTACGTGACCAAGGAATTTTGTAGTTTTTTTTATTTAAAGTTTAATATATTTTTAAATTCTTTTACTGAAGTTTCTTGTACTCTGTACATCGCTTAAGTATACCCCATAGAATATTTAATTGCACTTAAATAAATTGTGAAAATATATTTCATGTACTAATTATAATGCCTCCACTGTATCTTACAAAGCAAAAAATTAAAAAGAGGAAGAAAAATTAAATTAATTGCCTGATGATTTAGTGGAGTTCCACAGTTAATTGACATCTTTTAATAATGACTTACTTATATTATTAAGATTGCATTACATTTAAAAATTTTAAATGCTGCATTGAGAAATAGTAACAAAACAATTTAAATATGTTTTGTACGGATTTATCAGACGTGTTACTAGTTAAATCTGTGAATACACAGTCTTATATGGTTTTGTTTTGTGTTTTTTGAAATGAATAATAATGTTTGTTCTTTATTATAAAAAAAAGCTAAATATAGTTTTTTTTTCTGTGGAAATGAAATAATTTAAGGCAAACATACATGAATCATTTTAAAAAGAATAATAATAAATAACTATGTATTAAAAAAAAATTGGATAAAAAATATATGAATTGCGCGTTGTTCATTCACAGTAATGTTTAGGTAAAAACTGTATAAATTGATATTTTACATATGTACGTAGATACACAAAGAAATTACAAATATTAGTACATATTTATATTTTTAAGTAAGTATTATCAAAATCAGGAACTGTACTAAGCTTATAAAATAAAAAATAATAATTATTATTATAAAAAAAGTAAAAAAAAATATACTATCAACACTTAACGATATCTCAGTAACATTGTTATTAAACAAACATCATGTTATTGTTTAAATATTAATTTTTTATTACAATCCCTACATTCCACAATTGAAAATGAGTAAGAAAATCGTAGTCGGTGAAGGTCGACTAGATTTGAACTTAAAAATAAAAAAATCCTTCCCTACAGCATATTAGTTATACATATCTATATGGACTAAGATTTATTTTTGATTATAACGAAATTATATTTCGTGAATTAAAAAGTTTCAGAAGATTAATGTTTATTTAATTTCTTAGTGTCCGGTACAGATAAAATACAAACCCATACATACATACATAATTGGCCATTACAACCCTTCAGTCAGAATTACGATCTAGCTTCTTACAGCACTTATGTTGTGTGTGTTGATTTTATACATGAGTGGCGAGACCTACAGTTTAAAGTCGACTAAAGAAAATTATTGAAACCTTACGGTAAACTATAAATAACATTTGCAATGTAATCAGCGTATATCCTCTAAATTTTTTTCCTAGCAGGGTTCATTTCATCTTCGTTAAGGTGACATGAATTAGTCGCCAATTTCATGACAAAAAAAAGGTAAAAAAACAAAGAAAATTACATACATACATATATCGAAAATGAACTGGTTCAAATTAGTTGAAAAAGGCATTATTTTTGAATAACATTGACGTGCCATTGGTGGGCATGTGTTCACTATTTGACGAAAAAATCCATTATTGAATAAATGTTTGAAGTCAATGCAAATTTGATAATTGGATGTACGCATTTGACGTGCAAAGAAATTTAATTTGTTTCAAACGTTCTTTTTTTCATTGTACATCAAATATATTCAATTATTTTATGATTAAAAATTATTATTTATTTTTAACGCAAATAATCAGGTTTAATCAGGTAAATATTTGCGCAGAAGGAAAATAGAAAAACAACAAAAAATTTATTCTTAAAAAATTATTATTAAATACAACGTAATAGTTCAACTTATCATTTGATGCCTATTTATTAAGATAGATGGAAAAGAAAGAAATTATCACCTTATTCTACATAATCTTTTAATACAAATAAATTTAGTTATTTTACCAAATGACAACGATTTAAAACAAATTCAGCTCATTTTCAAAGCAGTGTCGTAAAATTGAAATTTTAAAATTGTACTGAAAGAGTACTTTTTTGCATCAAATGGTACTTTTGAAAAAAAAAATACATACATACATAACTGGTCATTACAACCCTTCAATCAAGATTATGACCTAGCTTCTCACGCCACTTACTTTGTGTGCGTTAATTTGTTACACGAATTCGAACGCTAGATTTTTGAGAAACATTTTCATGCCAATTTTATTTTTCAGAGTTTTTGCTAGAATGAGGTTGCCGAAGAAATATTTTCTTTATTTTTCGTTTTGTTGGCATGGGGTTTGAATCGTGGGCTTACATCTAGTAAGCCAGCACATTACCTAATAGACTATACGTACATACATACATAATTGGCCATTACAACCCTTCAGTCAGGATTACGGCCTAGCTTCTCAAACCACTAATGTTGTGTGCCTTAATTTTAAATATATTTGAGTGGCGGGACCTACAGTTTAACGTCGACTCCGAACGACAGATTTCGAGAAACTTTTTCATGGCAGGTTTATTTACTCTCAGAGTTCTTGCCAGAAATCTGCTGAGAGGAAGTCGCTGAAGAAATATTTTTTTTCATGTTTCGTTTTGATGTCTGGCCTGGGGCTCGAACCCGGGCTTTAACGTCATAAGCGAACACACTACCAACTAGACTACGGCGACTACAAATAATATTTATTTATACTTAACACACGTACGGTACAGAACAGAAAAATTAACGACTTATACGTGTTCCTCACATGCAGAACAAAAACTGTTGATTCCGATTTAGTCAAACGTCTACGTTCGTTTGTAGTACATGAAGAGTAACGTAACGTATGTCTATCGAAATTACATTACGGTTCGGCAACTGTTCTCATTGCTTTTCGTATTCTAAAAACGGACTTATGTTCCGCATACGTTTGGCTAATCGGGGCTAAAGACTAATTCTACACTTAGCATTACGTTGCTAATGCATTAACAGTTTAAAAGCCTAAGACATTAAATATGTAATAATAAAAAGGTACTGAAAGCCTGGCGGGGGTATTGCGGTATTTTTGAAATGGAAAAGTACTGAAAGAAGTAAAAAAGTACTGAATTTTTCAACACTGTTTCAAAGTCTAAATGTCTATTTATGTATAAAAATTGTTGTTTTCACATCATTATTTTGCCAAGTGTGATTTTTTTTTATTATTTAAAAATATATATTGTGTGACGATTTAAACATAAATAAAATAAACAATAATAACATATAAATAAATCTTTATTATAAATTAATAAATTGATTACATTTTTGGAAGAAATTTTGGCTACTAGCCAAAGCATATTTAATTATAATTTTTCTTTTTTTTTTCCAAGAAACATCTTTGTCATTTACAGGTCATTATGCCATGGCTAGACTTGCCGGGATACCTTACTTATGTTCCAATAACTTCTGCAGCGGTTGTAGATCGATATCGAGGAAGACAACTACAGCTCACTCTATATGCCTGTGTCTTTGTTTCAATGGAAATTTTTGTTTTTTGATTTTTGCCTTAGTATAAAGGAGTTATACTATCGTTTTTTGATACCTGGTTAAAAGCCAAATCTATTAAATTTTTGGGCTGATTTTAAGCTTAATCTAAGCCAGTAATGCCTTAAGAAGTCTTTGTGCTGATTGACGGGGCTGCTTAACGTGGACTTTGCGGTATTACACCGGGCTGCAATGCGTGCTAAACTGAATATTAATTTCAATAAACTCCCTCCCTTCTTTTCCCTTTATATCTTTTACGCATTTGAATTGAAGTAAAAATTTTTAAAACCCTATATTTTAAAATTTTAAACCAACAAATTAATCCTTATATACAGTGGACAGCAAAAGTCTTAGTACGGCAATATATTTTGACAAAAAAGAAGACCTCACAGGCTTAATACTCTTGCACAAAGTTCCCGATATGACTTCAAGAGAGTATTTAGGAGATCATTTGAAAGAATGGGTACGTAATCGCTAAAAGTCAACCGAAAAACTTGCTTATGGTGCCATCAGAAAACACTAAAGAATTCAATTCCAAATGGGTTAAATGGAGGGCTTGATCTTAAGGGATATTCTACTAACTACAAGGAATAACATTTTCATATATTAGACCTTTGAATTTTAAATTTACTCAGGGTTCTCCTTCTGGGTACCTATGGAGTCATCTGAAACTTTTCCTTATTTTTCTCTTGTTTTATGAAAAATATTAAAAAATTGTTTGTTTTATAATAAAACAGAAATAAATTAAAAAAATAAATGTATAAACTATTAATTTTTATACAAACTAAAATTCATGAAATTGCTAAAATATATTGCCGTACTAAGACTTTTGCTGTCCACTGTATATATCACTGCCTGAGTAGTCATAGAATTTTCCTAGAAAAGGCCCTAAAGCTGGATTATCCCACATTTATTACGTCAGAATACTTTACTTTTTTTCGGTCTGCCTTTTTTCCTTGTGGTTTATAAATAAGTGCCTGATTACATACATATACTATGATCGATCCCATAAAATTTTCTTCTACGAACTTTAATCTAATATTGATTCTGCATGGCTAAAATATTTTAATAATTCTTCGAAGGCGGCTATTGACGACAATACTTAGCTTAGAATGTCGAATTTTGTATTGGTCGTCGCCGTAGTCTAGTAGGTAGTGTGTTCGCTTATTAGACGTAAGGGCACCGTTCAAACCCTAGGTCAGATATCAAAACGAAATATGAAAAAATATTTCTTAGGTGACTTCCGCTCAGCAGACTTCTGGCAAAAACTCTGAGAGTAAATAAAATTGCCATGAAAAGTTTCTCAAAAATCTGTCGTTCGGAGTCGACTTTAAACTGTAGGGGTTCCGCCACTCATGTATAAAATTAACACACGCAACATAAGTGTGGTGTGAGAAGTTAGGTGGTAATACAGACTGAAGGGTTGTAATGGCCAATTATGTATGTATGTTTAAAGATTTAATGTATAGGCAAATTATAAAGTGAAAATACGGTTATGTGATTTAGAGAAAGAGAAGTTGCTAAAACTATCTGGGGACAACTCACGCTATTGGAAATAAACTATCTATCGCATAGAATCTTTGACAACATATGGGAAATTAGAAATATAGTCGCACATCGGCAAAGATAAGTGTAAGAGTAAATCAGATGACGGCGAGAAAGGCAATGTAAACATTTAATGTACAAGTTAATTTTTATTGTAATTGTAATTAAAGTTTTAAATGTTGTTGTTGTTTTGATTTTAATTTATTCACTTTAAAATACTAAGTATTTTATTCTTTTTTCTACTATGTAGAATCTAGATAATTTTTTAAATATTTTTAAATATTAATTATTATTATTGTTCTTATTAATTATTATTATTAATTAATTATTAAATATTTTAAATATTCACAATATTTTTACACAATATTAATATAGTTCCTTCTACTATGTAGAATTTAGATGATTTTTAAATATTTTTAGATATTAATTATTATTATTGTTCTTATTAATTATTATTATTAATTAATTATTAAATATTTTAAATATTCACAATATTTTTACACAATATTAATATAGTTCCTTCTACTATGTAGAATTTAGATGATTTTTAAATATTTTTAAATATTAATTATTATTATTAATTAATTATTAAATATTTTAAATATTCACAATATTAATATTGTCCACCTTTTTATTACTATGTATTATTTTTCTTTTTTTAAATTTTAACTTCTTTTTAAATTTACAAACGTCTTTAAACAAACGGTCCACCAAACAGACTAAATTTAGTTATTTTAAAAAAAGTAAAATATCAATCAATTTTGTAACTAACCGGCAAACGGAACATGAATAAAAAAACAACAAAATTAATAAAATTATTTTACAATTACTTTGCATAGTAACAAAAATATCATTAGAAAAGGAGAGACAATATATTTTACAATAGCTGACATAGGTAGTAAGAAAGTAAGATCAATAAAATAATTTTATATTTACTTAGCGACAAAGGAGTATGAATTGGTTAAAAAGAGATCAATAGAATTATTTTATGATAACCTTACATAGTGATAACTAAAAGTATAAACGAGAAAGGAGAGAAAAAAAAACTTATTCATTAATGTTGTCAAGAAAGAAAGAGAGAAAATCAATGAGTTTATTTTAAAATTTTTCCGCATGGTAACAAAACAATAGAAAAAACTTCATTGATTAACCCATTCGTTAACTTCTCCCCCCTTTAAGCATCAGTCGTCCTCGACTGAGAAAATATGTAAATATTAAACTTACATAATTATGTTAAAATTACAATATTTAATTTTTAGAAAGCAACTATGGATATAATTTCTTTACTTGGTTACATGTATTTTTTAAATTAAATTAAAATTTCTAAAAATGATTATAGGCAGTTTATAGCAGGTCGAAAGTTTAAACTTCCATTACAGGACACAAATTGGATATGAAATATTAGCGAATATTGTCCTTGTGAACAATTTTATTTTCGATTTGAACCGTGGATCCTAAATCCTTTTGTATTACTTTCTCAACATAAACTTTACTGAATTTGTTCCCTAGTCTTTTGTTGACCTTAACGAAAATCTTTTGTCCAGGCTCGAAAATTCGTGTAATTCTTTCTTTATTATGGAATTTTAAGTCCTTTTTCTGTTGGGTAATTAAATTGTTCTTTACGAAAGCCTTTAACTCGTCAGAAATTGAGTGAAATATATCTATGGGTTTTAGCTTAACAACGGAGTGTATAGATCGATTATATTTTAAAACAGCTATTAGGATAAGATCTGTAGTATCAGTTATGGAGTACTCTAGCTTAATACATCTTGCAATTTCCGAAAGGGTACTATGGAATTTCTCTACTTGACCGTTTGATGTGCTGTGTAGTGGTGGGACAGCAACAATTTCAGCTCCATAAAAGTTTTTCAATAAGGTCTTAACTGATTCGGAGTTTAATGACTTCTCATTATCACAAACAACTGTTTTTGTACTATTGTAGGTATTTAAAATTTCTTGAAGAGCAGGCTTAACGTCTACTATCGATCTCGAGGCTATTGGCTTTACAATTGCAAACTTTGAAAACTTATCCACGCATGTCAGAAAGTGCTTTCCGTCTGTCGAGTAAATGTCTATATGTAATATTTCACCTGGGTAAGAAGGAATGGGGGTTTCTGATATCTCCTGTCTTTTTGGATGTCTATTGTACTTAGCCTCGTTGCAAATTTTACAGTTGCGAATTAGTTCCTTCAATTTTTTTCTAATGTTTGGAAAATAATAGTCTTGTATTATCTGTTTAACATTCTCAGATAGTGCACGATGCGCTCGATTGTGCTCATTATTCAGAATTTCTACTTGATCATCGGTATTAAATATATCCGTTACAAATTTATTTGTGTGGAGAAATTTGACAGAGGGGTATGCTGTAACCAAAAAATGTTGAATTTTAGCTAAGATTTGTAGTTCACAATAAATACCGTTCACTACATTAGGGTTAACTGCTCGTTTTAAAACACCAAAAACATCCCCGATATCTGTAAATGTTATTGTATGACGAAATCGGTCTTTGAAAATTATTTTCGTCTGTTCATTGGACTCTAAGCCTTGAGTAAGAATAATCTGATTCCGAAAACAATTAAGTGGATTCTCCACTGTTAATATTACTTCCGTATAAGAATTCTCGCTATTTACAGCTTCCAAGGACGAACTGGACGATAAATTGTAAATCATGTTGTTGTATTGCCTGGAAAGCGCATCGGCAACGACGTTGTCCTTGCCAGGTTTATAGTAAAACGTCGGTGCATATTCTTCAATGAATGCTTTCCATCTTTTTAATTTCGAATTGGAATTTCTTTCAGAAATTGCAAATATTAAGGGTTGATGGTCCGTGAAAATATTTAGCTTACTAACACCGTAAAGGTAATTTCGAAGACTCTTCAATGCCCACACAATTGCCAGTAACTCTCTCTCATTTACCGCATAACTTTCTTCTGCTGGGGACAAGGTTCTCGAAACCATTGTGATCGGACGACCACCTTGCGATAACACGGCTCCAATAGCGTGTGAAGACGCGTCAGTAGTTAAATCAAAAGGTTTTTCGAAGTCAGGATATAGCAGCAAAACTTCTTCCGAAGCGAGAATTTGTTTTATCTTATTAAATGCCTCCAGGGCTTCACGATCCAAAGCTATCTTTACATTCCTTGACTGCCTTGCACCTATATGACCATTTTCTCCCCTTAGGTATTTCGTCAAAGGCTTTGCAATTGCTGCATAATCTCTAACGAATTTTCTATAATACCCAGCCAAACCAAGAAAAGATCTTAACCCGCGTAGGGATGAGGGTGTGGGGTAATTGACAATCGAATTAACCTTATCAGGACAAGTTCTAATTCCAGCAGTTGAAACCGTAAAACCCAAAAACTCAACAGATGTTCTAAAAAATCTGGACTTTTCTAGCGAAACTCTCATGTTTGCATTATAAAGTCTCTCCAATATCCTTCCAATATCATCTATATGTTTCTGCTCCGTGTCAGAAAATATGATGATATCATCAATATAGACGTGGCAGCACCTGCCAATTTCTTCACGCAGTACATCATCTATAGCACGTTGAAATATACCAGGTGCATTTTTAAGCCCAAATGGTAGCCTACAAAATTCGTACTTCCCATTACTGATGCTAAATGCGGTTTTCTCCCTATCTTCTTCTCTTAGATTAATTTGGTGAAACCCGGATTTCAAATCTAAAGTAGTAAAAATTTTCGCTTTACCAAGGTTGGCCAAAATAACAGAAGTTTCAGGGATTGGATACTTGTCACAGATCGTCTTTGAATTTAGTTTTCGGAAGTCAATAACTAATCGTTTCTTTGGTTTGCCGTTTTCGTCCAGACCCTTTTTGTCAACTACCCATACGGGATTGTTGTATGCTGATCGAGATGGTCTTATAATATTGTTTGCTAGCAATTCCTCTATTTCCTTATTGACAAAATCTACCATAGCCATAGGATATTGATAATATCTAGAATAAACTGGCTCCTCATCCTTAGTTCTTATACTTGCAACAACTGCTGTATTGTATGGAAGTGCTTCGTTAGGGGTAGCAAAAACACCTTCAAACTTTTCCAAAACCATCAAAAATTCATTGCGAACATTTTCCGGAACACTGTCAAAATCAACTGAGATATAATTGGTCTCATTGCAATAAAAAAAACTTAATTTTTCTTGACCATCCTCATAACTCAACATACTATTATTGGTGTCTATATGTGCTTTAATATCCTTGAGATGTTCAAAACCTATGATGCCATCAAATGTAGTAAGACATGGAAGTATAAAAAAATCTGTGACCTTATTGAATACTTTTACTGGTGCTTTGCGTTTAACCAAATTTTCTCCATGGACGGATTTCACTAAAACAGGACTTTTAACGGTTATTTCGAGTGGGAATATTTTTAAATCTTTAATGTAGTTTTTAGATGAACCAGTGTCCACCAAAAACTTTAATTTTCTTCCTCTAAATTCCCTCTCCACGTAGGGTAGGAGGGACCTATGTCTAAAAAATTAACCTGGTCTTCTTCAATGTATTCGACAACACCTTCCTGCAACTCTTCAGGAGAAATATTATTCTCAGCCTGATTTTCTGATAAATGGTAAACCCTATGCGTATTATTAGGAACCTTAACTGATCCAATCTGTTTTCTCTGAGAATTAATATTATTCTGAGTTGTACCTACAGTTCTCATACTTACGTCTGTATCGATAACTTGAGGTTGGAAACCTGGAGTTAACTGAAAACCTTGCGGAGGCCGAATATTATTTTGTAACGGTTGTTGAAATCTCGGTGCCGTTTGCCAACGAATACTATTACGAGGCATGTTATTGTTTTGATAACTGGGTACAAGTTGTGGTGGTTGAGCTCTAAGCAAGAAAGGATTTGAAGGGGTTGATTGATTATGAAAAGGATAACCTGAAATATTTTGATTTAGTGTTGGGTAGTAAGAATTAGTTAAAACAGATGGATTGTATAACGGATGTCTAAAATTTTGATTTGAAACTGGACTACGATAATTAGAAGAAAATTGTTCATTTAAGCCTGTATTAAAAGCGCGAGCAAAATTATATCGACTTCTATTTGTCGCCATCTCCTGAGCTATTGCTAAAGCCATTGGCATATCAGACGGCTTGCACGAAAAAAGAATATCACACAAAGGTTTTTTTTAAACCAGAAATGAATACTCGAAGTGCATCCTGCCTATATTTGTTGTTAAGTGATGCTATTAGATTATTATCTCCCTCGTAAACCATTAAAGTTTTATTAATTATTAAATTAAGTCTCTCTTCTACCTCGTTATAAAAGTCGATAATAGTCTTAGAACCCTGGGTAAGGGTAGACAATTCTTGTTCAAGGGTAAAAACAGATCGCTTATCAGCATAAACGAAGTCTAATCTCTCCAAAATCGCATGAAAATTTAGAACTGTGTTATATGAACTCAAAACAGTATCAGCTTTGCCAACTATTTTATTTCGTAGTATAGCTATAGCCTGATAATATTTCGAACTCCCTACGTATCCTTCGTACAACTTGTGGGCTGTAATTGCGGCTTGACGCCATGAAATGTACCTAGATGAATCTCCGCAAAATTCTGGTACAGACTTCACAACATCTAAGGTTTCGTTGCATTCAACGCCTGATACTATCTCAATTTCTTTGTGTTCTTTTCTAACTGTAGGAGTTTCCAGTAATGTTAATCTACGTGTGAGTTCATCTACGGTAGTTTGAAATTCTCGACGGTTTTGTTCAGTGGCTTCTCTTATTGCCGCAGAAACCAACGACTGTAAAGTATTAGGATCCATGATTTCCCGCTGATCTTCCTGTATTCTTAAATTGTTTAAACTTTCGATCAGATTTTTGATATTCATTAAAATCAAAAAAATACAGAATTTTTCATATGCTTTGCAAATTAGGGAAATTACCATATAATATATCGATATAATTAAGAAAGTAAACTAATATTACAAATTATTAATATTATGAATACAATTATTAATAAAAATTATCCAATATCCGCTTACGCTGGTCCAATGTGATCTCGAAAAGTCCACACAGCAACAGACAATACTATACAGATTTTCAGGTCGATAGTTTAAGTGGGTTAAAGTTGTTGGGCGCCAGTTAATTTTTATTGTAATTGTAATTAAAGTTTTAAATGTTGTTGTTGTTTTGATTTTAATTTATTCACTTTAAAATACTAAGTATTTTATTCTTTTTTCTACTATGTAGAATCTAGATAATTTTTTAAATATTTTTAAATATTAATTATTATTATTGTTCTTATTAATTATTATTATTAATTAATTATTAAATATTTTAAATATTCACAATATTTTTACACAATATTAATATAGTTCCTTCTACTATGTAGAATTTAGATGATTTTTAAATATTTTTAGATATTAATTATTATTATTGTTCTTATTAATTATTATTATTAATTAATTATTAAATATTTTAAATATTCACAATATTTTTACACAATATTAATATAGTTCCTTCTACTATGTAGAATTTAGATGATTTTTAAATATTTTTAAATATTAATTATTATTATTAATTAATTATTAAATATTTTAAATATTCACAATATTAATATTGTCCACCTTTTTATTACTATGTATTATTTTTCTTTTTTTAAATTTTAACTTCTTTTTAAATTTACAAACGTCTTTAAACAAACGGTCCACCAAACAGACAAAATTTAGTTATTTTAAAAAAAGTAAAATATCAATCAATTTTGTAACTAACCGGCAAACGGAATATGAATAAAAAAACAACAAAATTAATAAAATTATTTTACAATTACTTTGCATAGTAACAAAAATATCATTAGAAAAGGAGAGACAATATATTTTACAATAGCTGACATAGGTAGTAAGAAAGTAAGATCAATAAAATAATTTTATATTTACTTAGCGACAAAGGAGTATGAATTGGTTAAAAAGAGATCAATAGAATTATTTTATGATAACCTTACATAGTGATAACTAAAAGTATAAACGAGAAAGGAGAGAAAAAAAAACTTATTCATTAATGTTGTCAAGAAAGAAAGAGAGAAAATCAATGAGTTTATTTTAAAATTTTTCCGCATGGTAACAAAACAATAGAAAAAACTTCATTGATTAACCCATTCGTTAACTTACATCAATCCTATCAGTATCATAATCCATTCAAAATATGTATTTAATTTATAAGGTGTTGAGATAAGCCTTTTAAATTAGGAAATTAGTTTGACGAACACATTTTATTTTTCCCATTCCAATAACGATCTGTCTTTATTGAAAAACATTTTGCAGATTATACTGTTTATTTCCCATTTAGAGATAAAGTACTTCAGTTATTTATAAATCAAAATATATTCAGTCAACTTTATCGTTAATAACACATTGAACGATTTTGTATAAGTACTTTACTATTGTAAGAATATATGTATTTTGAATCAGTAATCAGTAAAAATCGTTGACTACTAATACTACACTTCTTGTCTAGGAAAGAAAAAACCGCGGACATTTATTACGCAAATAATAGATACGAATTGTACGTATGTATAATAATTTTCCTTGCAGTAATACTAAAATATATAGAAATATATTATTAATTGACGGACTCAATTTATAAAGCGATTAACTGATGAGATATAGTAACATTATACGTATACGTAAATATGTGCATGTATATACATTTATACATATATGTACATATATATATATTTGAAGATATAGTTTTGCACGTGATTGATATACAATACTCTCATTCAACTGCAAACATTTGGGTAAAAACTGAATTAGAAAATAAAAAATTAGAAAAAAACGTACAAATATTGTTTATTGTATACTAAGAGATTAAATTTGCCGTGATTTAATCAAATGATAATAAACATTTGAAAACTTAAATGTATATACGTAATAGCGATCACATACTATTTAGTTTTTATAAGAAAGTTAGTTTTATAAGAAAAAAAAACAAGCCTCCATATGAGCACACCGAATTCTGATAATATTGAATGAGGAAGTATGACCTTTTACCCTATCTTAGTAAATATTATACAAAATACAAAATATTGGGTATGGCAAATATTTTACGTAAAATTAATTTTATATATCAAGTTATCCAACAGGGAATTCCGAAATTTGATGAATGATAACGGCAATCTTGTTAAAGCTACATTGATAGATGTCACGACGTCACTTATTCTGTCTATTTTGCCAAATCACCATGGAGAGATATAGCATTCAATAACATGTGAACACAATAAAATCGTTTTATCGATTGTACCGAATTTAACTAACATAGGAACTGAAGGTAAGAGACCATAGATAATGACTTGTGTACGCTAAATGAGTTTGAAGAATTTAGCAACTGACCCTAATTTTCATCGACAAATTTTCTTCAAAGATGAGGCCCATTTTTGTTCCGCAATTAAAATTCTCGAAGGGTTGTAATGAGCAATTATGTTATATGTTTACTTAAGGCGCAGTTGTATGCGAATAAACCACAAGAAAATCGTAGTCGGTGAAGGTCGACTAGATTTGAACTTAAAAATAAAAAAATTCCTTCTCTACAGTATATTAGTTATACATATCTATATGGACTAAGATTTATTTTTGATTATAACGAAATTATATTTCGTGAATTAAAAAGTTTCAGAAGATTAATGTTTATTTAATTTCTTAGCGTCCGGTACAGATAAAATACAAACACATACATACATACATAATTGGCCATTACAACCCTTCAGTCAGAATTACGATCTAGTTTCTTACAGCACTTATGTTGTGTGTGTTGATTTTATACATGAGTGGCGGGACCTACAGTTTAAAGTCGACTAAAGAAAATTATTGAAACCTTACGGTAAATTACAAATAACATTTGCAATGTAATCAGCGTATATCCTCTAAATTTTTTTTCCTAGCAGGGTTCATTTCATTTTCGTTAAGGTGACATGAATTAGTCGCCAATTTCATGACAAAAAAAAAGGTAAAAAAACAAAGAAAATTACATACATACATGTATCGAAAATGAACTGGTTCAAATTAGTTGAAAAAGGCATTATTTTTGAATAACATTGACGTGCCATTGGTGGGCATGTGTTCACTATTTTACGAAAAAATCCATTATTGAATAAATGTTTGAAGTCAATGCAAATTTGATAATTGGATGTACGCATTTGACGTGCAAAGAAATTTAATTTGTTTCAAACGTTCTTTTTTTCATTGTACATCAAATATATTCAATTATTTTATGATTAAAAATTATTATTTATTTTTAACGCAAATAATCAGGTTTAATCAGGTAAATATTTGCGCAGAAGGAAAATAGAAAAACAACAAAAAATGTATTCTTAAAAAATTGAAAATTCTTATTTTAATTACAATGTAATAGTTCAACTAATCATTTGGCGCCTATTTATTAAGATAGATGGAAAAGATAGAAATTATCACCTTATTCTACATAATCTTTTAATATAAATAAATTTAGTAATTTTACCAAATGACAACGATTTAAAACAAATTCAGCTCATTTTCAAAGCAGTGTTGTAAAATTGAAATTTTAAAATTGTACTGAATAAACCACAAGCCACATTGGCTCTCAAAGAAAGCACAACCCTGCCTCATCGGTGAAACTCAGTATGATTTATGTACCAGAGTTTTGGAAAATTGGACGTTATAAATGCGCTTATCCCAGAGAAACCTTGGCGGTCATTAGAACGATGATATATTCCACACATAATGTAATGAATAGGCCTTTCAAATAAGTAGAAAAGTTATATGGAGTCTCACGCACACTTTGGTTTATTTAAATTTAGAGATACACATATTAGGATTACGACCTACCTTCTCACACCAATTATGTAGTGTGTGTTAATATTAAACATTAATGGCGAGCTCTACCGTTTAAAGTCGGTTCCTAACGGCAGATTTTTGACAAACTTTTTCATGGCAATTTTATTTAGTCTCAGAGTTTTTAGCAGAAATCTGCTGAGAGGAAGTTGCTGAAGAATTTTTTTTCATATTTCATTTTGTTGGAGGTGTCTGGAGGAGGCCGCACGTCTAATAAGCCAATACACTACCTAGTAAACTACGGCGACTACAAATTTATAACAACACATCAGCAATAAAGGAGTAGGCCAAATAATGGGAAACCATGTGGGTTTTTTACATCAATAAAGTTTTTTTTCTGTGATGCACCCGTTACATACTGGATTATACTACCTCAGAAAAAGTAAACAAATCAATTGCGAATATAATAAGTGCAATAGACTGCTGTGTCTAGTGGGAGTGGAACTCACCACTCCTTACAGATGTAGATTAGCAGGCTATACATGTTACATACTACATACATATTTAATTGGAATTAACAATTTCGTAATAAAAAGAAATTCACAACAGAAAAAAAAACAAATATTTTAGTTAAGAGTTTTTTTTTACGAGTTTTATTTGAAAATCAAATACAATTGGCCAATTCATACGACTTTGTATCGTGTATGTTGTATTGAAAACACTTTTTGTTTGTGTCAATGCTATGCTGTATTGTGTATTTCGTATTCCAAACGTCAAAAAACGATAAGAAGAAGGGGACCAGTATTCATAATTTGATTTTCAAGCAACAAAATGAAAAATATTGCGTAAAAGTAAATAAATTAATTATCTGTGCGAACAATTATAATTTAGAAAAGTTAATTGTTGACCCAAGATACATAGGAAATATTTTCTATTTTTATTTTTCTTCTTGATTACTGGCGTTTACATAAACTGATAGCACGAAACCAATACAACTTCAAAAAACATATAAAAAAAATGTGTATAAGTGTATCGGATTTTAATATAAAAATTATCAACAACAAGTATACACTGTTGTATATTCGTCCAACAACACAATGAATACAACGATACAAGGGCTTGTGTGAATTGCCCAAATGAAAATATTAATATTGTAACCAATAGATTGAATTGATAAAGAAAGTATTGTTATTATATTTAATTTTTGTATTTCAGAAATTGTTTATCACAAAAATCTAAAAGAAAGAGAAAAACAATTTCAGTTAATCAGAAAAAAAAAATTCGGATATGATTTTAAAATCCGATACAATGCCACGTAGGGATTTTTCTGATAACTCTAAGCTAAACTGGTTTTTTAGACAGTTTCTGGACAGTTTGATAAGATAGTATTTTTATGAGTTATTTATACTTCGAAAGAAAAAAAATCTGATCCATTTATTCTGTATTCTTCAGACTTTGAAAAAATTATCAAAATACTACTTAAAGTGTTTAAATCATGAGATATGATTAAAACTACAATATATATTTTTTTCTTTAATATTTGTTTTTAACAAAATAAATATAAATTATGTATATATTTGTCGCTGGAAAAAAAACAAAAATAAATAAAAAAGGAAAGATTTTATAGAACGATGATCTTGAATCTGTCTGTTGTTGTTTTTTTTATTTATAAAAGTTTACTGTCTGGATTATACATATGTACTAAAATAAGTTTTTATAAACAAATAAAATACACAATTACGAAAAGAAGATATCTTTGCAAAGATAGTAAATTTTCGTTTTTAACTTTTAAATTGCTTTATATCACACTATGCAGCACGCTATTTTAATTTTTTTATACTAAATTTATAGACACTATTATTAAAAACTTTAGTTTTCTATCGATTATATCTATTGAATCGATGTTTTTCTTTACATTCTATTTGTTGTGCTATACAGTACATACATAGAAAAAAATCCCCCAATGTAGGAATTTTTAAAGTTATTGGTATTTTTCTTTCTTTTGTGGTGTTTATTCAGACATTTTATGACATCATTTAAAACTGAAATGTAAAAATGGCAAAACATATTAATACTTCTTCTTCTGAACAAGTATGCATGTATGTATGTATGTATCTCGTACATACATACAATTGTATTTGTGTGTGAATACAATATAAGCAAGGTTAACGCAAAATTTGGTATGAATGAAATTTGCTAGTGAATTGTATTCAAAATAAAAACAAAATTATAAGAATTGAAATAGAATTTTCGATAAGCAAGACACAGAATACAATTTGTACATTTCATTTAAGTTTGAGTATGTTTTTTAAATAATTTGATTTTGTTTATAAATTTTCCTTTCTTGTTTCCTATCATCAGATGCCAATTAGAAAGTGTACAATATTCCAAACTCATGGATTTTCTAACATAAAGAAATATTACACTACAAATGACAATGTATTAGATAGGCATTGATTAGTTAGATCATATCTAATAAGACTAAAAAAATTATTTAAAATTTTTTTGTGTATGGCAAATCAACAGCTCATATTAAAATCAGAAAAATCAGCATTTAAAATGTTATAATACAATATATACATACGTCATATCGTATGACGTCTTTAAGTTAATCTGTGCTGTGAAGAATATATAGTAAATTGAAAAATAATATAGACATCAATATGACCCATGGAGATTTGATTAGAAAGTAAGTAAAATGAGAAAATTGCTGATTAGTAACTGCACTAGGCAAATTACTTTCAAACAAGAGTGAGTTTACATTGTGGTTATTGACAAAACATAATTTACTAAATGCAGATCGAGTTCTTTATGCCGTAAGGGGAGCAATAAACTCAGTATACAGTCCTCGGTTCAGTCTGAGACTACTCCGCAAAATTGTGGAAGATAGTAAACAAAACAACCAGAGAAAAGTCTCCAAGAAATTTCTACAAGCATTGAGCGTTAATTCAAGCTGCATGATATGATATACCGGATTCGGTATGCCAAATCTTGTTGACCATATGTTTAGTCAAAAGCAGAGTCTCCACAAAATAATTACCACTCCAAAAGAGCATTAAAACTAAAATTAATGCAACTGCATTATAATGTTATTATTTTTTAATAACTATTTTTAAAATAAAATGGGGTGTTTTACGCAGAACGAATTTCTATTTTAATTTTAATTTAAAAAAAATAAAGAAAAAGCAAAAAATAAATAAAATCCCAATGGAGTTTGTTTTTGTCAGTTGAAGTTCATCATTCGTTGGTATCCTCATTATTTTATACTTCACTGTATGTAAAACAACAAGACACACCTGATAATCATTCAACGAAACCTATTTTAATATTTTAAAGAAAAGCAAATATGTCAAATATGTAGTAAAATCGAAATAAAGTACCTTGCCTGTACTTCAATTATTTGATGTTAATATTAAAATGATATCAACAATATATACAAACATTAGTAGTGGTATAATGTTATAGTTATGGACCAATATAGCCAGGTTTCACTGATATCAAACATAACCTCAACTCTGTTTTTAATGTGATCTTATTTCCAGGGGGTGAACTACACGAACAATTAAAAATGTACAAAAAAAACTTTATTTTTAATTATTAAAACAAACAAAAAAATGCATTGCTAAATTCACTCTTGATAAATCATTTCAAACAAAGAGAATTTTCATTCATGAAAATGTTGTTGTCATTTCATTTTGTCAATGTAAAAGAATATCCCATGTGCAGTTGTTTTTATTTATTTATTTTTTTTATTTATTGCAAATTATGAATGAAATTTATGAGGCATGTAACATTTACGTTTTCATTTTAAATATTATGCACTTTTGGTAATATATGTATGTACATATGTATGTATATTTTTTCTTACAATCAAATAATTTATTTCATAATTCATGCATGAAAGAACGGTAAGTGTTGCTAAATATTTTATTGAAAAGGAAATTTAAAAGAAATTTAATAATAAATACTAGTCGTCGACCTATATACTATATAGTAAGTTATAAATAGTTCATAATATTTTATAATAAGTTATAAACAATAAGTATATTCTATTTGATTTTGTGTTTGAGTTTTTCTTGATTTGATTTCAAAATAAATTTATCGTAAAATAAAATCACAACTAAACCCTAAAATTTTGTAATAGGATTCTTTATTAGGTACTGTATCTGTGCACATAAGCATGTATTTATATATGTATGCGTATGCATGAACGTTGTATCTATCTACGTAGGAGTGTGTATTAAGGTGCACCTTATTTTGTTTTCCTCCTCTATTTGACACTGATTATGCACATATTTCGAAAGTTTATTTTAAAAATGCAAAAAATTTAAACAAATTTTTGAAATTCTGGCTGAATCACTGAATACAGTTCCCCTCCTATAACGCGGTGAGTGCGTACCGCGTTGTATGGAAACCGCGCTATAGTAAACTCGGAATTAGTACAAATCACATCATTCGTACCGCATTATATGTAGACCAAGACAAGATAAATTATAAATTATTTTTATTGACTTCAAGAGTTCATATAAGGATTGATAAAAAAATGAAACGAAAACTAAACTAAAAGAATGTTTTCCAACAAAAATAAGAAAGACTTGTAAAATTATGTAATTTTTAACATTCATCCTCACTGTTGCAGAAAAATTTTTAGAATGTCGTAGACGGCTATGAGATAAGCTGGCCTTTTTATATAAAAATTTTTTGTATATCTCGGCTGTGCTTTTGTGTCGAAAATAAAACTGATATTAAACCCTCTTTCAATATCTAGTTACTAAAATCATTCAGATTGTTGAACGGAAACCGCGTTATAGGAGGGCTGTCGCAATTTCAGCGCAGCGTTATATGGAAACCGCGTTCTGAGAGTACCGCGTTATAGGAGGGTTGACTGTATCTGACCGATTAAACGTTTATGAAAAAACTTTCTTAACATTTTCCTTAATCTGCTTCAGTTTGAATTAATCATTTTTTTTCAATTATGCACGTGATTAGGTTAACATAGGCGGTCCTAGGGCGATAAGGTGAAAATTTGGTTTGATGCGGAGAACTAAAAATAGTTAGCTGGAAAACAACGGATCAATATCAAGTTATCCGGGGAAATTTTGTGGAGCAGTAGAAGGTTTAGCAATACAATAATAAAGTAAATAAGTAAACCAAAAGGAGAGTTTAAATATAGTAGCAGTCGTTTCAAACATTATTTTTTATTTTTTCCAAATTGTTGAAATATTGTACGTAATTAATTATATGTACATACACTGCGGTTCATCAGGATAGAACCAACATATTTTAAAGTAAAATAGCTGTATAAATTGCAAATGCAGATAGAATAAAAAAAATTTAGTTTTGCAGAAAAATAGTTGATACTGTAAACGATAATTAAAACACAAAAAATAGTATGCAAATGGATTATAACGGTACTTTTTCACTATCTTTGTAGTCAAGTATAAAATTTTTCATTTATTTTTTGGTTCAACAGAATAGAACCACGCGCATTTTTAACTTAAATCAGCATGTGGTTGTAATTAAGCTTTATAAAAACCAAATAAACTTAAAATTACAGTTTGTGACTGCAGTTAGTTAAATCAATATGGGAAGAAAAAGTTCTTTAAATTCGTCGGAATGGTAAAAATTGATGTTTACCACTCTGAAAGTTATTTTTATCGCGAAACCGTTAGAAAAATCGGACGAAGTCATAATGTGGTAATGAATTACATAAGACATCGTGAAACATGTAATAAAAATTACCAAGGAGGTACTTACACAGCTCTAACACCACGGGACAAGCGAAAAATTTTTCGAATTGCCTCAACTTCAGCCTATTCTACCTCTAAAATTAAACATTTAGCAGGAGTTAATGCAAGTAAATCAATAGTTTGTCGCGCTATTTTAAGCAGTGAACATTTACAACTCCAAATACTAAAGAAAAAAACTCCATTAAATGCAATCCGTCAACAACAACGCCTTCAGTTTGCCAAAGATCATATGGCAAGTGATGTTCAATTGCAGTATGGTATAGACTCCCCCCTCTCTGCTGTGATGGCTGCTTAGAAATGTTTCGTCCTTACGCATATCGTGAAAATAACAGTTATAGCCATCGGGACCATCCAAAAAAATTTAATTTGGGTTTAAATTTACTTTTCGCCAATCGTTATCGCTTAATTGTCTTTGAACATTCCATGCCATATGATCTTTGGCAAACTGAAGGCGCTGTTGTTGACGGATTGCATTTAATGGAGTTTTTTTCTTTAGTTTCCGGAGTTGTAAATGTTCACTGCTTAAAATAGCGCTACGAACTATTGATTTACTTGCATTAACTCCTGCTAAATGTTTAATTTTAGAGGTAGAATAGGCTGAAGTTGAGGCAATTCGAAAAATTTTTCGCTTGTCCCGTGGTGTTAGAGCTGTGTAAGTACCTCCTTGGTAATTTTTATTACATGTTTCACGATGTCTTATGTAATTCATTACCACATTATGACTTCGTCCGATTTTTCTAACGGTTTCGCGATAAAAATAACTTTCAGAGTGGTAAACATCAATTTTTACCATTTCCGACGAATTTAAAGAACTTTTTCTTCCCATATTGATTTAGCTAACTGCAGTCACA
Source organism: Sarcophaga rosellei (assembly GCA_930367235.1). Classification (NCBI taxonomy): domain Eukaryota; kingdom Metazoa; phylum Arthropoda; class Insecta; order Diptera; family Sarcophagidae; genus Sarcophaga; species Sarcophaga rosellei. Next base: position 70,368,758 of record OV884019.1, read on the forward strand.
AACTGTAATTTTAAGTTTATTTGGTTTTTATAAAGCTTTATTACAACCACATGCTGATTTAAGTTAAAAATGCGCGTGGTTCTATTCTGTTGAACCAAAAAATAAATGAAAAATTTTATACTTGACTACAAAGAAAGTGAAAAAGTACCGTTATAATCCATTTTTATACAATTTTTTGTGTTTTAATTATCGTTTACAGTATCACCAATTTTTCTGCAAAACTAAATTTTTTTTATTCTTTCTGCGTTTGCAATTTATACAGCTTTTTTACTTTAAAATATGTTGGTTCTATCCTGATGAACCCCAGTGTATGTGTATAATTTGTCTGACATAATTTTGTTTAATTGTGGTTTTGTCTACCAATACTGAGACCAAAACAGTTAACATTTTCCAAATCATTGCGCCCCGAATGCACTTATACATATAGATATGTATACATGTATATATATATACATATTTCACAATATTTTGCCATTTAGATATTAGAATTTAAACAAACATACAAACACACATATATTATTTGTATGGATGTACAAGGCATTGGACTTTATAATACATGATGTGAGAGTGTAAACAAAATTCAAAATATAGTATACTCGCACCGTATTTCTTGTTTTTTCCTGTTTTTCATTTTGCCGCTAAAATGAAAGTGCGAGTGAAATGTTTTTTTAGACCTTGGAATTGCTTCTAAAAGAAGAAAAAAATAGAATTTAATAACAACACTATCGTGATTTTATATGTATTTAATCGAATTAGAACAGGCTATACGTACACATTTGTATCTCCTTTTATCGATAATAAGTAATGCTGGCAATATAAAAATAACACGGCCAATAATATAATTATTTACAGAGCCTACCTCAAAGTCTACAGGCTTAATTTGAATGCAATTATTGAATGATAATTTATGTTATAATGCATAAAACTATAATTACATATATAAAATAATTATCGCTATGCTTTTAGTTCTTGTTATATACTGCATATACCAGGAATATACTGCATGTAACAAGATTTATCCGATATTTATTTATGCCCATGTACATGTATGAAATATTGAATGTTTATTTTTTTAGAATATATTTTATATATGGAGAGGAAATTTCGGTATTTTTTTTTTTTGCTGAAACAAACAACACAAATTATCGATAAAAAATAAAAACAGAAAAAACTTAGGCTAAAGAGGTTGCCAGATTTATATTATAAGACTAATATTTAATATCAATTAATAAAATGGTAGTTTAAAGAGTTCTTTAAACAGTCGCAAATATAAGCCAAGAAATGAAAAAGAACACAACATACATTTTCAGTGCCTGATATAAAAAATACAATAATACCTTTTGAACGACAGATATGGCATGGAAAATCTAATGATACTATTTCATAGAGAAGGGGGGTTTGAAGAAGAAAAAATTGTTTTAACAAAATAGCAATAATTTGTCTTAGAAAAGATCTATTGAAATCACGTAAATCTTGTTAAAAGAAATCTTATAACAATTTTCATGCAATTCTGTAGGAAATCTATGCAAGATATTCTCACTACTAATATTTTAGCGCTGTTTTTTTATTGAAATTTGGTACCTATTAAAATGCTGCACCTCGAACTAAAAATTAGTTTTCACATGTAGTTTAGGGAATATGAGCCAAGTGGAAGTTAGCTAGGTCACATACGTCTTCTTTCTTGAACGAAAAGAATTTTGCAAAAAAAAAAAAAAAATGCACTGACTTTTATCGACAAAAAAACTTATAAAATTTCTGAAGACTTTTATTTGGAAATGAACAAAATCATGCGAATAAATTGTATCGGCGATAAGCGCGACTTATTTTGATTAAACTTGATACAAAATTTGAGGACTTTTACTTGGATATGGGAAATTTTATGTTAACACTAAACCTACCGATACTTCATGTATTCCTATTCCTAAAGGGGGCCAAATGACCCGTCTGCAAAATGTTATATATATTACTATGTCTTGTGAGAAATATATCAATTAGGCCAATTTGGTACATGAATAAAACAATTTTTTTAAATAACTAGTAAATAATCTGAACTGGACACTAATTTAGCACATTCCAGAAATTCTGTTACACAAATATTTATTTTATTATTTTTCGTGCTTAAAATCTCTAATTGGTTAATTGTTGGTTAAGAAGAGTGTATATAGCAAATGTGCTAACCTAATGTCCACCACTGTATATCACGGAATAGCAAAATGTTCAAAATCGCAAGAAATTGCAAATCAGGAAAGAGAATCTTTGCATGGGTAAAATGACCCCTTACGGTATTTAAGGTAGATTACATATATTTCTCGGTAAAAAAAATTAACAAGAGAGGAGTAAATCTTGGAAAACACATTCGATGTATTTTGTAATAAAAGTCGTAAAGGCAAATGGCGATGTGATAATGTTATTTTCAAGAAATTCTGACAAAAAGTTCAAAATGGGTCATTTGACCCGTCATGGTAGGTTTAGTGTTAAAATCGATTTGAATTATAAGATCGGTGGGCATTAATGAAATTTCATTGTTTCTTAACACGTTGACTGCCGCGGCAATTTTCAGAAAACTGGCCACGCAAGTCAACATTGACTTTTTGTTCTTTTCCCAGAAGCCATTTATCGATACTAGCACTGATATAATACGATTTTATTCGTAGCTACACAAAAATGGCAGGTTTAGTGAGTACGACATAAGTCGTAGTTGGCGCCCTAGAAGGGAACGCAATCTACGAGTTATCTCGTAGCCGGCAGTCAACGTGTTAATATTGCCAATATAATGCTCAGTGATAACTTTCAATGATCTAACACACGGCTTGCATAAATTAGCTTCTTAATTAATATGGTTGTAAATGGCATACTACCATATATCTGAAGAAAATATTAAATTGTTGGTTGAACCAAGACAAGCCCAGACTTCTTAGTGACTGGTTTCGTGGCATTCCAGTCACCTAATCTCAATCCGTTTGAATATCTTTGCACAGACGTAAAGAGTCGAAACAAAATATATAAAATAAGTTCCTGTTATGGCTGAAAGTTCAAAAGACCTGGTATACATTCGTCATCATTTGCTACAATATGATAGCGTTCATGCCTAATAAACTGTTAAAAAATTAAATTTGGCGGCTTTGCAGAAGGTTCTATTTGTTCTTACTATCAATTAATAATTTATTAATAAACATTTAATTAACGGTTCCATAATAATGTTTTTATTTTAACAATATTCTAATAAAAATTTTAGATTTTAATGTATTATGGAAATTTTGAATTAAGTATAACTGTTTATTGTCGCATTTAGGCACAATTCAATGTTTTTCCCATAAAGTTTTAAATTTTTTCATCATACGGCAACTCTTACTGCATTATGTTAATATATATCGTCGTCGAAAATCCAAAAGTACGTATCATCAAAAAAAATCATAATCCAGTTTTTGATTGATTACGATTCGAAAGGTTATATAATATATCTCTACCAATTTTTAGATTTTTGCGACCAAAAATAACGGTTTTATATCAATAATTCAAAATGACGTACCAACATGTAACATGTATAATGTTTTTTTGCTTTTCCTGTAAAATTAGAAAAATTGATGTTACGTACTTTTGGATTTTCGACGACGATATGTAAGTTGCATATGTATGTGTATTTTAAGCAAATCACTTTTGCGTAAGAAAAACGGGAGCAAACACTTATCGAAGAAAAAGAAGCCAAAATACACGTACATAAGCAGAAAAATCAAATCATATTATAGATATAGGCCCGCTAAACAAGAGCATACCAGTTCGGTAACGTATTTTTTTTTTTACAAGGTTTTGTTTACATTTAAGTTCTTTTTGTTTGTTTTTTTGTGGATTTATTGTGCTCAAAATAAGAATGCGTCAAAAGAAACCATAATATTTATAATTTATAACAGGATGTCATTCTGTGATCGAAATAAAAAAATAAAAAAACAATGCTATTAAATGTTCAATATGCTTTACTATACAGTGATTGCCAAAAACATGAAAACTTGTTATATAAAAATAAAGAGAATTTAATTTAATAATATTTTAATAAACATAATAATAAAATAAAAATAATTTAAGGCCATTATTACAACTTGCCGTTAAACTTGGGTTTAGTTAAAGGTAACTTTAGCTAAAGTGAACTTTAAAGTCACCTTTAACTTCTTTTCGCTATTGCAACCTACAGATAAAATGAAGTTAACATTTTCAAAAATATGGCAGTGCCGGAGCAATGTCGCAGTGGCAACGACGAGCTTCGTTTTTTTTTTGTTGTATTTGCTCATTTTATTTATATTTGAAGTTACCACATTGAAAGTAATATATAATATGGCAAGTTCAAACATAAAGTGACCTTTAAATGTTAAAGCTAGAATGATCCTCCCTTTGGCTTAACGCTCACTTCTACCTTATTGTCCACTTATAATAATGAAAAACAATTTATCTGCCCGTTAAAATCCTCCTTTAGTTAACGGCAAGTTGTAATAATGACCCTTAGAATATTATTTACTAGTCTATAAGCTAATAACTAAAACTAAGAAAAATCTAATTCTAAACTTCTAGAAAATCTAGAGAAACTTGATGACAAATGGCGCTTAATTTGGTCATAGCATAAATTTTTAAAAGTTGTACCTATAAAATTTTTCTTTAGAGATAAAAAAAATTTAAAAAAAGTATCAAATTAAATGTAACGCGACTAAATTGAAGGGGCAATGAAATTTAAATGATAATGACTGCAGTGAATAATACCAAACGTTTAGAGAGTAGAGTCGCCGTGGTCTAGTAGGTAGTGTGTTGGCTTATTAGACGAAAGGCCCGAATCCCAGGTCAGACATCAAAACGAAATAAAAAAAAATATTTCTTCGACGACTACCTCTCAGCAGATTTCTGGCAAAAGCCCTGAGAGTAAAATAAACTTGCCATGAAAAAGTTTCTCAAAAAATCTGTCGTTCGAAGTCGACGTTAAACTGTAGGTCTCGCCACTCAAGTATAAAAATTAAGACACACATCATGAGTGGTGTGAGAAGCTGGGCCGTAATCCTGACTGAAGGGTTGTAATGGCCAATTATGTGTATGTATGTTTAGAGAGTAGTGAATAACTCCTGTAAGTTCAAAATTGTTCTTAGAATAGTATTTTACTACATTTTTTAATCTCTGAAATGTAGAGCCCCAGGCCAGACATCAAAACGAAATAAAAAAAAATATTTCTTCGACGACTACCTCTCAGCAGATTTCTGGCAAAAGCCCTGAGAGTAAAATAAACTTGCCATGAAAAAGTTTCTCAAAAAATCTGTCGTTCGAAGTCGACGTTAAACTGTAGGTCTCGCCACTCAAGTATAAAAATTAAGACACACAACATGAGTGGTGTGAGAAGCTGGGCCGTAATCCTGACTGAAGGGTTGTAATGGCCAATTATGTTATGTTACGAAATGTAAAGCATTCTCAGTTCATCGACCTTTTGGACTATCATTCTTTATTTATATATGTGATCGAGCAATATCATACAGATCATTATATAAAGAAAGTGGAATACTTAAATAGCTATTAATTCCTGGGTTGCGGGCGTATTTCGATTGACGGTGTTAGAAATCCTAACCCCAAGAGTGCTACTTAATAGAAGGCAATATTCATATTACTTAATTAGTCGTTACAACTAATAAGTTAAGATTAAAGCCTAGCTTCTCATATCAAGCATGTTGAGTTTTTTGTTTTATACAAAAGTGGTGATCCCTACAGTTTAACGTCGATTTCGAACGAGAGTTTTGAGAAATATTTCATGGTAACTTTACTTATTCTCAGAGTTTTTCCCAGAAGACTGTTTAGAGGAAGTCGTCGAAAGAAATATTTGTTCATATTTCGTTTAGTGCGAGATATTTGAGCTGAGGTTTGCAGTACGAGCTCTAGTCTAAAAAGCAAAAAACCATACCTACTAGACTACGGAAATATATAGTTTGTACATAATGATTGGCTTTTTCTGGACATTCTTAGATCAATTACCGAGTATTTAATATTAGAGATATCACCAAAGTATGGAAATAAAACAAAATTCAGAAATTTATAAATGTTTAGTAAGAAAATTTTATACAGAGAGCGCCATAAGTGAGTCAACACCCACTATAATTTTAAATTTTGTATTATGTTCTTAAGTATAAAAAAGTTCCTTTATCATGAATTGTTGTTTTTGTTTTAACATTTTATATTCTCATTTCTTTTTCTCGCTATCCTAAGAAAATGAATTATTCAGTGGTGTTTACTCACTTTTGGCGCTCACTGTATATGATGTATGGGGTGGCTTGAAGTGCTTCGCTGGATAAAAAGTCCAAAAAATAAATACTGTGGATCTTATCTTTATTTATTGTAGATCAAGCAGTAACTAACACTGTTAATGTTAAACGTAACTATTTTAAACAAACGGTAATAAACAGTAACAAGTTGTACAAGGAAAATTGGCTTGAATTGGCTTCATTAATTAACATCTAAACTAAATTCCAGAGAGAGGAGAGCTTCTTTCTTTCATTATTTCATACAAAAAGTAAGTTTTCCATTATTGTCATATTTATTAAGAAAATAATATGTATGAATATTTTTTGAAGTCACTGTATACTCTTAAGGTTATGAAGAGCACTCTATTTAAGCTTTTTTCCGTTAAGAAAAACAATGTTGCAGAAAAAATTTTGCGTGCGTAATTGATTTAAAATTGATTTCTAAGCGGTGATGTGTTCGGGTGTGATTTTTTTAATGAAAATTTTAATAATTAACAAATGAAAACATGTATTTTGTATATGTATATACATACATATATATAAATATATGCGTATAAAACAAAAACATTAAAGAAATATGTAGTTGGACGGCTTTCATTTTTCTTATTTTTAATTTAAAATCCAAATAAAAGGAAAAGTATAAAATTGGTCTCTTTAATTATTTTTGGACGCCGATTATGTTTTTAATTATTTTTGTCATAAAATAACAAAATAACATATATACATACATATATAAACTCATTATGTGTTGTTATTTACATATTTATATTGTAGATATTAAAAAATGCCACAAGAATTATAATTTAATATTCATTAATATTTCATAATTGCTCTGTGGTGTTAATTCATATGTGTATGTATGTATGTACATTAGGAATGTCCTTGTTTTTGGAATAAAAATACTTTCACACAAAGTTGATTAATAGAATGACATTTAACAGATTTCTAAAACGACATTTTTAGGCCTAAAAATTTTGTTAGGGTGAGTACTAAAGCAGATACCGTTAAAAGCCGATAAAAATATAGCCATAGAGCCAATTCTAAAATTTGTAAACAAATAAGGCACTCTTTGACATTGTCGGTAGATTGAGTTCACTCAATATTTAAACCTTCAACAGATTATTTACATTATAACAGGAAAACTGTGCCTCTGATAATCGTACAAATGTACGCATCTGACATTATCGTATCAAAGAATTAGCTATTCTAAACATATTTGTGGAGTAATATGCATTTGTTTCAGTAAAAAGAACGAGAGAACAAATGATAAATGCCCGGCAGTTAATTTGGAAAAAGATTTAAAATGGCGTCGTATACACGGAGAAATTGCAAGTAAAGATGAGATAATAAACCCACTTAAATACCGATCTAATAAATTTGGCCCGCTAGAATATATGCGCAACAAAATTTGCCTTAAACCTAACCAGAGTCGATCTTAGACACTCCATAGCAGTTATAACTGGACACCGGACACTGAGTTTATAGAATTCAATGTTCTATCTAATACTATGTTTAGACATGCACTTTTATTGAGCCAATATTCAGTTATTTGAGTACAATATTTTAGGTGTTCAGATAGAATATAAGCAATATTCATTTGACAGCTGGTAAACAAAACAGCTGGTTGTTTCAACAAGATTGTTTTTTTTTTGCCGTTGTTGACATTTTAGTTGTCAAATATCAACAGAAAATGTTCGGATAAATGTAATATGCTCACTAAACATGACAGTGCTGCATTTCAAGTTTTAATCAATATTATAACAATTTATGAATTTATTGAGCAATAATTAATTGACATTTTATATGAAATATTGATCTTAATAATGGCGTTTATTGCGATTTACGCAATAAGAATGCATGTGTGAACATAGTATAAGGTATGCTCTACGATTATACAAAATCTTTCGATTCTGTTGAATACATATTCCATGGTGCATTCTTCAAAAGCTAGAAGTACCTCAACAACTTATTCTTTAATAAAATACATTTCCATGAATAATATATGTATTTATAGAACGAATCGATAAGGTTATGTCGCATTCATTGGAAGCAAATTCTGATAAGCTACCAACATTATTTATTGCCTAAACAAAGGTATTAATAAGAGAAGTACTTGAGCGATGTGTGTTAGAAAACTAAAAATAATCTCAGATATGATTTTCAAATAAACATATCAAAAATAAAAGCGATAATTTTTCCATCAAATAAACAACAGTCAAACAGATACAACATCTTTAAGACTGTTTTAAGAGTTGAATAAATACTAAACAATGGTTTTCTATATTCATTCCACTAGGGAACATACGGCTTCCTATTAATTTCCAATATGAAATTTTAATTTCCTTGGACGTCTTATTTCGTGTATTAAGTTCTTGCAACTTTCTTCTGCGCCAGGTGTTCTTTCATAATATATGTATATATGTGGTATATTTTGTTCCACTTTTGTCTTGTTATTTGTCGAATTATTGTATCTTTTTTTGTTATCAAAAAATCATACAAATTGGTTCAGGTTATTTTAATTTTTTCTGCGTACTATGAACTACCCTAATACACATACATTGTATCATCAGACATCAGGTAAATAAATCCTAATATTTTTACACTTATTTGCGTCATTATACAATATATTTATTTAGTCAACCATTTAATTAATAGCGGTTTTTTAATAATAAAAATGTTTGTATCCACTAGTGTTCTTACAGTGTCTACCTTTCGGTGTATATACTATTCTAAATACAATAAATATGTATGTATGTATGGAAATTGTACAAAATTTATTTTATAAAGAGTAAAATAGATTTCTAATATTTTGTTTTCTATTTTCTTAATTATATAAACACCGATAAAATCATATTTTGTATAAAACTATGACGATTCAATAATGACATAACGTCTGACTATCATAATAATCATAAAATTGTTGAATGGAATCTTAAAAGCAAAATAATTCAATAAAATGGAGATAGGAGGCTCCATTATAGATCATATTTCAATACAAAAATTGAGCAAATAAACAAAATGAATAGAGATTTATGAAATGTTTGTGAGAATTGAATATTTCATAAGACAATTAACAAGACATTGCGCAAGTTTGGATTTTTTCTGAGTGTCAATATATTGTGAGGAGTTTATGAGTCATAAACTCATACATACATAATCAACATAGCTGCCAGATTTGACGATTTATCGTCATTTTGACGATTTTGAGCTCCAAAAATATCATATTGGCGATTTGACGATTTATGCCCCTCATTTTGACAATTTTTAAAAATTAAAAGAGAGATAATAGTGTTTATGGACACTAGGCTTGTATATTTTTATACCATAAGTAATTGAGTAAGGGGTTACGTAGGAATATATGACGTTGGGGAAAAAGTCGCCTTATTTCGTTCGAGCAAAATCCTTTTGTTGTATATGCGATAGAACAGTGAAATACAAACCACATTGTTCCGATGCTCCAATGATTCAATAAAGTTCGATACACTATCGTAATTAACGAGCTACTATGGCCTCTCCTGTATACGGTCGAGAAACCTCAAAAAAGACGTTGAGGCATTGACCTATACATGAGAGTTTTATTCCATTCTCGGTCGGTTATAAATGATCTAAATAGTAAGATCAGATGATAAGATCTTAAGAAGGAACTGAAAAATGTTCCAGCAACATTACACTGAATTTTCATGCTCAGAATGTCAAGAGCTTCTGACTCCTTAACACTAAACCTACCATGGCGAGTCAAATGACACATTTTGAACTTTTTGTCAGAATTTCTCGAAAATAACATTATCACTTCGCCATTTGCGTTTACGACTTTTATTACAAAATACATCGAATGTGTTTTCCAAGATTTACTCCTCTCTTGTTAATTTTTTTTACCGAGAAATATATGTAATCTACCTTAAATACAGCAAGGGGTCATTTTACCCATGCAAAGATTCTCTTTCCTGATTTGCAATTTCTTGTGATTTTGAACATTTTTGCTATTCTAGCTATTGCGATATATAGCTCAAACGATTAGGTTTTACAATAATACTATGCACGGTGTAGACATGACGGATCAAATGGCCAGAAAATGCACTGTGAAATCGAAATCGCGAAGATGGCCTGTGCAGATTTTTTTCAATATTCTTGACCTGTCTGGAATTAACTCTTGGGTTTTATACAGAGAAACAACCGGCCAAATTGTACTAATTGATATATTTCTCACAAAACATAGTAATATATATAACATTTTGCAGACGGGTCATTTGACCCCCTTTGGTAGGAATAGGGATACATGAAGTATCGGTAGGTTTGGTGTTAATATTTACACCACCCACAGATTAAGATGATGCAATATTATTGCTGCGCTTATGTGTCAATAAAGAACATTGGGACAGATTGCTTAACCCTTAAATAATTTTTTCCTGAAAATGATATAAAATTTCTCCATTTTTGGAAAAACATTAATAAATGAAGATGAGGGACTCTAGTTTCTAATTTCTAACAAATGTTTTTAAATGTTTTATTTTTGAAGGTAGATATGTACATACCATTGACTTTATATGTTTTACTATAATAATTTTGGTTTTTAAAAATTTTTAATTCATTTATTTATTTTTTCTCAAATATTTAACGATTAGGTGCCCTATTTATCTGGCAGCTATGTTTATGACACATACGTTTGAGAGGAGTACCAATATAAAGCAGCATAAATGTACATATCATTGGTTTCTAATCTCGGATTTAAATTTGGAAGAGACTACCTTTGCAACTGCCGATGATACAGAAAATATAGACCTCCAAGCACTTCAAATAAAACTTAAAACTTGTAGTTTACTTTAGTCTATTAGTTTGAATTTAAAACCATAATCTCAACAATAGACAAAAGGCAGGAAAACATTTTGTTTTTATGCATTAAATTCATGAATTATGAAAATTAATTTTTGAAAAAATTTACAATTTTTGTGATCACTGTGATAATACTAGAAGGTTAGTAAAAAGTGTCTCGAATGATTACGTTAGCATTTTTAAGTTAGGATATATAGGAAACCTACGGTTACGAAGCAATTTTGAAGTCGTATTCGGATTCAAAATCAAATACTTTTAAAAAAGTACAGTCAGGTCTGTGGTTATAAATTTGTTTTTTAAGTTTTGTTGGCATGTGTAATTTCTGAAAATGGCGAAATTTGTATGCCTATTCTGTTTTCACATTTGTGAAGTAAACAGATACAATGAGGCAGGAATCGCTAAACTTCAGATTATTCAGATATTGACACGTCTTTAAACGAACATTTTAGTCATTAGGTCACTGGTTCGAAGGACCAAAATGTGGGGGTGAGCGGGGAAATAATAACTAAAATATTTAGCGAGAAGTAGGCTAAGTAAAAACAAAGATAATTAGTCTTAAATAATCAAACTATTATTTATTCTGTTGAACATAAATGTTCTCTTTTCGTTTATATTCTTAATAATTCACAATTAATAAACGTAAGTACAGAGATGGTTTATACACTTAACTAAATTTATATCTAAGCCTTAAAATTAGAGTGACCTACGTGAACAAATAAATTTTAGAAATATATACATATATAACGAAGTCGCCGTAGTCTAGTAGGTAGTGTGTTGGCTTATTAGACGTAAGGTCCGAGTTCAAACCCCAGGTCAGACACCAAAACGTAATTTAAAAAAAAATATTTCTTCAGCGACTTCCTCTCAGCAGATTTCTGGCAAAAACTCTGAGAGCAAAATAAAAATGCCATGAAAAGTTTCTCAAAAATCTGTCGTTCAGAGTCGACGTTAAACTGTAGGTCCCGCCACTCACGTATGAAATTAACGCACACAACATGAGTGGTGTGAGAAGCTAGGCCGTAATCCTTACTGAAGGGTTGTAATATCCAATTATGTATGTATGTATGTATACATATATAACGCTATCATTTTTTATAATTAAACAAAAATGTTTACTTTTAATTGCTTTGAAAGCAATGCTTTTATATTAAAAAATTTAAGCTTAAACAGTTAAATTTTAAACATTTTAATTGAATTTTAAAAGTTCAGAGCCGTATTAGAAAAATAACTTACAACTGTTTTATAAAGCTTTATAAAGCAAAATTTTTTAAACGGATATTCAAAACGAATTATTTGCTAAAGTTTTGTTAATCCGTTGTATGTTTGAAAAATACTTCAAAATAGTATGAAATAGTAGTATCAAAATAGTAATAACAATCAGTGTTAATGAGCTGTAAACACAAATAGTGCAATTATGTAATTATATTCTTTTATATTTTCTTTCATTTCATTTTAATATTTATTAAATTCTTTGAACGGAAACAAATTAAAGACTCAAAATGTATATATTGTATTTTTGACAAGATTTTATTTATACTTATTTAAATTATCATCTTCAGATCAAACTTGCCACAATAAACGCAAAGTGTCGCGTTACTTTAAAAAATTCATTTCCATACACACTCATGTGTGTATTCTATTTTTCAGAGATTGCTGCGTTGCGTTTATTGTGTTTTCAGCATTAAGATGAATTTTCACAAAAATAATCTATTTTTTCCCAAAAACAGTGCTATTCACTTGGTGCATAAGAAATTCTTGTAGTCACTATGTTTAGCTGGGTGTACTTATAATTTGATTTTAATTCTATTGATACAATTATATATGTACATACATACATATGTATTTAACAAGTAGATTCATGAAGAAATTTGTAAATACATACGTTCATTGTGTAAAACAAAAAAATAAGTACGAATTCGTAATTAATTTTTGAAGAGATTGATTTGTTTACCTTAAGGGAATCAATGCGTCTTACACAGTTTGTGGTTTTCTAAAATGAATTTTTAGCAAACTTTTATTAAACATAAAGTGTAAAATATCATTCTTGCAATAAGATGCTTTTTGAATACGGCTGTATAATCAAGATAGTGTTTTTAACCCCCTTTAGGCGGATTTTCTGTGTTTTCTGTGAAATATAATCATCTAGACGTAAGAGAATTATTACTCACTAGTCCTTACATTCTACAGTTTTTAATTTTTCTAATTTTTATACTCCATTTTATTTTATTCGACAACAAAAATACAATAAAGTTGAATACTGAAAAGCATTTAGTAAGCGCTGGTACATTTGAGGGTTAAGTAACATCAACTACTTGAACTATGTGAAATAATCAGACTTGTGAAATTAAAACGGAACATAATCTTCATTAGTTTTTCCTGTTTTCTCATAAGGAAGAAAAGAAATTAACACTTGCTAATTGATTGATTTAATACAAGTATTATTAATAAGTTATCAAAAATGTTTGTCATTATGATTAACAAGAAATCGATACAAAAAAATTGTTTCATTCATATTGATGTGATGTGCTTTAATTAGTTCCAAATATTTTGTAGAAAAGAACAACACTTAAATTGAGTATAATACTAATAAGACACCTAGATTGATTTGTGATTAATATACCAAAAATGTAAATAATCGAATAGTGGCGCGATAATCTACACCAGAACGAACTGTATGATACCTTACTAAAAAATAAAGTTTTACCGGTACATGCGTAAACACTTGTAAAGCAATTTAAATCAAATTTATCATCACACATCACGGTGGTGTAGAGTGTAATAAAACACAAAATGTGCAAACACTTGGATAGAAAATATACTAAGGCATTCAAATTTTTTTTATTGAACCAAAGAAATTTGATCCAATTAAATGAATAAAACGTAAACAAAAAATGTTTTTTTTATGGGGGGAAGGTTGGATAGAAAGATAGACGACGGCTATCAAGGTGGATTGTACCTGAATAGAGAAATAAAAATTTTTAACAAATATGTTAATAATTTGCATACACAAGTAACCAAATTGTATACAGTGTTGGAAGAAATAATAGGAACAATTATTTTTTTTATAGTAGTAGTAGTGAAGTGAATTATAAGAAGCAAAACCGCTTGGAGAAGGTAATTAAAGTTTAAACTTTGCTCATTTGACTAACAAACGATTTTGTGGTGGAATGAGGTTTTAAAAATAATTTTAAAATGGGCTGCGTTGGAATAAATTTTACACTTAAAAACTTCATTCTTAGGAAACCATTCTAGCGAGGAAGTGTTGCAAAAATAGTGTTTGTATTGCAATTCTCTTAAAGAAAATAGGAGAGACTTTTTTAATAAACTTTTAATTCAAAATTACATACATATGTACATACATAATTGGCCATTACAACCCTTCAGACAGGATTACGGCCTAGCTTCTCACATCACTCATGTTGTGTGCCTTAATTTTTATACTTGAGTGGCGGGACCTACAGTTTAACGTCAACTCCGAACGACAAGATTTTTGAGAAACTTTTTCATGGCAGGTTTATTTACTCTCAGAGATTTTGCCAGAAATCTGCTGAGAGGAAATCGCCGAAAAAATATATTTTTTTATATTTCGTTTTGATGTCTGGCCTAGGGCTCGAACCCGGGCTTTAGGTCTAATAAGCGAAAAATTAACTCAGTGGAAATACCTGAAATTTACAAGACCTGCGCTGTAATATCGTAATAACTGAAATAACATGCTAAGATGGTCCGACGAAACGAAGATTCGTTGGTTACGGAATTATTAAAAATCGTATGACTACCAATTCCAAGAAAGTTGAGCATTAAAATACAAAAAAAAACAGATTTGAGAGTGTGTTTCTGCTCATCTGTATTGGTTGCATTGTCTGAATTTAGAGGTAATTATCAGCGGCTGATTATCTAAAAATTTTACAGAGCAATCTTTATCACTTGATTGAAAAAAATGTCAATAGGGTGGTAATTTATGTCAAATATTTCGCTAGAATCGCGATATCGAGGTTTCAAAAAAATTAATTACACATAAGAAGTGAATCATCGTACCTAAAAACTGTCAAGTACCTCTGGAGATTCTTCTAGAGTAAAATACTTTTGTATACTTTCCCTATAAATAAGCACATTCAGGACATTTGGAATTCTATTTCCTATGCAGTATGTTTTAATCTTATAACTTAAATGAATCAGCTTGTCAAAAAGTTATAAAAATGTAGCGAGTTTCTATCAAATAATGGCATATTGGAGTTAGATTGCGACCCGTCGATAAATCGACTCTCTCTTATTTTTTATATATTCTTGTTTAAAGTAACATAATTTGTTACATTTGAGTTATTATTAACATTTATCATAGGTACATATGTCGCTATTATTTGTTTCAACACTGTATTATTTCCACAAAAAAAAGAAGAAAAGAAGACAAATATTAAGTCATCAAAATGAAATAGAGATATAATGAAAGAAAAAAAAACAATTCTTTTTACAAATCCAAACAATATAAACATGTATGTATGTATGTGTGTAGTATATAGTACGTCTTTATGAGTGTACGTTTTATGGGTTTTTATAATAAAACTTATGTTCTTGGAAAGAATAGAAAAATAATATTCAAATTATTTTTATTAATTTGCTATAATACTTTATATACCCAATATGTTCAAATCGGTTTACACTTCTATAATAAATAATTGCGTTTTCTAAAAATAAAAGTTAATAAAAAATAAATTTAAAAACAAAATTTTAGTATCAGTCAAAAAAATTAAATATTAATTAAAAAATACATTCTTTAATGCTTGTTAAATACAAATAAAGGTACTTAAATCGAATCTCTTAATTATAGGTCATCGAAATTATGTGATCCAATAGAAAACTGAAATTTCACACTGAAAACTATATCCAAGATATCCTTATGAACCACACTTTATACGAGTGACTTTAACTATTGCAATAAGGCTTGCATAGTTCTTGTCAGAGATCCATTCTCCGGTAGATTATTAAGGTTACTCATAATCTGAGTTGGTCCACAGTCCAAACAAAATGTTCAAGCTTAGCTAAGAACCCAAGAAATAAACGGGAAATTTACAAAATGATATCTTAAAAAATAGGAATGCTGTTATTAACACTCAGAAGATGTGTGCATTGTGTTAGAATGCGGTAAAGATAGTTATATGAGAATGGAAAGGGGGGGGTAGTGCATAAAAACTTTTTATTTATTATTTTTTTAATGACCAATGTAATAATATATACATATTGTCAGATAAGCAATCAGACAATTACAAACACCCAGAGTCTTGAAGTTGAGCACACTCCCAACTAGACCATCAGTGTACCCAGTTGTAACAGGTTCCTGGGCGAAATTTATATATTGACTATTCAATGGGAACTGTTTGGAACTACTCGCCGTGTGTAGCACCATCGTGATGAAGCCTCATATTAGCCAATTTACAATCTTCCATTTTATCGAAATTGTGCGTAACTGTTACAGAGTTAGGATCATAAACACTTTTTATAATCTGAATCACCTGGTTTTTATTTTCGAGCTTATTGAAAAATGTATGCGCTTAACTAATCTTATCTCTTTGATGTCTCTTATAAAACTGTGAATTACAAATAAATTACATAAACATTACTATTCGCAATCATCTACTTTCTTAAATTTTTAGAGGTATTATACAGTAAGAAATGGAGTAGAACGAGCCAAAGAAACAAAAGTTTTCATTATACAGTATCGGACAAAACATAAGCACCCCTCAGTACATTTTTTTAAAATGATAATTTTTTTACGAAAACAAAGTTATTAAAAATGTTTTTTTTATTTTTTTAATTATTTATATCCTTATTATTGAAAAACACAAACTTAAGGAATTCAGAATTCAATAAAAAAAAAGTTATAACTCAAAAAACATTTTAAGCCAAAAATATAAGCGGACAAAACTAAAGCACCCCCAATTTAAGGTACAGAAAAAAACTATTGAAATCAATATTTCTTTACGAATCCTTTATTCTGGATGACACACGCACATCTTTTAGGCATAGAGGATGTTAAACTATTAATTATTTCAGGTGATATTGCTTCCCAGGCTATTTTTTTTTTTGGCGGCTTCAAATAAATCTTCTTTGATTTTCCAATTTTCTCGCTTGATTTTTAAGTGACCGATCTCCCACAAGTTCTAGAATGGGTTAAGATCAATTAAATGCAAAATATTCGATCAACAGATCAATTATTTCTAGGCTAATTACAAAGTTTTTGCATACTGGGTGCACATCTCCTACTCACTCTGGAGGAAGACCACGTAAAACTTCGCGATATGAAGACTCCTGAACTAAAAGGACAATCCAAAATGATCCTACAGCGTCTTCTGATCACATACGAACCCGCTTACATTTAAAAATTAGCGAAAGAACGATTTTCAGAAGGGTTGTAGAGGCCGGATTATTTAGTCGACGACCAGCAAAAAAACCTTTCATATCGTCAAAAAATAAAAAAGCAAAACTTGAATTTACCAAGGCCCATCTCAACTGGAGTGTTCAAATATGGAGAATTGTGCTGTTTTCTGACAAATCTACGTTTAATTTAAAAGATTCAGAACATACGGAGTGTGCGCAGACGATATGAAATGTTTCACGATGTGAAAAATTTTTTTGCTGGTCGTCGACTAAATAATCCGGCCTCTACAACCCGTCTGAGTCCCTTTAGAGTCTAAAGCGACAAGCAATTGGTCGACCTACACCTGAAGCACGGAAGAAAAGAGCTTTACGAGCCTCAGAATCAGACGGGAAATGAGCATTGAGAATGGAAAATCTTCGTGTACATGCCGCTGAGACCCGTTGGCATGAATCACTTGAACACTAGAAACTGATCGAATGTGTACTACTCAGGCCCCTTCGTCTGAATCATCTGGACAACGGGAAACAAAATCAATAAAATAATTCAAAATTAATTGGATATTTGTGTAAGGTCTTTCCTTCAAATTTATTGTAGTTGGTGGCGCAACAACGCGCGCAGGGTACAGCTAGTTAAGAATAAAAAAATTAAATAAATATTCACTTGTTATTGCAAGAATTTTTCTTAATGAAAATATTAGAAAATATTTTAAATACCAAAACGTATAATGACTTCAAAAGAATCGAAACAAATTTCGATAATAGCATATCATTACTTAAGGGGAATATGAAAAAATTTAAGAAAAATAAAAAAAATTATACGAAAACCTAATTAAATACATACATACACCAAAATACAGTTTAATGTAAAATTTATTCACAAGATTAATGAAAAAAAGAATTAACGCAGAAATGTATAAAAATTTGCCGCCAATTGTTCTTATACAGAGGATTACGACGATGGCTGGCTAGCGAATGATGATGATGACGTGATGATGGTTTTAATTTTACAGCTATTTACACGTCATACTGACCTTAACACCGAGTTGTTGTCATAAGAATAAGAAAAAAGGCGAATGGCGTGCGCCAAACATGTGAATGAATGAAACATGCTCAATTCTAAATTTGTATGCTACCTACTCTTGTGTTTTATTTTGTTTATGTTCTGTTTTTCAGTTTCTGTTTAGTATTTAAAGATTTAGGGGGTGCCGATGAGAATTTTCCTTTTGTTTACTGTGCATGATTGTTATTTTGCATGCCGCTATTTGTGCTTAAATTTTAATGGTTAAGAAACAGTTGGCATCTGTTTGTCTGTCATTTTATATTATAACCATTTTTATATGCAGAAAAAAAATAATAACTTAAGATTTATAATACATATTCACAAAAAATACATTAATTTTCTGTTTATCAAAAAACTAGAGCATGCGATTTACGATCGTACAAAGCCAGGGGATTAAGGGGCAAATGCAGAACTGTCTGCTAAAGATAAAATAAAAATAGCATTTTTGTATTATAATATTATCGATATACATAAATTAGTGTTAAAATAATACAATACAAAAAAAAAATTAATAAATAAAAACAAAGTAAAATGTCTAGAAGTGTTTTGACTGCCAGAAGACGAAAAAAAATCCTGTATAATATAAAAATGTGTTAATCGAACTTATTTAAATCTAAAAAATGTATCAACTTCAATTTAGTTTTTTATTTTCTGTAGTTCAAAAACAGTCTATTAATTAAAAACATTGTAATCTTTTTGGGGCCTTTATGTCTACGACAATTGTTATGAAAATATGCGAAATGCTAAATAAATTTGCCAACACTTATGTTCATACATATAGTATTAATTCATAAAGCGACAAATATTTGACGGGGTTAATTAAATTTACCCATTCATCATAAGAAAACCAGTTTAAAACCAGACTTTTGCAAATTGTCATTTATTTTTTCCAATATGTATTCTTCTTTTAATTGGGCGTTCGCATTTTTAAAAAACTTTTATTACAGCAAAAATACTTTTTTATTAAACTATTGAATATACAATACAATTCACTTTTTTAATAACGAATTGGAAGAGATTTTAAACGGTTAAATTTAATTTTCATTCATTAGTATGTATAAGCTGTTTTAAGCGATATATAGGGACGATATCTTTTTGTCCATTATGTATACGATACATACATACACAATTGGCCATTACAACCCTTCAGTCAGGATTACGGCCTAGCTTTCCACACCACTCATGTTGTGAGCCTTAATTTTATATTTGAGTGGCGGGACCTACAGTTTAACGTCAACTCGGAACAACAGATTTTTGAGAAACTTTTTCATGGCAGGTTTATTTACTTTCAGAGTTTTGTGCCAGAAATCTGCTGAGAGGAAGTTTCCGAAGTAATGTTTTTTTTTCATATTTCATTTCGATGTCTGGCCTGGGGCTCGAACCCTGACTTTACGTCTAATAAGCGAACACACTACCTACTAGACTACGGCGAGTACTTATGTATACGATATATATGTTAATAAATTTTTTCTCTATATTGATCTATTCGATACCATCAATTTAAATTTATTCCAGGAGTGTTACTAATTCGCCTAAACTTTTATCTTTGAATTTTTGTTCAAATATAAATTAGATCCATCCGTTGTTGTAGCCAATAACTAGAGCTGGTTATCGGCCAGAAAATGTATAGTTTTCAGAGAGATTAGTTGTTTCGACAATGCTTACTACAATGCTTAATACTCGTAATAGCAGCAGTAGGCCTAAAAGCGTTAAGTTTTCGATTAAGACATGAGTGAAGTGTGAGTTGTTCGTTCTCATAACTTTTGATTTGACAACTTTTGTTCTAAGACATATTTTGACTGTCTTTCCTACAGCGAATCAAGTTTTACTTTCAAGTCGCCTTGCCAGACAATAGAAGGCAGTCGTCATTTCCGTAGGCTTTATCTTTTATTCGTTTCCTGAGTTTCTACGTAATTCTTCTGTCATAGCCGAAGCACGATTCATTTCAGAATTTGATCAAACATTAATAACAAAAAAAAAAAAAACCCCGCAAAAATATTTTTAAAGATCATAAATATTCCTGGAATAATCTCTATTATTTAATTCATACTATCCTGAACGACAAAATAAGTGAAATAATTTACTTTGTTGTCATTTTGAGGGAAAGTTAGTTGACCCAGAACGACAGCTTGTCAGACAACCAAACTATTCAATGTAAAAGTACGCCCCCGATAAAGTATTTCCTGAACGCAAACAATATCTCAATAATTTACAGAATTATTATCTTAGGACAATCTCTAATAACTTCTAGATAGAGCCGTACAGTACAGTACCCGGAGGTCGAATTGACCCATTGTTCAACTGTTTCAGATCGCAGTTAGCGACCAAATCTCGCTGTGCCCCGTGATAAAACCGACAACCAACCTTAAGCTGGCTTATCCAAGCCCAGCAGCCAACCTGTTCTCTTACTGTCCACAGCAGGCCATAGACATCTAGAAACAAAACATCCCGATCCGTTCCCCCAACGTCTCTGCTCTTCCTCCCCGACCCATCCATTGATGAGGCCGTAGAGATGGCAGACTCGGGGGTCAGGACCAACTATTAAATCGCTTCCAGAAAGCGAACCTAACATAGCGAGGGCATCCGCCGTCTCATTGCCCAGTATTCCGCTATGACCCGGAAGCCAGCATAGACCTCAACGACTATTTGCACTCACGAACGAGCCGTGATTTGCACCAGACAGACGCAATGGATCTAAGGGCAGCCTGACTGTCAACGAAGATCACGTAAGATTTCGAATCCGAAGCTGGGCCACCAGCTATGGCCTCAATAGCCTTCAAGATTGCGAAATTCTCCGACTCAAATCCGCTGCAGTCATCATTCAACCTGAAGTGGAGTTCAAGACTGAGTTCCCTACAGAAAACCCCAGGAACTGTACATCCACCTAAATATTCCTATAATCGATTTAAACACAATCGGTTCCAGTATAACGGCCTTTGGATTAGCTATTGTAATTGTAATTTAATGTATATTTCTTTTAATAGATCTGCGGCTTAACGTGAATCATCAGAACCTTTTTTTTTTTGGATTTTTCTACATTCGTTTATTTATTTCATAACTTAAAAATAATTATTTTTGTTAAGTATGCAGGAATGTGTGCAATATCACGGCCGACTTTGTGTACAAAATTATTGCTGATTCTGTGAACTTTAGTTATTGAGATCAAAATGTGTTGTTATTCTGTGCTATGTTAGATTGCAAATCGTAAACACAAAATCTAGAAATTCACATACATTTAGCCATAGAACTGCATTACTTTATTTCAATTCCACGTAAGTTTAACTTTTATTATGTATAAAATTAATTAATTAAGATTAAGATTATTTTTTGTTTCTTGTAAACATTTTAAATTCAAACAGGATATTCTACAATAGTTACTATTTTTACATTCTCATTCATTCATATACGATACGAAATGCTAATTGAATTATGTTAATTAAAATATGTTAACTAACATTTAAAATCAATTTAACAGTTTCTATTAAATCTATAATGAAAGTAATAATAAATGTGAAATTTGTACTCTTTCAATGTGTTTGTTTACACGTTCACGTTGTTTACAAATAAAAACTCCCCTACATAAGAGAGCCAAAATAAAAATAAAAAGGAAAACCAGCACTAATGCATAAAAAGTTATTTTGGTCAGTTAGTGTAAGTACACATGAGTTCTACTTCTAATTAATTAACAGCACAATTGTTTATTTTCATAAAAATTAACATCCGTAAAATTTCCACGAATCCAATTAGAATTTTTGTGTTTTTGTTTTGTATCCAATTTTTTTTTTCAAAATAATAATTAGAATTTTTATTGTTTATTGTTTTTGTTCTTTCTTCTTACCTTTTCTGAGCGCTTGCCATTTCTGGCAATGATAAATTTTGAGTATCATTTAACTTGTTGGAGTTCTTATTTGTATTGTTATTATTTAATGGGTTATATTTTGTTGATGAAGTTGTTGTTGTAGTATCTTCATATTTTATATGTTGCGGTAGATTTAATGATTCACTATTCGCCGCACTCATAACAGCACAATTAACAAAACTGATTACATTTGTGGTAAATAAAATGAAAATCAATGCATTTACAATAAAGGGGGGACAGCTAAACAATTTACGACCACTAAATGAACGTAACGCGAAGGCGACATTTCCCTTTAACCCTAAACGAAGACGCGCCATTGATTTTCCGCTTTTCACTTTGTGTTTCTGTTTACATCCATTACCACTAATACCACTACAACTATTTGCCGTTAATATTATTGGAGAGGTACTTTTTTTTCTGGGGGTCATTTTATCAATATTTTCATTTTCACTATTGGAATTTCTAGTCCGTCTTTGGAATTTTTCATAACGTGTTAAGGGTTCAACTTCCACCATAACTTTATTTAATTCTATGCTTAATAAATTACTTTCAATGTGTATAAAAGTTCGCTTTTTTTTTTTGATTAAATTAACACTTTTTTCTTTTGATTTATCAAGATCCACTAGCGAGGCAAAAAAAAATTATTTTCCTAACCACAAAACGTATAAGAAATGTCTTCCACTTTCCTGGTCCAACTGGCACAACCTCTCGCTTTGCTGACTTCTGTTTGACTATTTTTATTTATTTTCTTCCTTTTCATTCTTCTTCCAACAAAAACTGAGTTGCCAAGCGCTTTATTTATATCATTAAACATAGATGTTAAAAAGGGGAGTAGTTCACAATGTAAACTAAATACGTTGTTTTAATTACTTGACCTTTTTAAAAATTGTTCAATTTTAATTTCAAGTATAATTTTTACTAAGTAACGATATAAATATTATAAACAAAAATATCCAATAGTAAATAAAAATAATATTTAAAAATATCTGTAATTTTAATTATGACAGTTAAAAATTAAAAAAAAAAGTTAAAAATAAAAATTTATATTTATTTAAAGAACTGAATATAATCGATAATTTTTTTCATATTAACTAAAATTTGGTATTTTATAATTAATTATGAATTTTCTTTTACTAAAATGTGCATAATAAAAAATGTATAATAATTTACAGGGACCGTAACTGTTATAACTTTTATCGTAAAAGTCAGGAAATAAAAGTAATTTTTTGACTTTTATTTTTTCGAGCAGAAATAAAAGTTATGTTTTGACTTTTATTTTTTGAGCAGAAATAGCAGTTATTTTTGACTTTTATTTTTAAGAGCAGTAATAAAAGTTATTTTTGACTCTTATTTTTTCGAGCAAAAATAAAAGTTATTTTTGACTTTTATTTTTTCGAGCAGAAATAAAAGTTATTTTTTAACTTTTATTTTTTCGAGCAGAAATAAAAGTTATTTTTTGACTTTTATTTTTTCGAGCAAAAATAAAAGTTATTTTGGTTTTTTCAAACCAAAGATTAGTGTTTAATACACCCAAAACTTAATTCTAATAATTTTCTGACATAACTTTAATTTTTTTAAAGAATTTTTTAATAAATATTATGAATTCATCATGAATTGAAACAAAAGTAACTTTTATTTCTGCTCGAAAAAATAAAAGTTGAAAAATAACTTTTATTTCTGCTCGAAAAAATAAAAGTTAAAAAATAACTTTTATTTCTGCTCGAAAAAATAAAAGTCAAAAATAACTGTTATTTTTGCTCGAAAAAATAAAAGTCAAAAAATAACTTTTATTTTTGCTCGAAAAAATAAAAGTCAAAAAATAATTTTTATTTCTGCTCGAAAAAATAAAAGTCAAAAATAAGTGTTAATTTTGCTCGAAAAAATAAAAATCAAAAAATAACTGTTATTTTTTTCTAAAAAATAAAAATCATGTTTTTAAAAAGCATCGCATTTTATAAAAATTTGGTCCAAGACAACCAAAATGGTATACTTGGTTTTGTTCTCCGACATTTCCTTGTGGTTGCTTTTTTTAATTAAAAATTCAAAAATAACAGTTATTTTCGGTCCCTGATAATTTATGCTGAAATAAATAAAAATATTCTAATACACCAATACCCCGGTTTGCGTCGCTAATTGGGACTGAAAAAATGAGACGCAAACCGAAACGACGCAAACTGAAGCAGAATTTTCAATTTCAACTTTCAGACTGAACTTCACTCCACGAGATATAGTTCGAAACTAATAACTACGCTTAACATGTAAAACAACGCACACCTGCAAATTTGCTTTCTACTAAACGGGAAATCCCCTTTTTCTGCTTTAGCTTTGTAAAAACATTTTCATATCAACGACGCAAATCGAAGCATTTACGACGCAACTTTGAAGCCATGCGACGCAAACTGAAACAAAAACGACGCAACATTGAAATTCCAGAAACTTAAAAAAAGACGCAACTTCGAAGCGACGCAAATTGAAGCGACGCAAATCGGGGTATTGGTGTATTTAAAATTATCTGAAATGTGAGGTTAAATTAAAAAATTATTTCAAATTTAATTTTTATTGAGCCAACTTAATAATTTTTTCAAATTAATTAAATTTGCTTAAGGGTCCTATCAGAGACTATGGTCTGTTACACTACGCCGCATTTCAACAAGAATCGACACCATTTTTGACATTAAAAGTTCCTCCCTTTATTTCTTCTGAACTTTATTTTTCCATCTTCAATACAATGGACTTTCCCGTATGGTTAATTAGAGAAAAAGTTTAAAATAATAAACAGATAGCAAACGCTTTTATCTTCGACGAAAATTGTGCCAAATACTGACATTTTCTTAATAATATTGTAAAATGTCAACAAATAACACAAATTGCCTTTTAGTTAGTAAAAGAAATTTCGAGTGCCGACTTCTGTTTAATAAATAATTTCACTTTATTTTATAAAATGTTATAACAAAATCAATCAATCTCTAATATAAATATAACATAACCTCTGGTTATTTTAGTCAATAAAAATTTCACTTTATCAAAGTCGTACATCGTTAGGAGAAATATGTATTTGAATGTTGGAATCTTCTGTAGTCAAACTACTTTGAGGTGTATAACTATTGTCATCGTCTAGAACTAGGGAGAAGCGTTTCATAAGACAACTTCTAGCATCGCAGAGACTTAACGATAAATCCAGTTTAATATTTTCATTTGGCACATTTAATTTGGTTGCATCAGTACGTTGCAATTGCAACGTAAATTTACCATTCGTCAGAGAACCTTTAGTATTTAATGATTTTAAGGCGCTATTGGCTGTATTTATGGACCATTTCTGAGGAGCATCCGAGGTGAATTTTAATTGATCATCCAATATTATTGAAACTAGTAAATTTAATTGTTTGCAACGTTTCAGAGGTATAGATTTTATTAATTCTAAGCCGGAGCGTAAAGGACCATCGGTAACAGTTTCACCAGAATCACTTAATGTTACAAAATTTAGAGGAAATGCTTCGGCTAGAAGAGATTTCATATCGACGCGTAACAATTGATGATTATTAGTATCGGAGACAATCAAAATTTGGCCACTTGAATCAAAGCATAAGCCAGCAGGTTCATTAAATTGTTGCAATTGTGTTGGATTTTTATGTTGTGTTATTGGCAGAGTTTCAACAGCGCTTGCATCGATGTCAATAACCTTCAATTTATGATTATAAGTGTCAGCAACATAGACTTTGCCATCAATGTGATTATAAGTAACTCCTAAGGGATGTTGCAATTTAGCTGCATACTGCTTGCCATCCACATCACCGAAAGCGAACAGATTCTGGAAAATGAGAAAATGGATATCCGAGATATGTTATGTTCTTCAAAGGTACGATAGAAAATTATAAAGCGGGTTGTTTATACATATATGTTGTTTTAGATTCTACTTTTTCACTTACCTGCGGATTACGATCTCCACCTACCACCGCCAAAACTTTGCCATCAACCATTGACGCTTTGCGTATACTTGAACTTTCGCTGTCCGCTATAAACAAATAGTCTTTCGCCATAGCCAAGCCAGACGGTTGTGCAAATGCTGCATTTTGAGGATATGAATTATTGCGGTTCTCTTCCATGCCATTGCCAATAAGTGATACACAAATACGTGGTTCAAATTTTCTAAATTTCCACCAAATCATGCCTTCCGGAAAGTAGCCCCATATTTGATGAGTACCAGCCATTGATATCAGTATGATGGTTTTCTCAGGTACATTTTGTTCGTCCAAGTGAAATGACATATCCATATCACGGGTTCTAAATACTGCCACATCCCAGGGCGAGGATATTTGCTGTAGCGGACCTATTTTACCGCCTAAACGGTCATTACCTTGTTGACCGGTACCAGCTAGAGTTTCTACTAGTTTAGAACTTAAAGTAATTTGGCGTATAGCATGATTTTCAGTATCAGCTACTATGAGTATATCCTTGTTCAGAAAAGCTACACCTTGAGGACAGTTAAAACGTGCAGACTCTAAATTACCATCTGCTAAACCAGGCAAGCCGCTACCAATTTTATGCAAAACTTCGCCAGTTTTATTGAAAATTAAAATACGATGATTGCCAGCATCGGCTACAGCAAAATTCCCTTCTTCGCTAAGAGCAATTTTGGCGGGAAATCTTAATTTAGAGGCGGGCAATAGATCTATAGAAGGTTTCAAAGGTAAACTAAAGTTTTTAAGCTCTTCTTTTTGATTAAAAAACCACAAAGCTTGCTCGATAAAACTTTCTAAAAAGTTGGCATGACCCTCTCCCATGAGCATTAATAACGGGGCTCCACTAGGAGCCAGAACCATTAGTGTGGGCCAACATCTTACACCTATTGCACGCCATAACGACATACGAGGGTCATTAACAATGGGATGTTCTATGCCATAGCGTTGGACTGCTGCCAAAATGTTAGCAGCGTCTTTTTCGTTTTCAAACTTGGGACTATGAACACCCACTACAACTAGGCCTCGTTCGATGGGATACAGTTTCTCGAGAGCATTTAATTCGGGCAATATATGCATGCAGTTAATACAACAGTAGGTAAAGAAATCTAAAAGTACTAACTTGCCCCTGAGCCCTTCCATAGTTAGGGGTTGACTCACATTAAACCAATCAAGATCTGCATTAAAGAAAAATAAAAAAAAACAAAAATATTAACTCTTTCTGTCCAATTTGAAAAGCATTGGCGAATACATATACATATGTATGTATGTATATTCGATTTAATCATGTTAGACAAATGGCATCTCTTGGCCTAGTAAACGTTTCTAAGCAATGTTTGACTATTTTTAATTATTTACCTTTCTGAAACTCATAATTTTGTTGTCTTAACACATCTAAAGCACTATCGGCTTCCCAACGCCTGAGAAAATCTTGGAAAACTTGAGCCTTTGCTGTTGCATCTTTTGCTGCTCTATGGCGACCTTGCAGCTCTTCAGTTATATAAGCCAACATATCCATGGGTTCTAAATCCTCGGTATCCATTCTTGAAAATAAACTTCGTATAAATCTCGTTGATTTTCTCAAAAACTTCATAAAATAAAAGAATTTGTTCGTGATAGGAAGAATAGTGATTTCACTATAGTCAATCAAAAAAGGTAAATATGTCAACTTTCGAAAGAAGATGTGTTTAGTTGACATAACAAAAATAATTAGGTATTGTCAACTACTTGAAAGGGTAAAAGCGTTGAAAGGATATCCAAGCAATTTAATTCTTTTAACGGTTTTTAGATTTAAAATAATGAAAATTCTATTCTATCAGCTTAGCGCAATTACTTGATATGTTTCTTTTGAAGCATTAAAAGCGTCTGTTTTCTATTTGACGATATTGATGCTTAGTTATTAGATTTCGTTTACATTAAGGTCCCGATTATGGTTCACAACACATAAATGTTGTGTTGTAACAGAGACAACACAACATTTATTACTTTCTTGATTATGGTTTACAACATCTAGATGTTGTGTATGTCACAGCGTTGCTCTTCAATGTTAGTATACTTTTCCTTCAAAATACAACCCTGAGTGTATAAAACTGCCAATTGAAAACAAAAATTATTACGTTAAAAAAACAAAAAGCCTACATAAAACACAAACTTTAACTCTTGTTAAAACATGACAATTAAAAATAAAGGCTAGTTTTATTAGCGTTTATATTTTATGTATGTATTGCAATAAATTCATTTCAAAAGTACTTCAAATTAAAATATATAAATATAAAAAAACCTTCTTATCACATTAAAATTTATTTAGATCACATAGTTACTTAAAGCTAAAATACAAATTCATAAATAGTTTACATTTCAAGTTTTTTTTTTTGGTTAAAAGGAGTTTGGCTTTTAATAATTCATTTTGTAATTCAGCCTTTTCCCTATTTATTTCTAGCATTTTTTATTTATTTGATAATTTTTATATGAGCCCTTCTCAAGATGTTTTAATGTAAGCAATATCTCCTGTAGGTTCTTTTCTTGCCTTTTTAAGGTTTTTATACGCTCATCCCCTATCTTATTTTTTGTATTTTGTAGCTTTTCGACAACTGCTGTTTCCACTGGTTAGTGCTAGTTGAAGGCCCTTCAATTTCGTGTGACGATTCGTCCTGAATTTGTAATCCCATTGCAGATCCATTTGGATTTACTTTCCATTGCATAAACACAAACTCTACGGTGCTCTGCTCCAATTTCCAGCTAATTTCCGTCGACGGACTACCACCTTGAACGTTTTTTTCTATTGGCAGAGAGTTTTCTTTTCAAATTGGCTTTATAATGAGTCCATGCCTTAAAAATGCTACAATTCATCTACTAACCCTTTGACATTCTTTTGAAACTCTAACGGGTGGGCCCAAGTCATTTAGCTCCAATGAAAATTTCTCCCACGTCCCTTTGTGCTGATTCTTATTTGCTCCAAATCATAACTTGCCAATGTCAGGATTTGCTGTCATGAACTCGATCAGCTTTTCCTTCTGCT
This sequence comes from Sarcophaga rosellei, assembly GCA_930367235.1. Lineage (NCBI taxonomy): Eukaryota > Metazoa > Arthropoda > Insecta > Diptera > Sarcophagidae > Sarcophaga > Sarcophaga rosellei. Next base: position 70,398,114 of record OV884019.1, read on the forward strand.
TGTTAGTGATTATTTTTCTATAAAATATTTTCAGTTATTTATAATTTTTAAAATTTCCAAAAAAAAATTATATGCACTGTTTTATACATATACTTATAAATTTTTATACATTTTCTTTTTTAAACTGAATGCGGCAACAAGACAACACCTAATGAGCTGTTGTAAGTTTTTGACAGTTCTGACAACACTTAAAAACAACTGTTGTAAATCATAATCGGGCTATGTGAACACACACAACATAAAGTACAACACTAGCGATAGATGTTGTGAATCATAATCGCAATTTTAAAACTACAACACTAAATTTACAACTGTTGTGAACCATAATCGGGGCCTAAATCTATGATTACGCTAACTGTCTGTTATGTTACTTATCATTTTATTGTAAACATGTATCCTCAACGTATTTCGTCAATAAATTACTATTATGAAAATGAACTCAATCTTAATTTACCCTGTATTACAACTTATACATGAAAAATTGTATGCAATTGCTTTTTAATTGAAATGTGTTTCACAGTCATTTAAATTATTAAAGATATTCACATGTGTTTTAGTTAAAAAAAAACAATTTTTAAATATGATTGGATATTTATAACGAAACTTAATAAACTTACTTATAAATCTACAAATTATAACATGCTTCTTAAGTAATTAAGGTTGCTTACTTGACCGCGAATGCGTTTCCCTGGAATAGAGCAAAAATTTTCATGACCATATATAACGTCGTTCTGTTGAATAGTTTTTAGTTTTTTTTATTTAAATATAATAAATGATTAGAAAATCAATCTAACTTATGTGTATTAAATAATTTTACTTCACAAAATTTGTTTTTATATTACAAAATAAACTTATTTTCACTTTTGTAAAAGAATCGCTTTTTTCTTAGATTTATAAACGAAAAATTACAGAAAAAAGTTTTAGTAACAATGATGACCAGAAATAATTGTTCTTAAAATGTTAAAATATTAAAAAGTGTTTCTCAAATCTTTGGATTTGTTCTTATAATTTTAGTTTAGATATACAAACACCCAAATTGGGTAGGTAGTTTATTACATAGACTTTCTTGATCATTTCAAAAATAAATGCTTAGTTTTTTTTTTAGAAAACAAAAGCTTAAAATTGTACATAAGAAAAATTAAACGCATCCAAATGGTAATATGTATCTGTTAAAATGTTAAAAGTTGTCTCTATGGTATTAAAATTTAACGATGATTGCGGCAAATTTCTTCGGCTTTCTCAGTATCACCAGCAATTTTGCAAACCTCTGCCAAGAGATTTTTTAGAATTGTTGCCTGACGTCCTTGTGAACCGTCCAAAGTTATGGTTGGTATAAAACTGATGGCAGGCCTTAAAGCGTGAGTGACATCTCCATTTAATTTAAGCAGTTCACTGCCATTTGAACTATCATAGCACTTCTGTATGAGATCAATATTTTCGATTTTGTGCTGTTTGGCACACTGTAAAGGAAGAATGTTTAATTATAATATTTGCGTAGGGAGCGTAGGTTTCCAATAAATTAATTAGTTTTGCTTCCAAGTAGAATTAACGTTATATTTTAAAATGTATCAGGCAAGGCAAATTCTATAAGGTAACCGTAACTCTACAACAAGTACAACTATCCAAAAACAACACGCATTTTGTTTTTGTTAAACTTCCATTCGGATGTCAAAATAGGAAGAAAAAAAATGGAAAAGAAAAAAAAATTAACAACAACACACAAACGCACAACAAACACACACAAATTTTGACAGCCCAAGACCAGTCAGCTGTTTCCTCGGGGTCACTTGTTATGAATTCACTTTGGTATCAGGTTTAAATAATATTTATTTTAATTAATCCAAAAAACAAAAAAAAAACGATATTATTGTGGTATAGAAAAAGAACTGTGTATTTCGCACATGTTTAACGTTTAAAACTATAAGATCATGAGCCTCAACTACAAATTTGTAGTTGCCGAAAAAATATTTTTACAAGTGAATTTGCTGTCTGTGGCTGAGTGTGAGACCATCTTGTGTAACTGGCAATGCCACTGAAGTATGGCTAGCATCCATAATCGAGCCAATAGTGTCGGCATGATCAGCATGAAATGAATATTTTAACATATACTACATATATTGCATCAATCGATATTGAGCTCCAATTAGCCTGTCCGAATCTAGACGCAATTTTACAATACCTCTTGCTTCGATCTGACTGATACAGTGCAAGCTCGATTATCGCAACACCCCAATTTTTGCAACATGCTAAATTTTTACAGTCATTCTCTCATGCAGCCTGTTGCAATTTGTTGTACAACACAGTTGAATGAGATAATTGGTCGTTTTTACTAGGGGTGTCAAAATATCGATGGCACTATCGATAGTATCGATAGTTTATATTTTTCGTCACTATCGATGTTTTTTTTTTACAAAATATAAACATTTAACTATTACCGATAGTTTTTTTTCACTATCGATAGTAAATTGAGGGGTGTCGAAACAAAGGCAGCAATCTCCACTTTTGTAGTTTTCGAAATTAATAATAAAAACTTGAATTTTTAAAGACAATTGTATTTTATAATGAATTTTTTTGTTAATTAGTATAGAAGAAAAAGATAAATATGCCGACCAAGTTTGATCCATATCCTCACTGAAGTTTTTAGGAAAATGCGAACTGAAATTTGGAGGTTGAGTTAGTTTCAACAAAGTGGAGATTGCTGCCTTTGTTTCCACACCCCTCAAATGTTCCACCACTAACTTTTTGTTTGCATTTATAAACTGGTGAATCCCACAGTATTATTATAAAATGGAGAGTGAAGTAAAGACATTAACTGACTAACATGTGCTACTTAGATGTATTTATTTATCACTAAAACAATTATTTTATTTCCAGACACGTTCAAGTGATATGAAAGAGATGCAAGTACTTGCTTTTGTGTATTTGTATTTGTGTATCCCAGCTACCTCGACTGAGTCGAAAAGAATGTTTAGTAAAGCTGGTCAAATAGTTTCGGATAGGCGTACAGAATTAAAAGAAAATGTAGATATGCTTCTTTTTAAAAGCAAGAACAATTGGTTGACTGACCCTTCATCTTAAATACTTCATATTTAATTTTTTGATTTTTGAACTAAGGAATAAAGTTCGGTTTTGTTTATTTTTGTTTATACAAAATGCGCTATTTAGTATTTTAACCTATTAAATTCAAATATGTATATAAATGTATTATTTGAGAGACTCCGATAGTGTTACGATAGTATCGCCGATATATCGATATTTTTTATAAGAACTGATAGTTTAGATTCGATATATCGATATATTTTTATGAACTATCAAAAACTATCGATGGTGCTACTATCGATAGTTTGACACCTCTAGTTTTTACCACACGTTCCGATTTTTCAACCAACTGTGTATTTATAATTTTTTTGTGGTATGTATTAATATTCATAATGAGTTCGGAAGTGTTTACATTAATGGTCTCATAGATTAATACAGAATTCTGACATATTTTTGTATGCCTAAACGAAATTACACATTTATTTTGCCGCTTTAACTTATTTTTTGTTTGAAATGTTGTGGCGTGTTTACTTGTGGCGTTAAAATTGAAAAGGCGAACGAGACAAAAAAGCGCTCTTACTCGTACCAATTTGGATTTCAATTTCACCGTCGATCAAAATTTTTTGATTTTCATTCTACAGACGACAAACAGTTGGCCAACCAGTTATAATTTGTCGTACAACTTGATCAAGTTGTAAATTGCAGTCGACGCGTGTCATTTACACAGAAACGTAGATTCAAATATTGTCACCCCTCACCGCTGTTTGACTTACCTTATGAAAAGCTTCTTTGGGCAAATGATTATCACGTATCATACAGGCTACAACTTCAAGACGCGCCAGCGCATCTTGTACCACTTCAGTGACACACGCATGATATGTGTTGGCCTCACATTCTAAGTGGCCATGTTGGCAATCGAAACGATAACTGCCATCCGGATTGGTATAGGTGGTGGCTTTACCATAGGGTATCAGTTGAACATCCATTAAAGGTGCTGCCTCCCTATAGGCAGGCAACAACTGTTTCATTATAAAATGTTTACTATCAGGGCAAAGGGCTTCATAGAAGACAGCTACAATAATCGGAGCTCCTGGTGCTCTTCTATAACTTTGGGTTTCCTATGAATATTAAAATAACAAACCACAAGAATTATTTTTGTACCTTTAGTCTGGGTTTATTTTTAACATATATTTAGTTTTTTTTTTTGTAGAAAACCTACGTGGCTTGTTTTATGTTTAAGTTGTTGTTTATTTTGTACCACCTGTGTCTGCTGGGGGTACCTGTTCATACTTACGGCCAATAGGGTTCCATTGTACAGGAGGTAGCGTATTAGCAGAAATGTCAATACAATAACGATTAATAATAGAAGAATACGCTTACGTGTTGCCGAAACCATTTGTATTATTTACTTGCTTTTCTGTACTGGAGATTTAATTAAATTATTTGTGATATTTTGTTAAACAAATTTTCATTTTTTTCTTCACTGTGCGTTTATTTGTATTAAAATAATAGTACAACAACAATGGCAATAAAACAAAATTGAATGTCAATTAGTTTAATACAGAGTTGCAAAAATTAGTAGTAACATATTATTCTACAGTGAAGTAAAATACTGTTATGGTTAGTATTCAAAGCCGCGCTTGACATTTTACAATAAGTTAAGAAAATTATTAATATTTTTAATTTGTGCAATCTTTAATTTGTGCAATAGTTATAAACTATTAAATATTAATTAAATATATTTTTTAATATGCGTTTATCAAATTTGGTTATTTCTTCCCTCTATGATGATTTCTTTTTCAGAAGTTGGACACAATATTTTTATTTTCTGGCAACATTGTCAACCACTATTAAATTTTTTGTGAGTATAATAATCACAACAAACATAATGCTACACTGAACACACCTCACAGTAATTATGACATTTATCGTTGACACATGTACAATGTGCTTGATGCATTTGCTTTTTAAATAAGAAATTTTTGTAAATATTACTATTTTAATAATAAATTGAATAAAAACAATGGCTAAAAGACTGCAGGAGTACGTAAAATACACTACAAAGGAGTTGGATTTGTATACACAAACGGAGGGATCGTGTGTGAGTAAAATTAACACCAATTTGCATGTGTCAATGGGACCATTTTGTCTGGCAGATTTTAAACATGTTCTAATGGCCCATCTAGTCCGGAGTAAAGTGGGTTTTTACGATGTCCATTTAGAGGGTATTGTATTGGATATAAAGAAGATAAAAGTTCTTGGGACCACGGGGGCAATGAGAGCCGACGACGCGCGTATCCATGTTAACATTAATGCCGATGTTTATGTTTTTAAGCCTGTAGAAGGAGCAGTGCTCACGGGCGTAGTGAAACACATAGGCCCCCATCAAGTTGGTGTTATACTGTATCGTGTGTTTAATGCAAATTTAAGAGTAACACAAAAGGTTGATAAAGATGAGGTGCAAATGGATCAGGAAGTCAAGTTTCGCATACGCAAATATAACTTGCAGAATGTGTTTCCATATATTGATGGTGAACTTTTGACACCAAAAGCTGAAAAAGCTCTAGCTAAGGGGGTAATGTATACTGGAATATTAAAATAAAAAAATAAAACTAATTAAATCCCTTTTTTCAGAAAAAAATCACTTTCAAACAGGAGGATAATGCAGACTCTGGCATTGAAGAGAAGGAAGGAGCCCATGAAGTTGATGATCTCTTGAGCCTTATAAAGACCGAAGAAAACTCTGAAAATGAGGATGATGTCGTCGAGAACCACAAGAAAGAAAAGAAAAAGTCAAAAAAGTCAAAAGAAAGTACCGATGATTCTGCAATAGCTGAAAGTCCCGTAGAGAAAACCACTAAAAAATCGAAAAAACGCAAAATTTCGAATAGCATTACCTCAACCGAGTCTGTTGGGATACCTTCAGCGAACAATATTAAACAAGAATCTTCAAATGATGATAATGATTCAATGCCACCTACACCGAAAAAGATTAAAAAAGAAAAACAAATTAGTCCTGCAAAGAAATCTAAAAAAAGTTCAATAGATTTGGATGTTAAAGTTAAGGAAGAAATCGATGAGGACGACTGATGTATATATTTGAATTGTTACTTTTACTTTTTCTAGATCTTGAAATTTTTCCTAATATTTGTTTTCAATATTAGAAAATTTTAATGTTTTAATTTTATTTCGTTTTAAGAGATTTAAATGTATAAATAATATCTACTGTTTTATAGACTACAAATATGAGTATTTTTCAGTGATTAGAAGTAAGAAGGGGTTAAAGAGAAATTTTATTTGTTAAATACTAAAAGTGTTTTGCAATAAGTTTTACTCATAGATTGTAAATGCTTTGCTAAAATAATTGGAAATTACTTAATTGCCATTAATAGGAACTTAAATTTTCGATGGAGTTATGTTGTTACAGATTTTGCTGCTTTGCAATGTATTCATAAACAGCCTTTTTGTAATAATTATTACAAAGATCTGATGATTTTCTCCAAGAACAAAGATAAATGTGTCCATTATGAATAGCTAGCGAACTTCGATTACGTTTCCAAGCAAATAAAAATTTGAGATTGCCAAAACAAAAATTTACACTCAAAGTTTTTGAATGTTTTTTGTCCATTGCAACTGGAAATGCAACTGTTGATATCTACAATCCAACCAAAAATTCATTGTATTTTATTTAGTACAAAATTTATGGGTAAAAATAACCAACTTCATAACTAATTGATCGAGACTTGTTTAAGTAGTAGCGACTAGAGGTATTTTGCACTGAAATGGATGACTTTCTTAGCCTTGAAAACTATCGCCATTTGAAGCATATTCTCGCATTTTTAGAGAAATACTTGGAGTCAAACAACTTGCTCCTTGGTCAGGGAAAGGCAAAACGATTTCCTTAGTTCTCGCAGAAGTTCTCTTCAATTTTTTTTCGGCAGTGGTACTGTTAAAGATGTAAATATTTGGTTTACGTATCGTCTAACAGCATTCTAATAGCATGATCAATTGCGTACCACAGGTGGTACAAGTCGCCCGATGAGACAGTTCAGTAGGCTCCACTGGTGGTACGCGGCGCCTGATAAGCCAGTCTAGTGTGGTGTGTGACAACTCTGTTACAGTCTTTTGCTGTAATCTGGACCCATAGAAATAATTATAGGCAGGGAACGGGAAGAAGCCTTTTATTACAGTTAACATTATTATGATAAGGATAAGGCGTTTTTTATAGGCTCTTATTAAACTCTTTCAGAGATTTTATAAAATTGTACATCCAGTCAAATTGTGACAATATGTATGAACGGAAAAAATGACTAAAAAGGCAATCAGACAGCAGGTGCTCATGCAACATATGGTAGAAAAAATGTGATTTAAAACTGAAATACAAAGTAGGAGTTAAAACAATAGACGGTTTGGATTAATCGTTTATCGTAGTCATCATTACGTCTGTTTCAAGTCCCACTATAAAAAAGGCATAAGGAAGCCAAATATAGATTCAACGGAATGTTCGAAAACCATCTTTGTCATAACAACGTGCTATGGTCTGATGAAAAGAAATTTGATTTAAAATATGATAATTTAAAATGTACAAAAAAACATAATTAGATAGAGTGACAGAACGTAAGCTTTTCCTCTTTTGACATATATAGGACCAATTGCCTAGATATCGGTAGAAACGACCCCCGTTGATTATATTAGGATATTCAATAGAGGAATATGTTTTCCTTGCCTTTTCCAAAAACTTTTGTTGTAACTGTAAAGACGTGGTTTAAAGAAAATCAAGTACCCGTTATGGAATAACTTTATCAGACGATGGATCGAATACCTATTGAGCACCCCTGTGAAGTCCTTAAGAATAAAATAGCTTCTTTTAGATAAACAAATAAGCAAGAAATGTTGAATTAAATTCAGGAAGCTTAAACCTTAAATTGTTTGTACACATTTACAGAAATTACCAAAGCGTTCAAATTCCCATGAAGCTATACTCTTCCTATGGTGGTTTGGTGGTCTAATGATTCAACTGGTATGATTTTCTTCATGATGGGCTCTGCTGATAGTTTGAAGGCCACCATATTTACAGGGGCATCTTTAAGTGTACAAGGAGGATTTATGGATTCCTTACAATTTGCGACTGAGGTAGGTTTTTGATTTTTACAACATTTTGTCTTAAAATTTAATGTTTTAAATTATTTTGTTCTTTTATTTTATTCTGCTATTGGCCAATTGTTTATTTTCTATGCCATTTCGGTATTTGGATCAGTAGTGTTTACCATTATAATGACTTTAAGTCAGGTAAGTTAAAAGAATTTAAAAAAGACAAATAAAAGTTGTCATTTATTTAAATAGTTGCAATTGAATTATTAAATTTTTTTAAATTTCAGGCTGCTGCTATTCTACTTTCTTGTGTTATATATCATCACAGCATTTCAGCGATGGGTATTATTATTAGTATTATTATTATTTTTGTTATTATTGCTAATTATAAAATAAATTATATTTTTTCAGGGACTAAAAATAATTGTTATTTTTTTCATTTAGAAAAAAAGGTTATGCAAAATTTCCCTTTATTTTTTTTAGGGAATTTTTTACCGTTATCATGAGATGTATATTATTTTGGTCGCCGCAACCAATATAAATGAGAAATATATTTTTTTGGTTATGAATAGCAGTTATAACAATCGAAGAAAAAAATTGGTTGCCAATAACCATTATCAAAAATAGTTTAACTTTTTGGTTAGTGTATTGCTGTCAATTTGGACAGATTTTTTAAAAACATTTTTACGCAAGTTACCGTTACTTATTACTGAGCATATACATATGAATTTTGTTTTTGGATTTCCATTCTTCATGTCTAAAATATTGAATAAAGTATTGATAGATGATCTAAAATGACCAACAAAAATCTAATTAATTGTGATAATGGTTATTGATAACCAAAAAAAATTTTTTGGTTGCTATAACGGTTATTCGTAACCAAAATAAAAATAAATCTCACTTAAATTGGTTACATTGACCAAAATTAAATATATCTTAAAATAATGGTTAAATACAACCAATATTTTTATTTGTCAATTTTAACAGTTAAATGAGAGTTTTTCGCCATTTTTCTTATAACCGTTACGTCCCTGTATTTTTTATAATAATATATCAAAACAAAAAATTTTGTTTTATAAGGGGGTATATTAATTTATACGTCAAGTTTTACTAGTCAAATAACTAGTCAACAGTGACCTATTTTTTAACACTTTTAATGTGTCAACTTTGACTGGTATGTGAGTCAAGTTTGACTAGTCAACTGTGACCACATATGTGGTCAACTGTGGTTTAAAAACTGCGAAATGGTGAGCAGGTTAGATATACAGCTGTGTGAAATATAATAGTAGCGCTGTATTAAATATATTTTACTTAAGTAAAAAAATTAATTTTTATTCAAGTTAAAAAAAGTTTGTTATTACATTTTATTACCTCAAGTCTAAACTATTGAAAAATATAAAAACTTCAAGACAAATATTAATTTTCCAAAGAAAATGATGCTAAATTGTTAAAAACCCCAAATATTTGACGTGCAAAAAAATAGTAGTAGCATTAGAAAACGTATCTGCAACAAAAAAATGTTGTCACAAGTGATTACTTCTGTATCTTATTTTGTTAGATATGCCTTAATATTTAGTTGAAAAGCCCTTATTGGCCATTATAGCTGTGCAGCGCCGCGGCATTGAGTCAACGAAGGATCTGCACCTCTCGATAGGAATACTTTCTCAAGCTGACCTCACAGACGTCCACAACTGCTCTACATTTCCCGGCTTATCTTTAAAAACACCCTTTTTTACATCGCCCCTAAGATGTTCAATTGGATTTAGGTCTGGGGACTGAGTCGGCCATTCTAATACCTCAATTTTATTTTCAGAAAACCAATTTTTTGCCATTTTACTGGTATGTTTGGGTTCGTTGTCCTGTTGGAACACCCATTTAAGCGGCATATCATATTCTGCATAAGGTAGCATGACAGTTATTAAAATTTCCACATGCATTGAGGAGTCCATGTTGCCTTTAATCCAAAATATGGGTCCTGTACCATTATAAGAAAAACAACCCCAAACGTTAATTTTTGCACTACCATGTTTTAAGGTCCTCATGACAAATTCAGGATCGTATTCCTTGTTCTTTGGTCTTTTTACATATTTTCTGGTGTCAGGATTTCCAAAAAGAATAACTCTGGAGTCATCTGTCCACAGAATATTGCGCCACTTCGACAGAGGCCAATGAACGTGAAGTTTAGCAAATTTAAGTCTGTTGCGGACATGTCTTGAATTCAGCAATGGTACTTTCCTTGGACTTCTACCCCATAAATTGTCTTTAATTAGATGTCGGCGAATAGTAGAGGTATGAACATCAAGCTCCATGTCCTATTTTATCTTTGTAGAAGTAACAAATGGGTCTTATGATACCATGCGTTTTATTCTTCTTGAGTCGTTGGGAGAAATTTTTGCTTTGAGTCCGCGAGTTTCTGGCTTTTGTTAAAATTTTTTCCAATTTGCAATAACCGTGGGAGAACGTCCTACAATATTTTGAATTGTGGGCGTCTGTGAGGTCAGCTTGGGAAAGTGTTCCTATTGAGAGGCGCAGATCTTTAGTTGACTCAATGACGCGGCGTTGCACAGCTGTAATGGCTAATAAGGGCTTTTCAACTAAATATTAAGGCATATCTAACAAAATAAGATACAAAAGTAATCACTTGTGACAAAATTTTTTTGTTGCAGAAACGTTTTCTAATGCTACTACTATTTTTTTGCACGCCAAATATTTGGGGTTTTTAACAATTTAGCATCATTTTCTTTGGAAAATTAATATTTGTCTTGAAGTTTTTATATTTTTCAATAGTTTAGACTTGAGGTAATAAAATGTAATAACAAACTTTTTTTAACTTGAATAAAAATTAATTTTTTTACTTAAGTAAAATATATTTAATACAGCGCTACTATTATATTTCACACAGCTATATGTTTTACAGTCGAAAAAATGCATATGTTAGAAAGAGAAGCAAAATCTCACGTACACGAATGTTTACGTCAAGATTTTCACATTGCCCTTAATAACTTGATGGGAAGTTGGGACTAGTTTATACGTCACACTTTACGGTCAAATAACTAGTTATTTTACTAGTCATGTTCTGGTAGGGTTGATACTCTATTGTTTCCCTGAAATTTATATCCGTCTTGGGAATTCAATAAAACCGGTAATGCCAACAGGTGAGAGATGAGACATAAAGCAGTTTGAGAAGAAATTTGCATAGTTGGCTGGAGTACAGGAACACAGGAAAGATTGTTCTGATGGAGAGCATCAACAACAGCAGCAACAGCAGAGAGTCTGTAAAATTTGTATTTCATTTACCTCACCTCATTCCCAGAATCACCTTCAAACATCTCCTTGGTCTCATACTCAGACGATTGTATGGTCTTTGCTTCGGGCGTAAGCATTGATGACAACAGTACTGAAATAACGAATTACCTTATGTCCTTGGTGGAATTTTTCCGTAATAGATAATTACGTATGTCTGCGCCTAAATCATCGGTTTCTCTCTTCACGACATGGACGAAGGAAGTAAGAAGAACTTTAAACGTCGAAGTGGAGGGCAACATCATTCCCACGGTTCGGTACCCTAAGATTCTCGGGGTCATCTTTGACAACTTACTGCACTTCGCTGCACATGCGACCAACATCAACGCCAAAGTGAAGAAGAGAAACAAGGTCCTAAAGGCATCAGCAGGCACCACATGGGGAATGACCAGGGAAACCATCATCACCACTTATAAGGCTATCGGACGGTCATTCCTCAATTATGCTGCTCCAATTTGGACATCATTCTTGAGTGAGACACAATGGCGGGTATTACAGATGACACAGAATAACGCCCTACGAACAGCCACCGGATGCGTAAAGATGTCCAGTATAGACCACCTCCACGATGAGTCCAAAATACTGACAGGAAGCACAATGAGCTACTGACTAAACAATATCTCATAGCCTGCTACCTGCCTACCCATCCAAACCGCCGCATAGTCATGAACGATCCCCCTCCTCGCCGCATAAGACATTACCTCACAATTTACAACTCGGACATTACTCACCTCATACCCTCAATAGTAGACCCACAGTCTGTGAGAGAGGCACAAAACGCCCTACATCAAACAACTGTCACGACTGCCAGAGACGAGCTCAGCCACAACAGGGTCAGTAATCGACATCCACCTCCTATATCCGATACTGAAAGGCATCTACCAAGGTCTACGAGAACCATTCTGGCCCAGCTAAGATCAGGATGGTCAAACTTCCTGAATAGCTACAGGGCTAGGATCATTCTGGGAACCCAGGAGAGCTGCCCCTTATACAACCAGGCACCACACGGCACGGTGCATATCTTTAGCTGCCCAGCTAAACCGACAGCCCTGCGACCCATAGACCTATGGCTGAACCCAACGACAACAGCGGACTTCCTAGGACTGCCGACCACATGACACTAACAACATACACACACAACCAGCAACAAACAATCCCATCTCTCATCCATCCCATCCTCACCGAATAACATGGCACACAACCAACCAAATGCATGAAACTAAAACTAGCCATCTTATATTTTATATATAGGGAGAAGCTTCCGGAAACAACAGCCGAACTGTTACAACAACAACAGGTTTTTAAAATGAAGGGAACAGATTTTGTTTTTAAAAATATAAACTGTCGCTATTTTTTTTTTTCTTTCAGCCATTATTTTTCATAATTCAGAAATAGTTTTAGCGTTTTTTTCTAATGTTTTAACAATTTTTTTCTTTAATTTAGGAAAATGTTGAAATTTAATTGTGTCACAGTAATTTCTTTCACTCAATAACAGTACATAATAGAAAAATTAAGAACAACAAAGGATAATAATCGACATACTACAATGATGGTTATCAATTGTCACTGAATTTATTTTTATTTTATTTTCTTTGGCCTTTATTAATTATTATTTCTTATTTTTGCATCTTTTCTTTTTTAGTATTTATTTTTATTGTTTATAAAATAAAAATTCACACAGATAAAGACATTTTACACATTTCAATGTCTTGTTTTCGGATTTTTTTTTATATTTATTTTGTTTATTTTTTGTGTTATATTATTAAATATTATGTTTCTTATTTTTTTTTTGATTTTATTACTTAATTTAATTAGAACAAATAAAAACGCTTAGAGGAAAAATATTATTTTAAAACTTAAACTTAAGGGGAAAAAAACAAAATAAAGTAATTATACAATTATTTCAATATTTTACATATACTGGTACATAATAATTATTATTATTATTTTTTTTTTAATAATTTTATATGGTTTGATTATATTAATTTATTTATTTTTGTTTTAATACAATATTTATTATATAAATTAATTAATTAATTAATTCTAAAGTTTGATTTTATGTTAAATACACACTTTTTTCTTTGGCAAATTTTTATTAAAAAAAAATTTATTATTTATTTTATATTTTATTATTTATGGGCAGTTTAAAAAAATATCTAGCATATTTTAGGCAGTTATTTAAATAATAATAAAAAAAACAACAAACATATACTCTTATATGTATGTAAAAAACCATATTACCAAAAAATATGCTAAACATTTGAATTGTATGCCATATGCTGCAATGCCTGTGGTATTTAATTACACGGTGTAACAAAATAAAAAAAAATTAATACACCCAGCTAATGAAATAGTGTAAGTTGTGAGTTTTATTGAGTAGAACGCAAAAAAAAATTTTTATATTTTATATTTTTTGAACCCTCCAAACTTGTTTTATTTGATAAAAACTGTTTTTTTTCGACTTTGCGCACAAATTTATTGATTACACAAACATTTCTCAACCGATGTCCAAAGTTTAAACCTTATTATAAAGGAGAGGGATGGACCTTTAAAACGATATATCCATATATATTATTTGATTTAATATACTATGAAGTTTGATGAGGTAAACTTGACAAATGGGAATTATTTTTCTATTTTTTTAAGTTTGTCCGTTCATAGGAACAAACTTTAATTAAAAAAAAAAAATTAAATAAGTGATGACATTCTGAAAGTACATTATCTTGTGAAGAGATTGCCACTTTGTTTGATCAAATCGGACAAAAATTCCGTTAGTTATTATATAAAGAGTGTAACAGTAGAGTTATATTTTTCATATATAGCCGTGGACATTAAATTAGCACAAAATCCATATATAGTTTGATTGTGTTTTTTTTCTCATTTGTATTGTAATTAGGCCAATTGTTTTGGTCTGCAATGTTGCACGATGACATCTAGCTCTTGTTAACCAAAAAATATTACCATTATCGTATATATTTTTTGTTTTGATTGCTAATTTGTATCGGTACCTAAATTCGAGCTGGACAGTAAATTAGCACAACGTGCCTAAAAGTGTTTTAGGTACAAGTTTTGTTTGAGTATTTTTATTCTTACGGTATATTCTTTTAATTTTGTGGCATTTGAAGTAATTTTTTAATAAAATGGTACTTGGAAAAGAAAGCTCACCAGAGGAGAAGCGCATTATCGTTAACTTGTGGCATGATGGGAAAAAGCTGGCTGGAATTGCCGAAATTTCGAATTGCTAGCGAAAAATGATTTATAACGTTATCATTTCCTTTAAACCAAACAGAATAATGTCGCAGAAAACAAAAATTGATGGCCACGTGTCATGAAAACAAACCGAAATCGTTGGTCGTGCTATTATCCGGAAGTCAAAGAAGGATCTTCTCATGTCGTCACGCGATATTTTGAACGAAATTAACTCCCAATTCAGATTAAATTTATCGGACAGGCTTCTATAAAGGCGTCTTAATCACAAAAAGCTCTTTGGACGCTCTTGCCGAAAGAAGCCACTTCTACGGAAAGAAAAATATACTCAAGCGTTTAACGTTTGCTCGCACCCACAATGCTAAAGACCTCCCATTCTGGAAAAAAATATTTTGGAGTGATGAAACAAAGGTAAGTCGTTTGGGACCGGATGGTAGAGTGGTTGTTCATTGGCCAAAATGTCAGACATTCAATTCAAGCTATGCTCAAAGGACCATAACGCATGTTCGAGGAAACACAATGGTGCGGGGAGCGTTTTCAAGGCACGGTGTAAGTCCCATTGTAAAAATTAATGAAAAAATGGACTGTTATCAGTATTTGGACAATATAAAGAACAAAATGGAACCATAAGCTTTTAAATACATGTCAGTTTTATTCATATTTATGCAAGATAGTGGCCCCAAACACACATCTAAGCAGGCAAAGGATTGATTTTATGAAGAGCACATTCCCGTTTTAGACTGGCCATCGCAAAGTTCTGACTTAAACTCGATTGAAAACCCCCTAGAACGATGTGAAATGTACAATTGCTCAACAAAAGTACAAAAATTTGGACGATTTGAGCATTGGAATACGGAACGCTTGGTACTCGATTCCCAATGAACTTTCCCGAAGAACATTGTCCCGTAGACGCCACGCGGCGCTTGAAAATAGGGGCTACTCTACTAAATATTAATCAAATAAGCTGAAAACATTAATATTTTTACTATTTATTAAAACACATCATTTTTATTCCAGAAATTTTAATTTGTGCTATTTTACTGTCCAGCTAAAATCTGGCGTTTGGTACGCTTCAGGTCTTAATAAGCAGACGACTGGCAATATCGTCCAAATTTTTGTTTCTTTTTAAAGAAGAATATGTATTTTAAGTTCCTATGTTTAAATTTTTTTATGAGTAGACCTAAAATACTATAAAAAATATGATTATTGTTATGACGAAGTTTTGTGCTAATTTAATGTCCTTGGCTGTAATACATATATTTTTCTAAATGAGCTTTTATTTCAAAAATTTTAAGAATTTTTGATGGATCTCGATTATTTATTGAAAAATGTGTCAATTTCATGTTTGAACGACCACCAGTAGTTGGACAATGTTTGCGCAAAGAGAAATTATAATATTTGCAAAAAAACACAAATATTGCCCGACTTCTAATGGTCGTTCAAACGTGAAATCGACACATTTTGCAATAAACAATCGAGATCCTTAAAAACTTTTGAAAATAATTGAATTATAAAATTCATTTGATGGGAGGACATATATACAAAATATAACACGATTGTTATACTCTTTAAATAATAACTGCGGTAATTTTTGTCCGATTTGATCAAACGAAATGTCAATAGCTTCACAAGATAATGCACTTTCAGTACGTCATCACTTATTTAATTATTTTAAGTAAATTTGGCAATTAAAAATAGCCATACTTGAAAAAATGAAAAAAAATTTTTTTTTCCAAGTTTACCCCATCAAAGCTCATAACATGTAAGTTTGAACAAAATGTGTATGTATACAATTTTAAAGGCTCATCTGTCCCCTTTTCAAAAAACAATGGATTTTGAAAATAGGTTGAGATGGAGTTGTTTGTGTAATCAATAATTTTATATGAAAAGAACAAAAAACAGTTTTTGTCAAATAAAACAAGTTTCGAGGGTTCGAGAAACTTAAAAAAAATATTTTTGAGTTCTACTCAACAAAACTCACAACCTACGCTATGTCATTAGCTGGGTGTATATTGACCGTCGCACCGCGTTATTTATGAATACAAAGAATTTTGATTCTATTAAATTATATAACTATGTATGTATGTATATATACATATATGTATATATCGTTGGTCTCACGTAGAAAGGCCTAACTCACATTGCTTTCAAAATTGATTTTTTTGTGATTCCAATGTGTATTTGTGTTAAATGCATTGGAATCACAAAAAAAAATCAATTTCGAAAAAAGTGTGAGTTAGGGCCTTTCTACATGAGACCAACGATATGTATGTAATAAAGTTTTGTTTTTGTTTTTAATTTTTGTTTTTTTTTTAATTTAATAAATTATTTAAATGATGTTGCTTTTGTGTATTACAATTTAAATAAACTTTACATAGTTATTGTATGTATGTATGCATGTACATATATAATAGTTTATAGTTACTTACATACATAAATAATGTTATAATACATAATGTTACAGAAAAATACAATATTTATTATATTTATGTTTTATTTTATAATTAAATCTAGAAGATATTTTTTTCTTTTTTTTTTTATTTATTATTTTAAAAAGTTTAACAAAAGGTACACAACATTGAACCATATAGTATAGTTTGATTTATTTATTTATGTTTAATTTTTATTATGTTTTTTCTTTTCTTTTATTTCTTATTTATTTGTTTAAAGTATCAATTTCCATTTGTAAGGTAAAGGAGTTTAATGTTAAACAATAAGAAAACTAAATATTTTCAATGTTATTAAACAAAAATTTGTAATTAATTAAATTCATTGTAAATAATTAAATCATAATCATAACAACGTATAGAACAGTTTACATTATTTTGTTTTTGTTTTTTTTTTTAATTTATTTTTTTAGCTAATTAGAAATAATTATTATTTATTCTAGATTTCCTAAAATTTTAGTTAATGTACGGATTTAATGAATTTTCATTATTATTATTATCATTCTATAGAATTATTGTTTAATTAGTTTCTAACAAAGGATTTTATTTGTTTTAGTTTTTCTATATAACAAAGGAAAATTAACAACATTTATACATTTACAATTTCTTTTCTCTTAGATTAGTTTAATATGTTTAAGACTTAAAAATAGTTATAATAAAATAAAAAAACTAAAAAAAATGAAAATTTCATACACTTGATCAGTTATTCGTCGGAATTTTTTGTTAAACAATGGTTTTTTAGAATGTTGAACAAACCAATTTTCTCTGCGAAGTATTCTGCTATCCAGACGGAAACCCCTGAAATAAGGGGTTCTGTGTAAATATATGCGATCATACGCAATGATTTAGAAGACTAAGAGCCATTATTACAACTAGCCGTTAAACTTGGGTTTAGTTACAGGTACCTTTAGCTAAAGTGAACTTTAAAGTCATCTTTAACTTCTTTTCGTTATTACAACCTAATGTTTTCAAAAATATGGCAGTGTCTCTGCAATGTCGATAAAACTGCTCAATTAAATAAGTTTTTTTTAACTCAGTGGCAACAACGGGCTTCGTTTTTTTCTGTTGTAAAGGGTCCGCCAAATACCTTTTTTTTTGAAAATCCTTTAAAAAAAAACTACTGAATATTTTCTCAAATTTCTTTTTTTATTTGAAAGTACAATCCTTCCGGTTAATAATGGAAAATAATTTCATTCAAATGGCTGCCTCGGCTGGCCATGCGGTAGCCTAAACGATCGGTCCAATTTTTAAGCACATTTTCGATTGTGTGCAGCTGTATTTCAACAATGGCTTCACGAATATTGTCCTTTAAAGCATCAATTGTCTCTGGCTTGTCGGCGTAACACTTATCTTTGACGGCACCCCACAAATAATAGTCCAACGGTGTCAAATCGCAGCTCCGAGGTGGCCAAACGACATTAGCTCTGCTGCTGATAATGCGATCTTCAAAAACAGGGCGCAAAACATCGAGTGTAGCTTCGGTTGTGTGGCACGTAGCGCCGTCCTGTTGAAACCAAATGTTGCCAATATCCTCCTCATCAATTTTTGTGAACAAAAATTCGTTCAACATGGCTCGATAACGATCGCCATTGACTCTAACGGCCAATGGCCCAATTATGCCTCTGGACCAAAATCCGCAACAAACAGTGACTCGTTTTGGGTGCGTCGGCTTTTCAATGTATGCGTGCGGGTTTTCTGTGATCCAAATGCGACAATTTTGCTTGTTTACATACCCGCCAAGATCAAAATGAGCTTCATCTGAAGAGATGATTTTTTTTGCCAAAATCGGCATCTTCTGTAGGCTACTCGTGTAGGCTACCGCATGGCCAGCCGAGGCAGCAATTTGAATGAAATTATTTTCCATTATTAACCGGAAGGATTGTACTTTCAAATAAAAAAAGAAATTTGAGAAAATATTCAGTAGTTTTTTTTACAGCATTTTCAAAAAAAAAAAAGTTATTTGGCGGACCCTTTATTTGACCATTTTGTTTAAATTTGAAGTTGCCATATCTAGGAGGCTGAACCTCTCTTTAGCTTAACGCTCACTTCTATCTAAGTGGGTACTCATAATAATGAAAAACAATTTATCTGCCCGTTGAAATCCTCAATTTAGTTAAAGGCAAGTTGTAATAATGGCCCTAAGGGCAGATAAATTGTTTTTCATTATTATTTTTTTTTTTTTATTATGAGTACCCAATAAGATTGAAGTGATCGTTAAGCTAAAGGGAGGATCATCCTACCTTTAACATTTAAAGGTCACTTTATGTTTGAAGTTGCCATATTATATATTATTTTCATTATGACAACTTCAAAGTTTAACAAAATGAGCATATACAACAAAAAAACATAGCCCGCGGTTGCCACTGCGTTAAAAAAAACTTGTAAAATTGAGCAGTTTTATCGACATTGCTCCCGCACTGCCATATTTTTGCAAACATTTTATCTGTAAGTTGTAATAACGAAACTAAGTTAAAGGTAACTTTAACTAACCTCAACTTTAACGACAAGTTGTAATAATCGTCCTTAGGGAGATAAAAATCTCGTTGGAAAACTAGAAAGTGATAAGGCAGCACGAGAAAATAGAGAAATGGAAAATAACGAAAACTTTGTTGTACTTCTGTAGACTCAAATCTTACTTACTTAATTAGCCACTCCAACCCTTTAGTCAGGATTACATTCTAGTTATCCTACACCAGCCATGTTGTGTGTGTTACTTTTATCCATTAGTCGGGGGACCTACAGTTAAACATCATCTCCGAACGACAGATTTGAAAAGCTTTTTATGGTAATTTTATTCGATCTCAGTGTTCTTGCTAGAGGAAGTAGCCGAAAGAGCTTCTGTTCGAAGTGTATTAGCTGGGGTTTGAACCACAGTCTCTTGCCTAAAACCAACACACTCTCTTATTAGACTACGGCAATTTCAAAGACGGCTTGACAGACTGACTTGAGCTTAGCAAAAGAGCATCTATCTGCATCTTTGCCTAGCACCATACATAAGATACACGCAATAAAAGACACAAATAGACAGTAAAATAGAGACCAATTGCAAGATGAGAAAGGCAGATATCTGACCAAATATAAACTAGTTATATCAGGTCAATACTCTTTAATTTATAATATCACAATCTATAGCATGGTGTACTCATAGGTATCTATTGATCGATGATCTTAAGGAATCCTGCGATACTACCAGACGGACGGTATAACAATACTCCAGTTGGACAGTATAGAAATAGAAAGGAGTATCCATACAATGAAAACATTCACTTGAGCCTAATGGCAGTATTAGTCAATCATTTTATACCAGCGAGTGCTAGACAAACAAATCAACTCGAAAATGAATTCTTCATACTAATAGTACTAGAAGGAAGCCCAATAAAGATGAAGGTTGATGAGATGAAGAAAGGACACCTTGATACTACAATAGATTGGACACTGAGACCTTCCATTGGAAGGCGCAAAAATAACTGGAGAAAAGTGTGTATGGTGGAGATGCCCCTGTGTAAGCCATATGAACAATGAATGTCAATGAAAGTCATATATTAGAACACTTCAGTCAGATTACGACCTATCGTCTCACACAATTATGTTGAGTGTGTGTTAATTTTATACATGAGCAGTGGGACCTACAGTTTAAAGTCGACTTTGAACGACAGATTTTTGAGAAACTTTTCATGGCAATTTTTATTAATTCTTAGAATTTCTACCAGAAATCTGCTGAGAGGAAGTCGCCGAAGAATCTTCTTTTCATATTTCGTTTTGTTGGAGAGGTTTGACGAGTAGTTTGATCCGTGGTGTCTCAACGACTTTCAAACATACATACATACGAATACTAACAGAAATTAAATCCAATAAAAATTGGAGAAGTCGTCCAAACTAATAACAGTACAGTTCATTTTATTGTGTCCAGTCATGAACGAGAGCATCATGTCGCACTTTTGAAATTGTTAAATTCTTCGTGAAAAAATTAGTAAGGAGAGCATTGAACTAAAACTTCCGACCAATTTCTCGGCAAAATATTGTAATCTTTTAAATGAAAAAGTTTTAAACAGAAATTTCTTGTATATGTACACGTTTTTTGCCACCACCAGTCTGTGTAGCCGATGAAGTGCCCGCTTGTCTGAGAATACCACCACCAGCGCCACTGCCACTGCCACTCCCACTACCACTGCTACTGCCTAGCTGCTGGGAAGCAGCCTGCTGTTGTTGTTGTTGCATTTGAAAAGATCTGGGCGGTGGTGGAGGTTCGGGTATATCATCATCTTGGGTTATATCGTCATCCATTGTCGCAGAAGCTTTCACTGCATTTTCAATATCTTTAAAAGACATCTGATCAGATGATTGAACTGAGGCAAAATCATACTGATTGAGTAGACTTGATGAGCCCACAAATGAACCACGTTTACTTAGCAAACCCGTTGAGGTAGTAGCCGCCAAGTTTGGATCCATTATAAGACCCGTACCCATATGCAAAGGATTAATGGTAGTCATTTCCATGGCATTGATCGTCATTAAATGTTCAGTTTGTGCATCCGTTGTAATGGGTATAACGTTGCTTAAGGCATATGAAGTCTCTATGGGTGTATGATGTTTCGTTTTCAACAGATCCAAAGTGCTAGTTGAACAGGCTGCCCAATTGGGATCTATCATTTGAGACGGTGGCAGTTCTACCATTAGCTTTTCATCTTTAGTTTGTAGAGACTTTTCATCATAACAGCTGTACTCGCCGAAAACAACCGTTGTTTTGCCACTAACACCTGCACCACCGCTGCCCGTAAATGAGCCCGTCTCACTGCCTAAGGCGTTTAATTTCAATATGCTCGAATTCTTGCTCGTATCCGTGTCCTGAAGTTCTTCTTTGGTTTTAGCATCTCTGGCTCGTTTTTCACGTTGATGATAGATGCCGGCAAAGATCAAAATGTTGAGTATGAGCAGGAAACAACCCACGGCCACTGTTGCTACTAGAGCAGTAGTATAACTTTGAAATTGTTTGCCACTTAAACGTCTTAAGACTTCTAGATTACCTATGAGACCGGTAGAGGCGGTCGCCATTTCTTTTTCACGACTATCCAGCACCAGAGAGCGATTATCAGCCGTAGGCGGCATTGTTGTCATTTCGGCCACAAACATGGCGCCATCTACACCACATTCTGAAAAATTTGGCATGAGGTAAACATGAGGTAAGCACACACACACTTTTAAATAAAAACTCAAATAAAACCCACCTGTTGTAACCGTACTGGATTTCTGTGTACTATTCGTGTCTTGTTGCTGTTGTGTTGGTGGTGGTGGTGGTGTTGGTCTTCCTTTCGGCAGTAATAGGGTTTCATCATCATCGTCTGGTTTCGTTTGTATTTGGGCTCTTACAATTCCTTTAAATGATTTTATTTTAGGATTTTATTTTAAACTGATTAAGGTGATGTTTGTATGCATGTTTTGGTATTTACCTTCGTATAAATTTAAATTATTCAAATCGTCCTGGAACTGATGATGTCGCATTGACTGATCATTCATATTGGCATGCCGATGTAGTTGAGGTATTAGATTCAACCACATGGACAGTTTATGGCCTCTATAGTGACTTTGGATTTCTGCTTTATTGCCTGAAAGAAAAAAGTGTTAAACATTCTTAATATTGACTGTGTACTGCAGGGTGACCATAAGGATTGAATACTGGGAAAATATATGTCGTCCCGATCGTGTAATAAGAACCAGTGCCCAAGCTCACTATTATTTTAGTCTCTTACTACTACTAAGAGGGCGTGAGGACCTTGATTGCGAAAGTAAAAGCATAACACCGCTGTGCCCATTCACTTACAGCTCTTTAGTCGAATTTTTTGAAAACTTTCATGATCTTTAGAGTCGATCATTGCAAAATTATTGATTTACGTTCATCCAATAATTAATCTATTTAAGTATAAATTTCACTTACTTACTTAATTGGCCTTTAACAACCCGATTAACGGATTTCGGCCTGCCTTAACACATCCTTCCAGGCGCCTCTGCTTCTTGCGCCCCTACGCCAGTTAGTTACACGAATCGATGACAGGGCTTTCTCGATTTGGTGCGCCCAACGCAAACAAGGTCGTCCTCTTCGCCGACTTCCGCAAATCCCCGCTGAAAATGCCCGTCTCGCCGGAGCATTCGAACGACATGGCCGAGCCAGCACAGCCGCTGGATGTTAATACGCTGCAAAACGTCCATGTCGTTGAGGAACTCATACAGCTTACTGTTGGATCGAATGCGGAAATCATCGCCAACTCGCACTGGACCGAAGATCTTATGTAGGACTTTTCACTCGAATACTCTCAAGGCTGCTGCATCAGTTCTTAATAGGGTCCATGCCTCTGCTCCGTAAAGAAGCACGGGTAGGATGAGCATCTTGTAGGGTATTAGTTTTGTCGTACTAGAGAGGTCTCTGCTACTTAATTGCCTATAGAGACCAAGTAGCACCTGTTGGCAAGAGTGATTCTGCGCTTGATTTCCAGAATGACACCTTTTGGTAACGGCAAAGCCAAGATAAAGAAATTCCTTGACGATATCGAAAGTATAGTAATCGGCCGTAATCTGAGAATCAATACGCCGCACGTCTATACTTCTCGATAACATATACTTCGTTTTGCCCTCATTTACTGCCAGACCCATCTTAGTAGGCTCCGGTTCAAGAGCATTAAAGGCAGCAGTGACAACTCGCTTGGTACGCCCTATGATGTCAGTGTATGCAAGCAACTGGACGATTTTTGGAAAATAGTGCCATTGCGATGGACTCCCGCCTTCAGCAGAACACTCTCCATGACGAAGTTGAAGAGGTCGCATGATAAGGGATTGACAGAGCTGAAGAAGTTGCTCAACGTCATTATGCATAGGCTTATCAGCTTTGCAGGCATACCGAGCACAGAAATTGCAGTAAAAACACGTTCCCTTATGGGTAGGGGCTGCCTTATAGTCGACAAAAAGATGCTGTGTGTCGATTTGTTTTTCGTGGGTCTTCTCCAGGATTTGACGTATTGTGAAGATCTGGTCGATCGTGGGCTTTCGAGATCTGAAGCCCCACTGATAAGGTCCAAGCAGTGCTTTGACGAATGCCTTCAGTTTATATATAGGCTTATACCCCTGTATTTGGCGCATATCGTAGGTTCTCCCTTTTTCAGGACAGGGGAGAGGACATTGAGGTTCCAATCGGTAGGCATATTTTCTTCAAGCCATATTTTGTAAATAAGCTGGTTTATGAGCCCTACCTACTGATTACTTCCGGTCTTAAACAACTATGTGGGGAGGCCATCAGGACCTGCAGCTTTATTGTTTTTAAGACGTATAATCGCGACTTCGACCTCTTCATAGTCGTCATCATAGATCGGTTTCGGTACATCATCTCTAAAGGCGGTATTGGTGTCGTCATCGCCTTGTAGCAGAGCAGATAAGTGTTTCCTCCGCAACCTCAGCAGCCTACGAATCTGTTACCAGGTTTCCATTCTCACTTTTGAAGGAAGACGCTACGGGCTTTAAACCTTCTATTAGACGCTTAAACTTTTGAATTTTTCATTGATCATTCCTACACCTATACATCTCGACTTCTTCGCATCCCAAACGATCTGATCGCCACTACCGACAAATCTTATTAACCCACTGACCTAATATTTGTTTAGACTACCCAACCCTCTTTCCCATATGATTCTGCCTGAATTCCTTACTGCATGTTAAATTGCTTCTATGCTTTGAATAGCTCACACTTACCCAATTCCATGTACAATTGATTGACCACATCGTAAGCATCCCAAAATGGCAGCTCATCTCCATCCAACTTATTGTTATTGTTTGTATTTAAAAAATAATTCATTTCGTTAGAGTTGGTGCTACCGTTGTGATCATCACTATTACTACGGGAGTGACGTTTATAATAAGTGCGTTTGGTACGACGTTGATTATAGAGCACAGCCAAATTCAAAGCCTCCCTAGCGGCGGCAGTTGCAACGTCGACTACAATGGTATTATTTTTAATTGGACCACTGGAGGTGGAAACGGAGGAAGAGGATGAAGTGGTAGCATTTACAATGTTCAATGAAGATCTTTTAACTTTATTGCCGAGTTCAACAGAAGCCTGGTCATATGATGTTGATGATGATGACGTCGAGGAAGATGCTGATATCTGTTGTGCAGATGAAGTCAATGATAGTGAGGGTGGTGCACCAATAAGAAAAGACGATGACGATGGTATGGGTGAGGAGAGAGTTGATTGATTGGGATTACTAAGAAGAAAAGAGAGGAAAGAAAAATATAAATATTGGATTAGTTATCATATTGTTAATTAGTGAGTTGAGATATTTACCCCGTTTTGGCAAAATTTGCTAAATATCTTAACATTAAACGACTGATTTGTTTCTCCTGAGTTGTATAATTATGCGGAAATAGAGGTGATATGGGTAGACCCAACCAAAATGGCACATCTTCACCACGTACTGAACCAGTTCGCTAAATTAAATAAATTTATTTTAAATATGTACATATGTAGGTATGTTGCCTGATAACCACTATAATTTTTATGCGTTATATTGCTGTAAACACTAATAGATATTGCCGGTCTCCTATTGATT
The DNA here is from genome assembly GCA_930367235.1 of Sarcophaga rosellei. Classification (NCBI taxonomy): domain Eukaryota; kingdom Metazoa; phylum Arthropoda; class Insecta; order Diptera; family Sarcophagidae; genus Sarcophaga; species Sarcophaga rosellei. The sequence goes on from OV884019.1 coordinate 70,423,792, forward strand.
GAGATTTTCGGGAAAAGCCAAGTTCTTTAAAAAGTCTCAAAAATGTTTATTGTATTCCTAACAGAAAAATTTGAAGAAATATATAAAGGTTTTTAGCTCAACGTATTGCTCACCTACATAATTTTCGGTACAATGGTTAATTGAATGTAAAGGAATAGATATATTTACTCATTTATTCCTTTTGTTGTTTGAAGAGAAATATATCTCCTCATTTTTTTCATAAATTTGCCATTACTTTCTTCCAATTTCATTTATATTCATAATTTTTTTCACTTAAGAAGGTGATTGGTGTGCTCTACTAAGAATTAGAATAAATCTGTCGATGCCTAGAAGGAACCCCCTCTTTGAAAAAGTTGTTGTATTAGGTGTAGTGGTTAGAAACTTTGCTCACTGAGTCCTATTCTTTCCTAATAATATGGAAGGTACATACTTACTTACTTAATTGGTCATTACAACCCTTCAGTCAGGATTACAACCTAGCTTCTCATATCAAACATGTTTTTTTTTATTTTTTTATTTACGCCGAGGAGGGGTGAATGTATCTAACCGCACCATAGAGGAGGTCGTCACGTCATCCACTAAATTCCCCCCTCGTCTCGTGGACTCGTTGTGCCCACTCCGGAACTACGGTGGTATTACTTCGGAGTGGAGTCCTTTTGGCCATTTGGCCCCTTGCGTGTTCATATCCGCGTCCGGATTGCGTGTCGAAAGTTGAGCAGACAATTACGTGTCTCCACTATTCCTTTCGTCCAGGTCCCTGTGTCGGATTCCGTTTGACACGTGTGCAAGTATCATGTATGCCGGCGTGCCTGCATGTTCCGCAGCCTCGAGATCTCTCTTCTTCAGTCTTAGGACACGTTACACGTAATTCGCCACTGAAGTCCAATTCTCTCCACTCGCAATCATAACCTCGACAATGTTAGCGGCCGTGATTGTTCCAACTATTGATGTCAGCTCAGAGCGGTAGCTCGGCCAGCGTGCGCAATCGAATATAGTGTGCTCTGCATCATCAATTACTTCCTCTTCTTCATAAAGGCAATAAGGGGAGGCGCTCTTGCCTATTCTATGCAGGTATTTCCTAAAATACCCATGACCCGATAGCATCTGTGTAGTGTAGTAGTTCACCTCTCCGGTTTTCCGTCCAATCCATAGCTCAATATCCGGGATAAGTCTCGCCGTCCACCTTGCTCTGTCCTCTTCATCCATTGGCGTTGCCATTTTGAGATGGTGTTTTGCCTGAAGGAACCTGTTGTGTAACTTCCGGTCAATTTCGCCCTATAAATCTCCATCCGCTTCGCGGCTTGCAGATCCACGGGAATTGTACCTGCAATCACAAGTACGGCTGGCGCGGATACGTCGAAGTGATACGCGATGCAGCCGTTCTCTGTACCGATATAAGTGAGTACGCTCGCTTTCTAACATTGAGCGCTTCGGTCCATATTTTACTTCCATAAAGCATAATGCTGTTATTAACCTCCATCAGAAGCCTCCTTCTCGCCGGTAGCGGGCCTCCAATATTCGCCATTAGTTTGCTGAGCTGTACTACGATCTGTTGGGCTCTGTTAGCCGAGTATTTCATCTGTTCCGCATATTTTAGTCTGGGATCCAATCTTATTCCAAGGTATATCACCGAACTCTTAGTCCTAATTACCTCGTTTCCAATACTCATGTCCACGTGCAATGGGATACGACGACAGTGATTAGCAATAACTTCGTTTTATGCATGGCCAGGTCTAGGCCGTGGGAGTCTAACCATATTTTCCCCCTTAGCATAACGCGTCTCAATTTTCGTTGTGCCCCTTCCGTGTTCCTGGCCGTGATAACAGGTGCGATATCGTCTGCGTATGCAACCAAAAAAGTTCCATCCGGCATATCTGCTCTCAGAATTCCATCATAGCTAACGTTCCACAGGTCGGGGCCGAGGATAGATCCTTGTGCCGCTCCTGATGTTATTTGTTTCACCTTTGGTCCCGAGCTTGTGTTATACACCAGCTGTCTGTTACTCAAATAACTGCTTATCATGGCCAGAATGTAGTGTAGTTTTATTAATGAGTGGCTTGACCTACTGTTTAACGTCGATTCCGAAAGACAGATTTCTGAGAAACTTCTCATCGTCATTTTATTTACTTTCAAAGTTTTCGCCAGCAGACTGCATTCATTATTTGTCTCGTTCCAGATGTCTGAGCTGGGATTTGAACCACGAGCCTAACATGCCTAATAAGTCAACTCACTACTAATTAGACTATACCGACTGAGAGGTATATTCTCTTTTAAAAAAGGAAGCATTTCTGACATAAAAATGGGTTAACAAAGGATCTTGTGACAGAAGCGAGAGTTTTTTTTTGCCGCAGAAATATTCTGGGCCAATGAGAAATTCCGCCGATATTTTTCGAGTGGAAGTCTATGCCAGTCAAAGATGGACTTAATTCAACTTGGATAGCAGGTACAAAAGACAGAACACAATACTATCTGACTGTCAGACCAATAGCTCTTTTGAATCGAAAATAGTATGGAAGCTGAAACAACAAGGTAGGGGAATAGGGCTACTCTCTGTTGAGAATTGCCGTCAATGAGCAGGCAGATGAGTTTGTTATGTGGAGAACTTCTACGCCTTTCAATGGAAAACGGTCTGATGTTTGAATAGTTATATTCATAGAAAGAGAAGATAAAGAGGGACAAAAGCACGAGCCAAATGGTATTGAATCAATCAAAATTTTGGTTGGGAACTTAAAATAAGAGACGATAGGTCAGGCTCAAAATACACTTGTTCAGAATGGGCATCGTCTCGAAACCAACATATAAATTCTGTGATAAGGAGAACAAATCATTAGAACACATTCTTCGATCCTGTGAGGCATTAATAATTCTCAGAATAAAACACCTGTGTGCACAGCAAATGGTGGGCAGAGATTGAAGTTTGTTTGAGTTTTCATATCGAGATGATATCAAGGTATAGAGTGCGTAAGTTCTGGAGGTACTGTGAAATTGAGGAAGTTGCCTTGGAAAATTACTGAGATATCACTGTCCTAATTTTTGTAAAGGATGTAAAAAACTGTTTGTAAATTTTGTGGTGCCTACATCATTGGCCAGTATAACGACATCACTTCTCGCACCATTCATACTGATTTTAACAGCATTTTCATGACAATCAGCTTACTTTCAGAGTCTTTGCCAGAAGACTGCTTAGAGAGGGTCGGCGAAAGAAATATTTTTTATACTTATTTTTTGTGGAATATCAGAGCTAAGATTTGAACTCTCTAGCCTTCGTTTGGTGATCCCCTTTCTTTAAATTACGACAATCACAAAATAATCAAATAATCCAGAAATTAAAGAAAGGGCTCCAGAAGTAGTACAGGTGGGAGTTTAGTTTTTTTACGTAAACAGAATTCTCAGTACTGCGCTTTTCGAGGACATGATTTGAGAATGATGTAGCTTGCTCTAAGGCCTTCTGAAAAGGTTCTTTACGTAGTACAGCTGCAAATAGACGTAGTGAAAAAAGGAAGGCAAGGAAAACTAGACGTCAGTGAACGAATCTAACCTAAATTAAGAAATTGTATCTTTTTTTTGCAGCATAACGCATAAAACAAATTATAGTGGTTCTTCAAAATGATTAACTCGAACTAAAGAAAAAGAAATTGAAACCTACCTGAGGATATTCTTCTTCAATAGTGCGATGTTTAAAATGTAAAAAATATCCTCTACCACCTCTCAAACTATGCATATAGCCGAGTTTGATAAGGGAAGATGCCGTATGGCCATCACTTAAAAACTGTAAAGTGGCATCACGTGAACTTAATGGACTGCGTATGGCCTTATCCCAATCGGTATATTCATTCTGCGAATACGGTTATGAAAAAAAAGTAATAATATTTCATTTACCTTCAGTTAGAAAGTGTTTTCACCTTTAATACAGCAAATATTTCATTTAAATGATAATGAAAATTATTACGAACATAAGTTCGTAAAATACGATCACGGCGTGTTTCATTGAAACCAAATTCAAGATCTTGAGCACTCAAATCCAAATGGGATTCCACCGATGTAAGACAAAATATCAGATTGCGTTTAGGAAAATTTGCATATTCAATTCCTGATGTACTGTTGTAATCAATTAATTAATTTTTTGTGAGGTTATGTTTTAATTTCTATGTTAGGTTATGTTAGTTTTTGTTTAACTTACCTAACTATAGCTGAACCCAAGGGCAGTGATAATTTACCAATAGAATCTGTATTGGGTGATATGACAGTGCCATCTATGAATGGTGCAAAGCCTACCAGAAATCTAGTAAACAAAAGAAAATTAGGAAAAGTTTTACTGTCCGTAATTTTATAACTTACCGTGGATGATCGATTTTAACGGCTAAAAGTTCCGTTACAGTCTTTGTGCGTAAACAGGGTGCTAAGTCATCGTATAACATATCGCCATGACAACCGGTTTGCTCAGCCACACGACGTTTAACGAATAAGGGATTCTTTTGTATGGCCCACGGTGATAAAGCCGAACCACTTACCATGACAGTGTGTTGTACGAGATCTGCCCAAAATAATGCGTCAAATATTATGTTGTCTTTCTCTTTTTTAAGCTCTAACCATGTCACTTACCACTAGCTACCGGCGATACCACCAATATGTTTGACAATGCTGCTCCCGTGCCATGTCCTAGTAAAGTTATGGCTTGTGGATCACCACCAAATGCTGGTAGATTTTCTTTCAGCCAATGTAAACCTGCCACCAAATCCATGAGACCGAAATTTCCTTGGGCACTTTCCTTACCGCCAGTCTTAAGGAAACCCAATATGCCCAATCGAAAGTTGATTGTAACAACAATAACATTGCCATGTGCTGCTAACTCAGATCCATCATAGGGATTGCCAGAATTCCATTCGTAGGATTCACCATGTATGAAGAGTATCGTTGGGAGTTTTGGCGACTCGTTCAATTCACCGCTGTTAGTGGTGAAACCTTGAAAGAGAAATTATAAAAATTTTTAATATCGAATTCATCATCAGGTATGGATGGACAAAAGTTAATTTGATTCCCTTCATTAATTACGATTAACGTTTTAGCGTACCTATCGATAAGTACAGGACACTGAGAGGAATTATTTGGTTAACTAATGCACTTTGAGTAAACAAAGTTCCAAAAAGTTTTTGAATTTTAAAAATGAAGAATCTTCAAACCCCCTCCGAATTTAACCAGAAAGTCCCCCATCTCGTGGGTGAGGGTTAAAAGACATGGTAGGAAGATCAGACAATGCCATCTCTTAACAAGGATTAGGAATAATGCGAAAAATTCAGTACTTTAGTACTTTTTTCAGTACTTTTTCGTTTCAAAAGTACCACGGTACCCCCGCCACACTTTTAGTACTTTTTTATTATTACATAATTTATGGTTTGTGCTTTTCAACTATTAATGGGTTAGCAACATGTTCAACGTAATGCTAAAGGTTGAATTAATCTTTAGCCCCGATTATCCCAACGGCCACGCAACGTACGTTCGTTTTTAGAATACGAAAATGAGAAAACTGGCCGAACCATATGTATGTATCTTCATATATATAATAAACGTACATTCCGTTACATTCCTTCGACATTTGACTAAGCGGTGCTTTTACGTACTGCTACGTTCCGCATCAGTCGTTATATAACGTTAGTTTCTCTATTCCATTACTGTTTATATGCCATTCCGTACGTGTATTAAGTATAAATAAATATTTCTTTACAAAAGTACCATTTGATGCAAAAAAGTACTCTTTCAGTTATCGTTCAGTACCATTTCAAAATTTCAATTTTGTCCCACTGCTTCAGAAGGTAATACAGCAACACAATGCACAGAGGGTTTTGTTACTAAACAATGGCAACCATGTCATTTATACAGTGAATTGACATTGGTCATATGGTGAAACATGAAGATAACCTCTACACTACTTTCACTCTCTCGGTGAGTGGCTCTTTCCACATTACGTTTAATAGACGTCTCGTTTTCAGAGTAATACCCAGGAGCATATCACGTAAGGTTGTCATTCGCTTCTCCCCGAGCCGTAAACTAGAATTAAAATCATATCCTAACATCGGATGCAATATAATGGTTTGTTAATTTTATGAATGAGTGGCGGGACCCCTACAGTTTAAAGTCGACTCCGAACGACAGATTTTTGAGAAACTTTTCATGGCAATTTTATTGTTATTATTATTATTATTATTTTCATATTTCGTTTTGATGTCTGACCGGGGATTTAAACCGTGCTTTCACGTCTAATAAGCTAACACACTACCTACTAGACTACGGCGACTTCAGCGGCGATACAAATCTTATGTGGTTTTTAATAACGAAATAATAACGAATCCAATGAGCCTAATCACACGAGAACAATTGTGCTGGCTTAAAATGATAGTTTATAGGCAAGGGAGGTGAAGAGAATGATTTTTCGGTGGAGTAAAAACTAATACATGCACATTTTTAAAAATCAGCCAAACATCAAATGAATGCAAAAACACTAATACATACAAAGCTGTGTATACGTATATATTTCATGCCAAACTAATCTTCATCCCGTGTGATTTGAAAAGAACAAAAATTGTGCGACTAAAAATTGTTCTCGTGTGATTAGGAGTTACGTGTGTGAACACCCATAATGATCATACATGTGTACATGAAACTTTTGATATGTTTGGTTCAACTGTACTTTTCTTTATATTATTATTTTTCTATTCTTTTTTAAATAAATTGATCATGCACAAACTTGTTTTCATTTGAGGTAACCGTAATTATTTATTCTTTACTTCTAATAATGCATATTTGGTACAACTGTACCATTTATTTGATATTATGCTTTTTCTATTCTTTTTTAAACGAACATGATTGAGCATGCACAATCTCGCTTTCTTTTGTTATGGTTTTACATAACAACCGTAAACGCATATAAGCCGAAAGTCCATACCATCCGTTTCATGCGGACTGCGTTACATGCAATTTTTGCTTTCTATGCGGTTCTTATTGCAAGTTACACACAATGCGTTTTATGCGACTGGTTTTTTGTTTTGGTCAGCTGTTGTGGTAAACAATAAAAAAGCAAACAAGAACATTTTTGGGAAAAATAGAAAATCAATTTGTAATTTTAAAAGAATTTATGCCATTAATTACAAATTTATGAGTTTAAATATGTGATATTTTGTGCTGTTAAGTCCTACGAAAATCCTCAAAAGAACACAAGACGATTGTTTTCGGTTAATTTATCCTCCATTTTTCATGTTTACAAATTAATACATTCAAAATAGATGACACTCAGTACATAAAAACAATCGACAACTAGTAACATGCATATTTTGTTCATGAAATGATGAAATGTTCAGAAATGTGCTAAAAATTTATTTTCCTCTTAAATTAGTAGTAAACTTTATTATGAAATATGTTTTTATTAATATTTTTATAATGCAAAAAGAAAAATGCGAAAATAATAATGGCGTAAAATGTAAACATATCTATCGAAACCATTCACGATAGTATATAATTTGGCATGCCAAGTTTAAAAAACTGCTGACATTTTCCAACACTGCATGAGTCGCATAGAAAAGTAGAAAGTAGATCTACTTGATGCGTTCTACGCATCTATGCATTCTATGCATTTTCTTATGTTTCTTGTCACATACAACTACACTGATTCTACTTTTTCGGTATACGCATGTAATGCAAGCTCGCATGAAACGCATGCTATGGACTTTCGGCTATATTGTCAATGTATGTACATACTTGTTTACTTAGCTAGCGTTCGAACGAGAAATATCAATTAAGAATTATTTAAAGTTTGTTAAAATTGTGTTATTAAAATAAATTGTGTTATATTAAAATAAAAACTGTTATAAGTAAAGTTATAAGAAAATATTAAAAAATAAGTAAATTGTGCTAATAATTGAAACATTAATGAGAACTATTGTTATAAAAGAATTCATTATTTCTTTAAATAAATAAAAATATAAATAAAATTAAATAAATTCGGTTTTACTTAAAAACTAAATAACATAATTATTAGGCTCAATCAAGTGAAATCATTAAGGAAAATTGCCACACTTTCTAAAAGACTACTGTTGATATTGCCAGATGGAGTGAAGATTAGAACTCGATTGGCAGTTGACAAAGAGGATATCCTTGACATATATACATGGAAAGAGGAGGTAGAGACTGAAGTCTGAAGTCGGATTAGAAAATCATTTTATTCTTAATGTCACAAGATTTTTTACAGAGGAAAATCACTTGCTGTTGTTCTCGTTATCATAAAATCATCATTTCCACAATGCTTGCAGTAATTTTTCTTTCAATATCAAACTGCAATGCACTACGGAATTGAAGATTTCCTGATTATATTCCTTCATTTTGGTTTTGTTTTTTTTTTAATTCACAATTAAGGCACACCATTTTGAGGACTTGGATACTTACGTCTATGCCTGCGATTTTCATAGGGCACATAAATATTTAAATACAAACAATCCTCCGATTGATTACTAAGCAGCGGTAATAAGCGTCTCAATTGGGCTAAACGTGCTCTGGGCACTTCTAATAGGGCTTCTGGTCCATTTGGTGGTATTGGCACATTTTGTGGACAAACGGGTGAAAAGCGATCAGCATTGCGTACATTTTTCCATGTTGACGGTGTAATTGGCGGCATGAATCTGTAATTGAAGGAAATACATTGTCATCATGTGGGCAAAAGTTGTGGTAGTAATTGAATAGAGTTTATTATCAATATACTCGTATGTACATAAATGTCTAATCAATCAAAAATTTTGTTTTCAATTGAAGTTTAATTCATTATCGTTATTTTTTTTTTATTGTGGTTTCCAATAATTTATAATAATAATTTGCCCAAAATAAATGACGATTCCAAGTAATTATGTTTTCATAGCAAATATACATACATATGTATGTACGCAAATTAGAAATAAATATGACGATTTTATTGCGGCAAATTTATGAGCCATTTGTCAGTTAATATAATCGCAAAATTTATTTCAATAGAAATTGTTTAAATCTAAATCGTTTCATTGTAAGCAATTAAAACAGAGGAATAATTTTAAAAAGTTGAATTTTTAAAATAAAGTATTTAATCGATTTAAATTTTAACAAAATTTAGTTAAATCGGGAATTAAAATGCTCACAAATAGGACCAAGTATTAAAAATATATCAGAACTAGTGTTGAAAAATTCAGTACTTTAGTACTTTTTTCAGTACTTTTCCTTTTCAAAAATACCGTTGTACCCCCACGACGCTTTCAGTACTTTTTTATTATTACACATTTTATGTCTTACGCTTTTTCAACTATTAATGCATTAGCAACATATTCAACATAATGCTAAAGGTAGAATCAGGCTTTAGTCCCGGTTAACTAAACGTTCACGGAACATATGTTCGTTTTTAGAATACGATACGCAATGAAAATGCTTGCAGAATAGTAATTTAATATCGGTTCGCTCTTCATATGCTGAAAACGAACGTAAGTTACATTACGTTCCATCGACGTTTTGTTACGTTCTGAAAGATATGTTTTTGTCTTGTATGTAACGACCTCGAATGAGTCGTCAGTTTTCTGTTCCGCGCCGTATGAGTATTAAATATAAATAAATAAATAATCTAGTAGGTAGTGTGCGGGCTTACGACACGTGAGCCCACCGTTCAAACCCCGTGTCAGACATCTCCATCAAAACGAAATATGAAAAAATATTTCTCCGGTGGCCTCCTTCTGGTAAAAACTCTGAGAGTAAATAAAATTGCTATGAAAAGTTTCTCAAAAACGTGTCGTTTGGAATCGACTTTAAATAGTAGGTGTTCCGCCACTCATGTGTAAAATTAACACACGCAAAATCAGTGGTATGAGAAGTTAGGTCATAATCCTGATTGAAGGGTTATAATGACCAATATGTATGTAAGTATGTATCTTTTAGAAAAGTATCATTTGATGTAAAAAAAGTACTCTTTCAGTTATAGTACAGTACCATTTTACAAAATTATAATTTTGTAACACTGATCAGTACTAGAAAAAACCATTCAGTACTTTGGCCACATAATATATTCTACTCTTCTCATACTTTATAAAGTATAACCATAATGTTTAGTCCAAGTCTATTGCCCTGAAAAATTTCAGGATGCTGCCTGACTTGCAACTGAAATGCAACCAAGTGTTTTTTCTGGGTTGTATTTTAATGATTTATTCTCATCGTCGCAGAATCTACATATAGGGATCGAGGCAATGCCATTCTAAACAAGTGTAGAATGTACCCTGTCAAAAACCGGTTACGAATCTCAGGTTATTTCTAAATACTCCAAAGAACGATCAAATCTCCTCTGATTATAATTTCCCAACAAAAATTCTGATTGCCTTAAACCCATTTACTTCGATAAAAGTCCTTGCCACTCTTTATCTTTCATGTCGTTGAGCATACTTTTCTAAACTTCCACTCCCACTCCAGAGAATGGTTCTGGTTCTATCAACGGAGTGGAAGCTTTCCTTTTCGTAAGCACGTCTGCTTGTTTTTTTTTACCGATGATAACCTTATTTTCCCCACCTAACCGATTCCGATAGTCGCATAATATTTTTGTTTTAACCCCAGAAGGGAAGAGTACTCAAACGGGGAGATGATTGTCAGATAGTTGTAGTTGAGAAGGAGTAAATATACCTAAACGCACCATAGGGGTAGTCGTCACTATCCCCCGTGTGTGGGGCCCTCACCCACTAAATCTCCCCCTCCTCTTTCGGGCTCCTTATGCCCACTCCGGAAGTCCGTTTGGCCATTTGGCCCCTTCACATCCATATCCGCGTCCGGATTGCGTAACGAATTCCGTCAAGGTGTTTAAACGTCCATTCTACTTCTCTCATCCAAGTCAATTTTCTTAGATTTTAGTATGACCTCAGCGATGCCACTCTAAGTGCAGCGGTTCGTTGTACCGATGATAAGATTTTCCTCCTACTGTCGACCTTCAATGCCTCCGCCCAGATCTCACTGCCGTAAAGCAGCATAGAATAGGGTCCAGTCGAATGCCAAGGTAGTTAACCACTTTCCGCATCTTCAGAATGGTGTCGCAAGTCGCGATGTCGATTTCCTGCGGTATACACTTCATCGTAAGAAGTATCAACTCTATTTTCTCCGTTGCGAGTCTGAGTCCTCTGTCCTCGAGTCATGACTTCGTTTTTATTATCACCTGGTTGACCTTCCTTTTAGCATCTTCGACATTCTGACCCACAATTATGGCCGCAATGTCATCGGCATATCGAACAAGATATGGCGCACATCGGCATCTCAATGCGAAAGATATCATCATATGTTATGTTCCATAGGTCAGGGCCAATAATTGATCCTTGAGCTGCACCAGACGTAACCTGTTTTCATCCACTAAGCACTCATGAAATTTTGAGTAGGAGTGAGTCAATAATATTGAAATTCAACTAGTCTGATTCATTCGTCTCACTACAACATTGATTTATAAGTACAGGTTGCAATGAGTATGAGTATAACGTTGACATCAAACTCATACCATTCGAAATATGTTTGATTCATACTCCTACTTATTCAGATTCATAACTTTAGGAAAATACTTATAAATGATTCGAGTGACTCATCATCTTAGTTATAAAAGAAAGTCACATAAGCAAAAAAGTCACATAAGCAGCAAGCAGAGCAAACACACAACCTTTTAGTGAGTATTTTAGTGTTCGTATGCGAATCATATTTATTTTGTGATTCTTGTAAATGTTGAGTCATGGAGAGTCAAAATCAACAACATCGTACGTGTTGTTAAGTATGAATATGATGAGTACATACTTCAAACTTTGAATATGCGTAGTATGAGTATGATATTAAAATAAGTATTAATGCGTTTAAGTATGAGAAATTATGAGTATGATTAGTTTCTACTAATCTTTTTGAATACTTATTGCTGATCTCTGATATATATGCATGTCTTTTTACTGATGTGCTTGTCTATCAATGATGTTGTGATGAGTTTTATGCACCATGAACACAATATAGGAACATCGACGATAACGCTCTGCATATCTAAGTAGAATACGTAGAAACTGTCAGAAAAGCTAACCCTAGTGTCAATAAAGAATGTCCCACTCTTTACAATAAATATAGATTGGACAGCAATACTACACTGGAACATGAATACACAAACCACAATCACTAGTGCTGCACAAAATTGACAATAAATCTGTCCAATTACAGTGGTATTGGGATTCTTTTAAATCTCACATTATGTTGATACTTGTTGTATAGTGTGCAAATGAAACGGCCAAGTACTAACCAAAAGCGGTGCACTATATAGCGATGGTGTATACTAAGTATGTATTTTTTCCAACGCTCTTTTGTTAGTCTCTCCAGAATAAAGATTCCAACTGTATTTTCCGTAGTTGCAATCACAGTACAAACCGATTTCATATGTATGTACTTGTTAAGTTGCCTCGTTTAAAGCTGTTTCGTTTAGCGCTGCAACTTATTGGAACGTACCTCCCGCGTTAAGCGGCGTCTTACTGTATTAATTATTTCTGTCTGGAAATTTCCATGTCCATTTATTAATTAATTCTTACTGCTGTATCCGAAAACCCATTTTTAATATTTTTGTAGTGTGGTTGATTAGTCGGAGTTGCCATACCCTTTGTATGTAACTTAATATCAACACATTCTTGTTGATATCGTCCACACTGCATACATGTTGGGACAGCGTGTATTATGCTGTCTCAGCATATTCCCACCGTATACATAGTGGATGGATGACATAAACGAGAAACTAAAAATGATTGCCACTGATGGTAATCATTTTTATAATCAAATATTCGTACACCTTTACCATCACTATTCTTCACTAACTAAGTAACAATAAAACTATCGATATACTCGTATTTATTATTTCTTTTTAGCCATTTTATGGAACCCAAATTTTTTTACATGTTTAGATAGAGGACTGTTAACAATGGAAATGGAAAAGTTCTACGATTCTCTATTGACAGTGATAGATTAGCCGAAGGAATAGAAAACTTTAAAGATGGATTTCATACAACAAATACAAATACAAAAAAGAAAAACCTTTTAAAGAAAAAGGTGAGAAAATAAAAAATAACACATTAAATTGCCTCCCTTGGAGATTGAAAAAGAAAGAATAAAATCACCTTGAAAGCTCGTTAAAACATATACAAAAGGGGAATAAAAAAAATCGATTTTAATCATCTTAAAACATCAAATTTCAAAAAATGAAAATGTTTTTCATTCGCTTTTCTTTCTTTCCTTTTTTTTATTATGCTTTCTTGCCATGCTGTTAAGGCATTGAAGGCATTAACAGCTTTCATTCTTTCAATATAATAATAATATTATAATGCCAAATAAAAAATATAGTGGCAAAAGTAGCAAACAATAACAACAGCAACAACAACAACAACACGACAACATCATAGATGGATGGATAATATACGTACATAAGTGGCAATGGCTGGTTGGTAGGTAACAAATATCTTCAGGGACAATAACAATAATATAAAATGCATTAAGATTTTAAATATTAAGATAAAAAAAAAAATAAATGCGAAAAACTCAAATGAAATGAATTGAATGGAAAGCTAAAACTGAAACTGACACGGTACTCAACAGAAAGAATATTTATATATCTCCCACAACAACAGCAGAAATAACAGTAAAAAAAATAAAACTAAGGTAAATCATAAAGAAAAAACAAACAAAAACAAATAAAGGAAATAATGTAATGAAGCTAACGATGATAATAAGATGAGATATTTAATAACAATTGTATCGTAAAAATATATTTTTATGAAAAAAAAAACAAAGAAAAACAACTCAAGTATCCCCAAAGGTGTATAGTGGAAGGTATACAACGTAAACAACGTAAACAACGTATAAAAAACTTGCAATGAAATCGTTATAAAAAATGGAAAAAGTAATTCAAGTCGAAAATATTATACCCTGTACAATGGGACAATTGGTGTGTAGCTCTGATACCTAGTATCAGTAATCCAGAATATTTTCAGCGACAATCTTACACCGCGACTTCTGATAACAGAACCACAATTCAAGTTTTCAGCAAGAAAATGCGGCAAAATGTTTGCTGATGCACTGAAAAGAAAATTCTTCATGGTGTTTTACTGGAGCTCAGAAATAAGCAAGCAACCACATCAATAGGTTAAGCGCCATTATTACAACTTGCCGTTAAACTTAAGTTTAGTTAAAGGTAACTTTAGCTAAAAGGAACTGTAAAGTTAGCTTTAACTTATTTCCGTTATTACAACCTACAGATAAAATAAAGTTAATTGTTAAAGTTGCCATATTAAAAAAATAATATATAATATGGCCAGTTCAAGTATAAACTTAACTTTAAAAGTTAGAGATAGGATGATCCTCCCTTTAGCTCACTTCTATCTTATTGGGTATCCATAATAATTAAAAACAATTTATCTGCCCGTTAAAATCCTTGCTTTAGTTAACGGCAAGTTGTAATAATGACCCTAAGAACAGTAGAGCCGCACTTCGAAGTGTCGCTTATAAAGTTGATATAATCCATTAAATGACTATATTCTGATGGTACTTGCGAATATTTTACGACAATCAATTCAATGAGAAAAACATTTAACGCTCATGTACGACAAGACCATTAACTGAGACTTTTTCTCTTTAATTGTATGCTCAACATAGGAATCGAAAAATAGTACAAGTCACAGAAGCAGCATCACTTGGTTATTACTAAGAAAACTAAAGAATTTTGACTATAAAGACGCTATACGTTTCCGCAGACCAATGATTACAATATGGCAGGAAAGCTAACTTAGTACAAGAAGTGATAAGTCACGTCAGACTGAAAATTAACATAAAAAACAAAATCAGTGCTTATTATTTACTTAATTGCTCATTACAATCCTTTAAACAGGATTATAATCTAGCTTCTCACACCACCCATGTTGCGAGTGTTAATTTTATCCATAAATGGCGGGACCTACAGTTTAATGTCGACTCCGAACGACAACTTTTTGAGAAACTTATCATGGCAATTTAATTAAAGCTTAGAGTTTTTGCAAGAAGGGAAAGCTGAAAGAAGTATTTTTTTTTTCATATTTCGTTTTGTTCGAAATGTTTAGCTTGGGCTTGAACCGCGGGCTCACATCAAAGAAACCAACACTGCTGTACAGAGGTACAGAGGAATACCGAGGCGTTCATCAACGGAATTCGCGATAGGAATGCTTATGTTCGCGGCGTGTGTAGTACATAAATCAACCATGGACGCAATCGTAGCCTAAAAGAGGCATTAATGCAAATACTAGACATGAAACATTAGAAGGTCAAAGTAAAATACTTTAACTTGTGAACTGTAAAACATCATTGAAAAAACCAATTGTCACGAGATTACGAGACAGTAAGCAAACTGCTCACGAAACGTCGTTAGAATCCCATATAAACTGGAGCAAACTAAAACTGTGAAAATAGAGTTCGGGGTGGCAATAATCAATATCTACTGTTGCTATTAGAAGTTTAATTGCAATAAACACAGTTAAATGAAATTGCAAGATCTTAAGGTGAATTGGCTAAAAAGAGATCTAGCTTAACTGGATTTCCATACAGGCGGTACAAGTCAGGTTGGAGCACTTCAAAACGCGAATATTACCAGCGTCGTGAAAATATAGCTGTTCTTAGTGTTTCTGAGAACAATTTTTTTGAGTTGGATTTGTCACATCGAAAAGTAGTATCGGTAATCGGAGGAAGATGCGGAGCATATTCTAACATGCTACCAGATTTAGATGGAACGGTGGAACGAGTTTAGGACCAAACCGGCTTATGAAAGAGGTGTTTAATTCTAGGATTGAATGGAGCCAATACAGCCAGAAAATGGCTCAAGTTATGCTGGAACTCCGAAGGTTGGAGGGACGAAGGCAAAGTAATACCTTACGGTAGTCCCGCGGGGGGAGGGGAGAGTGGTTGAAGTATGTAGAGGGTGGGTTTAGTACGTAGGCACCAGTGATGGTGAATCGTGCACTCTTTTGTTGGAACAAAAATGTCTTTCGAAGGTTTCCACCTCCGGCCCAAGAATAAAAAAAGTATCAGTAATCTCCCCTTTTTTGGACGAGAAGAAGCTCCAGTGTTGCAATGCGTAAGTAAATAACTTTGCAGTGTTCAAAAAGTATTATCGATAATATTAGATTCGATAATTAGAGTTAAAGTTAATGCCACGCCTTGTTAACAGTTAAATAATACTACAAATTCAACAGGAAATTCCGAAACGCTCACAGACAACAACGTGCGGTCGATCAATGAGTTCTGGAGGTTGGCTCTTCACCGATAATGCTATTTTCGATTGATTGGGTAGGAGTAAAATCAAAATTGTCAAATTTGGGACGGTACCAATCCACATGAAATCCAAGAAATTTAAATGCATCTCAAAAATGTCACTGTTTGATGTGGATTTTAGGCTAGCGGCTTCATTGGTTCATATTTTTTTCAAATTGACTTTGAATTGAATGATCTGGACACCAACGACATGTGGTTTTAACAGGACGGCACTCTGTGCTACACAACTATTGTCACATTGGATATTCTGCACAAACGATTTGAGGACATGGTCAGCTCACGCGTAAGTGATGTGAAGTGACCGCCGAAATCATACAATTTGATCCTGTGAACTTTTTTCTTGTGGAGTTTTCCTAAGCTGCATAAGAATAGCGTAACTCATTTTATTGATCAAATTTAGCACTAATTATGAGCCAGAGTCATACAAAATTGAAATGGCGGGTATTTGAATGATGTTATACTCTTTCATCAAAAATTTCTAATTGTGTCTGCATCTAATAAGTTTCAAAGCCCAAAATTCGTTAGCAAGATCTTTCACAAAGTGGAAGGACTTAACGTTAGTTACTGAGGACAGCGACGAATTGATTGATTTGGATCATCTTCAATGCATTCTTGTACTGCGGCTACAGATTCTCCAATACGCATTGTTAGACGTCTCAGATATGTATATCTACCAGTGAGAGTAAACATGTCGATGTTTGTTCGAATTACTAGCTCTGAAGACTACACGATAAGATTGATGAACACGATCATTTTGTTGATAAAAAATTTCAACAATTTGAAAGCGTTGCTCCAGTGTAAGTCTATCCATAATGAAATGTCAAAGCAAATCAAACTAAACACAGAGCAACTATTAGCTGCTAAATCGGTTGTTGTTTTAATTAATTTTTTTTACTACACCTTATGCAACATAGGACGTTTACTGTCAGTTGAATGAACCTCCAGCCAATGCACAATGTGAATACAATTGACCTTCTCTTTCAATGCCTACTCTAGAGTACCACAGCCCTTTAAAGCATAAAAAAATATTCCATAAAAAACCGGCAACACAAAGATAAGATGAAAAGGAAGTTAACGAATGAAATGATATAAAATGATTCCGGAAAGGAGAAAAGTAGAATGAAATAGGAAGAGGGAGAGAGAGAGTGAAAGCGAGAGAGAAGAAAATGATATAAAAATCTAAAAATAATTACCTTAAACTTCCGACAGGTGGCGATGCATACGGTATGCCCAGATAAGCTTCCACTAATGATGGCGTTGAACGTACAACAATGCCACGCACCAGACCGTATTTCGTTTTAACCGTATTCGTGCTCAATTTTACACCACTACCATGGAAACCTTCGGATGTGTGCCACAGTGATGACAATAATATCAGTATAATCAATGTGCGTGAAAACGCTAACGACAACGAACACGATTGCGACGACAACGATGATGCTGATGGCGACCATGTGGAATAGTATTGGCTACAATGTTTTTGGTTTGGCTTTTGTAATGTCTTTACTTGATGGTGATGATGATGATAATAACGAAGTTGCTGTTGCTGGTGCTGTTGCTGCGGCAGCTGTTGATAATGCCAATATGGCGTTGTGCTTATGGTGTGGTGGTTGCATGGTTGAACTAAAAATGTTGTTAGCAAAGTTGTTGTATAAGTACCAGAAGAAGAAGAAGAAGATGACGATGTTTGTAACACTTTACGTGTTTGGTTGACTTTATAGTCTGGCTTTTTTGTCGCGCATTTCAATTTTGCTACACTTGCTGCAACAATATTTTCTTTATGCTTATGGTTGTTCGTGGTTCTTGTTGCTGCTGATGCCGCTGATGCTGCTATTTTTGGTATTGTAAGACGACTTTGCTCTGTTAAATCTTTAAAATATTTGAAAATTTTCACCAACACTAACGGATATCCGTAAATATGCCAATAGCGGCTGCATAGCCAACAACAAAACCACCAACAATACCACCAACATTTAAGCATGAGAGTATTTTGAAAATGTTGGCATTCGTTTAGAAATTTCTTTAGACAGCGATTAGAATTTTGACGGCAGCTATACGGATTTAATTTAAAGTAAGAATGCGAGATATTTTGCTGAGGATTTTTAGTTGTATTATGACGATAAATTTTATTGCAAGTCTTCCGCTCAATGTTAATTTTATTAACTTGAAGTTGGTCGGAGATGTTATCATGGCTTGCTTTCGAGCTTGTGCGTTTCTTTAGTTGTGGCTGCAGATGGCAAGGCATTTTTATGTTTTCTATTAAATATGGTTGGCAATTCCTTTGTATTAAATTGTCATCCTTTTTGCTTGCAATTTTTCTTTTTTGTTGGTCGTTTTCTTTTTTGTGGTATTTATAATAATATATTGTTGCTGTTGTTGTTGTATTATTATTTTCAATATTATTAATCATTTGAGTGATTTTTGTTTGGGTTGCTGTAGCTGCTGTTGTTGTTGTTGTGGCATGGTTTTTAGGAATTTGTTGTTGTAATCTTTTAAATGTTATCAGTCTTTTAAGGCAAATTCCTTGCAAATATTTTAATATCTTATGGAAAATTATGAGAATTTCTATAATATTATTTATTTGTAATTTTATGGTTGTTGTTGTTGGTTTTTCTTTTTTATTATTATAAATGAAACATACAGCGCTTTTTACTGTTACCTCCTGTTGCTGCTGTTGCTGCAGTTGCCCTTGTTGTTTTTGTTTTAAACGATTTATAATACAATTCTTTTGATAATTTCTCGTATAATTTTCTTTTATAATTTCATTATGATAATTATATGAAGAAGAAAGTTCATTAGGGTAATTAGAATTAGAATTAATTTTAATTTTACTTCTTATTTCTCTTAATATTATATTATATTTATCTTTAATAATACTTAATATTGTTTTATTTAGTTGTCTTCTAATACATAATAAAATTAATTTAAAATATAAATTTATTAATAAAAATTTTAGGTAATTTCTTTGTTTATATTTTGAAATTTTGATTTCCGTTTTATTGTTTTGCTGCTTATAATAAAACTTTGGCATTCCGCCGCATTTTGTTTGCCGCTTTCTTTTGCTCTTAAGCTCTTTAGTGAGAGCACTTGATTTTGTTTTTTCACTTTGCGGAGAGTAAGTTTTTTGACTTTTTTGAGTGTATACAATTTGTGCTCCTGTTGCTGTGCTTCTTGTTTTTGTTCTACTTGTTGTTGTTGTTGCAGTTGGTTCAGCTGCTTTTGTAAAAATGTTTGTTTTGTTAGCGGTTCTAAAGGGAGTAGTTGTAGTAGTGTTGGTAGTTGTAGTGGTGGTTGTAATGGTTGCCGTTCTTCTTCTTCTTGTTGATGTTGTTGCTTCCATTTTATTCTTTTCATTTTCACTGCTGTCGTTTGGGTTTTTAATCTTCTCATTGTTGTTGTTTTGATGTACATATTGTTGTCTTAGTGTATTGATGGCAAATATTATACAATTGGTAATGCACTTTTTGTTTGTTTCTAGTTAGTGTTGTTTTTGTTGTTGCTGTTGTTGCTATTGTTGTCGTAAATTTTTTTGTTTAATGCACCGTTGTTCTCTTCTATCTCTCTGTTTATATTTTCAGTTACTGTAGCTGTTGCTGTTGCTGTTTTTATTGTTATACGTTACTTTTGTGAAAGTATTTTATTTTGTTTTGTTATTTTTTTCGTTATTTTGTTCAGTTTTGTTTATAGTTGCTGTTGTTGTTATTGGAGGTAGAACTTTTTTTTTATAGTTTTGTTTTGGTTGTTTCTCTTTTGTTTTTAGGTCACACAGTATGTTTATTTTTAGTTTTTTTTGAGGAATTGCAATATCTGCAAAGATAAAAAAAGAGTAAAAAGTTTTCAAAATTTTGTTAAAAAAAACGTGTAGAAAAATTGACAAAAAATAAAGGAGAGAAAAAGGAAATAAAAATATTGAATACATCTGTTACATTTTCAATTCCGTTAATCTGCTTTGGTGGTCAGATTTGAAAAATATTTCCTAATCCGATTAAATCCACTTCAACCATAAATGCTAGAACAGAATCAAGAAGTTACAGTTAAAAAAACAGTGTTTCCGCACTTTTCTTTAGTATTGGAATAATAAACGATCGCTACGATTTCCACATACTTAATATTTACATACTTAATATTTAATTGCATTTGAAATATATTACTCATACGCATCATAATACATCTACTAGAATAGTTACCCTGACAAGTATGCAATAAAATATCTATGATTTTTGACGTCTAAAATTTAATAGAATTAGATATCACTCATACGTCACATAAGTAATTTTTTTTTAATGAATTTTACATCTATATATACAAAAATGAATGTGTGTTTACTTGTTTGTGGGTTTGATTGTTTGAAGTCTATAGACGATTTTCTGGAAATTTTAACAGTACCTAGTCTGTATGTCTGGAAGGAACTATAGGCTACTTTTTATTTTCAAAATTCAAGTAGGCGAGGTGCCACGCCCACATATCCAATAAGTATTTAATGTCGCATATCTTATAAACTGCAACAGCTAGAGTCCTCAAACGACTTTGACGTACAGTGGTGGCTACGAATTTACGACACGACATATGACTGAGTTATTTGAGATAATTTTTACATTTTATCGAAAAAATTATGGGTCCATGATATTTTTTTAGGATTTTAGTAATGTTATGAAGAAAAATCTTATATATAAAAATGAATGTGTGTTTGATTGTATGTTTGTATGTTTGAAGTTTATAGACGATTAAACGGCTAAACCGATTTTCTTGAAATTTTCACAGTATCTTCCTGTATGCCTGGAAGGAGTTATAGGCTACTTTTTATGTTGATATTCCAAATGAGCGAGGGGCCATGCCCACGTATACTACATACTTAATATTTAATTGCATTTGAAATATATTACTCATACGCATAGTAGTTACCCCTACAAGTATGCTATCTGTGATTCTTGATGTATAAAACCAAAGAAAATAAAGTGTAAAGAACGACGCGGGGGGAAAGATAGAAGGGAAAGAAAAAAATTTTGTAACCCACATTTGTGAAAAAATTCACCAAATAAGAAAAAATATAACCAAAATTAAATTCGTAGACTTTTGTTTTATTTATTTTTTTTTTCAAGTTTAAATTATCTATATATATAAAAATGAATGTACTTTATGGAATCGTAAACTATGCATTTAATCTTTAGCAAAGTTGTTGCGCATGAGCCGACGAAGGTTTCTAAGTTGGTATAACCAATTTCCGACAGGTGGCGCCACTGAAAATTGTTCGAAATTAATTAAATCGTAAACTGTGCATTTGATCCTATGTTGAAAAGAAAAGAAAATAGCATTACTAGCCTCAGAATCAGCATTGAGACTGAAAAATCTTCGAGTACATGCCGCACAGATCCGTTCGCATGAATCACTTGAACAATGAATCACTTGATCGAATGCGTACTACTCAGGCCCGTTCGTCTGAATCATCTGGACAACGGGAAACAAAATCAATAAAATGATTCAAACTTAATTGGATATTTGTCTAATGTCTTTCCTTAAAATTTATTTTAGTTTGTAGTGCAGCAAAGCGCGCAGGGTACAGCTAGTTAATAATATTTTCTTACCTCTATTCGGTTAAGAATTTTTATTTACATATTATATACATAAACACAAATTTTACCTGGTCACGAATTTAAGACATAGGCATAATATAACACTATTCTCTAAATTAAGCTTAGCTTCATAAAAAAATCATAGTATTCAGTGGGAAATCCTTTATTTTTCATCACAGCAGCATATCTCCCGGGTA
This sequence comes from Sarcophaga rosellei, assembly GCA_930367235.1. Taxonomy (NCBI): domain Eukaryota; kingdom Metazoa; phylum Arthropoda; class Insecta; order Diptera; family Sarcophagidae; genus Sarcophaga; species Sarcophaga rosellei. The sequence continues at coordinate 70,445,891 of OV884019.1, forward strand.
AACTTTCGACTAATGCCACATAACGTTGCTTTGGAATTGCATACCAAACCCTTTGGATTTCTTCCCACAAATCGCTTGAATTTTTTGGTTTAACTGTTCGTAAATATTCCTCAACAACATTCCACAAGTTCTCAATTGGATTGAGGTCCGGGGATTAAGCTGGCCACTTAAGAACAATGATATCGTTTTCTTCTAAGCAACTCTTCACTAGACGTGAAATGTGCTTAGGATCATTATCATGCATAAATTTCTATATTGGAGGCATGTTGTCTTCAGCGAATGGTATCATTGTGTCTGTTATAATATTTTTGCAAACATGGTGGTCCATTTTAGAATTTATATTGTAAATGGGACCTACACCATGCCAGGAAAATGCTGCCCACACCGTCACATTTCCACCACCATGTTGTTTTTAGGATGTACTTTGGATGATGCTCTAGGTTTGGAGGGCGCCAGACGTACTGCTTTCCATCAGAGCCGAAGCGGCAAAACTCCAAAGTATATTTTTCCAAAATATCATGGGTTTCTTGAGATTTCTCAATTATCACAAAATTATCACAAATAAGTCCATCATATGTCGTGTCTTAAATTCGTGGCCACCAATGTATATATATAAACAAATGGGCGGATTGGCTATAGTGGGCGTGTCACCTCCCATATAAAAAATATTAAATTATTATATCTAATTATTATATCTAAGAAGAGGCGACGAAGGTTTCCAAGTTGGTGCGATTAATTTCCAATTGATGGCGCCTTTGAGAATTAAACTATACATTTGATCATGTGTTGATCGGACAAATACCAGACATCTTAGGAGTCATCATTTATGATTTTAATAACATTTGGTATAACACATTTCCACAAAATGTCAATCACAAATTTGAAACATTTTAATTTTGAAAATGTTTTAAAAATGTTGTTGGGTTCACTTGGATTGAGTACATTGCGAGACTCTAATAAATTTAAACGCATTTTCACGTCGTTCATGCCCTCAAAGCGACGAGCAATTGATCGACCTACACCTCAAGCACGGAAGAAAAGAGCATTACGAGTTTCAGTATCAGACGGGCAACGAGCATTGAGAATGGAAAATCTTAGAGTACATGCCGCTGACACCCGTTGGCATGAATCACTTGAATAGCGAGAAGTGAGATTAGAAACTGATCGAATGCGTACTACTCAGGCCTGTTCGTCTGAATCATCTGGACAACGGAAAACAAAATCAATAAAATAATTCAAAATTAATTGGATATTTGTGTAATTTTTTTCCTTCAAATTTATTTTAGTTGGTGGCGCAGCAAGACGCGCAGGGTACAGCTAGTAAAACTATAATTTCGATGAAAATATTATTTGATTACAATGCTTGCAACACTTGAAGTCATTTAAATTACCGCCTATGGATTGGTTGCGGCAGTCAATCCTTTTGAGATACGTATTCGCCAAAAAGAGTTTAAATATGTCAGGTCATAAAAACCTAAGATTACTTTTTTTAAATTTTAGTGTTTTAATGTTAATGGTACCCATCTTGTTGAAACCACATACCGGCCAGTTTATAATTTCAATTGCGGTTCAAAATATGTCGAATAGAAGGTATTGGTTATTCAAATTCAATTTTCAAATGAATTGGCCCCATGTCAACTCTTGACCATAAAACACTAAACAAGTATTTTTTCACAATCAATTTTGGGTTGTCCAAGCCATTGCTTACAGCTGTATCAACTGAGTAAGAAATGAGCTTCATCATTGAACCAAATCTTGTCTGAAAAATCAGCATTGGAAACCTGTTGTTCTAGCAATCAGTTAGCTTAACTACAACGTTATAGTTTACAAGCTTCTATTATTCTTTGGCTAGGACTCTATATACATTGAGGAGGAAATCAAAATGCAGAACACGCCATCACGAGCCGCAAGAAAATTCCACGAAATAGACATGTAATATTTTCAACAGTACACTACCTTGATGCCTGGTCATATCTTAAACGTTTCAAAAGATTTTCAATTCCTGTCATAGCATTTCGATAAAGCTTCAAAAGTGGCCACGATGGATTCATCAATTTACATACTTTGGTTGTTAAATTATTCGTGTTCCTAAATGGCAATGATACTTCAGATCAAAGATGTTTAATAGCAGCCAGCCTATCCAGACAGGCGTGACATCAAGGAGTGAATCAATTAAATCATTGCATGTTATCAGCAGGAAGTAGAAGATGATTAGGAAAGTAATTGAAAATTTGTATTTGTGTAAATTATAGTTCCGATGATAACTTTAATGCCGCATTTCATAACCACTTTTTACTCGAAATCAGCGTGTTTACCTTTCCCAATTTAAAAAATAAAAATTACAATAAACTTTTGAGAAATATTGGGTCAATTGCAATGTAAGTGCGTTGAATATTGTTTATAACTGTCTCTACCATTCCACAAATTATTCAGTTTAATGAGTATATTAGAGTGTAGCAGATTATGCCTCGTTTTATCTAATATTTCACTGAACTGATTGGCCCATAATCATAGTCAAACATTAAAGTCGGTTCTTTTTAAAAACAACTTTAATATTTAAACCTGTTACTAACTGTTTCCTAACTATAGTGAAAATTAATAATAGTTTTAAGTTGAATCAGCTTTAAGTGGGTGTAGTAGTATAATGTTTGAAATTTTGCATACAAACTGGTATAAATACTGTATAAGTGGCATCTTTGCACAGCTAATGCAATAAAAGCGCCAAAAAAATAAACAAAATATAGATCTAATGTTCTTACATTTAAGGAGGTTTACATACTTATGTATCATTGATTTATAAATTGTCAACAATATCAAAAGAAAAGGGAGCGAGAGGCAAACTGGACCAGCAGCTAAAATGAGTTTTTGCTCGAGTGCATCAATAATCACCTGTCCATTGTAACAAAAAATTCATACATCTTTTATTGTTGCTGATAGAGTTAAAGTGATGTTAACTTTGTTAACAACAACTTCAGCTTGTTTTAGTATAAAACTGACTTTAGAGGAAAAGTAAGCTTTTTATTGTCTATAGTAGCTGAAATGTACACATTTTAATAAATGATACTTAAAGTATACTTTTTGATGACTATGATTATGGCCCATTGTTTCTTAAGATAAGCAAAATTATATACTACGTATGAGTAACAGCTTGTCTTCAATTAAATATTACTCATACGTCGTTCAAAATACTGGTTGATAGAAAAAGTTTGGCTACAAATTCTCCATGAATGGTTGTAAAATGTAATATCTGTGGTAATATTAATTGCATCAGACAACATTACATTACTTGACTTGTTTTAAAGCTTTACTTTGTAGGAAGATGTTATTAAAATTATTAACATTCTATAAAAAGTTATCTGTGTTTAGAATTAAGAACATATTTAGCATCCAATTCAGGTTCTTTTTTTGATAATTTGGACATCATCAGATAAATCTGAAACATTCAAACACATAATACAACTACCATCCTTTAGCCTCTAGATCACAGAATAATTTCCACTTCTATGAAATACTACAAAAAGAGTCAATCAATGATTAATAATTAATAAACTTGAAAGCTTAGGCTTCACTTTAAACGTGTGAGTGAAAAAATTTCAATTTCAATTGTGTTGTTCTGACTTTATCTACATACATACCTACATAATTGTTCATTACAACCCGTCAGTCAGGATTATGACTTAGCTTTTTCTCATTTCAGTATGCTATGCTGATGAATCTCAGTAGGGCTTAATCCTTTGAGGGCCATTATTACAACTTGCCATTAAAGTTGGGTTTAGTTAAAGGTAACTTTAAAGTTTTCGCTATTACAACCTACTGATAAAATAAAATCTACTTTTTTAAAAATATGCCAGTGCCGGAGCAATGTTGATAACCAGGGCAGGGAATTTCATGCACTAAAAAATTAAAAATATGCGCATATAATATGCACTATAAGAGAGAAAATATGCACTAAAAATGTTAAAAATATGCAATAAAAAAATTTCTTCTGAAACTCTATGTAAACCATGTGCTAAGCATGTAACATGGATAAGTTTGGAATAAAATACCTTTAAACTATTTGCTGCCTTTACCATATATGGAGCCGCATCTGTTAAAAGCAGGAGGATATTGTGTTTATCAAAATCTTCTCCTAATAAATTAATAGAGTCGTTAAATGTTCTGGCAATTGTCGCATGGTTCACCGTCTCCAATTCTATAATGTTAAGTCAAAATTTTTTCTTGCTTGTTTCTTCATCGTGGCTTAGAACGCCAACAATTACATTGGCCACATAACGGCCTTCAATATCTGTGGTTTCATCTATAGATGCCCAAAGTAACTTATTTTTTAAAAAGTTTTTAATTTTATTCAATTCACTATCGTATATTTTATTCAAACATCGTTTTCTGAGCGTAGTTTCATTCGGAATTATCCCATTTGAATAATTTCTAAATAGATTTCTTATATCAATATTATTTAATTTATATAATGGAATGTCGGCAAAAATAAACGCTTCACACAAGGCCATTCCAAAGTTGTTGCTGCTATCTACTTTGCTCAAAAACGTCTGTGAGTTTTTTCTTTAAAATTATCGTGCAACTCCTTGTGTTTTTGCCTATTTAGATGCTGCTCTATTAAAAATTTTCTTTCGTAATTCACGTTTTTATTGCAAATTTTACAAAATAAAATTTGTCTATCCGATTTACAAATATATGCATGTTCTAAAACATATTTATTTCGAATAGAAGACAAGGTTGCTTTCACTTTTGGCATATTTCCTAGAAGGCGATGAAGTTTAATCAAAATCTTTCCAAAAGAAAATTAAATATACAATAAAATGGTAAAATATGCTAAATATATGCACTTATAAGAAAAATATGCAAAATATGCATTTATTATAAAATATGCGAAAATATGCAACAACAAATCGATGCCATTTTGTTGCAAATTCTTCGATTCGAAAAGATATATTGTCAAAAGTGATTTTGAGTTACCGACTACAAACATGCATTTGCATTAAAATCCTTGCCCTGTTGATAACACTGCTCAATTAAACAAGTTTTTTTTAACGCAGTGGCAACGACATGCGTTCTTATTTGTTATGATTATTCATTTTGTTTATAAAATTTGTGTGTTGAGGTTTTAGCTTTTTTCATTTTTGTGTTCTTTGTTTTAAAATAAATATATTGAATACGCCAATATCCATTTTGATTTGAAAAAACTCTTAATATATTAACGTTTATTTTTCATGTTTATATTTGAAGTTGCCATATTGATAATAATATATAATATGGCCAGTTCAAAGATAAAGTCAACTTTAAAAGTTAAAGGTAGAATGATTTCCCCTTTAGGTTACCGCTTACTTTTATTTTATTGTACACTCATAATAATGAAAATCAAGTTATCTTCTCGTTAAAGTCCTGCCTGCAAATTGTAATAATGGCCCTAAAAACAATAAACTGTCACATTGTCAAAGCATTATAAGTCAAACGAAACCGTATCAAAAAGTTCACAATATTTTATTTTGTATTTACGAAAGTAATAAGAAGCAAAATTTTATAATACTTATATCCTTTAGTCAGGATTACAACCTAGTTTCTCACACCACTCAAGTTGTGTGTTTAATTTTTGTATTGCTTCTATTATTCAAAAACCTATGTTTCATTTAAAAAATCAGACTTATTCATTCTCTCTCGTATTAATTAATGGAGCAGCCATCCATCCACCTCCAACTTTCCCATTGTCAAATCTCAAACAGTGTAGCGGTAAATTTATATAAATAAAGAATTAACTCGTATTAATCTTAAGCAAATAGTAAGCAAGTATATCATATTCCCAATAGACATTCTACTTATTTTTCCATCAAAAGAATTTCCATCTTTGTTTATTTTTTTTATCAGCTTTCAAACAGTGTCGTTTCCGTTTGAGAAGGATTTAGATTCAGAAAATAAAAAATGATTCAGCATTTATTTAATTTCACACGTCTATAAACCGTATTTATTCTACGATGTGTCTGTTATCCATTTGATAATGTTTGTCTGCTCGTCTACTTGTCTGTCAGTGTGTCTGTCTGTCTATTTATTTATGGCTACACGTGTCAGACAATTTTTTATACATGAATTTTCCTCGTAAAATAATGTTTTGCTGACGAATCATAATCCATGACGAGCCATCAAAACGTTGACCTTTTTTTTCTCTCTACAACTACATATGAAAAACGCTTGCTTTGCCCTGGTGATAGTGTTGGAATTTAAATTTTAAATTGTGTTTAAGAGATGGCCGTTGCGTGATTTTGAATAAAAAGTTTTAATATATCTCATGGGTTTAGGAGTAATTTAATATAAAGAAATCTTTTTCTGGTATATACATATGTATCGGTGTTAACCAGCGTTCTTTGTTGCTTGATGATCCATGTGCTAACCTGTTCAGGTTGCACAATCCCTATCAATTCTGAAATCTATTGCCAAATACCAAGATATTATGCGCTTTTTTAGTGTTTAATATCCTGTATACTTTCGTTACTGATATCTCAGCAACATGCAATTAGGGCTCTAATTAAGGGCTTAAATGACCCAAACGTTGAAACATTGGTACATATTGAAAGGAAACAAAATACGTGATCGACTACATCGTACGATTGATAATGGAGGTGCTATTACTACTTAGAAAACGGCCATGATGTTAGGGCAGAGTATGATGATAGTGATGGAGGTGCTTTTAGTAAAGGGTCCGCCATCTAACGTTTTTTTCAACTAGTGCTTATTTCGTGAATGTTAACACTTAGCTCATGTCTGATTTGACAGATAATTAGTTTTATCCTTCCGCTGAACGAATATGGTTGTGTATACGCTTGAACAACGCGTTTTCCAATGCGTTTTCGCTTCGCTAAGTGGGCCTGCGATCGACTTACAGAAGATGCCGATTTTGGCAAAAAAATCATCTTTTCAGATGAATCTCATTTTGATCTTGGTGGGTATGTAAACAAGCAAAATTGTCGCATTCGGGGCACAGAGAACCCGCACGCATACATTGAAAAGCCGACGCACCTAAAACGAGTCACTGTTTGGTGCGAATTTTGGTCCTTCTTCGAAAATGAGCAAGGAGTGTCCATTACAGTCAATGGCGATCGTTATCGGGCTATGTTGAACGAATTTTTGTTCATAAAAATTGAAGAGGAGGATATTGGCCATATTTGGTTTCAACAGGACGGCGCTACGTGCCACACAGCCGAAGCTACACTCGATGTTTTGCGCCCTGTTTTTGAAGATCGCATTATCAGCCGCAGAGCTGATGTCGTTTGGCCACCTCGGAGCTGCGATTTGACACTGTTGGACTATTATTTGTGGGGTGCCGTCAAAGATAAGTGTTACGCCGACAAGCCAGAGACAATTGACGCCTTAAATTACAATATTCGTGAAGCCATTGGTGAAATACAGCTGCGCACAATCGATAATGTGCTTAAAAATTGGACTGATCGTGTAGGCTACTGCATGGCCAGCCGAGGCAGCCATTGGAATGAAATTATTTTCTATTATTAACCGGAAGTACAATCCTTCCTTCAAATAAAAAAAGAAATTTGAGAAAATATTCAGTAGTTATTTTTTAAAGCATTTTCAAAAAAAAAAAAATTATTTGGCGGACCCTTTATGTGGTAAGAGAAGCTAGGTCGTAATGCTGATTGAAGGGTTGTAATGACAAAAATAAAAAAATGATTATGAATGAAAACAAAATCGGCTACATTCTGACGAATGATGTGCTATTACTGCTCAAAAAACGGGACGCTATGGCGGTGTATGATAATAGCAATGGAAGTGGTTTTAGTTAATCCGGCATACCCAATGCTTCCGTAGAGCTCCTTCTAATGGAGAGTATGATTGTGACTCCGTATATTTTCAAGTTATTCAACAGGATCTGATAACGTTTCTATTGAAACTTTGGGCCTTTGGTGTCGGCATTACTTCTCCAGTTTGATACCAAAATTCCTTTGTAGGAATTGAGGATAAGTTTAATAGTATGAAGTGATTCCGTTCTAGCTTCACCACATATCTGATGAAAATTTTTTTCATTAGGTTTTCAGGTTTTTCCGTTGCCTCTTGTTTCAATTCCATTAAAAATGTTTTGCCAGCAAAGTTCCGAATTCCGTTGCAGAGTAATGTTATAGGGTTCTGTATTGGGTGAAGTGGCGAGCCACCTTGCTTATTAAGGCCTTATGATGAACGTAGTTACTGCTACTTCTTTTGGATGATCAGAGAACTTTTCGGGGGGATATTTTTATTAATTCTAAAAATATTCGAAAGAAATTTATTTCGATAATAAGTATTTTATTTTTCTCTCTGTTTTATTCTATTATCCGTTGTAGTTACTCTGGTATAGAGAGGTTCAAGCCATATTGAATCAATAGAGTTGAATTATTACTATTATTATTGTCGTGAAGAGGTGAGATAGTACAACGACCATACGATCTATAGTACTCCTCTGAAATTTTATAAGGTATCCTCCTAATATCCCCTCTAAGCTCATTGCACTGACAGATTTCAGAACGCTGCTCGGCGTTAACAAGGGCAATCACCTGAAAGGCTTTCAGATGATTTCTCCTCAGATGAATTAGTTCCCCAAAGGTTCGAATGTGTTCTGACGTGTTCATTCTCATCATCACAGAAGCCTCAAAATAGACTTCTAAGCATCGCTCCACATATGAGAGTTGTATTCTATTTTCGGTGGGTTAAAAGGGGGTGGAGATAGTAAGGAGATCAGATGAAGTCACGAATTTCTTTCATTGTTTTTAGAAACCGACGCAATTGAAGCTACTTTTCTCTAAAGTTCTTGACTTCACATTATTTATACCTTTCTTAGGTATGATCAAACTTTCAACGTGTTAAAATCAACAATTTTCAGACGAAATCATTAGGAGGTTATTTGTAGAACGTATACGAGTAATTCCTTTTTGCCTTAATCTGCTAAAGACTTGGCATACGATCTAAGGAACCTGAATGACAAATATTACTGTCATCTGCAAAAAAGTTGATAGAATTGGGAGTTAAGGAGAGAATATCTTTAATGAAAATAAGATACGTTGAGAAACATGAACACATACATGATTGGTCGTTACAAACCTTCAGTCAGGATTTCAACCTAACTTCTCACACCATCCCTGTTGTGTGTATTAATTTTATCCATGAGTGGCGGGACCTACAGTTTAAAGTCGACTGTGAACAAACGACTGTTTGAGAAAATTTTCATGGCAATTTTAATTACTTCAGAGTTTTTGCCAAACATTTGCTGAGAGGAAGCCGCCAAAGAAATATTTTTACATATTTAGTTTTGTTGGAGATGTCTGACCTGAGAGTAGAATCTTAGCCTCAATCGTTATAAGCCCACACTACCTACTAGATTACGGTGACTTTATGAGAAAGCTTGGCATAAATCAGAAAGCTACCAGCTATTACAGTTCATATCAGAGATCAGCAATGAGTATTCAAAAAGATGAGTAGATTCGAATCATACTCATAATTTCTGGTACTTATAGGCATTTATACTTATTTTAATACCATACTCATACTACTCATATTCAAAGTTGGAAGTACTCATCATACTTATACTTAACAATACGCATGATGTTGTTGATTTCGACTCAATATTTACAAGAATCACAAAATAACTATGATTCGCATACGAACACTAAAATACTCACTAAAAGGTTGTGTGTTTGCTCTGCTTGCTGCTCCGTCTATTTTGTTTATGTCTTTCTTCTTTTACAACTAAGACTGTAAATTTTGATGAGTGACTCGAATCATTTATAAGTATTTTTCTAAATTTATGAATCTAAATGAGTAGGCGGCTTATAAATCAAACATATTTCGAATGGGTTGAGTTTGATGTCAACGTTGTACTCATACTCATTGTAATCTGTACTTATAAATCAATGTTGTAGTGAGTACGAATGAATGAATCAGAGTAGTTGAATTTCAATATTGTTGGCTCACTCATACCCAAAATTTCATGAGTACTTATGAGTAGCGTCTTACTTCTCCTCCAATGGGTACTAGAATTTTTAATGGAATTACATTGAAAGCGGATATACTTCTTTCATTGATTGATTACGGCTATATTTGGCTTTACTATGGCGTTTTTAAGCTCACTGGAGCTTGTATTGAACTGAACAAAGTTCTTACCAATGCAGCCCGATTAAGTCATCTCAAAACCATTGGCTTATTTGATTTCTTTTGATGTCCCTAGGTCGCGATAGACGTTGCTTATACAAAATTTTTTTGGGTTTGATTTTGTCTGTGACTTTATTAGCTCATTTGTAACTATATTTCCGAATATTGGCGCCGTGGTCTAGTAGGTAGTGTGTTGGCTTATTAGACGAAAGGCCCGAGTTCAAATCCCAGGTCAGACATCAAAACGAAAACATGAAAATATTTCTTCGGCGACTTCCTCTCAGCAGATTTCTGACGAAAACTCTGAGAGTAAAAATTGCCATGAAAAGCTTCTCAAAAATCTATCGTTCGGAGTCGACTGTAAACTGTAGGTCCCGCCACTCATGTATAAAATTAACACACACAACATGAGTGGTGTGACAAGCTCGGCCGTAATCCTGACAGAAGGGTTGTAATGGCCAATTATGTATGTATGTATGTAGTTTAGTATCAATTAAATTCAATTGGATTCCATACTAATGTTTTTATCTTCATTTAGTTAATATCTATGCTGTCATAACACGATTGGGGATTGGAGATATCTTCATGTGATTTTTTGTTTTAACTTTAAACCTAATCTAACATATCGAGAGTAACTTTAATGATTTGATATGAATAAAATCATTCCAATATCATCAAAAATAATGGATTTATTTTTACAACACCTTATATGCTAAAATCTTTACAACTTTAAATGGATTTATATGCCTGACATGTTTTTTCTTCTCTTTTTTAAGTGTCAGGGAAAATGATTTTTTTGTTAAATTTAATTGATTTGATTAAACAATTAATTAAAAGCTATTATATTATGTAATTTATATATATTATGTTGATGTAAGGTATTCATAGTGAAAAATTTATTGTAATTTTTTCTTTTGCGATTTTTTTTATTTGATTGATAACTTCATCTCGGTGTTTGCCATCAAGCGAACTTAAATTTCTAACGAAATATTTAATCTTTGTCAAATTTCTTCTAAATGTGTTATACACCAGAGTCACTTATCAGCAGTAATTTTCCTGCATTTTTATACACGTTTTTGTTGTTTTCTACAATTTAAGTGAATTTTTGCGCCATTTTACTGGCATAACAACAACATGACACAAATTTTCTTCTTTCTTAATATTTATTTCGAATCTCTTTGAATAAAAAAAAAATCTGCGCCAATTCTTAGAAAAAGTCTAGGAATGTAAATATGAAATGAATTCTAAAATTCCGCTCCATCACAGGCCGGTTAAGCAAAAAAATTCAAGAATTTTTCGAAATTCATAAAAAAAAAACGATTTTCACAATTTGAAGGAATTTTCGTTCTTGGTACTCATGCTGGCAATCAATGGCAGTTGCTTGCTTTAGTTTTTTTTATTCTTAATACTGCTTTCATTTTTTAGTTATTTTTTGTTGTTGTTCTTATTTTTCTTTTTCTTTTCCTTTTTTTTTAATAAATCACTTATTTCCGTCGACAGGATACCGTTTTCTTTTTTTATTTGTTTCTTCAGTTCTAATATAAGATAGGATTTAGCAAAACTATTACTATACCAGCCAGTGTTGACTATACTACGACGTTATGTTATGGTACAATAACAGAAGAGAAAATTATTTATATTTCTTATAACTGTATTTTATTTATAGAAATATTTTCTTAAGCTACTCAGTTTTATTTTTGGTTTTTAGAAAAATTCTGTGTTTTTTTTTTCTTTTTGTACTTCCATACCACTTGAGTTTCCGTTTCAAAAGTTGCGCTTCAACTGTTCACACTGTGATTAGTTACACGATCTTAAATAGCCTTCTTAACGGTATCAAGTATCTGTTTCCCAACGACGCTGGCTATGATACTGCTGATGATTTTTTTTTTATGATTTTCAATGTTTTTTCCCCTCTTTGATTCATATTCACAAACAAAAAATTCAGTCAGAGAATAAATGAAAAAATCTTTAAAAAATTCTACAAAAAATATTAAAAAAAAAGAAGAAAAAATCAGAAAACAATCTTCCTTTACCTACATATACAGACTCGTATACATTCATAGCTAACCTATTCAGTTACCTCTCTCATACACCTACAGAGTTTGTATTCTGATAACGATACTAAACGTTGTTCTGCTTGCTACCATTACCCTTCCATGTACTCGCTACGCCTTAACAGCTTTAACTACTGACAGCATTTTCATATTTTTTGCATTTGATGTGTTGATTTCGTTTTACTGTCCTGATATTTGTTTCAGGCAGGTGTTGTAAGTTATTGCTGACCTTTGTAACGTTACGTTAAAGTTGAATGTTTTCTTTTTTTTTGGACATTGTGATTAATAGTTACCTTTTATTAGCCAAATAAATCATATTTACTTGATTTTTTGAAATTTCCTTGAGCGAACATCAATAAAAGCAGACGCATCTATAAATGACGCATCACTCTCCATTTGTTTTCGGCTTGCTGCCTATGAAGTACAAGTTCTCTACAAAATTCTTCAGTCTATTATATGTACCTCTCGCTAGCAATTTTATTTCATTCGAATTACATCTGCTCCTCTCCATATTTTTCAATAAACTCTCTTTTTCCATATGGCCTTCATTACGATGGTTAAACCTGGATTGGATTAATGAATCTAAGTCTGGCAAATAATAATACAGTGTCTGTTCTCATAAGTCGGAAGCAATACTAAATATTTGACTTGATAGAAACAATATAAGATTCTCAGAATCTATCAACAATCTGGATGTAACTTTAAGACCCACGTAGACTTGCCGGAAGGCAATTAAAGTTTAAAATCCTGCGCACCCAATATGCCAAAATGTACGAGAACCTAAGCAGAGTAAATGGCTATTAACATCGTGGTGATTAACTCAGTGTTATTTAATGCTATGGCAGTATGAGAAGTCGCCGTAGTCTAGTAGGTACTGTGTTGACTTATTAGACGTGAGTCACGGCTCAAATCCCGGGTCAAAAATCTCGCACAAAACGAAATATGAAAAATATTTCTTTGGCGGATCAGCAAATTTCTGACAAAAACTCTGAGAATAAATAAAAAATTGTCGTGAAAAGTTTCTCAAAATCAAATCTGTCGTTCGGAGTTGTCTTTAAACTGTAGGTCGCTCCACTCATGTATAAAGATAACACACCCAACACAAGTGGCGTGAGAAGTTAGGCCGCAATCCTGACTGAAGGTTTGTAATGGCAAATTATGTTATATTATGACAGTATGAGAAGAAATATTGAAAAATAGAGGAGTTTTTTCAGTTCTTAAAAGAAGAAACTTAAGGGTGTATAGTAGATATCGCATCATATCTTTGTAACTGGAATTATTCTTTTAGACGTTTGAAGGCAAAGTGATACCTATTTTTCTATTTCTATTAAGGAAATCTTCTAAATTCAAAGAGTTAATGTATGCTCTATTAAAAGAACATGAAAAAATAATCTTAAAGGTCAGTGGATTCACAAACTTATTCCAGATATTGAAATAATTAAAGATATGAAGAGGTGAACTATAGGTTAACCTAGTTTCTCACAAGATATGGCGGTTGAAGACGTAATCGATATCTCGTCGGGAATGTTAATTTCCCAGATTTCCTCAATACAAAAATGAGGACGACGTGTAGAATATGTACTCTTATATATGACATAAAAAGTAAACGGCCGACGATGTAAAATAAGCGTTGTTAACGTCTGAGCACAATTTGGACATCGTGCAGAAAGTTATTAAATTCGTCAAGGAAGTACGCTGAAATTCATAAAGCAATTACGGTAACATAGTCCAAGTGATTTGACTAAACGAAGAGCAGTCAATAGGGTTTTATTATTTTTATTTAAGAAACGTAAACAATTTTATTAATCCGTTTATGCACCAAAACCACATTTTGCCAAGCCCTTTAATTTATTTTGTAGTAATTAGATTAATCTGTAAGTATCACGCGGAGTGTTCTTCTACTACTTGAAAAGTTGAAATCAAACGACCAGTAGTAAACAATGAGTAATTAGAACGGGATTGTTGGTGTACTATATGTATGCATAGGTACATGCCATGTCTTTGTGCAGAGAAAATGTTACATTCCTTTTATGCTGGTGACTTTTTTCAATTTTTTGACATCGTCCGAAGAATTTCCATTATTTTTTATTATTCAGTTTGGTTAATCAAATTTCACAGTTACGGAGGTGATTGGCCGTAGTCTAGTAGGTAGTGTGTCTAGTATTAGATGTGAGGTCGTGATTCAAATCCCAGGTCAGACATCTTCAACAAAACGAAATATGAAAAAGCATTTCTTGCGGCGACTTTTTCTCAGCAGATTTCTGCAAAAAACTCTGAAATTAGAATATAAATTGCCATGAAAAAGTTTCTCAAGAATCTGTCGTTCTGAGTCGACTTTAAACTGTAGGTCCCGCCACACATGTACAAAATTAACACACACAACATAGATGGCGTGAGAATCTAGGTCGTAATCCTGATTGAAGGAATGTATTGACCAATTATGTAAGTATGTGTATCTGGGACTATGATAAACGTAATAGGAAGTTGGAATTTTCTTAAGGGGAGTGACTAAGATATTATATTAGGTAGAAAAGTTAATTTAAGGGACCCAATCCAAAATCTACACTCTGACAGATGAACACATTATTCTAAATGAACGAAATTTTTATTTGCATTAATTACATTCAATAGAACGTTTATGCTTAATAAATGGTATCATTACGCAGCTTGTAAAATTTTTGTAGCTCGTTCAGCCTTATCCTCATGCCAATGCTGCCAATTCCTAAAAGAAACTACAACTGCTCTGGGAGAAGGTTAATTAATATAGTAGTTAAATTGCTTGACTACAATGGCAAACAATTTTGGTTCGAATCTTTTTAAAGATTTCACGCATTTTTTGAAATATCCACTCAAGAAGTTCCAACCCATCCTTTAGAAAAAATAACATCAACAATGACCTTCGAAAGGAGGTCAGGCAGCTCCACCACGTTCTAAGAAAAGAGTGAAACTCTAGAGGATTGCTTAAAAGATGTAATTTCTACGAATTTGGTGAATATCTTTATAGATTGCCATTGAAGTCTTCAAATCTCCGACTTTCGTTCGATCCTAGTGATCTGGCTGAACAGTTAAATTTGTTTGGAAAATAGGGAGTTCAGGGCTGTGGAAGTAAGAAATGTAAAACCAGACTAGGGCTGGCACTGCTTTACGGCTTTTATCGACATTGGACTTGACGTTGGAGTGTCCATGCATACAGACATGCCTTAGTCAGAATTATGAATTCTCACATCAGACATGTTGTGAGCATCCTTTATATTCATGAGTGACACGACATACAGCTTAGCGTTGAACCCAGAGGACAGATTGAATAAGCCTTTTCAAGGGAACTAATTTATTCTCAATGCTTTTACCAAAAGTCTGGTGAGAGCGGATTGCCGAAAGAAATATTTTTTCGTATTTCTTTTTTAGAAGTTTGAACTCTTGACACCTTGTCTGGGAGTCAACACACTACTCACTACGATGCCCATGACGCTGTTGCAAACTCAGACTTCAACGTGATGTTATAAATGCTGCAAATGGAAGAAAAGTAGCTTAGAGTAACTGCCAGCTAGCTAGCTAAAGTTGCATTCAAAATTCCAGCAGGCGGAAGACTTCTTTGAATCGCAGTGATGATCGGATGAGCGTAATGAGTGTGGATGAGCATAAAGAGTGTATACAATAAAACAAATTAGAGTGGCAAGATGCCGTAAGGCATTTTTGAAAAGAGAATAGTGTGGTTGTACTGTAGACACTCTGCCAAATTGGGGACTAATACAATCACAGTGAACATGGAGGTCCAAATGTATCGAATACGTAACTAAATCTGCAGTCAGACAGGATCGTATTTTACAGAATTCAGTGCAGCTACTAAGATATGATAAACATTTTCAAAGTTTTGCTGTTAAAAGCTTCTTCAAAATTAATGTTTGTGTTGAAAGTATCAAAAATGACGAGCCAGGAGGAATAAGTTTTGCTTTAATAATTTTTATTTTTTTGTTGCAAAAGTTGAAAGTGGTTACAATTTATTTATTTCATATCACATACAACAAGAAATTAATCTTTTAAATTACAGTATGTGATTATATGATGATTACAAAAAATAGAAGAGAAATTATAAGTGGTTAAGACTAGATTAAAATGATTATAACAGTTTAATGCAGTGTTTCTAAAATTTTATTTTATAACAAAAATAAAATGATCATTCCTTATGTTCGAATTAAACAATGCAAATTAGTTTTATATTAAAACATAACAAAACAACAAAAAAAAATAAAACTCACACAAACAAAATATAATTGTTTTAAATATTTTATAATTTTTTAATATTTATTTTGTATTTTATTAATATAAAATGCTTATTATCATATTAAATAGCATACATAGTTAATAAAGCAATAAAATTTATTAAAAAAAAAAATAATTAAAATTTGCATACAAATGACTAAAACGAGAGAAAAAGAAAAAAAAATATAGCGAAATGGTGAAAACTAATGATTGCAGCAGGCCAAATTGCTGAGTTGATATGAAATTAACAAAAATTTGCATTGAAATCGCATTTAAATTAAAAAAAATATATAAACTTCGGTTTATATTTATATGTTTAAAATAAAAAATGGTCTCTATCAACATTTAAATGAATTTATAAAATCAATAATAAATAATTTATAATCGATTATAAGTACTTATTTACAATAAATATTGGGTGCTCGATTTCATTTTTTTAAACTAAATGCCCCTAAATTGTAATATCTCTGATAATATTAATTGCACCAAGCAAAACTATAGCCTGTTTGAAAGCTGATATTTTATTAGAAGACAGTATTAAAATAAAATTATTGTGGTAAAAATTATAATTATAAAAAAATATAAGTTTACAGGATGATGCTGTTACTATAAAACACCAGGAGTATGGTTGCTTGTTTTCAATCTAAAAATTTCGATGTTAAAAGATATTCCTCGCTAAAGTCGCCCAATCACTAAAAACGACGATGGAAAACTTTAGAAAGATTGGAAAATAAGCAGCATAGAAATTGCTTAGAAACTAGGCATACATCACAGTTCTCACCTATTTGAAGAAACCTGGCTGTCACTTAATTTACATGTACATACATGATTGGTCATTACAACCCTTCAGCCAGAATTACGCCTTAGCTTCTCGCACCACTTATGTTGTGTGTTTTAATTTTATCCATGAGTGGCGGAACCTGCAGATTCTTGAACGACAGATTCTTGATAAACTTTCTCATGGCAATTCTATTTACTCTCAGAGTTTTTGCCATAAATCTGCTGAGAGAGGAAGTCATCGAAGAAATATTTTTTCATATTTCGTTCTGTTGATGGTATCGGACCTGGGGTAATTTACATTACTTTATTGGCACTTTAGTCAGGATTACGGCGTAGATTTTCATATCATCCTTGTTATGTGTATGCATTTTATTTAGAAATAAAGGGACCTACATTCGAACATCAAAATACTTTGTCAAATTTATTTCAATTAAAACGTCAGAATTGACACCCCTTGTTAAGTAAGGCAATATACTACTCACTAGAGTACGGCAACCACTCCGCCTGAATTAACATACATATACATAATTGGCCATAACAACACTTCAGTCAGGATTACGGCTTAGTTTCTCACACCACTCATGTTGTGGGCCTTAATTTTATAAATAAGTGCGGTTTAACGTCGACTCCGAACGATAGATTTTGAAAACATTTTTCATGGCAGGATTATTTACTCTTAGAGTTTTTGCCAGAAATCTGCTGGCTTGGGGCTCGAACCCGGGCTTTACGTCTAATAAGCGAACACACTACCTACTAGACTACGGCGACTACATGTATCACTTCCAAAATTACTTAATCTCGCTGTGATTCAGCTGCGACTGCCAGATAAAGACTCTTTTACGATAACTCGTAGGGAATCCGTACATGGTACTTATTCGGGGCTGTCGAAAGAATGTTTACTGAATTAACACTGAAACCATTTAATGAACCAAATTTCATTTTCCCTTCGATTTTTTCTAAAATGGAACGAAATAGACTAATTTCTAAAGCAATTGATTTCGGAACGGTATGAGGTTTGGCAGACGGTAACATAGCCATGATTGACCCAATGAAAGGTAATGCTGTGTGACTGGTGAAATAAGAAGGAAATTGTTCAGCTTTTTCCAGAAGATGATAGCTTTGATGGTTATTGTGATTGCTTCGCTCAAAGCTTTTGCATCACGATTGAACAAAAAGAATTCTTTACAATTCTTCTGCGATAGAGACGAAAACGTATTTTTATCCCCGTCGATAAAATAAAGCAAACCGTAGATATCGCTTGTAACCGAGTAAGTTCCATGTACGGATTCCCTACTACTTACGGTAAAAGAATCTTCATCTGGCAGTCGCTGTTGAATCACAATAAAATTAAGCAATTTTGGTGGTGGTACATGATAGTGATAATATTAAGTTCATGGTCATGGCTCATAGAGTGCAAAATGCATGGTTGTGAGATTTAGTTTAGGTTTTTTGTCCACAGTGAACTGTTCGTATAGAAAAAACTTTTACTATGTATACGTTGTTTGCATATTGTCCTTATGATTGTGTGCCTTTCTCATTGCTCACTTTGAAAGTTGTCACTAAAAAGATGATGTAGGAAATCTATCCGTGCTATAATGCGATGAATCTGGTCTCCACTATTATAAAAGATCATTTGAATTTAGATGTTTGGGCATAACAGTTGGGGTTCTTACTGGCTGCTGTCCCATCGGAACTTATGCCCTAAAACTTCCCTTCACGACTTTTATACGACTGTAAGGTATTGAGTAGCATCACTTACTTCCTCTGTCAATTGTCCAGAATTGTCTCTAAACACAGAAAAATTCCTGGATAGATGTTCCCTAAATAGATTAGCTGATCTGGTGTCTGCAGCTGACCTGATGTATGCAGCTGACCTGGTGTTCGCAAACTATATGATCTCATATCATGAATGTGAGTAAAATTGTTGTATATTAGCTCATTCCATAATGTTTAGACTGAATTCAATTCAATTTGGGACAATTCCCGTTCTTTACTGAAGATATTTCTGAGTCGCAAGCTTTTTAAATGTTGTGGTTCGTACAGTAGACATTTATACTATGGATGAATCTGTTGAGTTCGGAAGCATTATCGGCTAACACGATGGTATGATATCTATGGACCTAAATGGAGAATAGGGATTCCTCTCGTGCCCATCGTTTCATACCTAATCTAACCCATATTGTCAACAATCTTCAGCAAATATAAGAGGAATTGTGTGATATCAGGGTATTGCAAGAAGCCAAGATCGTTAGTAACTATAACTCCGACAGCTTAACTAAAATGTTGTCTTGCATTCATCTTATAGTTAAGACCTAACATCAGGGTGTATCAATAGGGATTTTGAAAAATTTATCGCTGTAGAGAGTTGTGATATCCGCAGTAGAGATTAGTGACATGGATTGTCACATTCTTTTCTTGGGAATTCGGAGAACGGGCAAGCCGAAATTGTAATAGAATTACATGCCTTCAAAGCAACAAGAAGTCATTGAATGGTTGTAACACTTAATCGATCATTCTGGGAGTTTAGCCATCATACATCGGAATAACGTCGAAGTCGCCGTAATCTAGTAGGTAGTGTGTTGGCTTATTAGATGTAAAGCCCGGGTTGGTATCCCGCTCAGACATCAAAACGAAATACGAAAAAAATATTTCTTCGGCGACCTCTCAGCAGATTTCTGGCAAAAACTCTGAGACTAAATAATACTGCCATGAAAAAGTTTCTCAAAACTCTTTCGTTCGGAGTTGACGTTAAACTGTAGGTCCCGCCACTCACACATAAGATTAATTAATAGCTAATTATGTACGTATGTATGTATGTACATCGGAATAACGTTAGTGGACCGAAGTCCCACGCGTCCTATTTGAGGATTTCAACTACATACGTTACACTAAAAATTAATGCAAATGGAAATTCGTTTGAATTATTTATTGTGACTGTTTTCACCAGAGCGTCTAAGTCCTCGGTATTGTCACCAGGAACTTCCGACATACCTCAACAATATTCGAGTATACCATATACAAATTCTCTCCTCCATATTGCTACCAGAGACTTCCGACATTCCTCAAAAATATTCGAGTATACCATATACTATACAAATTCTCCTTTCCTTTCAATTTATTTATACTTGTTCATTACAACCTTTCAGTCAACATTACGACCTTAATTTTATACATGAGTGGCGGGACGTACAGTTCAAAATCGATGCGGAACTTTTGAGAAACTTTTGCAATTCAATTTTTTATTTACTCTCTCAGCTGAGAGAAGAAGTCACCGAAGAAATATTTTTTCATATTTCGTTTTGTTGGAGATATCTGTCCTGGGATTTGAATCGTGGTCTCACGTCTAGTCAGCCAACACACTATCTATCTACTTTTCTCTATGTAAGCGAGAAGGGTTGTTGTCATTACCAAACACAATGTCTTCGGTCAAAATGTATTGCCCTTGCTCAGTTGATCGTATTCTTTATCAAGACGTAGTAACTGACCTTTCTGTGATATTTTTTCTAATATTGTCCTCCCTGTGTGGTCGGTAAATTTCTGATTGGAGTATTTGAAGGGGAAAGAATTTCTTTATTCTGCTGTATTCGGATATAGAACCACTGTGTTTATAGTCACTTTAATCACTATAAAATACAGTAAGACTTGCCCATTTTATATTAATGGAACGCTAGTGAAAGTTGTTGACCTGCAAACTCTTTTACAAGTATTGAACCTCAGACAACAATCAAATTTTACATTAAAAATCTCGTGAAATCAAACAATTCTGTTTGAAGAAGCTTAAACAAGAATGAAATCAACAATCAACAGAGTATTGTAGTGTATCACATAGTCGGCTTAGACTAAGTGTATCGTTTACTTGCTTTATGTTTTTGTTTTTTTGTTGTAACACATATAAAGCAGAGTGGCTACCAATGATGTTGACCAGGAGGAGACATCATATGAGTTAAGCTTATAAATAGAGATGAAAAATCTTTCCTTTATTATTCAGCTTTATGATTTCATTGCTTGTTTGTTGATTCTTTCTTTATTTTTTATTTTTGTTCATCTTCATTTTGTACATTTTCCCATTTAACATTTATTGACTTTCTTTTTTCTCTTGTTCAGCTTTATTGAATGACTGGCAAGAGTAGTATTCAATGTATTCAACGTATTTAAGCAAATATTGTAACTCTTTCTTCTACAATCTGTTATGTTGTCTCTCTTTTTCTATCTTTCCCTCTCTCTGTGTGTCCCTAATGTTTTATTCTCTTATGTGTCGTTTTTGATTTGCTTTTGAATTTTTCTTCCATGTCACTCCACACCACATCACACTCTTCTGCTTTGTATGGCGATTTGCTTTAGTTATGGTTGTTGTTGTTTTTAAGGTTGTTGCTATTGTCCTGTGTAAACAAAATGAATAGAAGAGTATGAAAACAAAAAAAAAAAATACAACGAGATAAATATACACGAATGCATAGTTGTTGTTTACACATACACATACACATACAAAGTGTAATAAATTGTGTATGTGTTTATAGTCTTAAAGGTACATTCGTGTGCATGTGTGTGTGCGGTTTAGTAAATAGCAAAGCATACACATAAAGAAAGGGAGTGAGATTCGTTGTATTTAGCAAACATTTATATCAAGCGATTAAAAGGAATTTAAGATATACATGAATATGTACATATGTACGTTATATTCAAACATTTTCACATACAGTGATGGCAGAAATAATAGAGACACCCTGAAGTTACATGCTGTCAACAGCATCTAAAGCATAAAAAGCGTGTGGCAAACCAGTAGAGTGTCCTGATATAGCAGAGATCACGGGGTCACTAAGGCAAATAAAAGCGGATAAATCTCCTGGTTTGGATAACATTGCTCGGAAGCTATTGACAGTAGATATTAATATCAGTACACATTTAATGAATCCTGCGATAACGACATCCTGAGAATCAGAAAACATGCCGGCCGAGCCGAAAGAGGATGTGTTCATTAATCTTTGTAAAAAGGCGACCCGATTGAAACAATCGCCTTAATATTAGATAAGATAGTGTCTGCAACAACTTTAAGCTGCGAACAATTCAGTTTTCGCAGCTTCCGGAAAATCTTGCATTGACCGTGTCAAAAGTCTCAAAATGTTCGTAGAATAGTCAGTGGAGTGAAGGTAACAGTATCCAAGAATTCATCGAATGTAAAGGTCTCCCTATGAAATTAATTCATCGATTCAAGGAGGAGAGAAGTCGCTGCAGTCTAGTAGGTAGTGTGTTGGATTATTAGACGTGAGGCCACAGCTCAAACCCCAGGTCAGACATCAAAACGAAAATATGAAAAAAAAAAATATTTCTTCGGCGACTTCCTCTCAGCAGATTTCTGGCAAAAACTCTGAAAGCAAATGAAATTGCCATGAAAAAGTTTCTTAAAAATCTGTCGTTCGGAGACGATTTTAAACTGTAGCTCCCGCCACTCATATATAAAATTAACGCACACAACATTAGTGGTGTGAGAAACTAGGTCCATAATCCTGACTGAAGGGTTGTAACCAATTATGTATGTATTCAAGGAATGCCACACATCGTGTTTTACTTGAAAACCTGCTGATTAGTACATTACAGTCCAAAGAGAAGTCTGACAGGGTTGTTTACTATTAAATCTTCTGATATGAAGGCTATTGAATGAATTCCGTAAGACCTGCACACTCTAGAGCAGGGCTTGTTAACTCGCGTGCTGAATGCACAACTGATGGGAATTAGGCACCTGGCGGACGATTAGATATTATTCTTTACTTACTCCCGATAGAGGAATATATGAAGAAGGTGACAGCTAGAAGCCTCTCTGAACTGAATGAATCAGGTATAGTGAGTTTCCCTAGGGTGGGTTAGTTGTCGCTGTTGAAGGAATTAATATGGAGGGGGCAGTTATTTCGATTGTTGGAATGACGGAGTACATTGGCTACAAAAGATAACTTCTGCGGTACACAAAATGTCACAGTATCTGATAGGGCGTAGGTTTCGGCGGCCGTTCAGACCAGCAAGCTAGTCAGGAAAAATATACCGAAGAGCTCAAGGGTTACAAATGATTGACAATGTAGACCAGGCAACACTAAAGGCTTTGAGAGGACATATTTTTAGGTCACATCCGGTGTGGAAGTGCAAAAGACTGCTAAGCGACCTTATGTCTGATTGTCAGATTAGATGTAGTGTTGCAAGAGCCTGAATTCTGGCGGAACGAAAATAATACTAAGCATTGGTTGGTGGGAGATGAGATCTACTATAAGAATAATAACCTGGGATCCCTTTGGACATAGGGTCAGCAGATGGAATAGGAATAAATCTGAGTTTTGCTATGTGAAGGAGCAGAAGGCATAATGGATCATTTTTAATATCACTGTTCTTGTCTGCAGGTACATAGCCGAAGTAAAACTTGTGATCTAAAAGGGTTTCCTTAGTTTGGAGGCGGCTTATATACAGCCCAGAAATCAGGAGATCACCGGTGAAAAAATCCCAGACAACGGCGAACTCTCGGAACACATCTGCGAGGAGCACCGGGATTGAGAAAAGTGGCACGACACCAAAACTTGTACAGGAGGGTGCGCAATCGTACGCACTCCAACCAGTGCATGGCGGAACAGAGGAACCGCTTCTGGGACACAGTTCCCCTAGACAGGAGTATATAAGCAAAATGAGAAACTCGGAGAAAGAAACAATTAATAAGTGCCAGGGTGTTATCCGCAAGATTAGAGTGGCAATGGCGAGGGCAAGGAACATCAGCATGGAATTTCATAGCGGAGTAGGTGAATTAGAGGAGCTCATCGACATAATAAGGAGCTATAGAGAGAACTGGAAGACTGCGGAAAAGGAAAAAGAAGCGAGCAGAGCACTCGAAATCGCCAAAAATAACAGGAAGGACTGTGATGTCACCACACCTGTTAGTTCCCTCAACAAGAGAGGCGCCTCAAGCCCGCCGGAGAGCCGCCCGGAGGCAAAAGAGACGAGTTCAGGGAGAACCTAAAGAGCGTCCTAAATCAAGAGGCAACCGTAAAGGAGCTTGTACCTTCGGTCACGTTAGAAATTCGCGACCTGGATGCCCTCACAACCACCGAGGAAGTTTTGGCAGCGGTACAAAAAGTCGCCCGCTTCTCTTTAAATCCGGATATATCCGGATATATGGCCCCTAATGTACAGCGAATAGTCTCCTACCAATGAATGCTGTTTCTTGTAGTTTAAAGTTTATAAAAATGTTCTTACAGTTGGCATCACTTGAAATTTTTCTCTGCTTTCATTAAGTAGGTGAATGTGATTTTTTTATTCTGAAGTTATTCATGATATTGTCATTCGTATGTATGTATGTATATATATGTGTGTGTACATTTGTTTACACAATTTGACTTTAGCCCAGTGTAATTTAAACATCCTGGACACATATCCAAACAAACCAGGATATTGAACTTTATTTGTTTATATTGGATTCCGTCTACTTTTTACTTTTTTTATTTCTTGTTTTTTATAAATACAACTACAGGACACATAATAGTTTAGGAAGTTGCAGAGATCTTTTATGCTGAAAATTAAAACATTTTCATTAAATTTTTGTATGAACGTTTTATGAATCACATTTGTAATGAAATTTTTTTTAGAAAATCTTAATAATTGTGTAGAGAGTTTGTTAAACTTCGTGCAAAAGGAAGGTAGTATTTTTTTAATTACCAAAGAGAAGTTAAGTGAGTGGTTGTCGCCAATTTTGAACTGAAGCGATTAGTTAAACTGAGAAGGCCTATAAATTTAATTAATTTTTGAATTCTTTATTTATGGAATTTTTAATTAAATATTAAACTTAAAACATATGATTAAATCTTATATTTAAAATCATCATCAGGACTAATAACAGTTTTCGTCTTTTATATTATTTGCAAACAATTATTAACAATAAATAAAATTGACAGCAGTGGGTGCCAAGTGATTTTTCCAAGTATTTTTTTTAATGTATTCGAATTTATTTTCATCATGTTTAGAAACGTATGCATATTTAAGTAGGTGCCTTTGTAATAAATTGTAAAATATTGTTTTGGAGTTTTCCATTCTGTAGATTGTACGTTTAATATGTTTTTAGAAGTTAATTATACAGTATGAGTTTATAGTTCAGTCTGGGAGTCTGTCAAACTGAATGCAAAATTAATTCATATACAATTGTTCTGTCAGTACTTGATAACTTAAATGCTACCTGAATTAGGTTCTGTTCATAAATGCAATAACTTTTCTAGCTTGAAAAATTATTCTATAAGAACCGGGGTGCTTCACGGGGTCTTTTGCAGTCTAAGAAAAGTACTATATATATATACATAATTGGTCATTACAATCCTTCCCTCAGGATTACGACTTAGCTACTCACACTTCTTATGTTGTGTGTGTGCTAACTTCATACATACATGAGTAGCGGAGTCTACAGTTAGAACTTTACACTCTCAGAGTTTTTGCCAAAATTCTGCTGAGACACAGTCGCCGAAGAAATATTTTTTTCTAATTTTCGATTTGTTAGAAACATCTGACCTGAGGTTTGAACCGTGGCCTCACGTCTAAATAGCAAACACACTGCCTGCTAGACTACGGCGGCTACAAAGCATAACTGCAACATAAGTGTAACTGCCCGTTTGTATATCCCAAGTAGATAACAAATATAAGGTGGATTTCAATATACATACATCAATGTGGCATATCGAATACAGTCACCGATAAAGTACCTACGTCTATACAATATTAACAGAAACAAAACAGAAACATTTTCTTACATCTTATGAATCCGGCCTTTGTGCCAAACTCTAAAAAGGAAAATCAGTAGTTACTAGATTTAGGTTAGGGGACGTGTACTTGCCAATTGAGACAGGTATAGTACCCGACGATCCAGTTGACTCATTGTACAACGTCCTAAAGGGGTGAGGATAATCGGGGAGATAGGGAAAAAGGAGAGGAAGTGAGAAAGGGAGAATAAGGAATCGGGGTAATTACACAGAATAAAAAAATACACGAGAACGCGACTAGACTACTGAAGCCCTAGCAAATCTCAACCAGCTCAAAGAAGCCCATGCCAAGGGTCTTCAACCTCATCCTACTAAGGGCTAGACAGTTACAGAGGAGGTGTTTGATAGTCTCCAACTCCTCTTCATCGCAACATACCCTGCAATAGTCCAGCTGGGATCTGTTCCAAATCTCGCAGTGCCCCATAATAAACCCAATAACTAACATAAAGCTGTCCTTATCCAAGCAAAGCAGTCAACCTGTGCTTACACTGTCTATAGCAGGCCATAGACATCTAAAAACATAACAACGCGATCCATTCCCCCAACGCCTCTGCTCTTCTCCCTTGACCCATCCATTGATGAGGCCGTAGAGCCTCAATATATTTTATGTTATGCTGGAACACGTATCGAGATGGCAGCATGAATTTTCCAATGTTGATAGCACAATCCGCTACCTTCTAAATATCTTGTACATGATATGGCAACCTAATATTATAGTGGGAAAATGACCTCTAAATAACAATACTACAGCCGGTTAAGAGTGGACTGATGCTTCTACACTGTGCTTATTGGTCTCTTTACAGTATAAAGCCCTCTATCTGAAAATAAATAAAATTTTCCCATAAACATTGGGGATCTCTTAACACGGTAATGCATGGTAGCCGTAATATTGTCGTTTGAAGGTAATTTTGCTGTTATGGTCAAATATTAACCACTCTAGAACAACAAAAGAACTTATACAAATAAGTGCAAAAATTGTATTTTATCATTATATACATATTACTATTTTAAAAAAGAGTGAATTTCTGTTTTAATTTTAGTTTAGCAAACATTTTAAAATAAAAACAAAAATTGAATAAAATCGTAACTGTTGTACACCCTTTTATAGCTTTGGGTGCTTTGCCAAATAATTGACATTAAATATAACTGCTTCTAGGAGTTCAATCAGATAGTTTTTTAAAAGTCTACAGGCCATTGGCGAAAAATAAAGTTTTCCAAGTTTCTCCAATAGTATAGTATGACCAACTGTATCAAATTTCAAACTAACATGGCTTCACCCACCTCCTATACAATCCATCTAAGAAGCCCCTCACCAGTAGGAAATGGAAAAAGGAAAACATCACAGGAAGGTCAGGCAGTGCCGCCAGCTAGTGGAAAAAGCGGTTGATTCCCTACCACTACACAAACTACTCGAAGGGCGCTATTTCTAGGTACGATAGATGGCAACGCAATTATCCTAGGACTTGCTACAGCAGACCAATCACCTGCTTAGCTGGAACAACAAAAATAGATTAAAGAAACGGAAACGAGGCAGAAATGCGAAGAACGATACTGGCAGTCAGTGATATGTTTTGAGATAGTGACAAGACCCCAGTCTATGATTAATAACCGCGAAAGTGGAAATTGAGAAATTTTCAATGAACTCCCTTTAGAGACATCAGTGCGATATTGATACCAGGTAGATATTAGAGTAATATTCATAGAAAGAGATTAAATGCTTACTGTTAAAAAGCTCTAAAAAAAACTGCTCCAGTTTACATACCTACAACAGTAATAAATCATAGCCACATTTTACAACATTTTGCACACAACTGTACTATAGCGATGAGGCTCGAATTAATTTTGTGTCTTTTGAATTTAATTACAATCCTGATGAAATCTTTAATATTCATTTAATCTGGTAATTGGTTTACAGGTCAAAATCTGGCAATGAAATACAACAATGATTCCAAATTCAATTCAATCCAATCCATTTAAATCAATTAAAATGTTCCCAATGGTATTTACATGCTGTTTTACATGGTAGCTTAGTTTAGGCATTAAAGCTGGGCGGATTAAATTTAAATCCAAATCAAATAATTTAATTTCACATTTTGTGGATACAGAAACAGAAACGCTCATTGTACGTGTGTAGGTCTTTTTGAAATTAAAATTTTAGAAAAAACAACAAACAACAACAAACAATGAGAAATATGTAGAAAGAAATAATATTTTAATGCTTTTAAATATTTTATAGTTTAAATAGTGTCTGTAGCAGGGATTTGCATATGAGCACTTGAATTCATAAATATTTGATTTTCAAATTGCATGTTTACGTGTATATACATACGTATATGTTTGTGTATATGTGTATATGTGCATGTGTGTATTTAAGTTTTGAATTTCATATAACAACAATGACCCCACCCACCCACCAAAACAGTCGCATGCCTTGTTTGCAGAAAGGATTTATGCATTCGGTTTGGGTGTGAGTGGGAGTGTGAGTATAAGTGAGTACGGATATGTATGGGTTTGATGTCTGAAATAATGCCATTGTTTGCCTTTAAAATTTGTGTTGTTTAGTGAAGGATTTTCAAATTTCACTAAGGGAAGGAGAGGAAGTTGGAGGGGTGTACGGTTAGGAATAGGGTGTATTGAATAAATAAAGAGCTGAATTGACAAGAAACTTAAATTGTTAAACTACCAAATGGCTGTGTTATGCAATATAAAGCCGTTAAAGCTTTTAAAGCCTTCTTTTCGTTTTGTTTGGTTGTAAAAAAAAAACATTTAAATTGAAGTGTTTGAAGTGTTTTTATCTCACTTTTCGTTTCGTTTTTCTATTGATTCGATATTGGAATGTAATTTGTAATACAGCTCGATACTATTTTTTTCTTTATTTTCTTTTATTGTTCATACTGTCGTTTGTTACAAAATTTCCTTTGGTTTAATGCTGAATGCCAGTTTTTATTTATTCGTTTGCAAAATTTCCCTTTTATTCTACATGAATTCTTTTCCAAGCATAGGTGGTAATTTGGCCTGAGGTTTGAAATTACACTGCATATGTGCGGTATAAGACATCAAATTAAACCAGACATACAATTACTTTCTCTTCAGTACAAAAAAAAAAACTAAAGGAAATACAAGGATTAATACAAAAATAAGACTAAAAATAAAATTAAATTCTTTGCTGAATGTCTTTTAAAATGTAATTTGTTTAAATGTTTATGTTTAAATTAATAGAATTCTTAAGAAGTTCCTGAACAGGATTTAAATTTAAGTATGTACACAAAAGTCAATGCCGTAAGCGGTTTAAGTATTACGTATGCCTACTTATGTATTAAATATTACGCTTGACAAGTATGTAATCAATTATTCTGTTTAAAATGTCGCCATCACTTTTATACAAAAGAAATTCGAATACAGTCCGTATGTCCTTTGATATGTAGAAGAGTAAAGTAAAGTAAGATTAATTTAAAATAGTCCACCTTATGCAGATTTTCATGGGAAGTTGTTCGTTTGTTACGTTCATAATAAAGTCTAGAGTAGGCTACACAAATGTTTATAAGGACTTAGTCTTTCTGCTATAAACAGCAAGGTATTCATAGATACCTTATCGTTAATAGATAGTTAAAGACAAGTTTTTTGGAGCCAATACTTAGATTAAGCAACATGAATATTGCTCTAGTGACAGTATTACAAATGTTTAGATTTATCCCTATGGATACCGTGATAGAGATGAAAATATTCTATGCTACGGATTACAAAATATAGTAATGGTAGCCTATTGTTCTGTCGTTCCGAATCGACTTTAAACCCCTCATGTATAAAATTAGCACAAATAACATAAGTGGTGTGAGAAGCTAGGTCGTAATCCTGACTGAAGTGTTGTAATGGCCAATTATATGTATGTATGTATGTAGACTATTAATATATCTTGTATGCTACGGAATGGCATGTAGCCCGCCTAATTGTTTTACTGATGATTGTAAATACTGATATAAATATGAAGTTGTGTAGTCTAGTAGGTAGTGTGTTCGCTTATTAGACGCAAAGCCCGGGTTCGAGCCCCAGGCTAGACATCAAAACGAAAAAACTGGCAAAAACTGCCTGCCTGCCATGAAAAAATTTCTCAAAATCTGCCGTTCAGAGTCGACTTTAAACTGTAGGTCCCGCCACTCAAGTATAAAATAAAGGCACACAACATGAATGGTGTGAGAAGCTAGGCCGTAATCCTGACTTAAGGGCTGTAAGGGCCAATTATGTATGTATGTAAATATTTTACTTGCTTTCATAATAATCAGACAAGCTGATTTTAGGCGTTCTTTTTAATTCTGTGAAAAACCTTATGGTTAAACAAACAGTCTTAAAAACCTTAAATTATGCTTGTAGACTATCCACCCATCGGTCATTTCTTAATGAGATCCACGACAATTGCCAATCACGATATTTGATCATTACAGATTGAATGCCACGGAAGTTGGTGCAAGTTAGATGGGACAACAAATATGCATGTACTACAACATAGCAAATCTGATCGTCCTATGGTCATAAGAGATCATTTACTTTGAAAAGAGCTCAGAGGTGCACCTTGTGCATGTGGCAATGACATGGACGACAATTCCTCTGTTATTGTACAGCAATGTTGTAAATAGAGAAGTATTTCTGGATAGGGTTTCTTCCGATAGCTCAAATGAACTGTCATCTATGAAATTTAACAGAGAGTGCAATATTATTCGAAAGTTTGAGTTTGATTAGGATGGTTGTAGATTGATAATTTAAATATGATTACTGTATGGGACAGGATCAGCACTCTTCCGATGATATTCATAATGAATGTAGCAGATCTGACAATATCGATTGAAACTATTTTCTAACTTTGAGCAGTTACATCTGTCAAACTAGTTGTTTTCGGTCTGTTTTATCAAATCAATGTCAATGACAATCAATGAACTAACTCTGATTTTCATGGAAAAAGTCTTCAGCGATGAAACCCTTTTCTAGAGGAACGAATGTGGAATAAACAAAATTGTCGAATTTGGCACAATACTCATCCCCATAAGGTCTAAGAATTGAACGATTTGATTTTGTAGGAGCGATTTAAGGGTCTGATGTAGAATGGTCATCAAGCTTTTGAGGGGTTTTCTGAACTCTCAACTCTATGTAAATAAGCCCCAACCCATAGCGGTCCTAAAAGCATACATAACCCATGCCATGGGTCAAATTCAGTCTGACTTAGACGTTCTGTATGTCCTGCATACAGAGAAGCGGTGACGGACAATGTTATATGCTGCACATATTGACAATATGTCTTTAAAACGAATGGTATAGAATACATAAAGACCCTAAATATGTATATTTTATATTGTACATTATTTGCCGACAATTGAAAACCTTAGATTTGGCTAGGTGGCGGAAGGAAGAGGTCCCAATTATGACAGCATTTAATTCTAAACGTGTTCAAAGACTCCATGTGAAGCAAACTGTTAAGCATGGCGGCGGAAATATAAGGGTTTGAGGATGCTTTACATGGTGCCATGTTGGTCCTCTGCATTTAGTAGATGGTATCATGCGAGAAGAAGACAGCCTACAGATTCTGCAAACCCATCTTCCAAATTTTGTTGATAAATGTGCTTATCCCGAAAAAGAAATTGTTTTCCGACAGGATGGTGATCCGAAGCACACAGCAAAAATTGTAAAGGGATGGATTAGGAAAATAAATTTTCAACGTCCCAACCTCAATCCGATTGAAAATCTTTCGTCAATCCTGAAATGCCGGCTCGGGCAGTACGAAGCAGCCCCAATAAACATGGACAAACTTTGGAATTGTATAAATGCGGAATGGAATCGAATTCCAAAAGAGCATGCCAAACCGCGTAAATTAAGTTATTTCTAATAAAGGTCTATAGACCAAATATTGAAATTGGGTTAGTTTCTTGGATTTTCTTGAAACGTGCAAAGTTGAGTTTATGTGGATGACTTTCGTTTTTTCTTTCAAACACATTGAATTCATCTCATTAATTATTATTTCTTTACTGCTATTTGTTAAGAATAAAATAATAAATTTAAAAATATTTTTTTTTTATTTGCTTGCATGGTTTTGTTTTTATGGATGACGAAACTCAGTATCCTGAACAGGCACTCACTTCTGCCCACCACTGTATATGTACTCATACAAGCTGTGTATTATATTAACCCTTCAGTCAGGATTACGCCCTAGCTCCTTACACCACCTATGTTGTGTTTGTTACTTTTATATGTGAGTGGAGGGACCTACAGTTGAAAGTTGACTCCAAACGATAGATTTTTGAAGCTTTTTCATAACAATTTTTTCTACTCTCAGAGATTTTTTAAGAAACCTGCTGAGAGGAAGTCACTGCAGAAATAATTTTTCTTGTTTCGTTTAGTTGGAGATGTCAGATCTGGGGTCTAAACCATTGGTTCGCGTCACACTACCAACTAGATTATGGTGACTACATTATACTGAATATTCCTAATGAATTTTCCTAATGCAAAAAAGGGTATGTTTTCCGTTTAGTCTAGCCGAACGACTGTTATATTATTTTCAGATTTGATATTCTAATTGTATGTATGTATGTGTGTTGGAAAATTGCTATACATTTTGTATTTTCATATGCTGGAAAAAATAATTCACATTTTTCCTTGTTTGTTAATTTAAATGTCTCATAATAAAAATTTATAACAACACAGCTTGAAATAAATTTGTTTTATAATTAAGCAGAGTGAAACAAAAACAAAATGAAAAAAGCTGAGTGAATCAATTTGTAATATTTTATATAAAATTGTTGCCACATACACATATGAGTGACAATAAAACATTTTATGCATGAGAATAACGAGTGACAATAGTTTTCATGATGATGATGGCGTATGAAAAATTTTAATTTTTATAATTAAATAATACTCATACGCATCATTGGCCGAAAACAAATAGAGACACACACAGATTGTTTTCAATGCAAATATTCAAGCATATACGCTCATTTAGTTTGTAAACACATTCATTCAGACATTCGTTCATACATACTTTCATACATTTTCATTCATTCTAATTGCATGTGTTTGAATATTCCGACCATGAATTGAAACCACAAACGGTTGTATTAAACATGACTTCAAACATTTATTCTTTCATGCCAGCCAGTCAGCCAGCCAGTCAACCAGCCAGCCAACATCTACTAAATATTTATAAAAATAATTAAATATCGTATGGCTTTTTTTCTCTCTCTTTCTTTCTGTTCTTTTATTTTATATTTTCAACATATTTTTCTGGCGATATTTGTATTTTTTTTTTTGATTTAAAAAAAATTAAATTTCATGTTGAAAAAACAGCCTGTCACATATGGAGCACCACCACATACAGCGAGGCAAAAAAGGAAAAACCATTCAGGGCAAAAAAAAAAAAAAAATGAAACAGAAAATAAAATATTGAAGTAAAAAATATGTCACATTTGGAAAAATACTTGTTTATAAAATAAAATGAAAAACGCAAAAAAATCGTTCTTTTTTACTCTTTGAAACTGACACGCTAAAAATATCTGACATGATGGCCGAAGGGTAAGACTAAATGAGTAAGGGAGGCGGGTAAAAAGAAAAAAAAGAAAAACGTAACAAGAATATAAAAAGTATATAGAAAAACAATACGAATGATTTAATTTAATAGTCTTGAAATCTTTTTATAACTTGTCATGTTTCAGAAAGCAAACGAAAAAGTCGTCTTTCTTCCTTTCACTATGAAAACTATACGTACGTATGTATGTACGTAGTACGTATAAAAGAGGATTGGGGTGTAAAATCCCGTTCGCTAATGCGAACTAAATTCCATACAACAAATTAATATTGTATACCATACATACATACATACTTATGTTGGTTATACGAGTTTACGTCCAAGGACCCTTTCATTTGGAGTCGTTTAAGAATGACCCAAATCTGCCTTAAGTCGTTAAACCAAACGGAATTGATTTGGCGTTCGTTTTTTAATTTCGTACAAATCATGACATATTTTTTGGTCATAATCATTACAGCCATCGTCGTCGTCATCGTCATCGTCAACATCATCAACATCACCATTATAGTTGCAGCAATGATTGGTTGATTGTTTGTTTGTTTGTTGTTTTCCTCATGCCAACAGGCATGTGCTTGTGCTTTTGGTAGGATTTCGTATACCCATGCCATGCAGTCTATTGAACTAAAGTGAAATTTATGAAGGCTGTATAGAAAGATTGTTGCCAAAATTGAAAATATTTTGATGCGGCGAAGGGTAAGTCAATAATCTGCAGAGTTACATGGCAATCCATTGAGCATTTTTTGTATTAAAAATTAATTGTTACAAGCAGAAATGAAATATTCTGGAAAATTATTATCACAATATTTGCGAATGGTTCACATGATGCTGTGTTTAAGAAAAGCAGCGAGACCAGTCGTCTAAGTCATACATAGAGACTACATTCATACATAATTGGCCATTTCAATCCTTCAGTCAGGATTACGACCTAGCTTCTCAACACCACTCATGTTGTGTGCGTTAATTTTATACATGAGTGGAGGGACCTACAGTTTAAAGTCGACTCCGAACGACAGATTTTTGAGAAGCTTTTCATGGCAATTTTATTTACTCTCAGAGTTTTTGCCAGAAATCTGCTGAGAGGAAGTCGCCGAAGAAATATTTTCATATTTTCGTTTTGATGTCTGACCTGGGATTCGAACTCGGCCCTTTTGTCTAATAAGCCAACACACTACCTACTAGACAACGGCGACTTCATTGTTATCGTTAATCAAAGTATCTGCTCGTCCAAATTCACTCACTGATTCATCTTGGGTGACATCATAGCAACTTGGTATGTGTTCCAAGTGATTCTTGCATCCGAGAAAATAATATTATTCCTGCTCGAGGGCACATATTACACCCTTTAACTGCTCTATCGAATGTATCAGATGAATGCGCGTTGCGAAATATTCAAATTAAGTGCACTAATCTGCAGAACATTCAAGATTCTATCGTCATTTTAGGCAATAAAGAGAATAAAGACATTGGTAGAGAATCTTGGTGCATGATTCCCCTATACTATGAACTGACTCAGTAATAAATTTTTTCAAACGTCAGGCGTACCAGTAGCCTCTATGAATGACTATGTTTTTGTACTCTCTGGATTAAGGTTTTCGCAAAAGGAAAATTGACCGCAAGTCATTAATGCCACTTCTTTCCCTAAATATATGGAATAATAAAGAATCAAGTAAGTCGCCAGAGATAGCTCTGAGTTCGAGGAAGAAGAATTTCGGAGGAAATACAGATCAACCATTAAGATTACAGGTGACTTGTTAATTAATTTAAAATTATTACTTCGACAGCTCCCTCTCAGCAGATCTCTGGAAAAAACTCTCAGAGTAAATAAAATTGCCATGAAAAAGTTTCGCAAAAATCTGTCATTCGAAGTCGACTTTAAACTGTAGGTCCCGCCAATCATGTGTAAAATTTACACACCCAACATAGGTGGTGTGAGAAACTAGCTCGTAATCCTGACTGGAGGGTTGTAAAAACGAATTATGTATGTATGTGTATGTCTTGTAGTCCTATATTTGTTCTCTAAACTAATTAAATCCAATTGTCCATAGCCTTAGCCGAAGAGAACCTAGACTTGATAGTACTAAGCTGCGAACGTATAGTCGGCCTTCATTCCAGCCAAAACCCGTGGCCACCTCGTCACTATATGAGTAATTCAGCATAATAAAATTTACTAGTTGTATACTAGTCCTAAGGATTTATTTTCATACCTCCTTCAAGAACTGTCGGTCTTTAAAGTTTTTTTTTACAATTGTGGCAGGTCCGAGGATAATGGCAACGATCATCTTTTATGCCCTAAAGGCTACAGCCTCTGCGAAAATGTTTGTAATGGTAAGAGACTTTAATCATTGAAATCTACTCTTTCCCCAGTTATGGTGATATTGATGTTGTTGTTTTACGGGATCAAGGAAACTTTCAGTATGAAGTGATAGGAACAGGAATAAAGCCTCTTAATTTGAAAATAAAAAAACCATCATGAACTCCATTTCATTTTCTTTGTATCTGGATTGCTTGAAATTGTAGTCAAGCAATGTAACTTTTTCGCTTGACAAGGCAGTTTTTTATTTCCCAATTTGTTGTTGCAACTGACTAAAGCCTTTCCATTAAAACTGTCGATTCCTATTAATAGCTTAAACTTATGAGCTGTGAATTCCAAGTTTTCAGTAAGTTATTGTTAAATTTACTACAAATAAAATTATATTCTGTTTTGTGTTGTTTTTTTTATTACATTATCCAGGCCAGAATCATGGACGTATTATAAGCCATCATTCGAAGACACAACATTTTAAAAACGTATTAAACGCCTTAAAAAATTATACCAACAAATCTCTGACAACTTAATTCCCAAACCTCATATATGGGATGTTTAACACACTCATCAAAAAAAAAAGAAACGTTTTGCTCAAAATCAAAAAAAAAAGAAAATCAAGTGTATTAAAAAAATATCCTTTTTTGAGAGAAGAAATTTGTAACGTGCAACAAAGCAAATTATGTTGGTGACACATAAAATTTCGTCTGTCAGTTTGTTTGGAATGATTGGTTGGTTGGTCAGTCACACATACTGAACAATGGATTCGGATTCAGTTACTCGAAACCATTTGTTCTCTTCTCTTTTTTCTCTCTATTTTTAGATTTTGTTTTTTTTTGTCTGTGTGTGTGTGTGTGAGCTTAGTTAAATCCTTTCTGAGCAAAAAAAACTGCAGAAAATAAGAGAAACATGGAAAAATTTAAGCCAAAAAAAACGAAAAAACAAGAGAAAAAAATAAACTTCTAATCAGGGTAATTTAGTTTGACACTTTGGCCTTGGCACCATATAAAGTTTATGACTCTGGGGAGTAAATGCGTATAAATGAGGGTCAGAGAAAGCTTCAATCGCAATACATACATCCATTCGTCCATTTAAACTGAGTAAAAGTAAATGGAGAATAAAAAGTCTCAAATGTATTTTAAATAAAACATTTACCACTGGCATGATAATCACGACTATCGTGTGTGTGTGTGTGTGTGTGTGTGAGGCAAAGGAATGAGTCCTTTTTTAAACACTTACACGTGTGTATTGTTAGGCCAAATCTATAGCCATTGCCATAATACTCTTCTCAAATACGATGTAAATTTGTGTATGAAGAAAAAAATCGATAAGTTTGAATTGTACGAAAATTTGCTTAAAAGTTGATCAAATTGATGAAAAACCATTAGATTTGATTGGTCTATTTGAAGCAAATGTAATATCCCCTATTTACGGCTTTAATATGCTTGCTCGGTTACTTATTTTAAAGGTCGTAATCACTTCAACATTCAGTGTAACAATTCGATTTATTCGATTTTCCCTAATCAGTCATTTAGTATTCCTTCCTTGAATATATTGGCATAGAGTAAAAAAAAAGAAACTGAAAACGAAAATGAAAGAGGAAATAAAAGAAATGTAAAGTATTTTACAAATATTCGTTGTACATGAATACATAAAATCAATGGATAGTCTAAGTGAGGTTCCCAAATAGTGAACAAAGTGAGGCAAATTTGATTTTTTGATTTGATTACAGAAAGACGAAATACGATAATACGATTGATACGATAAATCCCATTTAGAATTTTCGGATTTTGTCACTTAAATATTTCCCGCTACTGCGCTCTTGGTGGTTCATCTATGAGCTCAAATTTTGACAAACTTTCTCCACTATTTCGGTCAATTTCAATATCTTCCATGAGTTTGAGGGCTAATGCCCTCACCTAACATGTCTTTCAACAGGTTAAAGCTAGAGTTTTTTGTGCCGCATATCGCATCGTCTTTTTGAAACTACATGTCAACCAAGATTACATACGTAATTGATCATTACAACCCTTTAGTTAGGATTACGATCTAGCTTCTCACACCGCCTATGTTGTGTGTGTTAATTTTATACACGAGTAGCGGAACCTACAATGCAAAGTCGATTCCGAACGACAGAATTTTGTGGAGCTTTTCATGGCAATTTTATTCACTCTTAGAGTTTTTGCCAGAAATCTGCTGAGAGCCAGTAGCAATATTATATGTATATAAATATAAAATATTTTTTCATATTTCGTTTTGTTGGAGATGTCTGACCTGGGATTTGAACCATGGCCTCACTTCCAATAAGCTATCACACTACCTACTAGAATACGGCGACTGCAACCAAGATTAGATATTTCAAAAAACCGGTTATTATTCCATACTTAGTAACTTGCTTCATTGTGTGTAACGATACGATTTTAGTTATTCCCGAAGAAGTGCGCTTCAATGACGTCGCAAAATCAAAAACCGCAACAGGGTGTAATACCAAAATCGGAAATTCTGTTTCATGGGATTAATAATTTTTATATTTTTTAATAGAAACATATTTCACATGCCACATCAGCGTCGTACGTTTATTAATGTATTCAAGCCAAAAATTAGCATTTTTGCATTGCAACATGTCACGAATCTTTTGTATACATACATACATACATACACAATTGGCCATTACAACCCTTCAGTTAGGATTACGGCCTAGCTTCTCACATCACTCACGTTGTATGTCTTAAGTACACCACTAGACTATTAAGTACACCACCACCAGGACCCAGAGAACCGGGTGTAGGTGCCGAACTTAACTCACCCACTAGCACAACAATGCCATCCTTGCCCGACTATCACATGGAATTGGATAAGTGTGATTACCCATCTATAGCTGGCAGTCAAATGTCGCTTAGTGGCCAATCGGAAAAATCATCTGAAACAGCCTGTTCAAACAAAAATCTATCACAAACGCATATAAAAAACCTCAAGAAAAATGCTGCACCATTAGCCATTCTCGCCACATCGGAAGATTCCGAAACTGATGAAGAAGATTATGTCGTTATAAAGCAACACTGTGCCACATCTAGCAACCCTGATGGAGAAGATTTTGCTGATGAACAAGCCGATGACTATAATGATTGTAATGACCTTAATTCCGGCATAGTCGATGAAAAAGATCTCGAAGCTTTAAGGCAACATGTAAAATTTTTAGCTGTAAGACCCATAGAAGGAGGCGATGGTCAACAAGAACAAAATTATGTTTGGGAACATGAGCTAAATGCTACCGTTGACAAACTCGACCACTTAATGTTACTTAAGGAATGCGCCAAGCAACAGCAGGAGCAACAGCAGCAACAAAACTACGTTACTAATATAAAATTTTATATTTGAGAGGCGGGACCTACAGTTTAACGTCAACTCCGAACGACGGATTTTGAGAAAGTTTTTAATGGCAAGTTTATTTACTCTCAGAGATTTTGCCAGATATCTGCATATTTCGTTTTGACGTCTGGCCTGGGGCTCGAATCCGGGCTTTACGTCTAATAAGCGAACACACTACCTACTAGACTACAGCGACTTCAAATCTTTTGTATACTGAACAAATTTACACCGAAAAACCAAGTATCGGAAAACAAATCACTTGTTAAATATGTTTGCAGTGTGGCATCTACTAAAGAATTAAAGTTATTGAGAATCTCTGAAATGATTGTAGGAAATTAGATGAAAATGGGTTTATGAGTTTAAATTAGCCCGTGGTGGTGTCAAGACAAATATATTATAGTATATATAGAAGATGATAGCTTCATCTACAGGCTAGATCACTTTAGATTTTTGGTTTTTTGTAAAACTCAACACAAGCAAGCTGCCTAGAATATAACTTTTGAGTCGAATATTTATATCGAATTGCTTCATCACACACGCTAAAAGTAGTGGCTGTCCCCTCGATGGAGTCATGAGCAGACACACTTAGGCCGCACACAATCAAGTAAGTAAGTCGGCAAAAATATAACTTTTGAGTTGCTCTCGAATTATATTTTGTTTCCAAATTTAATGTAAAGGATTATTTCAATAATGGCGAAATATTTGTACTGTAAACTTTCTATCATGTTTATTAAATATTATATTTTATATATCAGTTGTTTACTTTTTGAACCAACCTCGAATATATAATATAATTAAAATCAGAACCAAAATTGCTAGACTCTGTGAAATGGGTAAAAGCTGTGTTTCCTTTACTATGTTCAGGATTTTTAAATTTCAGAACGACTGGGCTGCTATTGAGTGTCGGACATTTTTTCCTTATATTGCTTGCCTTTATCCGTTGTTAATTCTTTTTTAAAGAAATTGTTTATTAGTTTAATTAATATCACGATCCTCCTCCACAATGTTCAAACTCCACAGTTTATATTTCAAAAGTATTTCATTTATTTTTTATTTTTCAACTTCGAGAACCTTCCTGTTTCTGTATAGTTTTGTTATTGTAATTCTATTCTTGTAATTATTTTGCTGCTTTGTTTTGCTTGTTCTTCTTACAGAATGATTACATGATTACGAGTTTAATTTGTCTTTACAACACTTCAACGACGATAAATCACCAGTATTTCCAAATGTAAAATTTTAATTTTAAACCACTGGCTGTTTCGTTTTTAAACTCTATAGACCACGCCAATTAACTTTTTGTTTATTTTATGGGGTCCATTCGAGAATTGTGGTTTATATCGCCGTAGTCGAGTAGGTAGTGTGTTGGCTTATTAGACGTGAAGCCCGGGTTCGTATCCCAGGTCAGACATCAAAACGAAATATGAAAAAATATTTCTTCGGCGACTTACTTTCAGCAGATTTCTGGCAAAAACTCTGGGAGTAAATAAAATTGCCATGAAAAGTTTCTCAAAAAAATCTTTCGTTCGGAGTCGACGTTAAACTGTAGGTACCGCCATTGACGTATAAAATTATCGCACATGACATGAGTAGTGTGAGAAGCTAGGTCGTAATTCTGACTGAAGGGTTGTAATGGTCAATTATGTATGTTATGTATGTATGTTGTGGTTTATAAAGTAGAAGTAGCTTCTTAGCTTAACTATTGTAAGATACTTGGCTTTTATCTTGCCATTGGCCATTTTAATTTTGGAATGAAGAAAGCTGTTCTTCAGAGCGGTTGTTATCATTTGCTTGTGTCAAATTCTTAATTAGCACACCTCCTTACCAAGCTGGTTTTCATATTGTTGAGCTGTGAATTTTAGAATATATTCGTTAACTACCTTTCGAAGCTATTTATCCAGAGTACGATACTACCCTTTTTATGACGTTGACTGACCTTTTATATCATTGACGGACTCTTTGAAGAAATTGACCAGGTCTTGTCACTTCATTTATTTATGTTGAGAATAGAAGTGCATCAACTTAATTGCCTTCCAAATCAAAGCTTCCTTACAGTACGAAACTTTTCTAATTTGAGAACCTCTGCCTTAGCTATGCCAAAACATTTATCACCATAGCATTTGCCTTTAAGCGTGTATGAATAACTGTGGGATTTATCTCTGAATATCTGTTCGCTTTTTGTTTTTGTTTTTTTGTTGCTTATCGTTTGCTAAAAAGAATCATGTTTCTTTCCTTTTCTTTTTTTTTTTTTTGTTATGTAATGTGATGTTTTTCTTGGCATTTTTTGTCTCCTGATTTTGGTGATATTTTGTTACATTAACATGCCATTCATCCATCCACAATGCTAGTCTTTCAATTCAACTCGTTCATTCATTCGTCCATTCCTTGATGATAGTTTTGGGGTTCATGATGGCTCGGTTTACGAGTTTTTGGTTTCTTTGGTTTTTCTATTCGATATAAAACAGCTTTTGGTTTAAGGGTTTTTTGGGGGGAATGGGTTGGTATAGGTTGGGTTCGGTTTGGTCTTGTGTTAGATTTGCTTTGGTCTAGTTTTGGTGCATTATCAGGAGATTTTTACCAATTGGTTTTTATAAGTCCCAAGTACTTTTTTACTTTACATAGATTTATACATACACACACACAGATACACAGTAAACTACCACATATACTAGATTAACTAATACTGCTTTACATACATAGTTTACATGCTTGCATTCCTATGAGCATATGGATAATACTGCATTAGTATGTATGCATGTGTATATGTGTGTGTATGTGTCTAAAAAATAGAATCTAAAACCCTAAAAAGTATCTTTTGAATAGCTTTTGTAAGCATTTGTGGTTTTCAATACACAAATGCCACTACAATACTTAAATCTAAAATCCATACATACATTGTATGTATGCACGTACACATATGTAATTGCTTATGTATTTGTTATGAATATAACATTTATTTAGCATGTATGTATGGCTTGTATGTGTGTGTGTTAGAAATGTGTTTATATTTGTTTGCATATTGACCAAGTAAATAATGCTGAGAGATGAAATTTTCAATTGCCATTTAAAATAAAAGCCTGAATATCCCATACCCAGAATATTTTGTTAATTGATCAAAGGAATTTGTATTTAATTCTGCAACATGTTGCAAATATTTTAAATTAGCTTTAGTTCCTCTTCTAGAGGCTATTGACAACAATTTTGCCATCAACAACAACAATTTGTGTCATTTAATATAACAGCTCATGTGTAATTTCAATAATCCCCTCACCAATGTCTACTCCACCTCTTCCGGAAATGCTGCATCGTATTTTAAATATTAAAATGGCTACAATTTAGTAAGGATTTGAAACGTTTTAGTTTGTATAATTAAACAGTTTTGTCTTAAGTTAATGAAAAGGTGTTTAGGGCCATGTTTTAAATGGAATAAAATGTGATATCAGAAGTGATTTCATAACATTAATAAATACATAAACATTTAATAAATGAGAATCGACTGGTTTAACGGAATGTGGTTTTGGGGATGCTCTTGTACGTTTTGTGATAATAACGTCAAGTCTGTTAGATAATCATGATATCATAGTTATGGCGTTAACATTAGAAGTAAAAGTAGAACACACTAACTAAGTAGCCTTTTTATCTTGCACATTGAAACATTTCATAGGTCCTTGAAATAATTGGGCGTGATGGGATCTTATCAACAAAAGACATCTCCGTCATCGCAAAATCGGATTATTTAGTAGAGTAGAAGACGGCGTAGTCTATTAGTTAGCGTGTTGGTTTATTAGTTGTGAGGCCACGATTTAAATCCTAGGTCAGACATCTCCAACAAAACGATATATGAAAATAAATTTGTTTCGGCGTCTTCCTCTCAGCAGATTTTTAGTATAAGCTTTAGGAGTAAATAAAATTGCCATGAAAAGTTTCTCTACAAATCTGTCGTTCGGAGTCGACTTTAAACTGCAGAACCCGCCACTCAATCATAAAATTAACACAGACAACATATGTGATGGGAGAAGCTAGGATGTAATCCTGACTGAAGGGTTGTAATGACCAATTATGTATGTAATGGAGCAGCCAGATTTTTCGTAGGCCTACAATCCTTTCTCTTTTTCTTCGTTACGATTTTCTTTTACATACATGTATGCATAGTATAGATTGGCAATGAATTGTTTTTTATCCAGTCATAAGTACTCATGAAATTTTGAGTATGAATGAGTCAACAGTATTGAAATTCAATTACTCTGACTTATTCGTACTTACAACAACATTGATTTATAAGTACAGGTTGCGTACTACATCGAACTCGTAACATTCGTAATATGTTTGATTCATAAACCGCCTACTCATTCAGATTCATAAATTTAGAAATATACCTTTAATACTCATAAATTCATTCATCAAAATTTACAGTCTTAGTTGTTGTTGCATTTACAAAAGAAGAAGAAAGAAAAAGACAAAGACAGCAAGTAAAGCAAA
This sequence comes from Sarcophaga rosellei, assembly GCA_930367235.1. NCBI lineage: Eukaryota > Metazoa > Arthropoda > Insecta > Diptera > Sarcophagidae > Sarcophaga > Sarcophaga rosellei. The sequence continues at coordinate 70,489,610 of OV884019.1, forward strand.
CACACAACCTTCTAGTGAGTATTGTAGTATTCGTACGCGAATCATACTAATTTTGTGATTATTATAAATGTTGTGTGAAGGAAAGTTGATATCAACAACATCATGCGCATTGTTAAGTATGAGTATGATGAGTACTTCAAACTTCGAATATGAGTATGGTATTAAAATAAGTATAAATGCGTATAAGTATCAGAAATTATGAGTATGATTCGAAACTACTCATCTTTTTGAATACTGATGGCTGATCTTTGATACATATGTACATAATTGGCTATTACAACGATTTTCTTCTAGTTTCATAGTATTTCATTAACTCCTATTATAAAATTGTTGATCATTATACAGTTCTACAGATGACGGTTTCTATGTCTATTCTATATTCCTTGATTATTTTCCAGTATTTTCCCCTAAGTTTCATCAGCTCTAGAAATGACGGTTCCACAGTTCAGTAATGTTGAAAATCTTGTAGATCAAATAAAAGGCCAACTTAGTTCTTGTTAACAGGCATCTGTCAAATGACTCCTGTCAAAAGGACAACAAGCTGTGTTCTTTGAAGAAAAGGCCAGAAAAGTGAATTTAATGGCCTTGTTAAGCACTATTTTTTCCAAAAACAAAACCATCTTTCAAACTACGGCTGTGTTTAGGTTAGGTTAGGTTAGGTTAGAGGACGTGTACCTGTCAACTGTGACAAGTACAGTACCCGGAGGTCGAATTGACCCATTGTACAACGTCCTAGCTTCTCACACCACTCGTGTTGTGTGCGTTAATTTCATACATGAGTGGCGGGATCTACAGTTTAACGTCGAATCCGAACGACAGATTTTTGAGAAACTTTTCATGCCAATTTTTACTCTCAGAGTTTTTGCCAGAAATCTGCTGAGAGGAAGTCGCCGAAGAAATATTTTCATATTTTCATATTTATTTGGGATTTGAACTCGGGCCTTTCGTCTAATAAGCCAAGACACTACCTACCTACCACTACTCAAGGCTGTGTTTAGTACATAACAAAATACAAACTCTGATTTACTGCATTTCGCTGAAATAGAGCATTCTGAATGCCCAATTGTGATTTCAGCATTTGAAACAGTATACGAAATTCATAATGGTATGGGACATTCAAAATGCGTGAGATTATGGAAGAAATCAGTGCTTAAAATTCTAAAGAATCATCGGATATCGTGTGTGTGAACAATCGATCAAAATTTATGCTAAGTTTCGTAGTCATGGATGAATCGTGAATCCGTTACGACGGTGGTCTATGGGTATCGGCGTTAGAGAAGGTCACGGCGAGTTTGATAAAATAATAAGTGGCGAATTTTATGGCAACTTATAAGGCCGATTTAGTGAGAATTTGATATAAAAACGATCGCATACAGCCAAGGAAAAAATTTGTTTGCATTTAGACAACACAAACGCATATACGTGTACAATTTTCATGGGAAAATTTACGAGTTAAAATTACGAATTCGATTAAACACCGAAAGAATATTGCACGATTAAAAACCTCAAAGAAATTTACGCAAAAACCTTATTTAAGCAAAATTCTTGGATTCTCGAACTTGTTAGTCCAACCTCGTATCAATAATTAGTTCGAGTAGCAGGCGCTAGAAGGAAAGTTCTAATGCTAGCTCATATTATAGATTTTGTAAACGTTGTCAGAATGAGAAAACCCTTTGGCTTTTTCAGGAATTCGATCAGGCTCGTTACGTGTGTAATTACTGGACATTGTAGAAATGAACCTAGGAGAATAGTTTCAGCACTGTCTATCATACTGTCAAGTTCTTTGGGAAACTAAACTAAGGCACTTCGGTGTAAGTAGTTTTAGGAACAAGGCTGGATGTGAATCACTGTCGAATCTAATAGGATTTGTCAGGAGTACAAGTTGGTTTTCATGGGGAATGTAAGTGATACCAGATTACGGAGGTGAATATAGGGCCTTCAAGGTTATTTGTGAGGTTACCGTATAATTTTAAATTACGGCGTATATCTTCGTTCGTGTTATCAAGATTTCGGATCAAAGGGAACAGTTATTATGCAAGGATATTAATACAATATCTGGAACTCTAATGCTCGCGATCAACAATCATGTGTTAAGGCACAAGGCATATATTTAGTTCTTTCGGTGCATTATAGACCAACCTGGGAAGTGGGGCGGAGACGTCCCCATCGACTATTGTGGAATAATGATGCAGTGGGAAGAATTACAAAAATACTTCGAGACGATGATATTAAGGAGAGAACCATGAATATTTTAAAACTAAATAAGTTCGACTTGATCACGTTAGTGAGCGTACTCACTGGACACTTTACTTTACATGTACCCCTAAACCATGCTGGCGTGATGGAAAATGATGAATGCAGGGAATGCGATGCAGCCATCGAAACGATGAAATACTTTTTGTGTCATTGTCCAGCTTTAGTACGCTCAAGATCCGAATATGCCATACATAATTCGTCTAAGAAGAGCGGAGTGAAAGAAACTAAGGAAGTTAGGTGTATGTCAATAGACATGAGGCTCTTGGTTGGTCTCCATTCTTTCAACATACCTACCTCCTTACTTAGTTAATTGGTCATTACAACCCTTTAGCCAGACCACCACTCATGTTGGGTGTTTAAATCTAAACCATGAGTATCAGGATTAAACAGTTTAAGATGGATTCCGAACAACAGATTTATGAAACTCTTTATGACAGGTTTATTTACTCTTAGAACTTTTTCGCGGAAGACTGCATAGAATTAGCCGCCAAAGAAATATATTTTTTACATCGTTTTGCTAAAGCTGTCTGAGCCAGGGGTTGAACCACGAGTTCTCGTCTAAGAATAAAACACTCTATCTATTAGACTACGGAGGTAACTTCGAGACTTTGTAGATTCTATGCAGTTTTGATATTGTAATTTCTTTGTTGTTATTGCTTGCTTTTCTTGTCTATTTCGAATGCGCATATGTTATAAAACAATTTTGTATTAATATCTCAAGGTATTAATATCTCATTATGGCCCTCCGACCCTTATTGTGAGTCTCAGTCTGCCGTCAACTGTTGGACCTGAGAATTAATACGCTTTTGAATGACGTGGCTCTAGTCCAGTGGTGCTCAAACACATACTATCATAGGTTTCGTTGTGTTGGTAAAGCAGCGGAGAACAAAACTCAACTTAATTTTTGAGAATCGTACACTGGGAAAATAATAAATTTTGTATGTTATTACAAAAAACAAAACACATCTTTCGCCGAAACAACTCAATACGTCTGTCGTCAAATTCAAGAAGAAATTTCTATCCTCGAATGGACGGCACTGCTTTGCTAAAGCCAAAGCAACTGTATATGATGCTTTTTTAAAAGTCAACGACAATCGTTACTACATGGTAAATTATTGTAGTTTGGTACATACGTCCGTTTCGTCAACCATGAATTTTAAAAAAAATTCTGTTTTTAATTGCAATAATTTTAAAGTCCTATCATTCCCTTTAATGTTGTCGAAAAATCCATGGCTAGCCTCGTAATGTCTTTTTATAAAAAAACAACAAACAAAGCAACAAACACACGATCATTATATGAAACCACACTAGTAAGCTTATAGTGTACGTGTGGCAACGGAGCGTCAGCAGATTTTTCTTGGCCTATCACATGTGATAGGAAATTGCGATTATGAGCACCACTGCTCTAGTCTAATAAGAAAACACACCGTCTACTAGACTATGGAGGTAACTTCGAGACTTTGTAGTTCCTATCTAGTTTTGTTATTGTAATTGCTTTGTTGTTATTGCTTGCTTTTCTTGTCTATTTTGATTGCGCATATGTTATAAAGTAATTTGGTATTAATATCTCAAGGTATTAATATCTCATTGTGGCCCTCCGACTCTCGCTCGGCCATCAACTGTCGGACCTGAGAATTAATACACTTTTTACAGTTAAACAAACAATTTTGATATGATCGACGTAAGGTAGTCTGTAAAGATATTTTTAAATCGCGTCAAATTCTCTTAATTTTGTCCTTTGACATTTAGCCTTTGACCTTAAAATTTGCATTTTTAAGGCGGTTTTCAATTAAACATTGGACTAGAAATACCGTTATAATAGACAACATTTATTTTGTTTTTCACTTCCATTTATTTAAATCATGCATGCTTGGAAGATTTTAAAAGTTCCTTTAGTGCATAACCTTCTGTAATAACTTTTGAACATATAAAAGCAATATCAAAAGCCTTAAATCTTAAGTCAATAATACGAAAAGGAAAAGAATTATGAATGCCATGTGTATTTCAAAACATATGCGAAGACCATATAAGTTTAAACAATAAACATTCACTAATAAATTTAAAAAAAATATTTTAAATTGATATTCTCTCCTCTTGAATATTTGATTTTATATGTTTATTGTCGTCGATTATTTATGAATTAATAATAGTAAGAGAATAGCCATATTTCCTTACTTGCATTCTATAATAACAATAACAATAACAATTGTGGTCTTCGAGCATAGCATTTCTATTCATTCGAATATAAATTGAAATAAAATTGCTGTTGAATATCATTTACTCTCTCTGTATCTCTCTGAGCTGACCTGATAATACTGTCACTTATTTAATGACAATATTATAGTTGTCATAATGAATATTATTTTTTCCGGTTGCTATACCATTCCAATTCCATACCCTTCCCTTTTGTAGTAGGTCAGTCAATAGATAAAACTAACGAGTCACGTTGCATAGAAAATTTAAATACGTTTATATATGTGTATGTGTATTGTATCTATTCATAAAATCCTATTAGTTTCAAATATGACACAGACATCTACAATAAACACACACACTCACACACATTTACATATACATACATATATATATATACTATGTGTATATGTAAATTTGGCCATATTCATACTTTCATCCAAACATACATACATACATACATACATATGAGGAAAAATTACGATTTGTTAACTATTCATGGTTTTACTGCAGCAAATGGCCCATTCCCTATCGAATAACCATAGACCGACAAATTCAATTTTATCGGTCTTTACAGATTTTTCATGATTGAATAGAGACAAATTTGCACCAAAATAACAGGCAAAAAAAAAAACGAAATATTTCCAAAAAGATAAAGGGAAAACCAAAAAATGGTCATACAAAACACAACAACAACAGAAAAGATGAAGCGGACAGCAAAATATAGTTGGTTAACCTCGAATTTTTGATCACGTTTGGCATGATATTTCCTGTTATTAGGACAAAGTATCTGTCATGGGTATGTGGAGTCAAAACATAGACGGAATAGGTTAAGCTTTTCCATACGGGTTGTATCGATACATAACAATTTATCGAACCCGTGTTGATCAAAATTCAGTTCCTAAGTGAATTGCAACAGAAAGCAGGCAACTCTTATACGCGTTCCGCCATATAGGAATATTGTCAGCAATTGTGTTGTTGTATTTGCCGTAGTCTAATACGTAGTGTGTTCGCTTATTAGACGTAAAGACAGGGTTCGAGCCCCAGGCCAGACATCAAAACGAAATATCAAAAAAAAAAAAAAAAATATTTCTTCGGCGACTTCCTCTCAGCAGATTTCTGGCAAAAACTTGAGGGCAAATAAACCTGTCTTGGATGGCGATTCATTGATCTGTTGCGGCTTTGGCAGCATTTGAAGTAATGCCAACATATCCGGTATTACCGCATAAATTTTGCAGAAACTGTGCAGAGACTATAGTAATATGGCCGTAGTGAGATTTGGGATGTGTTTTTTACCCGGGTTTTTTAAAAATGGGTCTAAGGGAGGCCTGTTTAGATAGATGATTTAGTTGACCTATATTTGTACAAAGAATATTTCTTTGATAGTTTCGTTTGTTATTATTTGCGCCAGTAATGTTTGAACAAAAACAACAAACGACCTACTGTTGTATTGTTTTCTATGGGAAACCATGAAGCGACATAAATTGTCTGTGGTGTGCTGGCTTATTAGACGTGAGACCTCTTAACTTCAAAGTTAAGATTTTACGTAGGCCAGCGTTTAAGCCCATTGTATTACTGAAATTATATCAATCCCGGCAATCAAACAATTACTGCGAAATCAACCTGACTCCAGAAGAAATCTTGCTATTGAGGCAATTCTTATATTTAGAGATTTCAGTCAATGATAATAGAAAAATAGTAGCTTACTAAACTCCTCCTCTTTAAGACAAGAGCAGTTCATTGACATTTGAGGCTAGTCTCACAGCCTCCTCTATCTCTTCAGATTCACAGTTTCTGCAGAAGTCATATGGAATGCCAAATTTGTCGCCATACTTTTCAAAAAGACCCGTATCCCGTAAGAATTTCATTCGTGCGATGAGCTATTACCATTCTTGTTAGAACAATAAGAATTGATAAGGAATCCTATAACTGACCGGGATGAATCTGTTTTTTCCAAAGTTTGCAGACTATAAACATGCCTAGATTGTGGCTGGATTTAATTGCATTAAGCTTGACCGATACTAAGGTGAGAGAAGAACCAATTGAATATAGCAAATAACGCCTTAGTCGTAGCTGAAAGCAGTGCACTGGTGATCAGTACAACTGACTGCCTCTTATTGTTAGTCGGCAGTGGCATTATTATTTCTACCATGACATGATACAGACAATACGGCCACACGACGAGCGTCATACTGTTGTAAGGTTTAAGGCCTGATGGCACTTCAAAAACAGTGTGTGCGGGACAAAGCTCGATACCAAAGTGGTCAAATAATCCACATAACCAAAGATTTTAAAACCAGATCTTCCAACAAATTCTCTGCGACAATATTTCAAAGCAATGACTAATGGTCTACACCTTGTGATGTGTCTCTATTGAAATCCTTTGCCATACACGCCTTTTTAATGGGGTCACTACTAACCCTTTTTGTAAAACAACAACAATTGCTTGGTTTGTTATTCCTCTGTTTACACTCTTTGCATAAACAATAACAATCACTAGACAATTGTTCGACTGATCTTTCAACGAAGATCTTCAACATTATTAAAAGTGTCCTCCACTTCATTAAAAGCTGCTCGAGGGTAATATTTATGCCTTAAATCTTTCTCAATGTTCCTCTCCAAGGACATTCATTGGATCTGTGCTTATTGGGCAAGAAAGTGGTTAGACCGTATGTTGCTGTCAAGAATCCTTTCTAATGCTTTGAGAACGAATGGGGTCAGTCTCATAGGTCTGAGATTCTTCTCATTGACAGGTACATTGAAGTGTTTAAGATCACAAGCTCATAAGATCATGAGATATTAAGAGATAATCTACTACCAAATAATAACATTTTCTATATGTTAGTAGGCATAATGCCGTCAGTAATTGTTTATTTAAATTGAAGAGCACTGAAAAGCATGAACTCTTAATTTAAAGGTAATTTACTGTGCAAATGCCACCATTCGAGAGGAGCTGCAACTGCGTATACAATCATAGAGAAATCACTCTATATCAACGAAGCTTGCTATTAGAGTCTTCCACTTTCTGTCAAGTAGCTTCAAGCCTCCAACTTAAAAAGCTTCTCTTTGCCTTCCTTGTTATGTGCACATAACTCGAGTTTGTAGCCAGTTTATTCATTCGTAAACTTGGTCTCATTAAACATACTCCCACATTTGTCATGAAATATCACAAGTTTTTCTTATTCCCTCCAAAAGCCTTGCTAGGGGCTGTATATAATAGACACACCTTATTCTAAAATATTAAAGTATGTATCGTTAACTTAAAAAAATTCCCTGGAAATGCTGCTAGTACATACATACATACATACATAATTGGCCATTACAACCCTTCACTCAGGATTACGGCCTAGCTTCTCACACCACTCATGTTGTGCGCCTTTATTTTATACGTGAGTGGTGGGACCTGCAGTTTAACGTCGACTCTGAACGACAGATTTTTTTGAGAAAATTTTTCATGCCATGTTTATTTACTCTCAGAATTTTTTCCAGAAATCTTCTGAGAGGAAGTCGCCGAAGAAATACTTTTTCATATTTCGTTTTGATGTCTGGCCTGGGGCTCGAACCCGGGCTTTTACGTCTAATAAGCGAACACACTACCTAATAGACCACGGCGATTAGGCTAGTACATAATTATATTAAAATTGAATAAATTTTCAAATGCTGTCAAACTTTAGTCATTTTAAAATAGTGACCAAAGCTATCCACTTGATATGGTGGATTATCTCCCTTAGCAACATAGAGTCAAATTTCCTCAAACTAACTAAGAACGATAACTTACACTTTTCAATGTGAACACAAAAGAACAACGACATCTGTTTTGGTATACCTGTTACAAACGTCACTTCAAACCAAATATATCCCAAACATCTACTGTGGTGTAGTTGATTAAAAAAAAAAGAAATTTGAAACAAAAATTCTCAAACCATTAGACACAAGAAACATGGCTCAGAGACAAAGGGTAAAAAGAATAGAAGAGAATACATATCAACAGAATATGCAAATTTTGTGCAAAACTATTGAAAAACCAAGAACAAAAAATTCCACACAAAACAACAGAGTCCACAAAAAAAACAAAAACAAAAAACAGTAGAATACAGCAACAAATACACAGACACCAGTAAACATGTCCAGGGAAACTTATGCTGACATACAAACAACAGGAGCAGACTAGACAGAGAATGTAAGAGACAGACTAAATGCAACAGAGCGAGAGAGAGAGAGAGAGTGAGAGAGATAATAATTCAATACACAAGTGTACCAAAATTATTCAAATAATACAATTATACACACTCATACATTTACACACTTCTATATAGCAAGAGTTAAAGTAAGAATGCATTCCAATGGGAGGAGAAGTGAAGGAGAGTGGAAGCAAGTGTGAGTAACACACAATTATGGTGGACAAACTTTTGAACATGGAGTGACATAATAAATTTGACACTCTAGTAAATTTCATACACTTATTACCAGCAATTACAGTTATGAAAAATGACAGTTGTTCTCTCTCTCTCTGTCTCTCTTTTGATTTGTATGTGTTTGTATACATACAGTGATGGAGGAAATAATAGGCACAAACCAAAACTTTGAAATTATAAAAAAAGGAATAAATCTGTTTACTTCGCTGTAATAAAAAGAATATTTGTTTGAAAATTTTGGTAACTTCTAGATATCGGTGATTCAATGAATTTACAAGACCGGAACAAACATCAACGGGAATGGAGTACCTTGAATTTATTTAAGTCTCTTGCTTATTTTTAGGGTGAACAAAGACTATTTCGTCCAACAGGAGTTTCCAGGATTGTCCTATAGAGAGGAAGTCTTGCAATTGAGAAGCCTGTTCTATTCTACCTTTTGACAGGTTCTAGCGGAATGTTTTTGGAATGTTTCGCGTTTCTGCCTTGGCAAAGGGAAGAATGTTATTCAGTCGAATATCGAGCTAATTGGCAGCGGTAATGTTTGTCTGAATCCAGATAATTAAACTCATGATGGTTGAAGATAGTTTAGCTTCTTTGTGGGTTGGCCAAAAAGCCTAACGGTGCCAAATCGCATAATTTCGTTAGCCAGTTTACATCAGCAGCAAGTGAAGCGGACATGCCCTCCAATTGCTCGTTTATAATATTCGGTGTGTCAAGAGCTGTATGATACATACACCCATAAGTAGTCATTACAACCCTTTACTCAGGATTACGACTTAGCTCCTCATACCACTACTACCTACATACATAATTAATACATATTGGGTCATTACAACCCATCAGTGAGGATTACGACTTAGCTTCTCACGTTACTTATGTTGTGTTCAGTAATTTTTATACAAGAGTGGCGGGACCTACAGTTTAAAGTTGACTCCGAACGACAGATTTTGAGAAGGTTTTTATGATAATTTTATTAACTATCAGAGTTTTTGCCAGAAATCTTCTGAGAGGAAGTCGGCGCAGAATACTTTTTTTTTTTTTAAATACCTACTAGACTACGGCGACTCCATAATAATTAAACTCACGGTAATTGAACATATTTTAGATTTAGCAGCTAAAGTCCAACAGGGTTAAATCGCATAATCTCGGTGACCAGTTCACATCATCTTCACGTGAGATGGACATGCAGTCAAATCGCTCGTGTAGAATATTCAATGTGGCAATGGATGTATGGTACGTAACGCCGTCCTGTTGAAATCACATTTTATTGGTATCCAAACCAACCAATTAATATCAAATTAATATCAAAAAAAAAAAAATAATACGTAGACCATAGTGGTCGCAATTGCCAGTGATGGAACCTTCTCAACCAAAAATCCACACCAAATAATAATTTTTTTCGGATGCATGGGATGCTCATGGATCTTAAGTAGAATGGATAAGTGCATATTCATTAAAAAATGGGCCTTATGTCTTAAAATTATTTTTCGATGATTATTAGGGACAGGCATAACACTCATTTTGATAAAACAATTTTATAATCTACTCAACAACACTATGATTCAAATTTAATTTTTTCCAACACTGCATACGTATGCTCCAGAGTTTACCTGTTAAGCATTTATGTGTGAATATAAAAGCAAGTACATATGCAGTTAGCATAAGTTTTCGTGTTTATTTAAAAGTGCCTGACTGAAATAGATCTGTTACCTAAATTTTGAGTTCTAGTCAACCAGAAACCCAATTCGAATAATTAATAAGATATTAAATTTTCAATCAGAAAATTATCAATAATACTCAACATCGATTCATCGATCAATTCGTAAAAAATTTGTCTTAAACTAGTATCACTTTAAAATAGAACAGTCCATAGGGTTTGGAACAGTAATAGGTTTATCACAATCACTTACTGGTGGTAAATTTCAAAGGAAGATCGTGAAATACGGATTCCATGCCCACAAATGAGTAGCCGAACAATTCTTATTTGAAAATATAAAGTTATAAAGTTCGGGTTTATATTTTCACTGATATCAACGAAAAGTAAATATTTTGGATCAAAGAAAATGGAAGATGATACTGTCAGAGTTATTTAATGGAACCCGCATGGTAATTGAAATATTTTCTAACTCCAAACTGCTGAATGCATGACTGACATACATATATAGATATATAAACAATTTGTCATTACAACCTTTCAGTCAAGTTTACGAGCTAGCTTCTCACACCACTTATGTTGCGTGTGTTAATTTAATACACGAGTGGTGGGAACTACAGTTTAAAATCGACTCCGAACGATAGATTTAGTCGCCATAGAATAGTAGTGTAGTGTGTTGGCTTATTAACCGTGAGACAGGTTAGACATCTCCAATGAAATGAAATAAAAAATATTTCTTCGGCGGCTGCCTCTCAGCAGATTTCTGGCAAAAACTCTGTGGTTCGAATGCATGAATAAACTTTAAAAAATTGAGCACATCGCGGACGAAATAAAAATTTGGAAGTTTTGCTCTCCGGAGGAGCAAAGCGATGATAAGGTGACTGGAGCGGTCAGTTTCGCGGTGATTGATAGTTAATTACAGAATATTCGAGGGTTGGTTATCGCACCAAATCTTGATCTTTGTGAGCGCGGAAAAATATTTTCGTTGAAGATTAAACACGAAAGATTCAATGATAAAAACAGATGACGTAAGCGAATTCTATGCAATTGAGTAGCCAATATTAGTGTTGAACACCCCTTTAAGTAGAATCAACAGGCAATTTTTTATCTTGGCTCCGCCGTTAACACCAAAAAATTATGTCAGTCCGGAGATCAAGCTTAGGGTGATACTATAGACTCAGTAGTGAACTAAGTAGCAGACACATCTCTAGTACGACAAAACTAAAACTCTGCAAGATGCTCATTCTTCCCATGAATCTTTATGGCGCTAAGGCATGGACAATATTAACCACTGATGCAACAGTCTTGGGAGTATCCGAGAGAAAAGTTTGTATGACTTCCTCAACGACATAAACGTTGTGCAGCGTATTAACATCCAGCGGCTGCGCTGGCTCGGCCATGTCGTTCGATTGCTGGAGGATGTTCCGCCGAGACCATTATTTGATACGGGGATTATCGTAAGTAGGCGAAGAGGACGATCTTGTTTGCGTTGAAAGGACAAAATCGAGGAATCCCTGTCATCGATTGGTGTGACCAACTGACGAAGGCGCGCAAGAAGCAGAGGCGACTGTAAGGATGTGTTAAGGCATTCCGAAATTAAGTCTCTAAGTAAAGTAACAATCAATTGACTTTGAAATAAAAACTTAAGAAGGCAGCAGATGATATCAGCAGGAAGCTAACTGAGTTAAACTGTTTAATGAGTTTATTTTATTTATTTATTTATTAATTATAATACAATTACAAATTATATTTAATTATATATGAGCTGAGTAACTTCGATCATATGCTCGGTATAGTGTCACAAACCAGAGTCTCTGGTGTGAATCGAAGATACAACTCTCACGCTAATAGTCTAGCACACTACCCACTAGACTACCAGGGCACCCAAATTATGAGTTAAAATCTAATTACGATGCTATCCTACCAGGAGTAATAAGTAAGAGAAATATATGTACAAATTTTTATACCATCTAAACTGGAGCTTGCACCACGGACACTTGTCTAATAAGCCAACACGCTACTTACTGGACTGTGATGGCTTGTTACACCACCAAAACTTAATAAACTTTTAAACGTTTTTGTATTTACGATTAAATTTTTTCATTCACTTATTTTAACTTTAGAACAAGATTACCAGGTAAGCCATGGTTATCAAGAAGTATATGATTGCTTAGATGTCCTTGTTGGCTTCGCTCTTTGGCAATGGGCCTCAGGCCTATGATGTGCTTAGCCTTATTGGAAAATTACATTACATGGACATAATAAGGTAATAACTCGTGTAGGCTTGCTAAGGAAAAGAGAAAATTATAAAGACCTTTAAATATTTGGCTTTGAAAATTGTTGATGTTTTGAGGTCATCGTTATTATCTGCCAGCAGAATTGTTTAATATTCCTTTTTACATATTCCATATTCCTTTTTACACCTACAAAGAGCATAGCACTGCAGACCTGATTTAATCCAACATTAAATAAAAGGATCTTTTCGAGAAAAAAAAACCAATTTTAAAATGCCCAAAATCACAAAGATTATTGTCACACATTTTAAAATTGCTATACGGTTTCAAATGGATTTAATTTGCTTGTGTTTAATTAGTTTCCTTTTCCTTTTCATTTTGCCTTTGTTGACTAATTTTTCATCATCAACTTTTCAAACCCGTTTGGGAATTTAGTTTACTAATAATAAAAAAAAAAACAGAAAAACTGAGAAAAGGGGAAAAAAGGGAAGAAACCCTTGTAAATCATAAGGATTTTAATTTTTTTTTAATTTCTTTGGCCATAAACCATTCCTGTCACTTTCATTGTATTATAACCCTTTTAAATACTCCATACCTATACATACTTTTGTTATATAAACATACACACATACATACATGCAAACATACGTGTTGCTTTACTTAAATAATAAATGAATTACTCTTTTGAAAATATTTAATTTAAGGGAAGTGGTGAGATGAAAAAGAAGAAAATAAAAGGAACGAAACATAAAAAAAAATTAATTAAATTGTCCAAATTTTCATCATGTTTCAAATATGAAAGAGTTATTGTTGTTGTTTTGTTTGTGCAAGTGTGTGTAACGACCTGAATGTATACATTGAAATGAACTGTAAACAAGTGTATACAGTGCCTTTCAAAAGTAAAGTCTCACCAAGTGGTTTCTAAACTAAACATTTTAATGTATTTCAATTCAAATTTCCCAACAAAACATTTATTTTTTTTTATCATTATTATTCCATTACCCATTTGGTTTGTTACCCTCTGTATGTCTGTATATTGTATTGTACATCATAAATGTACATATAAAAATAAAACTTCTTATTTGTATTCGTATAACAGAAAATATTTCCAATGTTGGCAACTTTACACTCAATTTATTTGAATAATAACTTGATTCCATATTCCGGTTATGATTTATTAAAAAAAATTTTCAAACATGTCTGTTGCTCTTCCACTTTTACGCCTTTCTGCCTTATATGGTGTGTAATTGTAGCCCGATATCACTTTCAAATGGAAGAACTGATGGACAGATAAACTTTGCAAAAAGATGAAAATCTCGAAAGACAAAATAAAAATCTTTTCTTACTTGTGGTCATATGACAAGAAGGACAGAAATTTAAGAATTGTTATGGAAAATCAAAGTCAAAAATGTACACGAATTTTCTGTAGGGATAGTACGATAGGTTTATTGTACCGTCTCTACTAGCAAAGTACTGGGAAAATAGATTAAGAACATTTTTCTCCATTAAAATTTTTTTGCTGCTGAGAGAAAGAAGTGAAAATCATTTTGTTTCAGGTCCAGACAAAGGACAAAGTGCAGACACCTTCCAACCAAGCTGAAAGGGCTATATAACAGCTACTCAGTCCAGACCGTTATTAAAGGTTTTGGGTATAAATCAGGAAGTCCAATAGTATCACAAGGATAGTATGGAATCACTAAGGCATAAGAAACCAAGTTCGATAAATGATAACGGAAACGTATATCCGCTTTTGATGTGGTTCTATAAATCCGTAGGTTCAAGATAAGCTGGTTATTAGAGCATGGTGTCGGAGTCTTCTGCTAAGGCTGTGTTGAAGTAATTTATGTTATATGTTGAGAAAATGACTTTATGCACAGAACTTTATGTAAAGTATTTTAGTATAGATATATATTTTAAGAAAAGGAAACTGTTCTTATACAAAGTCAAAGCACAAGTGATTTACTAAATTTAAGTAATATTACTTTAAAGCAATTGTACTAAATAAAGTAACGGGATCATCTCTCACTAAACTAGTACTAATGAGAGATATTATAAATAATTAATACACGAAAAGGAATTAAGATAATAGACAAAAATAAAACTGGTTTTTCTACATTCCTTAGATAACGTACTAAAATATTTTAATATGTACAGTTGAAGTTGTCTAATTAGTAATACTTAAGAAAAATTATGTTTACTGATAATATATATATATAAAAAACGTATATATAAAAAATTAGAATTCTGTTGCCAAATATATTTTCGGCAACAGGCTGTAAACCATAACATGCGAATATGGTTCCAGGTAATATTGGTATTATAACTCTACTTGGTAGGGAACAATGCTTTTCAGCACCTGCCGTTATAACTCAACCTAACCTATAGAGAATATAAATTTATTTATTTATCGATAACAAAAATTATTTACATAATATCTGATAATCTGAATTAAAATTAAGGTATAATGTAAAAATCGTTTCGCGATTGTATCGAGAAAACCAACTGTGTATAAGAACTTTGTGGATAACAAATATTTTTATAAGATTAATTAATTAATTTTGTGTGGAAAATTTACCGCTAACATAAAATTTTTATAGGAAATTTAATGAAAACATAACATTATATCGATGACATAAATTTTTTATAACTAATCATATAATAACAATAATTTTTTATAGGAATGTTATCTATAACATACTTTTTCAATAGGAAATTTATCGATAACAAATATTTCCTATAAGAAATTTATCGATAACATACATTTTCTATAGGAAATTTATCGATAACATATATTTTCTACAGGAAATTTGTCGAAAACATATATTTTCTATAGGAAATTTGTCGAAAACATAAATTTTTTATAGGAATGTTATCGATAAGATACATTTTTTATAGGAAAGTTATCGATAACATACATTTTATATAAGAAATTTAACGGTAATAAATATTTTCTATAAAATGTTTATCGATAACATAAATTCTTTATAGGAAATATATGGATATATTTTTTAAAGGAAATTTATCGATAACATAACATTCTAAATACATTTTCTTTAGCAAAAATAAACAGTTATATAGAAAACTTAATTCATTAAAAATTTCCTTTGACTTTTACTACCATTCTCGTTAATTCTGTGATAACACTATATGCCTATGTATGTATTGGTTACATTTATTTGATATTTCTTTACAATTTAAATTATTTCCGAATAGAAATGTAAGGATATTGTGTTGAACATGTTCTCAATATTTGTGTGTGCTTGTGGGCATAATAGTATTTTTGTCTATACATACTTGCATGTATATGTATGTATATGACATGATTAAGTTAATGTTATACTAACATGCATACAATGAAATACAGATGTACAGACCTACAACATAATGTTGTTTATTTAACAATGTTTACAATGTGGTGCTCTATGTGTTTATCTTTATTTCAACACTGACATGCAAAATTTACAATTACATTCAAATATTTTTTTTTATTATTTATTTCCTTATCAATTTCTGGGTGTTTGTCTGTCTGTTTGTATGTTTCTATCTAAATTTTTTTTGGCAGGTATTTGCGTGTATGTGTGTGTGTGTTTGTGTCTGTATTTGTATTTATTGTGTTTATTTTTTGAATTTTAATTAAATATTAATTAGAGTTTATTTGTTGACTATGAATAAATCAATACAGCAACAACAACAACAATAACACCAGCAACAAACACTAATAACAATATCAAGTCAAAAATTTTACTTTTTTTAACTGAATTATTATTTATTGAGTTGTTCTTGTTGTTCTTATTATAGCGTTTATTTTAGTTGGTCTTTCATATTGTTGTTATTGCCATAGTTGTTGTTAAAGATGTTCTTTATCAGCTCAATTATTTGTGTTACGTGTATGTGTGCGTTACATTGATTTATTTGTTGGCATGTCATAAAACAAACCATTTGTTTAAATAAATTCAAGTTTATTTATTTAATTTATTTAATTATGCAAACAATATAACAAAAACATACTTTAAAGTACCCTACATTCGGCAGTATTAATAAATTCATTCATGTAATTGTGCTGGCTTTTAAAGTACCATGCATCATCGGGTATTTTTTTACTTATCTTAAGTTTCTTCAGAAACTTTTTCATGGCAATTTTATTTACTCTCAGAGTTTGTGCCAGAAATCTGAGAGGCTAGTTCAGCTTTAAGGAATTTGTTCTAGAGCCATTAGTATTTTATTAATGCTCTTTATTCTGATTCATATTTTTTTATTATACAACCAACACTCAGGAGATGACTCCTACCACTATATACCACGGCTTCGGCACTATCTACTAGACCATCGGGGCACCCATTTTCTATGCCTAATTTGATTCAATAAGGTTTCATCGGTGACTAAATTTCCGAAATTTGCATTGCTTATGGTATTGACATAAATTATCCTGCATTTAACGCATTTATAGTTTAAGTGTAATTGTTGTATGAGTGTAAATGAAGTTGCCATGATAAATTTCCTGTTCGGAATAGGCTTTAAATTGTACCCGATAAAATAAAAAAATTAGCACACACATCATTGGTGGTTTCAAAAACTAGGTTGTAATCCTAACTAAAGGGTTGTAATGACCAATTGCGTAAATTCAGAACTAGTCAGATTTCACTTTAGCACTACGAGTTGTAATCTTCACATGCCTTGAATACTTTAAGCTAGGTTCTTTGGGATACTTGAAAATTCTCCATACTGATTCCTATACCTATATCCCATCCTAATTTAATTTTTTTTTGACTTAGCTACTTATATCTATTTTTGCAACGCTATCCATTGGTGCTATACTGCCTAGATAATAGAAACTATGTACTATGTATGTATTCAACTGTTGGGCCCTGTAACACAATAATCTCTTAATATTTATCTCAAATCAAATTTTACGTGCTAATCTCTGTAGGTGCTTTTAATTTTACAGGTTAGAAAGAAATCTTGTTCGAAAGGCAGACAAATATTATGTGCATTATTTAATTCCTCAATTTGGCCTGTAACTTCAATTGAGAAGGAAGTAGAGGTCTAAGGGCCATTATTACAATTTGCTGTTAAAGTTGGATTTAGTAAAAGGTAACTTTAGCTAAAGTAAACTTTAAAGTCAACTTTAACTTCTCTATGGCAGTGCCGGAGCAACACCCATAACTTTTGCCAAATTAAACAAGATCTTTAAAAATGCAGTGTCAACGACTTGCGTTCTTTTTTGTTGTGTTAATTCACTTTGTTTATATTTGAAGTTGCCGTATTGTAAATAATATGGCAAGTTCAGATATAAAGTTAACTTTAAAAGTTACAGGTAGGATGATCTTCCCTTTAGCTTAACGTTCACTTATATCTTATTGTCCACTTGTAACAGTTAAAAACAAATTATCTGCCCGATAATGAGATTATAAACCCTGCCTTTAGTTAAATGCAACTTGTAATAATGGCGCAAATGCCGATTTGAGAGATTACATCTTTAAAATGCCGAATACATTTCTTAAGTGGACTTTAATGAGGCGATCTTTGAAACCAGTGGTACTTGAGCATATCATTCCATTCAGGGTTAATATTTTAAGGGCCATTATTACAAATTGCCATTAAGGTTGGGTTCAGTAAAATATAACTTTAGCTAAAGTAAACTTTAAAGTCACCTTTAACTTCTTTTCGTTATTACAACCTAATGATAAAATAAAGTTAACTTTTTCAAAAATATGGCGGTGCCGGATAACTTTTGCCAAATTAAACAAGATCTTTAAAAATACAGTGGCAATGACAAGCTTCTTTTTTTGTTGCGATTGCTCACTATATTTATATTTGAAATTGCCATATTGAAAATAATATATACGGCTTAACAGACTTAAACTTAACTTTACAAGTTACAGGTAGGATGAGCTTCCTTTTAGCTTAATGCTCACTTCTATTTTATTGTTCGCTTATAATAATGAAAAACAATTTATCTGCCCGTTAAAATCCTCCCTATAGTTAACGACAAGTTGTAATAATGGCAGTAAGGGTTACTAATTGAATCTAACCTAACATAAATCTTTATTATGATTATGAATACAACTCTGGGATCGGTTTCAGCTATATTTTATTATTACTCACGAAAAACAAACTCTTTAGGTATTAAGATTTTCTCAGCAACTTCATCAATAATCATCAATTGTGTGAAGAATAAACAATTTTTAAAGACAGTTTCCTTATAAGTATAATTCTATACATATGCATGTCAAAGGATTTAATATGATTGTGTGAGATATTGCGTCACTACTTACTTATTTGTTTTTCATTATTTCACTTTCAAATAGTTCATCATCATGAATAGAATATAATGAATAGATACATATGTATGTATTGTTTCAATGAGATTAATTGAATTGTTGTTATTGTTGTATTATTTAAACAAAACATCCTACAGATGCAATAGATAAAGTGACACATTCTCCTGTATTATGTGAAACAATACTTTCTTATTTTGAATTTTTTGGGTAAAATTTAATTATTTTTTCTGTGGTAATGAAATGCAAAACATTTTTAAAGAATAGATTAGAAATCTTCAAGAAATATAAATTATTCTTATAGTTTTTAAATTGTTACTTAATTTGCGTTTATTGCAGTAATTTTAAACTGAATTGAAATTTAATTGAAATTTACCTGGACTTCTACAAATTAAATTGATTCCTTTTTTCCTTCTTTTCTTTTACAATATTAAAGGACTTTATTGAATATCATTATAATGGATGATGATGGCAAATCTGTAAAGGCAATAGAAAAAAAGGGTTAAAGATACTTTAAAATTTATAATATTGTCTGCAATATAATATATACATAAAATATATGAAGTAATTATGTTAGTAATAAATATATAAATATAAATAATAAAAATGACAAATTGTTTGACCGAAACTTATCAGTGCATTGATCAAACCTTAGACACATACATACATATATACATAATTGGCCATTACAACCCTTCAGTCCGGATTAAGGCCTAGCTTCTCACACCACTCATGTTGTGTGCGTTAATTTTTATACGTGAGTGGCGGGACCTACAGTTTAACGTCGATTCCGAACGACAGATTTTTGAGAAACTGAGTTCTTGTCAGAAATCTGCTGAGAGGAAGTCGCCGAAGAAATATTTTTGTTCACATTTCGTTTTGATGTCTGAACTGACTATGGCGATTTCAATTAAAACCTATATAACCTCATAAAACGAACATCCACCCAAGAAATATAAACGTTTGACAAAAGATTTACAATGCTCTCACTTTGATAGGACCTAAGTAACCTTTGCTAACGTTACCTGGCAATATAATCGCCGTAGTCAAGTGTGTAGTGTGTTGGCTTATTAGACGTGAAGCCAAGGTTCAAATCCCCGGTCAGATATCAAAATGAAATATGAAAAAATACATATTCTTCGGCGACTTTCTCTCAGCAGATTTCTGGCAAAAACTCTGAGAGTAAATAAAATTGTCATGAAAAGTTTCTCAAAAATGTGTCGTTCAGAGTCGACTTTAAACCGTAGGCCACGCCACACAACATGAGTGGTGTTGAGAAGCTAGGCCGTAATCCTGACTGAAGGGTTGTAATGGCCAATTATGTATGTATGTAACCTAACTTTACTAATAAACAACATACTTCGCCCACATTCAACTGGAGCAATGGATTATAATTTCGTCATACTCTTGCCGTTTTATTTTGTTTCTTTTCTAAATTTTAACATTGTGTTTTTGTTTTAATATTCATTTAATTAAGAACAGCCGATTAAAATTAAAATGAGTTTAATACTCCCCTAAGAATTAAACATTAAATATTTATACATAATTTATAAATAAATAAATAAATTGTTTAAAATGTTTAATTACTTAAATAACGTAAATAAATAAAAAAAATGAAATGAATAAATGAATACATACTTATGCAGATAAACTAATTCGTTTAAAACTCAATTTATGCCATTAATTAGTTGCAGTTCTAGTGTCACACACACACACTCACATACACACACACAGCAATGATTGTTGTTGTTGTTGTTGATGAAGGAAATTACAATTTAATTGTTGCAACAGCAAGAACAACAACAACAAAAAAAACCTAAAATTAAACAAACAACAACAAAAAAAAACGAGAAAATAGAAAAAAACGGAGAAAAAGAACAAGTATTCTAGAGTTCATTAGATGGCGAACGTAAACAATTTTTGAGTGTAATTGGAGAAGAGAAAAATAAATGAAAACATTTAATTGGCAATTTTATTAATGAACGAACGATAAATGATGATGCAAATAAATACATACATACATACATACCACATACCGTTACTTAAGAAATAGAAATGAAATTTATTTCAATATATACAAAGAAAAATTAAATGCATACACATACATATGTATGTACACATGTATGCACACTCACATATGTAAATAAATATTATATATGGTAGTTGAAGGAATTTACAACTAAATTGGTAATTGAGGGGTAAGACTGATTGGTTAGAGAATTTAAAAGAAAAAATTAATAATTTCCTACTAATAATTTGTAATTGAAAAGTACCTTTTTATATGAATTCCTTCATTAAACATTTAATTGAATCTTTAATTGTAGTTACTAATCAATCAATTCCCATTCACATGTGGTCTCAACCTTTTCTATTCCAATATGTAAATTTAATTATCGGTTTACAATTAATTACCAGTCATTAACTACCGGTTTTAGAAGTAATTACCGAAAAAATTAAATAATTATTACATATATACTCGTACATACATACATACATATTAACATGTATGCAAGTACATAAAATTTTAAAGCATCTGAAGATTTTTGTGATAATTTTAAACATATAATAACAGTTTTTACATCAGTTTGTATCGGTTTTATTGCGGTCATATCTAAATTGAAAGAAAAAAAAAATAAAAAACACTCGTTCTTCTTTCGATCGGGTGGGTCATCTATCTGTTTGAACCATCAATTATTCATAATAATAGTTACGTTATTCTGTTCATTCATTCACTGAACGAATGAACGATTTACGCTTGAGCACCGTTTCCGTTTTTCGGAAATTGCACAAAAATTACGTACAAAATTTGGTCACAGAAACGGACCAACGGCGTCCGGTATACGCAAGTTTATTGCTAAAGTTCATAAAACTGACTTTAGGACATAAGCGTGTTCATACAGTGCGTACACCCGAAAATATTGAAGCTTTAGCTGAGAGTGTGCATGAGAATCCATCAACATCAACTCGTCTTTGTTCTCAAGAAGTCAACATTTCACGCAACTGGCTACTTCGAATTTTGCAAAAAAAAAATCTCTGAATGACAAATTATAAAGTTTGGTTCAAGAGTTGAAGTCGATTCGTTTTCGCCTCGCTAGATGGGCCAACGAGAAATTGCATTTCATTGAAAATGAGAACGGCGCAACCATTAGGGTCAGTGGAGACACCTATCGCACCAAGTTAACCGCTTTTTTTGTATCCGCTCTATATATGGTATAGATGTGGACGATGTTTGGTTTCAACAAGGATGGTGCAACTTACCACACATCTCATGCGACAATCGATTTATTACGTCAAACGTTTGATGGCCGCCAAGAAGCTGGGATTTAATACCGTTGGACTATTGCCTGTGGGGCGCCGTCAAAGAAAGTTTTTATGCCAACGAAGCAGTGACAATTGAGAATTAGAAAGCTGACATTCGTGATGCCATTGCCGAGATACGACCCCATGTGCTCGAAGAAGTTCACAAAAATTGGACTGATCGAATGAGATACTGTGAGGCCATCCGCGGCAGCCATATGAATGAATAAATGGTCCACCTTCTATCATACAAATGTTGATGTTTGATATTGTATGAATTAAAGCGGTTCATTTGGTAAAATTGTTTTTCCTCATCCTCTATTCATTCCATCAACAGTTAAATGTTGAATAAACAGTTGATTTCGGGAATCGACTTTTATAATTTGCTAGAACCAATGATTAAGTACTACGTCCAGATGACGTCCAAAGGGCTAAGCTCAATCAGTATAATTCCATACACGATTATTGCCATTCTAAAGTGTCTGTTTGACCAGCAGTTAATATTGTAATAGGACCTGTTGCTACAGCGTATTGGCTAAAGGGTTGATTAAAGAGTTATAATGACCAATTAAGTAGGTAAGTATCAGATTTTTTATTAGTTGCTCCCTACCTTCAAATTTAAATAAAACAGAGTGTGTGTACAATATCGTCGAAATTTTTAATTCTTTTGGTGGAGTGTATTAGAAAAGGCCTATCTTTCCTAACTCTGACACACAAATTAAGATGCATTTGACCAATGGCATGCATTATGTTGACTTTTAGGACTGATATGGGTGACTTATCCACATACTCTACTACTTCACCTCCACGTGAGATTACCATGCCCTCAAATCGTTCGTGCAGAGTATCCAATGTGGCATGATCTATGTGGCATGAAGCGCCGTCTTGTTTAGACCACTTGCCATTGGTGTCAAGATTATCTAATTTAGGCCGACAAAAATTGTTAATTAGCCTCCTATATAGCTCGTCGTAGGTAGAGATGACATGGCCAAAGTCGTTCTCCAAAAAAAAAAAAAAAATATGGACCCATGACAGTGTCACCTCAAAATCCATATCAAACAGAGACTCCTTCGGGATGTATTGGACGTTCTTGGATCTCATGTAGATTATTATCGTCCTAAATTTGACAATTTTTTTTATTCACGTTCCCATTCAGTCAGAAATAGGCCTCGTCTTTGAAAGTGATTTTTTGCTCGTTACATGATCAAACATGTCACCCATTTACACACATCTCTACTGGATAGCAAGTTGATCCTGGATTAGTGTTGGACGATATGCATCGATATTTTAAAAAAACTCGATGTAACTTATCGATACATCAAAACAAATCGATGTTTTTTCATTGGTCAACATCGATTAAACATTGATGTTTTTTATTCGATGCATCGAAATTAAGGCAAATACAACTTGTCGTATGTAATAAACGCATAAATGTGAGGTTGCATGAGATACAGAGAGATGCTTGCGTTGGTGTAACCGTGTCAATGAAATCCTATTCTATAAAGGTGTTGCAGGCTCTCTTAGATTTATGCACGTTGCATGCGGTAGAGAGGAAAAGAGTCATTGAGACATGGTTAGGTAAATGGAAGACTAGTCTAATGTCATAACAGAGCATTGTCAGCTGGCAAATCAATTGGTTGACAGTTCCTTCATTAATTGTCTGCTTTCCTAGTAAACTCGATGTTTTTGGAAAATGCTTCACAACGAGAATGAGTTATGAGAGTGAAAGAAATAATTTGGTTACTAGATATTCTCTTAAGAGAGAGACAATTCTGTGATATAGTTATGGAACAAGGAGATGTAGTGAAACAGAAACGGGTTGTTCGATATCAGAGAAAAATATTCGTATATCGCTTCTAAGTTTACGGCATCGAAAGATGCGTCCAATTCAAGTTGAACAGGAAGAATTCTGTGATATAGCTATGGATCAAGGACATGAAGTGGGGCAGTCCAAACACCGGTGGCAGAGTAAAATATTCATGTGTTGCTTCCAAGTTTACGCCATCGAAGGATGCGTCCAATTCAACTTGTACAGGAAGAATATTCCTAAAAAGTTGACTCAAGATTAGCATAGAAGTAGCACCAATTCGCAGACAAAACAATTTGCGGGGGTTTCTTCCACGCCGCTGATGAAGCCAAAACCTATCAGTGTAGTGATAGAGTATATCCGGTGAAAGGAAATATGAATTGAGGCGAACAGTCTTCTAAGATCAAATGTTTGATTGTGTAATTACAATGAGAAGCGATTTGAGTTTTATGTCAGACTATTGAGGAAAACAGCTTCCTGAAGTTTGCCAGCGCAACAGAATTATTTGAGACATTACAGGGATACCCGTTTAGTTGTCTTTTCTTTAATTTTTTTTTTTTACGAAAATCAGTCGATGCATAGAAAACATTGATGTATTTTGTGATAAATCGATATAATCTGCTCCTGTCGTTTTTCTACGATCTTGTAGAAATTTTCTAATTTTACCATATTAGGATGTAGAAGTAGAGGACACTGTATGGTAAGAATTTCTCAAGCTATCAAGTTAAAGAAGTCGCAATCCAGATACGTAGATGATATGAAGTGTGTGTGCTGTAAATTAAAATTATTTAAACATCGATTCCATTCAATGTGATTTGTTTAAGAAATTGGAAAGTCTGATTTTTTAGCTATTATCTTTTTGGCAACACTGGTTTAAACAGCTCACGCACGTTTCGTGTTTTGTTTCACTGTCAAACATCTTCAGTTTGGTCTATAATTTAACCAGGAATCGTCTTACAAACGAACAACGCTTGCAAATCATTGAATTTTATTATCAAAATGCGTGCTCTGTTAAGAAAGTTCATCGCGCGCTTCTTCCATTTTATGGTCAGTTTAATCGAAGCGGCTATTCGGGATACGTAAATAAGCAGAATTGTCGATTTTGGAGTGAAGATCAGCCAGAAGCATTGCAAAAGCAACCAATGCATCCAGAAAAACTCACAGTTTGGTGCGGTTTATGGGCTGGTGGCATCATTGGACCGTACTTCTTCAAAGATACTGCGAATCGTAACGTAACTGTGAATGGTGAGCGCTACCGTGAGATGATATCCAACTTTTTTGCCCAAAATGCAAGAGATTGACTTGCATGACATGTGGTTTCAACAAGACGGTGCCACATGCCACACAGCACGCGTAACAATGGACTTATTGAGAGGCGAGTTCGGTGAACATTTTATTTCACGTTCGGGACCGGTCAATTGGCCGCCTAGATCGTGCGATTTAATGCCTTTAGACTATTTTTTGTGGGGCTATGTTAAAGCCCATGTCTATACAGACAAGCCCGCTTCAATTGACGCATTGGAAGACAACATTGAAGCATTTATTCGTGAGATACCGGCCGAAATGTTGGAAAGAGTATGCCAAAATTGGACTAAGCGGATGGACCATTTGAGGCGCAGTCGCGGTTAACATTTGCATGAAATAATCTTCAAACATTAAATTACATGGACCGTACTATCGATTCAAATAAAGATTTTATGCATTTTTCTGGATTTTATGTGTGTTTTTTTTAAATTTTCCTATAGCTCTTAAAAAATCACCCCTTATATAATTTCTGCTTTAATGACTAATTGCCTCCTAAACAACTCAACAACATTTGATAAAAGAAATCAAAATTGTTTTCTGTTCTTAAATTGTAAGTTGTAACGACTGTTAGGGTTTATAGGGCATAAGGAAAACAACATCATTTAATTGTTGTAGTTGTTTCTGCAATACATTTTAATTTGTTTTCGAAAGATTTCTTTTTTTGTTGTTTTCTGTGACCATATCGATTTGATTTTATGGGTTACAGATTTTGGGACAACATAAAATAGCCAAATTATACTCGTACAAGTACTTTACAAACATTTTATGGCATGTGGGGCGTAGAATATTGGATAAAATCCTATTAAAAAATATATTTTTACTTATCGTAGGGGGAGAGTGCCAGAGTGACAGAGAGAGACGAAGGGAGAAACAATAACTGAAACAAAAACAAAAAGTTTTTTCAATTTTCCTTCTTTTTTTTGTTGGTTGGTTGGTTGAATTTTTTGATCATTTCGATGTGACAATGTTGCAAGTATTGCAATTTGTGTTGAACATTAGAAGCATATCCTCCCAATAAACAAACAATTGTTGTTGTTGCAGAACAAATATTGGGCAATGGCTACAGCAGAAACAAGAAAACATCATGTGTAGGAGTTGATTGCAATGGAAAAACGAAAAAAGTACTTGAAATAGTTTGTGTTTCTAATTGACGTTAAACTGAAAAACTTTTCAACATTTATTTCCACACCCTCTGCTTCATGTTCATACACATACACAGAGTGTATGTGGCAACATTATTGTTGACTGACTATGTTGAAATGTTGTGGATTTCAAACTTGAACTTAATGTTTCTTGCAAAACTTTAACTTCCTTAGCGCCACAAACTTTTTTTCACACTTTTGTAGGTAAATTTTTCAAATCCACATCTACATCCACATCCGTTCGCAAAGTACTTCTTAATGCGGTTTCTCTGGTTTGTTTTTTTATCATAAAAACCACACTGCTTTTTTGGGTGACTTGAAAACGAGCATTAACCTTTGACATTACTGTACTGCTGTACATACATATATACAGCACTTGGCCATTTTGCTAAGAAGATCAACCAACACACATACCAACAAAAAGAGCCAACAGTGATTTGCTGCCTCTGAAATGCTCTCTTTTTAAAGTGTTTGTGGTATTTTGAAAAATCCACAAAATTTATCGTGAAATAAAATTCACTCTCTCTATCACCACACTCTGCACAAAGTTTTCGAGATTCCACTGATGTCGTGTTGTTGTTGTTGTTGGTGCTTCTTCTGTTCTTCTGTAAAGCATTAAAAGTTGGAGATTATTTTCTCGTTAAAAGTTCAAAAATTAGACAAGAGAAATATTTGTGGAAATAATCCTGAAGTATAATTATTTTAATTGTTAAAGAAAATCTCCAAACAATACAAAACAGCGGGTTGCTGATATCCCTGGATACCATGACTTAAAAGCGATGTAAAGCGAAGCAAGTAAATTTGTCAACTTCTATAAAGAATTTCATTGAAGATTATCAAGTTACACTTACAAGGAGGAAGTGCAGTGACAAGAAAATTGAAAAGCATGTTTTGCATAGTTAGAGTCATACTTTTTGGGGTCAAGTGATGTTTTCAAACGCATAGGGTTTTGTTATCGCTTTCAGAGAAGCCATTATATCTATTGACGAAAAGCTTAATCACAAGCTTCTGCTGGGACGGCGAAATAACCTGTGTTTTGAGAGAAAGCGAAGTAGTCATGCTATCAACAGATATTTGTTAGTTAACTTCTGTCAGAAATTGAACAATTTCCATCACTTTGTTTGTGTTTGACAGTCATTGATAATAGATAAGCGATTCTGAAGTGTAGGTGGATCCATCCCTCTTGATCGAATTGTTGTCGAAACGAACAAACTAATTTTGATATACGTTATCATAATATGGATTAATTATATTCTCTAGTCTAGTAGGTAGTGTGTTCTTTTATTAGACGTAAAGCCCCGTGCTCGTATCGCAGGTCAGACATCAAAACGAAAATATGAAAAAAAAATATTTCTTCGACGACTTCCTTTAAGCATATTTTTGGCAAAAACTCTGGGAGTAAATAAGCCTGCCATAAAAAAGTTTCTCAAAAAATCTGTCGTTCAGGGTCGACGTTAAACTGTAGGTCTCTATAGTCAAGTATAAAATTAAGGCACACAACATGAGTGGTGTAAGAAGCTAGGCCGTAATCCTGACTGAAGATTTGTAATGGCTAATTATGTATGTATGTATTGGACTTACTTTTAAAAATATAAGCACGTAAGATATACGGTCCGAACATATGGAAACTAAATTTTAGTAGATTTAACAGAGTTTTAGTAGAGTTTGAACAGATAGCTTGTGGTTTGATTACCTTTACAGCCGATATGGTTTATACAATTTTGGTAGGATTTCTGGATTCTATAAGGACAAGACCCTCTAAACTAAATTAGCAAGGGAGCTGCGCGTCACGGCCTTGGTACAAGTATTATCAAGCTGAAGGAAACGTTTCTGGACACTGAAATATACTCACTAGTATGAATATGGCTGAAGGTTGTCTACACTTGTAATATAGAGTTCAGGAAAAAGTGACCTACTTTGATATACGAATGCTCAATGTAATTGAATCTCTTGAAAAAACGGCGAAGTACCACAAAGATTTGCCTTCAATAGTATTACTGATGCATTTCGTATTACAATATGTCGTAGCACTACAATGCGTACAACGACTGGCCATTGAAAAACTGTGACGGTATTGGAGACTTTCAGGAATATTGATTACAGGACACCGCACTCTTATTTCTAGAGGAAGTTAAGAACGCACATAGAGACGAATTGAAAAATGGTGTCATGCATCTAGTAAACGATACAGGTCACCACGGTTGGTTGAACCTGTGGGAGGAAGCATTTTTACAAAGCTGCCAGATCATTGATGTGTGTTCCAGGTAGACTGCAATAATTATTATTAGGGACTTTATTATTGCAGGAAAAATTATTTGCCTTCTTTGTGATATCCAGGTGACTGTGACATCACTAGATTCGAACATACTTCAAACAGACTTCTAGTGGGATTATGGCTGCTGTTCGTACGCGAATCATACTTATTTTGTGATTCGTGTATAAGTTGAGTTATGGAGAGTCGAAATCAACAACATCATACGTGTTGTTAAGTATGAATGTTATGGGAACTTCAAACTTTGCATCTGAGTAGAGGTTCCATGATATTAAAATAAGTATGAATGCGTATAAATTTCAGAAGTTATGAATTTGATTCAAATCTACTCATCTTTTTGAATATTTATTGCTAATATCTGGTTTAAAGTCGACTCCGAACGACAGATATTTAGAGAAACTTTTCATAGCAATTTTATTTACTCTCATAGATTTTGCCAGAAATCTGATGAGAGGAAGTCACCGAAGAAATATTTTTTCATATTTCGTTTTGTCTGAAACGTCTGGGCTAAGGCTTTGCTTTAATAAGCCAACAAACTAGCTGGTTGGTTTAATAGACGACAAACACTAAGGCGTCTTCAACGAAGTACATCAGGTCAGCTCCATCGTTGGCAAAAAGTAAGACTCAAAACTAAACACAGCTATAATGAAGTATATGTTCACAGAGAGTGTTGCTCTTTGGCAATGGAAAATTGCTGTTCCCTCGTCCTGGAGTCTGTTAAATAGATCAATCACTTACATAACACATATGTACATACATAATTGGTCATTACAACCCTTTAGTCACGATATCGACCTAGCTTCTCACACCACTGTGTGTGTTAAATATATACACGAGTGACGGGGACTACAGCTTAAAGTCAACTCCGAACGACAGATTTTTGAGAAACTTTTCATGTCAAATTTATTAACTCTTCGATTTTTTGCCAGAAATCTGCTCAGAGTAAGTCACCGAAAAAATATTTGTTAGTATTTCGTTTTTTGGAGATGTCTGACCTGGTTTTTGAACCGAAGCCTCAAGTCTAATAATCCAACACACTATCTACTAGACTACGGCGACTTTATGAATAACTTACTTAACTGGACAAATTTGATTCATGAAATTGAATAAGTTGTTGATGTTCTTGATTTGAATGAAAAGAAATCATAAAAAAAATCTTTACATTTGGGACTACATAAGATTTGATGGCATACGCGCCAATGTGGCTACAGCTGACCTACTAAACTAAATCGAATATAGTTAAATAGCACAGAATTTTATTTAAGTTAAGCACTCTATTAACATTTAAAAATCATTCAGGCTACAAATTAATGGCGTGTTCCACTTTATGTTTGCATTAACGCTTTAATCAACTTGTTGATCTATGATTTAAAAGCGCATTTCATTTAAAAAAATTTAACTTCATTTAAAATCTGACCAACTTTACGCACAACACTATTATCATATAAGTATGTATTTCAAACAAAAGTTTCCTTTTCCTTTTTCTCTTTTGCTTTTCCTTTTTCTCTTTTGCTTTTCCTTTTTTCCTCTCACAAAATGATTAATCAACAGCGACTGCAATAACTTTAACAAACGCCATTATAATGCTGCGTTCCCACTAAGCGGAGAGCCAACAGTGGTGGTAGTAGATTTTTACTCAATAATAAATTTCGCAAATTAATGTTCACTCAACAACAACAACAATAATGTGCGGCGAAATAAATGAAATGAAAATAAAGCGTTAAAAAGTTTTGTAATTTAAATTATGACTTTGGCAAAAAAAAACAAAGTGCTCTCATTAATTACACATGTTTTAATTACTAATTTGTGAAAAAGAGAGAGCGCAGAGGCAGAGAGAGAGAAAGAAAAAATGTTAAAAAATATGCAAGAATTGCTAAATGGAACAGCAGCAACTACAACAAGAGAATAATCTCATAAAGTTTTTCTTTCTTTTTGTTGTTGTTGTTTTTCTTATTTTTTTATTATTAAAATGTGTGAATCAAATGAACGAATAAATTTGAAAATATTTTCTTTGTATTTTCTATGTTTTTATTGCCTCCAAAAAAAAAAAAAAAAAGAAAGAAATTACACTGTACTACAAAAAAAATTCATTCAGGTGTTGTTTTTTTTACTAGCAAATCTATTTCATTGAAAATCATAACAATGATGACTTGGTTTAATACACTTTTCGCAGGATACACAAAATACAGGAAAAGAGCCGGTATTTTTGAATTGATAGGTAGGTGCTACAAATTGCACAGTGTAGTAGATGAAGATTTATAGTCAAAACCTATGAAAAAGTGTTCATCATGGTTTTCGAATTTTAATTATTAACGGGTAAAATGAAATTGCTATAAATGCCCAGATTCGACTGTGGGCCCCGCCATTCATGGATAAAATTAGCACACACCGCATGAGTAGTGTGAGAAGCTAGGTCGTAATCCTGACTAAAGTGTTGTAATGCGGCCCCTACATGTTGCAACTGGATGGACAACTTTATTATTTTGTGCATATAATTGCCATGTTGACTGGCTGCTCGGTCGATCAAAGAAGATTTTGATTTTCATTCGACCGACAACCAATACGATGCTACAATAACAATTTATGAGTAAATTTAGTTGAAAAAACGAAACGCGTAAAAAAGACGACCAATCGTTGATTCATCATGTTGTATAACTAATCGCAACCTGTACATACATACAATTCATACATAATTGGTTATACACACACATACATAATTGGCCATTACAACCCTTCAGTCAGGATTACGTCTTAGCTTCTCACACCACTTATGTTGTGTGCCTTAATTTTGTACATGAGTGGCGGGACCAATAGTTTAACGTCGACTCTAAACGACAGATTTTGAGAGACTGTTTCATGGCAGGTTTATTTACTCTCAGTGTTTTTGCCAGAAATCTGCTGAGAGGAAGTCGCCGAAGAAATATTTTTTCATATTTCGTTTTGATGTCTGATCTGGGGCTTAAACCCGCGCTTTACGTTTAATAAGCGAACACACTACCCCCTAGGCTACGGCGACTTCAAGATTTATCTGATTCTTTTCAGTGGAATATGTAAGGTTTTCGATACATGTCAACAATGTCGCATAGAGTACATACATATATTCTCGATTATAGTTACGAGGTTAGGAAAAAAAAAATGAAAGTGAAAATAATTCCACAGATTTCTGTATCGTTATACTCTATGAACTGCAGAAAATCGATTTGATGCATAATAAGTCCTGCATATTTTGTGCGCATACTTTTGCAAAACAGTGTACATTTTCTTGTATCTAACAAAGTAGAAATAGAAAAAACCAAAAGAAAATTTTGTTTAAAAAATTATGGCATTCTAAAAAATAGGAGAGCCAGTGCAAGGGAACGATGCGGAGGCTGAGTTTGAGAACACAGACTTAAAGTTAACATTTTACTGTATTCAGCATTATGAAAAGTTTTAAGTTTTAAAAAGTTTTTGGTTTGTCTTTTTCGTTTTGTTTTTATTTTAAATTTTTGTTTTCCTTCTTGTCTATTTTACTTTTCATTTATTTTTTATTCATTTTGTCCAACATTTGCAACAACTTTCGTAATTTGCACACTCTACATGACTGAGTTGCTGTGTTGCGCTTTTAAAAGCCAGCTGGTATGTTTAAAACAAAATACAAAAAAAAATGAATAAGAAAGAGAAAATAAAATTAAAAATAGAAATAGAAAAACAAAAAAGGAATTCAAAAGTTATTTGACAATGTCTGTGTTGTTCCTCTCTTGTCTTATCTTTAACAGTTTATTTTAATGTCCGTCTCTCTCTCTCTCTATCTATCTATCTGTTGTGTTTGTCTTCATTTTGTTTTCTTGAGAAATGGACACTTGTAATCAGACAGAAGTTTTAAATTCAATAAACTTTTTAAGTTGATTAGTGTTCTGAAGTAAAAATGGTAATGGCGATAAAATTCAAGGTTGATGAGTCCCAAAAGTTTTTTGAGCCCCAAAATATATTTCATGTTGCTGCATGAGAAGCAAATTGGATTAGAATTCATTTGCACTCAAATTTTTTATTAAAAAGGTCTTCTGATATGGGTAAGTCATATCGTGGATCTCTTTACATGTGAGAAGGACATCAATAAATTGGTATAATTCCTAAACACTGATCTGAAGTGGTGTGTTGTTTGTCACGTGTATAACCTGTCTGGGAAAACTAAATTGCTCCTATTACAGAGAGGTCTAATGTAAAATGAGTTTCCGACGGAAGATAACAAAAGAGGTTGAACTAGTCATTCATCGTTTCCGAAAATTTTTGTGATGATCTTAATTGCACCAATAAAGATGTAACCTAGTAGTCACCTTATTACACATACTGAATAGCTCGGGTATATCGAAAAACTAGATTGAATAAAAAAGTTCACTGAATATGAAATTGTGTGTATTTCGAAACAAATATCCTTCATCGTGATGTGTTCTGCGCTATAACTTCGTTCCAGGTCTTTCGCGTTGAGATAGCTTCATTTTTAATTTACATTCTACAGATGTCAGCAGAACTCAGGAGGAGGTAGTATGGAACGCATGTTCAAACAGAAAAAGAGAAGTCTTGGTCTTAAGTGTATTCGAAGAGATTTCCATATCTTCTGGCAGTTTCAAATGATGCCAATAATTTTTTATGCGGTTTACAGGATCTGTTACATCTGATGATCTGATTTCGTCAATTCTGAACTTTATAACATTGAATGCATTTAGACGTAAAACATATATCCAGATTAACTGGCATATTTTCAAAATACTGTCCAAGAGGACACACATAGAAGTTTTTATCTCGAAATATTTATCCCTCAGGTACATGAACTGCGCTTATTGTACTAAATTGTAATGGTTTCTCGAGGAGTCAATTCTATCTGAAATATCACTTGTTCAACCTTGAGAGAGTAGCTGACACGGAAAGCCGTCTGCAGAGAGGAAAAAGTGACGACTGGACAAATATTGATCATTAATGGAGCCTTAAGTATTTAACTGACCATCAAGAATTACAATATGTAATGAAGGCGGAAGGTATTCTTCTGGAAGGATACTAAATAGCCGGTTCGAAGAATCTCCATTATAAGCCTCCTCCTATCGCATATAAGTTTCTTACGGGCGTGTTGTGTGAACGAATAAAGTCACTCGTCAAAACGCTGATTGGATCTTATCAGTGCGGCTTCAGACCTGGCAAGTCCACCATCGACCAGATCTTCACAATACGTTAAATCCTGGAGAAGACCCACGAAAAACAAGTCGACACACATCACTTTATACCGACTTTAAGTCACCTTCGATAGCCCCATAACGGATCGTGTTTTTGCCGCAATATCTGAGCTCGGTATATCTGCGAAGCTGATAAGGCTATGCAGGATGACATTAAGCTATTCCTGCAGTTATGTCAAGGTGGGAATTGATATCTCCGAATCTTTCAATACCGTGCGAAGTTTCAGACAAGGCGATCCCTTCGATAGCCGCATAGGGTATTGTGTTTTTGCTTTAATGTCTAAGGTCTGTATACCTGTGAAGCTGATAAGGCTATAAGTAACTTTGAGCAACTTCTTCATTTCCAGCGAGGTAGGAAGGGACTTCTCTCGTGCGAGGTTTCAGACAAGGTGATCCATTATCATGCAACCTCTTCAACTTCGCCATAGTGAGTGTTCTGTGAAAGGCGGGAGTGCATCGCAATGGCACTATTTTCTAAAAATGCGTCCAGTTGCTTGCATACGTTGGCTACATTGCCATCATAGGGCGTATCAAGCGAGGTGTTACTGCTGCCTTTAATGCTATTGAGCTATGCAATAAGCAGAGGCTTCGAGGCGCCTCTGTTCCGAAATCCGTTAAACGCTAATTAGGTAAGTAAGTAAGTAAGTTATTGATCTGCTGTCAGAGTTTAAGACAAATCTTTTTCTTTGAAGCACGGAAATTGCTAAGGGGGGTCGTCGCTGAAGTATTCAAACTCATCATTTCCATACTATTTGTTGATTTGTTAGTAGGACATGAATTTCTGTGGTGGTTACCAAATAGTGTGAATTTAAGTCCCTCTGCAATTGGATCAGTTCACTCTTGTTAATATTCCTAACAGAGATCAGCAATGAGTATTCAAAAAGATGAGTATAATCGAATCATTGTCATAATTTCTGATAATTTTACGCATTCATACTTCTTTTAATATCATGGAACCTCTACACATATTCAAAGTTTGAAGTACTCATCATATTCATACTTAACAACACGCATGATGTTATTGATTTCCACTCTCTATAACTCAGCATTTACAAGAATCACAAAATAAGTATGATTCGCGTATGAACACTAAAATACTCTGCTCTGCTTGCTGCTCTGTCTTTTTTGCTTATGTGTCTTTTTTTGTAAATGCTTAACAACTAGAGATCAGCATTGAATCGTTTTTTGCTACTCATAAGTACTCATGAAATTTTGAATACGAATGAGTCAATAATATTAAAATTTAACTACTCAGATTCATTCATACTCACTACAACATTGATTTATAAATACAGGTTGTAATGAGGTTGAGCACAACGTTGACATCAAACTCATACCATTCGAAATATGTTTGATTCATACGCCTACTCATTTAAATTCATAACTTTAGAAAAATACTTATAATACATACTTATAAACGATTCGAGTGACTTGGCAAGCAAAGCAAACACACAACCTTCTAGTGAGTATTGTAGTGTTCGTACGCGAATAATACTTATTTTGTGATTCTTGTAAATGCTGAGTTAAGGAGAGTCGAAATCATCAACATCATGCGCATTGTTAAGTATGAGTACGATGAATACTTCAAACTTTGAATATGAGTAGTATGAGTATGATATTAAAATAAGTATAAATGAATTTTGAATAGTCATTGCTGATCTCTGCTAACAACTAAGACTATAAATTTTGATGAATGATTCGAGTCAATCGGGGGGAATTGTTGAATATCATGGTTACTGCTTAAGGTTGGGCATTGTTGCCGTCTCTTACAATGTCAACAGATTCTCTATTCTATCTATCGTCTCACCCATACCTCGTTTTTTATTCTCACACAATGCACTCACAGTCGTCGTTTATAAACGAAAAGCAATGTTCCGGGTAAAGCAGTATTTATCACTGCCGATTAAAAATTTATGAAATTTGTTTCTAAGCTTATGACTCCAACGATTAAATTCTCACTCTTGCAAAACTCTTTAGTGTTTTAAATTTTTGCACACGAAATTGGGACACAATTTAGTTGTGTTTGTTTCTATTCTGTTTCGTTCATGCCAACTTAAAAACTTTCCAATTGGGCTCGTTTGTTCAGTGAAAAAGAAAATAAAAGAAAAATAAGAGAATCAAAATAAAATAAAGTGAAAATAAAATAAAGAAATGAAAAAAGAAATAAGAATAAATATGAAAAAGATTTTATTTTTATGATAAAGTTTTCGAAATTTGGTTTCCTCGACAAACACCTTTTTCGCTTGCTCAACTCTTGCTCTTGCTCTTAAAAGTGTGGGTTTTGTGGTTCTTGTTCTGCTAGCCGCTTATAGTTGTATTGTAGGGTGTATGTAAATGTAAAGGAGGCGGTGTGAAGGTGGTAGTGGTGGTGATGGCAGTTATATGGGCGATGACCACTCGAAACCAACAAGAACTCAGTTCCGTACAAGAATTGAGAAGAAGAAAAGCAGCACAACTTTAAATACAAATTTATTGGAACTCTCTGAAATTATAAGTTTTTGCGGGAAGTTTATAAAAGTGTTTTCGTGGAAGGGCACTTCTTTACGTTTCTCCTGTATACCGTGGTAGAAAAAAATAAGAAAATAAAGTAGGAAAACAGAAAACAAATGTGTACAGTAAGGTAAATAAAAATAAAAAAGAAAACATTTTCGCAATATTAAATAATAAAATCAAAAGAGAAAGAAAGAAAAAAAAACAAAAACCTTAAAAGGAAAGGCCAAAAGGTTGACTTGGTAAATTAAATTGGGTTTATTTGCTTATTGGGAGGAAAGCAAAAAATAAAAAAAAATAAAAAATATTTATTTGGGTGGTCAGGTGCCTTTCAGTATTCGGTAAATTTGTTTCAAGTTTTATACAAATTAAAGGAAAGTGTATAATTTTTTGTAAAGATTTTTTCTCTCTCTCTCCTCCAAGAAAACCAAAGACCAGTTGTTTTAAGTTGGATTAACTCGTCGTAGTGAATTTGAGCAGGGTACATGTGCATGTGAAAATCTAACTTGAGTTGTTATGTGACTTGAATTTAAAAGAAATTTTAATTTACAAAACCTTCAACCATGACCGTTCTTCTCCTTTTTTTTCTAACAAATTTACTGCTTAACATGGGAAAATAAGATAAAAACGAAGGATGTTAATAGGAAATGAACCACAGTTTATTCATGTTGATTTATTTCATTACTAGTAATGAGATAGACACCAATTTGGGTTTAAATTTAACTTATTGAGATATTATTTTACGCTCTCCCGCACTATTGGCACTTCAGAACTTACATAATAGCACAGTTCAATAGGTCCATGACATTAACTGAAAGGATATCAATGTACGGGCAGTTACAAGCTGCGCCATCTTAGTCTGAGTTTGACAGTAAACTGAAGAAAAATATTGTGTTGAAGTACTCGCTGATTTGTATAGTCAGTAATCACCTGGATATGAGAAAACTTTTCTTAAGATTTCGAGTTTACAGACTCGATATTCTGTTTGCAGTAAGGGCTGTTCAACTCAGACGCTCCACTCTATTGTTCTTAAATCTTTTGCCACAGAGCCATTTTATCATTCCCAGTTGCATAATAAGTAAAAAACGAGAATTCAGCTCTCGGGCATTACTGCAATAATAGAATACCGTATTGAGTTCAACAGCACTTTATACAGAATATTTACGGATTATGAAAAGGCTTTTAATTTCATAAGCAGAAGCTGTACTTGGTTGGCCAGCAAAGATTAGGAACATTATAGAATTGGGAATTGGATGCATCTTGTTGTCGCTGCTATTTACTCATTCCATCTACTGGGTATTTTAAATATTGGACTCGAAATATTGAACCACGAAAGACGGTCTTAAAGTATTTATACACCTCAAATCCGATAATACAGCATACTGTTACGTTTTTACCCGTTTAAAAACGTTAAAAATATGATTTCGTAGACTGCAATTAAAATTAAAATAAATTCGTGTTCAGTTTTAATTAAAATTCTTTATTGTTCGCACAATTCCGTGTGCCACCTTTTACGACTTGATTTAAACAACAACAATTTGCTTTAATTGTTATTATTCTTTACACTCTTCCGCGTAAACAATAATAATTATTCGACTGATCTTTATAACAGACTAGCTGTACACAGCGCGTGTTGCTGCGCCACCAACTAAAATAAATTTGAAGGAAAGACATTACACAAATATCCAAATAATTTTGAATCATTTTATTGATTTTGTTTTCCGCTGTCCAGATGATTCAGACGAACAGGCCTGTGTAGTACGCATTCGATCAGATTCTAATCTCACTTCTCGTTGTTCAAGTGATTCATGCCAACAGGTCTCAGCGGCTTGTACTCGAGGATTTTCCAGTCTCAATGCTCGTTGCCGTTCTGATTCTGAGACTCGTAATGCTCTTTTCTTCCGTGATTGAGGTGTAGGTCGACCAATTGCTTGTCGCTTTGGAGGCATGATTGCAAGGGAACGACGTGAAAAATGCGTTTATATTTATTAGAATCTCACAATGTACCACCCAATCCAATTGAACCCAACAGTATTTTTAAAAATTTTCCAAAATTAAAATGTTCCAAATTTGTGATTGACATTTTACGGGAATAAGTTATACTAAATGTTATTAAAATCATAAATGATGAATCCTAAAGTGTCTGGTATTTGTCCGATTAACACATGATCAAATGCATTGTTTACGATTCAATTCATTTTGAATAATTCTTAGTGGCGCCATCTATCGGAAATTACTCGCACTAACTTAGAAACCTCCGTCGACTTATGCGCAACAATTTTGCTAAATATCAAAATCTTAACGGAAATAATGTACAAAATATTACATAGAGCTGACGGGTGACGTATACGTAATATTTTGTTAGACAATAACACTCATACTTTTTATTTATTTTATTTTATTTTATTTGCCTATTTCAACGTAAAAAGCAGCCTATAACTCCTTCCAGACACATAGGAAGATACTGTGAAAATTTCAAGAAAATCGGTTCAGCCGTTTAGCCGTCTATAGACTTCAAACAAACCCACAAACAAATGAACACACATTCATTTTTATA
Organism: Sarcophaga rosellei; assembly: GCA_930367235.1. Lineage (NCBI taxonomy): Eukaryota > Metazoa > Arthropoda > Insecta > Diptera > Sarcophagidae > Sarcophaga > Sarcophaga rosellei. The sequence goes on from OV884019.1 coordinate 70,528,714, forward strand.
TATAAGACGAAGAAGAAGAAGAAGAAGAAAAAGAAGAAGAAGAAGATATAGGGTGTTTTTTTTATAGAGGTATAGAGCTTTGAGTTGGCATTAATTTTCAAGATGGCGACCGATTTAACAGCTGTCAAGTGATTTATTCTCAGTTTGGTTTGGCAATTCATCATGAATAGACTCACGCCTGAACAACGCTTGCAAATAGTGCAATTTTATTTCGAAAATAATGGTTCTGTATACCCGATTTTCATAAGCGAATTTTGTTTAGCGCACTTCTGGTTGAATGGCTACGTCAACAAACAAAACTGCCGCATTTGGAGTGAAGGTAATCCTCAAGTGTATGTGGAAACACCGATACATCCAGAAAAACTGACTGTTTGGTGCGCTTTATGGGCTGGTGGAATCATTGGTCCGTACTTTTTCAAAAACGATGGTGGCCAGAACGTTACAGTCAATGGTGATCGGTATAGAGCCATGATTACTAACTTTTTCATTCCTGAATTGAATAACCATGATGTCCAGGAGATGTGGTTTCAACAAGACGGCGCAACATGTCACACAGCTCGTGCCACAATAGATTTATTGAAAGACACGTTTGGTGACCACCTAATTTTACGTTTTGGACCTGTGAATTGGCCTCCAAGATCTTGTGATTTAACACCGCTAGACTACTTTCTGTGGGGCTATGTAAAGTCATTGTTCTATGCGGTAAAGCCACAAACGCTTGACAATTTGGAAGACAACATTCGCCGTGTTATTGCCGATATACGGCCACAAATGTTGGAAAAAGTCATCGAAAATTGGACGTCCAGATTGAACTACATCCGCGCCAGCCGCGCCACAAGATTATCTTTCGGATAAATAAAATTCATGTAAATCGAATAATCCATCGTTGTTTTATTGCAACTTAAAGTTCTATACCTCTATAAAAAACACCCTAATGTTCAAACAGCGTGGCCATCGAATAAAGTTTTCATTAAATTCGTTTTCTAACAAAACAAGTTTTTTCACAAAATTTCAATTTCCAGTTTTTTCAATAAATTTAATAACAACTCGAAATATTTACTCCAGGGCAAGATATCAAAGAAACACCAACAGCGAAAGAAACAGAGTCAACGCACTCCGGTACTTTCTTTTTAAAACTTTGGTACTTTAGTAAAACAAGTTTTTCTTGCTAAAAACAAGGTTTTTTCCAGAAATAAAAAGTTTTTTAAGAAAAATTACTGGCAACGCTGTCTTCAAAGCACAATTATTCTCTTCACACGCAACGTGTCTTCATACAAGACTGACTGAATTTTTTCTGATCCCGTTGCCTGCTTTCTCTTGTCTTTTACATCGCTGGGTAAATAGTCTGATGAATGCTCTCGAGTGAGAATGATCTTGCCTTACGCGAAATCTCTATAAATGTAAACATATTGTTTTCGCTATTGTTGTTTGTGTATTTTGTTTACGTTTGTCCTTGTAGTGTTGTTGTTGCCTGTTTGTTTACTTTGTTTATTTTTTTATGCTGCTGTTGTTGGTATATTCTTTTTTATTCTTTGATCAAGTAAACAAGTCCATTGTTTTGTTTTTGTAGCTTTTGTTTATCATTTTAATAACATCATTTCTAACTTCGTAGCAATACTTTATTGTAGTGAATGAAGACGTGAAGGCGAAAAGACGAGGGAGGAGGTTTGGAGGCACATTTACAATTATGGTACCATAGAACATAAACTATGTGCATTCTGCATGCAGAGCTGGAATTACTAAGAACCAAAAAAGATCATGGCGGAGATCTTATTAACTTACTTATTTAATTGCAATTGTAACTTTTTGCCAGGATTACAAACTAGCTTCTCAAACCACCCATGTTGTGTGTTGAAATTTTATTTATTAGAGTCAGAACCTACTGTTACGACCTAGCTTCCCACACCACTTGTGTTGTGTGCCTTAATTCTATACTTGAGTGGCGGGACCTATTGAGAGGAAGTCGCCGAAGAAAAATTATTTTTCATATTTCGATTTGAGGTCTGGCCTGGGGCGCGAACTCGGGCTTTATGTCTAATAAGCGAGCACACTACCAACTAGACTAGGCTGACTGAAGGGTTGTAATGGCTAATTATGTATGTAGAACCTACTGTTTAACGTAGACTTCGATCGACCGATTTGAAAAACTTTTCATGGAAATTTTATTTACTCTCAAAAGTTGAGAAAATGTTGCCGAAAGAAATTTTTGTTCCATATTTCATGTTCTTCGAGATGTCGGAGATCCGGTTTAAATCACGGCATCTTGTCTAATAAACTAACTCTACCTACTACACTAAGGAGGTAACTTCGAGACTTTGTAGTTTCTATGTAGTTTTGTTATTGTAATTTCTTTATTGTTTCGACTTCACGTATTAAAAATAATGCAAAACAAACTGCCTTTGCTTAGTAAATCGTTAAAGTAGGGTAATGTGATTAAAAGCCATGCAGAGAGAAATCATTTGTAGAATCTTTAAGTTCCTAAAGCAGTACGGAAGTAATAAATGAAAATTAAATGTATTTTTGTTTATCAATTATTGAACATATCTGTCATGGTTATTGTAAAATTATTTCTTTTTTCTATGCTATGGTGGATAATAGGCTTACTAAGGAATCACATGCCTTCAAAACCACCTACTTTCGTTTCGTTTCGTTCGTAAAAATGAAATGTTGCTATCAATTTGTATTGAAATCTGTTTCTGTTTTGATCAATACTGACAGTTTAAGATGCTGTGCCATTGTGGTTGTTGTAGTTATTGTTGATATTCGAATGCCTTAGTCAAATATGAGTATTTAAAAAAAAATCGAAATATGTATGTTTCTAATCCCTTTTATATTTTTTTTCTTACCATAAAACAATAAAAATAAAAACCAAAAAATGGAAAAAAACTGACATTCCTTTCGATTTTACAAAGAATAAAAGTAAAGCCAATCTAACGATATGCTTGCCAAAGCAATTGGCTTAAGTCCCTGACAGCTTTGGTCCATATCGGTATATGTAAACACATACATGCACATACACCCATATTGTATTGTGTATACAAATATCATAAAATACATAGACGTGTATGTATGTGTGTTCAATGTATTGCAATTGTAAAGGCATATGGATTTCACTTTGAACTGCAAAAATCCACAACAATATGAGCAAAAAAAACATCACAAACATAAATTTGACTTTTGATTCGAAACAATTATTATTGCAGCAGCAACAACAAAAAAAAAAAAAAAAACAACAGAGAGAGCGAGAGTAAGCATTTACACACACATATATGTACACTTAAATGATTGCTTTTGTGTCGATGTATTTGTTTTTGTTTTTTTGGTACAGGAGACTGGTTTCAATTGCCATGGCTTAGATGAGAATTGCAAGGAGATTGGCGTGTATGACATTGTGATAGAGAGAGCGGAGCTTATTTGTATTGAAACCCATAATGCAAATAGTCTTGCATAAAATCAAACGTTGTTTGTTGATTTCAGTGTGTGTGCATGTGTATGTGTGTGTTGTATGCAAGTGTACAAATAGCAACAACTATAATAATAACTATAAGAGCAATAATAGCAATAACAACAGCAACAACAATATGTATTTTCCATAACAAATTCTGTCTTTATTTTCTTGTTGTTGTTCTTGCATTTAACAAGTTAAAGGATCAGGCGGAGCTGAACATAAAGTTTTAGACGATGATGATGATGATTATGATTATGATTTTTTTTCCTTGCTTTCCTTCTTTTTCTTTTTTTTTTGTTTTTCTTCAAGTGTTGCCTGCATTTGTATTTTTGTTGTTGTCGTTTCTTTTATACAAAGAAACAAAGAGAAAAAAAACCAAAAAACAATAAAAGAACTATAAAATGTTGAGAGAAAACTGCTTTTTTATTTCTTTTTCTTCAAAGTCTTGCAACATAAACAGACGAAATTGCAAAAGAAGAAGAAAAAAAAACAGAAAAATCTATTGCATGTTGCAAAAGAACAACTGCAACAACATTAATAGTAACACAATAAAAACAACAATAAATGCATAGAACAGAGCAGGAAAAAAAGCAAACAAAGAAAAGAAAAACAAAATGTAAATAAGACTGTAGAAAATCGTTAAAAAGAAAAGCTCACAAACAAGTAAATCTTTAAGGAAAACAAGAATAAAGAACAAACGAAAACGAAAATAAATAGAAATAAGAAATATGTAGTCGGTCTGTCGATGTATTAAAAGACGTCTAAATATAGGGCGATCTTAACAAAATCGGAACAATATTGTCCGAGTCCTGTTGTACTATGTTCAGACATGCACTTTTATTGCGTAAATCGCAATAAATGCCATTATTGAGCTCAATATTTCATATAAAGATTCAATTAATTATTGCGCAATAAATACGCAAGTTGTTATAATAATGAGTAAAACTTAAAATACAGCACTGTTATAAGTATGTTCAGTGCGCATGTTACAATTATCTGAACACTTTCTGTTGATATTTGACAACTCAAATGTCAACAACGACAAAAAAAAACAAAGTTCTTGAAACAACCAGCTGTTAAATGAATATTGAATAATCAGCTGAACGACGTATATTATTATGTCTGAACACTTAAAATATTGTTATCAAATAAACGAATATTGACTCAATAAAAGTGTATGTCTGAACATAGTATTAGAAAAGGTAAGAGCTATTAGAAACATGTATGCTAAGCAATAAGCAAATAAGGATTACAATTGAAAATTATTTATAAAATACAATGCAATTATAAACTGTATTTAAATATTTAAGAACGGAGTAAGGTAACAGACTAAATTATTTGGAAGGAATCCAAGCTACTACCCTCACACCAATAGACTACCAGTCTATTCGGGGCACTCAAAATTTGAAAATAAAAGCAATTATTTATCTTGAAGACATCTCAATACTCGAGCGACATGTACGATATGCTGAGACTTTCGGACACATTGTTTTTCTTTCGTTATGTATGTGGATACCCTTCCAATCCAACATTACGGTCTGAAGAACTGCCATTACTTCTCGGAAAGGTTAATTCTTATATTAGTAATCATTTATCACAGCGGCAGAGTCTACGTAATGCCCTGCAGGTTTTTCTATCGTATCCATTTGGCTCATGGTCAGTATAATCACCCCACGTTGCCTAACCTGATGGTCTGGCTGATCGCGATGTTGTCCAAATCTCGGGCATTTGAATACAGCATGTTTATCATGTTCGTTTTCATTTGGACCTCGATAATTTCTTGATGAGATATACTATTACCAGAGCTGTAGTTAACTGCTATGACGATTTCCTTGCTGCAGAGGATCCATAATGCCTGTCTGAAGTACTCTCATGTACCGGCAATATAGAGAAAGGCTAATACCGTTTTTAATCCAAAAGCTGGGAGACCAGCAATATCAACTACGAAGGGCATCATTCATCTCCAAAATACTGAAAGGGATTCTGGACAAGAAGAAAAGTGCTTAACTCACCTGCACTAGTGGCAGATCCACTGAATGGGAAACATAGAGAAATATCTGGCATACAAAAACTGTGAAACTGTGAATGAAGGTAGGTTAGGTTAGGTTAGGTTAGAGGACGTGTATTTGTCAACTGTGACAAATACAGTAACCGAAGGTCGAATTGACCCATTGTACAACGTCCTAGCTTCTCACACCACTCGTGTTGTGTGCGTTAATTTTATACATGAGTAGCGGGACCTACAGTATAAAGTCGACTCCAAACGACAGATTTTTGAGAAGCCTTTCATGGCAATTTTTGCTTTCAGAGTTTTTGCCAGAAATTTGCTGAGAGGAAGTCGCCGAAGAAATATTTTTTCATATTTCGTTTTGATGTCTGATCTGGGATTTAAACTCGGGCCTTTCGTCTAATAAGCCAACACACTACCTACTAGACCACGGCGAATGAAGTTCGTTACTGAACTATTAGCCGAAAGAATATTTACTGCCTCTATTGGTGGAGCAAGGGAAGTGAATAGAGACATACCACAAGCTGGTATTCCTTTCTCAAGAGTTGATATTGTCCGACCTTCCCAAGTTCTTCAAGTTATCTGGTTTGTGGGAGTTAGAAGTTAGAAGTTAGAAGCGTCTTAAATGTAAAAATTTAAAAACAAATTTCAAAAGTTTTTCTAATTGTTGCGGCTCCGAAGCTGGATTGCTGCACTCTCGTTGCCGCTACATACCTTCTATTAATTGAGCTTTCTATACCACCGCAGTTTCGTGACGATTATTACGTATATTTTCAATATCGTCTGAAGACTTCAGGATTTTCTGCCTCCATCTTATAACTTGGTAACTTCCATTGCCTCTATATCTAAGGAAACATACCTCTACATTAGCCGCAACTAAAGGTACATTACAACATTATATTTGTCACATGCCCCGTCATATTAGTAAAGCATATCGTAGCACTGATTGTGCCCATCAATGAATTTTAAATTATCATTGCCTTTCTGAAAGTAAATCCCACATGGTTGGCATCAATCGTCACTAGGCTCTGAGAAATTTAGTAGCATACGACGCATTGAAAGAAAGATTGGCTTTGATTCCAGCCCTGCGAATAATTGTTTGTGGATTAAGTATTTTATTGTCTTATAGCAGATCAAGTGAGTAAAATAGATTGGCAATGAAATACAGGTTGGCAAACAAAGGAATTTCACTGGTGTGGAAATTTTGCTTTAAAAAAATCTGGCAATGGAGCTGATTGCTACGCCCATATAATAGTGGGGCAATTGGAATTGATTTTATCCGAATAAAACCGAAGTACATATGTAGTGTCTGAAGAGTGACTGATATCAACAGGAACTTACAACTTCTTATAAAAAGCGTAAAACTACGAATATTCAACTTTCCAGGGTTAATTGATTGGGACAGCTGCAGGCCAAGTACATGGATTTGAACTCGATATTAACATAAAGTGTGAAAAGTCAAACGAAACTAAGTTTAATATGATGCTTATGCCTGCTAAGATGCGATTGATAAAATCCGGTTCTTCTTCCCTAAATGTTCACTGTGTATCCTTGAAATGGTAAAGGCATATCGACATTATGCAAGGTTTTTCAAGGTTGCAGTAGGATGTGGATTCTGCAACGAGCAATCGACATGACGTAAAGTTTTACATGAAAAGATATTCTCAGTATACAAATGGTCAAACAACTTTGGAAGTGTTTTATAAATGACATTCATATTGATCAAGAAATTCCATGTGACCTTAAATAAGATAGCCACACATTGATATTATTGGTCTATGCCTGGTTGCTGCACGTGTTAAGTAATTGAATTTTTGATGGTTTGATGTAATGATTTCATGTGTTGTTAATGTGAAATCAATGTCACTGTACAACTTTACAATATTTTCTGTTCGGAACTTTTTTTTTAATTTTAAATTAAGCAACCATCACACATCGTACCAAATATGTATGTATGTATGTACATATGTGTGTAGTCTGAAACCTTAATCTTTATGAATTTAATTTTAAATTACTTTTACTCTATAATATGAACATCAACAATATTTGGTAACAAAAAACCACTTTTACTTTTAATATCACCCAATATTAGCACAAACTTAAAATGCTGCAAACACCTACGGGGGTTTAAGAAATAAAATCTATGGAGACGAAAAATGGTAGAAAATAAAAATTTATGATAAAATGCAACAATTGTTACATTCTACTCTATTCACTTTGAATAGAAAAGACAGTAGATCCTCGCATAACCTAGGTAGACATGAAGACATATGTAGATATGAAAATACTTTTGAATTTATATTTTGTTTTTTTTTCATAAAACCTACAATGGATATTTATAAATCAATCAAGTGCTCTATATAGTATGTACATATGAACGATATGTTAAAAATTAATTTTTGGAAAAACTATCAAAAGACTATCTTAAAACAAACTTTTTAAATATCTTTTATAACCGCTACGGTCGTCCCTGTAATATACTTGTTGTTTTCAGGCAATTTATTACACTGCCATCAACCTATATGTAGGGTACTCCAGTAATACCTCCCGTAATCTTGTTCTTGTGAAAAACTTCATAATGTTGTTCGGTGTCTCTGTCAGTTATTTCATATACACTCAGATGTTTCCTTCTGAGATGCATTATTGCCACAGGGGAGTCAAGTTTGTTTTCTTGCGGTTCGTTCTCATAATCACGGAGTCCAAATATTATACTATGTTCAGATAAGTACCTTTAATGAGTCAATATTCGGTTAATTGAGTACAATATTTTAAGTGTTCAGGCATAATATACGCAGTTCAGCTTATTCAATATTCATTTGACAGCTGATAAACAAAACTGCTGGTTGTTTCAACAATATTGTTTTTGTTTTTGGCGCCATTTTTTGTTTGTGGTTGTTGACATTTGAGTTATCAAATATCAACAAAAATGGTTCGGTTAATTGTAATATCCTCATTAAACACAATTATGACAGTGTTGAATTATAATTTTTAGTCAATATTATAACAATTTGTGTACTTATTGCGCAATTATTAATTTAAACTATATATTAAATATTGAGTTCAATAATGGCGTTTATTCCGATTTACGCAATAATGGTGCATATCTGGAAACCGTATTAGGCGCGATCCAATTCTTATTTTTAAACAGATGTTCTCTAACATCATCGTTATCTAGTAGGTAGTGAGTTGGCTTATTAGACATATGGCCACGATTCAAACATCTCGAACAAATCGAAATGTCAAGAAATATTTCTTTCGCCGACTACTCCTCTGGCAAAAACTCTGGGACTAAATAAAATTGTCACGAAAAGTTTCTGCCGTCGCCTTTAAACTGTACTCTGGCCTCATTAGCTAAAGTCGTAGAGTTTACTGGTACGATCTAAAGAGTAGTTAAAGAGGAAACTGTCAACTGTTTGATGCGTCAGCTCACAATCTCACTGATGAATAATTAACTAAATCATTGACTCCAAGACTCTGCTACTGACTATCATAAATCCAATTAATCAGCAATTGAGTCAATCGTACGGCTCACTATGCAGTATTTTGAGTGTGGATTTACAACCGGAACAAAGTGGTGACAGACATGAGATACGCAGAACCCAGAAGTGAATCTGAAAAAGGTATTGCATCCGGGAAAAATTACTATTTGGTCTGTCAGTGTCATTTCAGAGCGCTATTGGAAATGCCAATTTTCCTTAGCTTAGGTGTATAAATTAACTGAATTTCATGAATGACATGGCTTATATTAACTTTGAGGCCCGCTATGGCTTTTATGACTGATTAGCAAGCACCTGCGACTTAAGAAAACTCCTTAAGAAAAATCCGGCTCATTTAAATCAAGACAAAACAAATTGGTAATCATCGACCTATATTCTCGCCACTGAAAGTGATGACCAGACCAATATCGTTCTTAATGAAATATAGACCGAAGAGGCTGCCAGCCCATAATATGAACCAAACAGTGTCTTTTTGTCTGTTCACGTACCCATTCATGCAGAAAAGGAGTTCATCGATTATTTTTCGGATTATTTTTCGACGGACATTAAGATCAGTTGTCGATTGCTCCAAAGTCTATTCAGCGAACTCATGTTGTTACCTATGGTCGTCCCCAGCGATTTGGAAATACATTGACTGAATAAAAGACATCTAATTTGATAGATGTAGTTTCAACGATATATTCGTTCTCAACGGCCAAAGTTCGGAAATCTGTGTTGGAAGACCCTATTTATAATGATATGGTTGTTACATGTTAGAGAACAGCAATGAATCGTTTCTTCGTTACTCATAAGCACTCATGAAATTTTAATATAAGAGAGTCAACGATATTGAAATTTAACTATTCTGATTCATTCATACCCACTACAACGTTGATTTATAAGTACAGGTTGCAGTGAGTATGCGTACAATGTTGACATCAAACTCATACCATTCGAAATATGTTTGATTCATAAGCCACCCACTTATTCAGATTCATAAATTTAAAAAAATACTTATAATACTCATAAATGATACGAGTGACTCGAATCATTCATCAAAATTTACAGCCTTAGTTGTTGTTGCATTTACAAAAAAAGAAGACAGACATATAATCAAAAAAGACAGAGCAGCAAGCAGAGCAAACACAACCATTTAGTGAGTATTTTATTGTTCGTACACCATTTATACTTATTTTGTGATTCTTGTATATCTTGAGTTATGGAGAGTCGAAATCAACAATATCATACGTGTTGTTAAGTACATATGAATATGATGAGTACTTCACATTTCAATATGAGTTGAAGTTCCATTATATTAAAATAAGTATGATTGCTTATAAGTATTAGAAATTATGAGTATGATTCAATTCTACTCATCTTTCTCAATACTCATTGCTGATCTCTGTAACGAACATCACCACCTCCGTAATTTTTCAAAATGTATGTATGAATGTGGTTATGGCGTAGTGTTAAGTAAATATTTTCAAAACATCTCAATAGAAACATATTTTCTGTTGCGAACTGCACTGTAAGAGGGACTGCTGTTGTTACACATTGTTTGAAGAATATAAAAAATTTTAAGTATGTGTGTGAATGAGTGTCTGAATGCATGTTTAGTTCTGGTGAAATATGTTGAATGTTCTTTTTCTTTGTTTTGTGTGCCATTTTCAATACAGTTTTCCACTGCACAGTATGTGTGCTCAAGACCGTTTTTTATGTTTTTCTCTCGTTTTTTTTTTTCTTACAAAAATATTTCTCCTTTATTTTCCAGCATTTTCCTGCAGTATTCAAAATTGTGTTTGTGCACTCAAGAGTGAAAAAGTTTTGGTCGGTTAGTTGGAGTATTGTTCAGGAGTGTTACAAGTATTTTCCTTGCCGCACTCTCTCTCTCTCCATAGATATGTATGCGTATCTACCCATCCATCCTTTAGAAATGAAATTAAAGCCGGGGAAAATCATAGTTTGTTGTAGAGCATCGAAGTTTTTGGTTTTGATTATGGCAACCGGCAGTTTGTGATCATTACAAATTCTTCTTCTATCTTTTTTTTTTTTTTTTGTTACCAAGTGTTGCTTATGGCTGTTAGAGGGTGGGTGAAGAGATACGAGAGAGTAATGTAAAGTATAAGTTTTACAAAACCATGAGCAGAGATTTACGTTTAACAGGTGAGTAGATTTTTTAATATGTCAATATTTGTCTTTAAAAGGTGTCATAAAATATAATTCCTGTTATCGAAGTTTTATTCTTCTTTTTTTTTTTTCTTCTGTCGTTTTACTTATGAAAATTCAAAATATTTATTTTTTTTTCTTCTTTTTGGGGAAAATTTTAAAGTAAAAGTTTAATTTGAAGGTATTGCAGAGTTTGTAATGTTGTAATGAGTAAGTATAATTTAATAGTGGGAAATAGTAATAAGAAGAATGATGTGACTCAGGTTTTGTCCCTGAGTTACATGGACATCTTAAATGAGAGATATTATACAAGAAATACATTTTTGGATTGATAATTGGTATGCATTCATCACTGAAACGCTTGATATCTTACTTGTCACTGACTTTCCGTGTAGTGTTGGTTATATCGGGTGGGCTATCTATCGGTTTCAATCAAGTCGAATTTGGCAATACTTATGCTGGTGGCCCAGCTTCGGATTCGGAATCTTACGTGATTTTCGTTGACAGTCAGGCTGCCCTTAGGGCCATTGAGTCGGTCTGGTGCAAATCACGGCTCGTTCGCAAGTGCAAGGAGTCGTTGAGGTCTTTGGACTAAACCGTATCCATCTTTGCTGGGTTCCGGGTCATAGCGGAATACTGGGCAATGAGACGACGGATGCCCTCTCTAGGTTAGGTTCGCTTTCTGGGGGCGATATAATAGTTGGTCCTGACCACCCGGTGTGCCACCTCTACGGTCTCATCAATGGATGGGTCGGGGAGGAAGAGCAGAGACGTTGGGGGAACGGATCGGGTTATTTTGTTTCTAAATGTCTATGGCCTGCTGTGGACAGTAAGAGAACAGGTTGGCTGCTGGGCTTAAATAAGGCCAGGTTAAGGTTGGTTGTTGGTTTTATCACGGGGCACTGCGAGATTAGGTCGCTGACGGGGATCTGGAACAAATCCCAGCAGGACTATTGCAGGACATGTTGCGATGAGGAGGTGGTGTTGGAGACTATCGAACACCACCTCCGTAACTGCCCAGCCCTTGGTAGGTTGAGGTTGAGGTACCCTTGGCAGGGCCTCCTTTGAGAGTTTGAACTCTGTCTCGAGAGCCGACATCAAGGCTCTCCACAGATTCATTAGTGGCTTAGGCTGGTTGAGAGGCGCTAGGGCTTCATCAGTCGCGCTCTCTCTTTTTTGTTGTGTCTGATCTGTGTGATCATTCTATTCTCTGACAAAATTCAGTATATTATTTCCACTGAACGTAATGAATCGATTTACGCTCGAGCAACATTGAGATGTATTGCACGATGACGTCGATTTTGACAAAAAAAAAACATCTTTGGCCCATATTTCTGTGAAAATGAGGCCCAATGGCACCTATCGCACCATGATAACCGATTTTTTCGTTTCCGCTGCTCATGTGAACGATGTTTGGTTTCAATAGGATGGTGAGGAAGTTACATCTCATGCCGCAATCGATTTATTGCGTCAAAAGTTTGATGGCCGTTTAATTAGCCAAAATGGTGATGTCAATTGGCAGCCAAGAAGCTGCGATTTGACACCGTTGGACTATTTTTTGTGGGTGAAAAAGTTTTACATCGATAAACCAGAGTTATCGGAAACCAACATTCGTTATGCCATTACCGAGATACGATCCCATACACTCCCTTGCACGAAAATTGGTCCGATCGAATGAGGCCAGCCTCGGCAGCCATATGAATGAAATAATTTTTCCATTCGAACCGGAACAATTATACTTCACAGTAAAAAAAAAATATAAATTTGGTAAAATTTCAAATTCTTTTTGTTTTACCATACGAATCCTTGCAAACTAAGCATTAAATATTGGCTGACATTATTGGCATTAAGACCGTATTCAACTATATTTTGCAACTGTCACCGTTCTGCACAATTAAAATATTCAAATAAATCAGGTTGAATTTCATCTTTAAGCTTGACTTTAATACCCATGTGATCAACATGTTTTCTATTCTGCTTAAGTCCTAGGGTAAAAAATGCAACGGTTGGTCTATAGATGCTACCTGACAAACTCTAGTTTTTCCTGAAAATTATATCCAATTTGTGGTACAAATTTGGATTCAATGTCAATTTTTTGCAAATCTGATACGAGGATCTTAGTTTGAGCTAGATTAGACTTATTTTTAGTCCCAGAGAATATCTGCAGTAGGGCAACTGTTCCAGGCTAGTTTGTTCGATTTATTCGAACTTAATCTTCTTTTTAGAATTGTCTTCTAGTGGAGTGTCTTCAATCACAATTTCGAAGGTCCTCCTTTGTTGTGTTTTGCTCTTCATCAGGATTACTTTCTACTCAACATACGACTCAATGAGAAATTATTTCTCCTACGAAGTCGTCTATCCTGTCTGAAAATTTCCAGACGCTATGTAAAACTTCTTATACACATACATACATACATACATAATTGGTCATTACAACCCTTCAGTCAGGATTATGACCTAGATTCTCAGACCACTTATGTTGTATGTGTTAATTTTTTATACACAAGTAGCGGGACCTACAATTTAAAGTTGATGCCAAAGGGCAGATTTTTGAGAAACTTTTCAGAACAAATTTATTTACTCTCAGAGTTTTTGTCAGAAGTCTGCTGATAGGAAGTCAACGAAGAAATATTTTTTTATATTTTGTTTCGTTCCAGATATCTGGGCTGGGGTTTGAACCACGCTCTCATGTCCTATAAGCCAACACACCACCTACTAGACTACAGCGGCTACTGCTTATACTTTGCCTAAAATAGTCAGTTTTATTGGCAACTTTGTTTTTCATTTTTCATTATGATCTCGTGTGTTTAACTTCGTATGAATAGATCCAATGATGTTTATTGACTCGTATGCACGTCATTCTTAAAAAGTGTTGATGCTCTCGATATGAAAATTCAATGGTATGTTCGCTAAAAAAAAAAAAAACTCGTTGGTGCCTTCTTGACACGTTGAAAGAAATACTTGCCTCTATCTGAACTCATTATCAATGACACGATTTAAATACGACCGTAAATGGTATACGACAGTTCTTATCTGTAAGCCAGTGGTTCGAAGTCTATTTGCAGCCTTTACAACTGCACACAGGGCGGAGCAAATGTGCCCATTAATTACAGTAAGGTATTTGCTAATGTTGCTAATTTTAAGTCGCCGTAGTTTAGTAGGTAGTGTTTTGGCTTATTAAACGTAAGGCCGCGTTTTAAAACTTAAGTCAGACATCGCCAACAAAACGAAATACGAGGGAATATTTCTTCGGCGATTTCCTCTCAGCAGATCTCTGCCAAAAACTCTTTGAGTAAATTAAATTGCCACGAAAATGTTGTGAAAAATCAGTCGCTCGGAGTCGACTTTAAACTGTAGGCCACACTTGTATAAAATTAACACACAGTGAACATAAGTAGTGTGAGAAGCTAAGTCGTAATCGTTGCGGTTATCAATTATGTATGTATGTTCATGTATAACGCATGTATGTATGTATGTATTTAGGGCCATTACAACCCTTCAGTCAGGATTACGGCCTAGCTTCTCACACCTACCCATGTTGTGTGCGTTAATTATAATATACGTGAGTGGCGGGACCTACAGTTTAACGTCGACTCCGAACGACAGATTTTTGAGAAACTTTTTCATGGCAGGCTTATTTACTCTCAGAGTTTTTGCCAGAAATCTGCTGAGAGGAAGGTCGCTGAAGAAATATATTATTCTTTATATTTCATTTGATGTCTGACCTGGAATAGGAACCCAGACTTTACGTCTAGTAAGCCAACACACTATCTACTAGACTGCTATGTATCTAAATCTATTAGAGAATAATGTGGTCTACGTTTCATAATAAACAATTTAGTGACTTGTTCTCCAAAATCATAGATTTCTTCGAAGTTATCATCGTTTCGAAGAGCATATTTCTTCGTGATGGTTTAGCAAATGATTACGCAATGCAACACAGACAGAATTCGTTCTTTAGCCTTTCGGGCTCTATGTCAAACGCTATTATAGCGTTACATCCTATATCCTACCTTCCCAGATCCAGCACACTATGCTGTTCTGGGAAGTCATTTATTTATTAAAAACGATAGTCAACATATATGTATTTATCTACATATAGTTTTTAATATCTTTTTTCCAAGAAATCTAGCCGTATGGAGTCAATTGTTATTAAATATTTCCAGCTGTCAAACGATAGATATATCAATATCGATACCAATAAAATTAAATTCTTTTTAGTTTTTATTAAATTCGTATTGTATGTATGTATGTATTTTTGTTTGTACATATAATTTTCTCTCACCTGATTAATATTTTTAAAGTTCCTTTCTTTTTTTAATTTATTTTATGGATTTACTTTGTGCATCTGTTAAAACCTGCAAAACAAAATTCAATAAATCAATTAATAATGAAATACTGAATTATTTATAATTTATTTTATTAATTTCAATTAAATTTGATGTCTTTTCAGAGTTATTAAAGATTTATATGTTTTCACACAACTGCAATTATGTTTAATTGTATCCCGTAGTATTTCAATATAATTTTATGACCAATCCAAAGCAATAGAAAATATTGCAATGCAAAGTCTTCTTTGTTTCATCACTCTGTATGTGGCAGCAAGTAATAATTGTACTCTTCTTCTTCATTGAAGTCATAATTACAATGAAACCATTCTAATTGATCAAAAATGCTACAGTCCATAACAAAATTATGCAGGAAACAAAAAACATAAAATGACATCGGACTTAAAATGCGATATTACAGTTCTTTAGCCAGGATTACGAGCTAGATTTGTACACCACCTATGTTGGATGTGCTCTATGAGTGGCGGGACCTATAGTTTAACACCGACGTCGAACGACATATTTGTGTTTATTAAGCCTTAATTTCAATGGTGAGATAGTGATTGATTGGATTTCCTTGTAGTCGAGCAAACACAGATGCGGGTAAACATTTTTCTTATCACTCATGAAAAAAAGTTACACGCCCAACATGTGAGAAGCTTGGTTGTAATCCAGACTCATTTAAGTTCTATGTTTTAGGTTCTGAATGACCATTTAGGAATGGCAAGGCATTTTTCTAGATTGGCGCAACATTCAGTGACAATCGACCACAAACATAATCATGTGGATCCTTCACAATTCAACAGAGACCAAATAGCAGTTAAAGAAGTTGGTTTCTTACATAGAACCAATTGAACTTGTTGCCAAATATTACCCACGACTTAAGTTTATAACAGCTGTGTGCATTAGAAGGGTTCAGCTGAAACCTGTGTTTTTCCATCAAGCTTTGAATGAAACTTAAACGGTAAACTTAAAGACTTCAAAAAAGGATCCCCCGCAATTGTTTGATGTCAGATTGTGCTATTTAAACAGACAGAAAGCACACAGACAGAAGAAACTCCCTTCCATAAATAGCACAATATAATATCTCGTCATCTTAGTTTGCTATGCCACTTTAACTATCGGAATATACCCGTCCTATATTTGGTAACATACGCCATGGTAACATATTATACGTGAGAACCTCGCTTCAAACCCTAGGTCAGTTACATATCTCCAACATAACGAAATAAGAAAACATATTCTTTTGGCGATTGGCTCTCAGCAGATTTCCGGCAAAAATGTTATCTAAGAATCTGTCATTCGAGGTCCACATTAAAATGTAGATTCCATCACTCATGTATAAAATTAACACACACAACATAAGTGGAGTAGCTAGGTTGTAATCCTGACTGAAGGGCTGCAATGATGTACATGTGTACGCAATTATGTATGTATGTATATTCAGTTAATATCTCAGTCAGTCTATTAAACTTTAAAGTAGGGCTGCTTATATCTGCATATTCTATCAGTACTCCAATATCGAATTCGCATAGCGTGTGTCTTTAGACTGAACAGCACTACGTACTGAAAAATACTACATACTGAACAGTACTACTGACTGAACAGTACTACAGACTGAATAGTACTACAGACTTAATAGTACTATAGACTGAATTGTACTACAGACTTAATAGTACTACAGACTGAATAGTACTACAGACTGAATAGCACTATAGACTTTATAGTAAAACAGACTGAATAGTACCACATACTGAATAGTACTACAGACTGAATAGTACTAAAGGCTGAATAGTACCACATACTGAATAGTACTACAGACCGAATAGTACCACATACTGAATAGTACTACAGACCGAATAGTACTACAGACTGAATAGTACTATAGACTTAATAGTACTACAGACTGAATAGTACTACAGACTGAATAGTACTAATTATATAGTGAATAGTACTACAGACTTAATAGTACTACAGACTGAATAGCACTATAAACTTTATAGTACTACACACTGAATATTACTATAGACTTAATAGTACTACAGACTGAATAGTACCACAGACTGGATATTACTACAGACTGAATAGTACTACAGACTGAATAGCACTATAGACTTAATAGTACCATAGACTGAAAAGTATTACAGACTGAATAGTACTACGTACTACATTACAGACTGAATAGTATTACACACTGAATAGTATTACAGTAATAGGGTATAGAAAGCGACAATCTCAGATTTAGATCAGTGGTCTGAATAGTACTATAGACTTAATAGTACTACAGACTGAATAGTACTAAAGAATGGATATTATTACTACAGACTGAATAGTACTTGACTAGTACTACATACCGAATAGTACTAAGGACTGAACAGTACTACACACTGAATTGTAATCGAGTATTGAAAGGGATAATCTAAGAGTTAACTGTTAATGTAGATGACTTACTCTGGAAGGTTTAATTTATTGTAATAGGTTTTGTCTGATATTTTCGTTATAAAATCGGAACCGAAAGCAGGTAAACAAACGTTGCTTAAGAGATTTTCATGCCTCAGTCCTGTCCCGTCACCAAATGATTAGTAGTAAATTGCTGTCAATGGCAAATAAAATGTGTCAAATGCATTTCAGGAAGAAGAATCGATGGGAAGAAGTGTTGCTGTAACAAAGATGCGAGTTTTAAAATTGCAACAATTCAGTCGCTTTCCACTGTCTTTAGCTTTGCAAACATTTTTTTGTAACACTGTGTCTGTTAACCGACAACAGTTTGCTAGTGATCCTAATGAATGGCAAACACTTTATTAAGGACTGTCTGTAGCATTTATTTTACAGCTTTGTTAAAGGCTTCTCACCCTCTCTCTTTTTCTCAGGAATAGAATAGAACAGAAAAAATCCTTTGCCAAATGTTTGTTTAGGATAATTGTCTTCTTTTTGTGATTTTTCTTCTTTAAAATGAAAACATTGCAATACGTTCGACATTCAAAAGAATTTGGTTAAGACAGACACTAATTTAACACATGTCTTTGGCAAAAGAAGAACGTATGTATTTCGCCAATAAATTTTCAAATCTTAATTAAGGTCTACAACCACTCTTCTAAGAAAAAAATGAAGGAAAAGAAAAACTAGAGATTGTTTTTGTTTTTCCCTCATTTGACATAACTAATGAGGAAAAACAATTCGAAGGAGGTAATTGCCATTATTGAAGTGATTTTGTTTTGAAAGAGTCCTTGAAATTTCAAGCAATACCGTATTTTCAATTCAATTGCAACCTCTCTTCGTAAGACTTGCCAAAAACTATAAAAATAATATAAAAAATGCAAAGTCTACTTTTAGGCTTTTAAGCCATTGCATTGTATTTAAAAGGTAAACAACTAACAAGTGTAATTGCTTACAAGGGCTGTTGTGTTGTTGTGTTGTTGAGCCAAATGAGCAAACGTATTTGTATTCAGAACTGTGTTGCCTTTGCAACTAAAGTTCACCAATAAAAATGAGAACAAAAACAAACAAAAAAAAAACCAAAAAAAGTAAAATTACTGTTAGACGAGAATACACAAAGAGGTGGTGGCATGACAATATGTTGTACAGATAACATGTAACAACACCAAATTGTGCTGAAAAAAATAGTGGCAAGTAATTTAACTCAATGTGACAGAAACCATAACATCCAATGACATCAAATACCAAAATCACATTCACATTGATGATGTCTTTTCACAGCAGCGGCAGCAGCTGCATTACAGCACTGCTGGTACTACCAGCCGATTGCACAGTGTAACAAAAACCATAAAAAAAACTAGAGCAACGTTACCAATGAGAATTGATAGAATTTATAGAGAAATATTAACACTGCATAAGGTTAGTGTGCTTGTAAATACATACAAATCACATGTAATCAAACATTTATTGACAGAGATTTGAAAGACAGAAATCTTTTAGAATTTTCAAGGTTTATTAAAATTGATCATCAGGTGAAGTAGAAAGAAATCGATTATTGTTTCAATCGAATGTAATCGAAGGTAGTAACATATCGAGTACAGCCATTGTTTCAAATGCCATGCTGCAAAAACTGTTTTGCTTTGTGGAACGAGCACTTTGGGAAATAGACATTCGGCTACTGGGCTTTTTGATGGTAGCTACAAGTCTTAAGTCTCCATTTTTGTGCAAATAAGAGAAGAATTATATGCTACGGCTTAAATACTAGACCATAAGTATCTATATTTGGCCAATGAGAGAAGAACGTTTTAATATCATACCAAAAACGTCGATAATGACTCGCCTGAAACCCTGGAAACTTAGTTGGGAGTTTGTTTTACTTTCGTCCTATACTCTGGTCTAAGCACCAAGTAATTATCATATTGTTCTGCCAATGATTTATTCTACTCAATGGAAAATTGTGAAAATTCCAGTGTTTTGTTCGAGTGTCAATCTCCTTTATAATAGAATTACTTTCAAAAGACTACAATTTTCCTAACATTGAGCTGTTAGTACTGCGACCATACGATGTCGCCTTCAACCTTAATGCCCTAACGAATTTCATTTAATATAAATACACCCGGGTGTTTCTTCCTGGGATTCATTAATGCCCCATGCGAATTTCCATTCTCGTCGTCACAGAATCTACAAATTGGGCTCGTGACAACCTCTATTCTGAATAAGTATACAATGAGTTCTACAGTGTCCTATCATAAGACCGGTTACCAAACTCAGGTTCTTCCTGCATTGACTGATATATGACTCAGATCTTATTTTATTGGTGTTCTCTGATAAGAGTTTCGACTGGGTCAAACCCACTTAGTTAGGAAAGAGTCTTTACTTATCATTATATTGTCTTTCAATACACATACTCATATGTATTTCACAAAATATACCCTCTTTTGTGTGTGCAGTTTCCAGGTTACTGCAATCATTTTTATTACTGAATCTCCTTGCTAATCATTTACGTAATTCATATAGTATACTTGTTCTGTCCAATTAAGGATGGAGCTCTCGTATAATCGATACCATATGTTACCAAACCCCTACCGAATTTTATGTTCGACTTGTCTCTCATCAACCTAACCATAGACTCCAAAGCTTTGGTTTTCATCACCAAGGGACTTATATCCAATAGAGCTTCAAGCACCACTGTTTTTATTGCCTTTTTTATGCTAACACACTGTAGTCTCTATATTTTGTCCAACAGCATTAGCCTGTTCGAAAATTTGTTCTATCTGCCCAGACTAGTGCCCCATAGGACAGTATTGATCTGAGCATCATGGTACATAATTTCTGGGTTGCATTTCCAGAATTTCCCTGCACGCCTTCTGCGTACTATTATGGCATATCTGGCCTTTCTTAAGATGCTGTATATACGAGCCCTTTATATTAATTTACCATACAGTGTTATTCTATGAATAATGTGCTATTAAAGCTATTCGTTTTAGGTAGAAACTATGGATCTCGTTTTGCGACAACAGAATTCTTAACATTTTTATTTCAACTTTAAAAACGTATGCCTTTGTGTTCCTTAGTAGTATGACATTACTTACTCGACTGTCGACAAACTTTGCACCCATTTTGCGAAAGTCTTTCTCATACCCAAATGATAGATTTTAAATCCATTTTCCAATTTTTTATTTTATTTTAAATCCTTGAAATAGAAGACCAATCAGGCTAAGACTTTATACACATACATACATACACACATTCAATCAGGATTAGGACCTAGCATCTCACAACATTTATGGTGTTAATTTTATACATGAGTGACGGGACCTACAGTCTAATGGGGACTCCGAACGAAAAGATTTTTGAGAAACTTTTCATGGAATTTTTTTTATTTAGTCTCAGAGAAATTTTCTGAAAGGAAGTCGCCGAAGTAAAATTTTTTTCATACCTCGTGTTATTGGAGATGTCTGACCTGTGATTGTGGATTGAACCTTAGTCTCACGTCTAATAAGCCAATACACTACCTACTAGACTACGGTGACTTTAAACACACTAATTACAGTCTATTTATTATAATTTATTCCTACCACATTAGTGGTATCCAATTAGTAAATGCACAGGAGCATATTACATTGAAAAGCTTTACTCCTAATTGTATTTCATTTCGTTCGTTGTCTTTAATTTCCCATAATTAAAAGCACTCTTTTTCCTATCTTTTTAAAATTGTTCGCAATAAAAAAAAAATAGCATCGGAAAAAAGAGAAGCGAATCATTTAAATGAAACTGAAAAAGTACCAGTAAATGATGTTAAAAGATGTAGAGAACCGTATTAAACTTATCACACTGTTTAAGTTTGAATGAAATTGACATTTTTCAGTTCAGTTTCATGCCCTCCATGTACTAAGTGGTACACTGATACCACAGATTCTATATGGAGGACGACATATCGTCAGACACAGTTACAGTCACATCGTGTACAATTGCAACCAGCAGTTGGTATGCGAATGAATGAATGACTGACTGAAGTAATTTGTGTTATTGGGAAAATATTGAACAAAGAAAAAAAAAAAAGAAAAATGGAGGGAAAAAATATGTGAAATCATCACAATGTTGTTGTACTATTGGATCACAATGTTAAAAATATATTTCACTTTGAATTTTTTTTTATTTATTTCTGGATTTTCTCTCTCTATTTTTTTTTTGTTCGAACAAATGTATTGAAACAGACAGTGCTGCAGCATACATCTACCCACAGTTCACGTTTTCATATTTGTGAATAACCCAAGGAACAAAAAGATTGAAATTTAGTTTATGGATGCTTGTGGCAAGGATTTGTTGATTCTTACCGACAGTAAGGTGGTTGCACCACATATAGAATGCTGGGAAATATTTTAACGGCTTTCAGAACAGTCTGGAAAGATGAATGGATTGTGGTGACAGTATTGCATAATATTTTGTGTGATAGGGTAGCTAGTTAAGTGGCTAGTTATAACGACAACCATGAAATTCAAAAGTCAAAACTTTCACTGCTTAAGGTGCTTAAATTTGTATTAGTCCTGCTGTGGTGGTCCTCTGTCTAAGGATGTATATGGTAATATCAGATTATCTAGACTTAGATTTGGCTGGGCAATCAGCTGTTAATTGTTTCTCATATGAAGTGTTATCATTCCGGGAAAGGTTTGCTATTAACGAATATGGTTCGCAATTGAAATCTTAAAATGAACATTTTTTAAATTACAGAGCAAAGTCACTTCAAACTTGTATCAGCCAAACGCAGAATTTTTAATGGAAATTATTTTAACATATTTGGGCAATTCACACAACTTTGTATCGTGTATGTTGTATTGAATACATTTGTTTGTTTGTGAACGCTCAATGCTATGCTGAATTGTGTATTTCGTGGCATTCAAGCAATTTGATAGCCCGAAACCAACACAACATATGAAAACATATACACATTTTTTTATTCACACAATTTGATAGCACGAAACCAATACAACTTTTAAAACCGTATGGAAAAAATGTGTATAAGTGTATCGGATTTTTATATGAAAATTATCAACAGCAATCATACACTGTTGTACGTTGTTCCAACAACACAATGAATACAACGATACAACGGCTTATGTGAATTGACCAATTATCAATACTGAAGTGATATTTTTTTTGTTTTCTGAGGATCACTAACTCTACAAATGCTGAATTCAAATGTCACATATCTTGTATAGGACAGGCTCGTTTGGACTTCGATAGTTGATAACGATTATCATATTAAAGCTACATCTGTCATATTAGTTGTCATTTATTCAGTCCGTTTTGCCACATCGTCATGGGCGTATACAGCATTCAACACCATGGGACAGATATCTACAAGTGTTCACTGAATGGATTCTGGAGTAGTTGGCAACTGGCCTTAGGTCTCATGTTCAGCAATAAGGCCCATTTCTAGATAAATGCGGGCATAATACAACACATAATTGGTCATTACAACCATTCAGTTAGGATTACGACCTAGCTTGTCACACCACTTATGTGGTATGTTAATTTAATACATGAGTGGAGGGACCTACAGTTTAAAGTCGAACCTCGACTACAGATTTTTTGAGAAACTTTTCATGGCAATTTTATTTACTCTCACAGTTATGGCCAGAAATCTGCTGAAAAAAAATCAGAAAAGTCAAACTTCGTTTTGCTCGAAATGTCTGGGTTGGGGTTTGAACTGTGGACTCACGACTTATAAGCCAACAAACTACTACTAGACTAAGGCGACTTTGAGTGCGGACATGAACAAGCAAAATTCCCAAATTTGGAATGTTATCAAGATCCCATATCCAAGAGGCTTCATAGGACCATATTTCCTTAAAAACGACGTTAGTCAGGTCATCACTGATCAACGGCAAGCACTATAGGTTGATGATTACTAATTTCTTTTGACCTGAATTGGATTATCGAAAACCAAAGAAGTGTGGTTTCAACAGGACGGCGCAACGTATCACACAATTCATGTCACATTAGATATTTTGCCCCATAGTTTTGTGGGCATGGTCAACTCATGTGGAGATGCAGTGAACTGGTCACCTAGATCGTGCCATTTGATTCTGTTGTCCTTTTTCTTGTGGTGTTTCCTTAAGTCGCAGGTTTATGCGAGCGAGCCATATAGAGATAAAACATGACGGCGCTGCGTATTACACAACTCATGTCACATTAGATATCATATCCGATAGATTTGAGGGCATTGTGTTCTCGCATGGAGATCGAATTGGAAGTGAACTGGTCACCGAAACTCTGCCATTTGACAATGTTATGTTTTTTCTGGCGGTATTTACATAAGTCGCAGGTTTATGCAAGTAATCCACAAACTGAGCACAACACTTGCCATTGGTCGAATTCAACGTGATTTATTTGCCAGAGTCATGGAAAATTTTACATTTTGGATGCGTCCCATCCCGAAAAGTCGATTTAAACGAATAAATAATTTCCATGATATCTCACACGAATTTTGTTGCAATTAAATTTAAGAATATTAAGGGCCTAAAACGGATAAGTCTATCGGTTATCCTTGCTAATGGTGCTTATCACTCTTTGTACCGTATTTATTTGTACCTTCAGATACTTAAAATTCTCTATTTTATCTGCATAACTTTCAATGTCGAATATATTTTATGGGATCAGGGAATAAAGGTCTGTACTATAGGATGGGTGCTTAAGATTCTCCCACCTACGGTGTTGAGTTACTTTGCATGTGTAGCACTGGAGTTGTTCTGATTGAATTAAATTTTTTTCAACTGTGAATTGTTGTTCATACTGTCTACGATTTAAGAGCTCTGCAGTATTTATTCTAATCCGAATCATACTGAAACCAATCCAACCTTCCTTTCCGTGTCAGCCTGTAAACCACATGTAATCGTAAACCCAGCATCAGCAGAAATTTATAGGGGATATTCGAATCGTAGACATTAGAAGCCAATACTTTAATGTCCTTTCGATTTCACGAGGCGTTAAAATTAACTGGGATAATTTTTCGAAATTTAAATTAAATGTGAGGGTCTTCAGTATGCTTGCCTACCGGTAGATGCCAGGAAGTCGTCGTAGTCTAGTAGGTAGTGCGTTCGCTTGTTAGACGTGAGGCCACTGTTTAAACCTCAGGTCAGTCATGCCTAACAAAATGAAATACAAAAAATATATTTCTGCGGCGACTTCCTCTCAGCAGATTTGTGACGAAAACTCTGAGAATAAATGAAATTGCCATGAAAAGTTTCTCAAGAATCTGTCGTTCGGAGTCGATTTTAAACTGTGGGTCCCGCCGCTGATGTACAACACACACAATATAAGTGGCATAGTAAGCTAGGTCGTAATCCTGACTGAAGGCTTATAATGACCAAGAATGCAATTAGATGTCACAACAGCAACAACAACTTAATATTTCTACAAGACAATAATTTCTGGATAGTGACGTTACTGGCTCTTTAGAGTTAGTTGCGTAACTATTGTTTCCGTTAGTAGTTGTTCCCTACTTCAGTTACAGTGTTAAAGGAGTTGATTTGAACTCTGTTATTAGAGCCACAGGCAAATGACAGATTTATCAAACTTGCTTACATTTTCCGACAATATTGACAATTTTTTTTTATTTCATTTTAAAAAACTTTTATTTGGTGTTCTTGTGGAATTGCATGCAATTTGTAGAGAGTTGCACTTTTATAACACAAATGTCCGTTGGGCTTTGAGAAACGTTACGTTACGTTACTGTTTGAGTAAAAAAAAAACGACAAACTTTTAAACATATTGTACATTTGTCTGTCCGTCAATTTGTCTGTCTAGCTATGTATCTACATATGTATGTTAGGTATGAATGGGCATGGGAGAGAGAGTGTATATGTACATTACTATACATCCATCAGGCTATCTCTATGTATATACATACATATGTATCTGTATCTATATTCCTGTATATCTTTGTTTGTCTACTAAAATCGCAAACTTTTTTCAATCTCTTTATGGTTGAATGATACGAACTTAAAGTATGTGAATGTGTGTGTGTTGAACATATAAGATAAACAACAAAATGTATAGAAATTTTGTACTACTTTTTAAACACAACTATGTACACATACATGTATGAGTAGTAGCAGTACAAATGCATGTTTGCATGGTATATAGTTTGTATGCATGTTGTATGCTACCTATTATACAATGTATGACTTTAATGTTGCCGTTATTTGATGATGCATGTTGGGGAATGTACATATGTATACAATGCAGCAGAAGCAGACTACAGTTTGTAATCACTGCAAATCTAAAGGGACTGCGAAAGAAAAGGAAAAGAGTTTGAGGGGACGTGTTTTTTTCTCTCTCCCAAATTACAAACACATTACGACAATTGCGTAAAGAATTATAGTCGAGTAAGATTGGTATTAAATTCAGTACGAAATAAGTGTTGCCAAATCCGTGTATCATATTCAGTCAAAGTAATGGGCAAGTAAAAGACATTCCATAACGCTTAAACTTTTCAAATGTAAGCGTTTAACTTCAATCTTTTTGTTGTCCCTGTTTTGATTTTAATTGTTTCAAGCACTTGACCGTTTCTGTCAACCGACATTCCCATCATCATCAACAGTTGGGGAACACAAAAATGGCCAGCGGCCAGTTTTCAAAACACTTTAGCTGTGAAAAACAGCATGGTCGGTTTAAATTTATTACAATCACCATCAGTGTATACTTTTCACAATGCTTAAGGCACATTAAATTTAGTTTCGTTTAGTTTCAGAAAAAAAACAGAAAAAATAGAGGAAAAATTTAATTTTATTTAGAAATTTTTATAACCAAATTACATTTTTTTTTATATCATTTGAAAACATATTTCGCTAAAGGCCAATATTTAAGTAGTTGTGCATGGTCACAACAAGCATTTAACAAAAAAAAGCAGAAACATAGAATTACAATTATATTCTTAAATATAAGGTACCCTTATTGTATTAAATAATAAATAATAATATTGTATTTTTACAATATAATTTGTATATAATATAATAAATAATATTGTATTTTTAATAATAATAAAAATAATAAATCTACTTTTATTGGTTTATCAGCGTAAAACTTTTTAAATGTTCAATAAACACTCCAAATAATTGAAATTATGTTATAAAAGAAATGTAATCTCATTTGTCTGGTGCTTTGTAATGTATTGGCTCATTAAAAAGAGCCCGTGGTTCAAAAACCAGCTCAGAAGAAAAATGAAAAAAGGACTCATAGCAGTCTTTTGGCAAAAACATTGGGAGTCAAAGAAAAATGTCTCAAATCTGTTGTTCGTAGTTGACGTTCAAGTAAAGGGCTATCGATTTCGTGGTTTCAAAAGTATGGGACTGGAATTCGACATCTGTCAAACTAAGTTGTGAGTGTTTTCAGTTGAAAGTCTGACATTGACGAAAATGGATCGCTTAACTATCACACAACGCATAAAAATGATCAAAACCTACTATAAAAATGGTGATTGGCGGTGGACGGCAATTTTTTGAACAAAATTTTCTTCAGCGATGAAGCACATTTCACACTCGGTGGGTATATTAATAAACAAAATTGTTGTATTTGGGGTTCTGAGAATCCTCACGTAATTGACCAGAAACAGTCACTGTTTGGTGCGCCGAAAATTACCTCAAAAGAATCAATGCTTGCAACACTTCGCGTGGAGGTCATTTAAATGATGTAGTGTTTCACACATAATGTCAACGTTCAAACTTTACAATAAAAAAGAAATATCATGAATAAAATATTTTATATGTGTTTTATTTACGTTTACTTTTGAAACCACGAAATGGATAACCCTATATAAGTCGAAGAAACTTACGACACACACAATTTGGGTGGTGTGAAAAGCTGGGTTGTAAACCTGACTAAAGTTTTGTAATAACCAATTATGTCAGTAAAAAAATATGTATATTGTATTTAAGAGAAATTTTGTTAAAGGCTTAAATTGGTTAACAAAGAAAGTATTTCCAGACGTAATTACTTATTTAATTGGTCATTACAACTCTTCAGTCAGAATTACGACCTAGCTTCTCACACCACCATTCTGTGTGTAGTAATTTTATACATGAGTGGCGGGACCTACAGTTTAAAGCCAACACCGAATGGCAAATTTAATTTTACTCTCAGAGTTTTGTCAGAAATCTGCTGATAATAAGTTGTCGAAGAAATAATTTTTCATATTTGGTTTTGTTGGAGATGTTTGAACAATGGCCTTACGTCTAATAAGCAAACACACTACCTGCCAGACTACGGCGACTTCAGTGATCAAGAGCTTTTCCTTGTATCTTGGTGGCTTCACTTAAAGAGAAAACTTCTTAAGGAGAATAGAAAATAATATGCAGAATGAACAGGACGGTTTTATGTCAAATAAAAGCTGCAAAAGTAACGGCAATACTGATCGCATCAGAGTTCAGCAATGAATCGTTTTTTCGCTACTCATACGCACTCATGAAATTTTGAAATATAGGTGCTGATACTCATGTATAAAATTAACACATAAGTAATGTAAGAAACTAGTTCGCAATTCTGACTAAAGGCTTGTAATAGAAAGTTATGTATGTAAGCATATACACTTCTGTATCTATTTTTTTGTTTTTATCGACTAAAGCATATCTATGCAGTTTGTCACAAAATTTCGAGAATTTTGCAGAAATTACTGCCTACTTCGCAGTATTATAAGGATGACATTGTCGACCTAGCGAAGTGCGAAGGCGCATAATTGAAAGCAGGAAATCCTATTATAAATTCGACAATTTGAAAACTAGTTACCGATGCCATTGATCTTCATACGAATCAAGTACTTATGTACACATGTAAGCATAGATTTACTCTAACAGATATAAAATCATACAGTACACACGGCTGAATGACTCATCCAGATCATACACCAAGTACACGTACATCAAACAATCGTTATATTTGTAATCACTTCTAAATCCTGCAAGTTCCGTATGCCACAATTTCGTTTGTTGACGTAACAACCGAACGAATAATAAATGTCACTCCCCTCTGAAATAATTTTTGTTTGAAAAATCAACATTCAAACTCTGTTGCCCTATCACTCAATAAAGATGAGTGATCATTTTGAGAGCAGAGCAATGCTTTTTTGGTGGTGGTATTGTGTCTGAAAATGCCTTGATTTACTCGGACAGCGATGATGCAATTATGTTCTTGACAAACATATTTACAACATCCGCTCTTGTCCATTAATGCCGAGGATTTCTCTGAGAAATTTCGGATCATTTAAAGGTAAGTCTTATATGGATTCTGGGGTATAGGGATATCATTAGAAATGGCATTGCTCAGAAAGTAGCCAGTGCCGGTAAAGAACTCGCAATATTCGCCATGTTACAGGGTAGTCCAAATTGTCTTGTCAAAATGGATCTTATTTACTCGTTCTACAGGGAGGCTCAATCTAGCTAGACTCAGCTAAGCATGTATGGATAAGAAGAGAATCGTTTCACTTCCATCCTTTAACCGCATGGCCATAACCCGTACAATGACGATCCTAGTGGGCCACTGTCATTTTGGTAGGCATACCGAAAGTCTTGGAATGCTGTGAAATCAATTCAGTTCCTATTCATATATTTTAAATTTTTAAATTAATTTTTTAAACCTGCAAAAGCTAGCCTTTTTTTAAATTGTAATGAATGGATTGTTAAACAGAATATTTCTTCGTTGAAAAACAATATTTTAATTATACGTTATGGTAACAAATTATAATCATTTGGCTTTTTATGGCAACATGTGCCACTTAATTGTTTGTGGAAAGAAATTAAAAAAAACTTTTTATTTACTGAACATGTAATGTTTTTCCTTGGGGAACATTTTAAAAATTCTCTCTCTTTAAATAACACTGTAAAATTGTTATTTGAAACAGATATGGCCCCAAAAAATATTTAAAATATATCACATGCATGAATATTTGTTAAATTTATGTCCGTCATAAAAAATGCATGAAAACAATCTACCAAGCAAACCAACCAACCAACCAAATGGCCATTCTCTACTGGCCAACCAACAATAATATTCTTCAATATGTAAATATTATTTTATTTTTTTGAAAAATAAAATTTTTAATTTTATACTGGCCATCATCATCATCATCCAGAGAGCAGCAACAGTAGCAGCAGCAGTAGCTGTTAAAGTAGTTGCTAAAGTAATAGCAACAGTATAATGATTTCACTGAATAAATACAGTGTCGGTCAAAACCAGTTCAATCGTTATAGTAAAAAAGAGACAAACGTACCAAAATAAAACTTATTATGAAAAAACAGTATCCCAAAGCAAAGAGGAATTGCGCTTTATATACTTAACTTACTTGGTCGGTATAGCTTTTCCGTCAGGATCACGACCTAGCTTTTCACACGCCACCCATGTGTGTGTGTTAATTTTATCCTTCAGTTTAAAGTCGACTCCAGAGGACAGATTTTTGAAAAACTCGAAAGAAATCGCTGAAGCAAAATTTTCTCATATTGTGTTTTGTTCGAGATGTCTGGACTGGTTAGACCTCACGTCTAATAGACCAACATACTTCCCACTGCACTACGCTAACTATACAACCGGGTTGCAAACCCCAATATTGTTGTTAATTGTGTAGAATCGATTGGAATGATTAGTGAAAAAATTAACGAAATTAAACAACAATTACATTTAGGTAAGCTTAGATTGGGGTGTCTTCGCTATACATAACCACGTGAAGCATCCCACTTTGATCAGTTTACTACGACGATTGTGAAACTAACTTTTTTCAAAGAAAAAACTGTTCATGTATACATAAGATGGAGTCATCTGGTCTAAGTTATCAAGATTCTCTTATATACTAAGCAGAGTCCTTTAATCTAACTTTAGGTGGTAAAAAGATGAACTAACATCACCTTGCTGGCATAATAAGAGAAGATGGTGCAGCTGATAAAAATTTAGAAATCGTGGTTGAAAATCATTGGCTGCATTCACTGCACGGAACAAAATGTAGGGCAATAATGTATGGGTGTTCAAACGTAATGTAATGTATATAAGTACATAGTGTTGATTAGTATTACTGCTTTACGGTTGTGAAACGAGGCTGGTGGTCGAATAGACCTTAAAATAGACTGTGGGTGTCGGTTAAATGCTGTTTACATGAAAACCTTTGAAATATTCGGACTAAATAGGAAAAAGTTGATTACCTGGAAATAAGTACAAACCTAAAGGCATAAATATTAAAGGTCTGCAACGAATAACTTTTTTGCTTCATATGTGCAACTCGTTGTCGGATGAATAGAGTACTTACTCTCTCTCTAACAGCGCAAGCAGTGAAGAGAAGAGAATGTGTGCAAGACAAATACGAGTAAGAATTTATCCGAAGCTGCTTATGTTCCGTAAAAAGAGTACTCATTGAAAAATATATCCGCAAATACAAGTACTCCTAAAATGATGTTCACTTCATGTGGTACTTCATATACTCGCAGAATAAAACACCACATAACTGATGTTTTTTTTGTACATATAAAATTTATTTATATTATAAATGCTTTCATGTATGAACAAACTTATAAACGACTTGTTAGGCATTTATTTATTAATCATTGAAATAAAAAAAAAATAGAAATCAGAAATAGTTACATTTTTTTTGGAAAATATTTTTTTGTTGCTTTTTGATTTAAAAAGTCTTTATTTTCAACGAACTAAAAATAATTAAAATAACAAACAAACACTTAAAATTATTAAAACGTAAAAAAAACATAGTTTATATTTCATATTTTCAGAGATCATTTAAAATAATAAAAGTATGTAAGAAGTAATAAGTGTAACAAATAAAGTTAAGTATGTATATAGAATAGAAGGAACTTTAAAAACTTAAATATTTGTGAATTGATTAAAAGGAAAACAAAACATAAAAGCTCTAAACGTTAAATAAAAAAATTCATGTCCATAGGACTTAAAGCAAGAGATCACTTTCTATTCTTTCTATTTCTTCGTATATTTTTGTTTTATTCATATTAGAGTGTAAAAACATTATTTTGTTTATTGTAGCTCCATTAGTTCCAAGAGCAGACCTCTTCACAGAAATAAGATTTCTTGCCTTCGAAAACTTGTGCACATATGTGAAAATATGTTGTTTTACGATCTACTATCAGCACGATTTGGTTTAATTTCGTAATTGACTTGAACAAACTTGAGCTGAGCTGCCAGTAGACTATGTACTTATATTCATACAAATTTGAATTCGTTTGCCCATACAAAGCATATACAATTTAGAATTTTGCTTAAGAGTGTCGTTCGGTTGCTTAGGTTCTCCGGACAAATTTATCATAATGAGCAAGTCGTGCTGCTGAAATTTTCAGTAAAAAAATTTTATCCGAAACAATATTTTGTTCGAACATCATGGATATACAGGCCTCAATGTGAATAGATGGTATTTTTTTTGTCTTGGGCTGGAGGTGGGAATCTTTGAAAGACACTTTTGTTCCAACAAAAGAGTGCACGATTCACCATTACTGGTGCCTACGTACTAAGCCCTCCTCCGCAGCACTGCCGTAAGGTATTACTTCTCGGAGGGCTGGTTAGCTTTAAAGCTTTATCACACTAAGTCAAATTTCGCGTCCATTCCTCCAGCCTTCTTAGTTCTAGCAAAACTTCAGCCATTCTCTGACTGTATTGGTCCCATAGAATCCTAGAATTCAACGCCTCTTCCAACAACACCTCTTGAGTAGATAGTGTGAGAAGCCAATTTGGTTTAAATACCTAAATATATACGTATAATTAACTGGACAATAGAAAGAGAGGGTGGCCAAAAGCTACTAACCACATACTACATCGGCAGATGCAAAGCAAAGCTTTTTGTGAAACAAGTAAAGTTTCATAAAAAAATTTAATATATTCTGTATTCCTTTTCCGTTCAATCAGTTTCGAACGACACTGTATGAATATGTGTATGTATATTTATCAGGGACCGTAACTGTTATAACTTTTATCGTAAAAGTCAGGAAATAAAAGTTATTTTTTGACTTTTATTTTTTCGAGCAGAAATAAAAGTTATGTTTTGACTTTTATTTTTTCGAGCAGAAATAGCAGTTATTTTTTACTTTTATTTTTTCGAGCAGAAATAAAAGTTATTTTTCAACTTTTATTTTTTCGAGCAGAAATAAAAGTTATTTTTCAACTTTTATTTTTTCGAACAAAAATAAAAGTTATTTTTGACTTTTATTTTTTCGAGCAGAAATAAAAGTTATTTTTCAACTTTTATTTTTTCGAGCAGAAATAAAAGTTATTTTTTGACTTTTATTTTTTCGAGCAAAAATAAAAGTTATTTTGGTTTCTTCAAACCAAAGATTAGTGTTTAATATACCCAAAACTTAATTCTAATAATTTTCTGACATAAATAACAATAATTTTTTAAAGAATTTTTTAATAAATATTATTAATTCATCATGAATTGAAACAAAAATAACTTTTATTTCTGCTCGAAAAAATAAAAGTTGAAAAATAACTTTTATTTCTGCTCGAAAAAATAAAAGTTGAAAAATAACTTTTATTTCTGCTCGAAAAAATAAAAGTAAAAAATAACTGTTATTTTTGCTCGAAAAAATAAAAGTCAAAAAATAACTTTTATTTTTGCTCGAAAAAATAAAAGTCAAAAAATAACTTTTATTTCTGCTCGAAAAAATAAAAGTCAAAAATAAGTGTTAATATTGCTCGAAAAAATAAAAATCAAAAAATAACTGTTATTTTTTGATTAAAAAATAAAAATCATGTTTTTAAAAAGCATCGCCTTTTATAAAAATTTGGTCCAAGACAATCAAAATGGTATACTTGGTTTTGTTCTCCGACATTTCCTTGTGGTTGCTTTTTTTAATCAAAAATTCAAAAATAACAGTTATTTTCGGTCCCTGATATTTATGTTTTTAATTTTTATAATTTTTTTATTGCCAAGAATGCATATAGGAAATATGGAGTACTAGTTTTATGCACACAGCTGTATTTGTACACTGGAGAGTTGCTGCACTACAGAGAGAGAGAAAGAGAGAGAAAGAGGAAATACATTTTTATTGCCAATAAAATATGCATACACGTACATTGTACATATGTATATGTATCTACGATATTTTATTTTATTTCATTTTATTTTATAAAATTTTTTATTTATTTTTTTATTTATAAAACAGGCTTTAAACAAAAGTGTTACACTGACAAACTCTATTTGTCTATCTGTCTGCCAGTCTATCTTCTCGTTCAGCCATAAAGTATGTCTGTCTTTATGCCAATCTTTCTCTCTCTCTCTGTATGTCTGCTTGTCCGTTTCGTCTCAGTTACTGTTACTGTGTATATACACATATGTATGTACGTATTTTTTTTAAATGTTTGTGTCACATGTCAGCCCACTTTCTAGTGTTTCCGTTTCTATAATGTTAAGTGTAATTGAAATTGTATATTTGTTCTTTCATTCTTATACCCTGACTTGCCTATTTTTCTCTCTTTGCATACTCCTGCCAGCCATAGACCACCTTGTATTCATTGTATTGTTGTATATGCAGGCTGTTTTACTGCTCTTGTTTGCCGCACGTAGCAAGTAAAACTACTACCATTTCATTTGGACCAAAAAAAGAAACGAAATCTACTTATATTGTATATGAAAAATATGTACGAATACGTATACATACGTATGTACATTGTACATAAGTATATATGTATGTATTTCTGTTATTTATTCATTCATTCATTCGTTCTCGTATCTCGATATAAATCACAACAGTAGCATACGTAGAAAAAAATTCTGTATATTTCTGGGGGAAAAGAGAATGAAGAAAAAAAAAGAAAGAATGAAAAAAAAATTAAGAAAAATGTATAATTTTGTTTGAAAGTATTTAGTATGTATCAGTAGTAGCAACCAACCAACTGAAGCGAACCGAACCGCACCGAACCAAACCAAAGAAGTTAAACGATAACATGAACAACTAGAGTTACTACTGCTGATATGAAGGCTCACAGAGGAAAATAGTAGTAGAAAAAGGAATTTAAGCACATGCCTGCAACATATTTTACTTTAATTTCTGGCTTACTTTTTTAAAAATCATACACAGAAAACATACGAAATATTCAAGAAAAAAGGAAAAATTTCAAAATCGTAACACAACAAAACAGAATAGAACAGAAGAGAATCGAATAGAATGTATCGTGTATATTGTACCAAAAAAAAAAAAAAGAATATGTAGCAAACTCTGTTAAATGATAAGAAAAAGAACGAAATGATTGGATAAAACACTGCTTAAACACTTTACAGGCATTTTAAAATTAATTTAGAAAAATTTCATTTCTGCTGTGAAACTCCGTTTTAAGCAGCAAATGAAAAGGTACTTTTTACTTTTTTTAAAATGTTTCAACTATAAAGGACACATTTATTGATACGGTTTAAACAAAGGGAGTCCCAGTAAACAGTTTTATATTAAAAACTGGATTTTGCAAAATACAAGCAAAACCAAAGAATCTGGAAAGGTTAGGGCGTAGGTAAGATTAGGTTAGAGGGTAGCTTATCGTTCACATGCAAGTTCGCTCAGTGGGCATATGGCCCATTGTTTTACACAGTGTGAAGTAAGCCCCCTTGTCAGAATCCATTAGTAGTGGATTTGAACCATCCCGAGCTCCGAATGAAACTGGTCAGTTAACTTAGTTGCGCGTTTGCCACCATGCCCTGATCCTTAAATATTCTGTCACCCAAAAACCGAGGACGTCTGTTTCAAATGCAGGAAACTCGCATGAAGGGTGTTGCACCGATTCTGTTTCCTCCACATCACGGCAGCTTCTGCAGTAATGCTGGTGGGGCAAACCGAGCTTGTCAGCAAAACTACCAATAGCGCAGAGTTCCATTTGAATTGTTGTTGAAATGGGAACCATTTTCTTCTCGAACTCAAGTAGTGCACTCGTTCTTCCACTTCTGGGGACAGCAGTTTTGAAATTCGGCAATCAGTATGTAGTATAGAGAGTCCATGCATCTCCTGACTCCCTTGATGTGACGAGATGGGATCCCAGCGCTTTGATTGCTGCCTGACTGTCCACACATATGATCAAGTTCGAAGGAGGTAAGCCAACGGTTTCAACCATGAGTGCAGCTTATTCAGGCAAAAATCTCCGCCTGGAATATGCTGGTCTGGTTAGGTAGTCTGTATGACCAGTTCAATGCCAGCTTATCGGAATAGACTTTAGATCCAGGACGTCAGATCGATAAATTCATGAGAACAAACAGCGTTAGCACGTGAAATTCAAGATAAGTTGCTTCTGTCGTCTAGGCAGTATAGTTGCAACAAATATGAGTACAGAAATAGAAAATATCGGCATTCAAATAAACGTAATCATTATGCAGAAGCAAATATCCAGGCGAACTAAGCATATGTAGAGTCTGCTCTGTTCTTTATTAATCCTATATGTTGGTCCATTTCATTATTTTGAAATTTAAAAAGTAGGGCGAGAGAAATTATAGGGCAGATTGTAGTTCGATTCGTCATATTTGTTCTTCCTTTCTTTATTTTGATAATTCACAAATTTCTTTCTGTAACCCGAGTCAATGGTACGAATCATGAGTTCACACTCTCAGGTTAGCATACTATCATCTAGGCAATCGGATCATCCACTTCTATTGTACAAAAAGGAGACCTAGTATCGAAACCAACCACGAAACAATTACAGACTTCCATCAGTTACAGAATCGTATATGCAAAATGTACTGGCTCAACACCATCAGCAACTTCAACAACAAATGAAAAAAAGAAAATAAAAAATTAATTCAACATTGAACATGGAGGAGAAGAGGAGTACGCCTAGTATAGTGTTAGGTTAGATTTTTCACGGCTTAAGAAGACAAAAGTCGACCAAAAAATGTATGATAGTAATTACTTTAAGACCTGAAGAGCTTGTTTTCAAAATTTCTGCCTATGCAAGCCTATTTTTACATATTCGCGATCTTTACAGTATTACTGGCTGTAACTTTATTTGATTATCGCTTACATTTGCAGTCTGCTTGGATAAAGTGGAAAACAGTGCAATCGTAACTTTCGTTGTTTTTGTTAAGAATGTTCTAAGCGGCTTTCAAATAGCTATGCAGATAAAAAGGTTTTAATGCAGAACAGTTTCCATTACAGCTATAGGAAGATTATAAAAATTCGGATTGTTGTTATTCCTTTAGTCCATTAAAGGAGTAAACTACAGTCTCAAGCCTTATTCGGTTTAGGCTTCCGTTTTTTTTATTTCTTTTTTATTGCCCGGTGAAAATATAAGATTTATTGTATTGGTTGTAGTGGCGAAGGAGTGAAGTTACTCATTGAAACCTACTTCTTTTTTTTAAGAGGTAGCGCCGCTTGATTCTTCTGGAGGTTAGGAGGCTTCTAGATTGATTTCTTTGAGCGGGAATATTAATATAGTTTTTAAAAGTAAAAAAAAAAAAAATACATCGATGAGGGGGAAAACCATGGGTATTTTAACACTGAATATAGTCGACTTGAGTACATTGATGAAAGTATTCATGAAAGACTCTGTCTTATATGACAAAAAACGAAGCCCGTCGTTGCCACTGCGTTAAAAAAAAAACTTGTTTAATAGAGCAGTTTTATCGACATCGCTCCGGCACTGCCATATTTTTGAAAACAGTTAAATTTATTTTATCTGTACGTTGTAATAACGAAAATAAGTTACAGGTAACTTTACAGTTCCCTGTAGCTAAAGGTACCTTTAACTAAACTTAAGTTTAACGGCAAATTGTAATAATGGCCCTGAGAGTAAATAAAATTGCCTTGAAAAGTTTCTCAAAAATCTGTCGTTAAGAAACGACTTTAAACTGTAGATCCCGCCAATGATATGCAAAAAAAACACACTCGACATAAGTGGTGTGATAAGCTTGATCGAAATACTGACTGAAAAGTTGTAATGATCAATAATGCATGTATGTATGTATATACGTGGTTGGTATATATTAATAGTGAGAACATAACTAACGTACTGATAGGTTAGGTATATGCTGACAGTCATGATATCCTTGATCAGTCTCCTCTCTTTCAACATAACTATCTACCATTTAAATAAGGCAATAACTACAGACAAAAGAAGACAACTTATATTATTCCGAACCGCAAGCCAAATATACTCTTTTAACGAACATACTCTTTAAACGTAACAATATTTATTTTCTTAAAACTCTTTATCTGTAGAATCCAGGGACCAAATAGACTTGTACTACTGGGGTGTTCCTAAAATTTTACCCATCTTTGTAAGTGATCACAATTTGTGCTTCATGCTGTTTCTGTCTCATGTTGATTGTGGTCACTTAGACTTGTTATAAATTTGGGGAAACTGTACTTGGAAGATTGAAACAATTATCATTTAATTTAATCGTGTCCTTTGTCCATTTACTCAAAAATTATTTCAAATAGAAATATAATGTTTTGGTGAAGAACTATACATTAAATTTATTTGCTGTTATATTTCCGTACTAAATGGATATCAAATTTATGAGCCTTTTAAAATTCCATATTAATGGAAAATTTCATGAAATGTGACCATAATTCATTTACCCAAAATAAAGTGATTTTCGGAAAATTATTATATTGACTTTGTATTGAATTACTTTAGGCGCAAAAAGAGAGGGAGAGTGTGTGTGTGAATGAGATCTATTTATAAAATAAACATTTACTCCTTGTAAATATAGACCAGAATATCTTACTAATTGCAATGAAATATGTCAGTATATAGGAATGTAGGGATATTTTTTCTTTTTTTTTTAACATTTCATACATCTTGTTCATCTATAATGAGCAGACCACTGGCTATATAAAACGAGTCTATAACAAAGTTTGTCCGTCGCATTAAATTGTTGGTTTAAGTAGCACGTTTTCTCGTTTAGAAAATAACAAAACAATAAATCAATCAATATTTCCGTAAAATATACTTTCAAACGCACATGTTCACACATACACATACATCCACTTGCCTACATATATATGTATGTATGTACGCATAGGCACAGACGAACAGTTTCATTCTTGGAAAATATGGCCATAGCTTAGAAGCCATAAAGCAAACGGAAACGGATATAAATGTTGCCATTGTAATGGTAGTAGTAGTAGTAGTAGTAGTAATAGTATTGGGGTTGTATAGTATTGTTGTCATGGTGGTATAAATGGTCGGTCATATTATATTCATGTTGATGTAGAATTCTTTATACACAATCCATATATCATTTTGATTATGTTTGTTTGTTGTTTTTGTCGTAAATGTGTATGGTACTGTGTGTGTGTGTGCATATTACTCAGAGAGCAAATGGCAGAGAAGGTAGTTTAAGTGTGTGTATATTTGTTAAATTCATATTTTGAATTTTATTTTTTTGTTTTTTACTTTTATTTCCATACTTTATTGTATCATTATATTCAAGTGGGAGAGTGCAGAAGTTATGACTCATTATCAGAGCTGGAAAATTCAGTACTTTTACGAAGTGGATAAAATGAAACTCTTATTCTTAAAATTCTGCAAGCGATGCATTTACGGTTCTTGGTAGAATCAGATTCTCTTATGCAGTTTCTATTAGACTTTCTCTGTAGACTCCAGCCTTTAGAAGTTACGTGCTCAAGTGTTATTTCAAGTTGTATTCAAATACATATATAGATTGGGCGTTGGTTTCCTTGCTTCCAATACATTCTTAATATCCCCGAAAGTTATGTACAATGATTAAATGAAAAACATTGATATTGTATGATGATACTGGACCTGGACAGTCGATTTCAACAAAGATCTTAAAATTAGGAGAGACTGATATCTGTTATCTATCTGTTACTCTTTACTAGATAAGAATAGAATAGGTAGGAGTTCGTAGGCACATCACCATAGAGGAAAAGGCCATTTCGAAAGCAATAATTGTTATGTATACGGGCGATTGCTCTTTGATAGTGGACCTACCAACATTTTAGTATTATTTATCAAAAATATGTTCAAATACTTTTTTGGTTGACCTGAGTATGGTAAAGCCTCTATAATTTATACATTCAGTGAAGATACTTTTTTTTTAGAGATATTGACTACAATGTTCTCTTTCAGGCATACATACATATGTATGTATGTCAAGTACAGGAACCCGCCGAAATTTATAATGTGAGGCAAAACTACACATTATATAAGTCCCTGAATTTTACTAAGAATTGATCTGTCATCACACTGTATTTAACCCCGTTTGTTTGTTTTTTCCAAATATGCGAAATTGTCTCAGAACGCTATATAACTTTCACACTCTCACATACATAATTGGTCATGGCCTTCAGTCAGGATTACTTCTCACATTACTTATGTTGTTGTGTGTTAATTTTAGACATGAGTGGTGGTACTTATTGATCCACACTTGTTTGCTTATGCAACAGATGTATTCTTCAAAATATTATGTAATTTTTTTTGTTTCAATGCAAGCCGAATTTTTTAAACGGTCCTCAGTAAATCAACCCAAGAGTTTGTTCTCCATCAAAATTCAGAACGTTTACTAGACGAGTTTTTTTTTGTACACCATGCAACTCAGGCGATAGTTACCACTAGTGCAGTGCATCTATGGTGCCACTAAAATGTTTTTAAATGTAAAACCTCTATTTCATGATGTTATTGTATAGACAGCATTATTCCCCACATTGCCAAAACAAATCCTCTCCCAGTGAGCGCTTATTCTGGCATTGCTGAGAATAAAAATTTGAATTAAGCTAAAAGCAAAGCAGCAGAAACTTTGCTGGTTGTCGCGCGTATTCTATTTTTGCGAGATTGCTGCGTTTGCAGCTCTGCGTTTATTGTGTTTATAGCATTATAATAGAACAGTACTATAGATTATGAATTTCATAAAAGCCTAATAGTAATGGACTGTCAGGTAAAAAGAGCTATGTACCAGGATCTAGAACCCTCAGATCTGGAAGCACCAGTCACCAATTTCAAACTACCGATAGAGTAAAACAAAGATGCCAACTGTTACTTTATCTGTTCAGCATTATGTTGGATGATGTCTGTTCAGAGAGAATTGAATTATTTAAAGTCTTTCACTCTCACTCGAATATATAATGCTAAAATCTGAATAAAATGCTAGGGTTTCATTGGTTGTTTCTTTTTTAAATTTTAATATTTAATAACGAAAGAAGATAATAAGTAAAGTTTGAATATATCAAAACGTGAAGCAAGCTTGATCAGCTTCAGCGTACCATCAATCCTGATGTATTAATAGGCATCCACAAGGAAAGACATACATAATTGGCCATTACAACTCTTCAGTCAAGATTACGACCTAGCTTCACACACCACTTATGCTGCCTGTGTTAATTTTATATATGAGTGGCGAGACCCACAGTTTAAAGTAGACACCGAACGACAGATTTTTGAGAAACTTTTCATGGCAATTTTATTTACTCTCAGAGGTTTTGCCAGAACTCTGTAGAGGGGCAGTCGCTCAAGAAATATTTTTTCATATTTCGTTTTGTTTGATATGGCTGACATAGGGTTTGAACTATGGCCTCGCGTCTAATAAGCCAACACACTACCTAATAGACTACAGCGACTAGTTCAGAAGGAAAAAGCTCGAAACTGGATTTGGATGCAATTTTTGAACAGAGGTCATATATGAATAAATTTAACTAGAGCTCTACTTGTGATCTGAAAGTAACTTATTGCCGAAATGATTTCGAGAGTTCACCAGAGTTGATATTCGTTGGAGAGGTCCTAATGACTATAATAAGGAATATTCAAAGAACTTAAGAAATTTAATTTAAGCCTATTCAGGCTCCGTACACAATGAGATTTTTTTAATTCTAAATGAAGATCACCTCGGAAAGCTAGAGATGTTAGTCTTAGTGGGTTGTTTATTCGCTTCTAATTAAAGTTTTTATCAATTCTTCCCAAATTGTTACGATATGCCTAATAAACAAAATTGAGTGTTTCCATCCCTGATGACATATTACATTTCTACTGTGTACTAATGTGAGAGTATGCTGCTCAAATATTATTATGACTTTTGTTCTGCTCCTTTATTTTTTGCACTTTTTTTTTCTTTGTTACTTATTGTTTTTGTTATTTCTACAATTTTTGCATGAATTTGTGTAATTGATATGAGTACGTACGGATAAGAGTGTTAGTGTGTGCAGTGTTTTTATTACATACTCAGGAGAGAGAGAGAGACCGAGAGAATGAGAGAAAGAGAAATATAAAAAAGAAAATTAAAAGTATATTGTATTTATGATTTTCTTTTTTTATAAGTAATTGCAACAATAATTTCTCTCAAAAAAGATGGCAGCAGCAAAAAAAAGCAACAAAAAAAAAACACATCCTCATTTAAAATTAATTTCGTTTCAGTTTCTGACTTTACCATTTCAACACATTCGAGGGCTTGAATTTTCACAGCCAGTGTTTCTTTTGTTACTTTTTTTTGTTTTTGTTGGAATTGTTTTTTTTTTGTTTTTTTGCTGCTCAGTTACAAGTGGAAAATACATTTTTAATGATTTGAAAAGCAGCTTGAGTTACGTCTTTTTTTATTGTTTTTGTTTTTGCTTTAATTTAATTAATTCTTTCCAAAATCATTGAGAATTTTTATTAATTTTTTTTTCTTTTTTTAATTGTTCTACAATGAAGAAATCCATGTGAATTGAAAAAAAGAGAAAGTTTTTAAATGTGTTGACACTAATGAAGCTTTCGATAATTTATTTCCAACAAATTGTGATATTCTTCTGTGGATGGGTGGAGTAAAAATGTAGGAAAAAGTATTTATTTTAACATTAAATTTGCCAATTTTCTATTGTATTCTATAGGAATTCTATTTTTGATGACACTTCTCTCCTATCTTGTTTGCATAGAAGAAGATCAATTGGGCGGAATTTCAAGTAACGATTCGATTTTAAATTATTCCATCGCGAATTATACATAAGCCGTCTAGATATAATTGGTATTAAAGATTTAATAAAACGGCCGTCAACTCAATAATTTTATTTCAAAAAAAGGTGGTTGTTTTTATTTTCGTATGTATAATTTGGATTTGAAAAACAAATCCGAATTTGAAAGGTGTTGCGCTTCTCACACCACTTATTTTATGTTTAAAGTCGACTCCAAACGACAGATTTTTGAGAAACCTTTTCATGGCAATTTAATTTACTCTCACAGTGTTTGCCAGAAATCTGCTTTTGTTGGAGATGTTTGTCCTGGGCTTTGAACCGTGGAATATTTGTCGAGGTTCAGTCAAAATTAGATTTGTTTGTGAGATGGTTTAAATGTTTTGAGGCAAATCTCTTTCCGCCGAACAATTTCTTCAGTATTAAAAACCGAAAATTGTGCCTGGGGGTTTTTCCCCATTATCCCTCTTTGAAGCATGTGGCTTTCACAAAGCATTTTCATCTTATCTGATTGACTGCCATTGTTGCCATAAGTTCCGGTTGGTTGTTATTCTGCCTTATTTACGTTTCGTTAATTTTTTTTGTTTGTTCCAGATAAGCAGGTGATTGGTCAGAGAGACAGGTCCAAGGATAATGATGCTGCCATCTATCGTTGCACAGAAACAACGGCTTAAGAGTAGGTAGCTGTAGTTGTCAGGAACTTTGCTAATCGTTGATTCCTACCTTTCCCCCCGCTTAGTGGCGGAACTGCCTGATCTCGCTGTGATGTTATCCCTTTTCCCTTTCCAGAGAGTGAGGGGGGTTCTTAGATGGAAGCCACTTAATTTGTAATTCGAAAACCATGACGAACGATTTTTTCTAACTCCATTGGGAATCGAACCGAGTTTTTTCTAACTTTAAGACCGCTACTACAGGACGCCACGTATGTCTTGGGGTTAAATGCGGAATATAGGTCTTGGTCTCCTTTAGTGCCAATTTACTCTAATAAGCCTACTATTTTGACTATTATTTTTTGAATGTTGTGGTGGCTCTGAGTCCGTCGTTATGAAATGGTGCAAAAACGGGTCCATATCACGGCTATCCTGACAAGTTGTCATAGGATTGCGTTTGAGTTCGATTTCAGTTTTCAAGCTAGGTCGCCCCGAAAGTTGCCATCATCCGGTTCACGAATTTCATTTTTTGTTCCAATTTCTCTTCACATCACGTGGCTAACTCTTATTAATAGCTGTTAACATAAAGTGATAACGCAACTTAATCAAAATCAAACATGATCGAACATCAATCACGTTGTGTCCTACTCTACAACTTACCAATGTGAGAGCAAGCACCAATTGAATTCAGCAGAGAGGTCTTGTAGGTCAAATGTGAGTCGTACGACAACCGTTATAAAGAATAATAATATTTCTAAA
This sequence comes from Sarcophaga rosellei, assembly GCA_930367235.1. Lineage (NCBI taxonomy): Eukaryota > Metazoa > Arthropoda > Insecta > Diptera > Sarcophagidae > Sarcophaga > Sarcophaga rosellei. The sequence continues at coordinate 70,572,860 of OV884019.1, forward strand.
AATAGATCATAAGAGCTTAGCAAAAATTAAATATTTTAGGCACAGTGAGGCCTGTTATAAACTTATACTAAAATAATTATAATACAGCAAAATATAAATGAAAATAAACAATACATTAAATCATCAATATCATCCAGTGAAATGGTGTGGGCAAAAACAAGGACTCCGCCTTTTGTCGTCACAAACTAAACGAAATATGAAAAAATATGTCTTCGGGACTTCCTCTCAGCAAATTTCTGACAAAAACTCTGAGAGCAAACAAAATTGCCATGAAGAGTTTCTCAAAAATTTCTCGTTCAGGCTCGACATTAAATTGTATGTCCTGGCATTGAATAAAATTAACAAATACAACTGTGAGAAACTAAGCCGTAATCCTGACTAAAGGGTTCTAATGACCAATTATTTATGTATGTAAACTCGTACATGTCTATTAACAGAAGTGCGGAATTCAAAAACTTATTTACTTGCCCTGGTATCGTCAGGCTTTAGTATTAAAATTTCTATTGTTCTTTGAACTTTTTTTTTTTAATTAATTGAGAGATTCTTTTAGATTAAAAATTTTAAAATTTTTAGAATTTGCAACAACAAAGCCAATTTTACAACTGAAGCTTAAAAATGTTTTGCACTGATTTTAGTTAAATAAAAGAGAGAAAATAATGAAAATTAAATGCATTTTACCTGCACACAAAGAGAGCACACTATAAATAAACAATTTAATTGCAATTTTTACACAAACGAAAAATAAAACAAAACAAAAATTGTTCGTTCGTTTTCTTTTTATAAAAATAAAAATTTTTTAATGTTAAAAAAGAAATAATAAAGCCCGTGTGCAAACTAAAATACAATTTTACAGGTGACTCACGCGTACGTGTGTGGTGTGGGAACATAAATTCGGGGATTTTTTTTTTGTATTTTTTGGTTTGGTTGCTTTTGAATAATAAAAGTTGATTAACCCTAATCAAGTCAGGAAAATTTTTTACAAATCCAGTCAAAATGTGTCTCAGAGGCACATATAAAGAATTTACACATTTTATCAAATTTTTTCTTCTCAGTTACATAAATCAAATATTATTTATTTATTTTCGCATTTTAAGCAAACTAGAACTTTTGAACAATGCTCGTTGCAAGTATTTTTGTGGCAAATACTGCAAGACTGCTTACACATTCTGCATATCTTAAGTGGGCACATATAACATCTACGTCGCACATTTGTCTGCCTTGGCTGGTTTTAGAATTTATCCTCGTGTAGTAAGGAACGGACATTGGACAAATTGTTTTTATTTAATTTCAGAAAACTACGGCGTTTTAGATTTGGAACAACAAGTTCATGAATTAAATCTTTCAGAAATATCTTTCGTCGTAGTTGCTTTCGACTTTCGTTCCAATTTGGAAATTTATTTGTCCAAATAACAAAGGCTGCAATGCCTGAAATATCGATAAGATTGTAGAAGTGCACGAGTGGCCAACGATTTGTTTTACGTTTGACGGAAAAGCTATGTGCCATTTGATCAAGCGTATCTACACCGCCTTTTGTCTTATTATAATCAATAATAATTTCTGGCTTGTTTTTGTTGTCAGAATTTATCTTTGAATCGTAATGTAGTGATGAGAGTAACAAAACTACTTTATTTTTCTTTGGACCATAACCTACAAGTGTCATATTTTTTCTGAAACCATGTAAGGATCTTCCCGTTGGTTTTGTTTTGGCTGCTAGAAAATCAGGCGGAATGCATTTTTTATTTTTTTCGCAATGTGCCAACGCATGTTAGACCTTTTGAAAACATTCGTTCTACAAATTCAAACGAAGTAAGAAAATTGTCGAATATGATGTTTCGATTTGTTTTTGCAAATGGTTTGCACAGTTCTTCAACAATTCGCTCACCGACATTTTTCCTTTTTTTAGGACCTTGTCCTAGATAAGGAATTCCATCCAAGAAGAGGATACCGAGTTTCTGCATCACAAATCCAAAAAATTTTGAAACCATATTTGTCCGGCTTTGATGGTTTGTACTGTCGAAAGAACACTCGTCCTCTAAATGGCACCAATCGCTCGTCAATTGTCAAATATGGACCAGGTTTATATGACTGTAGCAAGTTCCAATTGATGTGTTCCCCAATATCGCGAATAGGAGCAAACTTTTCCTTTGCTTTGCGTTGGGACCGTGTAGATTGGTCATCAAATCGAATACGGCGCAGTATTGTTACGAACCTGTGTTTTGGCATGCAGGCTCGGAAGATATTGCAACCAAATAATGGGTGCCAGAACTCTTCGTAACTCATTATACCTTGTTTGTTTAGTCCAGCATTAAATAATAGACCGATAAAAGATTGTATTTCGATGTGGTCTACTGGCTACTAGTTAGCGTTGCCATATGTGCCTCATAGACACATTTTGACATGATTAAGAACATTTTTGATTGAAACAAAATAAAAAATAAAAAAAAATTAATTTATTACTTGAAATTTGTAAATTCTAAAGAACACAATTGAAACTAGGAATTCAAGAAGCAGTAAGAACGAGAACCTTTATTTAAGGAAGTTACTACATGATAAAGTGAAAAATGTGTCTGAGAGGCACATGTTGACTTAATTAGGGTTAAAAGTTAAACAAAAAAGGAGGAATAAAAACTAAAAAAATTGTTTTAAAACACAAAGTTTTTGTTTCACGCACGTTTTAACAAAAATTATTAATTGAAGAACAAAAACAAAAAAAAAGAGAGAAAAACTCTTCTTTTACACGACTACACTCACCGTAAATGAAGCAGCGCAACCGTATCGGTATGCCGTTGAGCTTTCAATTTCCTATTTGCCACAAAAATCTTTTCTTTCCTGTATTTTATATTGAAAAACACAAGCATTTCTAAGAAAATTTCACCAAAAATTTTTGTTCAAAACTTAATTTAGCATGAAACTACGATACATAAGAGGGTGTTTAAATTATAAAAGTTTTCTTCTGCTTTTAAATAAATTCGTATGAGTTTTGGAGAAAGAGAAAACCGCCAAAATGTACTCTTTCCATAGAAGATACTAAAAATTTTAAAATTATTATTAAATTATATGTATATGTATCCATGTATTGTAAAGGGTGTTTTTTATAGAGCTATAGAACTTTAAGTTGCAATAAAACAACGGTGGATTATTCGATTGACAAAGTCAAAGTGGTATGAGCTGCATGGCATGTAGTGCCGTTTTATTGTTGCAACAGGTAATTAATTCGACCTATTTGGATGGTGTAAGTATTAATTAGTCACTGTGTATTCTGAGCATGAAAATTCAGTGTGATGTTCGCTGAAAACAACATATTTTTAAGTATCGAAAGAAGCGTTCAAGTGCCTCGGTTTCATAAGACAGCGCATGCAATGTTTCACTTGATTTGATCATCTTACTATTTACATCACTTATACCCGACCGAGAATGGAATACAAGTGTCATGTAAGGGCCCGTGCCACAACGTCTATTTTGAAACTCCTCAACCGCGTACTGGAGTGAGCGAAGGTGCTCATTAATGACAGTGGGAAATCCAACGTTATTGATTCATTGGAGCATCATAGCACTATGGCTTGTGTTTCACTGTTCTGTCGCTACTCTTTTAAATTTTGGTTTTGCGAGGACTTCTTTCCAAGCATACGTTTGTGGTCGCACACTGCAATATAGGTAGAATTCGTTCTATAGCCAGACTATTCGTATGTGGAACTCTTTACCTATAGAGGTCTTTTCTGTCGCTTAGAATATAAAAAGAATAAAATCTAATGCTCACAAACACTACTCCCTCTTCCCATAATCTATTTCCCTAATTCTAACATAATGCACTGCATCAAGCATTGGTCTTAGTGCTCACCATTGGTAGCAATGCTCCAGCCATCGTCATTTTTAGAGACAAAGAAAAAAATGGCCTTTGGATCTCATGTGGATTCGACAATTTAATATGTTGTAGGATCAGTTGCCAACTGCTCGAGTGTCCATTCACCAATTATACGTCATTGTATATGGCCGTCCATGGTGATTTAGCAAAACAAATGGAATTGACAGATGTAGCTTCAATAAGATTGTAGTTATCGACTGTCAAAGTTTGAAAGTTGTTGTTGGAGAACCCTTTACAAATATATGTACTATATAAATCATTTAGGGACCTTTGGACACAAGCCAAAATTGTCCAATCTCCCATATTGGAATATAACGAAGAAAGGAAAATGTTGCTCATAGAAGTCACTGCCATAAAAGGCAACAGAATACTTATTTTAATGATAATTAATCATAGGCATTAGGTAGGATGGACAGAAGAGATATATAACCCGACCTCACATTGTGTTTTCCATATGACATTAAGCAACCGACCGTCTTAAAACAAAGTTGTAAAGTATGTGTTCTAAGGATTAGAACGTTCAATGACACCTCTCGATCATGTTCATAAAACTAAAATATTCAAGCGAGATAGGAACCCACGAATATTACATGGAAATAGATGCAACTTGTCCAGTGTTCGGACGCAAAACAGATCATAATAGGAATCAATTAAGTCCACAACAGAACCTAGTTATGCTCAAAACATTATAATAAACGAATGGAGCGTTCACAGATGTCAGGTCAGCTAAATTGTACAGAGAGTGCTTCCATAGAAATCTTTCTTTGTATACAGACAACACTGAACAATGACAGACAATTGACATTGAACAATTGCCTCATTTTCCATTATATCAGTGCTATTTCTATAAAAGTTTCGAAATGGAAGACGTAGTATTTTTACGTGAACAGCCCAATGATAATGCTCGTATTATTTCAGAAACTTCAGTTTATTCCTCATATATAAGCCCCGACTGATCCTCCATCACTATTAATATTGCTGAGGTATGAAGTACAGTATTTTGAAATAACGGGTGATTTTTTAGCTGTTATCTTTTTGGCAACACTGGTTTAAACAGCTCACGCACGTTTCGTGTTTTGTTTCACTGTCGAACATCTTCAGTTTGGTCTATAATTTAACCAGGAATCGTCTTACAAAGGAACAACGCTTGCAAATCATTGAATTTTATTATCAAAATGCGTGCTCTGTTAAGAAAGTTCATCGCGCGCTTCTTCCATTTTATGGTCAGTTTAATCGACCCACTGAAGCGGCTATTCGGGCTATTGTGACTAAATTTCCCACCAAATTTACATTGTTGGGCATTAAACCACCAACACGCTTACGAAGAGTGCGAACTGAAGAAAATATCGCAGCTGTATTGGCCAGTGTTAATGATGACCATCAATTATCGATTCGTCGCCGTTCGCAGCAATTGGGCCTCTGTTACTTAATAATATCAAACTTTTTTTGCCCAAAATGCAAGAGCTTGACTTGCATGACTTGTGGTTTCAACAAGACGGTGCCACATGCCACACAGCACGCGTAACAATGGACTTATTGAGAGGCGAGTTCGGTTAACATTTTATTTCACGTTCGGGACCGTTCAATTGGCCGTGCGATTAACGCCTTTAGACTATTTTTTTTGGGGTATGTTAAAGCTCATGTCTATACAGACAAACCCGCTTCAATTGACGCATTGGAAGACAACATTGAAGGATTTATTCGTGAGATACCGGCCGAAATGTTGGAAAGAGTATGCCAAAATTGGACTAAGCGGATGGACCATTTGAGGCGCAGTCGCGGTCAACATTTGCATGAAATAATCTTCAAACATTAAATTATATGGACCGTACTATCGATTCAAATAAAGATTTCATGCATTTTTCTGAATTTTATGTGTGTTTTTTTTTAAATTTTCCTATAGCTCTTAAAAAATCACCCCTTAGTAGAGTGGAAATATGTTCCAACAAATTATATCTCCGTAAAGTTAACTCTAAAATCTTCGATCCTCTCTACTTTTATTGCCATTAATGGTTTAAGACAACCATTAAAGCCTTGGTAGGAGTCGGCCAAGGTACAGCGTTGATTAGTAAAGCGGGCAATAATGAAACTTTAATACATAATCAATCTCTTACTGCAACTTTATGATTGCCTCCCATGGCTAATTTTGGGTAAGATAGCTGTTGACCTTGACTACCAATTCGAATAAATTAGGTTCACAGTCGAGAAAAGAGGAAATAATTTTCAGACTGGTTTTCAATTTAAAATGTTAGGAGACCTCAACCTCTAAAAACATACAAATAATTTTCGCAACAATCTGCTCAAGAAGTACATTTAGTTTTTAGTAATGCAATTTATTTTCAAACTTCTTAGGCCCATCACGGGTCGGCAGACGTCATAGAAAGATTATTACGAGAGGGATTGAAACTTCTTAAATTTTGAAAACTAAGATGAAAAGTTGCCTCGTCTCCAAATTCAACAGGACCGCATTTTTGCATATCTCAGTATAACTGTGTTCGTTTATGATAACTGAAGTCTCAAGATCTTGACAGTAATTATATACCATTTCCATTTATCATTTTCTTATGATGCATAGACGTCTATGCCTTATAATTAAAATAAATATGTCATTATAAGAGCTACAATGTGTGTTCAATGCCCAGCCCTGACATTTTGAACAACCCGAACTATAAAAAAGTATTTGCTTAGACGACTTCTCCTCAGCAGTCCTTTGGCTAGAACTTCGAGAGTAAATAAAATTGAAAAGTTTTTTAAACTTATCGTTTGGAGACGATGCCCAACTGTAGGCCACGCCTTTCATGGATAAAATTATTGCACTTCACATGAGTGGTATGAGAAGATAGGTTGTTTTCCTGACTAAAGAGTTGTAGTGATCAACCTTGATGAAACATGAAACATGATGAAATTTTTTTCTTCTTCTCCTGACTCTCGAAGGGGTCGGAATTTCAGCATTTTAACCAAATGCATTAAATTTAGAAATTAATGTGACCTGATTTAACTTCATTACATACATACAATATAACCAAGAAATTTAACTCATACAATCAAGTGCTTTTTTTATAACTATTTCCTATGCAATCATCCATCATTTTATGAACAAAAGTTATGTTTTCAAATTTAATTTTATTCTAACAAAATTTCATTAAAAATCTTTGAAACAACGAAAAAAATGGAGAAACATTTCCCCAAATCCATATATCCATTTACAGTTGTATCGTTTAGAGTGTATGTCCGCAAACAACAAAATAAAAAAAGAAAATAAAAAAATTGCGAAAAATAAATAAATACAAACAAAACACGAGGCATTAGTCATGCTTTACTCAGTAAACGTTCCAAAATCAAAATGTCATGTGTCAGATACAACTTGAGCTGAAAGTCTAGTGACTGGAACATGCAGTGATTCGTGTAAAACAAAAGTAGACACACAATCAAATATAGCCACAAATCTATTTCTATTTTACGATCAGAAATGTGCTCAAATATTTGATTCAGTGTTGCTCAATTTTCATGTTGTTTAATTATGTGCTGCAGATTCGAAAAAAAACCAAAATGAATACGAAAGGGAAAAATATGTCTCGTATTTCTCTACTTTTTTGCATTATTTAGGCAGAAATACGTCAGTCACATTGTAAAGTAGAGAGCAAACAAATAGCAGAGTTTTTTTTTCTGGTTAATAGCACAGAAAATTCTTAAAATTCTTAAAATTAGGAATCGAACCCACGACTTATAATTGTTGACTTCTTCTTGGATTCTAAGGAAATCTAACAGAGTTATATCATTTCAAGTCAAGGAAATATGGTAACTATGTTTTATACTCAGTTTAAAGCAATAGAAGAAAGTGGGGTAAAAAAGCCGATATTCTTGGCGTAAATTTCTAAAGTGGTATACCAATTGAAAAATAATTGCTTACCTTTCCTTTCGAAAGTATCTTCTATTATCAGAATGAATTTGAACACGAGATTTAAATCCAACTCGCGTGTATTTTTCGAGCAAAAGCATATGCCATCGACAGATGTGCTTAATTCAACTTGGATTGGAGGTACAAAAGGTAGGACATAATGCATTCAAGCATTCGGCTTGTAGGAGCTTAAATAAGAGATAATATATGACCGTCTGGGCTAGGTAGGGTCCCAGGTCATGCATGAATTATCGGCAATGAGGAAGCAGACTAGATTGCAAAGAGGAGGGCTTCCAGGCCGTTGATGGAGACAGAATCCTGCTGTTGACTCTAATTAAAACAAGTGGTTTTAAGGCAACCAAAACTTTTGTTGTGTTGACGTATTAGACGTGAGACCACGGTTCATATCACAGCTCAGACATTGCCAATAAAACGAAAAAATATTTCTTCGGCGACAGTCTCTCAGCTGATCACTGACAAAAACTCCTGATAGTAAATAAAATTGTCATGAAAAAATTTCTACTAAATCTTTCGTTCGGCGTTAACTGCTCATGTATAAAATTAACACTCACAACTTAAGTGGTATGAGAAGCTAGGTCGCAATTATGACTGAAGGGTTTTGATGACCAGTTATGTACGTATGTATCTATTCTGGAAATATAGGAAAACAATTAAAAAAAAAATTATATTTTGACAATGGTTTACATCTTTCATTTCAATATTCATTGTCGATGAAATCTCTTTGAATTATGTAGCTCCTTAAACTATTATTATGGTGTTATTGCGACTATTATGGTGTTATGGTGTCCAAGATGATATAATGACTATAAAGACGGATGCTGAATAATTTCAGTATCAAAGTATATTGTATAGCCATATGCATATATGTATCTTCTGAAAGGAAAGCGTCAGTCATTTAAGAAATGAATGAATTCGGATATGAAATTTGCATTCAACTTTACGAAGAGCAAACAAGCGATTTCACGTAGACTTGAGGAGGCCATGATTTGCGTCTCCTCTCCAATTGACTTTAGTTAATCGCAAACAAATAACATAAAGAGGACAGGATTTACTTTAAATCTAGACAAAAGTGATATTAGGAATCTCATGACAGCCACTGGCCCCAAAGTGTACACTTTGAATAGTTGAAAATTATTTACAATGATATCTGCCAACGCGTTGATAACGAGGAAGAAGATGAGAATACTTAGCACCTCTTCTACCTCTAGTGAGGAATTTGGTCCCGTCCTCCTCAATAAGCGTAGCGAAGCTTCTAATATAGCCATGCCAACTGCTTCGAGAACACTACAGTGATCAATAAGTCAGCCTATAAAAAGTTTAATACCAGAAGCTTTATTAATTCGAATTGGAATCCTCCAGATCTGTAGACCATAAGTCCCTAGTTGGCATTTTAACATCACACCATTTTAACATCACTTCGAGAGCAAATAAAATTGCCATGAAAAGTTTCTCAAAAATCTGTCGTTCATGGTTGACTTTAAGCTGTAGATCCTGCCTCTCATGTATAAAATTAACGCACACAACATAAGTGGTGTGAGGAGCTAGGTCGGATTCCTGACTAAAGGGTTGTAGTGACCAATTATGTGTGTATGTATGAGCCTTACTGGCACCTTCAATAGAATGTCAGAGGGGAGTCAAATGAGTACAACAAAAACTAAGTTTAGCAAATAATAATGGTTGGAGTGGAACAGAGCACACTGGTGATCAGGATAGCTGACTGTTTGCATAATCTGTCTATCAGTAGTCAGTGGCATTGGTGTTTTCACATAACCCCCCAAACATATACACTATACCATGCAATGCTAGTTCCGCCATCATTTCGATCGATCCAGATTTTGCCCTACGGTCAGGTGTAAAGCGCTATTGTCGCTTTCTAAGTCCTTTCATTGTTATGCTTCCAAGAGAGCTTAGGATCTAGAATAACGCTTAAATATTTTACCCTCTTGAATAAGAATACGGTGTTTAAAAGAAATTTTAACAAGAAATTGCTTAGAAGAACTTTTCAAACAGCTTAAGCCGTTTTCTCCACTACTGTTCTACCAACTACATCCATAAGAACATATTAAATGTGTACTTAGAAGCGTTTGGTGTGTAAGTACATGTTTACACAGAAGTACAGTTTTTCAAATAGATAAACTAATAACTATATGTAGTTGAATATAAGAGTGTAAGTGTGCATGTGTGTGTGTTAGAAATTGGGAAAATATATCAGAAGTTACTTTTGGGCTCATCGTTAAATAAGCAACGGAAAACAAATCAAGAGAGAATAAATAAAACCACATACACCAACACCCTCTCTCTCTCGCTTTCTCTCATATAAGTACGAGTATGTATATGCATTCATTTACAGTTACAAAAACCGATATAAAATGTTCGTTTTCACTCATAAAAAAGTTAATGCCGACGTGTAAGTTTGTTTCCATATGTGTGTGAGTGTGCATGTGTAAGTGCGGGAGAATAAGCCAGAGTATTTACGTTCCCTTAAGTAAAGAGTTTCTTTTTATGATGCCACTGTTGTGATTGCTACGTTTACAATTGCTGTTGCTGTGGATGTTGCTGCTACTGCTACTGCTACTACTGCTGTTACGACTACAATTTTGAAGTTGTAATGTCGGTTTGTTGGTTGATTTTACGTTTAATTTTTTCGTTGTAAATTTTGTTGCTGTTCGGTTTTATATTTCTGCTTCTGCTTGTGCTTGTGTTGTTGTTGTAAACAAAATTAAAATGACATTTTCAACAACTACCGCTTTAACCAAAATAAACTTGATAATATATGTGATTATTTTAATCTCTGTTGTATTAAATACACTGTGTATACACAATGTTTCATTGTAAGTCTACATGGGTATGAGATAAAGAAACTTAAACACACACACATACAAATAGCAAATGATGTTATTTTCCTGCCTGTAAGAGTATGTACGTTTGGGTATGTGTAAAACAGCAACTGTTAAATTAAATATACATGACCATTGAGAATTAAATTATTCACCTTTAATAAAGTTGTTGCTTCATACGGTGTTATACACTTACAAGTAAACACGCACATACATACGTACATACATACATGAATGGATGGGTAAATACAGACTCATAAATACATATTAATACAGTGTCTTACGCGTATACACAAACCGATAGAGAGAGAGAGAGAGAGAGAGAGAGGTAGACGGACAGACAAAAACTAAAGAAAATTAATGTGAAATTGTATTTTTAAAATGAGCCTGGCTTATGTATGCGGTAAATATAAGCATGTACTACAACCTTAAAACAAGTGTTCAAGATACAATCGGCTGGCCAAAGCCGACTATTAGGCGACATACATACGTACATATACGTAAACAATTAGGATGAAGGGTTATTTATGCACGTTTGCCTTTATTTCCTGTAAATGGCATGATTTATTGAACAAACTTTTTGATTTTTTATATAAAATTGTGTGAATAATTTGTGGACTAAGTTCCACCACAATTATGTAAAATTAAAAAATAAAATGAATTATACAAAGATATCTGGTAACTTAAAAATTTGATTTTGGTTACTAAAAGAAGTATAGGAAAATTTCCCTGTCTTTTAAGCTCTTCTTACGGATAACAGTTCTCTGAAGCATCAATAAGATTATAGCCCATGCTGTCAAGAAAAGAATCAATAACGCTTAACCAGTTGTATTTCGTGAACTATGGCCCTAGCCTTCATAACAATGTAGTGGAATACAGTAATGATCATTTTTTCGTAAAGCATGACAAACTACGTCACAGTACATTTTAAGTTGCCCTGCGATACAAAGGTTTTTTTTTTTATTATTGATTTAACAGGACTGCATTCTTTCCTCAATGACCCTTGATATCGCATTAGGCGTTACATGATAGTAACAATAGTTACAACCTCTTAGCAAGTTTAAGTTTACTTACTTACTTAATTGGCCATTAACAACCCGTCCTGCCTTAATATATCCTTGCCTCTGATCTTGAGCGCCTTCGACATTTGATCACACCAATCGATCCTATCGATCGTCCTCTTTGCCGACTTCTGCAAATATCGGCATCAAAAACCCGTCTCGCCAGAGCATGCTCTTCCATTCGAACAGCTCGGCGGATCCAGCGTAGCCGCTGGATGTTTATACGATGCAGAACAGCCACGTCGTTGAGGAGCTCATACAGCTCTTTATTGGATCGAACGCGAAACTCATCACATCTTCGATCTTACGTACGACTTTTCTCTTGAATACCCTCAAGGCTTCTGTGTCAGTGTTTACTAGTATTCATGCCTCTGCACCATAAAGAACTATGAGGAGGATGAAAGTCCTATAGACTATTAGTTTTGTCGTACGAGAGAGGTCTCTGCTTGTCAATTGATTATCGAGACCATAGTAGCACCTATTTACAAAAGTGTGCCCGCGCTTGATCTTCAGATTGAAATCATTTTTGGTGAGAATGGCGGATAAACAAATTCCTTGACTGTATCGAAAGTACATTTATCGGCCGTAACCTGGGATCTAAGACGCCGCATGTCGCTACTTGTCAACAACATTTACATCTAGGCCCATCTTAATAGACCCCCGTTCTATAACAAATAAAATTTGCTTTACTTGAGGAAAGACTCTGGGTAGACACATTCACCAAAAAAAAACTGAACTACTAAGGGACTTAAGTGAGGATCAGGCTGCCCTATGCATTCACAGAAGCATTGAAATAGTACATACCTACATACATACATAAATGGCCATTACAACCCTTCAGTCAGGATTACAACCTTGCATCTCACACCACTTGCGTTGTGTGTGTTAATTTTTTTATACATGAATGGCGGACCTACAGTTTAACGTCGACACCGAACGACAGATTTTGAGAAACTTTTTCATACTCTCAGAGTTTTTTATTTAAATTTCCTACAGAAGGCTCTAGAATGCAAAGTAAAGTAGATAAAGGCATCCTGATTGTAATAATGTTACGCAGACCGTCGCTAAGGATAAGGCTGCAGAGGAATCAACGAAGATAACTGCAGACAGGAAGTTATTTTTAACAACCAGTAATCTTTCAGCTTACTGCATTGCGAGCTTTCTTGGAACTACTCAGCTATCTCCTTTTTCTTGTTACGTCCCATTGCTCTCTGTGGATTTCATTTTTATTACGATTCTTTTCTTTTAACAGAAGAAAATTAAAGTCTATTGTTCACTGCCATGTATGTTTTGGTGATCCTTGTGCTCTGTTGACTAGTGGGTTCCACTTCTACCGTCAGGGTGAATACTAAATGAAAATGTTTATCGACTTGTTCTTTCATTAAACGAACTTTGTCTCAGGTCGACAAGGTCAATGGAAATCATAAGAATAAATCAAGGAAAAGTATGTCCAAATCTGTGGGAAATAACAGTGGTCACTGGACCTTGATAAACTCGCAAATTATTTTGGCATAAGCAATTACAATTTCCGCCACAGGACCAATGGAGAAGAATGACAATTAACGAAAGTATGCAGATTTTTCTGAGATTTAATAACGATTTCTGCGTAAACATGTGTGCAAGAATATTAAATGGAACCTTTTAATACTCACGGAAATATTTGAAAATCGTATTTTGGATTATAAGGTGAATTTTAATCAAATAGAAAACAAACTGTTTCTTAAAACTACTTTAAAATGTCATTCTAAGTATTATAATATCAGAATTTAAGGTTCCTTAAAGTTACAGCGGAAGCACAAGACATCACTACCACTTTTCTGCTCTGTAGGGTATAAAATTGCTTATGACTTCAAATAAATGGCAACGAGATCCTTTGAAACCGCAACAACAACAACATGATAAAGACATAAATAAAAACTACAACAACAACGCACACACACACCCACACACTGTGGCGAGTATATTATATTAAAATTATTACTTTTGAATATAATTTTTAAATCATAATAATAATAAAGCGAGTAATAAAGAGCGGGAGACGACACTTTTTAAACTCAAAGGCCACACATCATGATTTAACAATCGTTGTCGTCGTCGTCGTCGTTGCTTACATCACATTCACACACAGAATCCTCCTCTCCATGGCAGCAACCGCAGTTTAAAGGAAACAAATGGAAAAAACGGTAAAAATTTTCAGTTGAATGCTTCCGTAATGTACTCACTGCTCGTATGCGTGGTGCGTGCATAAGTACAGGAGCATTTTTATGCATAAACTTACCTTTTTTAATATTGATTCATACACATTCTCGTCCTTTTCGTTTCCCACTTCAAAATGAAATTATAAAAAAAATTTTTTTTTTTTTTTTGCAATAATTTTCATATGAAAAGTTGCGGTTGGAATGAAACCAAAGCGAAAAAAAACAAGAAAATAAATCTTATTGTAAAACAAATTAATTTTAAAATACGTAAAAGAAAATTCATTCTCTTTCACTTCTATGGAGGAAGTCATTTGCAAGCTAGGGCAACTGAAAACCTGAATAATATTGATAAATTCCAGGAATATAAAATTGTTTTTTTTAATTCGAGGAGTGGTATAATAATTATCTTATTATCTACTCAAAGCAGTCTATGTAAGGTTATAAGTAGGTACTTGAACAGAAATCCAAAAGGCACCAAATACACACTGGTGTTCAGCTATTTACGGACAACCATTGCCTCATCTGTGTAAAGGGAAATTCTCAAAAACCCGTTAAATTTAACATGTGCTTTAACCTATGTATATACAATATGCATGAAGATTTCATTTTTTCAGATTGTTAACAGATTTAAATTCAATTAAAAATCTTCGGGAAGATATTAAAAGAGCTTGGAGAAAAAAACTAATAAAATAAAAACTATAGGCTGGGCCATCTATCGTCTTAAATTAGAAACATCAGTTATTTCGACTCTTGAAATACTTATCTCATTCTTTTGTGCCACAAAACTCAGTATATTATCTCCACTGAGCGTAATGAATCGATTTACACTTGAGAAATGTTGGGATTTATTCGGCCAACCAAAAACTGCAGCCTCAACAGTTCTCTGACATGGATTACCTAAGCTTTTATTGCAAAATCTAGCAAAATCTGTCACAGCTATGTGACATGCATCTTCGTCCACATACAAGCCAACTGGGCCAAATAATCATACGGATAATATTTAGTTTGATTGTCTTAACTTAGGTTGGATAATCTGGAGACCATAAAGAGGGTTTACTAAGCGTGAATATTGAATGACGGCAATTTGTGACAGTCTTTCTAGTTCACTTAGTATATAATGTACTCGTATCAATATTCCCAGGATCGATGCTAAAGAAGAATTGAAACTTTCGACATAAAATTAATGAGATATGGCTACAGTTACGTCATAAAGTTTAAAAAAGTTTTATTTAAAGCATCGCCGGCTCATAAAATTTTGTTGTTCATACATGTTTGGTTTTTTATACGATTAACGCTCAGAGAAATAGGCTTCATTTAAACCCTCTAAATGCAAGTTGAAAAACGCATAGACTTCTCACACTCATATCTGAAATATTTGGCAGTACCTTGAGTTCTTTTTATGTGTTGCAGCTCAGATTGATAAGTATCAGTTGTGAAAATAAGTCATCTCCTTTTATTATTTCTGCAAATAATTGCAATTGTTATGACATTTGTTATGTATGGTCACATTCCTTAACGTCGTTTTTATGCAAAACATTTCTCTGGAATACTGGATTGGTTCTAAAACATACTTTGCTTTGAGTATGCATTTAAGAAATCGGCCGTAGCTATTGGGAAGCAGCAAGGAGATAGTACAGTTTGTGGACACTAGTTTTAATATATTCATATCGTATGTGACAGAATTTTGTTATTGTTATTAAAATTTAGCATGTTCATATCTCTAGCTAAAAAATGTAATCGTATTACTTTGCACTGCTCTTTGTCGGAACATTTTAGGGCGCCACTAGTGGACTTCGTTATAAAGCTACAATTACTATAATGTGTGGCTTTTCCACATGTGTTTATGGTGCAGAATCTACTATTTCATAGTGTGTTGCTTAGTTACAAGCAGTAATTGGTAGTGCGACATATGTCGTACCATATCAGGTTTTGCAGTCATATGACAACATCAACTTAACGCAGTGTCATAGAAGTTAGGTCGTGATCCTGACTGATCAATTATGTTATGCATATGTATGAGATGCTATCCTCATAATCTGTTTATTTTTAATTCTTTAAAACCTCTTCAATGATGTTGGTCAGCTTATTTACATAACCGCAGTGTATATTGATTTTTGGGAATATGCCGTCAGCGTACGTCAATTCGACGGGGTTATAGTGCAGATGCTAGGATATATGTAAGTAAAAGTTGTTGGTGTGGCTGTCGCAAAATAATATACACGATAACTGTTTGGAGTATGTTAAAATATCTTGCTTTCGGAAACAAGAGCCTTTTTAACAGTGAAGTAGTTTACCAAGTGGCTCAATAAATGGATGCCAGTCCTTTTGTCATAAATGAGAACTTTTGGTTTTATCTGTAACAGCATAGAATGCTGAACACAGATTCCACAGCACCATTCCATTGTGAGAATTGTGCTCCATTTTCGGAAGGAAATAAGCAAAGAAAATAATAAGAAGATTAAAGAAAGAGTGAAGAATACTGCATTCAATACTTCAAAAAATGGTCATCAGCACATTCTTCCGGGTTGACTTTATTTGACATCCAAAAATTCAAATTATCCGCAGTAGAAAGTAGTTGATAGGGCAGGATAGGCTGCCTACAGACAGAAAATAAATAAATAAATAGAACAGAACTTGTGGATACCCATGAATTTAGTTTGAACCCAGCCTATTCCATTAAAAACATATACATATACATACATAATTGGTCATTACAACCCTTCAGTCAGGATTACATTCTAGCTTCTTACATCACTTACATTGTGTGTGTGTTAATTTTATACACGAGTGGCGGGACCTACAGTTGAAAGTCGATTGCGAGGTTTTTGAGAAACTTTTAAATGGCAATATTTTATGTACTCTTGGAGTTTTTGCCAGAAATCTGCTGCCGAAGAAATAGTTTTCATCTTTCGTTCTGTTAGAGGTGTCTGATCTGGGGTTTGAACAGTGACCTCATGCCACATTTCCTACTAAACTAGGGCCACTATGAACCTTTGTAGAACGAAAATGAAGATGGAATTCAAAATGCGCTTTCACTTTGCATTTTTAAATTAAAAAAAAAAAACTAAACAAGTATAATTTAAAAAGCTTAATTGGCTTAAAATTGTGTGTTGCTTAAGCAAATACCAAAGGTCCACCATTCGTCATATACATAAATAGGAAATGGATTTCTTTTTCAAGTGGTTGGAAGTTTTCCCATGCATTATGTAGGCGTAAGGTGCACATAGAATGTAAAACAATTAAGAAATACTTTTCGATTCTTGGTAAAAAGTTTCAATTGTAAATAATATTTTCCTAGAGCATTTCCTGGTATATATTACTACATGATATATTGCCAGAACAGAGAACACCTGGTACCGAAAATGTTAATTTACGACTGCTGCTGCTGCTGCTGCTACTTTAAAAAACTTTTCATTTTTGTGCCACATGTCTTGATTACCTAAAGCCTATTTGCTTAAGTGATGCAAAGAAAGTCATGGTTGAAGAAGAAACCCAATATTTATTGGCAGTATTTAAGAAAAAGTCGTATCAAAAATGTAAATCATGTCTTATGGCAGCTCGATTTACGCTCTCCGTTCTCAAAAAAGAAAAAAAAAGAAGAAACGAAAAACGAAAAATAAATAAAAACTCATGCTCTTACGTGCGTGTGGCTTTTAAGTCATAAAAATTCGGCCTTTTTCGGTTTAAATAAAAATACATGAGATATGAAATATCATATTTACATACACACAGGTAAACACATATACAAACATGACATACATTACTATATTTTATGAGCATATTTGATTTAATGCCGTGCGTACAACATTTAAAAAATATTAACTCCTCCTGTAATCGGCTGTATTATCAAGAGTGCGTTATAAAATAGGATTTAATTTGAAGTCCATAAAAAACGGTAATACAACATACATACTCGTATATAGATTTTGACCATTATTGGGTTATCTTCTCATTGCAACGAATGAGTAAATTTTACGTAAAGTTTGTGAATTTTTAAAAAATGCCAGTCAAACGAAAAATATGGCGAAAATGTTTCAAAGATTATGTTGTAAACATCATGCGTGCCCTGCCAAAAAATAAAAATAAAAATAACCGATGATTTCTATTAAATATTCCAATTTTTTAAGGCACCTTTTAAATGGCAAATCAAAATACAAGTCTTCTTACACGTATGTACGTGTAGTACGGTATTGGGTTTCAGTTCAATTGTATTCCTATGGTTTTTCTTGTTAATGCCGTAGTTAACAGTGATACGGATTAATATTAAAGCCAAACACTGTTTGTACACAAAACCGATACTCATATATGAGTTTATGGTTACAGTTGAGGCGAAGTAATTAGAAATTTTGAAAGCGAAAAATTATTTATGGAATGCCCCACACTATTGCTTAGGCAGAATATTGAGTTCATTCACAAAGCTTCTCCTCCTATCTCATTTTACTTCTTACCTTGTTTCATACATACATACATAATTGGTCATTACAGCCCTTCAGTCTGGATGTCGACCTAGCTTATCACACCACTTATGTTGTGTACGTTAGTTGTATACATGATTTACGGGACCTACAGTTTCAAGTCGATTCCGAACGACAGGTTTTTGAGAAACCTGTCATGGCAATTTTTTATTTACTCTCAGGGTTCTGGACAGAAATCTGCTGAGAGGAAGTCACCAAGGAAACATTTTTTCGTATTTAATTTTGTTGGAGATGTTTGACCCGGGGGTTTGAACCGTAGGTTCACTCCTAATAAGCCAATACACTAGCTACTAGGCTACGGCGACTTTAATTCAGTTTCGTTAATCAAGTTTTTCCTGCTAAAATGGTGATTAATATATTGTAGCTGGCCAACTATCGTCGCCTACCTGTATATACATGTATGTATTGTGTTGCTGTGTAAAGTATAGTGGTGAAGTCCTTAATCTTACTCTCAAGAATTGACGATGGCTTCTCGAAAAATCATTACTAGGGGAATTAAAGGTTATTTTTAAAAACGAAAACCATGATGATAAGTTTTTAATTTTTTGTCTAGAATAGAACCTGAATTGCTCTTGTTTGCAGTCAAGTACTTTACACACTGAATCTCTCGTTCTCAGAAACACACATTAACGTTCCAGTCTTTTGTTTCCGCTACTAGTGCCGTCTCCTAAATATTTGAAAATTGTGCAAAGACAGGGGAGTGCCAGTATTGCTAGCATTTACTTTTGGAAGCATAAAATATTTCTATTATGGCCAAGGCTTGATGTATGCTGAACGTAAAGTCTGCTCAAATTCAAAGGAACACATTCAGCTTGGTGGTTGGAATCATTACTGGACATTGCATTATAGCACCCATGCAAAGCGCATTGGTCTTAGGCATATGACAAGTATTTTCTACAAGATCTACAAAGATGCGAAATTGTTCTTTACTTCTTAGGTAAATGCATGACGCTGTGTTGGTGAATGAGTAAGCACTCTAGGCAGACGATTAATATGATCATACGAGTATGGGCATTATGAGTTGATGCTACTGCGTTAGAAGTTCTGAATGCTTCTAAGACTAGGAGAAATCGACGACTGTATTATTACAATTAGTCATGCGTGGTCTACGTGAGCTAGTCTCATAATATTCGATTGACATTTACTTCTACCTTCTGTATCTAAGTTCGCTTGGTTTGTATCAGATGGTGTTGCTATAGCATGCCTTTATAATATGCCTACAATTCCTGGCGAGTATTTTCCTGCTATCCTTATGAACTTAGTCTTATCAATGTTCTTCTCTCAAAAGTCTTTCGCCTCCGATTCCCAAGTGGCGTATATGCCCAAAGGCAGTGTCTTTTGTAACTATTTGGAGATTTGTAAGATGGATACTTTGTTGATTTAATGAAAATCATTCTCTTCCTACAACCGACAAGGTTTGCATCGTATTTTTTGTATCAGCTTTCTCAAGTGGTTCAGCCCAATATGTTCATTTCCACCGTTGAATAATTTAATTTCATGCTCGAACATAACTAAATCGAAGAAGATCTGTCATCGCTTGGTGTGACCAACTGGCGAAGGCGCTAAAGTAGTACAGGCGCCTGGAAAGTTGGCAGGTGTTAAGGTAGTCCGAAATCCATTAATCGGGTTGTTAATGTCAATTAAGTATGTAAGTATACTTCAATAACTTTCGATGTGGTGTACTCGCTCTCCAGGGTTCTATTGACCCGTTTGCTATTAGTAAATACGGAAAAATGGCTGTTAATATACTTTTACTTGAATTACTTTATGACTGTCTTCAAAGCCTATTTAATACTACAATAGGCTAATAATTTCAGGGATAGTTACAGCTTGAACTGATGCAAACAAGATTCACACCAGACTTTGGCTTGATACATCAGTGAATGATATTCATGTAATATTTTCTGGTTGGTGTAGGGTATTTTTTAAAATATTTCCTGTATTTTTGATTCAAAACCGGTACTGAAAATGGTTCCAGGTATCGTGTATTCAAAAGAAGATCCTGATCCACACTACTTAAGATTTTAAAGTGACCGCAGTATCTGTATATCCTAACTCTCAGAACACACATACATGCATACATACATAATTCGTCATTACAAGCCTTCAGTCAGAATTACGATATAGCTTTTTACGCCACCCATGTTGTGTGTGTTAATTTCATACATGACTGGCAGGACCTACAGTTTAAAGTCGACTCCGAACGACATATTTTTGGGAAAATTTTTCATGGCAACTTTATTTATTCTCACAGTGACTCAGAACGTTCAGTATAACTGCTGCATACGCAGATTCTGGAAGTTTTCGAAGAAATCTTTTTCGTATTTCATTTTGTTCGAGATGTCTGGGGTTTGAACCGTGGCCTTACGGTCTAATAAGCCAAAACACAACCTACTAGACTAAGACGACTCAAGACGTTCAGTATAATTGCTTCATACTCAGATTCTGCTTGTGTCAAGTTGTTATGAAAATAATTCGTTATGAAAAGAAAATATTACTAATTAGTCTACAACAGCTGTAATTGTAAATAATATTTGTATTTATTAATACTTGGCCCGGCATGTGTATTAATGATATGATTATCATCCACACATACGTTTGTACAGAAATGTTTGTATAGGAAAGTTTATATAGCATAAGCTAAAAACCTATAAGTAGGCACACATCCGTATGTATATATTTACTTGTATTTATTTCTGTATGCGTCTATGTATGCGCATGGTTATATTGTATCATAGGTTATATTGTATTACGAGCATAATATTGTATTTGTACTCATATTGTTATAGTTTGTGGCTCTTTGTTAAATACTTTTTACTTACCGCACAATATTAACATTATTAACTTACCAAATGTCATTCACAATACTACCACAGATATATACATACATACAATAGAATGTACACACACATAGACACAGTAACATTAAAAATCATTGTGCAGAGTACGTACGTATATGAAATATTTTATGAGCCTATGATCCTTTTTATCCACCTATTCAACATCGAACATCGAATCGAACAGTGAATAGGCTTTCGTTCTCAATAATAATTTAAAAACATTTCCATTAAAGTAGCGACAACAATAACAATACAGGCGACTTAAACAATAAAAAAACCGCAGTTTCCATGAAATCGATTTGGTTTGAACTTAAATATAAGAGAAAATGGGCAAAAATAAAGCAGACAAATATTGGGAATTAAAAAAAATACAGATGGGAGGGGGGGAGTAAATTATTAATAACCACAATGATACTCATGAAATTTATCATTTAATACCTCAGTACTACTGACAAGCCCATATGGATACAATTGGAAATCAGAACAGAACAGAGAGAGGACTTAATAAAGAAAGTATTTTTCAGATATTTTGTAAAATTCTTTTGAATTGTTTCGGCGAATATTAATTTAATATCGCGCAGTACTGACTGCTAATTGGTTAAATTTCATAAAGGATACGAAATATTGTTTACTTGCGCGAACAGAAGTTGAAATATAAGCAATGGTCAGAAAATTAATTCATTTTTTCAATGTCCACAGCACTAGTATGCACAATGGATGCTAATTAAGATTGTATATCCCAGAGAACATTATTCAAGTATTCAGTGATGGATGCAGACCACACGATAAATTTCAATGTGGAATACTTTTGGAACAATTGAATTTTAGATTGTCACTTGTACTGCCCGATTATCGTAGTACTTTTCGTGCTGGAATAACGGAAATTAAGGCATTCAGCATTAAGGCACATAGAATTTATTGACAAAATGAGTCGAGCCAAAAGTGATTTGGGCAGTATCCAGAACTTCATAAAACTATCGCAATGACTGAGAAAAGCAAACAAGAAGTTGTAGTTGTAGGGGGAATAAGGGAAACTTTTCGTGGCAGTTTATTTTACTCCCAGAGTTTTTACCAGAAATCTGCTGAGAGAAAGGAGACGAAGGTATTTTTGTTTTATTTTTCGTTTTGTTGGACATGTCTGAGTTGGGGTTTGAATCGAGACCTCATGTTCAATACATACTGCCTACTAGACTACGGCGAATACTTCACCAAACTGCTCGTATAATTGATTTCAGTCTCTATTGTTGCAAATTAATGAGATTGAACTAAGTAAGTCAGCTAAGTCTATCAGAATTGAACAACAGAAAGGTGTTATGCTACAACAGAGTAAAAGTACTTGTTTTTTAAAGAATCGGCACAAGCTGTGAGATTTTGTTTGAGAAATTTGGATACATTTAATATACAGACCAGATATCAGCGATGAGCATTCAAAAAGATAAGTAGAATCGAATCATACTCATAATTTCTGATACTTTTACGCATGCATACATATGCGCGTACATACATAATTGGCCATTACAACCCTTCAGTCGGGATTACTGCCTAGCTTCTCACACCACTCATGTTGTGTGCCTTAATTTCTATACTTGAGTGGCGGGACCTACAGTTTGACGTCGACTCCGAACGACAATTTTTTTGTTTTTGAGAAACTTTTTCATGGCAGGTTTATTTACTCTCACAGTTTTTGCCAGAAATCTGCTGAGAGGAAGTCGCCGAATAAATATTTTTTTTTCATATTTCGTGTATATGTCTCGAACCCGGGCTTTACGTCTAATAAGCGAACACACTACCTACTAGACTACGGCGATCGCCTACGCATGCATACTTATTTTAATATCATGGAACCTCTACTTAACAACACTTATGATGTTGTTGGTTTCGACTCTCCATAATCAACATTTGCAAGAATCACAAAATAAGTATGATTGGCGTACGAACACTTCAATACTCACTAAAAGGTTGTATGTTTGCTCTGCTTTTTGTCTTTTTTGCTTACGTGTCATTTTTCCTGTTTTGTAAACGCCTAACAACTAAGACTGTAAATTTTTTATTGTTGTTATAAGTGTTGCTCCGTTTTTATCTTTTTAAAAACGTTTAGATTATGAGTACGTTGATTGCAAACCAAAATAAAAACAAATATGTGTTTCGTTTCAATTAAACTCTTTATTATTCACACTACTTTTGTGTGCCACCATATACAACTTCACTATACAACAACAAATTGCTTGTTCACTATTCTATTTCTCTGCTTACAACCTTTTTGTAAGAAACATCACTTATACTAGTGTACTGATCTATAGTAGAGATTTTCAAACCACGATTGTTTACTTCGAACGCGACGTGTCCTCACTCAAGACTGACTAAGTTTTTACTGACTCCTGCCTGCTTTGTCCGGCCTTTTTATATGCTCACATTTCAGTCTGAAGAAGGTGCTGGAAGTAGAATGTTCTTGTCTTCGCCTTCTTGAGAGTTCGATCGCCACTACATTGTTGTTTGTGTATTTTGTGCACGTTGTTGTTGCTTTCTTTCATACTTGTTGTTGTGCGTTTAGTTGGAACGTGTTCGATGTATTTGTTAGTTTGTATCTGTGTCGTGTGTATTCTGTACACATATTCACACTCATGGTCTTTGTTTTTGTAGCTTTTGCTTTTTGTTTATGTTAAACGATGTTTTCTTGGGAAACGATATTAGGTCGTTTCCATTTGCGTAACAGTATTATCCTAAAATTATGAATCTGAATGAGTAGGGGGCTTATGAATCAAACATATTTCGAATGGTATGAGTTTGACGTCAATGTTGTACGCATTCTCATTGCAACCTGTACTTAAAAATCAACGCTGTAGTGAGTACGAATGAATCAAAGTTCAGCAGAAGCCTGAAGCAATTCTTGCTTTAGCGAATCATCGAAATCAGAGCTTCATGTATGTTTTATTTAACTGTATTTTTTCTACGATTTGTTTTTTTTTTTTTTGAATAGCTTAATTTGTTTTTTTTTTTTTAACTTTTAATTTTTCTTTAACTGTAGTGTTCTTATTAAAACTTAAAATGGAGAGTATGAACTCTGTTTTCTGTTTGACTTACTGGTCTTTTAGTTACAAGTCACTGAGCTTGATTTTCATATTTTTTGATTTTAAATTTTCATTCCTTTTATTTTTAAATTAAATTACGAAAAAAGAGAAAATATTGTTCAAATCCCATAGTCTTGTATACCTTAAATCACCTTATGACATAATATTTCTTTAGAATATTTATTTTGTATTTTGTGTGCCTTTATTTGTTGTTATTGTTCTTGTTATATTTATTTAATGTTTTACGGGAATAAACTCTGGGCCTACAAAGCAAATACATAAATATTGAAACAACTACAATGCCACCTACATACGTCAAATGTACGTGGATGTGTATCTAAAGCTTATGTATGTACATACTTGTACACATACACATGTATGTATGGTATACGTTATTATGTATTGTATACAATACATTTATAGATGTGAGTGAGAGTCGAGAACAATATTTATTTATTTAACAAAGAGTAACACCCGAACAATGCGAACAGCAACACCGACACCAATACCAACGTCAACACCAACGCCAACATCAATTGTGGATGTGGAAGTGACACTATGCCCACCCATCATTTCCTGACCAGAGAGTCAATACAATGAAATACGTGCTCGACCGTTTGATAGTGTGTTTAACAATTTTACACGTTCCATCTCTTTATGAAAACGTCAAATTAAATAAAATAAAGTGGATCGAACAAAATAAAAATAAAATCAAATGAAATGCACAGAAATTGAAATGAAAAAAAAAATGGGAAAAAAACGCAGCGACAATAAGAGGAATTGGTTGTATAAGTGAGTATAATACAAATGAATTTTTAATAATAAAAAAAAAACACAGAAAAAGAAACGTCAATACAACACAGTGCACACACTCATCGCAATCTCTAGCCATTTATTATGATTTCATTTCATTTTGTTTTGTAGCGAAACGAATTTAACTGTTAATCAATAACAGCAAGCAGGCAAGAACAGAAATACCTTTTGATCCGTTGATTTAATAATAATTTTTCGATTGTTTTTTGCTTTCTAGCCACAGATTATTTTCATAATGGCCATCGATAACAACGGAAACATCAACATCATTATCATCGCTTGCCGTCATCATTATTGTCATCAATGCGTTCATAAAATGTGTTAAAAAAACTGTGATACTAACGAAACACACCCCATATTGTATTTTTATTTATGATTTTATTGCTTTAAATAAATAAAAAAATTAAATAATTAAAAAATATTTATAAGCTAAAAGAAATTGTTGTTTATTTGTTTTATTTGTTATTTTTACACGGTTGTCTTTGCCTCAACCCCGATTGATAAGATTCACAAGTTTTTTATTGCCTTCGAAAATTTGTTGACAGCCAATGACACTCCTTTAAAAGCAAAATTTTGTTTTTTATGGTGACGCAGATAAGTTTTAGTGGGGGTTCTATGACCTACAGTAACAAATTCAGTTTTTGTTTGAATGCCTTAAAAAAATATCACAAAGAGGCATATTAATTGTATCATATTTACTTAAATTATTTGATTATTTTCATTGAATCAGTCACGTGAATTGCTATTGTTGACAATTGCCAATTTTAAACAGATAATAATAGTAATCACATGATTTGAAATAAACAAATAATGTCGTTAAAATAAATTATATCGTGATTTGGAAGAAATTAAAGTTCCAAAAAAATTTAGTCACACATAAAAAATTTTGATATCAGTGAGCTTAGTTCGTCACACGTCTCTTACGTCAATCGTAATTGAAATAATCGAATGCACATCAAAAAAAACATAGGCTTTGTAAGGCAACACCAATCTCATATAAGAATTCATTTGAAACAACTCAGCCTTTGCAAGTGTGTCATCTATAGTATATTGCTACCTTCAAGAGTTCAGGAACCCACATAAGGATAGCCGTTAACTGTTTTACTATCTCTTAAGATGAAGTGTGCACACTCTCTAGGGATCTAATGATTGTTTTTTGCGTATACATGCATATGCGTATACATGCATACAGTGAGCGTGAAAAGAAACTGTACAGTGAAAAATATATCCATTAATATTTTAACGTTATTTTTGTTTTAAAATGGTTTCATTGCCAGTTTTTAAAATTGAAACAAAAAAAAAAAAAAAATATTACACAAAAATTTCGTCAAATTATTGTCAAATTATTGCGGGCACTCTTTTGAAGTTTTAAAAGTTGTGTTTGCTGATTATTAGAATTTTATCTATAGTGTACGGTTTGTTTTGACGCTCACTATACATACATAATTGATCATTACAACCTAGCTGTTCACATCAAACATGTTGGCTGTGTTAATTGTATTAATGAGTGGCGAGACATACTTTTTAAAGCTGACTCTGAACAACAGATTTTGAGAGCAATTTTAATTCTATCAGTGTTTTTCCAAGAGATCTGCTGAGAGGCAGTCGCCGAAAAAATATTTATTCCTACCCCGTTTTGACCTGGGGTTTGAACCGTGGCCTCACATCTACTAAAACATTATACTATCTACTAGACTACGACAACTTCATATGCGTAAATCTCAACTAAATATATATCGGTCTCTTACACCGACAGCCATCATTCAGCATGAATGGAACCACAGTAAACGGGTAGTACAAGGAAAAATCTAAATTTTTCTGTTTCGAAAAGATTTTACATTCGATTTTGTCGTACGATCTGGATCGGTCAGTGAGTAATTTTGAGAACGTTTCTTGTGTAGTGTTAGCCATTATTCTAATAGAACGTATTCAGTATACGCTATAAAACCAAGTTCGAAGGGGAGTTAAGGCAAGAAAAGACAATAGGGAGTTCCTGATCTCCTATACCTACAATGTTACTATGACCATAACTTTACTTTATTTACTGTATTCACAGCTACTTATCATGTCAACATATGGATATCAGTAAGCTTACTTTGTCTCTTGTCCATCAATATTTTCGATACGGCGCTTTGTTTTAATAAAATACGGGTTTCGGATAAATAATAGTCTTCCGTGAATGGTATACACTTTATCCAACGCTTATGCATTTTGTGCTATGAGTTGAAATCAGATTGTTTCGTCAGAAACAGTTTTTCCGGTTTGAAAAAAAAAAATCCGTTTTTCGCGATTAAATCGGGCGACAAAGGGCGAGTAAGAAAGCAAGAAGTTCATAGACTATTAGACCTTGGGAACCGCCTATTTACTGACCATTGGGTTGGGGTAAAAGAATTTTTTTTTGCTTTCGTTCTTTCCAAACCTTACTAAATCGATCAATGAAGATGTGCTAATATTCCGCATTGATAGTCTTACACTTTTGAAGGTAGTCACAAAACGTTCGCTTTGATTATATTCATTGCCAAACTCGAACTTTGTCCCTTTTTTACCGATTAGTGTCGACAAGCTCATTGTTAAGTATCTGATACGTTGTGGGTGGTGGCTGCATGTTTCATACATCCTTCACCACAATGTAGCTCTAAAACTCATTCTTATATCGGCTGAATATCATCAAACACTCCTGGAAGTTGTGCTACGATTTCGCTTGTGATCGATTTTAAGCAAATGCAGCAGCGATCTTCTGGAAGGATTTCTTATATCAAAGTCACCATACATAATTCAAAGCAAAGTGTCATGTGCTATGTCCACAATCTCTCGCAATCTCTAGTTGATCAAAACAAATTTAATTCAATTGTTTTGAATGTAGAAATCTCAACTAGGCGTCTTATACCTAACGTACTTGTACGGCCACAAATAAAAGAAAGTAGTAAAGCGCTCTTTTATCACTGAAATTTATCCAACATGGTTTTCCTAGATTTTCCCAAGCTTAGCCTTAATTTTTTTGGACAAAAGTAATATTTAATAAGCACACGAAATTTACTTTTTCATTTTGTCCTCAAATCACACGGTAGTCTAGGTGTGAAACAGAAACTAAATGCTGGAAATTGCTATAACTGCCATTGATTGATGACAGATGGCGGTTATGTTGATAGGAGCAGTGTTGCCTTTCAGGTAAGTGGCGGGAAAAACATGAAGTTATGGACCGATGCTCGTATATTTGTTTAATTTACTTCAAAAATTTCACTTCAAACCTTTCTGTTATGAATATAATGGACTGGTTAAGGAATAGTTTCATTCGTTGCATTCATGCGGCCTAACTTGTCTATTGTTGATCTGTGAAATTATGATATAATTAGAATGCAGTTCCATTTCCGGTTAATAATAATGAAATGAATTTACGTCTGACCCATCAGCGACCAGCGAATGTATCACATATATTATTTGGAAAGAATTTGTTATTTTGGATTACATTAGTCAAGTTTTCGAACAACTCGGTACAGTATGGGAGGCCTGCATGACAATTGATATATTTGACTCGTATATGAAATCTGTTCTCTTGTGTGGTGTGAAACATTGACTCTTCAAGTTTTCGTATAAAAATTCTTAAACGGAAAATAAAAAATTTCTGGGTCGATAGGTCGCACTTATCTAATCATGGCACTTATACCAGGGATGCCACAAGCAATCCAAATGACTGGAAACCTTAAGGTATTAGAAGAATATGGCGTCTTATCTACACTTGTCATATACAGACAAATGTTGAAAAATTTTGTCGAGGCTCTATACTCCTTAGGGGAGCAAGAGGAAATAATACGAAGTCAGCAAGCATAGTTTGGTAACCTACAAAGAGCGGTTAATAAAAGTGGTACGATAACAAGCACTGTGGAAGTGATGGAGTTGCGTTCCATATTCCACACTCAGTTAAAACCATTTAAGTAAAGTTGAACTTAAACTGTATTGTGGTTTTAACAGGGCTACTGTGTGTGCATATGAAAGGAAATAAATTATTTTTTGAGAAATTGTGTTCATTTTCAGTTTCGACACTTGATGACTTTGTCTTTTACTTTCTATACCTACCGAATCAATTGTTACTGTCATTAACCTTTTCATTTTAATTTTTGGGGTAGCAGAGAAAGAGTTGTCTTAAAAGAAACACAAGATTTCTTTTCCAAATTCTATTTCAGACTATTTGAGGAAACCATTTGCTGTGACAGTGAAAACGAATGCTATACATTAATGGCCAATGCTTTTAATTTTACCCTTATCAAGAGTGATGAAGTTTACAAATTTAGACGCTGTTACAAAGGTCACAATTGTCAAGAACAACAAGAAATTGTGGTTTTCTTGCCACTAAAAATCACCAGTTAATGAGTTTCTGAAAAGGTTTCGTATAATTAGAATGTATTTGTTTGCTGTTCGGTTATCATAAAATCTTGTAAAGTAATTAAAAAGGAATCTAAATGTTTAAAAAATTAATTATCATTTAATTTTTTTTCTATGTTTACATTTCTGTTTTTCTATTTCAAACCCACTATTTATTATTTTTTTTTGAAGTACAAGAGGTGTTGTCATTAATTTCACAGCAAAAAAGAGAAATGCCATTTGCAACCATTATTGGTAGAATTTTACTTTCCAAAAATTTTTATACTCCAGCTGTTTCAATCGTACAAATCGAATGGCCATAAGCATATTACAGAACATTAAACAGAAATTGTGCTTAGTATGTATTACACACTAAGGCAACGTTACGTGTTACGATATTTTTTCGATCTGTGATATCACCAAAACGATGAATTTGCCTGCCTCTCTGGTTACGAATTATTTTGTTCGAAGCAAAATTGAGGGGCAGCATAATACCATGAAACTTTGTAACAATTTTGTCTCCAATTGATAATTTTCTATGGGTCTATCTGATGTGTGAAGTTATCAAAAATATCAGCAAAATAATCGATATGAATAATTGAGCACTTGAGGTACCTTTACCCAATATCGAGCAAGTGTCTGGTGTGGATTTTGGTCAGTTTGCATGGTTGAATGGTTGAAAGGTTTTTTATCGATGAGGCCGAAATTGCAGTAACTGTGACCGCCTCTCATTACAAGATATTGATAACATACCTCTTGTGACCTCAAATCGGTCTGGACATGTGGTTTCAGGAAGACGGCGCCACTTGCCACACAGTGCGTATAACAATCGATTTATTGTAGTAAAGATTTCCCGAAAAAATTATCTTAAGATGTTCTGAAGTCAACTGGCTATCAAGATCCTGAGTTTATGTTATAATTTCTGTACTCAAATCCGATATCCAACGCGTGAGATACAGATGTCTTCACATCTCTGTGAAAATGTCGCGGAAAATTTTATGAAAAGCGAACACAGAAGTCTAAGTAGTTTAGTAGGCAGTGTGTTGGCTTATTAGACGTGAAAAAAATATTTCTTCGGCAACTGCCTCTCAGCAGATTTCGTGCAAAAACTCTGTAAGTAAGGTCCCCTCACTCATGAATAAAATTGACCCGCAACATAAATCGTGTTGAGAAGCTAAGTAGTAATCCTGACTAAAGAGTATTGTTTGCAATTCGAACATGTCTTCTTACAATCTAAGAAAGAAAATCACTGTGTTCTTATTTTCAAATTAAAACCTGATGGTAATAATGTTAAACTCACTAAAAATTCTTTGTAATTATAAGGCGATATTATACAGCTCCATTGCTTTTAATATGAATTTTTTTTTATAAGATTGTAGCGGGCAATTACAAATCGATATTATTTTTATAGTAATAGTCGCCGTTAGCCTCAAAAAAGGCCTCTGTTTAGGGGATAAGTCTTTATCGGCGCTAAATTTCTTTTCAGCTCGCATTCTCCTGAGGTCTTGGTAGATTATTTGCCTTTTCTTCAGATCTATGCCGTTTTGCCAGGATTTGATCTTTAAAATGCTCCTGTACGCTGCGTAATAGTCGTTGATGATATCAAGTATTATACATACCATGCGCATCTGATAATACTGATGCTATAACTATGCCAGCCGACTGTTGCGTCTTAGCGGAGCTTGGAGCCAGTTCTGCACCAGCAATCAACTCAGATGGCCATCGTTTTGGTTAAGTGTGAAATGATGGTGCCATGTTTCATCCATTATCACATATCAATGCATATATTCGGGTTTTTTGTACGGAGAATAATCAATTCGTTGACGTTATGCCCGATATATTCAAGTTGCTCATCTGTTATCTTCAGCGCCACAGCTATCACGGTCAAATTGTTTTAAATTATCGATTTTCCTCCAAAATTAACCAAATTTGCTTCGCTTGAAATGCTGTAACGCACAAACAAATATTTGGGCAATTCACACAACTTTGTATTGTGTATGTTGTATTGAATACATTTGTTTGTTTTTGAACGCTCAGTGCTATGCTGTACTGTGTATTTCGTGGCATTCAAACAATTTGGTAGCCCGAAACCACCACAACTTTTTAAAAACGTATGAAAACATATACACACTTTTTTTCATTCACACAATTTGATAGCACGAAACCAAAACATACATAATTGACCATTACAACCCTTCAGTCAGGATTACGGCCTAACTTCTCAACACCACTCATGTTGTGTGCGTTAACTTTATACATGAGTGGCGGGACCTACAGTTTAACGTCGACTCGGAACGACAGATTTTTTGAGAAGCTTTTCATGGCAATTTTTACTCTCAGAGCTTTTGCCAGAAATCTGCTGAGAGGAAGTCGCCAAAGAAATACTTTTTGTATTTTGTTTTTGATGTCTGGCCTGGGATTCGAACTCGGGCCTTTCGTCTAATAAGCCAACACACTACCTACTA
Source organism: Sarcophaga rosellei (assembly GCA_930367235.1). Classification (NCBI taxonomy): domain Eukaryota; kingdom Metazoa; phylum Arthropoda; class Insecta; order Diptera; family Sarcophagidae; genus Sarcophaga; species Sarcophaga rosellei. The sequence continues at coordinate 70,604,757 of OV884019.1, forward strand.
GACCACGGCGATTTGAGCACGAAACCAATACAACTTTTAAAAACATATGGAAAAAATGTGTATAAGTGTATCGGATTTTTATATGAAAATTATTAGCAACAATCGTACACTGTTGTATGTTCTTCCAACAATACAATGAATACAACGATACAACGGCTTGTGTGAATTGACCAATTAAAAAAATGTGTATAAATGTATCGGATTTTATATGAAAATTCCCAACAACAAGCATACACTGTTGTATATTCGTCCAACAATACACTCAATACAACGATACAAGGGCTTGTGTGAATTGCCCAATTGTGTCTGATGGTTGTAAGATTTATACACATCTCTTTTGAAAGTAGGGGTTAACTAGTACCATCTGTATGGACTAGCCTATGAACTTTGAATACATTATTGGACAGAGTTTCTGTATAATTAGTATTGAAGTCGTCGTAGTCTAGTAGGTAGTGTATTGGCTTATTAGACGTAAAGCCCCTGTTCAAACTCCAGGCCAGATATGTGGAACAAAACGAAACATGAAAAATATTTCTCGGGCGACTTCCTCTCAGCAGATATCTGGCAAAAACTCTGAGAGTAAATAGAATTGCCGTGAAAAAGTTTCTCAAGAATCTGTCATCCAGAGTCGACTTTAAACTGTAGGTCCCGCCATTCATGTGTAAAATTAACACACACTACATAAATTATGTGAGAAGCTAATGCCTAATCCTGACTGAAGGGCTGTAGTGACCACTTCTGTAAGTACGCAGTAATAAATGGGATGATTAGGACCTGTATATAAGAAATAGTGCTCATTAAAAGTAAATATGCGAGCCTGCAAAAAAGTGTCAGAGAACCTTGTCAACCGAAAGTGCTTTTTAATTTACACTTTCCGGCAACGCGTGATTAGAAACTTTGTTTTCAAATAAAAACAAAAAAGAAAGAAAATTAAATGGAATTGCCTCCCACTGTGAGAAGAAGAATTTAATTATTTGGAAATACATACATACCAGCATAATATATGCACAGCAGGCAGAAATGGGTTAATGTCTATAACCGAAAAGTAATTTCGCTTAAATAACGCTTTAACCCGGTGAACTCTAAATCATTGAAGAAAAAAAAAACGAATACAAAAACGAAAAAAATTGAATTGAAAATAAATGGAAAATAATACCAAAGATATTACGTTATACTACACATACGCACACAGGTTTATTTATATACACATGTATGTATATATGGCTGCATATACTGTAGTACATATACATAAATTGTATGTAATTTTTTCATAAAATATGTAAAATATGCATTAAAAATATGTCTTTATATTCGTAGAATATAGAAATACACGTGAATTTAGATATTATTGCGTGCTAAGCAATTTCTACGTTACGGTTTGTGTGGTGCACTAAGGGAAGTGGATTTTATTTTATTTTTTTTTTGATATGAGAGACGTTTTACATTGAATTTGTAAAGTTTTTTTTTTTTTGGAAATTTATAAACTAACCTGTCAGTTACTGTGATTGAAAATATGCAAGTCCTTTCTCAGAAAATATGTCAAAAACTTCACGACAAAAAAAAAATGATTTTTGTTGCGGAAATTATAAAATGCTGACAAGATTCAATCTCTTTTTTTTTGTAAATCATAGTGAAATAACTCGTATTAATATATTGCCACCAAACGACAGTTTCTATGTGTATGCATGCATGCTATATATAGTCTAAGCATGTGTGTATATTTACATGAACATGACAAACTGTTAATATTATTATTAGTGTTCTCTTATGTATACATTTCGATATGTATTTCAGTGTATGTGTATATGTATCTATGTATGCATGTCATGTAAATAGTTTAGTTTTATATTTTCACTATATTTACCTTCATTTGTACATGCAAAGGTAAGTAAGCGTGTACCTATACACACAGGCACACACACATACATATGTATATTGATATAAATAGTATACGAAAGTACTATGGCGTATAAGCTCTTTACACTCTCTAATATTTGTTTAATCCCTGCTAAAAGTTGTTCTTGTTATAAAAACATTTAAAAAACTTTTCTTCAAATATTCCCCACATACATACTTTGGTATACAATATTACTACATATATACTTTAATAATAGCTGGAGAGACAATTTATCAACATCAACATGTGAAATTTCTTAATTTCATTTGAAAGTATAATTTTTGTCACAACCCTTCTCATTCAAGTGTTTCATTTATTCATACATATTTCATTTAATAATTCCATGAAAAACAACAAAAAAAAAAAAATTAAATTTTATTTTTGGTAACAAAATTTAACAACAAAGTTATGTACGAGCATAATAAAGGGATCTAACATTTATGGGACAAGAGCTTAAAAATGAAGCTGTAATCCATTGACAGATACAGTGTTTTAATAAACTTTCATTTTTGTTTCATAAGTTTTATAAGGGACAAAAATCAGCAATCAGTATTCAAAAAGATGAGTAGATTCAAATTCTATTCATAAGTTCTGATACTTATACTCATTCATATTTATTTTAATATCAAACTCATACTACTCATATTCAAAGTTTGAAGTACTCATCATATTCATTACTTAACACCACGTATGACGTTGTTAATTTGGACTCTCCATGACTCAACATCTACACACAAATATAAAATACGTATGATTAACGTACGAACACTAAAATACTCACTAAAAGGTTGTGTGTTTGCTCTGCTTATGAGCTTATGCTTTTTGCTTATGTGTCTTGTTTCTTTTCTTGTAAACGCAAGAACAACTAAGATTGTAAATTTTGATGAATAATTCGAGTCATTCGAATATGCGGCTTATGAATCAAACATATTTCGAATGGTATGAGTTTGATGTCAATGTTGTACGCATACTCATTGCAATCTGTACTTATAAATCAACGTTGTAGTGAGTGCGAATGAATCAGAGTAGTTAAATTTCAATATTACTTATATTCAAAATTTCATGAGTGCTTATGAGTAGCAAAAGCACGATTTATTGCTGATCTCTGATAAGGAAGTCAGTGTCATCTGTTGGTTGACTTTTGTCAAAATTTGAACAAGCTGCTTCACTCAGTTTGATTAATGCCATTGATGGAATAATATCGCATGATTTGAAGAATCGAATTTTTGTATGCTTTAGTTAGAACCCTCCTTTGAAGGAAGATAGCATAGTATGAAGGCCCATGGTACTACCACAATCAATATTCAACCCGGGGATCAAACATTTCGAGAGGAAACTAACACGTGTTCAAAATAAATTACGGTATTGCAGCAATCTTTATATTTGAGAGTTCCATTAAGGAAGCATTTTATGACAAGAACTAGACAGTGACACTTGAGGTAAAAGACAGCCGCTTGGGTTAGATTAGAGGACGTGTACTTGTCATTGGGACAAGTATAATACCCAAAGGTCAAAATAACTCCATTGTAATATCGTCCGAGAAGAGAGAGAGAGAAAGAGAGAGGAAAAAGAATGGACCACAATTACATAAGAGAGAGAGAGAGAGCGACTACAACCTTGATACCCTAGCATTTCTCAACCAATTTATGAATCTATGGAGAGCAATAATATCTGCTCTCGACAAAGAGCCCAAGCTCTCGAAGAAGCCCCTGTTTAGGGTCCGCAACATGGACAGTTACAGAGGAGGTGTTTACCAAGTAGTCCGGCTGGGATCTGTTCCAGATCCTTATCAGCGATCTAATTCGCAATGTCCTGTAATGAAACCAATAACTAACCTCAGACTGGCCTTACCTAACCCCAGCAGCAAACCTGTTTTATCACTGTCTGTAGCAGGCCAGAGACACCTAGATATATAACATCCCGATCCACGCCCCCAACGTCCCTGTCCTTTGCCCTTGACCCATATGATGACGCCGTAGAAGTTGCAGACTGAGGGAAAAATGGTCTCTTATTCTTCTTCAGACCCACAGCTCCTGCAAAGTCATTTGCCGGCATACCAACTTCTTAGGCGAAAGGAAAGTAACTCGTCAGAATAGTTATTATTCATGTGTCTAACAGTGTCCAGCATAATCCTGCTGCCAACGAGATTGAGTCTCCCTGGAAAAAGTGTGGGTAATATCTAGATTCGCCGTAGTATATTAGATAGTGTGTTGGCTTATTAGACATAAGGCCTCTGTTAAAATCCCAGGTCAGAAATCTCCAACAAACCTAAATGTGAAATTTCTGACAAAAACTCTGAGTAAATTAAAAATTGCCATGAAAAGTTTCTCAAAAAATCTGTCGTTCGGCGTCGACTCTAAACTGTAGCTACCTACACTTAAGGATAAAATTAACACACACAACATAGGTGGTGTGAGAAGCTAAGACGTAATTCTGACTGAACGGTTGTCATATAAAGATTAACTGAGACAATCGGTTACATGCCTTGTAACATGTCAAAAATTGGGAGTTCAGCTGGCCAATTCATCAGCAAGACAATTTCCAACGGTATACCTAGCACAAGAATAGATGTTGAAAATATCTTTGTTATGGACTTAAGCATGATGTCCTTCTGGAAAATATTGAAGTGGTCAGGCAACCTATGAGAAAGTTTAATATCGGGACTTTTAATAAATATATCACACACCACCCTTGTCACACTTCTTTGAGCTATCGGTATAAGTCCCAGGGTTATAAACGATTATAAACCAAGGTTAGGCTGTTGGAAACGCCTGAAAAGCGAAGTATGAAAAATATTTTTTCAGCCACAGCCTCTCAGCAGATTTCTGGCAAAAACTCTGCGAGCAAATTAAATTACCATGAAAAAGTTTCTCAAAAATCTGTCGTTCGGAGTCGACTTTAAACTGTAGGCCCCGCCACTAGTGTATAAAATGAATACATGGGTGGTTTGAAAAGCTTGATTGTAATCCTTACTAAATGGTTAAGTATGTTAAGTAAGGAGTGATTATGTTTTTGGTCATTAGTGACTAAAGTTAGACACAAAAGCTTTTTTTGGGTTAATATGTCCATCATTGCAGAACTTCTACGTAATGTTTTCTTTCTGCATTATAACATTGAATATGAATGTTTTAAATATTTTTTGAAAAATTATTTAAAGAATTTTTTTCGAATTGCTGGCACTATAAATAATGGAATAAATGGGGAGTATTATTGCACATTAAGAAAAATATCTTTTTCACATGTGAATTCGAATGCAGCAGCTGCAACAACAACAGCAACAACAACAGTAGCAACATGAATGTAAAAGCATTCCACAGAAAGAGAATTTATGTGTTCGAAGAAAACACGTTCTCGGTGGATTTTCTAACTGACTTCTTAAAATATGTGCGAATATGTGCGAATGTGTGCGAATGTGTGATGTGATGCATTAAAAATGGTAAAAAAAAAAGGAAAAAAGAGGAAAGGAAAACCGTTAGAAAATATGGCATGTTTCCATACACTTACATATGTTTATACATGCCAGAGCATAGACAAACAATTTCACCTGTATATGCATGTGTGTAGTTGTGTGTGGCGGTTACAAGAGAAAAAACATTTTTTTGTAGTGGTTGTAGAGTCGCTGTAAGACAAAAACAAGCGAAAATAAGCGAAGGAAAAAAATGAAAATAAAGAGAAGAGATCAAAAAATTATTATGATGATGATGACACAGAAAAAAATCAGGCTTAACTAACCATAAAGGTCAAAAAAGCATATGATTATATTACAAGTATTATTTAAGTTGACGATAAAACGTTGAACAACAACATCAGTATGACAGTAAGAACTATAAAAATAAATTGTAACGTTTTTATTTCATTTTTCTTCTCATTTCATATCAAAGAAAACACAGCGCAGAAGAACAGAAGAATGAAATAAAAAAACGAAATTTAAAAGAGTTGCACAGCACAATACAAATATAAAATATACGTGACTGACTACGTTGGATATGTTGGCTGTTCGCCCGCTCAGTAATGTCCTGGGTGGGTGGCCATGGTTTACAAACTAAATTCAAATCCCCCTTGAGAGGATGATAAAAATTCAGTTTTTATCACAAAACAACAGGAAAGCAAAACATTTGAATAAATTTTGTGCGACAATCATTTGTAATGTTGAAAAATTTGTCAAATCATCCTCACCATTATCACACTGTATTGTGTGTGTGATGGTAGTGCTCTGTTAAAATCTTTTTATAATTGTCTCTACATGAGCTGAAATATGATGAGGGCCGGATAATATTAATAACCGGTCCAAGGTGTACGTATACAATATAGTGTGTGTATCAGGCCAGAGTGCGTGTGTAATCTTATGAAGGAAACAATTGTAGAAATGAAAACGAATTTCTTTTTTCGTTTTTGCATTTTTTTTGTATGAATGAAAGGAAAGGAAACACTTAAAATGTAAACGCAAATTCGTGACATTTACTTAAGCCTCTTGTTATTTATTCATTAATGCCATAGCAACGCGGCTAAAAGAGGATTACAAATGCGCCGCGTTTTTTTCTGTTTTTTTTTTGTGTCATTTTAATATTAAAATTCCATTTGGATAACATGTTATGCTAAAAGACTATGGAGATAACAACAAAATGTCAAAGTTGACTGTATGTTAAAAACGAATGTAAAATAAATACTCTCGTAATGCCCTGTTAAAAATCTTAACACAATGATTATTATTATTTTCTTTCCTCTCTCTTTCTCTCTCTGTCTCTCTCTCTCTTTGTTTGCGAATAAAACAGTGAAACATTTTTTATTGTATTAATTTTAATATTTCATATGACACTTTGAAAACGTCATAAAATATCATATTAAGGGAAGAGTTTTGTATTACAACTGGAAGGTCTGTCATAAGAATTCTTTTCTGTTTCTTTTTTTTTTTTAATGAAGTACAGGCTGTAGAGAATATTTCTAAGTATACAGCCTTCCAGTATGCATTCCATCTTTATAGACTTTCTTCTTCTCTAGAGTTAGACACGCCTATAGGCCTTGTACACAGTAGAGTTATAAGTTTTTTCGCAAATCCTTAACAATCTCCTTGTTGACGATTACAGTTTTAATGAATGATTTTTGTTTGCTATTTGGTTTACAGTGCAATTTTTTTTCGGTGTATAAAGCCTTTGAAGAGGTGTGGAAGTCCTAGAAATGCTTAGCATTCATCATGAGGAGAAAAACAAACGAATAATGCTTGTAAATCATTGTAATTTATTTTTAAACTACGTGCTGCCTAAGAAATGAATTTCGTAAATTAAATACGGCCATAATTTTTACGCCAATAGGTACGTCAACAAATCGAATTGTCGAATTTGTTGTTTAGGGCAGGTAAGGGAGGGTAGTGATAGACATTAAAAATAACTTTATGTGATTTTCGATGCAATATATCTCAAAGAAATATTGGCGTCATATCGATTTAGAACAAAATACTTCGATGTTTTCTGTGTATCGATTGATTTTTATAACAAAAAGGAAAATAACGAATGTATTATTGCGTAGCGCTTTAGTAACTCTAACGCGACCAGAGGATTTATTTTACTGCTCATAATATCTGTTGCTCTAACAAATTTAGGCAATGAAAATAACTCACTGTTATTTGCTGGGAGGCATTAAATCCGCACTGGGTGCCAAGAATGCATTCTAATGATTCGTTCTCCTAATCATGTACAAACTTTTACTTTTAAACTCGATGCTAAAACATGTTTTCTTTGAGTCTACGTTGCTAATGTAAACGGATGATTGCAATTCTCAGGCTATTTCTGTATAGCCGCATGTATAAGTCAAATTCATTTCATTGTAATTACTTACATACATACATAATTGGTTATTACAACCCTTCAGTCAAGACTGCATCCTAGCTTCTTGCACTACCCATGCTGAGTGTGTTAATGTTATCCATGAGTGACGATACATACAGTTGAAAGTCGATTCCGAACGACAGGTTTTTTGAGAAAATTTTGATGGCATTATTTTTTTTTACTTTTAGAGTTTTTTCCCAGAAAATTTTCATATTTCAGTCTATTGGACAGTTCTCAATTAGGGTTGCAACCGACACCTCACGTCTAATAGCGTCCCCACTAGACTACGACAACTTCAAAATAATTGTCAGTGTTAATTGAGAGCATTGTGTACCATCATGATCATGGCAAATAGCGGGTTATATCTCTGTGCATTTTAAAATAATTAAACATGTATGTATTTGGTAGACAATGGCCTGCTTATTTTAATGTTGTAACGAAAGGTTATGTGTTAAATTCTAACTTAATATATTTTACTTATTTTACCTTGTATATATATTTTAATTTATTTTTTATTTTAAATACGTTTTTTTGTTAGTAAATATTTTTAAATAATAAAGTTGACGAGAAATGAATTCATTCCGCTGTTGTTTTCTCTTAGTTTTCTGACAATCAATTTATTTTGCCAACATAATCTGTAGTTGACAATGCTCTTCAGTTTCATTTCAATATAATATTTCGTAAAAAAAATATTTAAAAGTTTTAATAGCTTCACAAGTGTAGTATTAAGTCATCTTTGAATTTTTCGACCGAAAGGTTACTGTGCTTCATTTTGAAGAAGCATTTTATTGACACTTCATTGACACAGTGTGTACATGAAAAGCCTGAAACACACAACAGCTGTTTTAATTATATTTCCTTAAAGTCTCAGTCAATATACATAGTTAAGTAGAGTAATTTTCAAATAATTTCCAAATTGAACCTGTACTTCAGTTGTTTTAATCAGAGGTCATATGGCACTCATAATTTATTCATACCAAACGTTATTGTTCTTCATTTAATTGTTCACTCTTCAAAGACCAGCTGTTGCCAATAATGTGCTTTAATTACACTTGGCTTTACTATTACTTTATTATTTTGGTTTTTGGCAATAATTTTAATTCCTTTAGTGTGAAATTAATTACAAAAACTTAAAACACTTTTGTTCCATTCAATTTTAAATAGAAATTATTGGTTCGAAATTTTGGTTCGAATATGTCTGTTACTTGTTCATGGTAAGTAAAGTTAGGCGAATAGTCTGCCATCAACAACAATTAGGTCTTTAGTATAGATCAGCAAGTATGCAAGAGTATTCAAAAAGATGAGTATAATCGAACCATTGTCATAATTTCTGATAATTTTACGTATTCATACTTCTTTTAATATCAAGAAACCTCTACTCATAATCAAGGTTTGAATACTATCATATTCATACTTAACAACACGTATGATGTTATTGCTTTCGACTCTCCATAACTCAACATATATGTACACGAATCACAAAATAAGTATGATTCGTGTACGAACACTAAAATACTTGCTAGAAGGTTGTGTGTTTGCTCTGCTTTTTGCTCCGTCTTTTTTGCTTATGTGTCTTTTTCTTTTGAAGTCGCCGTGGTCTAGTAGGTAGTGTGTTGGCTTATTAGACGAAAGGCCCGAGTTCGAATCCCGGGTCAGACATTAAAATGAAATATGAAAAAATATTTCTTCGGCGACTTCCTCTCAGCAGATTTGTGGCAAAAACTCTGAGAGTAAAAATTGCCATGAAAAAGCTTCTCAAAAAATCTGTCGTTCCGAGTCGACGTTAAACTGTAGGTCCCGCCACTCATGTATAAAATTAACGCACACAACATGAGTGGTGTTGAGAAGTTAGGCCGTAATCCTGACTGAAGGGTTGTAATGGTCAATTATGTATGTATGTATGTCTTTTTCTTTTTTTGTAAATGCAACAACAACTAAGACTGTAAATTTTTATGAATAATAAGAGTATTTTTCTAAAGTTATGAATCTAAACTAGTAAGCTTATGAATCAAACATATTTCGAATGGTATGAGTTTGATATCAACGTTATACGCATACTAATTGCAACCTGTACTTATAAATCATAGTTGTAGTGAGTACGACTGATCAGAGTAGTTTAATTTCAATATTGTTGACTCATTTATATTCAAAATTTCATGAGTGCTTATGAGTAGCGAAAAAACGATTCATTGCTGTGATCTCTGGTCTATGGTCTATATGTCTGTCAACAGCCATTTTTTGTTGTGGTATTTCTTTTATGTTTGACAGTAATTGATGGTCGCAGTCTAGTTAACTTACTAGACGTAAAGCCTCGGTTCAAAACCCTGCAGAGATAACTTTAACAAAACGAAATTTGAAAAAAATTTCTTTCGGCAACTTCCTCTCAGAAGATTTCTGGCAAAAAATATGAGAGTAAATGAAATTGCCATGAAAAGTTTCTCAAGAATCTGTTGTTCGCAGTCGACTGAACTAAAGGTCCAACCACTCATGGATAATATCAACACACAAAACATAGATGGTGTGAGAAACTAGGTTGTAATCATGACTGAAGAGTTGTAATGACTATTAGGTAAGTAAGTAAGTGATTGATAATAATCTACCACAAGATTTAATGAGGAAACGGAAGAAAGGGAAATTCGTGTGCTCACTAAGCATTATTTTTTGCAAGGTAAGACCATCACCATTAACAAAACCAAAGCTTAGCTGGGTAAATACTATTTGAACCCTGAAATCATTAATTTGAATTTAAAATTTTTTTTTTATTGGGATCAATAAAAACTCCGATCATTCTGAACGCTAATATAAGTTTCCATCTACGCTATGCGCTAGAAATTGGCTGAGTTTTCTGAATTTAGCTTCAAGTCTCTCTTTTTTCGGAATCTGAATAAATAGCCAGGCTTAGCCAAGCTTAGCCAAGCAAGTCTTGATTCCAATCTATTTTGATGACCAATTTTTATTATTTTTAATAGACGCCGTGGTCTAGAGGGTAGTGTTTTGGCTTATTAGACGTTTGGCCTAAAAATAGGAGTCCTTCCCGTTGTCGAAATCCCAGCCCAAACCATTACGGTGCCTCCACCGAAATTTCGCGACATTCGTTGAAATTTTTCAACGTTATCAGTTATTTTTCCTGATGAAAAAAAGTTGATTTAGATGGTCCTGATGGTTCCCAAAAATATTGGATGGATTCACGTAAAAAAAAATCAACGGATGTCGCGAAATTTCGGTGGAGGCACCGTAATGGTTTGGGCTGGGATTTCGACTACGGGAAGGACTCCTATTTGTTTTATATCAACTAAAGTGAATAGCGAGAAGTATATTGAATTATTAGATGACGTTTTAATTAATTTTGGGGATGATTCGTTAGGCAACAATTGGATATTTCAGCAGGATAACGCCGCAATCCATAAATCAAAAGCAACAAAATCATTTCTGTCCTCCAGAAACATACCAGTTTTGAATTGGCCGGCATGTAGTCCAGATCTAAATCCGATAAAAAATTTATGGGCGATAGTATTGTTTTCAGTAATAACACTCAGTATAAGGATGTAAAATGCTTAAAAAGTGCCATCATAAGAGAATGGAGTAGGATTGGTCAAAATTGCATTGAAAATTTAATAAATTCTATGCCGGTGGACACACTAATTACTAATAAATACAAAAATTACTCAGTAGTTGTTTTTCATCATTGTTATTTTAGCTTTAATTGAATATTATTTAATTTTGGTCTTATAATTTTTTCGTTTGAAAATTAAATTCATTTTGTGCTATCCTTTTATTAAACAAAGAAAAAAATATTTTTTTTACATAAAAAGATTTATATTATAGTAAGTTATATTTAACCCAAAAATGGTACGAATTGATCTAAAAGATTTTAAGTTTTTCGAGAAATACGTTTGGTCTTATAAATATTTCGGGGAGTGTATATACATATACACAAAACATATATATATATAAATATATACATATAAACGTAATGATTTTCGTTTCCTTTCCTTTTTATGCTACTCGCATATACAGGGCCGATCCTGGCGACTGGCGAAAATTAGGGGAAATCTCCCTCCCCCCGTCGTTAAATTTGGGACATGAGACCGCACAGAGCGCCCGCCTACCCAAGATCGGCCCTTTCTATGTAATTATATATACGCGTTCCGGGAAAATAATTAGCACAACACCACTGATCGTAATCCTGACTAAAGAGTTGTAATGACCAACTATGGTTGTATGTATCTGTCAAATTAGTTGTCATTTATTCAGTCCTTGTTGCTAAATCACCATACACGGATGTGCATGGATGGACGGATGACGGATGTGCATGGATGACGGATACTGGAGGCTTTATTGGATTTAGCAAGCTGCTCGTGGCAGTGAATACCAAAAATTTGGAGCCTAAGATTAAGTTGATGGGAGACAAGTCCGGCAAGAAATTCATAATTTCGTGACCTAAGAAAACACTTGGCTGATAGCTATCTTAACTGTTTCCTGGACATAACCAAGATACTCTATGATTTGTTTCGCAATAAAACAAAAACGAATGGAATAATATGGAAGCTGAAGATTCTTTTAAATGAAGTTAAATTTTGTGATATGCGGATGGTTTAGGAACGGATCTTAGAACTGAAGTAAGAGTAGTTGATGCCAGAATGGAATATTCCGAGTCCATTGCGAAACTTACATGCATATCCAAGAGGAAGATGGTTTGATCCAGAACCATTCTGAATCGTCGGAACTCATTAGTTGGACCTGTGAGACATTAACTATAACAAGTGCTAAGTAGGAAAGGAATTTGCTTTGTTGACACTGAGCAGTATCCTGAAATTTTGTAAAGACATTAGACCCTTTATAGTGATCCTATATAGTTTGATATATATATATATAGTTTGAAGAGAGTATAATATATTGTATTGTCATTGTACTAAATCACTTCAATAGTACTAATCATATCCAAACATGTGTTAATCAGTCAGTCTACTTAATTAGCCCATGTGCTTCAAGTACTCCGACATATCGACTGTCCAATCAATTTTAAAAATTAATTTTTACCCTGAAGGAAATGTTCTCTACTTTGACTTTGTAATGGAATCTGCCATTCGACCTATCAAACAGTTCATGGTAAAACTTTATCATATAATGCCTTGTAGTGGCTTTTCAAATAAAAATTTCTTTTCTACTGGCCTCAACAATTATTATTTTTTTCTTGTTGTTGTAATTCAAACACTCATTTACATGGCTGCCTATTTAAGAACTTTTTAATTTAATTACAATAATCAAGCACAGATGGATTTTCTTAAGAGTTACTCGTGCCTTAAGCACTTAAAGGCTTATGCATGGCGTGCCTAAGGTTTCGTGCAAATGCCTTGTCTTCTTCACTGAATTATATTGAAATGAAAGAAAAGTTTTTAAAGAAAACTTATGAATTTTTCATAAAACTTAAGTTGATGAAAAAAACGTCAAGCAAACTATGAAAACAAACAATAAAAACAAAAGAAACAGAAACATAAACCGTAACGGAAAGAGAGAAAGTAAAGCAAAAGAATTGAAAAAGAAACTGAAAACGAAAACGAAGAAAAGACGATACTTGAACCAAATTTTGTTTGCAAGTTGAGAAAAAAATAAAAATGAAATGAAAAATAAAATGAATGAAATATCATAAAAAGTACACACACACAACAATAATAAAAAGTACTTTTCTTTTCGTTGTGTTACTTTTTGCCATTTTTTTTTGATTTTTTTGAGAGAAAAACATATAAAAACCCACACAATGACATTTACAGCAGCAACCTTAGCTGCTTCATTTGTATTAAAGTCAGCATTTTTTAAAAAAATCTTCTCCATCATCATCATCACTATCAACGTCATTATGATGCTCATTATTATGATTGTTTGAGTATTAAAATCATAGTGTCAACACTTGCTAATTGAATTTGGGTGTGAAATTTTTTAAATCCATTTCTTGTCGTATAAAATTTTTATATTTTTTTTATTCGTCTTTTTTATTACCGTTGTTGTTGTTGTTGTATTTTCTCAATTATTCTACTTTTTATTATCCTTTCTTCTTCATTATTATTAGTCGAAGTGCAACTGTGTATGTCTGTATCTATGTGTGTGTGTGCGCGTTAGTGTCTATAAGAGAGCAAGAGGAGTAGTGCTAGTAGAGAGTAATTTTGTTGATTTAGTACTTTCGTCTTTTATATTTACACAGGCTCTTGGTTTTAAAGTATCAGTGGAACAGTAGACTGGCTGTACTATATAGTTGCATAGTTATGGCACATAGTTTTAATACCTAAAAAGAGAAAGAGAGAGAGAAAGAGAGAGAGAGTGAGAAAGATAGCAAGAATATAAATTCTTTCATAAGGTTAACAAAATTTCTATTCATTTAATTAAATATTTCAAAAAGAATGAAAGAGAGCAAGAGAAGTGTAGTTCCCTATTTATAATAGACTTTTTTGCTCATTTTATTGCCTCTCTTGTGTGTTTATTTTTGCTTTTTAATTCATCCTACAGTTGTTGTCATCATAATAATAATTATAAGCTTGTCGCAAATCTAAAAACCCATTAAAATAATTTACAGCCCCGTTATGTAAAGGAATTCATTGTGTAGAAAAGAAATATTTCTGGCTATTAAGGTCTCCGTAAGTCATAGAAAAAAATACTGAAATGAGGCAAAAGGCGCGAAAGAATTGGAGCATACACTTCGCTCTGTAGAAATTAAACTTAATGATAAAATTAATTGAAATTCATTTTAAATTCATTTTAAATATTGTAGCAATTCTAATACATAATAAAGGTTTAAATATTAAATGCGTTCCATATCAATACATCAATCCTTCAATTTACCCATACATAATTGAACTTATAACTTTACCAAACAGAAGTGGTAGCAACAATGTGTGCGTATGTACATATATACGTTATTGATAATTTGTATTTTTATAACAAAGGAATTGTTTCAAACATGCGTCGGCAATGCTGACATCATGAACACGCTATAAGACGCAGGCCCTTTACTGATTGAATTCCATTAAACCTATCGAGGTAGTTGGTCAGCGCAAGGACTACACATTAAAAGCACGACTTCGCAATACTGGAAACCAGCCTGAAAGTTTAATACACGAAGGTATGTATATCCCTGATATCAATATATGATAACTCAGTTAAGCTGACAAGGAATGTTAGTAGGTCATCGCTGTCTACAGCGAACTCTCTACAATGGTGATTACCATCTTATTTTTGACTCGAAAATTCAATCTGGACGAAAAGATCGTTGCTAAATTATACCAACCATTGTGTACTTCTTGAACTGCTTCTGAATGCTCTTTACGTTAAATTCAGTCATCTTGTTTGTTGATGTAGCCATTGAGCCTAAAATGATCTTTCTCACTGAAGATAATTTTTCGATAGCAAAAGATTTCTCCTATAGCTCAAATTTTTATAATGAAATTCAATGTTTTGCCAGCTTTGATCATTTGTTAGACTATTCATGGTGGAGTGGCAAACCTTACTGCGTCCTTTTGGTGTTGCCAGATGCCATGCATCTTTTTTTTATATTTAAAATATCAAGTAACATCAAAAATTCACTCCCTATATACATATTTTTGCGTTTTAAATTTTCGCAAAATGTTTATTTATCGTAGATTCGTATATTGTAATCAAAATAAAATAAATTATTTTATTCTTTAATTTAAAAACAACACATTTTTGTTGACTCTATTGTACATTCAACTTTATACACGATCGTCTATTAATAGAGATTAAAATTTCAGTGTTCAATACCAATGTATTTAACATCGCACTTGCTATATTATCTCTTAACTCTTATCTTCTACGGACGACTCACAACTGCATGGCAACATTGGTCTGTGATCTATTTATACTGCTTTACTTTAATGTATGGGAACTTCTATAAAATGTTGCTCTTGCATTGTTGATGTTTGTTTAGTTCTCTTTCTCATGTTGTTGTTTGCGCAGTTCTTGTATCGTACGATATGCATCAGAGATCAGCAATGAATCGTTTTTTCGCTACTCATAAGCACTCATAAAATTTTGAATATAAGTGAATCAACAATATTGAAATAAAATTGCTCTGAGTCATTAATGGGTCAATTTGACCTCCGGGTATTGTACTTCTCATAGTTCACAAGTACACGTCCTCTAACCTAACCTAACCTAACCTACTCTGATTCATTCGTACTCACTACAACATTGATTTATAAGTACAGAGTGCAGTGAGTATGAGTACAACGTTGACATCAAACTCATAACATTCGAAATATGTTTGATTCATAGATTTAGAAAAATACTCATAAATGATTCGAGTGACTCTTTCATCGAAATTTACAGTCTTAGTTGTTGTTGTATTTACAAAAAAAAAAGAAGAAAGAGCAGTAAGCAGAACAAACAGGTGAGTATTTTAGTGTTCGTACGCAACTCATACTTATTTTATGATTTGTCTATATGTTGAGTTATGGAGAGTCGACATCAACGACATCATACGTGTTTTTAAGTATGAATATGATGAGTACTTCAAACTTTGAATATGAGTAGAGGGTCTATGATATTAAAATAAGTATAAATGCGTACACAGAGAGAAAAAATCGGTAGAAAAGTACCGAAATTGATACAATCCGTTGTCAAAAGTGAGCTTACCACGTTTGTTAACATTTCGACAACGGATGTGTATAAAATTTTAATAACACCCAGCTATCATTTTGACAACCACCGTGGTAATTTTGACAATGCATCATAGCCACTGAAACAACGCATTGTTGTTATTTCGACAACGATTCGTTGTCATTTCGTTGAAATTTCGACAACGAATAAACGACAACGTTTATGATTCGACAACACTTCGTTGTCATTTCGTTGAAATTTCGACAACGAATAAACGACAACGTTTATGATTTGACAACGTCGTGTATTATTTAATTTTTTTTGTTGATTTGATAACATCGTGTATCAAATCAACAACAGATGTTGTTGAAAAATTATAAACACTTTTGTGTCAATTTGGTACCAAACGTGTATAATTTTAAAACGTCTTTTCTCTCTGTGTTTAAGTATCAGAAATTATGTGTATAATTCGAATCTACTCATCTTTTTGAATACTTGCTGATCTCTGATTTGCTCCGCCTAGTAATATAACTATAAGTTGCGAAACTATTAAAATGCAATCGCTATCTGTTTCGGCGTTGCTTTTATAACATAAAACGTAAATATCATCAATTTGAAATTAAAATCTACCACTAAGCGATTGTCATGTAACTTTATATTGACTTTTGTAATGGAATACTGAACCACCAATCTTTAAATTCCTATGAAAAGTTCATAGTATGTGCTAATCGTACAATGTTAGCCTTTCACATTGATTAGGTTATGGTCAAAGGATTTTGCTTGACATTTGATCCAATTATTTTCTTTTCTGTTTTAATTAATTTAATTGAAAACAAAATATGGACTTTATTCAATAGAAATACAAGAAAAATTACATGGCTTACAGGCTCATGGTACGCATATAGTTATTAAAAAAATATGGATTGAATGCCTCTTTGAATACAATGATTCCAAAATGAATGCTAGGCAAGAGTACAAATATTTTTAATTCAATTTTAGCTTTAAAGCTTAAAAGAAAAAAAAACTTTATCTTTTTCATGTTGCCACAGACATATTGTAGTTCTTAATTCAATCTCGTATCAGAGCATTTTATTAAAAAATTTTTTTTTATTTGGGAGATTTGAAAGCTATTTTATAAGCATAATTTAGTAAATACATGTTCGAACATAAATTCTCTTCGGATGAAATTAGAAAAACTCATGCTTTTCCTTGATTTAAAATTTTAGGCTTATACTCATACACAGACATAGGCATTCACTCACATGGACTTGCAAACAAATCTAATTAAAGAATAAATTCTCGAAAAACTCTGATTATTATTTGCACTTTGGGGGCTGTGTATGTATGTATGTATGTGGGTATGTGTATGTGTTTAAAAAAAGTTTTCATTAAATGTGTCGGTAAATGTTTGCCTAGCAATAGACAGCAAAAATAAAATCCGATTCTCCTTTATGGCTTGAACAAACAATAATACTCCTGATGACGAAATACTTCTACACATACCATACATAGAGAGAGAGAGAGAGAGAGAGAGAGAGAGAGAGTGAGAAAGATTATTTGTGAGTGTGTTAGTAGAAAATAGAAAATCTAAAAATAGAAATAAAACTGAACAATAATTTCATTTGAAGTCAAATAGAAACGCTTTCTAATTTTATTTGTATTCACATTCATCAGAGAATGAAAAATTTTTATGTGTGGACTCCTTGGAGTTCAAGTATTTTGGAAAGCCATTTATGGTCAGCCACTCATCTACTAGAGATTCAAATTATTAATTCGATACATTCAATGGATATGATGGATGATAGAGATTTTATTGGAAATCTTAAGCATACTTTGTGGTGATTGAGAATTTGTTTCAATAAGGAAATCAAATCGATGAAGATAAAAATATGACATGTCATGATCCCCTCATATATTTATTTGAGGGGTAAGAGGCAATTATTCATGACTGGCTATTGAATGGCAATGTATGTGTATGATGAAGTAGACTTATTCAATTGGAGTTGAAAGATTTTGATTTTGAGTGTTCAAAGAGCAAAAGTAATATTGTTACTGAAAATTTGGGAAATTAAATTTAAAATAAAATAAAATTACTTTTCGATTTCCATGTTGTTATTTCTAAATTTTAAAAAATCGTTTGTTAATGTTGTAAAACACACTTATGTTGATAACTTTTTACTACAAAGAGAAAACCTCACAGTTTGTTGGACACCAGTGTTTTTGCGACGTACTTTTTAGTACAACTTAGTGGCAGCAATGGTATGTTATTTATTATTTTCCATTTTTCGGATGCAAAAGTACGGCCAAATTAAACAAATATAAAGCTATGTAGATAGGTGGGAAGTCGCCGTAGTATAGTAGGTCATGGCTTATTAGACGTAAGGCCACGGTTCAAACGAAATATTAAAAAATATTTCATCGGCGTCTTCCTCTAATCAGATTTTTGGCAAAAATTCTGAGAGTAAATGAAATATTGCCATGAAAAGTTTCTTAAAAATCCATTATTCGGAACCGTCTTTAAACTGTAGGTCCCGCCACTCAGGTATAAAATGCAGTCGTAATCCTCCCTATCGAGTTGTAATAACCAATAAAGTATGTACATATGTAGTTGGATAAGAGGAGGTGCCTGTCAACCTGAAAAAGTTTGATGGCTCTTAGACCACATTGGGCCCATTGTTATACCACAGTTTTCTGTTATCCCCAATTCCCAGAAACACTCGAAGCTTTTGACAATATCAATAGGTGACAGATCATCTACAGTAGGCGCCAACAATAGTTTTTACCTCCTACATTACAATAGATGAAGAACATTCTCCATTTGTTTCTCAGCCCTACAGCTTCGTAATGACACCGACAACAATACAGAGTGTGCTTCTGTAGATCTTAAGCAGACTTATCGTGCGCTCTCTATCCCGTTTTCAGCCGGAGTTTTTGCGTCGTTCCCTCCATATCCGAAGCCACCCATTAGCTGTTGACAGAATCCATAACTGCATTGACAATATCCGGTCTTTAAAGGGACTGCCAAAGTTGACAATTCATCTGAGAGTTTAGCGGTTCTGGTCAGTTCATCTGTTATCTAGAATGTCATTGTGTCCTGGTACCCATGTGATATGGCCATTCTTCCGGTACCGCATTGATTTATCAGCGACAGTTGTACACCGTAATAGAATTCATTTTGTTGGAATTTCGTGCATTGACAGCCCCGTCTGATTTGGAGAAAGCATGGTAATACCTCACTTGCGGATATTTGCGATATGTATGCCTGATAGACGTTACAGTGGCGCTAAAGATATGATGATTATCAAATTTTTATTTCATTACAAAGCTTGGACCTTGCTATTATGCACGGAATATGTGCTCACTTAACTGACAGCTTCTGAACGAATTTTCGAAAATATCTCCGTTCATTAGACGTAAGGCCACCGTGCAACCCTTGACTCAGACATCTATAACTAAACGAAATATGAAAAAATATTTCTTCGCCGACTTCCTTTCAGCATATTTTTGGCAAAAACTCTGAGAGTAAATAAAAAGTTGCTGTGAAAAGTTTTTCAAAAACATGTCGTTCGGAACCGACTTTAAATTGTAGGTCCCGCCAATTACGTACATATGTATAAAATTGGTGGTATGAGAAGCTAAGTCGTTATCCAGACCGCGTAAACGCTGTCTTGGATGCAACCTCATAAAAATCGGTGTTAAATTCAATGTTCTTGATGGCCAATTTACATTGCCAAAATCCAATATTTCTCCTTATAGAAATTTTTGATTAAAGATCAGGCTTTTTGCGTGGTTCGTAGCACTATCTTGTTGAAATTACACAAAGTCATAGTGCTCTAAATTTAATGCAATGTCTTCTCTATAATCGTTGCTAAATCCTCCGGTCCTCATATGGAACAATTTTTTTGTTGACATAGCCACCGATTAAAATATCACCGATTCTACGATATCTAGGATATCTACGGTATTGAGAATGGTTATCCGGCTTTAATTGGCATGCTAGTTGGACTTTAGGCGGATTGAGGTCCCAATGCAAAATACGGCATATTGACTGGTAAGGTAGGTTCACAATTTTACTTACAGAAGTGATATTTTCAGCAGTGCAAACATTTCAATTATAATCTTGTCAGTTCCTTGCACAGTAAGTCAATTATTATGACAATAATCACCCCATAATGCTTGGAAACTAGCAACGATTGAATGACCACTTTTAGCTATTCCATGCTTATGGGAGAAATCGGGGGTATCTTCCATATGGAAATCTAAACCATCAAAACCATGGGTTCAATTCAACTCAGATAAGAGATACACAAAATAGGACATAGCGACACTATCTTATATTCTCGGACTCGGTTTTTATGAAATTAAATCGAAGATAGATGGCACTGAAGAAGCTGAAGCGGTTAGGAAGTGGAAAGAAGATTACACTCTGCTGGGTCCTAGACCATGTAGAAGTTCTCAGCAATGATCAAGCAGAGGAGGGGAGCATCACGGCGTTGATGGGACCTGAACCATTTTGTTGAACTGGAGCGAATATTTGTATAACGATGCTCAACGAAAAGGAACGTTGAACGTAGTGCGTTTGAGCAATCAAATTTTTTTTTGGGAAATTACAATAAGAGGAGATCCAAATTAGTCGCCGTAGTCTAGTAGGTAGTGTGTTGGCTTATTGGACGTGAGGTCTCGGTTCAAACCCCAGCTCAGACAACAAAACGAAAACGGCGAATTCCTCTCAGCAGATTTCTGGTAAAAACCATGAGAGTAAATAAAATTGCTATGTGAGAAGCTAGGACGTAATCCTGACTAAAGGCTTGTAATGACCAATTATGTATGTCAGGCTATATATGGAGATCCAAATCATGCAACAGACTATCAAGAAATGAGCTGAGGTTAAAAGCCGGTTATTTGACGGGGCACTATGCACACAGATTAGGCTTATTTGCCGGAGCTTAACATGTAGAATCAGTGACAATGAATCTACAAATGAATCATCTAAAAACATTCTTAAAACCTGTGAGGCATAAACGCATTCCAGGAAAAAATTTCTGATGTGCCTGGCAGAGCATTGTCATTGTTAACAACGAGTAGCATCCTGAGGTTTATTAGGATAGTTATCAGGCAATAGTTTGAAGGAGACACAGTAGGGATAAATTGTATGAATACAATACAATAGATTGTATTGTCGTAAATCGCAAAACTTTCACTAAATAAGTGACACTGTAGATGAAGAGCTTACAGAGGAGCCAGATCTGCGGCAATGAAATCACTAAACGAATAATCCTCTATTACTTCAGCCACTATCGAATGTACATCACATTGGAAGCCAAACAAAGCAACACATTTCTCTTAAAGACGTAAATATTGAGAGAGTGACTCTTCGAAATGAAAAATGCTACTCTAACAAGTTAAATAATTAAAATATACGCACGTGACAGAAGCTTTTTACTAGCGCTGCTGTAACCAATTAAAATTTGAAACAATTTTCGCAACAAAATTTTGATAGGCGTTAAGCCTTATGGAAAGGAATGAAACGAGAAAATCATTCAAAACTTTAATTGAAAATCAAATGACTGTAAAATAATTTCAATTAACGGCAATTTCCTCAAAATTTGACACTGTCTGTGTCACCTCAAAATTACAAATAATTGTTAATGCTAGACAAAGAAAACATGAAAAAGAAAAAAGCCGGGAAATGATGCGTGAAATGTATTTCACAATTTATTTCCGTTTAAAAAAAAATTGTTTTAATTTTCCTTACAAGCGTTTTTGTGAGGGTTTTTTTTTGTTGGTGTGCGTAGGAAAAGCATTTGAAATTTTATTGCCAATGTCAGGAAAAATCGTGTGGAAATAAAATATAATAAAATGGACCAGAGAACATTAAAAGCCAAAATTAGTAAAGCAATTGAAATTTATTGCCGTAATTGTTGTATTCCTTTTGCAGACTTTAACATTGTATGTGTGTATGTATGTATGCGATATAATGCGATTAAAATAAATTCAAAACATTAAAGTTTTTTTCTCTTTTTTTTTGTATATGGCATCACGCCTCATCCTCTGCCTCTAACTTCTAATTTATAAGCAAAGAAAAGAAAAAAAGTTCAGTAAGTTGAAATTTTATTTTAATACACTCCCTACAACCGAACTGAATATGAAAAAAAAAAACACGAACAAAGGCGTTTAAGAGGGGTACATGGCACACACACATACATACGCTCTTTGGAAAAGTTTAGAAAAAGCGAAAAAAATGAACACGAATAGAATGACTGACTAACTGCTGACTCAGTTTGTACGTGTCATCAGTAAAAATGAAGAAAATATTATATTGAGACGATCCTTCTTCATGGTGGTTAAAACTTAAATTTTATTACTCATGTTTTGCAACATTATTGCTGTTGTTGTTGCTGTTTTTGCTGCTGTTCATACTGTACTGAATATACTGTGTCCTACAGTTTCTAAAAAACAGTTATACAAGCAATAAGTTTCTTTCTTTTTTTTTTTTTATTCACATACATTATACGCATACTTTGAAAAGAAATAAAATACACATGTGTGGGTGTGTGTGTGTTTTTGTGTATATGAGCATTTATAAATGCTCATGCTTATACTTGTATATGTGGTATGTACTGCTCGATTGTATTGCCATGTATTTGGTATAAAAATTCCAGACACTCCTGCGTTTTATACATTCCTATGTTATTCCGTTACAATCTGTGTTTATGTGTGTATGTTGCTGCACTCGGGGACATCAGTAAGTATGAGTTACTGGATAATGTTTATGTAGCTTCCCCATCATGAATGACTTGGGAATTTCGAAAACATTTTATTTTATGATTATGCTTCTCTGTTCTCTTCTGTTTCAAATGCGTTGATCTTCTATTTTCTTTACAGATAATAATTCCACTCAACAAATGATGGTGGGCAAGGGGGAAGTTAAGAACATAATACATTTACACAGGATGTTGAACTGTAAAGATTAAGATATTACTGGCAATACAATATTATCCGTCATCATTGTGATAAGAGGGCTTATTTTGCTGTTGCTTTTCCCTCGTGGATTAATCTCGTATAAATGCAAAATGGAATATGCATAATACCCTATATACTACACTATGAAAAGCAAAAAAGAAAAAAAAATATTTCCAGATTAATACAAAAACTGATTTACTTTTAATACTTAATTATGTGTAGAATGTTCTAATGACGCTTATTGCTAAGACTTAAAATGAAAGTCTGTGAAAATAATTTATAAATGCAAAGTAAAAACTTGTTAAGGAAAATGAAAGAATACAAGTACAGAGTTTTACAAATGTGGGTTTCTTTTTTTAAAATGTTGTTTATTGCTCATTTGGTTGATAACCAATAAATATAAAATTCTCTCAAATGCAATCCAGTTAACTCATGATTCGTATAAAAATAACACAGGCCGATAAAATTTTTAATCCAGAAGTGAATGCTTAGTTGCTTAGTTTTCTAAAGGTTTTAGGTGAGCTGCAGCCAAACCCGATCTGAGAATTGCTCTCTCACCTTAGATTTTTGAGACATCCTAGCCTCATAGTACCTCATTCCATCGGACCAATTTGATGGTTGTGCCGCTGTCATTTTCAAAGAAATTTGGGCCAATGATGCCTCCGCTCCACAAGCTTCATCAAACAGTCATTCGTAATGGGTGCAATGGTTACTGCAAGTCCACGTCTGGGTTCTTAAAGCCCTAAATACGGCAATTTTGCTTATTAACGTACCCACCATGATGAAACTGAGCGGCAGGCGAAAAGATGATTTTGTTTTCGGAAAATCGACATCATCGTCCAGTTTCTCGTTGGGCCAAATTTCCAATAGACCACAACGTTTCTCAAGTGCAAATCGTTTCATTACGTTCAGTGGAGATAATGTAATGAATTTTGTGAGAGAATATAATGACATAAGTATTGCCAAATTCGAAATAACCAACCGTTCAAATTTAAATCGATCGATGTCCTTCCCTATATGCATATGTGCAATAAACTAGTCTTGTCTTGTCTATTTTCGTGTGAATATTATTACAGCCGCCAGGTTGATAAGAACGAATTCGGATGCGGATTTGCGGTTCACGCCTGTGAACGAAAAAATAGCCAATATCCGCATCAGGGCAATTCTACAACATCAGCCTTATTTGTGCTCACGCCCCGACGAAAGAAAAGGACGATGTGGTTAAAGATGTCTTCTCGAAGGGCGTATATGATAAGTGCCCGGCTCATGACGCCCGTCCTCGGATTTTAATGCAAAGGTCAGGCGGGAAGGCATCTTTGGCCCCACTGCCGGACAGTTCAGCCTACACGCGAACACTACCTCCAATAGTATGAGGCTGATCGATTTCACCGCGCAGCTTAACATGGTAGTATGTAGCAACAGCCAACCAGATTGATCATAATGTGATAGACTGAAGGCACGTATCCAGTGTACTAGATGTGCGCACATTCAGAGGTCCAAACTTCGACTCGGACCACTACCTTGTCGCAGCCAAGTTTCCATTGCGCATTAGCGCCACGAGGTCTGCGCGTTCTAGTGCATTGCGAAATCTGGACGTTAAGAAGCTGCGATCACAAATTGACAGCTGAGGCGTTCACCGCTCAACTCTCGGATAAGCTCCGTCAGCCCCACCTAATCTCAACGACATTGGGGGACCAACATCTCCCACTTCTTGCGCACTACTGCGGAAACAATCCTTGGTTTCGAGCGCCCACCCCAACTAAATTAATGGTACTATGAGGAGCATCGCGAGGCAACTTCAGTGAAAGACGCCGCATACAAGAAAACGTTGCGGTCAGCCGCTAGTTATAGAAGGAATAAATTAATAATAATTTATTATATTAAATATGCAATAGAAAAAAATATTAAATAAGCTTAATCAACCAATTGGTGCTATTTGAGGAATTAAAAAATATCAACAATTGAGAAATTTCGGAGATATCGGATATGTCTTCAGCGCACAAAACACTTTTAGAAAAGTATAGTCTGAGTCCTGGGTTATTCATGTTTTTAAAAATATCGGCCAGTGTAATTACAATCCACAACTAAGCCTTGAAACATAAACTTCGTAAAATTCTGAGTATTTGACCCTGGAATAAAAATGTTAGTGCCTACTCATGCAGAACATTCAACTGAAAATATCGAAGCTAAAAAGAAAAAATTTTAAAAATGTCTACGCAAGCGTTACTTGGCAATTGGTTTTGAAGCTACTGAATCAAATTGCTACTGTATAAAACACTGTTCTCTAACAGACCCCTACTAAAAAAGCTTTCCCTTTCAAAAAGGTTGATGAATATTAGATCATGCGTATTTCAATGTACTGATGTCATAACCTTGCCAACCGACTTTGTCGTCTTTGCATGATTTAAAGTCGGTTCAACTTCTGCAGCAACTCAGTCGATGATCGTTTAGAATCTGTTGTGAAATGATGAAGTTATGTTTCCTCAATTGTCACATATCGACACACAAATTAGAATTTATTTTCCTTATGCCGGAGTAGTTTTTCTTCTCAGAATCGTTACTTCAGTTATTGTTTTTGTTTGGTGGCAATTTTGAACTAAGTTTTCTTACTTACTTAATTTGTAATTACAATCCTTTCTGTTAGAATTACTACCTAGCTTCTCACACTACCATGAATGGTGTGGACTACAGTTTATAGTCGTCTATGAAAGACAGATTTTGAATAGGTGTTTCGAGTTTTTGCCGAAAACTGCTGAGTAGTAGTCGCGGATGAAATATTTGTTCACATTTTTATTTGTTGGAAATGTCTGAGTTGGGGCTTAAAACATATGCTGGCATCTCATAAGCTTATTGAAGCCAACTTTAAACTGTTACTGACGCAACATGGGTTGTATCTTGCATTAGCTTTATCTTAGTTTGCTTTGATTGATTTGATGGAGTAAATTATTACATTTCAATACATATTTCTTCTGTAAGATGATATATATCAGATCTTATGCTGTAAATTGATTTTTACCCTCTTATGTATGTATGTATGGTATGTAATGCGCTACATGTTTTCTCTACTTTTATCACTGATTGTACATGGAATGGATATGGTGGTGTTCTATTTTTAAATTCATATTTTCTAAGTAACTTAAGGGATGTCGTAAAATATTTTCTTTTTTTTTTGTTTGTTTGGTTCATTGAAAAAGTTTTTAAAATATGTTTCCACGTGTTGTTGTGATAAAAGGAATAGTGATTGAAATATTACAAATTTTATCTCCTTTAATAAACCGCAGAGAGGAATGTGCATGAGAAGTAAATAAAATATGTTACCACAAGCAAAACTATGGCAAGTTAAGGTAAGAGAAGATAATGAAATAAAATCGACATTAATCTGCTAGTCTGTGTGTAAGCTCCCTAGAGCATAAGAACTAATTTTAAAAGTATTTCATAATAACATACATACATACATACATATGTATATGTATAGTAGAGGTATAATAAATAATAATAAAAATAAGTAACAGTTTGGCAAAACTTAACATAAAGGAATCTATTTTTTTCATTATTATAGTTAAAAGGATTCTTTACTCATAAAACTAAATGTTAGGCTTCGATCATCTGCGGGAACAATTGATATTTTTAAAAGAGATGGAGGAAATTGCAAATCCCTTGACCAAACACAATCTCGAACCTACATCAGTACGTAGGTGTAATCACTTGTTAATGTATAATAATATGAAAATAAGTCTTTGAATTAAAATCACAGGGCAGCCCACGCAGAGGCAGAAAATAAGTTCAAGGCACATTGAATTGGGAAGGAAATAACTGTTAAAATATTTAAGTATAGTTCAATGACCTGTCTTAAAGCTCTTTGCCTCCTTTTTTTTCTTTTAAGGAATGTTAGGCAGTCACGAAACATTTCTTTACTTTGTTTCAGTTTCAATAAAACCGAACATCTCCTTTCTCATTGCCCAGCACGTGAGGACTTCATACAAACGGTTCTTTATAGGCAAAAATTTGTATGTGTATGGAGATAAATTCAAATTTAAAACCCCACACACAAACCAACAATTTCAGTAGCACCTTGGACATTAACAGAACAATTTCTGATGTTAACAGAGCAATGTTAACTCTTTAACAGTGACAGCAAGCGCTGCTACGGTTGTATATAGTGGAATATATAGTAGAATATGTAGTGGAATATGTAGTGGAATATGTGTACCAAGTCCCATATGCCCAAAAATGGTCAGTAATCTTTCCACGGTTTTTCAAAAATTTGTAAAAAAATTTGACTTTTTTTATCAGAGAATTTTTACTTTAAAACCGTTGTTGAATTGTAGGAAAAGCGCGGGATATTTCACGGTGATATGGTGGTAAAGTCAAGATTGACGATCAGGAAAATTTTTGCTACTTATAATTGTCATCGAGAAGTGCCTTATGGTGTTTTCTTTTCTACAAAGAAAATGTCACCCTCTTACAAGGTGCATTAAAAAAATTGCTGACCAACCCTGTTATAATGTAATTTTTATTTGAGATGAACATAACACAAATACGAAAAAAGGGTATGCCCCGTGCCCTTAAAAATATGTCGTATTTTTTGATTTGTTTTCAATAAAATATGTAAACATAAAAAGGTATTGCCAGATCGCTAATTTTTCGGTTTCATTTTTTAATGAATACATTAATAATGTAATGTTCCCTTAAGGTTACCCCACAAAACCATGAAAAAATGAACTTCAAAATTGGATAACAATACTAGGCGACTTTTTTTAAATTTCATCTGGTAGCCCTATAAATAAACAAAAGTCATTTGCTTTACAGGGCATTATCAGCACTCTCGATTTATACAGGGCGTAAAATGCAATGCCCTCCACCATTTTCAAGTGCGATTTATTTAGAATAAAACATACCACCCTCTTAAAGGGAGAAACATTTTTATGAAACAAACACAAAATTGCATTTTTTAAAATAAAGTGCACATTTTTTGGTAGAAAAGAAAACACCATTAGTATTGCGCACATTTATTGCACGCCCCTCAAACTTAATAAATATAATACCTATAACAAGTCTATTGTAATGGCAAATTTCAGGATACTACTTGGTGTCACAATTACTTTTGCCCTCATATGTACCCAAATGTTTCTTCCTGGGATACATTAATGTTCACATATTAAAAGATCCAGAGCCTACATATTGGGCATGATTTAACACCCATTCTGAGTCAATGTATTCGGTGTTTACAGTGACCTTCTTAACGACCGGATACCAATCTCAGGTTATGCCTGGATAGTGTGATGCATAACTTAGATGTCCTCTTTTTGTAATTTCCCTACATTAGTTTTGGTTAAGAAGAGACTTTGATTCTCTTTATACTCCCTTTCCATTCCACAGAAGAATTCTGGTTCTCTCATTAGAGGGGGAACTCCCCTCCTCGCAAGCTCATCTGTTCGCTTATTGTTAACTATCAGATGGAATATCGAATTAGAAGATGGAGCTTCACTGTGTCGCGGTAGTCTAGTAGGTAGTGTGTTGGCTTATTAGAGGGAAGACCTCGGTTCAAACCCTAGGTCAGACATCAAAATGAAATATAAAAAAAAAATATATTTCTTCGGGGACTTCCTCTCAGCAGATTTCTGCCAAAAACTTCTGGGAATAAATGAAATTGCCATGAAAAGTTTCTGAAAAATCTGTCGTTCGGAGTCGACTTCAAACTGTAGGTCCCGCCACTCACTTATAAAATTAACGCACACAACATAAGTGGTGTGAGAAGCTAGGCCATAATCCTGACTGAAGGGTTGTAATGGCCAATTATGTATGTATGTATGTATGTATGTTTCACTGTGCTCCTCAAATATTTTAAGGGAAAAATAATAAAAAAGAAAATTGAATGAAATAAAACAATTAAAGTCTTTGAAGACAACTACGGCGTGAAATAGTTGAAATAGAGCGACACATGTAGTAGTACATATAAAAATATTTCAATACAAAAAACAAATATTTTAATATTCATAAATGTTTTTAATGACAACAAACTTTAAAAGAACACACAACTAATTTAATATTTCATGCTCAACAGATAGTAAAACTAATATTGTATTAAAAAAAAAAGAAAAGCAATTAACGCTTTAGTTATAATAGCAATTATAATAATTTAAATAATATTTTACTACTGTTTTATTGCTGAAATAGATCTGTAGCAGAGGAGTAGCAAAAGTAATACACATAATTGTATGCACATATGTATGTACATACGTATTTATTATCACACATACTATTAGATTTTCATTTTGGCTTATTTTATATGAGGCCATATTCCTAGCAAATGTTTCATAAAAATTTAATTGTCATCCAACAATTTCTTCATCATTTTGAATATGTAAACATTTCTACCACCCCCTTATTTCCGCTTTTTTAAGTGTCAGTTTCCAAAAATAATGAGATTTTCAAATTAAAATGTAATTTCGTTATCGATTTCTTCTTCGCTTCTAATTTGTCAGAAAGAAACACATAAAAATGTATTCGTATTTTACGGCTATAGGGTGAATATGGGTCACATTAATGTGCTTATTAGGTTCTGTTATTCTGCCTGCCTTTCCTTCCTTCCTTCCTGTACTTAAAGTTTATGAATGATATTTTGTCAAAGCGTGTTTAAAATATTTCATCATATTTTTTATTATTGTTGTTGTTGTCATTGTTTTACTGTAAGTTTTTCGCTTTTCTGTCCGGCTTCCTTGTAATGTGAACGGACTGGAGGGAGCTCGCTCTTCACGGTCGTTTACTCTTTTGTTGATTTTTAACTTTCCATTACGGCACCACGTACTAAAATTGTTGGGCGATGATATTGTCTGAGATTTTTGAATACGGTTGTCGAAACTAGACGTGATAGTAGCCCTGGTTAATGCATATATGATTTTGGAAACCTTCAGACTTGGGCTGTCTGACATTGTTGTTAGCTCTTTCTGTTCCGATTTGTTGTTAGTGCTATTGCCAAGAGGAAATCAATTTATTCGGAATTCAGAAATGTTAGTTCTTAATCACCTTGTAAACACCGGAAAGTACCAGATCTGAATAGAGTCTGGTATGTACCAGAATTAATTTTGGTTGATCATAGGTTGGTCCTCTTAAGTCCTAAATAGGTAGGTCAAATTGGTAGCTTTGATACAAAAAGATCGCTTGAGCTCGCATAGCGACCCAGAGGTAAACGCTACAAGGACTGGACCATATTTCACTAAACTAGGGAGGAAGTTGGTCAGCGCACATCTAAAGTCCTGTTGTAATACCGAATTTATTATATGTCTACAATTCCTGGCTGACATTTCCTAGGCGTTCTAACAGTTTTAAAAAGGTACCGATTTTTATCAAAATCCGAATCACCCCAAACCAGACAATTTTTGTCTGTCAATTTTTGATGTTCTACATTCTTTTAGACAAGCTTTGCAAAGGGCAAGTGTCTCTTATAACACGGGGGCATTGCTAGAATTGTTTCGAGATAAATTAACTGAAAATCAGTTTATAATCAGGGCTAATTTCTTAAAAATTTTGACTTGTGTTGGTATAACCAACGCAGTTAGAACCTGACCAAATTACGGCGCTGAAGACTCTGTTAAATTTAATCCCGTTATAGATAGCAAAGAGAGCCAGAACTTTGGAAATTATGGTTCGAATAATTGGAAACAAATCCAATACGAGATTCATCGAGCCGTTAACAGCTGCCACCTTAATTGTCTCCTGGACGGAACCAGTAGGCTCTATAAATTAGGAAAATGCTTTGCAAAGACACTACACTCTCTCTTGAGACTATTGTGCGGTATACGGATGCGTCTAGAGCAGGCAGCTGGGCATTTCACGCTCATCGGGAGCTTTGTGTTAAGAAGTCAGAAGGAGTAGGCGTCAGCTTAATCCAAATAATTGCTTAATTCAACTTGGGAAATGGATACGGAACGGAACACAACAAAATATGCGAGTTAGGACTATCTGCAAAATCTGAATCAGCTAGGCAATGGCTTGGTTATCTTTTGTTGGGAACCAGCTCATGGAGGAGCATGAATTTGCAAGGGCAAGAAGCTCATTTCTATAGAGTGGGAGGAGATATTTAGGAAGGATACCCATGGAGAAAAGAAGAAGAAGAGAAATACAGAGAGAGATGGAGGTTGTTTTAAACCCGACAAGAAGTATGATGAATTTGCGAGGAACCAGAACAAGATATATTTAGAAAGGATACTCATGGAAAGAGAAAGATAAAGAGAGGTGGAGACCAAATATTTTTGAGACAATCTAAACTTTTGTTCGGTAATCACAATTCGAGAAGATTTAGATATGTATGTATGTAAATTTTTAACCAAAACCTATAAGAACCGAAAAATTCATAACGATTTGTTAAGAGAAGACCGTGAATAGGAAGTATGATTTCAAGACACTGAATCGAATACAGAGATAAACATGCACTACCAAATGGTAGTGATTAATTCAAGATTGTAAGGAAATTCATTTCATCTAGCAATTACGTTAAGAACTATAATTTTACTTTGAAGTTTAGGAAAAGTGAGAAAATGTCAATATAACAAAGAGCAAACATCAGTGATATATCACATCCATCAAGAACTTTGATTTCCAAGCGAAATAACTTCTTGCTGGGGCTTGATAAGCTCATACCATAAGTGAGCAATGTAGAAAAAAAACAACAATAGAGAGACATAGAGCCTACTAAGTCATACTGATCATTTTTTGGCATTATATATATTCGAACGGTAATACAATTATTGCCATATATTGTACCTACTTATAGAGTCGCTGTAAAGAAGAAGGCACTGTAGTAGGTAGTGTGTTGGCTTATTAGAGACAAGCCCGTGGTTCAACCCCATCTCAAATATATCGAACATAACAAAATATGAAAAAATAACTTTTTTTCGGCGACTTTTGACAATAAATTCGGAGATTAAATAAAATTTCTAAGGAAAGCTACTCATAAATCTGTCAATCAGCGTTGACTTTAAAATGTAGATAAAAGAAATTGTAAAAATTACTACATACAACATGATTGATGTGGCAAGTTACATAGTTTGGAATCTTGACTAAAGAGATGTAATGGCCAATAAAGTAAGGTAAGTAATTTAAAAAGTTCTGTTCTTCCTGGGCAATGTTTTCAAACCTGTTCGAAAAGCTCGGTGAAAGACAATTCCAAAATAATTTTTGAAAGAAATAAAAAAAAATGGAAAAATTTTAGGCAAGGTGTGCATACATACATAATTGGTCATTACAAACCTTCAGTCAGAATTATGGACCTAGTTTCTCACACCACTTATGTTGGGTGTGTTTATTTTATACATGAGTGATGGGACCCACAGTCCATTTTGAATGACAGATTTTTGAGAAACTTTTTTGCAGGCAATTTTATTTGCCCTCAGAGTCTTTGTCAGAAATCTGCTGAGAGGAAGTTACCGAAGAAATATTTTTTTATATTTTCGTTTTGAACCGTGGCATTACGTCTAATAAGCCAACACACTTCCAGACTACGGCGACAGCAAAGTGTAGAGCACTCCAAGGAGGCTGCTATCCAAAAACCCATTACATTTAAATACTCATGAAGCTACTAACCTACCTTCATATGGAAAATATATTCCACGATATATTGTGGTTAATCCTCCTACATGTTATCTTATTCACTCGTTGTTCAGTGTATTCTTATGTTGAGTTTTGTGCTAGTATTTGTTTTTGCTCGGTGGTTAAAAAAACAGAATTTTTGCTGTATTAGTGTATTTGTATAGGTTTTTGTTGTTTATTTTGCTGTGTTGTTGTTGTTGTTGTTGCGAAAAAATAATAAAAATAATAACAATAACTAAAGGAAGCTTATGAATTTAAATTTTATGTAAAATTTATGTTTCCTGGTTGATTTTGATGGCATTGTAGAAGGGGGGTGGATTTGTTCTGTTCTGTTGCTTTACGATTCATTGTCGTTGCTGCTATTGTTTAGCAACATAAAATTTTGTTTTTATATGTATCTTTTATAGGCACACTACACATACACACACATCCACTCGAAGTCATAAACATAAATATTTATATTTGACTATATATATACAGTGGACAGCAAAAGTCTTAGTACGGCAATATATTTTAGCAATTTCATGAATTTTAGTTTGTATAAAAATTAATAGTTTATACATTTGTTTTATTAATTTATTTCTGTTTTATTATAAAACAAACAATTTTTTAATGTTTTTCATAAAAAAAAAGAAAAATAAGGAAATGTCTCAGATGACTCCATAGGTAACCCCAAGGAGAACCCTGAGTATATTTAAAATTCAAAGGCCTAATTATATGAAAATAATATGTTAGAATGTCCCTTGAGGTCAAGCACTCCATTTAACCCATTTGGAATTTAATGTACAAGTTTTGTTTAGCGTTTTCTGGTGGCACCATGAGGCAAGTTTTTCGATTGACTTTTGCTTGAGGTTTAGCGATTACCTAACCGTTCTTTTACATAATCTCCTAAATATACTCTTGATGTCATATCGGGACTTTGTGCAAGACTGTTAAGCCTGTGGGGACTTTTTTTGTTAAAATATATTGCCGTACTAAGACTTTTGCTGTCCACTGTATATATATTTATGTATACAGTGAGCGTCAAAAGAAACTGTACATTAAAAAAAATATGCTTTAACAAATTACCGTTATTTTTATTTTAAACTTGTTTCATTGCCAGTTTTTAAATAGAAAAAAAAAAAAATAAAAATTAAAGAAAATTTCGAAATATTAGGACATTTTTTCGGACACTCTCCTTAACTCTGCTTGGAACTCTGCTTGGACCATTTTGTTTGGACCATTTTGCTCAAATTTTTTTTTAAATTTTTATTTAAGTTTGCAATGGCTTATCGTATCAACTTAAAACGTCAGCTCAGGTATTTTTTTTTTATATTTTAATGGTTTTAGTTAGTTTTTATCTATCTAGGATAAAATCGAACAGAACAAAATTAAAAGTTACAAATCTTAGGTTATGGACCATTTTGGTCCATGCAATTTATGGTATGGTAAAAGTAAGAAAAAATAATTATGGCTTATTGTTATTATCGCAGCAAATTGAATAAATTGTTTTTCGCTCCAATTTGCATACAAATTTATTGCATATAACGCATTTGGCAGTCACCGTGGTCTAGTAGGTAGTGTGTTGGCTTATTAGACGAAAGGCCCGAGTTCGAATCCCAGGTCAGACATCAAAATGATATATGAAAAAATATTTCTTCGGCGACTTCCTCTTAGCAGATTTCTGGCAATAACTCTGAGAGTAAAAATTGCCATGAAAAAGCTTCTCAAATCTGTCGTTCGGAATCGACTTTAAACTGTAGGTCCCGCCACTCATGTATAAAATTAACGCACACAACATGAGTGGTGTTGAGAAACTAGGCCGTAAAGGCCAAAAGGGTTGTAGTGGCCAATTATGTATGTATGGATTTGGCATCACATTTGGACTAACAGCAATTGCGAATTCCCCGTTTTTTAGAAGCTGACTTTTGTGTATCACCTCTTGGAGTTGGTACACTATTTGATGACGATACTTGTGGTTGAGTCAATAGCTCTGCCGCAAATGGGTTTCAAGGTTTGACTGTCCTTTTCAACATGTATTCTACTGACAGGCACATAGCTAGCTGACGTAAAACTCAGTCCATCTATTTTTTATTCTTTTAGTGCTATAGTAGCTATTCATTTTATCAGCAGTATCAACGTCTCCTAAGATAAAGGAAATTATTTTTACAGAAACGATTGCAGGTTTCTTCTTATGATTACTGAAATCGATTTCATCTGTTTTGTGCATGAGCACCATCAGTATAGTACCTTTATTTTCACTGAAAGCAAATGTGGATGTATACAAAGGAACTTTTTTGAACATAAGCAATTTCGGTGGGATACTGCCTAAAGAAACATCGTCCTCTAAAACCCACTAGCTGCTCATCAATAGGTGATATTTTCATGACAGTTATGAAATATTAAAAGAAGTGCAAACTTGTCACTACTTTTTTGTTGTCTTCTGTTGATAATATCATCAAAGCGGAGAGCACTTGTTATCGTGTTAAAATTATCCTCGCTAATAATAGACCGGAATATTGAACGCCAAAACTTGCAAACCATCCAAATCTTCGATTTTGCCTCTGTAATACAAAACTATTATAATAACCACTTCACGTATACAAAAGATCAGAAATATTTTATACACCGATAAACAGCAGCAAGAATTAGAACACCAATATATGCCCGCAATGTAGATTTATCTAAATCTTTTCATTGGCTTTCAAATTTAATTCTACCATATTTATTCGTATTTTTCTCTTTGAGAATGTAAACACATCAAAAGCTAAACACTATCTGAAGTAAAACTTATACTCGTATAGAAATGGGGAATTCCAGAACTTTTGTAACAATTTAAATTATTTAAAATGTTTGGTCAATACAGTTTTATATCGAATTATTTATGAAAAATACAAAGTGGACCAAAATGGTCCTTTGCCTAAGATTCGAAAGTTTTTTTTTTAACCTAACAGCAGGGTTAAGTAAAATATGATTGTTAGAATTTTATCCACTGTGTACGGTTTGTTTTGACCCTCACTGTACATATATATCTACAATGTGTGTACATATATAAATAGACGTGTGTATTTCACATTTATTAGCCACAAAAAATAGAACAAAAAAAAAAAGCTGAAGAAAAGCAAAAGAAAACATTTTTAAATATTTTATTATTTGCGTCCTTTTCTATTAAATTTATGGTTTCTAAATTGTTCTAAACACTCTAGAGTTGCATAAACGTTAGCCAAGACAATTAGGAAAACCAACAAAAACCACAAATTATTATTATTTATATGTATGTATGCTAATAAATTAAAATAAAAGATAAAAAAACTGGAAAAGTAGTGAAGTAGAGAAGAAGTCAAATGTGGTTTATTTGCAAAATGAAGTGTGTACGGCTAATAAATTAATCACACTGTCTGTTGTGTTTTATATTTCATAAATGCAATACAAAATCCCATGACAGTCTGTCTGTCTGTCTGTATGACTGACAAACTGCTTGATTGCCTGTGTGACTTGTCTATCTACCATATATCTGGTGTTGCCTGATAATTAGACAATTTGTTTGTTGTATAAAGACAGACAGTCAGACAAGGAGAAATAAAGAACGAAAGAATGAAAGTAAAAAACGAACATAAATTTCATTGTGCAAATATTTTATAATTAAAATTGAAATTGTTTACTTTCTCATTACTGTGTGTATATGTATACGCTTACTTGTGTATACAATAATAAAAGATTTTGCTTACGGATAAATATGATTTATAATGATTTATGATTTATTTCTTGAAATTTTTTTCTGCTTTTTTTTTTGCTTCATTATGCTTTCTTCATAATTGAAATTATTTTCACAACAGCGGTGGTTTACTTACGATCATGGTTTAGAGATAGAGGTAGTGAGGTAGTTTTTATCGTGTTCGTTGCTTTTTTTCTTGGCAATTGGCCATTGGTTTTATATTGCCTTACTGGCAAGCGTATTAAATAAATTGTTTGTAAGTAAATGTTGAAAACTTATAAGTTAAGAAATTTCT
Organism: Sarcophaga rosellei; assembly: GCA_930367235.1. Classification (NCBI taxonomy): domain Eukaryota; kingdom Metazoa; phylum Arthropoda; class Insecta; order Diptera; family Sarcophagidae; genus Sarcophaga; species Sarcophaga rosellei. Next base: position 70,641,623 of record OV884019.1, read on the forward strand.
AAGGATTTATTTTAATTACAGCAAAAATATCCGCAAGTAATTCATTTAATATAAAGCACCTTCCTTCTATCAACAGCTATACAATTGAATTTCAATTAAAATAATGGAATTACAAGGAAATTGCCAAATTTAAAAAGAAATCTTTAATTAAAAGAAGTATTTCATGCTAATAACGCCAATTAACACGTAGACTGCCACTGCAATGTTCAGAAAACTGGCCACGCAAGCCAACATTGATTTTTTGTTCTTTTCCCAGAAGCCATTTATCGATGCTAGCATTGATATAATACGATTTTATTCGTAGCTACACAGAAGTGGTAGGTTTAGTGAGTACGAGTGTGTTAAGATCTGATATATATATCTGACTAGCTAATACCCGGTGTGCTTTGCTAGCCCCATCGGAATTAAATACATATCTCGTGATACAACTGGATCGCCCACCATCAAAATTGGGGCATTGTATCGTCCTTGGTGTTGTCCAGCTGGAGTTCCATCAGCATGAATAGCGATTATGTGGTCATCTGAACTTAATCGTGGGTTATCTTTGGCTCGCTTAAAGATCCTTCCTTACCAATTCGTTGATTTCATGAAACATCACTTGTAAATCGGCAACAATCCATTGTTTTGTGTCTGGGTTATAATGCAGGCGGTGGTGCACTTGGTCATTGTTATCCGCTTCACCTATGAAATAAATTTGTAAGAACTTAGGATCTTCATTTGGAATTGGCAACAATGATCCCATTTTATTGTAAATTTGGCCTTGGACACGAAACGTTGGCATAAAGTTGTCTCGAATTACTTTGGTGACACCAATAGATGTCATTTGGAAGCACGAATTATATTTTCTTATATTATTAAGAAAATGTTGTGAGTCCACATTAGTTCCTAAATGAAAAAAATATTTTTTATTAAGATTTTGTTAAATTAAAAAAGTATATATTTCGTAAAACTTATCTGAAATTAGCGATTGTAATGATTCTGGAGGTGGAAGTAATTCAGATAAAACGATTTTACCATTACAACAACACATTCCAGATGTTTCATTTTTGTACCTGAGCGCATTGCAATATTGCCAAACTTCATTCATGCCACCAATTGCCACTAATTTGACTTCGGTATAATCTACATCAGATCTGTAGTTAAATGCAATACCTGAGTATCCATGAAAAATATTACGTCGATTCACCGCCATTCGATTATGATTTTGTTCTCGACGCAAATTATATTGCTCTATCCTCTCTACTGCTCTTCTTGTTGATGTTCGAATCCGCTGACTTTTTACTCGTGATTCATGTTGAACTTCTGTTTCATTAGCTCTTGATGTTTCGGTTCGATTTTGCTGGCTTTTTAGCCGACCTTCATGTTCCAACGGTGTCTCGGTAGCTCGTGCGGTTGTCGCATGTTGTCGAAGACTTTCAAGACGTCTTTCGCGTTCTGACGCCCTTTCAGAAGCTCGTGCTAAAGAGGTAAGATTTCGTTGACTTTCAAGGCGCTCTTGGCTTTCTGAAGGCGTTTCAGTAGCTCTTGATGTTGTGGCACGTTGTCGTAGGCCTTAAAGGCATTCTACATGTTGTGATGGCGTTTCGACGTTGTTTAGAAGCAACGATTCAACTCAATTCCAAAACCGAATGCGTGTTATATTTATTTCTTTATATTTTACCTAATAAATTGGTCCAAGTCAAAAACCTTTTGGAAAAAATTAAGGTTATTAAAATTTAACAAATAATTGTGTTTGCGTCGGTCACAGGTAATTTTTTTGATGAGTTTTGCAACTACTTATTTTATTTGGGAAAAATATTGACAGTTTACATTTTATTACTTAGGTAATTAAAAGTAATGAATTCATCGCCCAATAAAATGTATTTTTCAAATAAATAATAGTTTTATTAGTTACCCATTTTTAGAAGTAAACAAAAACATAACTATTACATGTGTATGTATATGTTTTTCAAGATAAATATTTAAGTAGTATGAATTTTAGTACTCACTACGTATATGAGTTGAAAATTTCAAACTCAACCATTTAAGGGTCATATACCTTACTATTGCATATTTCAAGATATAATAATTTTCACACCCACTAATCAGAGAATTTGTCTAATATTATTAATTAATAAGAATATACAAATTTTTGTAATTACTTCACGTGAGAGGCACCACCTTCCTATAGCTAGAATACAAAATTGGGGACTCTAGCTGTTATATTTTCTTAGATATAATAATTTAATATTTTTATGTTGGAGGTGACACGACCACTATAGCCAATCCGCCCATTATTTTGTATATACGTCAAAGTCGTCCATACAAAATTTGAGGACTCTAGCTGTTGCAGTTTATGAGATAAGACTATATAGTTCCTTCCAGACATACCGGAAGGTACTAATAAAATTTCAAGAAAATCAGTCCAGCCGTTTAGCCGTCTATAGACTTCAAACAAACAAACCCACAAACAAATAAGCACACATTCAATTTTGTATATATAGACGTAAAATTCATTAAAAAAATTAAATATGTGACGTATGAGTGATATCGAGATCCATTAAGTTTCATATAGATTTTTTATTGCATATTGTCATGGTAACTATGCGTATGAGTAATATATTTCAAATGCAATTAAATATTAAGTATGTAGTATGTAGTATATGTCGGCGTGGCACCTCGCTCCTTTGAGATTTCAACATGAAAAGTAGCCTATAACTCCTTCCAGACATTCAGGAAGATACTGTGAAAATTTCAAGAAAATTAGTTCAGCCGTTTAATCGTCTATAAACTTCAAACATACAAACATACAAACAAACACAGATTCATTTTTATATATAAGATATAAAAACTCTATGAAAGATAGAAAAACGAATCAAAATAAATTCTAGAAGTTACCAGATTAATGGAAGAAAAGATAATGTTGCAACCCAGAAGTAAACAGAAGTGCGTTTTATATACTCTGTTGTATTAATGTTCGAAATATTTGAAAAAGTTTAAGAGTGATTATTAAAAATATACGAACTTTTTATAAACCCAAACTCATTGATATTTTATTACAAAAAAAATATTTTGGTTATACAGATAAAAAAAAATTGTTTCCTGGCTGGCAACAATTTCACAAAACACACTTTTTTCAATTTTAATTTATTACACATGGAAAATGTATGGTAAATCAGTGATAAAAAAAATCTTTCCATTGAATATATATACTTATGTATGTACATACGTTATGTTGCTGAATAGAAGCTTGAAATTTAAGGATTAATTCCAATACGTTAATAAGCATTTCAACGTGTTTTTTTTTTTTTTTTTTTGTATACTTTTGGCATCATCTGTTCACAAAGGCGTCTATTGATTTTTCATTTGCCAGAGATGTGAGATGCGTGCTAATGGCTTATAAAGATTATGATTCTTTTTTTGCTGTTGTTTTTTTCTTTCAGTAGCTCATGAACACATAACGAGCTTCTCTGCTTATAATTGAATTGGTTGGTTATACATTCATACCTATTTACAACACTGTATAGTACGCCTCGTATTTCAAGTCGATATTATAATTCAGAAATTTGTGGATGTACTCAAAGCCATTTAGCTGCACGTCGTTGCCTTTATAGTTAAATGCGGCAGCACCAGAAGTGCAATAAATGCTATGCAACGTCAGCTGAAGCTGAAAAGTTGCATCGTAAAAGAAAAGTTCTTTCCTTTCCTTTGCTTTCCTTCCCTTTTATGGAATTTAAATTTTCATTATTTCCCCTCCAATAACTGACATTATGAGGTTATATGGTTTTGGTGGTGGTGGTGGTGGTAATGTTGGTAAAAAAAAATTGTTTCCATTATTTTTTTGTTGTTGATGTAACAACAGAGGAACAGAGATACATACATATTTTGTAGCGTTTATTAACATATTTAAACCACATTAAAAGCAAAATGGTAAGTGAGTAAAAAAAATCTTAAAAGAGGAAAAGAAACCCAAGAAAAAAGAAAATGAAACTGGATCAATTGGAAAAAATGTGACGGCAAGAACAAAAAAAAAAGAAAGAACGCAGTGTTTCGAAATATTTACAAAAATCCCTCAAATCGGATATGAAATAAGAAAGAGATTATCTATGAAAGTCGGTAGGAACAGACTAATTTATGCTCTATTCGGATACAAATCCAACGTATATATAATACTGTATTCATTATACAAAGATGGAGGACAATTGGCAATAAGCCATACCTTCTATATTCATACCCGGTATACATCCACCCCTCGACAAAAATGCCTTCTTCTATACTATCACTAGCGGCAGAAGCAACTTACTAACGCACTATTTAGACTATATTAGTAAGGCTTCAGACCTGATAAATCCACCAAGAAAGCAAAGTAAACACACACCATAATTTTATCGTCCATAATGCAGCATTTGGAGGCTGAAAAGGCTGCGCAAATAGATGACGAGCAATACGAACAGCCTCACCAAAGAAGGAAAGAATCACTCAGAACTTTTTTATAACGTGAAAATTCACAGACAAGTCTCTTCAGACAACTTCTTTAACTCTTTCAATAGCTGCGTTTTGCGAAAGATAGGGTTAATCAGCTTCACACCTTTTTTTCGGAAGTATCATGCCCTTTGCTTACAAGTCAATAGCCGACGTGCTATAGAATAAGTGACAGACAAGACGGGTCTATGTTAACGAGTGTTTAGTTAAGGTAGTATTCGCCCTAGTAGGTAGTGCGTTGGATTACTAGACATAAAGCCTCGGTTCAAACCCCAGGCCAGATATCTCCAACTAAACGAAATATGAAAAAATATTTTTTTGGCAACTTCCTCTGTAAAATTCCATAAACTGTAGGTCCTGCCACTCAAATATAAAATTAACACACACAACATAAGTCGTGTGAGAAATTAGGTCGTAATCCTGACTAAAGGGTTGTACTAACCAATTATGTATGTGGAAACTTAAGACTTGTTCGATTCTTCGTTATAAACAACAGCTCTCTGTTCAATGTAGCATAGACATTTATTTACCTTGGCCACACTCCTGCCATCGAACATGATTGCAATCTGGAAAACAACTCAAGAATTTCTTATCCGGAGAATGATATTTTTCAGCTGAAAGCAACTCACGGGCGATTGAATTATGCTAGACACATTATTGATACTTCTTTGTGAAGCACTAGCGTAGTCATTAATCCGTATCAAAGCAGTAGCATGAGGAGGCTTCAACGCGAGATATTTTAATCTCCGCGAATTGACAAAGATCTCCTCATACATACCAAAAATAATTTTTATGCACTCCTTAACAATATAAAAGTTGTTCAGCGTATTAATATCTAGAAACTATAGTTCAGGCAAGTCGTTCCGATGGGACTCGATGTTTCAGTAATACGTGTATTTAATGAGAAGATCAGCGTCAGTCAGGGTGTAGAGGCCAATTGAGAAAGTTGATCGTTTAAATAAAATTTTGACCAATTCGTGGAATTATTTTATATCAGCACTTTCTAGTTAAAAATCGTCACAATTGTCCGATTTGACGATTGGAAATCATTTAACCACGCTTACTAGTGTAGGATATCAAGAGTCTGAGTTTCTATAGAAATTTTGTTGTTGTTTATATTGTCGCTCCTGGTTCTGCTGATGTTATTCTTGTTGTGATTATGTAAATTTTGTTTTTTATTTATATACGATGAAGGTATGTATATACATTTGTATACGAGTAAGTGTTCGGTATGAGTAAAAATTTATATGAACAGAACTATGCAATAAAATAGCAGTACATGTCTTGTGATAAATTTTGTTACATTTATTTCTGGCTACTGACTTCCCTTAATACTTTTAAATTCTATTTTCTTGGTATAAAATATGTTTGATTACTAGTATTAGCAACTCTTAGCCAAAAACTGGTGGAGGGATGCAGTGGTTAAACAATTATTCATCATAGTCCGACAGAGGACTACATTAAATCATTTAATTGGCTTGATTCTCCTTCTAGAAAATCTCTACAGAAGCTCTTGATGTTCTATATTAGTAGTGAAAGATCAGTGAAACATCTGACAACTCTTAGTTAATAGAATTACTTAATGAGCAACACACTACTTCATTCCATACTATAACCCATTACATTTACACTCAGATGTATGATAGACTTATCATTACAACAACTGCTGTCGGCAATTCCAACAGAGACTTCAGAACTATAACAGTTGATAGCTGCTAACTTGTTGAAGCTACAACTGCCACATTAGTTGTCATTTATTTAGCCTGCTCTACCAAATCACCATGGGTGTATATGTATATCATTCAACCAGATGTGCAAATAATCGATTTGTTTTTTTCATAAGCGAAATTTTGAATATAAGTGAGTCAACAATATTGAAATTTAACTACTCTGATTCATTCGTACTCACTACAACGTTGATTCACAGGTTGCAATGAGTATGCGTACAACGTTGACATCAAACTCATACCATTCGAAATATGTTTGATTCATAAGCCTACTCATTAAGGTTCATAACTTTAGAAAATTACTTATAATCCGAGAGACTCGAATCATTCATCAAAATTTGCAGTCTTAGTTGTTGTTAGGCCTTTACAAAAAAGAAAAAAGACACATAAGCAAAAAGAAGAAAGACAGAGTAGCAAGCAGAGCAAACACAACCTTCTAGTGAGTATTTTAGTGTTCGTACGCGAATCATAATTATGATTCGAAATTAACAGCATCATATGTATTGTTAAGTATGAATATGATGAGTACTTCAAACTTTGAATGTGAGTAGAGGTTCCATGGTATTAAAATAAGTATGAATGCGTATAAGTATCAGAAATTATGAGTATGATTCCACTCTACTAATCTTTTTGAATACTCATTGCTGATCTCTGATGTGTACACATTTCTTTTAGAACAATGTCGGCCATATCATCAGTATCAACGGCGAGCATTATATGTCGACGATTACATACATACATAATTGTTTATTACAACCCTTCAGTCAGGATTACGAGCTAACTTCCTACACCACTTATATTGTGAGCGTTAATTTTATACATGAGAGGCGGTATTCTCAGTTTAGACACATTTTTGAGAAAATTATCATGGCAATTGTTTATGTACTCAGAGCTGGCAAAAACTCCTGCTGAGAGGAATTCGCCGAAGAAATATTTTTTTATATTTCATTTTATTAAAAATGTCTGACCTGGGTTTTGAACAGTGGACTCACGTCTAATAAGCGAACATACTATCTACTAAACTGCGACGATGATTACCAACTTCTGTTGGCCTAAGTTATATGATGTGAGTGGTTATTTCACTTGAAGTTGATGTGAACCATTTGTCAAGATCGTGTGATTTAGACCCGCAAAATATTTTCTGATAGCGTTATGTTAAGTGAATAAACCACAAACAAAGTCAATATAAGCCAAGCCGTCTGCGAAATGGAGCCAGATTTATACGCCAGCGTAATGGAAATTTTAACATTTTGAAGGCGCTTCACCAAAGAAGCCGTGGCTAACATTTGAACGATTTGGACACTGAATGGCATATTTTGAATGAACAAATAAATTCGATTATATTACACTTTGTTTTATTTAAACTTGAAGATAGAAGGAGCTTGACGAAGGATCCTTTATATATTGTAGGCTAAAATAGCTTCACAATTTCAGTATCGGGATATATTGAATGGGAATGTTCACATATTTACGGACAGTAAATAACGAGTATGTTCACTATATCTGCGATGGTCCTAAAATGCTGAGTATTACTGGAGGAAATGCTTTCAAACGTGCTCGGTGATGCAATTAATCATTTAAATTTTAGAATTTTTTCAACATTACAGCAGTAAAAGCGGAAAGTGCAGATTTTATTAGGAAACTTTACTCATAGAATAAATTGTTTCTATGTATCTGTTGGTAGCGTTTTGTTGTATTTTATGTTAGACTTTCCTATACATACAGTGTTTCAGTTCCACCTCAAGTCTTCTTTTCGAGCTTATAATCCCAGTCCATATTAAATCTTTATCTATGATATGCCTTCATTCGGTACCACAGTAAGAATTTGTTTTTAGAAGAAAATTTCATTTCGTCATTGAAAAAATCGCATTGAAAAATTTTTCAGCGTCTAAAATCTAAAAATACCACACAATGCTATTAGTTTACACACCATTGTAATGTTGTAAAAAGAAAATCTAAATATTTTTTCTGATAAAATGTTGCCATCACGAAATAAACATGGTTTTTAATATTTGCACAAGTCCACACCCATACAAATACACATTGTACATATACTCAAGTATAAATAAGAGTATGAAAATGTGTTTTTGTATGTGGGTGTATGTGTTGGTGCGAGTGTTGTGTGTAGCAGACAGACACAAGTCTTAACAACATCTTTAGAGACGCATAAAATATAAAAAAATTAACATAAAATAGAGAAAAAGATTTCATAAGTGCTCTCCTTCTCTCCTAGGGCTGCTTAAGATAAACAATCAGACATAAAATGAAGACAGACAGACAGACAGACAAATAGATGAATGGAAAGCCATATACATACACTGAAACACACATTAACATAAACACATACACATACATAGACATATAAATAGAAATATAATTTTATTTAAGAACCGTTAAATTATCAGGTCAACAATGAATAGAAAATTCATAGAAATTCTCAAGAATTTATGCAGGGCTACGCAAACGAATGAGGCCAAACGTGTAGACATTAAAATTTAATTTTTTTTTTTTGATTCTTTTATTTTTCTTTGCTTCTTCTTACCTTTCCTTTTTTGATTTTCATTTTTCTCTCATTATTTTTCTTTCCATTTTCTTAAACAATGGCTGGTAACAAGTTTTTAAAATTTATTTCATGTTTGAAATGTTTTATTGCATTTGTAGGCGTATTTTATTGTTATTTGTACTGTTGTTGTTGTATTTCATCTCTTTTTTTCAACCTTACCACACTCTTTCAGATTCTAAGTTGATATCCCCTGATAGGAATAGAAAAATTAAAAATTTAAATTGGAGTCATCTGTGTTAAATGGTTTTTAAATGCCCGCAAACCACATGTCACACCACCACAGCAAATCGTGAGTGGTGTCAAGTTTGTAAAACTTTTACGCTTTTCTCTTGAAAGTATAAGTTTACGTGTGTGGTTGTGTGTGATCGAACTAATGACCTTAAGCTAAAGTAGAATGCGGAATTGATGTCATGAAATCTTGTATTTGTGATAAATTTTGATTTATTGACGATAAACAAACCGAAAAAGATTGTTTCTAAAATACAATATTATTTACATATTTTATTACATCACTCGACAAGAATATTAAACGAAGATTTTATGAAATTTTGTAGAAGGATATCGCATATTTAGGTTAAGTTTAAGATTAAATTGGAAACAGGGTTAAAAGTCAAAACTCACCTGGGATTTATAAGGATTCGTTTTAATACCAATTGTACCTAATTCAACATTTTACTATAACTTCTGTCTATCCTCTCGCTAGATAAGTTCTGGATGTTCAAGAATCTTTCTACTCGAGCTCCCAAATGCCGGACATTGAGAGAGAAGACCCTCCTCTTCTTCTTCGTTACGACCAATACATTAGAAAAACTCTTCTGTGATATTTTCGTCTTGCTCGTCATTACATCTTATGCAGAAGTCGTGTTACAGTGCATTGTAAGTGCTACGAGGATAGATTTAACGTTTTATTTGTCGTATATCCATACAGAGCCACAATTGTCTGTTTTCTGTATATTATCCCCTCTCTCTCCTATGCAAGTGAGTAAATTTTGTGTGGAATCTTATGCTTGCAGAATAGCGTCAATCAGACATATGACGTATCCTTTCGATCAATCAATTTCGGGGTAACCGCCTAAAGCCTCTCCAGAGACTCCCCCTATTATTGATTAAGCTTAGATAGGGTGAACACACTCTCTAGTGACCTAATCGCTTACTTAATTAGTATTTACAATTCTTTAGTCAGGATTGCAACCTCCTAGCTTCTCACACCACCCATGTTGTGTGTATTTGTTTTAGTTATCTATGGTGGTACCTACTGTTTAACGTCGTCTCTGAATGACAGATTTTCGCATGCACTGCAAATCAATTTTATTTACTCTCACCAGGGCTTTTGCACATTGAGACTACGGTGACTTAGTTGGCCGTTTTACTGCCAGTAAATATGCGTATACTTTGTCACCGGCGGCTGTTAGAACAACCATTACTTCAGCCTGAATAGTACTCCAGGATTAAACTATTATAAAAAGATCTACGTGATCGAAATCCATCAGTGAGTGCGTTCTCTGGATTCTGTTGTACTGTTAGAAATATTCGACTGCATATTCATATCATATCGATCTGTACGATCAGGCATTGTCTTTTTTGTTGATTAATTCTACCTGTTTAAATAGAATATTTCGCATCTTGTTTTTGTTTAATTTTTAAAGTCAGTGGAACTCACAATCAACTGTTTGGCTGGGTTGTAGAACCTCATAACGAATAACTGCATACCAAGCTTCAACTTCACTGTTTATAGTTCGATCTATTATATGATTCAGAAATCGGGTTTGGATTCAATTTCAGTAGTGAATCTACTGTAGGGAATTCACTGCTAATTTAGCTGAAATGCAAACATCGAATTTCCTTGTCTTTCCGTCTTTTTCAAATGCTTGCCAACTGTTTTATGACATTGTGACGCCACTGCTCAAAGCAAAACGAAGTATTGAAAATATTTTCTCAATGAAGAACTCTGAGAATTTAATAAAATTGTTATGGCATGTTCCACAAAAATCTGCCGTTCGGAGTCGACCGCCACTCATGTATGAAATTAACACGCACAACATAAGGGGTGTGAGAAGCTAGGTCGTAGTCCTGACTGCTGGGTTAAAATGACCAATTATGTTTAGAGTGAACCAGTCTATTGTATTTATATTGTTATCTTCGTAGCATTACTTATTAGAGTCGTTATCCTGCTATTGTTACGTTTTTACCTTTTAAAATTTTTTAAAATATAAGCTCGTAGATTACAAATAAAATAAAAATAAATTTGTGTTTAGTTTTAATAAAAATTCTTTATAATTCGCAGAATTCTGTGTACCACTGTTCACAACTTTATGTAAACAACAACAATTGCCTTCTTTTGTTATTCGTATAAATTTGTATAAACCATGACATTTACTAGAAATTGTTCGACAGATCTTTCTCTCTCTATAAACATGATTGTTTAAATGGTTTGCATATGATATTGTGACCTAAAACCATAGTAAGAAAATAACATCATGATGGTAGCATAATTCTCTGGTGATGTGTGTCGACATCAGGTATGTGCAATTTGAAATATATTCAGGAAACAATGTATAGGACCGTGGATTTAAACATTCTAAAGAACAACCTCACATATGCTCATCACTAGGTCGGAGGAGAAAGAGGCACCTGGGTGCCTACTACCTGGAGGATCTGGGTGAACTGTCATATTGCCAGTCTGAGTCGCTTCATAGAAAGCTCCGAGTGGTTCCTGGATTAGGGGAGAATGTGAAACTGTAGTATCGCAATGAGCCCTCTGTGCGACCTAAGTGTGTCCGCTCTTGGCTCCATCGAGGGAACAGCCACTTCTACCTACCTATCTACGTAAAGAATAACCCCAACTAAAATGTGAAAGAATTGGAAATTCGGTGTGATTCTATTGCCTCTAACAGGGCAGCGTTCCTAATCGTATTGCTAATAATGTGAAACATATTGACGTGTGTTTTGCCTACCCAACTCCACCAGGCTTAATACCACCAAGTGAGTATTATGGCGTATAGTTTAGAAAAACAGTTACGTGGTCGCTAAATATCAATCTCAAAAATCTATAGAATCTCTAACGCTATATATATACATATATTTTGGGTGTACGTTACGCTATTAAATGTTCAATCCCACTGTATCTTAACAACGTGCATTCCACTTTAGCTAATTCAGTCACGACTTAATTATTCATATTATTTCGCCATTATTTTGTTATTCCACTTTTGTATGCGAATGCATTTGTGTTGAAACAACAAATTATCCATAAATTATTGCAACAAATGCTCTTTTAGCCCCATAATAATAAACTCAATGCAATGCTCTAGCAAACGTTGTTTCTCTAATTTAAAGTTGAAAAAGAGGGGGAAAAAATAAATTCTATTGTGTGTTCAAATGTCATAATTTTGTTTCACAACTCTTGCCAACTTAGCCCCCTTGAATACAGCCCCGTATTGGGGGCTATATAAGGAAGCCCTAAATTAAATAAATGAGTGTGTTTATGTATGAATGTATATTATGTATGTGAACGGGTGTGTTTGTGTGTGTATGTGAAAGAAGAGAAAGAAACGTGCTGGCACGAGGCAATAATTAAACAGGCATAAAATAATCTTCCAAAAAACAAAAACAAAATAAACTGCAAAAAGAAAAAAAATTAAACGCTTAAGGCATCGTGTGAAACGTTTGCAGTGAAAGAAACTGTTTCCATCAAAACAACTTTGAGTAATTGTGTAAGTGTGCGTATGTTAATGAAAATAATAATTAAAACAATAACTGCAACAACAAAATCTTTACCAGTTTCCACACTATATACGTTAACGTTCTACTCATTTATTTCCCTCATTAGTACTAATTAAGTGAAAACATGTTCGCACGTTTCAGTTGATCAACACCGACTATAAATTTTCTGTATATCGAGGGTAGCATTGATAGTACGACGAAGATCTTAATACAGATTGTGCAGATAGTGGTATAGTGTGAGAAAGGAAAATCTTTGACAAAAGGCACTTCACAGAGTGATGTTCTACATAATGTTCCTGGCAAGGCTTAGATTTTTAATAGGTTTTCAGATATCTTATGAAGTCAGGGCTACAAATATTTCTAAAAAGGGCAGAACTGAATGTGAACTAAAAAATGTTTGACAACAAATTTGAATAATTTTGCTCTGATGTTTTTATTTAACGTTAAGGCCTTGAGTAATTGCGTTACTTAGAATCTCTTATTCTTATGAAAGTATTTTGCCTTACGAATACGAGGACTCGACAGTTCAAACATACATACACACATACATAACTGGTCATTACAACCTTTCAGTCAGGATAAGGACCTAGTTTCTCACTTATATTGTGTGTGTTATTTTTATGCATGATTGGCGGGACATACAGTTTAAAGTCGACTCCGAACGACAGATTTTTAAGAATCCTTATCATGGCAATTTTACTTACTCTCAGAGTTTTTGCCAGAAATGTGCAGGAAGCCGACGAGATCGAGAGAGAAGTATGGATAAAATGTTTCATTTGGCAACGTCTTCTCAGTAGTTTTTTCCAAAAAAAATTATAGAGTGAACAAATTGCCGTGAAAATTGTATCTTAAATTTGTCGCATTCGACGTTAAACTGTAGTTTTCGCCACTTTTGGCTTTCTCACTCACGGGCTGATATGAAGTATATTCACTGACTATCTTCGCCACAGAATGATCTGATATCTGCAATAACATACATAACATAATTGGCCATGCCAACCCTTCGTCAGGATTACGGCCTAGCTTCTCAACACCACTCATGTTGTGTGCGTTAATTTTATACATGAGTGGCGGGACCTACAGTTTAAAGTCGACTCCGAACGACAGATTTTTTGAGAAGCAATTTTTTGATGGCAATTTTTACTCTCAGAGTTTTTGCCAGAAATCTGCTGAGAGGAAGTCGCCGAAGAAATACTTTTTGTATTTTGTTTTTGATGTCTGGCCTGGGATTCGAACTCGGGCCTTTCGTCTAATAAGCCAACACACTACCTACTAGACCACGGCGACTTCTGCAATCTGCAATAAAGGATTTGGAATTAAGGTTTTATCGATAATTGAGTGGCGGATACTCGATCCCATAGATGTTCGGTTTTCTGTAGTAATTTTTGTAGATTCGATTGAATAAGGGTTCTATACTCTTGCCTTGGTTTTGTTGTTATGAAGAAAATGTAGCACAGTAAATGCGAGTAAATAAGGAGAGAATTTAAACTAAGATGTGGTAGGTATGTGAAGCCTTCACTAAGGCTTTATAAATGCTGACTTAATTGAGTTAGTCTTCAGGCGAGATTATCAAATCTGCACCGCGCATAAGTAGTAAATTTATCACGATGCAAAGGCTGAAGCACAAATAGGATTAGAACCGAACCGATTACCGGTTACCAATATTAGAAGAGTCGAGAGTGAGCACCAGGTAGCCCCTGCTATTTTTATTTAATTTCCAAGACACAAACCTCCGACTTCATTTTCTTCGACTGGAGAAATGAACGGAATGGAAATGTTCACTGACAGCTAATCTTTCCGCAACCTAAAGATCCATCGCCCGTAGTTATAGTGAGTGGCTGATAGTTTTAGGCTCTCTCTCTATAATAATAGTGGTAGTGATAGAACGTCAGTTTCCAGAAGTCAGGAAGTCTTCAAATGCAAAACCCCCATATTAGGTAAGTATTTGAAATCTAATTTACGAGTATGTCCTGAGGACATCATAGTTTCTAGTAATCCAACTACAACGGTGCCGATATCAGTTTGCAATAAGTTGCCTTCGATTGAAACACCGACAGGATGCGTCACTACTGGACATTCAACTAGTGTGCTAAAACCATCATGGTTTTTGCAAACTCGACATCTCAATGATTTTTAAGGTCCAAATGGCATTCTATCCTATTAAAATCCCAATCAACCGCCTAAACGCATACCAATGTGCCAATACTTAAGCAAGTAGTACAACCGAAGAATAGTTCGAAGATCAACTAAAGGACCTTGCTCGGTCTAGACGACCTTAAAAACAAGACTCTGTCATCGCCAAAACCCAGCATACATATAAGATATTTACATACACCGTGTCGGCACTGAACTCACGGAGTAAGAGAAAAACTCACTCCAAAGAATTAAAACTCTCGTCTGTATTGTGTGTTGTAATGAGTAAATATAGAGTGTCTTTTAACCCTTTCGCGACGCATCTGTATCAGAGATCAGCAATGAGTATTCAAAAATATGAGTAGATTCGAATCATACTCATAATTTCTAATACGTATACGTATTCATACTTATTTTAATATCATACTCATACTACTCATATTCAAAGTTTGAAGTACTTATCGTACTAGTACTTACCAATACGCATGATGTTGTTGATTTCGACTCTCCTTTACTCAACATTTACGCGAATCACAAACTAAGTACGATTCGCGTACGAACACTACAATATTCACTAGAAAGTTGCGTGTTTGCTTTGCTTGCAGTCTTTGCATTTTTTTTTTTTTTTTGTAAATGGAACAACAACTAAGACTGTAAATTTTGATGAATGTTTCGAATCATTTATGAGTATTATAAGTATTTTCTAAATTTATGAATCTGTACGAGTAGGCGGCTTATGAATCAAACATATTTCGAATGTTATGAGTTTGATGTCAACGTTGTACTCATACTCAGTGCAACCTGTACTTATAAATCAATGTTGTAGTGAGTACGAATAAATCGGAGTAGTTGAATTTCAATATTGTTGACCCACTCATACTCAAAATTTCATGAGTACTTATAAGTAGCGAAAAAACGATTCATTGATGATCTCTGATCTTTATCACACCTTTCAACTTTTCTTGACGGTGGGACTGATCATTTATCATCGTCATCTTTAACGAAAACGCAAGGGAACAAATAAATGACTCCGTGGATCAACAAGTAACTTGTCTATTTACACGACGTCAGCCACTTTGACTTACCAAGTGACTGTCGTTATGCAAGGCACCCTTCGCGAAAAGTTTAAAGGCGCCTATAAGATTTTGAAAGCCTTGTGGAATGCGCGAAGATATTAAAATGTAGCCATTAATCTTACTCCAAGCATACCAGCTTCCAATTAATTTATAAAGATTTAAAAACTTAACAACGTAGTTTCTTATTAGACGATAGTCCGCACTTAATAATCGTCTCTGAGAGAAAGTAAAAAATTTGCCATGAATGGTTTCTCAAAAATTTGTCGTTCGAAGTCGACTTTAAACTGTAGGTCTCGCCAATTATGCATAAAATTAGCACCCACGACATAAGTGGTGTGAAAAGCTAGGTTGGAATCCTGACTGAAGTGTTGTAGTGATAATTTATGTTCGTAAGATGTTTAAGAAAACGACGCACAAAAATTACATACTTTGCTCAAAAACTTCTACTAATAAAACTGAAAAAAGATAATGAAAGAAAAGTCAACGAAAAAGTAGACAGCGATGCTTCTTAAATGTATATTGAGCATTGTGTAGGCGAACTGATGCTTGAGTACATATGCAATGCTACGCAGGATTTATAAAATTTTTTTTGTGGAATATTTTGAATCTGATGCAGTGTACTATGCCATGAGTTCTTTTTCTTCTATTTTTTTTTCTTCATAACTGTTGCAAACTTCAGAACAAACATACATGATAGCGTAGGGTAATAAAAACATGCGAATCCAATATAATTTCACTCATTTAATGACTTTTTTGCCTATGTATACATACATATATATCCGCTTAAAAAATATTTATTTTTCGTAAATATAATGCCAGACAAAACATGAATTCATAATTTATTTTCACAAAAATCATATTAAAAATAACTCTAACACAATCAAACAAAATTCGTTATTCTGAGTAATTTAAATGCTAACAATAACAACAAGAATAACAACAGTTCCAAATGAAGCGGAAAAAGTAATGAAAAGTAAATGAAATTTTATTTATAAATTTTTATTATTTACTCGCGTATCCATATTTATATTGCTAAAGGACTTCCACTGCTAATGTGTGTGGGCTTTTCTAAGAACACAATTTACAGTGAGGGAAATTTAATTGATAGCACATGCATGTTTTTTTTAAACAGATGAGAAGCTAGGCCGTAATCCTGACAGGAGAGTTGTAATGACCAATTATGTATGTATGGACATATGTAAAGAAAAAATACATCTTTACCATGACTCATAATGGGTTAACAAAAAAAAAAAAAATGCCAGAAATAAATGGAAGAAAATTAAGGAATAAATGGAAGAAGAATGATTGAAAAAGAAAATCAGAGAAAAACAAGTGTCAGAAGTAAAATAATGTAGAAAACAAAGGATTAGTAGGAGCATAAAGTCATCCTAATACGGTGTTCAGATATGCACCTTTATTGCGTAAATCTCAATAAACGCCATTATTGAGCACAATATTTCATATAAAGTTTCAATATATACGCAAATTGTTATAATATTGATTAAAACTTAAAATACAGCACTGTCATAAGTATGTTCAGTGAGAACGTTACAAATTATGTCAACAAATTTTGTTGATATTTTAAAACACAAATACCAATAACGTCAAATAAAAATGGCGAGGTATAAATCTACCGATACTACTTTTATTTCTATTCCTATTCCATTCTCTTTCTGCTATATATTATTTACAATTTCTAATGATTTAAAACATTTTGAATGTTTCGATATTTTGGGGATAAGGACTACAAGTAGCACTAGAAATTTTTACTGTAATACTCGATTGGAGTACAGTGAATATCAATGTGCTAGAAAACAAACAATATACCTCAATATACCGAATCATACGAGGCTATGCCAAAAATGTCAAAAACTGTTTTATATCACAAAATATGTAAATCAAGATACAGAACCTATGCTCAGGGCAAATAACTTCTTGCAGTAGTTAAGGCAGATTACATGCATTTCTCAGTAAAAAAAAATACAACATAGGAGTAAATCTTCAAAAATATATTCGATGTATTTTTTAATAGAAGTCGTAAAGGCAAACAGCGGTGTTATAATGTTGTATTCCAAAAATTCTGATAAAAAAATCTTAAATGAGGAATTTTTTCCGTCACGGTAGGTTTAGTGTTAAATTTATGAATTGTTATCAAAAAATAAAAAAAATTTGATTATTGAATAAGCTGATTTGCGTATGTCTGAACACTTGAAATAATTTTGTCAATTAAACGAATATTGACTCAATTAAAAATTCATGCCTGAACATAGTATAACTGACAACTAATGCCAGAGATGAAACGCTCCATGTCATAAATCCCAACAGAAGCTAACTTTTCATGTTCATTAAAGAAATGATAACCCAAGTTTCTCAGTCTTCGCGACTCCACATTTTCACAAACTGTGAAAAGAAGATAGGCCTATGTTTCTTAAGTTGATTTTGGCCTTTAATGTACAATGTCTAGTTAAAAAACATTCGAAATTCTAATAGATTCTCCATTTATTGCTTAGAATTATTTTTGTGTTAACGAGTTAGGAATATATTTATGGACCGAATTTACCTTGACACCGGTGCGTATTAGTTAGATTAAGTATTTAACGTTGTTCAATTGTGACCATATTTTGGAATTAAATAATGCATTTTTAGCATCGTCAATATTCTATCATCGTTTACACAACCTGGATAATCAGATTATTGCATTATAATGAAAATAGCATTTGGTGGGTCTAGGATATTTGGCTCCAGCTATTTTCTACAATATTATTTCTACTATATTGGATTTACTCTAGTTCTCCGGCAATTTAAATTTAAATTTAAATAAAGTTACGTCTACTATCAATTCTGACTAAAAGTATATATGTGAGAAAGTATCATTGTGATTAAAAAGACAGAGTTTCCCTTCACGGTAATATTCTTCCCGGCCAGCAGGCTTAAAATATCTTGTTCTAACCTTTTGTAATTTGTAAAGTTCTTCCTCTACTTATCAAGCCTGGAGTACGTCTCGGTACGTCTCTGTCTCGATAATGCTACAATAGGACTCTTGTCTATGCCTATAAAGTTTGCCTCGGATTCATCTATTTAAGCACTTTTCTCACATTAATACCGAAGTGCCATGGGGGTGTATGGGGGTCTATGGGGAATTTTAATACAAGAATTTTTACCTCTGTCCTGTAAACATTTTTGAAAGTGCTTATATCCAAAGAATTCTGCATCCCGAACTTTCACAGATATTTTGAAATTAATTTTCAATGATTTTACGATGCTCTACCAAAGAAATTTATCTTCGTAAAAAGACAAAGGATTTTCACTAGCAAATTAAATTTTCTCTTTAGATACTCATGACTAGCAAAACGAGCGAACATAATGCACTCCGTGGTTCTATTAATAATCGACTCATATCCGAGACCTGAAGGAGTTTATTTAACGTTTAATATACTTATAAGTGAGACCACTGGAATACTGAAGTATCATCTTTTTCTATTGTGCTCCATAATATCTCATTGAACCTTGTCATCCTAATGAATGCCCGATTCTTGGTCGGTTCCACACGGGTAACAAGTTTGCCTTTTTGTGACTTGGTGCCAAAGAATCTGGACATGGAACATGACACACATGTATACATAATTGGTCGTTACAATCCTTCAGTCATTATTACGACCTCGGTTTTTACACCACTCATGTTCTGTCTGTTAATTTTATATATGAGTGACTGGACCTACAGTTTAAAGTTGACTCCGAACGACAGATTTTTGAGAAACTTTTCATGGCAGTTTTATTTTCTCTCAGAGTTTTCTCCAGAATACTGCTGAGAGGAAGTGGCTGAAGAAATATTTTTGTATTACGCTTTGTTGGAGATGTCTGACCTGGAATTCAACATGAAACTTGAAGTAATTCTTATGCCATAGAAAGACCCTATTTAGACCATTTAAGTGCTTCAAATTAAATGTCCTTCTTTGTGTCTCTATTTTATTATATAATCGTAAAATATTATGAATGTGGGTGCTCGTGTATGTGTATGTATGCATGTTAATGGAATCTATTTTCACAAGGTACTTAAATAAGTTACATTAACAATTTCTAACAACTACAAGAACAACAACAACTAAAAACATAAAAATAAAACTTTTTCAAAAAAAAAAAAAATGTATTTTATAGTTTTAGAATTAAATTCATGCCACAAAACTTTTCTAACAAAAATTAGTAATGGAAGTGGTAGAATAAAGTAACTACTTCTACATGCTAATAAAACACACTCATACACATACACATACGCGTTATCTGTAATTCATATTATATTTACATGCGTTGCCTCACTTGTGTAAATGTTTTATTACATGTCCTAGCAAGTAGCGGTAAAACTGTTTACAGCCGCAACTTACTTATAAAAGGGACGACGGATATTAAATAAATGGGAGTACAGAGTAAATATTCGAAAGGAAGCCACACATCCTACGCATTAAATGGATTACAAACATAATTTAATTCGAATTTTTTTTTAAATGGTTCTTAACGCTTTTGGTTTAATTTGGCCATAAAAAAGGGACTTTTTCGGAAAAGCTCATATTGGCTAAGTTTCCCTTCTAATCGAGTAAGAATTTTTTAAGAAATATATGAGAATTTTTAAATGAAATACAAGATTGTTGATAAAAGATTGTTTTTTCGTGACGTAGGCTGTTATAAGTCTTTCAAGTAGTGTGTTAGCTTATTAGATGTGAGGCTTCATACCCCTGGTTAGGCATCCCCAACTAAACGAATTATGAACAAATATTTCTTCGGCGACTTCCTCTCAACAGATTTCTGGTAAAAACTTTGAGAGTAAATAACTGACTAAAGGGATGACCAATTATGTTATGTAGACTACTAAGAACAATTTATTTATTCAATATTTTAATAGCCAGAAGCAAAGATCTTTTCCCCAAACTGTTTTTTTCAGGTTTGGAAATCTGAGGAATAAGGTGTACAAGAAAACTGAAAACTGAGAATTCAAACCCTAGCTCTGATATCTTTAAAAAGAGAAATGTCAAAAATACTAATTACTGCAACCCCCTCTCTGAAGCGCTCTTGCTAAAGATACATACATACATAATTGGTCTCTTCAGTCAGGATCACGACCTAGCTTCTATCACCAATTATGGTGTGTGTGTTAATTTTATACATATGCAAGTGGCGGGACCTATAGTTTAAAGTCGATTCCGAATGACAGATTTTTGAGAAATTTATGATGGCTATTTTATTTCACTTACTGAGTTTTTGCTAGACATCTGCTGATGAAGTCAGCGAAGAAAATTTGTTTTCATATTTCGTTTTTGTTGGAGATGTCTGACCTGGGCTGTGAACAGTGTCCTCACGTCTAATACGCCAGCACACTACCAAGTGGACTTCAGTACATGTATGTAATGCTAACTGTATCAAATAACACCTGAGGTATAGATTGGCCATCGAGTGTCATTTTATAAAACCTGACCACACATATTTTGATCACTCGAAAAAGCAGAAGGAGCTCGGCTTTGATGTCATATCACACAATCCGAATCTTGGTGTAAATTCATATAAGTATAATCTTGCAGAAGTTGCCGTCGTCTAGTAGGTAGTATGTTGGCTTATTAGACGTGAAACCACGGTTCAAATCCCCGGTCAGACATCAAAACGAAATATCAAAAAATATTTCTTCGCGACTTCCTCTCAACAGATTTCTGGCAAAAACTCTGAAAGTAAGTAAAAATTGCCATGAAAGGTTTCTCAAAAAATCTGTCGTTCCGAGTCGACTTTAAACTGTAGGTCCCGCCACTCATGTATAAAATTAACACACACAACATAAGTGATGTTGAGAAGCTAGGCCGTAATCCAAACTGAAGTGTTGTAACGGCCAATTATGTTTGTACGTGTGTATGTATAGGCTTGCAATACGCAATTGGGTCAGTTTTCGCTCAGAAATCTTTGAAGAGACACAGATATTGTCAACCAAAACGACTTATAGCAGCAAAAGTTAAGTACGAATTGTTGCTGCCCCTAACAGCCACAGAACTTTTTTCGTGCAATCCAATTCTTATTCCCAAATGACTATTAAAGTACAATTTATATGAATTTAAAATCAAATTCATAAGAATATTATTTTGTATCATTTTATTGCATTGAAAATGGCTGAAGGAAATTTAACCCATTTTCCTTCCTTTATTTTCAGCTATTATTTCTCAGTTAATAAAATAGCAGACCCAGACAAGTATTTTTATTTTTGTTGTTTTGTTTTGCTCATTTAATTATTTCTCATCAATAATAAATTGATGAATGAACGTTTAATACGAAGCATGAGTTCATCAAAAATTGATTAAAAAATCGTCATAAAAAAAAATTGCTGAAGTAGACATTGAGGGAATTAATCCTCAAAACGCAATGATTGAAGAAGCAATTGGTCACAAGAAAAAAATGGAAGAATGAAAATGAGAATGACTGCAAATCATAAATAATAATGATTTGATGAAACATTCAATCTGCACTTATTTCACTCACTCTCCTTCCTCTCCTGCTCTTCTACCACCACACACAGTCACATGTGACCAAAACTCTATCATTGCATACACTTTATAA
Organism: Sarcophaga rosellei; assembly: GCA_930367235.1. NCBI lineage: Eukaryota > Metazoa > Arthropoda > Insecta > Diptera > Sarcophagidae > Sarcophaga > Sarcophaga rosellei. The sequence goes on from OV884019.1 coordinate 70,663,891, forward strand.
AGACATGAATGAGAAAGAGAGTTTGTTTGTATAATTGCATGTGTATGAGTAGGAATTTATGTTTTTTGTTTGTTTGTTTTGTTTTGTTCTGTATATTCTTTTTAGATTTAATGCCGGAATTTTTGATGAGTGTCCAAATGGGTGTATATGTACATATGTATGTATAAAGACAAAGTCTTTACAACTTCGAAACAGTTTTACTTTTTTCTACCATTCGGATTAAAACACATAGAAAAACTAACAGGAATATCAACTTCAGAACCACAAAAAGATGACGAATATGTGTACAAACATTGCTTTTTTTGTTGTTGTTTAATTTTCTTTGAAAAGATGTTCAAGAAAGAAGAGAAGTGTATAAATACAGGACACTTACTCACTATTCATAAGGAAAAAATGGAACTAATAACAGTGTTGCTTGTTGTTGCAGTTTTCTTCCTCTTTTGTTTCTTCCTTTTCTTGTTTTTGTCAACGATGATGTCGGGTGTTTGTTTGTATGCATGTGATGAAGAGAGAGAGAGTGAGGGTACAAGTTTGTTATGACGAAGAATATAATGATGACGACTTATGCCCTGGTTAGGCAAGCGTAAGAAACGTAAAATCGTAACGTACGTAGCCGTAAAAACGTTTATGTAGTTATAGAAACGTTTAAAACGGGACATATGTCAACGAAGAATGTAAATAAAAACGAAACAGAACAAATGCAACACACAAACGAACACAACACAATGCATAGAAATTGGTATACAGACTCATTATCAGTGTTGCCGTTTTTTGTTCAATGTGTAGATTTTTCCGGATTTGGTTATTATTTTTTTTTTTTTATAAAAATAGCTTTTGTTTTGTTTGTTAAAATTAATTAATTAGTAAGATTAAAATTTTATTTTGTTATTTTTTGTTTCCTTTTTCTCAATTATAATTTAAGTTTGAAAATAATAAAATAAAAAAGCTGCGAATTTAATTTTGGTTATATTTTTCCTTATTTGGTGATTTTTTCGCAAATGTTTATTACAATATTTTTTTTTCGTGGCAACACTGCTCATCCTCTCTCATGTTCAAATGTCACGTAATAACGTGGGAGAATTCTTTTTTATACAGATCGTTCCGTTTTGCTAACGAGAGAGAACGTTTCGGTAATCGTTTAAATTGTGCTCCATATGCTAAAAATAGAACGTTCGCTACGGTACGTTACGTTACGTGTGGGTAACTACAGCTTTGTTGCTGTTGTATTGCTTGGTAGTTTGGTTACTAACTTATGTCTGATGGTTACTTTTCTTCCATTTTTTGGTCTCTTTATTGCGTATTGATATTAAAAACTTCTAAGGACGACAATAAGCGTATGTTCGAGTATGACAGTGTTTGTGTTTCTGTAAGGGTCATTTCACATTCAATTTGAAATGAACTATCAAAGGATATTAATTAAAAATTTTTGAAATTGAAACTCAACGTAGATATGTACATACATGTATACTCATTACATACATACAAATACATACATATTTTGTAAATAATATTACAAACGTACTATTGTATGAGCAGAACCCAGCATCTGGTTTTTCAAATTATGAATTGTCATGAGAATGAATTATGATGTCTTTGTAGCAAGGAACAGTGATTTCTACAATATTGATTGTAACCTTTTGAACCATATTTGAAAATCGTTTGCTGGCCACAGATTTATAAAGAGTGATTTTTTAGTAATTATCTTTTTGGCAACACTGGTTTAAACAGCTCACGTACGTTTTGTGTTTTGTTTCACTGTCAAACATCTTCAGTTTGGTCTATAATTTAATCATGAATCGTCTTACAAACGAACAACGCTGGCAAATCATTGAATTTTATTATCAAAATGCGTGCTCTGTTAAGAAAGTTCATCGCGCGCTTCTTCCATTTTATGGTCAGTTTAATCGACCCACTGAAGCGGCTATTCGGGATACGTAAATAAGCAGAATTGTCGATTTTGGAGTGAAGGTCAGCCAGAAGCATTGCAAAAGCTACCAATGCATCCAGAAAAAGTCACAGTTTGGTGCGGTTTATGAGCTGGTGGCATCATTGGACCATACTTCATCAAAGATGCTGCGAATCGTAACGTAACTGTGAATAGTGAGCGCTACCGTGAGATGATATCCAACTTTTTTTTTTGCCCAAAATGCAAGAGCTTAAATTGCATGACATGTGGTTTCAACAAGACGGTGCCACATGCCACACAGCACGCGTAACAATGGACTTATTGAGAGGCGAGTTCGGTGAACATTTTATTTCACATTCGGGACCGGTCAATTGGCCGCCTAGATCGTGCGATTTAACGCCTTTAGACTATTTTTTGTGGGGCTATATTAAAGCTCATGTCTATACAGACTAGCCTGCTTCAATTGACGCATTGGAAGATAACATTGAAGCATTTATTCGCGGTTTACCGGCCGAAATGTTGGAAAGAGTATGGGCTATGCGGATGGACCATTTGAGGCGCAGTCGCGTTCAACATTTGCATGAAATAATCTTCAAACATTCAATTATATGGACTGTACTATCGATTCAAATAAAGATTTCATGCATTTTTCTGAATTTTATGTGTTTTTTTTTAAATTTTCCTATAGCTCTTAAAAAATCACCCCTTACTTTGAATGTGTCCCCTACAAGATAACATGAACTCATCATATACGTTTCTCTGAAAGCCAAACATCATCCACACATCCAAACATACGAGAATGAAAACGAGCTTTAAAATCTCATCACTTTTTAAAACACTTTACTCATGTTGAAAAGAATTTAATAAAAATATTAAAAAGTCGAAATTTCTTTTTTTTCTTTCTTTATTTCTTTGTAAGAGCAACACTCAGGCTATGGTCCCTATTCATGCAGTGCATTGTGTTGGAATTATGGTTACGAGGGAAGAATCATAGATCATGACAGGAAAGACTTCTGCAGGTAGAGACTTTCACATGCGGATAATGTGGTTAGAGCATGCATTCTGTCTGTAATATATTATGCGATCCACTGGCCAATCAAGAAATGTTCTGTACGTGACAGACATGTACTACGTAAATATATGAGATTTTCGGAAATAAGTCCCTTTATTTCTCTCAAACACATTCCATTGATGTAAGCCACTTTGCCATGGTGTTGTAATGAATCGATAGAATTGGCTGGCCTACTATCAATAACAAGCACTTTCCTACTCTCCTAGAGGCAGTTGAGAAAACTTAAACTAAACATCAATACACCAGTCCATATCTGAGTTCTGTATTCCATTTTCGGACGAATATAAGTGATTTAAATAATAAGGAGATCACATAGAGCGAAGTATTTCTTGCACCATCTTAATTAATCTTGAATGTTTTTTTGGACAATTGAAAAATATGCTGGTTCCAGAGAACGCTAGATTATCATCAAGAGCTGATGCCTCAATATTTACAGCACACATGTGAGTGCCCTGTGAAGTCGCCGTGGTAGTGTGTTGGTTTATAAGTCGTTAAGTGTCAGACATCAAAACGAAATATGAAAAAAAATTTCTTCGGCAGATTTCTGGCAAGAACTCTGAGAGTAAATAAATTTGCTATGAAAAGTTTCTAAAAAAATCTGTCGTTCGGAATTGAGTTTAAACTGTAGGTCCCGCCAGTGGTGTATAGAATTAACACAGAACATCAGCGGTTTAAGAAGCTAGGTCGTATCCTGACTGAAGGGTTATAATAAACAATTATGTATGTATGCGACACTTCAGTACAAACGTCATCGGTTTTTGAGTGACAGAACGTTTGAAAATCTGGGCATGGTGGCGAATGTGTCACTAAGGGTACTGGCTGGTTTCTTTCGGATTTCGGGGTGATTCATACCCATCACTAACGGATCATGACAAGGGAGCTTACCTCACACAGGGTTATACGTTGGGCCATATGGGCCATTGAGTGAACTTGCCTGTGAACGGCAAACTACCCTCTAACCTTATGTAACCTACAGCACTCATAGTTACATATGACTCAATATTACTGTCGCTTTTATTAGTTATTAGATAACATTGGATCTTTTGTGCATTAAAATTGACCCTACTGACACCACCCCATTCGGAGATTTGGTCGGATGTGATCGTATCATTCATATTAAGCGTTTTTAAGCCTCAGTCTCCAAAGGACTTGCAGTACCATTAAAAGAATGTGTATGGCAAATATTACTGTCATCTGCAAAAGAGTAAACAGCCTTAGTGGTGTACCTGAATTCAACTTAAACTTATCTGAAGGAATCCTAACAATAAAAACCCCTATAGTGCAGCCCTTGAGAAAGTTCGAAATAAATCGAAAGAAATAATTACCAACACCAAGTACAATGAGATTCGATATACATAAGTGCGACCTACCACAAAAGTAGAAGAAGCTAAGAAATATACATACAGGTAGCACACAGCCTGCAGAGATTCGAAAAGAAGATATCATGTTACTCCTGAATGACAACCCTAGCACCTACCTAGGAAATGGAAATAAGAAATGTTTCAACTAGTCATAGGTGACTCTATAAATTCGAATTAGGTGATATATAAATGTTAATGGAATTTACAGAGTGGTATTTTTAATAAGAATTTCTGAATTCTCTGCAGACTTTTTAGGGCGAGAGCGCAAACTCAGATATCCCGTACAAGGCAAAATGTGAAAAAATAGAGCTGTCAGTGACTTCCTCCCAGCAGTCTTCAGACAACTGTGTGAGTAAATAAAATTATTCACGTACCTATTCATCTAGAATCAGCGCTGAAGATAATTCTTCCATAAAATTTGGGCCAACTGCTGCAGAGGTCACTCAATGAAGACTTGTCGTTATCTACGGTCAACCATTGTAATTTTACGAAACGAACTGAATAAATGACAACTAATTTCACAGACAACTGAAATCGTACTGTGTGGGCTTATTAGACGTAAGGCTACTATTCAAACCATCAACAACAAAACGAAATATCAAAAAATATTTCTTAGGTGACTTACTCTCAGAAAATTTTTGGCGAATACATACTCTGAGAGTAAATAAAATCGCCATGAAAAGTTTCTCAAAAACCTGCCGTTCGAAGTCGACTTTAAACTGTAGCTCCTGCTACTCATGTATAAAATTAACACACACAACATATGTAAGTTGTGTGAGAAGCTAGGTTGTAATCGTGACTAAATGACCTATTAAGAAGAAGATTATTTGTTCTTTAACCTCATCAAATATATTTTAAGTGCTTTGCTCAGTTTTAAAAGTAATTCTAAAATGGAACGAAATCCTTTAATACCTCCGTATGTATGTCAAGATAAACAATTTTTTTCTTCTACTGCTATTATTTCTTTCACCACTGCTTACAAATTGAACAATTATATTACAAATTTACCAATTCATTCACCAAGAAAAAAAAAACGAAGCAATACAACTGTTGCAACTGTTGCAACTAAAAACTTTTGGATACCAAATTTGTTTTCAAAATAAAAATGAAATTTCAATAAAATGGAGTGATTTTGCCACAGAGAATTAATAATGCGTTACAAATAATTCAGAATACGGTGTATAAAATACATGAAAAAAAGAAATTTCAAAAACTGTAGTCTGCCCATAAACGTTATATGTACGAATGGATTGTAAATGTGAAATGACTGTTCGCATGTTGGTACTTATATGCAAGTGTATAAGTGAGAGAGAAGGGTAGAAAGGTAGAGAGAGAGAAAAAATAATAGAGGAAGAGTTGATATATTGTTTGGTATTATAAACAGACTCTCTGGGCTATTAAAATAGAATTGAATTGATGCTACAGTTGTTGTTCTTGTTGTTGTTGTTGTTCTCAAATAATGTTGTTTTTGTTATTATTGCTGTTGTTGATATTTACATTTGAATAATTTATGACAATAGTGTTTGAATAGGAAACAAAATCAACCATAGAAACTAGTTTATGAAATATACCCACACTTACACAAATACATAAAAACACTCACATTATATATGTGTATTCACATATATACTTAAAAATGGACACTCACATTGCTTGTACATATACATACATACATAAGTACTTACATATGCACATTTGTAAATACCAAGAAAAAAAAAAAGAGAAAAACAAACAAAAAAGAAATTGCCTGTAATAATATTACATAAATGGTGTAGGTGGTGATAGAAGATAAAGAGAGAGCGAGAGGGGGAGAGTGAAATAGAGACAGTTTTTGATAGTGTATGTATTAACAGCTATGTATGAGAATTGGTGATTTTACATGAATTGTGTGAGCAGGTGCTGTTTACCACACTAACCAACAACAAAAATTAGAAATCAGGAAATATAACCCCGAGCGTCCTTTTTATTAGTTTCCATGTAGTTTCTGTATTCATTTACAACTCCTAGATTTCTCTATTTCCCTACTTATTCATCTTTTATGTTTAATTTTTTCACGCAAACAGGGTGTTGTAGGCAATTTTTAACATCAATATTTCATACAAAAAAAAAAATTAAGAAAAAAATGTTAAAAGGAAATACAGGGAAAAGAATGATTCCAGTAAAGATGCAGACAACTGCATTTAATTGTTCTATCAAGGCAGTTTGGTTCCTGAAATAGTCGCTTTATGCTCACAAAGCATTAACCAAAGCAAAGGACTTTGGTCATTAAAACTCTGTAGTAAGGATTACAACCGAGCTTCTCACACCACCCAGTTAGTGTGTGTTAACTTTATCTAGGCGTTGTGAAACTGACAGGTAAACAACGACTCTGAACAATAGATTTGAGATACTTTTCATGGCAATAAATACATATTTTTAGAACTTTTCATATAAGACTGCTGAAAGGAAGTCGCAAACACGTATATTTTTGTCGTATTTTGTTCTGTTAAAAAGATCTCAGCTGAGGTTTATACCATGGGCTCTTGTCTAATTAGCCAACAAACTATCTTCTGAACTACTGGCAATTTATATGAACATACATACATACGTACATAATTTATCATTATAAACCTTTAGTTAGGATTACCACCTAGCTTCTCATACCACTTATGTTGTATGTGTTATTATAATACAGGAGTGGCAGGACCTACAGTTTGAAGTCTACTCCGAATGACGGATTTTTGAGACGCTTTTTCATAGCAATTGTATTTGCTGTGAAAATAAATATTTTTTCATATTTCGTTTTGATGGGGAAGTCTAATCTTGAGTTTGAACCATGGTCTAATATGCCAACGCATTACTCGCTTATGTAGGAACATACTTTCTTTATAGGAACATAAGTCTTAAATACTAACGAATTTGTTTTATTTTAAAACACCTTGACAACTAATTATTTCCCGATTTAATGTTACCACCCTGTATCTTATGGTTTACGTAAAACTATTCACCTCCACTGAAAATCACAAACCACGAAATGATTATTTTGAATAGCAACCACAATGGTGTTCGAGGCTATTACAGCAACCATAAAACCAACCAGCCAATCTAGCCAAACAGCCAATTATTATATGATCCTTTGTGACCAGGCGAATGGGCAAAATATTTCGTAATAAACTCGTGTACAAGAGTAGAAGCATACTGAGAATACAAAAGAGAGGCAAATATCAAAATGCAAAATATAATCAAGAGGCGAGCTGCAACACACGAAACTGGGATTAATAGAAGCGTAGCTACGACAAGCAAATGAAAGGGTATACGGCATAACCACGAGAGCTTAAAATGTGATCATCATAACAACTAATGAAAATCGTTTTTTTTTTAACTACAGAAAGCAGAAAATAAATTATTTAATTGGTTTCGGGAAGAGAGTGAAATAATTTTTCCTTTAAAATTTAAGATTTGTAGGGGCCACTAAGTTAGGTTTATTTGTAAGATGATTTCACCGTTGAGATCAAATGTGATTTTATCAAGTTTCTTGGAACTAAACAGGGAAATTGGTCTTACGCGCAGCCATTCATTGCCTAATGCATGAGTTTTTTTACACGATATTCCTTTTTTCCATTTTCTCCTTTAATTTCGCATTCAACAACTGTCAAACACATAGTTAGTCAACTGAGATATGAAGCAATCGTGACCTTTCAATTAAGAAGCAGGGATTTAAAAATAAAGTGATTCTGCTATAATATGCCGACCGTTTTGGTTCAAAACGTTCATTTTTTACTTCTCTTCTACGAAGCTTATGGCATCCATTAAGCCTAGTCGGTACGATAGTGTTACTTTAAAGCGTTCCCAGTTAAGAGTGCCCTGTCTTAATTCTCGGATAATCGCGAACCCTTAGGATTTTATGCTATTTTGATATGATCGACATTTTTTGGTTTTCTTTAGTATACGAAACGAGAACATTGGTAAAGGTCGGGAATAGTGTGACTGATAGCGTAAGGTCAGACTACCTTAACTATGATTCTAAGACACTTTCTATGATTCTATGATTCTAAGGCACTGAGTATGTTAAGGCACTTTTTTCTATAATGCACTGAATTTCGTCACTAAGAGCTACGGTATCGCGTAAACATTACCTTAAATAGAGACTCATCATTCCCATCAACGATCATTAGTGGCCTCCAAGCAGGCGTATCGCTGAGGTTCTGTATCCTGGACATTCTTTTTCATTCTTAGCATATATTCTGAAAATTTCGTTAACTTTTAGCCAGTTTTTCAGGCAACATAGAATTTCATTCACTTAATTTCATCCTTTAATAATTATTCTCTAATTTTTCCCATCATTTGCATTCAAAGAATGTGAGTTGTGCGACGTCAACATTTCCGTGTTTATACAAATAACTTGCATCTTTCCTTTTCCATTCTAAAGAAGTATTTGCGGCAATAGCCACGCCCGTACAACATTTTTCCTACGTAGTAATTAATCTCCCGCTCTCTTTTAGTATACTATTCATCCGTCCTAGGTATCAGTTTTGCTGTCCACCTTCATAGTTTTCATACGACAGCTGTCTATCATCTGATCTGTTACTTTGGCTGGCTTATATTTTATCTCAGTCCAAAATTTAAAGGTCTACTGGTATTATACTGGTGGTTGTAAAAATAGTTTCCTGTGCGACAGCTCCATGCTACTCACACATTGCTGTGTGAGCTATGTTGGATCTCTCACAACAGACTACTAAACTTCAAATATGTTCGCTGCCTTAAATCTATCAAATTTTACTCCCGTAGTCTAGTGCCATGAAAAGTTAATCAAAAATCTGACGTGGAATGAATAAAATTAACACACACAACATAAGTGGTGTGAGATGCTAGGTCGTTAACCGGACTGAAGGGTTGTAATGAAATTAATGCATCCCAGAAAAAAACATCTGGGTGATTATTAGATGCTAAGCAGGGAATGATAATTGTTGACATCGAGCAGCAGCCTAGAATATTTCAGTCCATTAGGCTTGGAAGAGATAGGGATTTCTTATAAAGATTGAAAGAAGTACAACAGTTCGTATGGTTAAAGTATTATGACATGTCTTCACAACCATAATAATACGTACTCAACCTAAAGCAGATTCTTTGCCCGTACAATAGAGTCGACTTTTAATTTAATATTCTAAACTCCGTAGTCTAGTAGGCCAACACACGCTTATAAGACGTGAGGCCAAGTTTCAAACCAAAGGTCAGACATCTCCAACAAAATGAAATATGAAAAAATATTTCTTCGCGACTTCCTCTGCTAACAAATAAGCTTGCCATGAAAAGTTTCCCCAACAAATTTGTCATTCGGAGTCGATTTTAAACTGTAGGCCTCGCCACTTATGGTTAAATTTACTACGCACAATATAGATGGTATGAGAAGCTTGGTTGTAATCCTCACTGAAGGGTTCTAATGACCGTTTATGTATGAATATATGTATTTTGAACTTGGTTCGCCTAGGCATTTGAGAGGTTATGTATACTGATGGCAAAAATCTGAACGCCATTCTCATGTTGTTTATGTTGCGACCGCCAATCTACTACACTGGCTTGAACTTTTGTTATGGTCTTAGCTTTCTCCGACTTCAACTGTCTAGATTTTCTAGTTCTGGAAGGTCTTGTGCGAAAATTGACAAATATCGGTCGTATAAACTAAGCAATTGCATTGGCGTAAGAGCCTTTAGATTATTTATCTTCTTTCTGAAAAAACTTGATTCATGGCATCAATCAACTCGATATTAGTTGTTTTTGTTGGTTAAGGATAAAATACCTTTTTTTTTTAATATAAAAAATAAATTAAAGTTTTGACATAATTTTGTGGTAAAAGTGCCAATTAGGCATAGGGATTGTCTTTCAACAATAAAAAATAAAGAAACGACCTGCCACTCAATCTGTATTATCCACAAAAGGACTGTAAAAGTCCTTAAAACTACATTACTACACTGCCTCTGTGTGTGTGTGTGTCATATATTATGGCTATGCTAATTCCTAGCTCGTTGTAAGAACATTGTTGTTGTTGTTGTTGTTGTATTCCCAGTTATAAAAATAAAAATGAATAAAAATTCATTGTTGTGTTACGCAGTTTCAGTTTTATGACAAGGATTGAATTTTTATGATGGGTTTCTTAATGTGTCTAAAACTGCACTTATAAACGCCTCTGTTAACAGTTTAAACATCAGACAGGAGGAGGCTAACCCATAATAAAGGAAGAGAAAGAAACAAGCATAAACACAAAAGGAAAAATAGAAATAAAAACATAAAAAAGGACAACGAAATATTGCAGAATTTAATGATAAACGGATATAAAATGAAACGAAACTGTAGAAAATGTTCGCTTTAATAACAACACAACACAACTCTAAGGCTTATACAACAGCAACATATCTGTTGCACCCTGTGTACCATATACTCCCACACTATACTAACCAACTAATACATACTCATGTTTATAAATGACTCAAATTCCTTAAGTATCTCAGTGTATACCATGAGTATAAGAGCATAATAATATAGAACAGCAGCAGCAGCAGTGGAATATAGAAAAAGAACAAAAAGGACAACAAAAAGTACAATAAAAAAAAGAAAATATCGTATAAATAAGCCACAGTTATAAATAAAAAAATAAAAACAGGCATGTTAAATACAACAGAGTGAGAGAAAGAGAGAGAAAGAGCAGAGCAGAGCAAAGCACAGTAAAGTAGGAGTGATACATAAAGAGCGGCGTAATGAGTTGATGTCGTTGCCATTCATGTTGTTGGATTTCTTGTTGCTTTTTGTTGTTATTAGAGAAGTTAGAAATATAAAAATGAAATGAAAAACGAAATGAAATGAAAAAACTGAGTAAAACTGTTATTGTACTAAAAGAAAATAAAAGAAAGAAAGAACAAGAATTGCCACTTGCTATGGATGATGAAACATCATACAAATTATAATAGTTTTTCTTTTTGTTCCTATTATTGTTGTTGTTGTAGTTGTTATATTCTTTTCCTGTTGTCTTGTAGTAGTGGTGGCGATGGTGGTGGCGATGGTGGTGGTGTTGTTATGGCGATGTTGGTGATAATAAAAGTTCCAGTGACTGTTGCTGCATTCAGGCTGCTAAAGGTTGCCACACTACGATTTTTAAACTTACAATTAAAAAACGTAAACTGTACTTAGATGGAGGTAGTCGCTGTATTCTAGTAGGTAGTGTGTTCGCTTATTAGATGTAAAGCCCGGGTCCGAGCCCCACTCTAGACATCAAAATGAAATATGAAAAAAAAAAATTTCTTCGGCGACTTCCTCTCAGCAGAATTCCTGCAGTAACTCTGAGAGTAAATAAACTTCTGTCGTTCGAAGTCGACGTTAAACTGTAAGTCCCGCCACTCAAGTATAAAATTAAGGCACACAACATAAGTGGTGTTAGATGCTAGGCCGTAATCCTGACTGGAGGGTTGTAATGGCCAATTATGAATGTATGTATGTACTTAGATAGAAATAAAAACTATTTCCGATAATATCTGTAATCTCTGCGGTTTTATAGTTGGAACATGAGACACACTTGACAATTTTTTTTATTTTATTTTTTTGAATGGCGATCATCATCAGACGTCGCACACTGTCGCGATTTAATATAACGAGTGGCCAAAAATAGAAGGAGTAATAGTAGAGTAATGAAATTTGGCACACTTATATTAATTGGTAAAACATAATCATACTTAAAATTTGGTCATTTAAAGTCAAAGGATTCGTGTCCTTCCCATATATCCTGAAATTAAAAATTTCTATAACTTGGAGGAAAAAAAGATATGTTAATAAAATTTAGTACACTTATTAGTTTTAACATGCTTAACACTTCGTTCAATTTGGAGCAAGGACACGCCTACTTTAAAAATGTCCTTTTTCAAAAAATTATCAAAAAGACATAAAAAAAATTGATTATATACTTTTTTCGAATCGCAAATTATGATTTAAATGTTTTACTAACTCATTCCGTATATCCTTAGAAAATTTTAAGGATACATTTTTACCATAGCTGAAATACTAATTAAACAATATTTTGTTAAACAATTTAAAATTTGTTTATATATATTAAAATATTTAAATTTATACATATAAGTGAAAAGACACTTTCACTTTGTTCCTAATTGATTTATTTATGTTTAAATATAAAAAATCGATGATCTAGAAAAACTTACATCACAATTATCTTTACAAAATAGCTTATTGTCTAGCCAGGTACTCAACCTAAACCTACTTCAAACCTACTTTTTCCGCGTCTATATTTTGTCCAATTATTACTAATTTTTAGAAGAATGAATTTTAGTTTGTCCTTCTCTATATCTGTTAGACATATTTGAACACGACTTTCCACAAATTATTCAATATGATGCAACACATTTGTTGTATTATTTTTCTTAAGCTGCATCCATTGCTGAAAAATATCACGAATCTGCAATGATGTTGACACTAAAAAACATTTATAACGCCCACAAAAGCAGTCAGAAGCAGCTGAAATTTATATATCTTGAAGTACATACTTGTGGCAATAAAATATCAAAAAATTTCAAAAGTGATATTGGGTGTTTTTTTTTAATTCACTACTGAAGTTAATAAATGTATGAAAATCTTAATTTTTTGAAGACCTGTAATTTTGCTAATGATATTTCACATATGATTAATATTTGTAAACAATTATAGCGTTGTAATTACAATTACATACCTGGCTTACAATTCTATTACAGATAATTTAGCCATTACCAAAAGAATTTTTGAATTTTAACTATGACAAAAATATGTCAAATTTCAAGTTTTCGCACAAATTTTCTATATTGCATGGGAATTCTTAACTTTGAGATACAATAACAAAAAACTACGCAAATGTTTTTAAAAAAATTTTACATATCAACTAATAGAAGTGTTTTCTATAAGATAAATGTAAAAAAATAATGAATTTCCCACATTGACTTTAACCATTTTTGGCCACGCTCGCGACAGTGTGCGTCGGCACCAATGTCCCTCAGGTGACATCTGAACATCATTATGTATGTCTTATTGTTGATATTTAGCTGTCTAGGTTTTAGAAAACAAAAATTCACTCATCATGACTCGATAGCATATGCCATGGAGTCCCTTGCTCTTTTTGAATGAAATAAGAACTGATAATGCCTTTTGCGCGTAACCTTACCAAGCTGACAATTTCAATGAGAACAGTGGTGTTTTGTTAACGGCTTGAGGCTTTTCTTTGCTTCAAATACGACATTTTTGTTTATTGACGTAATCATATAATTAGAAATGAACTTCATCGGTAAACACAATTCTTCAATAAAAGGGCTCATCTTCCGCTGGTTTTAAACCATGGTTGTTGAGCTTCAGTTCTTGTACTAACAGCATTTGAGAGACACGTAAGTCAAGAATCTTATGGAAAAATTTGTCACGTCGAAGGACATAGTTCAACAACCATTTATGTAACTTACAGGAGATTGTCCATTTAAAACATATTTCCAGAAGTATTTTGTATCAGTCTTTAAGGACCAAACTAGCATGAGTAATTCCCAAGTCAAAAAATTCTTCAAATCTACTGTAGTCTAAGCTGCATACTTATTAAGCGTTCTGACATTAAGTTTTCTTATAGGATGCTTGAACACGCAGAGTTTTTCAAGAAGAGGACATGACTCTTTTAAAAGCGATGCTTCTTGGTGGCGAAATTTTCAAAGAAAATCTCTTGATTTACTCGGACAGCCAGGCTGCGATTAAGTCCTCTACGAACATATTTTCAATGTTTGTCCTTGTCCATGACTGGCGAACAGAGCTCTGAGAAATATCGTATCATTAAAAAGTGTCTCTTATGCGGATTCTGAAACGTAAGAATATAGTTGGAAACATTGATAATAAACTGGCTACAGCCGGTACAGAGATCGCAATCGTAGGTATTATGATATCGATTGCCTTAGTCAATTCGTATGTCATACATAAGGATGCTCAATCACGCTGGTAACAGGAGGGTATGTGCAATATTTCTAGACTCTGCTAAACTACTATTAGAGAACTAACTCACTTTTATCCTTAAATCGCTTGGCCATCCATCTCAAAATAACGATAACGACAAGCTGTGGGTCTGAGAAATAGGAAACCACAGACTTTCACTAAGAATTTTGACCTCTCACATTCTGACGGCCGAGCTTTTTAATAACGACATTTACTCTGTACTAGGGCTTGTTTCTTCTAGAGAATGTTTGATCTCCCGGTTGAATATTGATTGTGGTATCAAAATGGTCCTAAGTGGGTCTGTTCCTTCAAGAAGAGTCCACCACCTTAACTAACTAAACGCTACTATAATTACCTTTTCAAATCATCACTTTCCATAATTACAGCCGCTGTGTACTCCATAAAACCGAAGTAACAATAATCATATTCTGCAAGAAATCTAACATCCTAATGACTTAGAAAGATCCACTGTCCACTCCACAACATGAAAATTAGAGTTTCAACTCCACCAATAAAACAGAAAATCTACCAGGAGAAACAAGGAAACAATCCTTTTTAAAAATTGTGCGTTTTCAGTTAAAAAGCTAAAATGAGTTGAATGCCTGTGACTTTAGTATAATTATTCCTCTAACAGCTCCTTTTAATGACTCATGACTTTCATGCTTGAAACTAATTTTCCCATCTGGCTATATTCTAACACACGTTTTCTTTCTCACTCTCCTCTGTATGGCTCTCTCTCTCTTTCTCTGCCTCTCTTCCTATTAGCTATTGCACACCACAACTGAATTACTTGTTAGTGACAGTGTAATGGTGGATGCCATAAAATAAAAACAACAACAACAATAGCAAAAATAAATATGATAGTGGTAATAATGCCTTGTGGAAAATAACGGACAACAAGAGCGAAAAAAACAACACACACTGGGAGGCAACACCATAAGAGATGAAATTTCTTTTTGCATGTGTGTATCCATCCAATGTAGATAGTATGTGTGAGAAATGGTGTGAGTGAGGACAAATTTTTCTTGTTTTTTTTTTCTAGTTGTTGTTGCTTGTGTCGTATGTTGTTTATAAAGTAACAGAGAAAAAAAACAGAAGAGAAAACAAAACTAAAGTCAAAAAGGGAATATAAATTGCCACTTAAGTATGGCAGTAGAAAATGTAAAAAAAACTTTGAAAGCGTTGTGTATCAGTCAGTCAGTCAGTCAGTCTTCAGTGTATAAAAAAAGTTTTACCTACAAAAACCTAAAAAAGAAGGAAAAAAAGCGATGAAAAAGAAGAATAAAAGAAATACAAAAAAAAAAAACTTTGTAACACTATTTTCGAAATAGAAACAAACACCACCAGACCAGAAAGAAACACACACATACACATTACAAATGAGCACCATTTTGCCCAGTCTGCCGTTCACGCACACACAATTATGTTAAGCCAGCCCACTAAGTATATGAACCACAATGTTTTTGTGCACATTTTTATTCATGGCCTGGTCTACCGAAACTGTGTTAAAATCATTGCAATTTTATTTTATTTGTATCTCTATTTACCAGCAACAAAAACAAACAATCACAAACAAACACACAAACGCACACGCATACAAATTGAATGAATAAACGTATCCTTGGGAGACAGACTGAGAACAAGCATAACAACACGACCAACAACAACCACCAATACCAAAAACATTATCGACGATGATGATTACAAACTGCCAGTCATAAAAAGAACAGCCGAAACAGCAGAAAAACTAAAAAACTAAAAAACTGCTGCTGCTGCTATTGCTATTGCTACTGCTACTGCTGTAAGACAGACAGACAGACAGGCACACAAAGTACAGTCAGAGGAACCACGAGATGCCTTTAATTTGATGAGAAATTAAATACTTTAGACAAGCAGAAGAAGAAGAAAAATTATAATGACAACGACAATGATAACGACGACTAAACGTTGAAATGGATGGCAAAAGCAGAAATGAAAATTACACAAGAATATGGTCAGAGTAGACGAGCGAATTAACTAAACTGCTTTGATTTCTGCATCGTTTTGTGCTCCTATTACGACAACCGGAAATGTGAAACTGTTTAAAGAGAGAACACGATAGAGAAACCATAAATAAGAGTTAATGATTGGCAAGACAAAATGACAGGAGCTACATAATGAGTTTCAATATTTTAGCATTCGCCATAGAGCAACTCCATTAAGCGGAATAATTCTTATTTAATTAAACTTCTTCTAATTGCAGAAAAACATTATTAAACCAGAAATTATTTTGTATTTAAAGGATTACTTGTTACAGCCGTTTTGTCCCTTAAAAACGGGGGGGGGGGGGGGGGGGGTGTGGTTAGTAATAGCAGATAAATGACTTTTCTATTCATAATCGAAACATAATGGGCTACACCATTATGTTTCTATTCGTGCTACAAATAAATAGCTTTAGAAAATTAAAAAATAGACGCAGATAAGTGTCTGATAGCTAAGAGGCCCGCAGTTGTGCTAATTAACTGCGAATATTAAATAAGCAGTTTCCGCTCAAAAGCGGCAGGCATGAAGGACACAACTTAAAAGAGAAGAAATAATGGAAAAGTCGTATAATAAGAACTTAAAACCGTTATAAAACTGCAATGGCGATTCAATCCACTCAAAAAATACTCTGCTTTAGTGTAGTGGTCCGCCCTGAGTCTTTTCATCACAAATTTTTGAAATACCGGATATGTGCACAGTGTGATAATAAGATGGGCCAACTGTTTTGCTACAACAAAACAACAAACAAATTACAAGAATATCGATAAATAATGTTTAGATGACGTTGAGCAATTCCTGCAGCTCCGCCAAGGTAGGAATGGACCTCTCCGAACCTTCAGGTACCGTGCGAGGTTTCAGACAAGGCGACCCCTTATCATGCGGCCTCTTCAACTTGGTCATGGAGAGTGTTCTGCGAAAGGCGGGAGTGCATCGCAATGGTACTATTTTTCAAAAAAGTGTCCAGTTGCTTGCGTACGCTGACGACATTGACATCACAGAGCGTACCAAGCGAGATGTTACTGCTGCCTTTAATGCTATTGAACGGTAGTCTACCAAGATGGGTATGGCAGTAAATGAGGGCAAAGCAAAGTATTTGTTATCGACAAGTAGAGACCTGCGGCGTATTGATTCTCAGATTACGGCCCATAACTATACTTTTGAAACAGTCAAGGAATTTATTTATCTTGGCTCCGCCGTTACCACCAAAAATGATGTCAGTTTGGAGATCAAGCGCAGGATCACTCTTGCCAACAGGTGCTACTATGGTCTCAATAGGCAATTGAGTAGCAGAGACCTCTCTCGTGCGGCCAGACGGGTATTTGATGCGGGAATCTGCGGAAGTCAGCGAAGAGGACGACCTTGTATACGTTGGAAGGACCAAATCGGGGGAGCCCTGTCATCGTTTCTTAAACCACTTATGTCTGAATGTTAATTTTATACATGAGTGGCGGGACCTAAAGTTTAAAAACAAATTTTTGGCAAACTTTTCACGGCCATTTTATTTAATCCGAGTGTTTTTATCAGAAATCTTCTGAGAAGACGTCACCGAAGAAATATTTTTTTCATATTTCGTTTTGTTGGAGATGTCTGACCAGTAGTTTGAAGCGTGGCCTCACGTCCTGCTAGACAAAGGCGACTTCAGTTGTCTGCGAAATTAGTGAGTGATCTCTGTGTAATTTTTTTTCGAAAAATGATCTCCAGTGATGAGGTTCATTTCAAGACGAATGGCAACGTGAATAAACAAAATTGTCGAATTTGGAACGATACCAATTCACATGAGATTAAAAAGCAACAAATGTGTTTCAAAATACTCAATTGCTTGGTGGGGATTTTCGGCTGACGGCGTCTTTTATTAATATTGGTACTTTAGATCGATAAAAACCAATTTCTTTCGGATTGAATTGAATGAAGTGGATACTAACGATATGTGAGTTCTACAGGTCGGTGCTACATGTCACAGCTCATGGTGCATTGGATATCCAGCACGTGCACGAAGGGTAAGATTATCTCTCGTGGACTTAAACTAGAAATCGAGATCATTACGATTTGATACAGTCAGATGTTTTCTGTACGGAGTTTCTTTAGTCGCAAATGTACTATGTGAATAAGTCACTGCGGTCCCCACAGCTAACATAATCCATGCCATGAATCATGCGCCTGAGTCCTGGAAAATTTAAATTTCAAATACGTTCCACATTCCAAAATTCAGAAAAAGTTATTGAGATCTCATACGTCCTAAAACTGAGCAAGGACATAGCAAAAGTTCCATCATTTCAAATGCAGCTACAAAGTCTAGTGCCCCATAAAGACGCCTATCATCCTGTCCAGTTCACTTTTATTCAGAAAAGTTCATTGTGGTTCTAATATCTGATGTTCTATTTATTTTGCTGCTGTATTAATCTGCCTATGTGACATTTTAGCTCACTTCCATATATAATTTGATTTCAGTGTCCAGCCACGATTTTGTACTTAATTTTCTTCAACATATTTTTTAAACAATTTCTTTCCATTTCTTCTGAATATTGCCTATGAAACTTTTGTGTACATTTTCTTCTCTTTTGCTGGCTGTTTTAAGTAAAAACCATTTAATAACAGAAAATCCATTATGAAATCGAACAATTACAATAAAGGGTTATCCATTTGGCGAAGTCAAAGGTAAGCTCAAAATAAAACACATGTAAACCAATAGTTTCGATGAGACCTTGGACTTGGACTTTGTAAGAAATAGGTAATGTAAGGAATATAACCAGAAATCAGCAATTAATCGCTTTTTCGCTACTCATAAGTACTCATGAAATTTTGAGTATGAGTGAGTCAACGATATTGAAATTTAACTACTCTGATTTATTCGTACTCACTACAACATTGATTTATAAGTACAGGTTACAATGAGTACGAGTTCAACGTTGATATCAAACTCATAACATTCGAAATATGGCTGATTCTCATGCCTACTCATTTAGATTCATAAATTTAGACAAATACTTATAATACTTAAAAATGATTCGAGTGAGTCGAATCATTCATCAAAATTTACAGTCTTAGGCCGTAATCCTGACTGAAGGGTTGTAATGGCCAATTATGTATTTATGAGAAATTATGAGTATGATTTGAATCTACTCATCTTTTTGAATACTCATTGCTGATCTCTGAATATAACATCATTGAAATGATTGCCTCCAGATTGGTCGCAGAAGTCGATTCTTTAAAGACAATTTTATAATTTTCTCGCACATTTCGGGCGGTAGCGCCACGATAAATTGACGATATAAAAACATAGGATATTATCCGCATAGAAACGGTTTTTGATGTTGCTCGTACGCGTAAAAGAATAGATCAACGATAAATCACATGATCTTGGTAGACAATTTCGCCAAACCATGAAATTACATACATACTTACGTAAATAATTAGTCATTTCAGGATTACTACCAAGTTTCTGACACCAATTATTTTGTGTGTGTTATTTTGTATGCATGAGTGGTGGGACCTACAGTTAAAAATTTCCATGGCAAGTTTATTTACTCCCAGAGTTTTTCTTTTACCAGAAATCTACTGAAATCTTTACCTGAAGAGGCAGCCGCGAAGAAATATTTTTAAATATTTCGTTTTGTGACCTGGGGTTTAAGGATATTATTTACTAGACTACGACGACTACTCTTTCTAAAAATATCTCATGTGATAAGGTCAACATTGGTCGCATACGGATTATAAGTCACAACACGTTATTGACCACATCTGTAGTGCCTTCATACTCTAAAAGTTACTTGCCTTTATATGTTGTTCTTTGTAATGTTGCACAGTAGAAGTATAATAATGATCGCAATGCTCAAAATTTGGCCACTTTTGAATCAGAATTTTTCAAATCCATTTCAGCAATTTTTACGGGTTATTATATTGTTAAACATATTTAAAACGTAATTTTGCAACCACTAAATGTTTAACATGATATCTTGTAACCATAAAAGAAATGATCGCCTAAAGTCGTACTATAACAAGTATTTCCGTTTTATAACAATGCCATGATGTTGTAAAAAATTCGACCTTCAGTTCTAATACAAGCACAAAAATAGGGAACAAAAGGAATTGTAGAAAATAAAAGAAAAATGCTCTCCATTCATAATTCGATTGTAGTCATTTACAGCGGAAATGTAATTTCCATGAATCAGTCAGTATTGCTTTCATTTATTCATTTCATTCGTTTCATTTCATTGTTAATTTTTTTTCTATTTTCTGGCATTAAAGCTGTGTAACTAGACAAAGAAATGTGATTTTCCTTCAGTTCAATCCTCTTCTCTTTTCATTTTTTTTGTTGTATTTTTCATATTTTCCTGTAGATTTTTTCCATTTTGAAAACGTATTCAAATTTCAATGTAATCAAAGCGGTCCCTTGGGGAAACTTTCCCTATTAGTTGTTATTTCCAATACAAACGCATTACTTTTCATTCATAGACTTAAAGAGAATTACACTTGTACTCTTCTCTTCCTCTCTCTCTAGCCTTCACTGTGATTATGTTACACAGCCTTACATTTACTTAAGTGTACACAAATACACACAAAAGAATAAAAAAAACAAAGTTGCACGTAATCAGTTATAAAATGTTAACGCTGTGTACAGAACAACACATTTGCCAACGAAAAATCTTCCATTTTTTTCTCTCTTTACAAAAACACTAGTACTACTACCAACACTACTACTATAGTGTTGTTATCTAATGTAATGTTGTATGTGTACACAAGTGTATATGACTGGTAATGCGTGTATGTGTATGTGAATTTGTTGTATCTAAGTAAAGTGCTGCTCGTGTAATTGTGTGTAAGTGTTTATGAGTTGAGTATTAAAACAGCAGAGAACAAAAATCATTTTTTTATAGGAAATATCAGAGAATTTTCTATAATGTTACATTAGTATGCGTGTGTGTGTAAAAATATAAGAAAATAACATCTATTTGTAATAAAGAAAATAAGTAGTACTAGTAGTTGTTATTGTTTCAGTAGTGTTGGTCGTGTTATTGTATACAACTTTGCTAAAAATTGAGAAAAATTATAGCAGCATACGTAGAAGAAAACATTAAACAAGCCATACAAAGTAAGAGAGAGAGAGAGAGAGAGAGGGAGAGAGAGAGAGAAGAAGAGAGAGAGTGAGAGAGAGAGGGGGAGAGAGAGGGAGAGAGAGAGAGGGAGAGAGAGAGAGAGAAGAATTTCTAACAAAAAATATGATGAAAATTTGCGGTTCTTAGTGGACTGTCTATGCAGTCCGTTTCCACATACTGATGATAATTATCGTTGAGTTCTTATAGAACCAACCGGGTATTATAAGCGGTCTTGTTTTGCTCGTTTGAAAGCAAACGACATTGTGTATGGAATATAAAAGCGTTCAAATGTCCACCACGACTTGGCTTGATAGATCGTATCCGTAATATTAAACATTTTAATGACTCTGGAGCATAAATAAGGACGAATTACACAGATGCTATGGTTTATGCTGGCTTTGAAGGTTATGTGATTTAAGATTTAAAAAAAACATAAATAACAATCCATAAGGGTCAAACTGTACGATCTTGGTTCACATTATCCCCACGTAAGATGACAATCCCCTTAAAAGCGCTTGTGCAGAATATTCAATGTGGCATGTCGTTGGTGTCCAGATCATACAATTTAGGCCAAAAGAAGTTGGTATCATACAACATTGGAAATGAAAGCTTGGCTAACGTCGTTTTCAAATTAATGCGGACCGACGATGCCGCCGACCCAAAATCCACACCAAACAGCGATTTTTTCTAGTTGCATTGGATGTTCTTCGATGGCATGTGGTTTTGTATTGTTGAAAATCTGACAATTTTATTTGTTCACGTATCCATTCATCCTGAAACGGGCCTCATGTTTGAAGATGGTTTTTCGATGAAAATTATTTTGAAAGAATAATTTTTCTTATCGGCCGAGTGTTGAATGCAATATTCATCTATGGTAATTTTTTAAATCACACTGAATAAGTGACAATTACTTTGATGGATGTAGCTTCCACAGGTTGGCATTGTTAACCGACAAAGTTCGGATGTTCCTGATGAAAAATCCATTGCTTAAAACTTATGGGCATTGGTCGTTGAAACTCCATTCTTTAATTAATCAAACGAATGCTTAATGCAATATTATCTAGCACCACTCCTTATATTTTTTTTGCAGAAAAGTAAATCAGTGTATAGTAGTTAAACTGTTTGACAACAAATTTGACGCGGGAGGCGAACAAATTTTTCTGCAATATCCTCTAATTAATCTCTTGGACCTGATAAGTATTCACTGGCGAAAAGAGGAACTCAATTTCAATTCAAATAGTCAGAGCCATTCTATACAGTAACAAAAGTCCGCAGAAATGAAATCCTTCGAAACTGAACACTGAGTAAATTTGCTGCTTCCTTGCGAAGTTGGGCCAACCAGTCTCAGATGAAAAGATTCGTAATCTCTTAGGGGGAAAACTAGGTTGTTACATTTGCCAGGTCGAACAGATTTGTACTATGTTCAGACATGCACTGTCAGAAGTACGTTCAGTGAGCATTTTATAATTTTCCGAACACTTTCTGTAGATATTTGACAACTCCAATGGCAACAACGACAAACAAAAAAAAGAAAAAAAAAAGAAACAAAAAAAAAACAATTTCTTGAAACAACCAGCTTTTTGTTTACCAGCTGTCAAATGAATATTGCTTATATTATGTCTGAACACTTATAATATTGTACTCAAATAACCGAATATTGACTCAATAAAAGTGCATGTCTGAACATAGTATTAGCGTCAGTCAAAAAGCAACATCGGTCGATTTTGTGAGAATGCCGAAGTAGCCGTAGTCTACATCATCAAGGTAATGTGTTGGCTTGTTAGGCACGAGGGTTCGGTTCAAACTCCAAGTCAGTCCTCTCCAACAAAACGAAATAAGAAAAAATATTTTTTCAATGACTTCCTCTCAGCAGATTTCTGCCAAAGACTCTGAGTGTAAGTAAAAAATTTGCCATGAAAAGTTTCACAAACGAACCTGTCGTCCGGAGTCGACATTAAACTGTGAGTCCCGCTACAAATTACCCCACACAACATAATAGTGTGAGAAGCTAGGTCGCAATCCTGACTGAAGGGTTGTAATGATCAATTAAGTAAGACCGAGGATGCAAACCAAATTTTTTTTATTGATCTGCACTCGACAAATAGGGGTTTGACCATCTAGATAACATTGTGTAGTCGCCGTAGTATACTAGGTAGTATGTTCGCTTATTAGACATAAAGCCCAGGTTTGAGCCCCAGGCGAGACATCAAAAATATTTCTTCGGCGACTTCCTCTCAGTAGATTTCTGGCAAAAACTCTGAGAGTAAATAAGCCTGCCATGAAAAAGTTTCTCAAAATTTGTCGTTCGGAGTCGACGTTAAACTGTTGGTCCCGCCACTCAAGTATACAAATTAAGGCACACAACATGAGTGGTGTGAGAAGCTAGGCCATAATCTTGACTGAAGGGTTGTAATGGCCAATTATGTATGTATGTAGATAACACTGTAATGATTCAAATAAGTTGCACAACAAAAAAAGTTGGATAGTGCTTGAATTCCGTATAAACCTTCATTTGTCACATTATTGTACGTCTAATAGGCAAAATAAATCATCTTTGCTGGCAGTAATTTCTGACCACCAATAACAATAATGATGTACGAGAGTTGAATTGAAGATTTTGCATTTATCAGATGATGTCGATTCTTCAATAAACCTTTCTGCCGATCTACTTAACAACGTCATAGTTGGAGATTTTGTCGAAATCTCAACTGCTAATGCAAAATTCGTAGCCGATCTGATTTGGAGGGAAAAGTGAACAATAGTGTTCACACGAGTGAACAAAGTTGCAGATTCCCAACCCTGTCTTCCAATATAACGACACAAACATCACTGACAAATAATAACAATAACATCACCAACACACATCAACACTCACAACACACATCAACATGCACATCAACATCTCCTGCGCAATTGTTTTGATCCTTGTTGATCAGTAGAACAGTTGATTATCGATCCTCGAATAAGAGAGTTGACTATCGATCACCGAACAACACAAAACAACCCAATAAGTTATACGCGAGTGCGCTATATAGAATATTCTTAGCTATTGTGAAAATTAACAAAAGTATAAGAAATTCTAAGAGATTGTGAACTTTAACAAATCAAAGCAAGAATTGTGAACGAATACAAATGTGAATTATATTTTATAAATTAAAATAAATTTTGTTATAAATACAAATAAACAGACATACACTTTATAACGTTTAAAATAAAAACATTAACATTTATTATTTACCCATACATACAGACAATTAATACCAAAAAGGTTTTTGCATGATATACCCCAATACCCCCTCTTACCCACGTACTAACCCCACCCTATAACCCGTATGTTCATGGTCCTTCGAACCGGATCTGAACCAGTGACCTATGGATCTGAAAAGATCAAATTTACTCACCCTTACACCTACAATAATCACCCACTACTCACCCGAATACTCCTTACGTACCCAAGTTCTTACCCAGAACACCCACAACTATTATTACTCACCCAAGGATTCATTTCAGATCCTACCCAACAGAAGGTTATGGCCCATCTAGGGGTCAGAAACTGATGTTTGAACCCACGGGAAGACCTCGACAGCCTGAGTGAAAAATTAATACCCATACCCTTTTTTTTGAACAATTAAAAATAATTTCTTTTTATCCACAGGTCGCAGGCCCGGGAGGATGTTCACACGAGTGAACAAATAAATACAAATAAACAGACATACACTTTATAACGTTTAAAATAAAAACATTAACATTTATTATTTACCCATACATACAGACAATTAATACCAAAAAGGTTTTTGCATGATATACCCCAATACCCCCTCTTACCCACGTACTAACCCCACCCTATAACCCGTATGTTCAAATAGAAAGGAATGGCAACGATCCCTCCTTTCTTGTCTAAAAGAAAGAAGTCTTAGCAACTGTAAGAAGAAATTAAATTCTGCTTAAAATTTAACAGATTACTTGCTGTACTTAAAAGCAACCATACAATGTGGAGCCAAAAAACATAAGTGTTGAACTCCGTGTGGACTGTATAGGGGGGGAGCGCAACAAAGAAATAAAAACTGTTGCTCCAACACAACGAACACTAGAAAAAAACCAAAAATTAGAAGATTTCTAAATTCACTGATAAGCAACAAAAACAAACACTTTCCTTTTTTTGTTGCCTAATTGGCTTCTCACTGTTGAACCACAAAAAAAAACACAAATTCACTTGTTTTCCTTTTATATTTTAACAAATTGTAATTTCCTTTCCACAAAATGAATTTAATCACAAATTTTGAGTTTTATTTATTGTAAATTTAAAGACAAATATAAATTATTGCACAACATTTAAATTTCTTTTTAAGTAAAATAGGATGCATCCCTTCGGATGGTACAAAACGAATGAAATTAAAAAGAGCAAAACAAAAATTTAATGACAAAAACAACACTACTATAAAAATATGAAAAAGCTTTATTATATACAGCAGCGCCCTCTGTTGTCAGTTTGCCATCGATTAAACAATCCTGTTTATGTCGCCAAGGATGGGAAGTTTGGACTATCAGACATAAACAATAAGTGTAGAATAAAAATCATCTGGGGAAAACGGGTCAACTGGGAAGTGTGTACCAATTCACACAAAAATCAGACATAAAAACTTTGTTTGCTAAAGTTTTTTTGTGTCGCTGTAATTCTGCTCTCTGCTGTACATGTTTAAAATTTTAGTTGTTGTGTGAAAAATCTTTGTTTTTTCGTTCCATTAACACACACCATATTGTTTAAACGTCTACTGTTCGTACATGTGTAATGGGTTAAATTTTGTAGAAAAACACAAAGTCAAACGAGTTGAGAATGAGCAGATGAAAGAGAGAGAGAGTGAGAGAGGCATATTAAGACTAAGAACCTACAATATGTTTAATATCATACACGATAATATATCGCATACATAGTATATATAAGTATTTATAAAAGCCAGGAGCACCACAGCAGTAACTGTAAGTGTGTGTGTTGTGTACTACACACATCCATGTATTGTGTATTAAAAAAAATTAAAGTATACTTTTAAGCGTTATTTGATATTCTCAACGGTGTGTAGGTGTGTAGATGGTTGAACAAGTATGTACGTTCATATATACATACGTACATACATATATACGTACGTATCACTAGAGTTCACATTTATTTTTATATCGTATATTAAGCCATGAATGACATGTAATTGTATACCTTTTCCCCAAAAAGCATTCGACTTGTCAAATCTTCTTCTATAAGAAGAAAAAGCGTTTTCGATGTTTATGTTCTCGAAAGCACCCAAAAAAAAAAAGAATTAAATTGACAAGAAGAACAACAACAACTAGAGAAAATCTTACCCTGTTTAACCCAGATATAATCTATTCAAGTAGAAGATATTTGTTTTTATAAAAAAAAAATTTCATTTCGTTGGAAAAAAAAGAAATAGGAAAACATTGTTTATCTTGCGATTATTAATAGCAGTGGCAGCAATGGTGTCAATAGAGTCATATGAGTGTAAGAAATGAAGCTCTTTTGATATCCAACCTCACCTACAATATTCACAGTTTTAGGTTTAAAGACGCCAAGACCAAGAAAAGTTAAATTTTCTATAAAAATTTTCTTTATTCTTGTTGTTGTCGTTGTTGTTGTTATGGATGGAAATACCTTTTATTTATGACACAATTTAAGGGAGAACAAAAAAAAAGAGTATAATGTGCGTTGGTGTCTTAAAAGCTTTTGTATTGAAGTTGAACAGATATTATCCTGCTTATGGTTTTAAAATGTCATCAATTAGTTTGAAAAGTTGAATATGTTTTCTAGATTTTTGGCAATGGAAAGTGACACGAAAATAAATTTATTGATTTTTTTTCTATTCTGTTTTATATTTATTTTTCCTTTTTTTTTCTTGTAAATTGAAAAAGCGTAAAAATTTATTGTGGGTGAAATATAAAATGAAAAATAATCGTATAAGTATTCTAAATAAATAAATGAAAAATTAGAAAAAAAATTGAAGAACTTTTTCAAAGGGGAAATTGATTTTTGATAATTATTGTGGCAAACCCCAACTCAGACATCTCCGAAATATGAAAAAATATTTCTTTGGCAGATTTCTGCTAAAAACTCTGAGAGCGAATAATATTGCAATGAAAAGTTTCTCAAAACTCTGTCGTTCCTAGTCGACTGTAAACTGTAGGTCCCACCATTCATGTATGAAATTAGCATACACAACGTAAGTGGTGTGTTGAGGATTTAGGTCGCAATCATAGCTGCCATATTTGACAATTTTAAGCTCCAAAAATATCATATTGACGATTTTACGATTTATGTCCTTATTTTAACGATTTTTAAAAATTACAAATTTACTTCATATTATTTACTTTAGTACATTAAAACATAGAAGAACAAAGGCAAGCGCCGTCAGTTTTTTTCGTACGACCAACACTCAGGGGATGGATGCCATTGTGTCTGGAACTACAAAAATATGTATGTTATGGGAAAAAGGAAAGAGAGAACAGTGTTTATGGACACTAGGCTTGTAAGCTCTGCAGAAATTGAGTTCCACATAGGAATAGTCCGACTAAAAAAAGCATTTTTACTGTAACACAGTGTGCGATCCACTGACCAATCGAATATATGATTTTCTGGAAAAAGTCCCCTTATTTCGTTTGAGTAAAATCCTTTTATAGTAGCGATAGAACAGTGAAACTCAAACCACGCTGCAACGATGCTCCAATGATTCATTGGAGTTGAATACACTACCGTCATTAGCGAGCCACTACGATCTCTCCTATACACGGTCGAGTAACCTCAAAATAGACGTTGAGGCATCGACCCATACATGAGAGTTGTATTCCATTCTCGGTCGATTATAAATGGTGTAAATAGTAAGATTAGATGATAGGATCTTGAGAAGGAACTGAAGGAACTGAAAAATTTGTCGGTTCCAACCAACATTACATTAAATTTTCATGTTCAGAATGTCAAGAGCTTGTGAATCCTTAATATTTACACCACCCATAGTTTAAGATGATGCAATATTATTGCTGCGCTTATGTGTCAATAAATAAAAATTAATAAATAAAAATGAGGGACGCTAGCTTTTAATTTCAAACAAATTTTTTTTAAATGTTTAATTATTGAACTTAGATATGTACATACATTGACTTTATATGTTTTAGTACAATAGAAATAATTTTGGTTTTTAAACACGTTTAATTTATTTATTTATTTATTTATTTCTGACGATTTGTTGACGATTTCAATAAACGTCTTTGACGATTTTGACGATTTTTTCTCAAATATTTGACGACTTGGTGCCTCATTTATCTGGCAGCAATGGTCGCAACCCTGATTGAAGGGCTGTAATAACCAATTATATATGTATGTGATTGAAATTAATGCATTCAGTAATCCACGTTCGTATCACGAACAAAAGGATGCGGATTTCGTCATCAAAGTATATTTTGAATTCTAACCCGTCAAAGAGAATAACATCGTCAATGAGCATTGCTGGAAGTCTGGCAACGTTGTGTCTACATACGGAAAGATAAAAACACTATCATATAAAAACCTACGACATTAGACCAATTACCTGCTTGTTGTTGATGATAAGCATGATTATTGAAAGCAGATAAAAATAAGTACATGGAGAGATGCTCTTTAAAATGCCTATGTTGCTCCAAGAATGAAAAGAAATAAAAAAAAACCTTTAAGACCGTCATTGTCACCTTCTTTGTATGGATTGAAGAGCATGTATTTAAACGTAGAGCTAATATTTCGATGAAAGCCGGGACGTCTCACATGGTTATCCTGCGTATGAAAACAATCCATAGATTTATCTATCAGGCATGAAGAGGAAGCTTGGCTTGGTTTGAGGGAGTGTACTTGTCATTGTCGTCATCAAGTACAATATCCAGAGTTCAAAATGACCCATTGTAATACGTCCTAGAGGTGAGAGAGGATACTGAAGGAGATAGGGAAATTGGAGACGGAGAAGAGGTAGGAAAGGGAGGATAACGAGACGGACGAAAAAACAAACCATAAATACACAAAAGGGCGCGACTATAAACTTGAAGCCCCAGCAATTCTCAACCATACATACATAATTGGCCATTACAACCCTTCAGTCAGGATTACGGCCTAGTTTCTCAACATCACTCATGTTGTGTGCGTTAATTTTATACATGAGTGGCGGGACCTACAGTTTAAAGTCGACTCCGAACGACAGATTTTTTGAGAAGCTTTTCATGGCAATTTTTACTCTCAGAGTTTTTGCCAGAAATCTGTTGAGAGGAAGTCGCCGAAGAAATACTTTTTGTATTTTGTTTTTTGATGTCTGGCCTGGGATTCGAACTCGGGCCTTTCGTCTAATAAGCCAACACACTACCTACTAGACCACGGCGACAATTCTCAACCAGCTTAACCTGTTTATGAATCTATGGAGAGAATTAATGTCGACTCTCGGCAAAGAGTCAAAGAGGCAAAAAACCATCGCCACCACAAATTACTAAAGGTTGGACAGTTGCAGAGGAGGTGTCCGATAGTTTCTAACTCCTCCTCGAAGCAACATATCCTGCAATAGTTCGACCAGTGATATAATCTTGCAGTACCCTGTAGTGAAACCAATAATTTCCCTAAGACTGGCCTTATTTAAGTCCAGCAACAAATCTGCTCTATCACTGTCTATAGTTGGACATAAACACCTATATAAACTAGATCATGTGAACAACTTTTTCATCATGAGGGCTTCACGAATAGTTGAAATAATTCATTTTGTTGTCAAGACGATACTCGCTTTAAAAAAGTGCAGTTTGACACCACAGTGGATTATTAAGACTCTTGTATTACAATTTCCCTACAAAAGTTTTGATTGTCTTAAACCCAGTTGGACTAAAAAGATTTTTGCCTGTATTTACCTTCTCTTTTATCGAGAATATCTTTGCAATCATCTGTTCCTACTCCACAAAATGGCCCCCATTAATGGCGTGGAATCTTAGTTCTTCATCTGTCTGTCCATTGCCGGATATCTGTCCTAACTTCAGAAAAAGATTCTGGCGCCATCAGTGGCGGGAAGCTCTGCTTTTGTCATGCTCATCACATGATCTTGTATTCAGAAGAGAGTAACCCTATTTCTCCAACCTACATACATACATACATAATTGGCCATTACAACCCTTCAGTCAGGATTACGGCCTAGCTTCTCACGCCACTCATTTTGTGTGCCCTAATTTTATGCGTGAGTGGCGGGACCTACAGTTTAAAGTCGACTCCGAACGACAAATTTTGAGAAACTTTTCCATAGCAGGTTTATTTAGTCTCGGAGTTTTTGCCAGAAATCTGCTGAAGAAATATTTTTTTTATATTTTGTTTAGATGTCTGGCCTGGGGCTCGAACCCTGGCTTTACGTCTAATAAGCGAACACACTACCTACTAGACTACGGCGACTCCAACCTAACTGATGTAACTAATTCAGACAGTCCCACACTATCTACAATTTAATCCCATAAAAGCCAAGGGCTTGCCTTTCACCCAATAGCAATGCTGTGGTCCGTCTTTTCTGTAGAGTTTGTGACATCTTTCGATAGCATGGACGTCCGCTTAGAATATGCCCGTGAGTTTACTCTTGAGCTTGGAATGTTGTGTTTTGTATGATGATCTCTCTTTTAAAAGAGTACCACTGTAAATATCATTGCGAAATATTTGTGAAAATTATTGCTTCTACCGCTTCTGTAAAGAGAGTGCTAGCAGTCACCGAGAACGTCGCTAGAAACAATATGAGTTCAAGTGATTCAAAGAGCTTTGCTATATATAGACTACTTTTTACTATATGCTTTTTAGTAGTTTGCAATATATAGAGGCATAAAATAACAGAAATGAATTGAGTTTTCAACAATGGTAGACACTCTCAAACATACGCTTATGGTGCCATCTTAACGTGGTATATATACATATATCTCTGACAAAACTTCATATATTGTGCCTCTTAAATTTTCCCTTTCTCCTTCTTCCGTACGTATTCAAATAAATATTTGCGTTTTACCACAAATTGAGCTAAGTTAAGCCTACACTACCCCTAGATTGCCTTCGAAGAAACCACACCAAAAATGTAAAAGTAATCAATTATATCGTGTTACTCTTTAATTTGATGTGTGACATCTAAATATTGCCGTCTTTTCCACATTCATTATCAAACTGACTCCAGAGCTTAACAGCTTTAGGCGGTCTCAACATTGCTCTCGCTTATGGCTTTTCGTTCATACATACGAGTACAGTGTGTAGTGATTAATTGTCAACTTTAAAGACATCGCTTCAGCAGAAGCCTAAACGAAACAGCAATAGACTCCTGATAAATTATTCTGGAAAAGTGAATAAATGAGTGAATGATAGACTGATGAACTGATGGATTGCTGATATAAACTATTTGCTTAAAATGTTTATGAATTTCATCGGAAATTTATTTTTCTGCTCTCTCCTCTTTTCTACCGTTATCTAACGCCAAGCTAGTGTGGGAAGAGGCAAAAATAAAATCATAGCGCGAGTAATTAGTTTATCAACAACAATACTTATGCAGTAGCAGCAGCGACAGCAGCACCATCAGAGTCAGCATCAAAACTTTTCGTTCATTACAATCATCAATTGTTCATTTAGTTGAATGGAAAATTTTGTAAGGAAATGTTGCCAAACTAAAGAAAAGTGTTATAATAAGTTATGGTTAGAATAACAACACCAACAACAACAACAATGGCTATTACAACAATACCATTTATTATTATTGCTATCAGAGAATTCGTGGAAAAGCTTTCATAATTCATTAAATAATTATTTGATTGTGTATGTATGTCTGTATGTACACAGCAGCCATAATGTTAAATAAACTTCCAATTGTATTCAAAGAATTAAACTCTCATTATACATACTGATGTAGGATACTTTCAAAGTACATATATTTAAGCCAATTACTTACCTTAAGTTTGGTGTCTGCATTTAAAACAGTTTAATATTCCTATGTAAAGTAGATTTGAAAGTATTAAGGAAAACGTACAATAAATACATCTTGTAGCCCAAATGTGTTCAATTATTGAAAACGTTTTGATTCTAATAAACGTGAGTCGATTGGCGATATAGTCGCCGTAATCTAGTAGGTAGTATGTCGGCTTATTAGTTGTGGGGACCTTGGTTAAAACCTAAGGTCAGACACCTCGAACTAAACGAAATGTAAAAAAAAATATTTCTTTACCGACTTGCTCTTAGCAGATTTTTTATAAAAATTCTGAGAATAAATCTAACATTCTGAGTCGATTTTAAACTATAGGTTCCGACACTTATGTATGTGTAAAATTAACATGCACAACTTAAGTAGAGTGGTTTGAGAAACTAGCTCGTAATTCTGACTAAAGTGTTTGTAAGGACCAATTGTGTGTGTATGTATCAGAGATCAGCAGTGGGTTTTCAAAAAGATGAGTAGAATTGAATCATACTCATAATTTCTGATACTTATACGCATTCATACTTACTTTAATATCATGGAACCTCTACTCATACTCAAAGTTTGAAGTAATCATCATATTCATACTTAACAACATGTATGATGTTGTTGATTTCGACACTGCATAACTTATAACAAGAATCGCAAAATATGTATGATTCGCGTACGAACATTAAAATACCAACTGAAAGGTGTGTTTGCTCTGTTTGCTGTTCTGTCTTTTTTCTTTTGTTGTAGATGCAACAACAACTAAGACTGTAAGTTTTGAAAGTATTATAAGTATATTTTAAAGTTATGAATCTAAATGAGTAGATTTATGAATCAAACATATTTCGAATGGTATGAGTTTGATATCAACTTTGTACGCATACTCATTGCAACCTGTACTTGTAAATCAACGTTGTAGGGAGTACGAATGAATCAGAGTAATTAAATTTCAATACTGTTGACTCATTCATATTCAAAATTTCATGAGTACTTATGAGTAGCTAGTATGTAAAGTGGAGAATAAATTAATTGTATGTACTTAAATATGTAAAATATGTTTATAGTAGTAAGACTGAGATTACTCGTACCCACTCTCTACCCGAAGTTATTATGCAGATGGGCAATGGATCTTTTGTATCGCAAATGCCCTGAAAGGTTTAAAGTAATGTATGACTCAGCTCTCTAATGGTCTGTCAAGCAGAAAAACATAGACAAGTTAAATAGATTGATGGAGGACTTTAACAGAGCAAAAGAAGCGTGATTATGGCGATCAATAAAAGCATATATCAAAACTTAATATTTAGTGTGATGCACTATTGAAGATACGATGTAAGGTAATGAAAGCACAGTGCACAGCAATACTCAGACTTGATCTACATAATCTCAGCCACAGGTAAGCGTAAAAAGAAAGAAGTCATGTGTTGTGAAGAAAGCGAACTTCAGAAACTGAGATCCCAAAACATTCAGCGATGGCACAACAGGTGGAATATAGAAACTAAGGTCATATAGAAAGCAAAACTTATATTAAATGTTGACAAAGAAACTCTGGGGAAGTCAATTACTTCTTGACTCCGTTCCTTTCTAGTCACGGACACCCCATATCTATAGCGCATGACTGCGTATACTGCTCAACAATTAGCGATGATGCTCAGTGTACGTTTTCCAGCTGTCCGAGATTCACTCTGAAACAAACTAACTGAATGATAAGGTTGTGAACTTCACCTTCCCAAATATTGTGGTCAAATTGATTTATTCATTGCTTATTGTTTCTTTATTAACCTACTTACATTCTAGTTATACTTAGTTGTATATAATAGTACACGAACAGTGTTACCATTACAGTAGTAAGAACATAAGCTGACAACGTACTACAAAAGAAGAAGAAATAACAGAGGAAAGGAATTAATCTTGATTAAATCTGAACACAAACCCTGAGAAGAAGCGTTTAAAAATTGGCGCATTAGAAATTGTGCGCAAGCTCATTTGCTAAATATTGAGATGAGCATTTTGAATACGATACTGAGGTGGGAAAAACTTTTCACGGACACTGGCTTCGTCCAGAAGTTCTTTTTTCCAAAGAACAGTTAGAGTGCTTCGTCACTCACTAAACGCATGCGATCCTCCATTCATTACCCTGCTTGATGTCATGAACATTCGCCTTCAAGAACATTCATCAGACTATTTACTCTGCCATGTAAAAGGCAAGGCTAAGCAGGCGACTAAGTTAGAGAAGTTCTGTCAGTCTTGTGTGAAGATGCGGTGTGCTTGAAGAGAGTAATCGTGGTTTGAAGATCTCCGTTACAAAGATCTGTTGAATAATTGTCTAGTAATTGTTATTGTTTATGCAAAAGGTATAAACAGAGGTATAACAAACAAAGCAATTGTTGTTGTTTACCTAAAGTTGTGAACAGTGGCACGCATAGTTGTGCAAATAATAAAGAATTTTAGTTAAAACTACACACAAATTTATTTTTATTTTATTTGAAAAGTGCGAGCTCATATTTTAAACGTTTTAAAATGTAAAAACGTAACAATATTTTTCAAAACATATAAGAGGGAGAGTATTTTAGGTCATGTTGAACCATAGGAGGTGTAAATATAGGGAAGCCAAAGTTTCTTGATGTTCTGGGCATGAAAATTCAATATGATGTTTGCTAGAACCAACATATTTGTCAATTGTTGAGAGAACCATTCAAGAGTTTCATTTCCTTAAGATGGTGCAAGAAATACTAATTCCATGTGACCTCTTTACTACCTATGCCACTTACATACTACCGAGAATTGAATACAACTGCCATGTATGCGCCGATTTCTTGAAGTATATTTTGTGGCTTCTCGATTGCATGTAGGAGAAGGAGAAGAGGATATTCAATAGAATATGCTTGAGAGAAGAAGAGGTAGTTGTTCCCGAAAATCACATATTTTTGTGTATTACACGTCTGTCACTTAGAACACATCCATCGTTTGTCTATGCTTTTCATACAGAATTTCTTCTTTAGCTGTACTGTTCGCATGTGGAATAAGCCCACAGTTCTAATTTGGAATAATAGTCTATTATTAAGGCCATTTGTAAGTAATAAAATGAAATAAAATTAACGATTATTATGTCATCCGCTAAAATAATATTCTTAAATTAAAGAAAAAAAAATGATTTCAAAATCAACACAGAATATAATTATTTTCTGTCTCTCTGTATTTCTGTTATCTCACAATTTATGTATTTTTATTCCAATTTATAAATATCGTGTTCCATATGCCTAAGGTTGGTTGAAGTAAACCTACAAAACCATATGGAGGAGTCTGCCTTTATTAATATTCATTCCATTTCGGCGAATACGTATGATTATTTTATCATTACTGAAGAAATAAATGTTGCGCATACGTCATGGTTATATTTTTATTCGTCTCTTAAGCAGAAGATTAATCAAAACCAAATTAAATTAAGAATAATTAGATACATGTTGAGCTGAATCAGGAAGTAAAAACAAGGAAACCAGAATATGTAATGGAATAATGAATAAATATGAAGGAATTTAATAATAACTGCCATAGTAAAATAAGAATATACAAATTATCCTGCAAAGATAATCACGAGTATTTTTATGTATAATTTTATAAACGATTGTACATGAAAATATTTTAAAATAAATATTAAAAAAATACAAGCCTTTTAAAGAGAAATCAAAGCATTTGGCTGCTCCACGAAATGGGGTCAATTATAACGCCTGCTATTCATAAATATTCCAAGCCAAGCCAACAAAATCCATTTCAAGGCCGTTATTGTTAAGCTTTAGAGAGAAATCTTTTTAAAACAGAAATAAAAAACATTAAAAAAAATAGAGAACAAACTTTCAGCAGCTAAACGAGTCTCTTAAGGCCATTTTTACGCTTGAAAAACTTGTCTTGTTAATGCTGCAAAAGAAATTATCTTGTGACACAATGTGCAAATTAATGGCATGAGAGGACAAAGTGTAAATCCTTTATTGAAATTTTAATTAAACAACATAAAAACAGCAGTCAAGTATAAAAGCAATAACAACTACAACAACAACAAAAACAACAACAACAGCAACAACAACAAAAACAACTTTAAGACTCAACAATTCATTCATAATTTAAGCAAAAACAACGACAACAAAAAAACAAACAAAACAAAACAGAAAAAAAGAAGAAAAAAATGTTAAAAATATGCACAACACTGAAGCGAAAACACAAAAGCGAAACAAGACACAAATTTGTGAATAACAAAGGGTAACAACAACATAAAAAACAAAGAGAAAGATAGAGAGAGATAGCGAGAGAGTAAGAGAGAGAATAATAAAACACTTGACATTCTCGACCACCTGATTTTAACATCAGATAGTACACCAATTGCCAGTGTTTGCACTTTACAGTGAAGCAATAGTGTGGTGAATAGTGTTTTGGCAAGAGCTTTACAGTTCAAGTCTCAGCTCTAATATCTAGCTAAGGAAATGAAAAGAAAATTTTTATGACAAAGACTCTGAGAGTAAACCAATTGCAATGGAAAGTTTCTCAAATCTGCCGTTTGGTAGGTCCTGGTTGCTGGTGATGTTTAAAACCTAGCCATACTCCTGATTAAAAGAGTTAAAGGCTGTTTAACTATGTCTTCTTTTTCTTTTAAGAAATTTTTCCTCAAATTCCCTTATTTCTGGAGAGTAGCATTATCTCTTTTAATAGATCAGAATAATACCAATCACGGGCCAAATTCGGACATTTGAATACAACATGATCTACAGTTTTGTCTTTATTAAGGCATTCAAATGGCGAAACGACCCGATGCGATAGGGTCTGTTTCTTGCAATATTACATTTATTTTCCTTTGAGATTTTCGTTCCCATATTGGTAATAACACAGAAAGAAACACTGATTTCGACAGTAAGAATGTGTTACTCTGCTTAGATTTTTCTACATTGAATGTGGTTTGCAATAGCTCTCCGAATGACTCTTTTTAAGACGACAATGTTTACGTTATGATGATCGTTAAATCAATCGCTCAGATAATGGGGTGATATATTGCTCTTACCAACTCGAATCTGCAACATTGCACTGCTTCCGCTGTGCTATGCTGTATAGATTTATACTCATTGACTCCATACAAAGTGTAAACACCTTAATAGTCTGCATATATTTGAACATAAACGAAGCGAGTTGCTTGCCTAGCTATAATGATATTATTGTTGAATTCCACAATGAGTGCCACTTCAGTAGTTTTTAAGTCAAACATACTGTCATCGAGAAAGTTTTGGCATAGTGACGGCAGATTATCACCGTTGTGGTGATGTATGTTATTTGGGATTTGTTTCAGATGCTTAAGAAATAGTTTCTGGTTACTCGGATTAACGTTGGATTACGCCACAATTCCGTATTTTTAAAGTCTAGGACACAATATTTCTTGGCCTTAACACAATCTCCAATTGCTCCTCGATCCATCCATCTCATCATTCGAGATGCGCTGAATTAAGTTAATCGTTGACCTTACTCAACGCCACTCATCTTAAACGTTTTTGTCTATTGTGTCCACTGGGAGAAAAAGCATGATTTCCTAATATATTATCCTGCGATGGTATATCAAAGCCTCAAATATAATTTGCTTTTGTAGTTGCCATAAAATGCTCCATCTCTTATATGACTC
This sequence comes from Sarcophaga rosellei, assembly GCA_930367235.1. Classification (NCBI taxonomy): domain Eukaryota; kingdom Metazoa; phylum Arthropoda; class Insecta; order Diptera; family Sarcophagidae; genus Sarcophaga; species Sarcophaga rosellei. Next base: position 70,701,934 of record OV884019.1, read on the forward strand.
GAGACACAAAAAAAAAATTTGTCAGCGGAGGTCTCTAAACATATGGAAATCAAATCATCGGAAATACAGATTTTTAATAATCTCAGAGTTTTATTTTACAGACTTATATACATAATTGGTTATTACAACTTTTTAGAAAGGATTACGACCTAACTTCTCATACCATTTATGTTGTAACATGAGTGGTGCGACTTGCATTTCAAAATCGACTACGAAAGACAGTTACCGAAGAAATAATTTTTTTTTAATATTTAGTTGTGTTGGAAATATCTAACCTAGGGTTAGACACACTACCTACTGCACTACGGCGACTACAACGAACAACTAAAATCTAATATTTTTTTTATAAACATGTAGACCGCACTATTTGCGCTATATACACTCCATACAAGCTCCTAATAATACATACCCAAAGTCTGAGTTATATTAGAACCTTTTTCGAGAAGCTTTAATGACAACGAAAAAGAGTAGATTTTATAAACATATTCTCTGCCTCCACTTCAGGACATGACCAAAAAAATTATTGGGCACCTAGAAATTACAGAGTTTGTGGAGGTTACATGAATAAAATCTATCGTTTCCATAAGGCATGCGGATGTACTTTTGTTGGCTGCCAATTTAAACTAATCTAACTTAGAGGTTGTGTTGTGATTAACACAAATTTAAAATCGTAGATTTCAATGGCATCCACAGTAATTCATCTAATGTAGTCGCCGTAGTCTAGTAGGTAGTGTGTTCGCTTTTTAGACGAAACCCCCGGGTTCGAGCCCCAGGCCAGACATAAAAACGAAATATGAAAAAAAATATTTCTTCTGCGACTTCCTCTCATCAGATTTCTGGCAAAACCTCTGAGAGTAAATAAAACTGCCATGAAAAAGTTTCTCAAAATCTTTCGTTCGGAGTCGACGTTAGGTAGGTCCAACCACTCATGTGCAAAAAATTAACACACACAACATAATCCTGACTAAAGGGTTATAACTGCCAATTATTTATGTACATGTATGTCTTTAAGTCGCCGTGGTCTAGTAGTGTTTTAGTTCGTTAGACTAGAATTCTTAGTTTAAAACTCAGCTCGAACAAAACGAAAATAAAAATATATTACTTTCGGCGGGGAGGTCTGCTGAGTGTAAATAAAATTGAAATGTTAAGTTCCTCAAAAATCTATCATTCGGAGGCGACGTTAAGCTGTAGGTCCCGCCACTCATGAATAAAATTAACATCCACAACACAAGTGGTGTGAGAAGCTAGGTTGTAATCTCGACTTAATATGAAATTGAGAAATTTCTTCAAGTTCCCATAACATACAACGTAATGTTGCATAATGAGCTGAATTCACAATGCAGACAACTTATCTCATCAAAGTCTTAAAAAAAACGAAGAACCAATATGTCACTTAAATTTTCTTGAAAAAATTTAAGAAAATTATTATTAGGCTTGCAGTAACGTGGATAAAATATGAAAAAAAAATTGTTTTTTTTGAAAAGAAAACGAAACTTTAGTTTGCAATGTCACCCCACTGTGTCCTTTGTAAGATTAATATACAATAACAACTTGTAAAAGAATATCGAAAGACACACACACATACTAATACAAGTAGCCGCCATAATAAAGACTATTGACATCGTCAACAATACTTAAGTTTTCCGCTCTTTTTTGTTACTCTTCCTATTCGTTTTTTTTTTCTTTTTTTACAGTTGTAAACGTCCTACTTGAGAATTTGTTGTTGCAAATAGGAAAGACAGAAGAAAAACAAAAACTTAAACGCGTAACAAAGACTTAATAATGGAGAAGAAAAGAAAATAAAACATTGGAAAAAGGAACCTATAGCAACAACAACAACAACAAAAGTTGTAAAGGAAAATTGTTAGAAAAAAAAAAAAACGACGAAGAAATAAAGCCCCACAACGTTTTGCTGCTTTTAATCTGAATTCATTAAATAAATTATTAACTTTTAACTTTTTTTTCACTAACAAAAAAACAAACAAACAAAAACAAGAAGAAAACAAAACAAAACAAGAAAAAGAATGAAACGTGAGGAAGTGTAAGAGAGAGGAACAAGAAATTACAATAAAATACGAAAGAACAATAAAAAGTGACTCCTAACAAACAACAGTTGTTACACATGTAAATGTGTTTGTAATAACCTCTGCTTACAACGGCAAACAGAACTATAAAAGACAAGAGTGAGAGGGAGAGAAAGAGAGCTTAGGAGTGTGAGAGGAAAACTTTCGCTGTTAGAATTTGCAATTCATATTTTCCCATTATATGTTAAACTTAGTCGAACACACACATACACATACACACACAAATAAATGTCGATTTCATTTGTAATATTTTTCTCTTATTTTATACCTCTCTCCCTCTCTTTCGCCCATTCTTAAACTTGATATTTTTTCTTTTGCAAAACTTTTATTCTATCTTTTTATGATAAAAGAACAAATTTTTGCTAAGTCTGCCTATTTAAGTAGGCTGGCATGTAAATTTTTTACTTTCTTTCGTTTTTTTTCGACTTTTTTTCTTCTTCTTCGTCTTATTTCTTTTACTACCCACACTGTTTTTAATATCGAATTTTCTCTTGTTCTTGTTCTTCATGGCATGCATAAATATGTACCAAAATTATACGATTTTGATGCAAAGATAGTAAAACCAAAATGGCTGGAGAAAAACTTTTTTACTTCTACTCGTATCGAGCGTTAAAGAATGGGTGTGAGCAATTCATTTCATTTCATATTTTTTTACGTTTTCTTTACGTTTTTCCTAACCCATTAGGAGGTTAAAAAGTATTGTAATTATTTATAAATTATACATTTGCATTTAAATGATAAGAAAATTTAAATTTAATTACAAATTACATTGTCTTTTTAATTAAAATAACAAAAGAATTCTCATTTTGCAGAAATGTTTTGCGGAACATTACGATTCTGATTCAAGGTTTTCTTCGAAAAAAAAATAACGAAAATAATTAAATTTAAACAAAAGCATAAAATTTTAATATTTCAATACAAAAGAATAAATTAATTGAGGTGAATAAATTTTCACATTATGCCAGCTACAGTCAGGTCCCCAAGAACCCAAGAAGCAAAAAAAAACCACCGACGTGAAATTTTAAAACAAAGTTTGCCCACAAAGCTTTAAGTATTTGAGAAACAAATGTCCTCTTCTCTTACAGCAAATGCTAAAAGATATCATCAATAAATCACTTACAACACTCCTAAACTGATTGTAACACTTAAGGAAAGTTAACAGCCCACAATCTCACGCATTTATTTTTTTGTATTTTATTTAACCATTTTGTTCTTTTTTTACGATGTCACATAGCATATCATACATAACATAATTGGTTATTATAACCCTTCAATCACGATTACGACCTAGCTTCTCTCACCATTTATGTTGGATGTGTTAATTTTATATATTAGTGGCGGGACCTACAGTTTAAAGTCGACTCCGAACAACAGATTTTTTGAGAAAGTTTTCATGGTAATTTTATTTACTCTCAGAGGTTTAGCGAGAATCTGTCTGGACCTGGATTTTGAACTATGGCCTCACGTCTAAAAAGCCAGCACACTACCTACCTGACTACGTCTGTTTTGCATCTTAGTGCAGTACTGGTCTAGTGTTGCCGGTCCTAAGATTATCATAATTTCAGCAGTCGTTACCTAAAGAAACTTCCTCTGTGAATATATATTGGGTTCTCAACAAATTCGGTAGATTGCCCTGAAACATAATATTTATATTATAATATATCGTATCAAAGCGAAATTGATGTTTTTATAAGGCGATATAAGATACCTATTATTACCTTACCGATCCTTAACGGGATTAAATTTTCCTTATACAAGAGGGTTTAATATCTGGGGATAATTTTTGATTCTAAGCTCTTAGCAGAATGTTATTAAGAGAGCTAAGAAAGTGACAATGACCCTTTATACCTTTAAAAAGATCTGTGGTCCTAGACTAGACTGGATCTATCGTGCTGCAGTGGAATCAACCTTGCTTCATGGTGTACATGTCTAGTGTGTGGTGCACAAACAGTCAGCTATCATGACTACCAGTACGCTCCGTTCCACTGTAGAAAATTACTTACTTAACCGGTCCTCCAGTCAGGATTACAACCTAGTTTCTCACATCACTTATGTTGAATTTTGTTTTCAATTTGTTGGCGATGTCTGACGAAAAACGATTCATTGCTGATCTCTTGTATAAACCTCTATCTACACATTAATTAATAGATAAATGCCCCAAGGTACCATTGTCGCAGAAGTCTGTAATATTGAGACAGAAGTCATGTAAAAGCTGGATTTTTTTATGAACAAGAAATGTTAGAAGAAGTTTTTTCGCAAAAGGACATCGAACGCTTTATTAAAAAGAAATTTAGAATAAATCAATTTAAATATTCATTTCTGTACATCGACTTAGTATTTTGAATTCTTTTTTGAGTTTTTTCTATAAAAAATAAATCAAACTTTTTAAACAAAAAGTATCCACTTATTTTAAGCACGAATTAAGCTTTTAAAACAAATTTTATTTTATTCAAGTCTGTGAAAATTGTCTTTGTCTGCTTGGTGTATAGGGACTTTTTTGAGTCACTATATACAGCGCCTGAAGGGCATTATCATACCGTATAGGGCACTTTAGAAGGTTGGGGTACTTCATAGACAGAATGGTACACGCATTTTCACGGAGATGTTAAAGGGATTTTTTATAAGGATATTGCATTTGAGGTTTAACTTAGATTAAATGATAACTGTAGCGTCTTTCAGGCTGAGATTTTTGCTGCCGTAAAGGCTCCGTCAGTTACATCCTGCCCTAAGGGCTATTGTGTCGGTCTGGTGCAAATCGCGAGTAGTTTGTTATTGTAAAGAGTCTATAAGAACCCTTGAACGCAATTGGATCTGTCTCTGTTGGGCGTATGAGGGAACTAGACGGCGGATGTCCTAGAGAGGTAATGTTCCCTTTTTGAAGACATTTTCGAAGTTGATCCAAAACTATAAATTTGCTACTTTTATGGACTTGTGGGGAGACAAGTCCGGGAGAAGGGGCGGAAACGTTCGGAAAACGCTTTGTTATGTGTCTGAGAATGTATGGATAGGAATGCATATCGTGAGATTAATTAATAGGTTCCTTATAGGGCATTGCCAGATTATATCACTGACAAGGATAACAGTTTCCGACTGACCTATTACACGGCGTGTTGTGACTAAGAAGAGTTGGAGACTATCGAACACTTCTTCTGTAACCGCCCAGCCCTTAGTAGGATGAGTTTGAGGATCCTGTGCAGGGATTTCTTTTATAGTTTACATTCTATATCAATTCCCGACATTTCAGCTCTCCGGAGATTTGTAATTATATTGAGCTAATTGAGAGGTGCCCGGACAACATAGCGTTAGTTCATTTGGTGCTTTCTTGTATATTGTGGTTGTGTGTTTCTTCTTCTTTTCTCTCTCCGTCTTTCATCTCTCTCTATAAGCAAGATAAAATTTACATTTCTTAGCAGAAATTTTAAATCTTAAAACACATTCTCACAAAATATCCTTTCGTAACAAAGATTTTCCTGACAGCGGATTAAATCTCTTATTAACCTGCTCTTAAAACATATTAACTTTTGTGAAATTCACAAAAATTACCTTCTTTTTAGCTTATGGCAACGGGTATTTTGTCATAAAGTTTATTAATAATTTGCCTTGTCTGTCATATTAAGAGTTCATCCATGACTATCAATTTAAGCAAATATTTGCTGAGAAACTCATTTCAATGTAAAAATGATTTGACCAAATCCTTTGACAAACAAAACAAAAAGAAAGAAATAAAAACAAAAAAGAGAGAGAAAAAGAAAATGCAAAACATACAGACGACGAATAAATAAATTGACGTCACACACACTGAACGCAAATGATGAAGTTCTAAACGAAACTGAACGAGAATGAGAGAAGAAAAAGGTCACTTCAATCGCTATTGAGATGTTTTTTAAATTAAAAAGAAAATATTTAAATAAAGAGACAAAATAACAACAACAGCGAAATAACCAGTATTTTATAAACATGAAAAAAGTCGTGCTGAAAGCATAAGGTGGGGTTTATAAGGTATGAGTACCTGTACAGCTAAACTACACCTCGCACCATTGGAGTAGAACAATCTCCGTGATTATTAGTTAGTTACCGAACGTTTAAAAGAAACGTGATCCAATTTAAGGTTTTTCTTTATTACTAAAGCTAAAGTTCTATGCAAACGGTAAGATCCTCAAATGTACTTTTTATTTAGGATTATGGCCTAGCTTCTCACGTTTTCCATAAACGACGGAGCTTAAGAGCTCTTCCTTGGCAATTAATTACTCTCAGTACATTTGCCAGAACAGTACTAAGAGGGATTTATCACAACAAATCTTTTAGTTCATATTGCTACTTCGAGGACATAAAAGCTATAGTTTGAACTCTAAACTCTCGTCAACAAACTGCGCAACAACCACGCCTTAAAGATTCATTATGTCAACAACTCCAAGGTCCAGATAAAGTTATTCAATCATGCTTACATATATGCTGTACAGATAATTGATAGTTCCCCTGAACCGGAAATATTATTTGGTGTGGTTTGCAGAAGAATTCATAAAGCCCTTCTAGTAGACGTCACAATGTATTTAATGGCTAGTCGACGAACAAGATAAGGCTGTATAAAGGCTCAGTTATAGTTTTCTTTTACGCTTCAACAGAATTGTAAAATAAATTGTTTCAGGGCAATTAACAACCCAATAAGTTTTCCTATATAAAGAATTTAGACCACTGTGTATAACTGTATTTTTGTTGTGCATGGGGATGACCCCATTTGAATGTTTACAAAAAAATTATGGGTCTGAAAAACAATACCGGACTGTTGTAAGTCTTAGTAAAGCCAGAAAGCTTATATGGACCTCAATTAGATTTCATGGACAAATACTACGATTTAATATTCCACTGAATTATGATTTAACCACTAAAGTTGGCACAAACCACTATTCATCCTGCAATCTCGTCAAGCCTATTCCAAGGGTGGCCTGGTTTTCCAATTCTTCAACTCTACGTTGGTTTTATTAAAGGGCAGCTCGCGCAGTATCAGTATTGGATTGTACGCTGCAGAATTTTATTTTTAATTAGAGTGTGAGTAGTTCTTAACCTAAAGCAATGTTTGGAGCTGTTCGCTGGCTGCGGTAACAATAATTCACCCATGATAGTATTGTTTTTCGTATTTATTGTTATGAAATTCAGATGACCAAGCTTCTAGTTGCTTTTGTATATTTTGCGCACAATTACAGAGCATTCATGGACAATAGCTTATGGATTAACACATATAATATGGGTAGTGTAAGCAGCTTAAACATAATTTTCACTCTACGGTGTAAAGGCCAATGACAAACGATATTTATGTGAGTATTTTCATGTCTTCATTAATTTCTATAATTTTCGAACAACATTGTATGCCACAGTTTTCCCTGTTTGTCTTTATCTGTTGGTCAAGATACAGATTTCATTACCATAATCTAAGTTTTTCAGGCTTCTGTTAAGATCTCAGGGTATGTTTATTTGAACGGATTCGGCGCACCATAACTCCCGGTTGGTGAGAACCTTTCAAATCAATCGCAGATAACGTAAACTAGTCTTGCTTCGGTTATATAGAGTCTGATCGATTACCACTGACGCACACTGTCGCGAGCGTGGCCAAAAATGGTTAAAGTCAATGTGAGAAATTCAATATGTTTTTACCTTTATCTTATAGAAAACACTTCTATTAGTTGATATGTAAAATTTTTTTATAAACTTTTGCGTAGTTTTTTAGTTATTGTATCTCAAAGTTAAGAATTCCCATGCAATATAGAAAATTTGTGCGAAAACTTGAAATTTGACATATTTTTGTCATAGTCAAAATTCAAAAATTCTTTTGGTAATGACTAAATTATTTGTAATAGAATTGTAATCCAGGTATGTAATTGTAATTACAACGCTATAATTGTTTACAAATATTAATCATATGTGAAATATCCTTAGCCAAAGTACAGGTCTTCAAAAATTTAAGATTTTCATACATTTATTAACTTCAGTAGTGAATTAAAAAAAAAACACCCAATATCACTTTTGAAATTTTTTGATATTTTATTACCACAAGTATGTACTTTAACATATATAAATTTCAGCTGCTTCTGACTGCTTTTGTGGGCGTTATAAATGTTTTTTAGTGTCAGCATCATTGCAGATTCGTGATATTTTTGAGCAATGGGTGCAGCTTAAGAAAAATAATACAACAAATGTGTTGCATCATATTGTACAATTTGTGGAAAATCGTATTCAAAGATTTCTAGGAGATATAGAGAAGGACTAACTAAAATTTATTCTTTTAAAAATTAGTAATAATTGGACAAAATATAGACGTGGAAAAAGTAGGTTTGAAACTGAGTTGAGGAAGTGATGTAAATTTTTCTAGATCATCGATTTTTTATATTTAAACATAAATAAATTCAATTAGGAACCAAGTATAAGTGTATTTTCACTTATATGTATAAATTTAAGTATTTTAATATATATAAACAAATTTTAAATTGTTTAATAAAATATTGTTTAATTAGTATTTCAGCTATGGTAAAAATTTATCCTTATAATTTTCTAAGGATATACGGAATGTGAGAAAATTAAATTTTAATGACTTAGTAAAACATTTAAATCATAATTTCCGATTCGAAAAAAGTATATATTCAACTTTTTTATGTCTTTTTGATACTTTTTTGAAAAAGGACATTTTTAAGGTGGGCGTATCCTTGCTCCAAATTGAACGAAATTTGGAGAAAGTATTAAGCATGTTAAAACTAATAAGTGTACAAAATTTTATTAACATATCTTTTTTTTCCTCCAAGTTATAGCAATTTTTAATTTCAGGATATATGGGAAGGACACGAATCCTTCGAGTTTAAATGGCCAAATTTTACGTATGATTATGTTTTACCAATTAATATAGGTGTGCCAAATTTCATTACTCTACTATTACTCCTTCTATTTTTGGCCACTCGTTATATGAAATCGCGACAGTGTGTGACGTAGTGTACGACAGGGCAGTTCTTGTTGTAAAAAAGAACTTTGTCAAAGTCTAATATTTTCCTAGAAGTTCTCTTCAAACCCAATGCATTCCACATTCTGAAGCTTGTCACGATGTCAATAGGGCTCCGAAAATTGCTTGTGTGGATAGTACATGATCCTAGTGTATGACGTCTACTAACGGGTGATTTGATAATTGGTCCTAATCCCCTAATATGCCATCTCAACGATTTCATCACTAGATGGGACAGAGGGAAAGAGCAGAAGCTTTGGATGATTAGATCGGGATGTTATGTGTCAAGGTGTCTATGGCCTTCTATAAACAGTGATAGAGCAGGTTTGCTGCTGGGCCTAAATAAGGCCAGTCTAAGGTTATTTATTGGTTTCAATGAGAAATTAGATCGCTGACAAGGATTTGGAACAGATCCCAGCCGGGCTATTGCAGGGTATATTGTGACGAGCAGGAGTTGGAAACTAAAGACCTCCTCTACCAATGTCCAGCCGTTAGTAGATTGAGGTTGAGGACACTGGGCAAGAACTTCTTCGAAGATTTGGACTCTTTGTCGAGAGCCGACATTAAGGGCCTCCATAGATGAATAAATAAGCTGAGCTGTGATAGGGATTCAAGGTTGTAGTAGAGCTCTCTTGTGTGTTTTAGATCCATCTCATTTTCCTCCGTCTCTTTATCCTACCTTTCTTACCACTTCTCCTTTTCAAATTTCCCTATCTCCTTTACTATCCTCTGTCTCTGCTTTAGGACGTATTACAATGGGTCATTTGAGACCTCCGGGTATTGCACTTGTCGCAATGGCAAGTACACATCCTCTCTTCACCTATCGGGTGAAGGGTAAAAGAGAATAATTAATAAGTTAAGAGAGAAACTTTATTTATGATGTTCGTTAACCAATTCAGGTTTGAGGTGGCGTTATGTAGTTGTTAAAACTTTTGAGCACAAACGTGAACAATTGAGATTCGAACCCAGAAGAAGAATCGTAATCGTTATGTTTTCGAATTTTAAAGATAACATGTTCCCCACAGTACAAGCCAGCTTCGGGTCTTGGTAAAGAACACGACTCAGTCAGGAAATTTTTAGAAAGACATTCACAATATATCATCTTAGGGCAGCCAAAACTAGGCTTATTACTCACTCATTTGAAAAATTATTTAAGTTGCTCCATTTAAATCACGCGCAGTGTACCTTTGCGTAGGTGTGCGTGTGCGAGTATATGTGTTTGTATGTCAAAAAGATAAAAGCCAAGAGGGAGTGAAGTGTGTGTTCAGAGTAAATGTGTGTACGTTCGCTGATATCACTTTGTTTTGTTTTGTTTTTGTTGGCAAATTTCTTCTTTTGATAAATCCATTATTGTCCTTAAAACCTATTTACCTAATGGCAACCCGCTTTAAATTATTCAAAAAAATAAATAAAAAAAAATAAATAAAAAAATAATAAAAAAAAAATGTATTTATAAACGACAGACAGCAACAGAAAGGAGAAAAAAAATTACAATAAAGAAAAAAAGTGAAGATAACAAGTGAAAAAAGTTTTCCTTTTTAACTTAAATATTGTTTTTCTTTTCTACTTCTCTCTCTCTCTCGCTCTCCTTCGCGCTGCGCCTTTCACGTTTTTTCACAGTGCGTGCAAGAGTGTGTATGTGTATGTAAATGCAGGCATATGTAGAGGTGTATGTCATGGAACAAAGGAAAAAAAGAAGGTAAGAAAAACGACAAGAAAAGAAAAGAAAATTAAAATGACAAAAAATTCAAAGAGAATTTAAGTGAGCAAGGAGAGAGTGAGAAAGAAAGGAATAACAGAGAATTGTATAAATATAATAATAACAAGATGGCACTGAAAAAATAAAAATGTCATGATAACCAGCATTATGTTTTATCATTAATAACATTCACAATATGAAGAACGAAGAAGAAGAAGAAAAAAACAAACAAAATAAAATTAAAATTAAAGAAAATAATACAAAATGAAATAAAATTCAAATCGAAAATAAAAAAAACCAGAGGTGGAGAACCTAAAAGTTATTGAAAGAAGACATGGGTGAAATGCATACAACAGAGTTGGAAAGGTTCAATTGTCCTTGAAGTGGTTTATTGTTACGTTTTGAAATTATGCAAAACATTTCATTTATCGTGTATTCGGTAATTGCAATTGAAATAAAATAAATTATTTTACTTCTAATCGTTATTCGTTTCTTTATTTAAATAAATTCTTTTTTCTTTATAATCCTTAATTTATTTATTCAAATACATAACAACAAGCATCAACCGATAAAACCTCTCTATCAATTATATATGTACATAACATACAGTGAGCGTCAAAAGAAACTGTACACTATGGATAAAATTCTAAAAATTACCAAACTTAACTTTTACCACTTAATGAGAGTGCCCGAAAAAATACGTCATTATTTCGAAATTTATTGTCATTTATTTTTTTTTTTAATTTTAAAAACTGGCAATGAAACAATTCTAAGATAAAAATAACGGTAATTTATTAATATACTAGCTGTAACCAGCGCGCGTTGTTGCGCCACCAACTAAAATACATTTGAAGGAAAGACATTACACAAATATCCAATCATGAATTGAATCATTTTATTGATTTTGTTTCCCGTTGTCCAGATGATTCAGACGAACGGGCTTGAGTAGTACGCATTCGATCAGTTTCTAACCTCACTTCTCGTTGTTCAAGTGATTCATGCGAACGAGTCCCAGCGGCATGTATTCGAAGATTTTCAAGTCCCAATGCTCGTTGCTCGTCTGATTGTGAGGCTCGCAATGCTCTTTTCTTCTGCGCTTGAGGTGTAGGTCAACCAATTTCTTATCATTCATTTTGAATAATTTTCAGTGGCGCCATCTACCGAAAATTAATCCCACCTCCGTCGACTCATGCGCAACAACTTTGCTAAAGATCATATCATGATCAAACGCACATTTTACGATTTAATTCATTTTGAGTAACTTTCAGTGGCGCCACCTGTCTTAAATTGGTCATACCAACTTACAAATCTTCGTCAGCTCATCCGCAACAACTTTGCTAAAGATCATAGCATAATTAAATGCACAGTTTACGATTTAATTAATTTTTAGTAATTTTCAGTGGCGCCACCTGTCGGATATTGGTCATACCAACTTTTAAGCCTTTCCGGGCCCATGAGCAACAACTTTGGTGAAGATCATAACATGATCAAATGCATAGTTAACGATTCTATTAATTACATACAAACGAACATTCACTTTTATATAGATAGAAGAAGAAGATAGTATTGTATGTGTATGTATGTATTTTTTAATATACAGTTTCTTCTGACACTCACTCTACGTACACAATTTCGAGAAACCACGTCAGATTTTCGAGATATTTTTTAAGACAATTTTATTTACGCTTAGAGTTTTTGTCAAAAATCTGCTGAGAGGAAGACGAAAAAGGAATATTTTTTCATGTTTCGTTTTTTTGTAGATGACCTTGTGTTTGAATCGTGGCCTTACGTCTAATAAGCCAACTACCTACTAAACTACGATGACTTCAGTTACCACCATTCAATTAAATTTAAGTCGACAGAGTCAGTTCAAAACATACTAACAGTAAATTGGTCAACTGAATACAGCACGATTAGTACGGAAAGGTGTTTAACCTATAAATATATTCACAACAATTGCGCCAAAACCAACATAGCTTCGATATATGCCGAGAAAACTGGACTGCCTTACCTGAATTTTGCAAAAAAAATGTGCTCATGTTTCCATCTCTGCACTCACGTTATTTTACTTTTTCTCTACAAACGTTACAGGTTGATTATGACGATGATATTGCTTGCCATTGCCATACTTTTTATTGTTTCTCTTTATTCGCCGTTTTACCTCCATTTTTCATCCATTATTTCCCATTTTTTCCACTTTTTTCGTTTACTTTGTTGTCGCCACCGGGGATTTAAAAGTCTAGTGAGTTTGTTAAATGGTTTGTAAATGCCAGAAATTATAACTTTTTAAAATTGAGAAAGAGACAGAGATAATAAGAGACAGAGAGTCGGTAAAAGTTTTGACACTTTGTATCTTAAAATGGGTATCATTGGTGTGAGTTTGGTTGAAAACTTGAATATAATTTCGAAAAAGTTAAAGAGGTAGTAACGAAAGAGTTGGAAAAATTTTATAAATTTTAATTGAAAAAATGGGAAAACTTTTCTAATAACTTGTAAAATGAAGTTCTAAAATGAGTTTTTAATAACTTTCCTCAGATGATAGTTGGAAGTGAAAAAAAATTTCTTAAGTTTTCCATTTCAATTGGTATCAGGAATCTTGAAAGTTAATCTCGAAGACATTTTCCTTGATCCCAAATTTACATTTAAATGCCAAATGTGGAGGGCAGTTAAAAACTTTAGCTTTTTAAGTCATGCCACTTTAGTTAGATAAATGGGACGGAGATATCAATCCTAATCACTAGTTAAATAGTACGGATGGATTCTTTGACATTCATCTTATCTTCTTGTCTTTTAAACTGAATAAATAATCAATAAATGACGAAAATAAATACTGAACACTGTGTTAGTACTAGAAAAACAGGCTTTACGATAGAAAAAAGGGGGAGTAGTGTTTGTGGATATTAGATTTGAGTATCTTTATATTAAAAATGACATGAAAGACCTCTGCAGGGAGAGAGTTCGATATACGGATAGTTCGGCTTAAGAATGAATTTTGTCTGCAATGGATTCTGCGATGCACTGTCCCATTAGCAATGAACGGATATACGCTCTATGTATTGCATAAAAATATGTGATTTTCATGAACAATCCCATTTATTTCGCTAGAGCACATTTAAGAAACGGAATACCAGCGAAAAACAAGACACATTTCAATTGTGCCTCATGAATCAATAGAGTTGGCTACACTACAGTCATTAATAAGTACGTTCTCCCCCTTCTGCTTTTAAATAGACTTCGAGGTACCGGCCCATATGTGAGGATTGTATTCTATTTTCAAACGGTTTAAAATGGTATAAATATTAAGAGATCAGATGGAATGAAATATTTCTGGCAACGCCTTAAGAGATCGAGGCAATTGACAAATACACTGGTTCCATTGAACATCACATTGAATTTTTATCCTCACGATATCAAGAGCTGACTACGCAATAATTACACCATCCATAGTTACAGCTATAACGTAATATTATTGCTAAGCTTCGAACTTATTTATACGAACCCATTCGGAGATTGACGAATTGAGACTTTTAGATTTAATCGCGAAAGGTTTCGGTCCCCTGTCAAGAGAATACAAATGACAAATACTACTTTCATCTACAAGAGAATATGTAGAATTAAAAGTAAGAGATGTAGTCGCCGTAGTCTAGTAGGTAGTGTGTTCGCTTATTAGACCTAAAACCAGGGTTCGAGCCCCATTCCAAACATCAAAACAAAATATGAAAAAAAAAAATATTTCTTCAGCAGTTTTCTGGCAAAAACTCTTCTCACAATCTGTCTTTCGGAGTCGACGTTAAACTGTAGGTCCCGCCACTCAAGTATAAAATTAAGGCACACAACATGAGTGGTGTGAGAAGCTAGGCCGTAATCCTGACTGAAGGGTTGTAACGGCCAATTATGTATGTATGTATGTATGCTCTGAATTTAGCCTGAAGTCATTTGATGGAGTCGCAATTACGGGTTGTTATAGATGAGTCACCGTAGTCTAGTTGGTAGTGTGTTGCCTTATTAGACGTGAGGCCTATTTTAAAACTCTCCAGGTCAGACTTCGCGAACAAAACGAAATATGAAGAAATATTTCTTCGGCGACTTCCTCTCAGCAGTCTTCAGGCAAAAACTCTGAGAGTAAATAAAATTGTCATGAAAAGTTTCTCGAAAATCTGTCGTTCCGAATCGATTTTAAACTGTAGGTCCCTCTACACATGGATAAAATTAACACACACAACATAAGTGGTGTGAGAAGCTAGGTTGTAAGCCTGACTAAAGAGTTGTAATGATCAATTATGTACGTATGTATGTATGTATAAGTAAGCTGAGAGTGCTCGATGTAAATGGGGGAAAAGAATTAAAACGAACACCAAAAGCAATAATTTGGAAGTGTAGCGTGACATAATCTGCCAAGTATTTTGGAAATATTAACGGCTACAACCTTACTCTAAGCAAATTATCAGAGAGACTGGTTCCACCTTTCTGAGAGTAATACCAACAGGTCACCAGTATTGTGGTTACTAATTCTAAAGAGTTAGCTGTATGAACCAGGGTGGTAAACGCACGGTTCGATTTCAATTGGAATCAATTGGAATGCAATATTGTTGCCCAGACAAATAATTGTCTTTATTCGTTATTGTACATTGAAAACGCTCAAACTACGAATTTATAAGTATTTTGGCTACAATTGAAAACCTATGCTATTCACTGAGGTGGCCTTTAAAATTGGACTGATGCCAGGAAATGCGCGATTAATTTTTGTCGGCATTTTTTTACAATTTTGAGTTCCGAGTATTTTACTTGTCCAAATGACAAGTACACATCCTCTAACCGATCCTAACCTTGACCTTACATTTCACAGAGTCAGGACAAAGGAAATCTATCCATTCACAATCAGTGATTTTAAATATTTGGAAGGATTTTCGCTAATAAAGGAACACTTCCCGATCGAATCATACTAACATGGTTGCAGGGACTTACACAGCATTGCTGCAGTTTTGACCAGGATAACTGCAGAGAAATCTAACAGTCTGAGTCAGCCACGTTCCTATCATAGCACAATTGTGTCCAGTCTGCCTGTGAAGTAGCTATCGGAGTAACATGAACCAACATGTTTAACCAAAGTAAAACAAGGTCAAGAAGAGAAGTATTAAGGAGATGAGGTAAACACGTCGTGACAGGTTTAAAGTTTAAAGAGAAAACAAATAAAAAAATTAATTAAAATATTTTTTTTTAACGAAAGCAATAATTATAGCTTAAATGGTCTCATATTAATACTGAAATCATATTGAAATGAGTAAATCAAGTCATAAACTTTTTATTTTTTTTCTTTTCCACTCTTTTTTTATTGCATTTTCCTAATAAAAACATATAAATTATTACAGTTTAAAGGTCAAACTATAAATATATAAAATCATCATGGTAATACTACTTTTTTGAGTTCACTCTCACCGAACGTTTGCCACTTCCAAACGTTCATTTTCACTTGCCCTTGTTTTCAGTTCTTAAACAAATGCGGCGAAATCACTTTGAATTAAATTAAATTGAAAGTGTGTGTGAGAAAAAAAAACATCAACTCTTGTACGGAGCACACACACACACACACCCATTTACTCGCGTTTGCAATATAAGAACATATTGCACATACAATATGGAAGAAAAAAAATGAGTGTCAAAAGAACATGTTTTAACCAACTACCATTTGTTTTCTCTTGTTTCTGAGTATATCGCACACACACACATATGCACACCCTCATACGCATAAAAAATATGGAGAGAAAGAGGGAGACTGAGAGAGAGTGTGTATGTGAGTGAAAAAAAGAAGCATACAATTACTCTTAGTCACACATACGTTTGCACAATTGAACGTAAATAAATATTAGTGGCACATCATGCAGGTATAGTGCATGAAATTGATTTAAAACTGTGAGCAAAGGAAAAAAAACAGAAAAAACAGCAAAAACAATCAACGCAATTATGCGGGGGAACACAAATTTGTGGAGAGGGACACAACGAGTGAAAATAAACCGGGAAAAAGTGGTGCCATTGCGACGAAAAAATTTAAATAAAGAAAAAATAAAATAACGGAAGCTTAACGATACCAAAAAAAGGAAAGAAAAAAGTGGAGTAACAGCAATAAAAATAAAAATGAGAATAAGAAAAAAATAAGAGAGAGAGAGAAAGAGAGTGGAAAATGATTTTAAGAGAAATATTTGTCATCTTGCATTTACGTGGGAAAAAAATAATTCTTACTCAAGAAAAACAAAAACAAAAACACCAAAAAAAGAAAGTACAGAACAACAATAAAACAAAAATGCTAAAACATTGAAAAGGATGAAAATCACAAAAGAAAAAGAATATTTTATTAACAAAACACAATAAAAAAAAAGAAAAGATGGATGATAATTAGACAGTCATGCTGCTAAAAGGTTTTTTTTTTGTTTGTTTGTTTGTTTGCAATTTCTCTTACTCACAATTCCAGATTTTTATCCATTTTATTTCATTACTTGTACACTTTTATTAATTTATTGCAATGATGTCTCTTAGGAAGTGTTGTTGGCTGAAGGCAAATTGAAGAGTAATACTGACACGACATTTCACAAATACAAGCACACAAAGTATTTCCGTTACTCTGTATAATGTGCACATACATAATTGGTCATTACAACCATTTAGCCAAGATTACATGAGTGGTGAGACCTACTCTCAGAGTTTTTGCCAGAAATCTGCTGAGAGGAAGCCATCGAAGAAATATTTCTTCCATATTTAGTTTTGATGCCTGACCTGGGCGACTTCAATCTGTTTAATACTTCCTGCTGTTCTAGTTTTTGAATTTTGTCAACAGAAATCCAGTCTCTAAAAAACTTTTACTAGAGCCTTGCAGGTTATCGTTCAATTGTAATAAGTTTTGCACACTTTATGATTACGGGTATTGTAGTTTACAATTCTAGATACAATATTTACAATCAAACAATCCGAACACTATGGTCTGCTACTTTCATGCACTCTCTGAAAAATGGAATCAATGTATCGGCACACTTAGGCTGAGTATGGATGTAGCGCCTCATATTTTTAAAAGGTTTTCGGTATAGGTGTGGTCTTTTTTTGAGATGACATCTACGCTTGTCACATTGGTGGCGCTTTTTGAAAATTGACACGAAAAGCGTTACTATGAATGGGCCAACCAAATCTGTGCTACAAGCAACCACAGAATGGGGTTGAGTGAATAGCGTTGATTTCACTGTATGCGTTATGTGTTCATTGGTCGTAAACGTGGTATTAATGATATATCAACTATAGTTATAGTCAGTATAAATATTATATTGGTGAACTCGTTCTTATTTCTTTACAATGTACAGGGCCTTTTCAAACGCTTCCTATCCATAAATTTAAATAAAAAAAAGTGAGATATCATCGTCTTGAAATGTATTTTGATGCCCTTATGTAAGGAATATAAATTAGTTCAAATGTCCGGCAGAGATTTTCTCGGTTGAGCGCAGCTGAAATGTCATATTTTGCATGAGTCTGGCTCAAATTGATCGATGACATGGGTTATGTTGGTGTCGAACACCAATGTAGGTTGATGCTTATTCGCACCTAAGACTTAACACGTTCACACCGGCACGTACCACTGATGGCCCGCACTAGACTGCCTAAGCGGGCGGCGTGTACCACCGATGGTACGCAATTGATTATGTTATTAGAGAATACGTGTGTTAAGAAAACCCTACAAAAGAATTCTGACGTGGTTAAATTGCACGATCTTGGTGGCAAGTTTACTGCGTCACCACATAAGATGATTATGACCTCAAATCGCTCGTGCAAAATGTTCAATGTAACATGTGCTGCGTGGTACATAGCGCCGACCTGTTGTAACCACAAATCGTTGGTGTCCAGATCAACAGATCTAGTCAAAAAGAAGTGTGTAATCATCGGCCTATAGTGGTCGTCGTTGATAATGATGACCTAGGCAATGTCGTTCTTAAAGAAATATGAACAGATAACGCCGCCAGCCTTAAATCCACACCAACAAGTGAATTTTTCCGAATGCAATAGAGGCTCTTGGATCTCGTGTGGATTGAAATCGTCCGAAATTTTACAATTTTGCTTTTTTACGTACCCGTAAAGGAATTGGTCAAATAGCTGAAGACAATTTTTCGATAAGAACTAGGGTTGACGGCTTCTCTAGAACCCATTTAGTAAACATACGTCCTTGTCTATGGCCGTATATGGTGATTTGAAAATATAACTAAAACAACTAATTTGGCAGATGTAGCCTCAAGATGGCTATTATCAACTGTAAATGTTCAGAAGACCCTCTTGGAAGATCGGATACCCAACTTGCCAAAGCCATTTTAATTTACAAATTTTGAAATTTAAATGGCTTCAATTGCCCTCCAAATAATTCAAGGCTGTTAGAAAAATGATAAAATCAACATCGATTATCATAGGTAGGACAGCGTCAACAATACACACAATATGTTTCCACAGCAGAATATAATTTCAGGCAACTAAAGATGGTGAAGTCGCCGTAGTCTAGTAGGTAGTGTCTTGGCTTATTAGACGAAATATGAAAAGAAAAAAAAAAATTTCTACGGCGACTTCCTCTCAGCAGATTTCTGGCAAAAACTCTGAGAGTAAATAAAATTGCCATGAATAGTTTCTCAGAAAATTTGTCGTTCGGAGTCGACGTTAAACTGTAGGTCCCGCCACTCACATATAAAATTAAGGCACACAACATGAGTGGTGCGAGAAGCTAGGCCGTAATGCTGACTAAAGGGTTGTAAAAGCCAATTATGTCTGTAAAGTTGGCAACCCTATAGTCCCAGAAATCGTCTACTTAGCTAGATAACTCGATTAACAAAAACTAGAGATATAAAAATTAACAAGAAAATATTAAACTGACTTATAACAACCTTATGTTCCTTGAATAATCGAAAGGGCTTAAACAAAAATGTTCCAACTGAGTCTAGTATAGAACACTTAATCTAACAGTCGGATGCACTTACAACACCTCTAGTTCCTTTTCTTTGCTAACAGACTTTGTGTGTGTGTGCTTTAGTGTTTTTGTAATATGTATGTGTGTATATGAGCGTAGCAGTGACTTTTATTTGCGGTAATAATAAATTATTGTTGCAAAAATCCTTTCAAAGCCAATAAGAATACATATAATAAAAATGAAAAAAGGGACAGAAAAAAAACAATAAAATTAAATAAAAAGTGTTGAATGACGCAGGATAAACGAGATTATAGAAATAAATTTATTTGGAATAATTGAAATTATACGAAATAAAAATAATGTAAAGGTATATAAGAAAAAAAAAGGGAAATATGTATGTGCACAGTATAATATAGAGCATATTTATGCATGTCATTTCCCATAATTTCTAAACAATATTTCGAAAATTGAAATAATCATCGCATTAAAGATTCCGTGGGTCAGTTTTAATCATTTGTAGTGCAGAAAAGCTTTTGTAAAAAAGTGTCTGAAATGCATACAGTGCGTAACAAAATATATTCACACATTGGTATTTGCTTTCATATAACCATGTACACAATAAAACAAACAAATAGCCAAGCTGTTAGTTGTTAACGGAAAAATATTTCCTTGTTATAAAAAATATGGAAGCAAATGTGAAAGTGAAAGGAAAAGTGATTAACAAACCCCAGTTGAAATAGAGGTTGATCTCAAGTGACTCATTAATATGAAATAACAAAGAATGTTAAATTAAGACACACCACTTAGGTACTGTGGGAAGCTATAGGGTGAGCCATTTAAAAGTTTAAATTTAATAATTTAATAAAACAAAATCCGTTTGAATTTTTGCCAAATTAATTTTTGTTTAGAAGTACAATTGTTCCGTTTAGAAATGGAATATTATTTCATTCACATGACTGCCTCCATATGATCGGACGGCAGTCTCATTCGATCGTGGCATTTTTTGTGCACTTTTTCGAGTGTATGGGGTCGTATCTCAGCAATGGCCTCACGAATGTTGACCTTCAAATACTGAATTGTCTCTGGTTTGTCGGCATAACACTTTTCTTTAACGGCTCCCTACACAAAATAGTCCAAAGGTGTCAAATCGTAGCCATCAAACGTTTGACGCAAGTTGCACCATCCTGTTGAAACCAAACATCGTCCACATCAATACCATGAAGAGCGAGTACAAGAAAATCGGTTGTCATCGTACAATAGGAGTCTCCATTGACCATAATGGTTGCTCCATCCTCATTTTCAAAGAAATGTGGTCCAATGATGCCTTCGCTCCACAGGAAAGTCTTAAATACCCGATTATATGAAATTCATCTTTTCGATAATCCACAGGTAACGAAACACCACGGAAACAAAATTATTTGTCTAAGTAGAGGTACGCCGTGCTACAAAAAAGTCGTACACACTTAAAGATCAGATAATACCATTGATCAAAACGGTGATTGGACTTTCATTCAAATAAAGTGTCCTCACATTAAATCAAATTGCTTTTAAGACTTACTTAAATGACCTTAGCAATCCGTTTGTCGGTTTTCGGCCTGAATTGACACTTCCTTCCCTTTTACCCGTTCTACACATCAGTAGATAAGAGAACTTCCTTAGTGTGATCCTATTAACGCAGATAAGGTTTACGCCAACGTCCGCTACTTCCGTCTCGCCAGAACATTTTCCTCCATCCGAAAGACATCGGGTCAGAGTAGCCTCTGTATGTTAATCTGCTGAACAATGTATTGGGAGCCATTGAGCTCCTAGCTAAATGCATTGGGCTGAAGATCTGAAGGCAGCTGAAATATTATTTAACAGCGTCCATGCTATAAAAGGAATCTTTTCGTCACACGTCACTACTCAATCGCCCATTGAGACCATAATAGCACCCGTTGGCAACAGTGATCCTATATTTGAACTTGATCCGCTGATAACGGAGTATCCCAGGTAAATATACTCAATGGTAAGGTAACCTGGAATTCGAAACGTAGTATGCCCCAACTTGTCAACAATACAAACTTCGTTTTATGCTAATTCACGTAATAGACACCCATTCTATAGTACTCACGGAAGCCATAACATCTCATTTGCTATACCCCAATGATGTCAATATCGTCGGCGTATGCAAGAAACTTGATGCTTTTGTAAAATAGTGATGAGCTTCGCTTCACTCAGAACACTTTCAATCACAAAATCGAAGATGTTGCGTTATAAGGGGTCGCTTTGTCTGAAATGTTTCCTACCTTAGGAGTTGTTCAAGGTCGCATGGCACAGCTTTATCAGCTAGGCAGATATACGGAGGGTCCAATTAATGTCGAAAAAATTTCAGCTTGGTATCGATTTCGGTTCATATTTCTTTGAGTATGACATTGGCCAGGCCAACACTGACAGTATGTTGTTTGATTTCTAACGTGTTGTGGAGGATTCGTCTACTGTTACGATAAATCGTGCACAAGAGACAAGCGTGACAAGTGTTTCTTTCATCTCTGAAAATGTTGTAGATCAGGGATTATAAAATATTATAGCATCCGCTAACGTGTGTACTTATCGCAGTCTGACCGACAACTAATTAAAGAGCATAGCAATATGTGTGAATTCTCTCTGCTATTGTGCTATATAATGGTAAACACCATTGTAGATAGAGAACTTAAGCAGACAAGGTCGCTAAGAACTATAAGAAATAAGAAATCCATGTTGTGCCCAAATTTTCGGATGCACTAATTCCTATTTCTAGAAGACTACATCAAACTGTAACTAGCAAAACGAAATCCTATAAAGACCAAGTTTTATATGAATTTTTTACCGACTATTGAGGCTTAAATTTGACAGACATAAAAATTTGAAAATTAAATAAAAAATACCGAAAGAATTTATGCAGTCGCCGTGGTCTAGTAGGTAGTGTGTTGGCTTATTAGACGAAAGGCCCGAGTTCGAATCCCAGGCCAGACATCAAAAACAAAATACAATAAGTATTTCTTCGGCGACTTCCTCTCAGCAGATTTCTGGCAAAAACTCTGAGAGTAAAAAAATTGCCATGAAAAGCTTCTCAAAAAATCTGTCGTTCGGAGTCGACTTTAAACTGTAGGTCCCGCCACTCATGAATAAAAATTAACGCACACAACATGAGTGGTGTTGAGAAGCTAGGCCGTAATCCTGACGAAGGGTTGTAATGGCCAATTATGTATGTATGTATTTATGCCGTATACTTTATTATTTATTTGCCAACTAGGTTCAGACAATCTTGAAAGCAATTATTGCCGGTGCTATCCAATGCAGACTGTAGCCAAAGTGATTGAATTTTATTTAGAAAACTTTTTTATTATTTAAATTGTTGTCTGCCCTGGTAGGCTAGTGTGCTAGGCTATTAGCTTGAGGGTTGTGGGTTCGATCCACAGATCTGATCTGTTAAACAACACCGAGCATATAGTCTAAAATCCTCAGCTCGTATATAATTAGATATAATTTTTAATTGTATTGTAATTAATAAATATTGTTTATATGTTTTTAAAATATAAGTTCGTTGATTGCAAACGAAATAAAAACAAATATGTGTTTAGTTTCAATTAGATTCTTTATTGTTCGCACTATTTTTGTGAGCCACTGTTTATAACTAGACGTATACAACAATAATTGCTTGTTCACTATTCTTCTTTGCTTACAACGCAAATCTTTACAACGGAGATCTTCAAACCCCGACTAATTTCCTACACGGAACGCGTCTTCGTACAAGACTGATTGAATTCTTACTACTTGTTGCCTGCTTTGTCTTGCCTTTTATATGTCCTCGTAAACACTCTGATGAATGTTCTTGAAGTCGAATGTTCGTGGTTTTGAATTCCTGAGGTCTCTAACGTTGTTGCTTACTTGTCTAGCCCCTTTTCTTTCATACTGCTGTTATTGATATATGGTTTTGTTTATCATTTTAATGCTAAACGATGTTACACCGTTTCCATTTTCGTAGCAATATATTTAAATTGTTTTCCGTAAAACTGAATTGTACACTTTTTTAAACTCTTTTAAAAATGCAATGGTATAACGACTTTAAATTTCGTGTTCTTAAAAAAGTTTTGCTTCAACTCACCTTTTTTTT
Source organism: Sarcophaga rosellei (assembly GCA_930367235.1). Lineage (NCBI taxonomy): Eukaryota > Metazoa > Arthropoda > Insecta > Diptera > Sarcophagidae > Sarcophaga > Sarcophaga rosellei. The sequence continues at coordinate 70,725,754 of OV884019.1, forward strand.
AATGAAATATCACGTTCACTTCCTATGCTGAAATGAAACAAAATGTAAAATAGTTTCTTTAATTCTTTTTTTTAGTAAGAAAATGCTTAAAATAATTTTAATACTTCTCTGTGCTATTTTGTACTATATGGGAAATGGAACGACCAAAATTTCTTTAATAATCTTTAATAATCTTACTTTAAGGTTTTAAAATTATGATACAGATTTAAAATTCTTCGTTCTTTAACTTGTATCATTTTATCAATTCTTAAAACAATATTTTGTTTTCGTCTAAAAATAACAATCAAGTGAGAAAAATGAAATTGAAAAAGTATGAAAAAGAAAAACAAAACAAATGTCTGCTACTACAGCAGACAAACCCGCTCCAATAAAATTTTTTTCAAATGTCGAATCAATTTTTCATTTGTCAATGGGGATATGAAAAACGAGAAAAAATTAAACTTAAAAATACAAACAATAAAAATAAGTTGTGAATTTGTAGACACAATCTCCAGTGGTGTTGGTGCATTAAAGAATAGATTTTCTAAAGTTTTACTTGAAATTAATTTCTTTTTCGTTTTCAGATAATTTCAGACAACTGTTTTGCGCTGAAGTCGTTATTATGTCAGACAAACTACTAACTAAACAAACTAACCAATTAATTTATTAAAAAAAATTTATTGGAAATAATTTTTTAAATTCGAAAAAAATAAAAGAAAATATAAAATATTTCAATGTTTAATAATGTTATGTTTTTACCTTTTAAAAACGTTTAAAATATGAGCTTATAGTTTGCAAATAAAATAAAAATAAGTTTTTGTTTAGTTTTAAATGAAATTCTTAATTATTCGCACAATTCTGTGTGCCACTGTTCACAACTTGCTGTAACAACAACAGTTGCTTTGTTTGTTATTCCTCTGTTTACACATTTGGCATAAACAATAGCAATTACTAGACAATTGTTCGACAGGTCTTTGTAACGGAGATCTTCAAACCACGATTACTCTCTTCAAACACACCGCATCTTCACACAAGACTGACTAAACTTTTACTAACTTAGTTGCCTGCTTTGCCTTGCTTTTTATATGGCAACGTAAACAGTCTGATGAATGTTCTCTTGGCTTCGACTTCTCGAGATCTCTATAAATGTAAACATTGTTGTTTCATTACTGTTGTTTGTGTTTTTTTGACATTTATTCCTGTAGTGTTTGTTCTAGTGTTTTTGTTTACTTGCTTACCATTATTTATGCAGGTGTTTGTTGGTATATTTTTGTTTACTTGTTTACCATTTTTGTATGCTGGTGTTTTTTTGTTATATTACGCAGTGCGATAGTTTGTAAACAAGTTCATTGTTTTTTGTTTTTGTAGCTTTTGTTCATAATTTCAATGTTAAACGATGTAAAAGCAAAACACCAATATCTAGATTTTTCCATTTTGTAATAATAACTTGAATTAAATTATGTTAAATGTTGGCTTATTAGACGCGAGATCACGGCTCAAAAACCAAAATTTTTTCGACGACTTCCTCTCAACATAAGAAGGTCTCTCAAAATCTGTCGTTCGGAGTCGACTTTAAACTTTATGTCCCGCCACTCATGTATAAAATTAACACACACAACATTGTGTGGTGTGAAAAGCTAAGTCGTAATCCTGACTGAAGGTTTATAATGACCTATTATGTATGTATGTATGTAGATGGTAAAAACTAGAGCAACTCATTAATTTTTTTGGTTAATTTGCTTCCATATGTTATCAATTATACTATACTTTGCAAACCATCAGATAATCTGCGAGGCATTTAATTTATGAATTTCACTTTCCCCATGACTCTTTTATTTGGAGGAAAAAATTTTGTTTATTCGACCCCTAACGACGATTTATTTTCTTTTCTAATAAGCAGTCATAATATTTGCTTCTCATTATTTTAGTCGGAGGGAAAGTACTCACTGTGAATTTTATCTCGTACACCTTAAAAACCCTATTGTTTTGGCGTCGATTCGACTCGAGAAGCCCATAGTTTTACTTGATATTTCCACTTTAATACGTAATGGTAGTTTACTGTTACGATAAATTCGTCTGGTTGAGTCGACGGGAGATAAGACTAACATGAAATTCGGTAGCGGATTTCGGAACCTGAGGAACCAATTGGTTGCTAGCTACATCCATAACTCTTCTCTATGTAAGCTCAGTGGACTGTATGGTTTGGGGAAATGTTTTGCAAGGGAACTTGGTAATAAACCTGGTAAGAGTATCGTCCAAGTTACATAATCTTTTAAAACAGGCGCTGTTTTGAAGTATACAGATGGCCCAAGAACGGATCTTATAACTGAAGGAGGTTGGTCCCACAGTGAAATTTTCCGAGTGCATGTGGAAACCTGCAGGTATCTTTCAAGTAGATGTTTATGCCATCGAAAGATGAGCTCAATTCAACTTGAGAAAGGACACTACTGGACACACAGGCCGTCATTTGAGCACTCGGCTCTTGTGAAGTTAAATCAAAGATAGTGTGATACTGTCTGGGGAAACTATATTAGCTAGGTAGGAGTTACCCGCTAGTGGATCCCAGGCTATGTGGGACTTTACGGCAATGAGCAGGCAGATGAGCTTGCGAGAAGAGTAGCTTCTATGTCACCGACAGGGCCAGGACCTATTTGTGGAGTGGGGACACATGTTGGGAACGTTGCACCCGACAAAAGGAAAGTAAAAAGAGTCAAAGAACCTTCTCAGATCAAATCTGTTTGAAGGAATCGAAACTTTGGTTAAAATTAAAATAAGAAGAGATCAGGTCTGTTGACAGATCACTATAGAGTCAGGGTACACTTGTTCAACCCAATATATAGATTCTGAGACAATGAAAATTTATGACCGGAATACATTCTTGGAAGACGTGCGGTATTAATGTATCAAAGGAAGAAATACCTAAGCAGCATCCTGCAATTTGTCATGAAAATAGCTTTGGCAGAGATGTTATGGTTATACCCTATAAAGATTGAGGAGTTACAATAGGTCATATAGTCGCTTGCACCTCTTCACGACGGAAAAAACTAGGGCTCCTGAATTTATTAAGTTTTTTTTTTTAATTTTTGAACCGATAATTTACCACAATATATAATATTCATTATTTTAGCCTAATGGAAGGCACTCAATGTGGATTATACCTTGTGCGTCTGCAAAAAACCTAGTGTTTTAACTGCTGTTTGATCTCTTATGTTCTGTGGTGCGTTCATCCACTGTTATGATAAATTTGTCTGTATTGCGAATTAAAAACGCGTAACACATATGCAAAGTTGCCACATGGGTGCGTTTGAGGTCAATCATGAGTAAATGCAGCACGACCCATCTTACGAAATTATTTCTTATACCCAAATGATCATTTAAAATTGAAATTAATGACTCATATAGGATGCCTCTGACTTCTACAATCACTTGTGCGCCCAATTTTTGCTCTAAGTATTTTCGTTTTCATTATTTTTCGAAAATCTCAGTTAAAATCCAAAAAAACTTAAAGAAGCGCGCTCTACAAAGGTTCATATAAAATAAGGTTATATTATATTAACAGAGTCTGATACAATCTTGTGATATGCTGCTGATAAAATTGTTTTTTTTTTAATTTCAAAAATCTTATATGTTTTGTTTGCAAAGTGATTATGTGATGAAACTCAGGCAATTTTAATTTTTATTAACTTTTTTAAACTAATCAAAGCAATCATATTAATAACATTGTATGGAAATAAAGAGAATAACAAACCAAAAATTTCCATTTTCTTAACATTAAATGATTCATGATTGATATTTCTGGTCAATCATTGTGCCCTAATGGCATAGACATGCATGGGTCAAGAAAAGAAATGAAAAAAACAAATGAATGGAAAGGAAATTAATGATTCTATTGTATTTTGCCTAAAAATCCCATTTCAATATTTCTGATTTTTGCCATCAACAATGTGCCATATCTTGTGTTGCTCCAAATGCTATTGCTGTTGCTGTTAATCTTGCCATATGAAAATCAAATCACTCTTAAAAGGCTGTTCTCTTCTGTGCGCTCTAGAAAACGCTGTAATAAAGTGCAGCAACAACAAGAGAAACAAGAACAATACAAATTTATGGCTTGAAAAGGTTTATTGGTCAAGTAATTTATTGCTTGAAAATCCTTTATTTACGGCCTACTTCCTTATTTCGAGGTTTTCCGCAGCCTATTTTAAAGGATACAATAAAGTAAAGCCAAATAAATGAATGAACGAATAAATGAATGGAAGAAATGTGCTCGTATTTAACAATTTGAAAAAATAAATTTCCATTATTAGCACTCAGCCATTAGTGTTTGAAATTGAATTTTCTGTTAATATCCGGGAGGAAAAAAAATTAAATTATTTTCACATAAAGTGGCATAAACAAGCCAAGAATTCTAATTATTTATTGTGGGGTAACTGAGTACCAGGTATTGGCAGGTGTAGCAATACTTACTTGTTGTCATTTAACAAATTATTGAAAATATAATTTGTGTTTTTATTACAAATACTTGTATGAATGTTTATATAACCAATTCCGTTATATTGTTTCACGAGAAAATTGCTCATAACAAATGAATGAAGAATTCTAAAGAATTCCAACATTCTGTTCCAGTTCTTTTTTATAATTTCCGAAATGCTAAAATTCCGATTAATCATTAAAGGCTTTTCCTTTCTCTCTTCCACACTCTCTCCCTCTCTCTCTTTTGGCAATGAATTCAAGTACAATTTATCTACCAGTACCAGAACAAAAAAGCTTCACACTCACAGCTGAGAGGTGAAAATAAAAATCTGTGCCACTCTCACTATGTTTTTGCAATTCATTGTGTATACGACATGTGAATGTATGTATGTATGTATGTGTGTATGTATGGCTTTATTTCCCCTCCAATATCCTGTTTGTCATACGCATACATGTATATGTGATTATTAATAACAATCTCCATATAATCTTCTTTAAATAAGGGAACACAAAACAAAGAAATAAAAAAAAAGCAAATGAGAAGTACAAATACAAACACAGCACAGTAAAATGCAAAAGGTATTCTTCTTTTGTAAGCTTACATATACTTCCATACGTACGGCTCATGTCACCTATGATTTATATGTAAACAATTTATTAAACTAGACATACAAAAACATTTACTCACACTCACGCCAGCGCCCATACGCTCTCATTTCAAATAAAAAAAACAGGAAATGAAGGCATGACAAAAAAAAAAGAAAAGAAAGAAAAGAAAGAAAAACAATAAACCTCTGTTATATTGTTATACTTATTCACTGTCATCGTTTCTCACACTAATACACTTTCATGTACACGGGGATGGTGGCCTATTGTATACAGTATTGAACACATTGAGAGTAACATAATCAATTATGCTAATTTCTCTCAAATTTCATTACTCACACACACACACATACACAGACTCCTGTGCTAAATAATACGAGTGTGATTTTCAAAAGATTTCAAACACAGCGTGTAACAAATCCATTTATACTCATTAAAATGTAAAATCAACTAATAATTCTACTGTATATGGAACTGCAATGATATGGGTATTCAAAATTATTATAAGCTACATACGTGGTAAAATTTATCGTTGTATGGATCTTGGGTTTAATTTTCCTCAGAGAATCAGGTTTGTTGCACTACACTGAGCATTAGACCCTAGTAACTCTGCTCGTATAGAGCACATAGCACATACAACGTGGAATTGTAATACCCGAAGTAAGAGGAGTGTTGTAACAAGTGATTTCTTTCATGGTAGCTCTTTCAATATAAATATCTTCAGTATTAAAAATATAAGTGACTTGTAGCAATGCCAAAAATGCTCAGTGATGTTTGCCTTGCTCAATGAATAAAATAAAAAACGAATGAATAAATTTTATTGCCATAATTCATGTGAGAAATATGTTTCGTTTGAAAAATTATTTTAATCGGCGCAGTTGACTTTTGATTCAATGCGTATGTACTCCCAATTTCCATACTATTTGCTGAGAGTTATGACAATTCAATTACGTCATTGGATCGTAATTTTTCAAGAACGATGAAACTCGTAACATCGCAATCAATGGACCCAGGTATCGTGAAAAATCTATTGATTTTTGTGTACCGAAGATTGACATGTGGTTTCAACAAGATGGTGCCACATACCACACAGTATATGAAGCAATGGGAAACAAGGTTGGTGTACAATAAATCGCATTTTTTAGGGCAGTTCATTGGTCTATTTCTACACTGCTCCAGAGTGTGGTGTAAATACATACATAATTTGGCCATTACAACCCTTCAGTCAGGATTTCGGCCTAGCTTCTCACACCACTCATGTTGTGTGCCTTAATTTTATATTTGAGTGACGGGACCTACAGTTTAACGTCGACTCCGAACGACAAATTTTGAGAAACTTATTCATGGCAGGCTTATTTACTCTCAGAGTTTTTGCCAGAAATCTACTGAGAGGAAGTCGCCGAAGAAATATTTTTTTTCTTTCATATTTTGTTTTGATCTCTGGCCTGGGGCTCGAACCCTACTAGACTACGGCGACTGGTGTAAATACTGCACGATAATAAAGTGTTTTTCAATGAACTCAAACAGGCCTTGATCATTTATTCGCCTAATAAAGATGACCTTTAGGAGTACAGAAACTGAAGAGCAATCACACGTACAAGCATGGTAAATAAGATACATAAACTTTAATATTATCATTTGACTAACATGTTAACAAAAAAAGTCTTGTGTTGACAATATAAATAGCCTTCGCATTTAATTGAGCATTTTTTCAATCGGAAAGAAATATCCAATAAAAGCCTACCGGCGCAAGTAATAGCGATTACGACGGTGTTATACCGAAAATATAGCATTCTTCATCGAAGTTCTATAAACGAAAATTTTTCTGGTAAGGGAGTCACCTACAAACCTGAGTCTTATCACCATTGTTATGCATCGTCCAGCTGAATATCGTAATGTGATATGGAACATTCTATCAAACTAAACTAAAATCAATGATGAAAACCACTAAATGAGTATCAATATCACGACGACTAGCGGTTCTTCTGATGGTATTTTAAATTGCACTTTGAAGGCAAGACAGTTACTAAGTATCTCCAAGACCAAGCAAATAAAGATATTTAATGCATGTACGAGTATAACATCAGTTTTTCTCTATCGGTACAAAATATGAAATGTTGCTTATTTACATACTTAATTGATCAGTACAAACCCTCAGTCAATTTTATGACGTAGCTTCTCACACCGCTCATATTTTTGTGTTAATTTATACAGGAGTGGCTAAACCTACAGTTGACTCTGAATGATAAATTTGAGAAATTTTACATGACAATTTTATTTATTCTGAGATGGTGCTGCAAGGAAGTTATGTATTCGCTTCGTTCGAGATGTCTGAGCTTGGACTGGAACCACGATCTCTCATCTAATAAGCCAACACACTATCTACTAGACTATGACTACTTCATACGTGGAATATGGCTATTAAAAATTATAACACTTTGTCTGCTTTTAACGGCATTTGTTAGCATTTGCTTATAAATTTGTCAGTTAATATTTACATTTTGGAACGGAGTAAGAATCTGCGTGAATTTTATTCGAATAGCTTTTGACTAGACACATTCAATATATTTTGCATTACCAAAAATTCTTCTTCTTAAGTTCTCAACCACCGGACAATGATTGGGAAGGTGTTGTGGTCTCCTTTTCTTACTTGTCGGTAAGAGTTTTTCAGTAGTTGTTGTGAGCGTCAAGACGCAAGTACATAACAGATATGAGATGGCTTAGCTGGCATCTGGAAAGATTTAACGTACATTTTGTTCTTCAAATATTTATATTAGGCCAGATCCGTCTGGTGCCTCTGCAAGTGGCTTCAATAACTCATCTTTCTTTAGTAAATGAATGAATTTTTTGTGATACCCTATTTTTACTCCTCTGTATTGGTATGCCAATCTTATGTATGAATTCAATTGAATTTACCATTTTGTCATCTTTTGCAAACGTCTGTGTTTAGGAACCCAAGTCTGGGTAACAGTTAAACAGTCTCGTGATATCCTCTAAAGACCCCCGGCTTTCTTGGATTATCTTAGAATATAATGGCTGCTTTAATGTCAGCACATATGGATTTATCTCCATGTATTATACGCCAACAATGATTCGCATAGAGACAATCATTATAGCTATTTTTGAGCCTGAGTAATACAAAATCGGTTATATATGGGACAATCTGTATGGTTCTTGATTGTGTATTTAAGTCCCAGTAAAACGATACAACTTCAAATCTTTAACATTCAATATTTAAAACGTAATTCCCTTTTCAGTGTATTCTTTAGCTTGTGCTGTGGATAATTTTCTGTCTGGATTAGAAACAGATACGATGGGTAGATCCATTAACACTAGAGGTAGCAAATTTATGGATTTTGTATCTCCGTAGTCTAGTAAGTAGACGTTGAGTAGAGTTGTAATGGTCAATTATGTATGTTTGTATGTATGTATCTCCTTTTTAAAAGTATTCTGTATCTGTTTTGATTGGCTTAACCTTGATATACATTCATTGCACTATTTCAGAGCAGGTTACAGTATTTCCGAAATTAATTTTAGATCGTTACTACCCTGTCATTTGCAAAGACCCGCAGCATGTTCTTTACTGGATTTCAGTATAGCGTTAAGCTTGATATTCCAAAGTTAAACTGTGATTACAACTTTTTGTGGTGGTCCTCGAACACTTCGGGATCAAAATAGATTTGATACGCTTGCATTTCAGCAGTCTTTTAACAAAAGCGAATGTTCATATCTAGGATTGGGTGCCCTGGTAGTTTAGTGGGTAGTATCCTAAACTATGGTGAGGGTCGTGGGTTCGATGCCCTGGTCTGTGAAACCACACCTAGCGCGTGGTCAAATAAATAAATGTTCAGGATTAATATGCAGTTGTCTCGTGGCGTTAATAATTGATTCAGGCTTAACGGTATTGAAAGTACTTTCTATATCAAGGAAGATGGCAGGCTACAGCGAGATTTTATAAAATATGGTAAAATTTTAAGGAATATAGAGCTCAGGTTAAATTTTTTTAATGCAGATTACTATGTATCATTCCAAAGGTCATGGATTTATTTACCTCCACCTCGTATGTCAGCTGGACATTACTTTCTTCGAATTCTGAATATTCCAAATCAAACAGTATGGTTGGGTTGTTAAGCCATTTAGCTGATTTGAACACCTCCCTCAATCTTTGAAATATTCATATTACAAGGATCTTTGATATTTCGCTACAGTTTTCTCCTTTACTGTAGATTTCTAGACTCTCATTCACTCTAACCAAATTTATACGTCGTATGTCATGTGGTTTTCAAGTGTAAGTATATTGTTACATTCGTCCATATGGTATGCATACATATGTGTGTGTATGCGTATAGGCATTTATAACTGTAAAACAAGTAATAAATAAGAACACCCGAAAACCTTAATTTCCTTATACTACTAAACACAGCTCATTAAGAGAGTGTGTTAGTGAGCATGTGTGCGTTACGATTACATGTCAACACATAAATCACAGCCAAAAATGAATTGTTTATTGTGTTTGAGATTATCGCAGTCGTGTGTTCGTAATATTGGTTGGTTGGCTGTTGAATGGAGTTCGGCTGGTAAGTAGATGGAGTGATTAACAAAAACAAGAAACTGAATTGATGTTAGAAAACTACAGTCGGTCAAGCTTGACTAAATGATGGTCCAAAAGACTTTTTGAATGAATAGTTTGCCTAACACCTTGATTTCGTGGACAATATTTAACATTGTGGCAATGAAATATTAAAAATATGTCTGGGCTGTACCCTGCTTTTGTTCGGTCTCCACGAGAATTTTGAAAATTTTTTTAAAGAAAAGTTTTATAACGGATTCAGTTATCTGCCAAGTTTCGAAAGAAACCCTTCTAGCAAACGCTTTGTTCTCTAATTTTGTTCACTGCATGGATGTATGGAAACCCCCTAACATTGTAGCCCATTTAAACAGTTTAGATGACAACGTGTTTATGTAAAGCAGAGTTTACATGGGGCCAACAAGCTAACAAAAGTTAATACCCTCACCACCTATGATGATAGAGGACATGTCACTCGTATTGATGGCAACAGCGTTAACAGCAAATAGAATCCTCCAATTATGGGAGTGACGAAATTATAGAAAAAAACTACGAAACATTCACGTTTTAGCAGATGATGGAGATGATAACGATGACTATACTGTTCTATTGTTGTTGTTGTTGTTGTTATTGCTGATAGATTGCTATTATAAACGCACACTTATTGTATAAACGTTAATAATATACACAAATACATACACACACACACACACACATATGTATATTACCCTTGTAATACTTTAGTCGTATAACAATTTTCTATTGGCATTTGCATAAAAATATTGTGTATGTGTGTTTGGGTACGACTCTCACCTCAATTATGTTGTGTTACAGTAGAACATTTTGAAGAGAAATTGATAACAAATTTTTAAAATTTTATGGGGTTTCTTGACTTGACAATTATGTTAATATCAATATGAAACAAGTGATCAAAAAATTTTTCTTTTCAACTTCGGGGAATTTCTTTTTATATCCTTCATTAGAGCTCGGTTGCATAAAGTTAAGAAAAGAGAAGAATAAAATTTCAATGTTCTGACAAAGCATTTTATGCTAACATTTATTGTACAATATAATAACAAATAATGGGCGGGTAAAACTATAAAAAAAGAGGAAGGCACAATAAATTTCCGTAGAAATACCACTCCTTATATACACCGAGGGCACTGAAATCGATAGCGAAGTGGGAAACTGGGAACTCTGGGAAACTGGGACTGAAAATTTCCCTCCGACTGCCGGATTATTGTAGCATGTTTCAGGCTGAATTAATGGCCATCTGCAGGACTGCTCAATGGACCCTCGTCTACGGTGTTCCTTTCATCCGCATTTCGATCATTTCTGATAGTCAAGCTGCCATAAGATCTCTGTCGCACCTTGTGAATAACTCCAGGATCGTCAGCAAAAGTCACCACTGTCTAGACCTTCTTTCTGGGCGCTTCAGTGTCACACTTATTTGGGTCCCCAGCCATAGTAATATTCCTGGAAACTGGGAGTCGACGATCTCGTCAGGGTTGGTGCACTACTTCCAGAATCCTCCTCAATCGACTTCGGGATACCACTTACGTCGGTCAAGCTAGCCATCGCGCGGAAATTTTTTCGTTATGGCAACCTATCCTGGGTTAATGAATAGTCTTGCTCTACCGCTAGGCTTATTTGGCATTCGATAGATAAAAGGCATACCAACCAGTTACTTGGACTTGGTCATAACGTCATCTCGATCACAGTGGCCATGCTTACAGGCTTGACGCAGCTATCATCCGTTGATGTCAAGCATATAGCTTCGTTTACCAAATTTTCGGTTTTCTACTGTGGGGTAGTCGTGCTTTAAATGTGAATCCCTTGCGCTGACCAACTTCTTCCTCACTGGTTTGGAGGAACTGGGTCAGTACAGGGTCTGCATTCACCTGTGGCACTACAACGGTCCGCTGTGCGTGATCTAGTGAGCTTTTGGTATCAAAGCTACCACTCCAACCTAATCTAACCAAACCACTCCGCCTATGAATACCATAGATAAGGAACAACATTTTCCTGTAAATTCTTATCCAATTTTCTGACCAATAAAGTATAAACTACGAAAGACTAGTACAACGAAAAATATTGGATTGTAAGAGTTAAGTCCCCCTATCGTATTGCAGGATATTTGTTTGTATTAATACATTTCGTTAATGTTCCAATGAATAAATATAGGATGGGCCATCTATCGGTTTAAACTTGAACCATCGGTTATATCGAATTTGGCAATACTTACATATGTCGTTCTATTCTGTCACAAAATTCAGTATAATATCTCCACTGAACGTAATGAATCGATTTACGCTTGAGCAACGTTGGGATTTATTAGGCCAACGAGAAACTGCACGATGATGTTGATTTTGCCAAAAACATCATCTTTCCGCTCATTTTTATCTTGGTGAGTACGGTAATAAGCAAACTTGACATATTTGAGGATTGGAAAATCCAGTGCACCCATTACGATTGACTGGTTGGCGCGGCTTGTGGAGCGGAGGCATCTTTGAAACGGTTACGGTCAATGGTAACCGATTTTTTTGTACCCGCTCTTCATGGCATTGATGTGAACGATGTTTGGTTTCAACAGAATGGTGCAACTTGCCACATATCTCATGCCGCAATCGATTTATTGCGTCAAACATTTGATAGCCGTTTAATTAGCCGAAATGGTGATGTTAATTGGCCGCCAAGAATGGCCGATTTGACACCGTTTAACTATTTTCTGTGGGGCTCCGTTAAAGACAAACCAGAGACAATTGTGTATTTGAAGGCCAAAATTCGTGATGCCATTGCCGAGATACGATCCTATACACTTGAAAAAGTGCACGAAAATTTTTCCGATCGCCATATGAATGAAATAATATTCCACTTCTAACCGGAACAATTGTACTTCACAACAAAAAAATTTTTTTTTTTGATTTATGGAATTATTAAATTAAAATTTTGAATAGAAATTACGACGATATTGGAAGTACATGATCCAGAACGATAAGAAGGAAGTTTTGTTTTTCTTTATTTCTTTTCCTTCCTTTGGGGAACATTGTTTCATTTGTATTAATCAAGCTTCATATTAAACTAAGCAAGTCAGTGACCTACTCTAACATTTGCTAGAACGATAGGGTTACCATGCGTTGCTACTTAGAAAAAATCTCTCTCAGTCAAAAAAAAATTTAAAAATTAAAGGCAGTGGTAGAGACTCCTTTATTCAGGAGCTTCTCACAGCACTTATACCGTGTGTGTTAGTTTTATACATGAGTGGCGCGACTTAGATTTTTAAAGTCGATTCCGAATGAGAGATTTTTGAATAACTTTTATTTATTCTCAGAGATTTTGCCAGAAGTCTGCTGAGAGGAAGTCGCTGAAGAAATATTATTTCATATTTGGCTTTTTTAGAGATGTCTGACTTGCAGTTTGAAATGAGGCCCACACACTGCCCAATAGATAATGGCTACTTCAAGTGATTGGTCTACTTTAAAATTTTTTAAAACGATAGGGTTACCAATTATGATTACTTAGAAACAACTCAGTAAAAATATATTGAGCAGTTGTATTGAAGACAGTGGTAGAGAAAATTAATCATTGAGTCTTAATTTTTTCTCGAGAAATGACACAGCCTGATCTTTTTATGATAGGAGTTGGGAGTCTTCTTGTTTGGTGGACATTGGAGTCTTTTTAACTATTTGAATATTAAAGCTTAAAAATATATTTCGATATTTACGGACTCGGATTGTTTTGGATGCCGTAATCATTTGAGCATTAAGGAGAATAAGTCATTACCTTGTTGCTAACCTAAACTGGAACTGAGGTTAATCTACTAGTCTGAATGCTCAAATTCATTTCCAACTCAAAACGATAAAGCCAGAATGCAATCAGCTAGCTGATCTTTGTGTTGACTTGGAGTGACTTAGTAAGTATGATTGTACTCTATGTTGGCGATTTATTCCTAAACGATTTATTGAGGTACGCCTAACTGTTTTCACCTACACACTTCCTATTCCCTCTTAAATGCATGCTGAGGAAGCAAAAATGTATAAAGTGTCCCATGCACCGATGTAAAACACAATATTTATGCTGTCTTTACCTACAGCAGCACCCAATGAAAGCAATCCTACTGAACGTTTAAATTCTAAGGCTATCTGTGGATCAGATTTGAGTGTGAAATTTATTCTTAGACTTCTCGCCTCTCTTTCCCAAGACATTGACTTATAGTCAAAGGAGAATGAAAGACTAATTTTGTTTTTATTTGCAGTTAATAGGATTACAAGTTCAATGAAGGACACTTGAAGATTGAAAAACTCCTTTTCTCCCCCCGTATTCAACCTGAAGTCGTATAATGTACAGCAAATTTTCAGAGCAATCATTCCGGACGTTCGTTATAAATCGAGATGTGACTACCGACAGCGACTAAAACTCTTCGAAATGCCTAGAGTAATATCCGTTGCCAAAATTCGTTACTCTTCTCTTAACTGAGGGGGCTTTGAAGAACATACCAGACGAAGGAAACTGCTTTTTGTAGTAATGTTCTGTAAATAACTGAGCTGAAGGATTAGCTTTTTCAATTGGACTAAGGAAAGATTTAAAGGTGTTGCCACCTTAAATAAAAAGAGAAACACTTTAAATATAACTGTAAGAAATTATAAAACTTTTTCAAATATTTTTGTAGCAATCAGTTCCACTGTCCCAACTCTTGTATTGTGGTTATGCTATAGCGTATATATGTACGTACATGTGCTCAAGTGTAGTAATGCTGATGATGACATTTCAGTGCAACACTGTTGACAACTTTATGGAAACGATGAAAGAGAGTCGATCCCATTGCTTTTTTTATTGTTTTTTTGTTAGCGTAACAACGACAATAACAAAAATCAGTCTTGATTTTTATTTGTGAAGTACAATTTTTCTCGTTGCTGTTGTCGTTGATATTGGTTTTGTAATCTGTAGTAATAATGGAAACAATAACAATACCAGTTATTATTGCCATAGTAACAACAGCAACAACCACACACACACATACACACACACACATAAAACAATGAAAAACCAACCAACAAGGCAAGCAACCAACAAACAAGGTTAGTCTAACCGAATAGGTTTTCAATTTAAAACATTTTCGTTCCATTTTTATTTCGTTTTTGTGTGTGTTTTTTTTCACATTTTCCTTGATTTTTTTTACCATCTTCAATTTGTTTCCAATCATTATACACCCTACAGTATTTCAGATGGTGCGGTAAGCTGTGGTAACGTAGAGGCTTATACAACATAACCTTAAAATAAACAAAGAATTGGGGATTAGAATTCTTTTTGTAAAAGATTTTTTGTTTGTCTATGTAAAGTTTGCAAATTGTTGGAGAATATTTCGATAAAATTTATCAAATTGACTTCTTATGATTGTAAAGAGAAGAGCATTAGTTTCATTAAGTTTCAATTATTACTGCGTAAGTATTCAAAATATGTGTTTTATAGTCAAAATTTGCTCAAATTATTCACAGAGCGCAAATATGTACCGTTTAAACTTCATACAAATAATGCTTTGAAATATTTTAACGAGTGTACCAAGTTTAGTCAAGTTAGCATTAGTATCTACTTTTACCCAAAAAGTGTTAAAAATCTATCTTCTTCTTCAGTCTTCAATCGACACCATGCTTATATAGAATTAGAGATACTCTTCATAATTTTTTAAAAATATGTCACGTTTGGTAATACTCGATCCATGATTGAACTGCACTGAGTTAACTGAAAGCAAGTTAAATATTGGAGTTCTAACTCACTTCTCTTGGAAGCATTTCATACTTTTTCGAACTCGAACTTACACGGTTTTCTGTTATTATTTTGCCATATAAGGCCTCGTTTTTAAAGAATCGCGCCGATATTGTTTTGCAGACCTTCCTGATATTTAAGACTCTGTTTTAACGCAATTCTTGTAAAATATTGGGCTTCTTCCTCATGAGCTACCCATCTTCATTTTGTGCAAACGCACAGTTTATATCACAATTGGTCAATTCACACAAGCCGTTGTATCGTTGTATTCATTGTATTGTTGGAAGAAAATACAACAGTGTATGATTGTTGTTGATAATTCTCATATAAAAATCTGATACACTTATACACATTTTTTCCATATGTTTTTAAAAGTTGTATTGGTTTCGTGCTATCAAATTGTGTGAATGAAAAAAATGTGTACATGTTTTCATATGTTGTGTTGGTTTCGGGCTATCAAACTGTTTGAATGCCACGAAATACACAATACAGCATAGCATTGAGCGTTCACAAAGAAACAAATGTATTCAATACAACATACACGATACAAAGTTGTGTGAATTGCCCCAATATTCCGCAAATATTTTTTAAACACTTACACATGAATCCAGAACTTAGAATTGGATTAAGTAACTCCATGTAATTCCTATTCTCTTTAAAAATACTTGGCGCATGTTTTCGTCAAGCATGATGAGGAACAGTTGAGATGGTGGATGACATCCTAAATTTAATTCAGCTTTGGTATATAATTGTAATTGTTGATTGCTCTGTAATTGTGGCGAACAAAGAGTATAAATGTTTATTATGACTCTAAAGGTTCGAATTACTTTCTGAAAGTTGTATAAGTTCACCGAATATCCTGCACTTGAGCCGACCTTGCATTTTTCTATACATAACTGTTAACCATTTTTTGATTTCAAATACAATGATTTTGAACTTTTATTTCTTTGTAGCGCATGGATCAAATCGCAGCTCCGAGGTGGCCAAACGACATCAGCTCTGCGGCTGATAATGCGATCTTCAAAAAGAAGGCGCAAAACATCGAGTGTAGCTTCGGCTGTGTGGCACGTAGCGCCGTCCTGTTGAAACCAAATGTTGCCAATATCCTCCTCTTCAATTTTTGTGAACAAAAATTCGTTCAACATGGCCCTATAACGATCGCCATTGTCTGTAACGGCCACTCCTTGCTCATTTTCGAAGAAAAATGGCCCAATTATGCATCTGGACCAAAATCCGCACCAAACAGTGACTCGTTTTGGGTGCGTCGGCTTTTCAATGTATGCGTGCGGGTTTTCTGTGCCCCAAATGCGACAATTTTGCTTGTTTACATAGCCGCCAAGATCAAAATGAGCTTCATCTGAAAAGATGATTTTTTTTGCCAAAATCGGCATCTTCTGTAAGTCGATCGCAGGCCCAAGCGTTCAAGCGTATACACAACCATATTCGTTCAGCGGAAGGATAAAACTAATTATCTGTCAAATCAGACATGAGCTAAGTGCTACCATTCACGAAATAAGCACTAGTTGAAAAAAAACGTTAGATGGCGGACTCTTTATGAAATATGGTGTTATTTTAATTACCGCCCAGCAGCCGATTCCTGTGGTATACTTTCTGGTGAAATAACTTGCCGAATTTTAGTTGAAGACATAGTCTTCAATTTAAAATAAGAAGAGTTGGATTTACTCTTTCTGGAAATTCATTGCTTTGATTGACAAATACATAATCCATCCAGTTTCTAATCTTTAATTGCTGACCAATAAAATCAGTTTCCATATCGCCAAAGCGCTGTGAATTGACATCAAAGATTTATTACATATTAGGAAAGAAATGTGAAGGTTAGTTCAATCTGAGAATAAGTAACGAATGTGTTAGGATTCGCAGGTGGTATTGTAGTAGTTGTGGAAGACGTCCAGTTAATTAAAACAAGCCTTATGACTATGAAGCCTTAAACACTATGAAGCTAAGTCTGACAGAACAAAAAACAGAAACAGCCGTCCACATTAGGCGAAAATGGAAGAGAAAAATGCTTAAATTTCTAGTTGGAAAGAGGAAATAGCTTCTTCAAAGTTTATCAAATATAAGGCACTGATTGATGATGATTGATGAATGATTGTTAATGATAGATGATTGTTTGATAATGATTGATGAATGATTGATAACGATTGATAATGATTGATGAATGACTGATAATGATTGATGAATGATAACATGTAATTTTCCATTCTCTAGAATAATAGTATGAACATAGAAGAGTTCAAACATTACTGAAAAATCCAAGCAACTAGAAGGGCCTAAAATCGGAGCAAAATTTATCATGATTGAATCAAATTAACTTACAACCTTACGAACGAAATAAAAAGTGAGGTCTCTCAATAGTGTATTAATGTAAGTTGTATAGAGACTCATACCCTCAAGTTGGAAACACAATAAAACACACACAATAAAATAAAGAACAGAAATAATAAGAAAATAGGTTAGGTTAGGTCGGAGTGGTAGCTCTGATATCAAAAAGCTGACTTGAACACGCATAGCGGCCCGTTGTGACGCCACAGGTGAACGCAGTCTCTGTATTGGGCAAGTTCTACCAAAACCAGGAAAGAAGAAGAAGTTGGTCAGCGCAAAAGCTGCCCCAAATAATAAATAAGAATATAGAATGGCATTTGGTCATAGTCGCGTAATGCTATGTTCGCACGAGCCTTCGAATTACTTCGCTCTCTGTTTGAATTACTTATTTGAATTATCATGTTCACACGGTAGTTTTGTAATTATTTTTTACAGTTCTTCTTCTTTTTATTACTAAATTATTATTAATATTTTTCATACAGCTTCTTCAAAAGCTGCAAATACTTTTCAAAAGGTTTTCTACACACATAGTGGCTTCCTCTGCTAATTCCGCGAATAACTTTCTTATAAATAATACTTTTTAAAATATTATTTTTGGATTCCATTATTGTTTATTGTTTACAATATTTTTTGTTTATATTTTTTGTGCTTTGACAGCTGGTGATGGGTAAAATACGATAAAATTTAGAGATTACATTGATTTTTAAGTAATCCACAGGGTAATAGAAATTGGATTACACACAATTTGGGTAATTCGCTCACAAAATTTTGTATGGCGAATGACGTAATTTAGCACATAATTGGGTGTTGAATTGCGAATGAGAGAGCTAATTACGAAAAATTGCTGCCGTGCGAACATGGCATAAGTATATTCCTTAAAGGAATAAATGAATAAATGCAATTAAAATACAGCTTTGGTAATGACAGTCCACCAATATGTACCGAATGAATGACACAAAGGAGCCGAAATTGAAAAATATTTTGTGCATATACCCTAGCCTACTAGCTGTGAAATGCTTTGTAAGTGACAGAAAAAACCCATCGGTGTGATCAACGATTGGCATGAGCAACCTAAGAGACATATAAAAATTTCATAAAGTATTGTCTATTGAGTTGGTTTTGGACTCAAGGAATTTAATGTACATACATACATAATGTACATACATACATGAATTTAGGAACTATGTATGTATTGTTGTCATTGTTGACATTAAACTGTAGGTCCCGCCACTCACGTATAAAATTAACGCACACAACATGAGTGGTGTGTGAAGCTAGGCCGTAATCCTGACTGAAGGGTTGTAGTGGCCAATTATGTATGTATGTATGTATGTATGTATGTATGTATTGTTGCCATCCCCAATTCCACAAAACTTCAGTCGCCATACAAATTTTGTTCCTAGGGAAACCAACCGTTTGTAGATAATTTTTGACAAACACTACATTACTGTGCAGGGTAACATAGAGTTGACCCTGATCGAATATCATGTCTTATTGTTTTTATTATTTCATCATGGTTTTTGGTCCAATGAAAACTATGGGCGCAAAAATATGTAAAACAAATTGAAAATCATATGATGCCTATAATTTGTTAGGGGAACCAGCAACAATAAAACGTAATGCAAATGCGAAAAAAGGGAGAGTGAGAGAGAGAGAACGGCAGTGGGAATAGGAAGCATGGCATAAACGTTGTTAGTAGATGTTGTTGTACAATTGTAATCCACGACAATGACGACGATGATGTGTTGATATGCTGCACTACTGCTCTGTTGGTATGGTATTGTATGGTATGGTATGTAAACGATCAATGTATTCCCATAACAATGTTTGAAAATGAGTGTGTGAGTATATATGTGAATGCCATTGTTGATTTCAAGCAATTGAATTTTGTAAATTATTGAAGTGATTTTGAGAAATTCTTGTTTTATTTTATTTTTTATTTGCATTTTAATTTCTGCTGTTTTTTCTGTTTTTTTTTTAAGAATGGCTTACGATTTCCTTTGGAAACGCTTCAATTCAGTGGAAATGAAAAGAACTCAAGCTTTTCCAGAAATTACCTTTAATGAGAAAAAACAAAGAATCTCTGATACAGACATTCGTAGTAAGAAATTATATTTTTAAGTGCTGCAAATTGGCAAATTGAAAGCTTAAGTATGTATGCAAAATGAAAAAGCATTGCAATTTCTAAAATTAGCAATTGTTTTAAGGAAATTAGAAGAAATTACTCTCAAAGGCAAAGAGTTCTTTGGCACAAAAGAAATTAAAAGAATTGAAAATGATATTCAAATATAAAGGTAACTATTTAGCAAATGTTTAATCAAGTGTTCATACCCCAAAATGCTTGACTACAAACTAAGATCATAAGTATGTATGTCAGTCAGCACTACTACTTGGAAGAGTTCTCAAAATTACACGCCGTACGTTTACCTACGTTTTCAAGGAAAACGGCCATATTAAGCAACCACGGAACCTATTACAGTAGACCAATTAAAGAAAAAATATAGGATATGCTTTTTAAGAGTCTTGTCCTCTTAAAATATTGAGAGTCTCTTAAATCTATATTTTATTAGCTAAAACCCGGTGTGCTTCGCTAATCCTATCGATATGAAATATAAATGTTAAAAATATATTGATATACATATTTTTCTTATGAATATTTTCATTATTTTTAGTCAATAACCTCAACGTAATAAAATAAGAAGAAGTCTATAATGATTTCCCAGATATAAAAGTTTTAAATTTAATTTATTTTTATTTATTTATTTATTTTTATTTATTTATTATAATTAACATAGCACAACAAGACATAAATCTTATAAGTGACAGTGCTATGTTTAGAATCAAAAAGATATTAAGTATATAAAAAATTAACATTAATTAAAAATAAAAAATTAAGTATAAAGTTCAAAGTGTATATAAAACTATTAAATCAAATATAAAGAAAAAAAAAAGTATTAACACATAGGAACTTAGAAAAACTAAGAATATTTCTAAAATAAAAGTAAAAAAGAGTTTAAAGATAATAAATTACAAAAATATAAAAAAGGTAATAATTTAGAAAATCAGTTTAATAAAAATATAATATAGATGTAAACCTAAAAAAATAAAAACAAAAAAATTATAAATATGCACTTCCTCTAACTTAAGGTATTGTAAAAAATATTATTTATGAAAATAATTTAAATAACTCCTTTTTGAACGCATTTGCATTGCCTAGATTTTGAATATAATTTGGTAGAGAATTCCAAAGACTAGTAGTGTGTATAAAAAACTGTCGCTGAGACAGAAGAGTCTTAAAGCGTTGCTGAATAATCTTCATACCACGGTTGGATCTAGCAAACTTAATTCTACTAAATAAATATTCAGGCTGTTTGGTATAAATTATTTTATGAAGTAGAATAAAACATTTGATCTTCAGGAGATTATCAAGTAATTCATATGGGAAGTACCACGCGCCCTTTTCCTAGTCAGCCCATTTTTGTCTAAAATATTCATATTGATACTAAAGTGGATTCGGCAAAATTTTATGACTCTAACTGTTATATTTTCTTACATATAATAATTTAATATTTTTAATATAGGAGGTGACACGTTTCTATATACGTCAAAGTCGTCCATACAAAATTTGAGAACTCTAGATGTTGCAGCTTATGAGATATGCGACATTAAATACTTATTGGATATGTGAGCGTGGCACCTCGCCTACTTAAAATTTTAAAATAAAATTATATAGCCTATAGTTCCTTCCAGACATACAGGAAGGTGCTGTTCAAATTTCAAGAAACTCCGTCCAACCGTTTAGCCGTCTATAGACTTCAAACAAACAAATACACAAAGAAATAAACACACATTTATTTTTGTATATATAGATGTAAAATTCATTAAAAAAAATTACATATGTGACGTATGAATAATCGAAAAAAGGACTTTTTTATTTGCTTGTGTTCGCTTTAATGGTTGTAACACGAAAGAAAAAAATTACAAAAATTACAAAAATTTCTTAAACTAGAAGTTAACATGATTGCAAGTAAATAAGAACAGTTATAAATTATAAGAAAAGGAGAATGACAAAAACGATAAATTCCTGAAGAACCGATTCGGTCTTTAAAAGAATGTATTAATCAATAGTATTTAAAGTAATGAATTCATGACAAAGTTAATATAAATATGAAAGTTAATTAATGTACAATTGTGACCGTACAACGTATGAGTGATATCTAATTCCATTAAGTTTTATACGTCAAAAAATCATAGATTTTTTATTGCATACTTGTCAGGGTAACTATTCTACTAGATGTATTATGATGCGTATGAGTAATATATTTCAAATGCTATTAAATATTAAGTATGTAGTATATGTGGGCGTGGCATTTGAAATTTCAACATCAAAAGTAGTCTATAACTGCTTGCAGACATACAGGAAGATACTGTGAAAATTTCAAGAAAATCGGTTCAGCCGTTTAGCCGTCTATAGACTTCAAACATACAGACATACAAACAAACACACATTCATTTTTATATGTATATATAGATATGGGATGTGGTCATGGAAATACAACAATTGGTGGAATATGCACCCTTAAACAAAAAGCTCAGGTCTAGTTTTCTTGAAAAAAAGATAGACAAGGTGCTATTCTCCGAAGACTTGAACAAATTTAGGTCAATTATATTGTCCCTTATAATTTTTTAAATAGAAATTTTGAGTTTAGAATGTGAACTTGGGACTTCTGGTCTAAAGATTCGAAGGAAACTCAATGGAACTCTTGAAATTCATACTGATGCCTCAAAAATGTATGACAGGGTGGGTTGTGATATATTTTAAGATTGTTTCCCAAATGAGGTCGTGGGTATTTTCTCTGTTAATCACTTTATTTACTAGGTCAGCCTAGATTTACTCGGACAGCCTAGAAAACGCAAATCCTCTACCTAAACCTTCACATGGATGTCGACTGGTAAGGGTGGTTACCCGAGAGACCTAACTACCTACTCGGACAGCTAGGCTGGAGAAACGTATTTTTAACGTACGTTCTTGTTCATGACTTCCAAGATTATTTAGGAAAATATATTCCGGATATTGTGCCTTAGTTAGATATTAACTAGTTTTACAGGGCGGCTCAATCTCTAGACTCTACTGGACATGTATGGATAAGAAGAGTATCGACTCACTTCAATCTTTAAATTGGATGACTATTTATCCCACAATAGCGAGTCTCACTGTTCATTATTCTTTTTGAAACTATACCAAGAGACATTTTGCTTTCCGTAAATGACTTCTGCAGGTTCTGTGTATCAGAGGAGGAGTAAAAAACTGTACTGCACCTCATATGGTCCTTTTAAGGTATCTATAATAAAAATTGATAATACATACATAATTGGTCATTACAACCACTCAGTCAGGATTACTACCTAGCTCCTCACTCCACTTAGGTTGTGTGTGTTAATGTCATACGGAGATTGATAATGATTGACTAAATTTCCAACATCATACCTTGTATACAATACTACGGTTCTTAATGTTTTATCTTATATTACAACTCTCTGCTAATTACTTAAGCTTATTACATGTTGCCTACTGGCAACATTGCCCTTTACTTTATATCTACCCCCTGTTTTAAGTCTGGCAACTTCGGGTTTTTTCTATGTAAAGTTGTTTTTGTATTTTGAAGTCGCCGTAGTCTAGTAGGTAGTGTGTTGGCTTATTAGACGTAAGGCCCCAGGTCAGACAACAAAACGAAAATATGAAAAAATGTTTCTTTGGATGCTTTCTCTTAGCAGATTTCCATGAAAAGATCCTCAAAAACCTGCCGTTCGAAATTGACTTTAAACTGTAGGTTCCGCCACTCATGTGTAAAATTAACACTCACAACATGAGTGTCCAGCGTGAAGTATTGTAATGGCCAATTATGAATATATGTATGTATTTCGATATGTTTTGTTGTGTTTTTTATTTTCATATTTTCTTGTATATATGTATGTTCTTGTAACTCTATATACCGTACAATATGTGTATCTTTGTTTTTGTCTTGTTTATGTTTGTCTTAATTTATTTAAGTATTTATTTATCCGCGTCACACTGGGACATAGAGATATTCCCGGCAACTGTAGAGCGGATGATTTGGTCAGAAGGGGCACGACCATTGAACTCTCTGATGAATTCTCTACATTGGGGATCCCTTTGGGTACCTGCAGGCTTATAATTGACAATGCAATCGTGGACCTTGTCAACAGTAGGTGGGCAGCTTCGGATAAGTGCAGAACGGCGCAAAAAATTTGGCCAGGCTGGATAGGAAGCGCACGGCAACTCTGCTTAAACTCCAAAGAAGCAGGCTCAGTGCTGTTATCGGTGTTATTACGGGACATTGTCTTGTAGGAACGCATGCGAGGCGTATTGGTTTTGGGACACTTCGCGAATGATTTCTGCAGAAGCTGTGGAGATGAAGAAGAGGACGAAACTATTCTTCACCTACTGTGCACATGCTCGGCACTTGGTCAAAGGAGAAAGAAACACCTAGGTACATACTACATGGAGGACCTCGATGAACTGTCATGCCTGGATATAGGCAGTCTGTCCGAGTGGTTCCTGGAATAGGGGAGAATGTGAAACTCTGGTATCACAATGGGCCCTGTGTGCGGCCTAAGTGTGTCTGCCCATGACTCCATCGAGGGGGCAGCCACTTCTACCTACCGACCTACCTATCCGCGTGAGAATATTCTGCCCAACATCACTTCCAGCTTAACCAACGAGGAAACTAAACTGAAGCAAATCAAACTCAGAAAATGGTGGTGCAGTGAATATTCTATCAGCAGGAAAAAATATTCTGGAATCCTTAAGCCTGAAGAAGCCAAAGTTGTCTGCTTAACAAAGGAAGGCACAAAAATGGTAGTAGTAAACCGATGAGGATGCTTGAAGAAGTAGTTGATAAAAGCGTTAAGTGGCTTAAAACTACAAAGTAAAAGTTGACTTCAATAAAACTGAGACCATTTAGTGATGCTATTGTAAATGTTAACATTGCATTAAAATCGTAAATGGGATATGCTGTGTGAGTTATGTTGTTCAAAGTGAATATCTATACTTCGTATGCTCACCAAACACTTTTAAGCGTAAAGTATTATTTTGTTCATTCAAATATTAAAATAAAGTTTAATATTCTGAGCCAAGTAATAAAACTGTATTTAAAATTCTCCCGTTATTCCTTTAAGCGAATTTGTTATTTTAGTTTACTTATGCATTGAGTTTGATTCTGTTTCTTTTTTAATAACTTCCTGTATTATAACTTTAAGTAACGGTAATTACAAGTTACTTGATGTACACGTAACGTTACTTGATGTACACGTTACTTGTAATTATAGCTTCCAGCTTTTATCGAACATTTAAATAATTTTCGTTTTTACCTTTTCGATCGAAAGTTTACTTTTCTTACTTTTCATAAGCAATTCGATAAAAAAAATTCATTTCGATAAATCTCATTATAATTTTCAATCGGTTTAATTAAGTTTTTTTTTTATTTATTGAACTTTTTTTACGGCATTTCAAAGGTCAAAGGTTAACCTTCAAATGGCAAACTTTCTTGCCATAACCTTGAAAATGTGAAAATTTATCGAAAACATAGAGAATGATGGTGATGATGTCTTTCAATTCAAGCAATTGCTTGTTTTAATTTCTTTTATTTTTTACTTTTTTTTTCATTTCCATAGTGACAGTAAATTTTTTATGAATTCAAATTCAAATTCAAAGTTTTCCCTGTTCGGCAATGGAGCACTAGAAAATTTTATTTTCCAAAAAGCAATGGAAGAAAAATTGTTTCACTATTTTTTTCATTCTCTGCTGCAGGCGTGTTACCATGGATAGATGGGGGTGGTGGGCTGGCAGTTGGTGTTGGGTTGACAGGCCGCATGGCAGGCATTTAGGCAACTGTAAGTCCTTTTAAGCCATCTCTTGTGGAAGACCGTAGGGCAAGTTGAATAAGTGATAAACTTAAAGTATCTAACACTTCAGCAAGAAATTCCTGGAGATTCTGGAGATTTCTCCAAAAAAACTGAAAATACTGCTCGGAAAAAATATCGAAAATAATCCTGTAAAATGGCAACACTTAGTCACACACACACAAATACAATGGTGAGCAGCAAAAAAAGTAGTTTCTGAGTTTTTCCACAAAAAAATTTGCCTAGAAATAAACAAAATCATCAACTAGAAACCACTGTAGAATGAATCTGACTAAATGCCTGCCACAATGTCTGTATGACTAACTAAATGGCTGACTTACTGCCTATGTACGTATGCGTGTGTGTATTGTTGGTTGTATCATAGCAGAGTGTGTGTTAAATCAACTGCAATGAACATTGAATGTGTCTATGGATGCAGAAAATTTAACAATCAGTTTTTCTATAACGATTTCATTTTTTCCTTCTTTTTTTCGTTCTTTCTTCCTATAACCAACCCCAAGCCCCCTCCCATTTCAACCATTTTGTTACACATTTTGGTATTTTCGAAAACATAAATATTTTTTCCAATTTCTACCAAACTAAACACGAATACAATCCATTTTCACGTTTTATTTTCATTTTTCTTTAATTTTTTTAGCTGTCAAACATGAAGGGCATACAGAATGAAATCGAAACGAATTGTATCCAATATTAATTGTGTAAAACGCCTGACTCGATATACTACTATAAGGCTACGGGAAAATATTCGAAAGCGCTAAAAATTCGTGATTCAGAGGCAAGAATAGAGAAGCCAGCAAACATAATTATTGGAATACAAGGTTATTGGAAAATCAAACAGACAGTAAAAGATATTTTAGACAAGAATTGCTTTAAAGTAAGGTTAAGCTGACATTACTTTGATTCAAAGCTCTGTCTGGACTGTGACTAAATTGGAAACCGAATAGGCCTGTGTTGAATCGATGGAACGACCAATTCATCACCAGATCTTTGAATTTGTCGTAGTCTAGTAGGTAGTGTATTGGCTTATTAGGCGTGAGACCACGGTTCAAACGTCAGCTCAGACATCTCGAACAAAATGAAAATATGAAAAATTATTTCTTCGGCGACATCTTCTCAGCAGGCTTCTGGTAAAAACTCTAGGAGTAAATAAATTGCCATGAAAAGTTTCTCAAAAATCTGTCGTTCGGAATCGACTTTTGAACTGTTGGTCCCACCACTCAGAAAAAATTAACACAGACAACATAAGTGGTGTGCGGAACTAGGGCGTAATCCTGACTAAAGGGTTGTAGTGATCGCCAGACCTTATTTACTTATTATTCTTATCATATGCCTTAGACCATGAAAAGTTCCAAGACATTGCGATCTATATATTTAAAGATTTCTTCTGATCAATGGTTGGTTTAGAAAATCTGTCACTTTCCTAATGAAATCCAGCAAATTTAAAACATAAAACACTGTGTTACGCCAACGCATTTTCATCTAATTTTCATTCGTATGTTTCTCCTCATTACAACTTAAACTTGCTCATAATTCATAATAATCCATAAGAAATCAGACCAGGCCAGCTATACATACATGCATACATAATTGGACCATTACAACCCTTTAGTTAGGATTACGGCCTAGCTTTTCACACCACTCATGTTGTGTGCCTTAATTTTATACTTGAGTGGCGGAGTATTTGAGTGAATACCAAATGGAAACGGAACTTTGCCTTTTAAGAGTTCATGTATATCTTATATTTGCAAATTTCCAAATCCGTAATTAGATGGCGAATAACAAACACAGAGTAGACATTTGGTACTATATATAGTATCACAGATTGCTTTCTAGAAAATGCTTAAGCAGTTTTATATTCTAGCATTCCCCGTCGTCGGAGTACTTTTTCCAAGGACTAGTTTGTGTAACGGTAATGTTCCAGTGACATTCTTAGTGAAATTGACACTTTTCTATTGAGTCTGTATTCAATTTGACGCTATCGATTTGTAACAATTTACAACAAAGTCCCTTCGAGTTAAGCTCACTACCAGAGGTCAGCAATGAATAGATTTTTCGCTACTCATAAGCACTCATGAAATTTTGAATATAAGTGCGTTATCAATATTGAAATTTAACTACTCTAATTCATTCGTACTCACTATAACGTAGATTTATAAGTATGAGTAGAATGAGTAAGCGTACAACGTTGACGTCAAACTCATACCATTCGAAAAATGTTTCATTCATAAGTCTACTCATTCAGGTATGCTTCAAACTTTGAATATGAGTAGTATGAGTATGGTATTAAAATCAGCATTAATGCGTATAAGTATGAGAAATTATGAGTATGATTCGATTTTACTCATCTTTTTGAATACTCATTGCTGATCTCTGCTCGCTACAGACCAACATTTTCGGTCAGTTAGGAACTCAACTGTAAGTCTCTTGCAAAAAGACAGTCCAAGTTCATAACATTTAGCTTCCGACCACCCAACGTAGGGTGTCCAAGTACGGGGCGCTTTTTTTGTAGTGCTAGTTTTATTCTTCAGCGTAGCTTTTGGCTAAAGATTCCACATCTTTCCGTTGGAGTAATAGCTGTCAATTGTTGTAGCCGTTGAAAAAGCAAGTTAAAAGGCTTGTCAAGAATGCTAAATGTGAGATATTTATTATCATTAGAAAAGTTTAGGGCAGTGCGCTGGAAAGAGAGTTATATAAGTTACAAATACTGTAAATTACAGAGCGCTATAATTTGACACGTCACTCAAAGTAGGTAGGGTTATAGAGGATTTATCCGAATTCTAATGAAACACAACTTTTGATGTCAATGCTCAGTCTCAGAATAACTGACCTTTCTCTATTAATTCTTTATTAAGTTCTTTTTGAGTGTGTTTATTAAGTATATATTATTCTGACGTTTGTAAATAAATTGTAAATTGTAATAGATTACTTAAAAGCTAAATAATACAGAGATGGTTAATATCTGTTACACCTCCTTTTTTTATTGAAAAAGGAAGAAATCAACAAGGGGTACCAAACTTGTTAACTTCTTGCTTTTTCACAAAGATATATTTATGTATCTTAAAACATAAGTTTTATATATTTCAATATGATAAAATACTAATGTTAATTTTATAGTTTATATACTTATATATATATAAGCACTTTATTGTAAAAGAATACAACAGCTATTATTTTGTTTGTTTTATGTATTTAAAATTTATGAAAATAGATTTTAATATAATCTATTTTAATATAGTGAAGTTGAGAAACTCTTCTCTTCCTCCCTCTTTAATAAAAAGTAGAAATTTAATTTTTAATTATTTTATACTTTTTTTATCCTGTTTTTGTGAACAATTTTTTCCTTTTTACTTATTTTATTATATACTGTTACATTACAACCATCCAAGCTTTTTACTACAAATGGGCCTTCATAAATACTTTTAAATTTATCATAAGGCTGTTTCTGAATTAAGACTTTATCATTGATATTCAACGTCAAAGGCTTTGCAAATTTATCGTAATAGTTTTTATTTCGTAATTTATGTTTTTCGATTAACTCCTTTGCCAAAATATGTGTCTTTTGTAGCCTGTATTTAACTTCCTTACTGTAATTTTCAACATTGTATATAGGATCAATCACTTTTTTTATAGAATCCTTAGGCATCGATGGAGATTTTCCAAAAACTAGTTCATATGGGGAGAATTTATTATCAAAGACTGTATTTGTAGTAGTGTTATGGAAAAACGTAAAATATTTTAAATAGGTATCCCAATCGGACATAACCTCATTTGCAAATGACCTTAAGTATTCATTAAATACTCTATGGTTACGTTCTACTGTGCCTAATGTTTCGTGGTGATACGCGGTTGAAAAATTTATTTTTGTGTTTAAAAGTTTACATAGATCTTCTAATACTTGGTTTTTGAATTCTGTTCCTAGATCTGATTTAATAGTATTCATCGATCCATATATCAAAATAAATTGTTCAAATATTGCACGAGCAACAGTATTTGCGCTTTTATCTGGAATCGCTATAGTTACCAGATACTTTGTTAAGTCACACATAAGAGTTAACGCATATTTATTTCCGTAACAAGATTCAGTGAATGGACCTATTGTGTCCAAAACAACGATTTCGAAAGCCTGATTTGGTGTTGGGGTTAAAACCAGTTTTTCTTTATTTTTAGATTTTACTTTATTTAAGGTACATTTTTCACAATTTTTTACAAAAGTGGCTATGTCTTTCGACATGTTTTTCCAAAAGTATTTTGTCCTGAGCTTTGCATACAACTTTTTTTGTCCACAATGCCCTCCTAAGAGTGGATCATTGTGATAAATAGTCATTAGTTTGTCTTTTCTTGATTTTTCAAATATTTCTTCAACTGGATCAGTTAATATAATTTCCAACTTTTTTAATATTGTTATGCCATGGTCTTTCAATTTTCGAATACTGCAAATTTTAAAAAATATATCATCTTTTGGCCATTCTATTTTTTGAATATTCTGATTGACAGCTTCCCTTTGGAGCTTCGAAAGCATATCGTCTAAATTCAATGTTTCGTTATCAATAGGAATATTCAGAAAAGTTAAAATTTTAAATTTTTTATAAATATTTATGCGCAATTGTTTTAATTTATTATTTGTATATAAAATTTCAGATCTGATTTTCGGTATTTTAAGATTAAACTCATGAGTAAATTTGTCATATATCGGTAATTTTTCTACACTAGTGATTATATTTTCATCTTTCGGTTCTAATTGTCTCGTCATTGCTCGAGTTGTTATGGCAAATACCTCCTTATTAGCGTTTTTCAATTCGTCAACTGAAATTCGCGAGAGTGCATCCGCCGCAACATTGTTCTTGCCCTTTATATATTCAATTGTAAAGTCGTATTCTGATAATTCTAATCTTATTCTTGTCAGTTTTGATGATGGGTCCTTCATATTAAACAAATAGACCAAAGGTCTATGATCTGACCTGACGGTAAATGATGTCCCATAAACGTATGGTCTGAATTGTGTTATTGCAAAATATATGGCTAAGAGCTCTTGCTCAATAGTTGGTTTCTTTTGTTCTGCTTTATTGAACGATTTAGATGCAAAATAAATGGGTAGGTCTTCACCATTGAAATTTTGGCTTAAAACGGCTCCACAGCCAATTTTGGAAGCATCCACGGTTATTACAAATGGTTTCGAAAAATCTGGGTACTGTAAAAGTTTTGAAGACATTAAACTTAACCTGAGACTCTCAAAAGCCTTACTATATTTGTCGTCCCAACTAAAATGTACATTTTTGCGTGTTAACTGGTTTAGTGGCGCTGCTAACAAAGCGAAATCCTTGATAAATCTACGATAATAATTCGCAAATGCGACAAATCTCTTAACCTCGTCTTTATTGGTAGGAATTGGGTAATTCTGAATTGTTTTAATTTTAGAATCGTCCGGCAGAAGACCTTTTGAAGTGCATTTATGACCAAGGAAAGTTACCTCTGATCGAAAAAAATTACACTTGTAGGGATTGATTTTTAAATTGCATCTTTTTAAAATGTCGAAAACAGTTTTTAAATTTTTTAAATGATGTTGGGTACTACAACCAATCACGATTATGTCGTCAACATATAAGAATGCTTGGTCCGGTGACAGACCCGAAAATGCAATTGACATCATCCGTGAAAATGAATTTGGTGCAATGTTTAAACCAAACGGTAAAACTTTCCATCGAAAAGAACCTAAATTCGTACTAAAAGAAGTAATGTCTCTCGAATCGGTGTGAATGGGTATTTGGTGGAAACCAGAATATAAATCAAGTATCGAAAAGTGTTTTGCACGTCCAAGATTATCTAGGATGTCATCGATCCGGGGGAGAGGAAATTTGTCGGCGATCAACTTCTTATTTACCGCTCTATAGTCTACACACATCCTATACGATTTTTGTCCATTTACGCTCTTTTTCGAAACCAAAATTAAAGGACTGTTGTAATTCGAGCAACTTGGTTCAATTAAGTCATTTTGTAATAAATTTTTCACTTGCTTATCGATTTCTTGTTTCTGCGAATATGGTAAACGATAATTTTTGATGTAGACCGGTGTAGCATCACTCAACTTAAGTTTCTGCTCATAAAAATTATTGACTGTCATTTTGTCATCTTTTAATGCAAAAATATCGGCATATTCCTCGCACAGTGCCAATAATTGGTCTTCTACTTCCTTGGGCATGTGGTTTTTTAACTCGTTCTTAAGTTTTTCAATACGTTCGTTGTCTGCATTTAGGGCCTTAATCGAGTATACATCATAATTCGAAAGCTTTTCCGTCTTAATATTAAAATTTGCAATATGTTTAACACTATCGGTTACGTTAACTATTTTCAAGATGGGCTGTTTCGTATCTATAATACATTTACCAATAAAAACTCCTTCACATACCTCTTGTGCATCTACGAAAAGTGGTTCTTCTACATTGTTTAGTTTAAATATTCGGAAAACTTCACACCTTGGTGGAATTACGCAACTATTGACGCTTGTACCATGTTCTATGGGAATTATTAACCTATTGTTGTGAAACCAAAATGAAATTGACATGCTTTCATAACTAATATTGCACCTGTTTATCTTCAAAAAGTCTTTGCCGAGTATTCCGTCCGAAGGTATGTTAAAGTCATCTTCTACTACGTGTAAAATTTGAGGAATTAGACAATCATCAATAATAAGATTCGTACGAATTGTACCTATAGTTAATATGGAATTAGTTGTAACGCCTGTAATGTTCACTTTCTCATATCTATTTAAGCTAGTATTTGGTTGAATACATGAAATTTTTATAAGCGAAATATCTGCTTGAGAATCGACTAAAAAGCTACATAATTTGTTTGTTTCCGTGCATTTTAACTTGATAAAATCTGAGTAGTTTAAATTTAAGCTGTAAATAGCTTTAGTTGAAATGTTTTTGTTATTAGTTACTGAATGTGAATTGTTTGTGTATCCCCCAACGACTTTTGTTGAGGGACATCTGCGTTTAAAGTGTATGTCTTTGCATTATAATTAGTTGTATTGGCCCGGTTATAGTTGTTACTATTATTACCACCACGATTGCGTCCACGGTTATACGTATTGTAATTATTCCTAGTATGATTATTATTATTGCGGTTGTTAAAACCTCTTGAATTGTAGTTACCACGGCTATAATTATTTCCACGATTGAAATTTCTGTTATTGTATCGATGATTATTCCCATTGGAAAAATTACCAGTACCATGATTACGAGACTGAAATGCCAGAATTTGTTTTTCATTTGACTCGTTTGTTTGTTCTACAACTAACTTCGCTACTACGTCTTTCGGGTCAGAAAAAGATGTAGAAGCAAGGATAGATTTTACCAAACTTGATTTCGCATTTAGTCGACATACACTAACTGTTTGTTCGACAGCCATTTCGTGTGCCTTAGCCTTTGTAATCCCTTCAACTACTAAAGACCTTTCGAAAGCATCAGCAAGCTCTTCTACTTGTTTCGTAAATTCTGTATAATTATTATTTCTTATTTGTAAAGCCGCAATTTTCCCCGCAACAACTTTCGAGTTATCCGGTTTTATTTTATTCTTTAAAGCAGATTTTATGGATTCAATAGTATTCACAGTTTCAGGTAAAGCCTCCCGAGCTTTTCCTTCCAATTTTGATTTAATAAATGCAATGAAAGTAAGATTCAGATTTTCATCAGTTAAGTCCTGAATTAAGTCAATTTTATCCAAAAATGACTCCAACGCCAGAGGGTTTCCATCATAATTTTCCCTAATTATACCTGAACATAAACTAATAAATGATTTTTTCTGATCTATGTTAGCCATTTCTATCTCAAAATTTATATTTTCCGTAGTTCCTTCTTTTATTTCCCGACTTTCTTCTTCTGTTTCTAAATTGGCTTTTGTGTCAGACTCTGACAGACATTCATAGCTAACGAGTTCGAATAAAAAAATATCATGTGGCACTTTAATTTTTGATTCCAACTTATCAAAGCATTTGACCAAAAGTTGCCTGCAATGTATGATTCTTTTAAAAGTATTTGTTTTTGTAGTTTCGGATAGTTGTTCAATGTTTAAACTTGTGTATGATATAATTGTGTTATAGTTTTCAACTAGCAATTTAATATATTCATTTATTTTTTCTTTCCTAGTAGAAAGGGGCCGGTTTTGTAAAATTCTTTTTGTTACGCTATCAAATTTCTTAATTAAATCATTTAAAATAGTTTGACTGAATTCTGTCATTTATAAAAAAAACGTTTCAAATTAAAAATGCATTTGGACTTACGATATTTACTTTTTTTGAAATCCTTTTTATCCAAGCTTTGTATTCTTTTTCAATGAGTACTTTTACAATGAGAATTTATAATACATATTATTGTTTTTAGTTTTTCTTTTCTATTTTGGAAATAAGTTTTATAAATAATAAAATAATAAGTAAGTATTATTGTGTATAATGTTATATAATACTAATTTTTTTAAGATAATTAAATATTAATTTAATTAAAAATATAAATGTATATGTAGTTTAGGGCTAAATAAGTATAAAAAGTTTAATTTATAACAAAGTTATAAATTTATATGATTTTAATTTTGAGAAAATTATAAATTAAATTAGTTATTATTCATTATTAGATATATTTATAAGATTTACAATATACGTACTTTTACTGTATGATTATTATATAAGATTAGTAACTAAATAAATTTCTTTATATTACATTATATAATTATAATTATAATAACTATGTTCACATTTTTTTTAATTCATTTTTAATTTTGTGTTTATTTCATTTTTATTATGTTTCTATTCGGTTTTAAATTATGTATTAAAATTGAATGTTATGTATTACTTTACATCTTTATGTTTATATTTATAGATATGTAATTTTAACAACATAAGTTCCACTAAAATTTTTATTTTTAAGAGAATATTATTTTGTAAACATATTAAGAGCGTGATCATTTCGTGAGTGATAATTTGCTCTTAAAGTCTTTCCATATTCTCTTCACAATGATGTTGCTGCTTCAAATTTAATTCCGCGCTGCTGTTGCCGCTTCACACTTTTGTCACTAACGTCACAATGTTGCTGCTTACGTTGGCTGATTTTATTGTTGCGTTATTTTATATCTTGCACTTTTCTTTTGATGATGATTTTTCTCTATATTCTTTACATATTACGATTACGGTTTATAATTTTTTTTCAGTTTTTGTTGTTTTTTTTTTGTAGTAGCTTTTTATTTTTGTAAAATTAACTTTTTCAAATTTTTGGATTCTTTTTCACAGTTCCACTTTTTCTTATAATTTTAGTAACGGTATTTTTTTTCAAAACCGGTTTTTTTTTTTTTTTTGTGTTTTTTGTGTGCAAAATTTTATTATATGCATAATTTTTTAAATTCTTGATTTTTCTAGAAAGCATTTTCCGTTATTTTATCACAAATAAAATTCACTTCACTTTTTTTTTTGTTTTTCGTAAACTGAAATTAACTTATTTTTTTCATAAAGATTTATGTATGTTTTTTTTTCATTTGATTTTCATATTTTTCACATTTTACAGCTTAGGATTTTAGTTTCAAATTTGCAATTTTTTTTTTTGTGTTCTTTATTATTATTTTTTTTTAGGAAGAATTAGATTTTGTCTTCAATTTTTATTCTTTAATTTTTGCATTTTGTCTTCAATTTTCATTTTTGAATTTTGCTGTATTTGCTTCATTTTAATTAAATTTAACTGTTTTTCTTTTCACTTTTTTTTTTTACCCCCTTTTTTTTATCACATAAAACTTTTAAGGTCACGGTCGCCATATAGAGGATTTATCCGAATTCTAATGAAACACAACTTTTGATGTCAATGCTCAGTCTCAGAATAACTGACCTTTCTCTATTAATTCTTTATTAAGTTCTTTTTGAGTGTGTTTATTAAGTATATATTATTCTGACGTTTGTAAATAAATTGTAAATTGTAATAGATTACTTAAAAGCTAAATAATACAGAGATGGTTAATATCTGTTACAGGGTCACACAACGTTCGCATAACAACTAGCTGCTAATACTA
Source organism: Sarcophaga rosellei (assembly GCA_930367235.1). Taxonomy (NCBI): domain Eukaryota; kingdom Metazoa; phylum Arthropoda; class Insecta; order Diptera; family Sarcophagidae; genus Sarcophaga; species Sarcophaga rosellei. The sequence goes on from OV884019.1 coordinate 70,761,470, forward strand.
TTTCAAACGTCATATGATGCTTAACCGTGAGAGTATTACTTTGACGGCTCCTTTCCAACAAGAGTCGAGCTGCTCCTAAGCATGGAACGAACTTAAATTGTATTTGTATAGTATCCTCATACACTTTCGTTCCAAGCATCTAGCAATGGAATCAAAAACAATATTGTTAGAAGCATTCTTCATATTTGAGAACAGAAAAAGGGAACATTGCTTTTCAGAGGCGATAGTTTGATTGGTATGTCGAAATATGGACAAAAGAGTTTTAGCTGCTAAATATTACATTTCACGTATTTCAGACTTCGGGCAAAGCTCTGAGAATAAAGTTTCTTAAAGCTATCGTTCGGATTCAGTGTTAAACTGTGGGTCCCGCTACTTTGGTTAAAATCGAAACTCACAACATGGGTAGTGTAAAAAGTTAGGTTATAGTCGTCGGAGTCTAGTAGGTAGTGTGTTAGCTTATTAGACGTGAGGCCACGGTTCCAATCCCAGGTCAAACATCTCAAAAAAAAAAAAAAAATAAAAAAAAGGTGACTTCCTCTCAGCAAATGTTTGGCAAAAATTCTGAGAATAAATAAATTTCGCATGAAAACCATTCTCAACAAACTGTCGTTCGGAGTCGAATTTAAACTCTAGGTCCCGCCAATCATATATAAAAATTACCACACAACATAAGTAGGGTGAGAAGCTAGGTCGTAATCCTGACGGAAGGGTTGTAAGGACCAATTATGTATGTATGTATAGGCTTATGAATATACCCATAATTATGTAATTAAAAAAGACAATATTTAATTAGAACTGAACTAAGCTAGTTTCAATCATCATAATATTTTATTTTTACATTTCACATACGGACAGTATAACTACTATCCCACTTTCCTACCTTATTCCCCTCTTCCACAACCTACTTTTCAGTTCCAACAAAATATACTGCATGTATCCCTACTTATAGTTGTAAAATTGTTTGATCTTTTATAAAAAAAAAACAACAAATTGTCACATTAAGTTTCCCGAGAAATTATTTTTATAATATGCAATTGGCAACTCTATTTTTCATAATGTAACCCTCTTTGTATCCTTTCAAGTGCAAAAAATCATTGAACAAATTTGGCCAGTTAAACAATTGCAACTGAAACGTAATACTACCACACATACACACACTCTCACAGATACCTATTTTTGTAACTGTGTACGCATATAGAATGTATAGAATTGCAGGGTTATTATCGTTTTTCCTTTCACATCTTTTTCTCATGTTTTTTGCTTTCTTTTGAAATGAAATGGTAGCAAATGTTGCTGCCATTGTAATGGGATGTCGCCTGTAATAATGGAATGCAACTATCGACTGGCGATAACAACGATTGTAAGATAACGATGACAATGAAAGAAAGAATTATGCTCCCCTATAAATGCAACGTTATGTATTAATACCGAAGTTTTTATTGTTGTTGACGATGATGTTAACGCTGGCATTGTTGTATAACGTATGGGTGTTCTTATATGTCATCGTGTGTGTGTGATTATTTGTTATTATTGCAACAGTTATTTTCACTTGATTTCCTTCATTTTTCATTCCTCTTTTTTTCGTTTCATCTCATTTTTCTTCTACTGGTTTATGGGCTTCTCTTCGATAGCAACAAAAAAAAAAGTGACAAAGTGGGCCGAAATAAAATAATTTGTTATCGTTGTTGTCATCAGTAGTATCAGTACCAGTACAGTATTGTTAGCGTTATTGTTATTGTTGTTATTGTCCTTGTTAAGTTGTATTTTAAGAAGAAGAAGAAGAAAAATGATGCGAAAAGGCCTCTGCAGCAATTTGCATTCCATTGAAAATAAACAGAGAAACACAGTCTCATGGATAGGCAATAATCAACACGATACGACGAAAATCAACACATAAACAAGATTTTATAAACTGATATGTATTTATGTACATACAGATTTGCTAACAAAATATGTATGTAAGTGAGAATGTATGCAATCGAGTGAGCTGGCGTGTGGTTATGCATGTTTATATACGATAACTGTGTGTAATTATTTAGTTGTGACCCAAAAGTGTCAACAAACACATGATGAGCAGTAGTTATCGTTTCTCGCCATTTTAATTTCCATACCAATTTTCATTTTGGTTTAAACAAAACAAAACAAACAAACAAAAACAACAAACTTTCTAAACATACATACACGCAGTCACTCGCATAAACATACTCATACAATAATATTTAGGCTTACAAACTGACAAATACAAACACAAACACAAGCGCAAATACGTAAACAAATTTTAACTCAAAAGTCGTTGATTGCACCACAACTACTTACACACACACGCACCATAAAGGATGAACGCGTATAAACAAATACCTTTGAAAGGGTTTGCCAGTTGGAAATTGCGCACAGTGGAGCAAGAATTCAAGTTTTTAACTTCGATTCGTATACATACAACAATTCACCAACTAGCTTGTATTAATTTTCAGAGAAACTGCACGAAAAACTCTAAGAGTTCGTTGTCGTTAAAGTAGTGTATTGACTTATTAGACACGAACCCGTGGTTCAAACCGCAGCTCAGCAACGAAACGATGTAAACAAATTTTACTCTTCTGTCAAAAACTCTAAAAATAATTAAATTTGCTACGAAAATTGTCCCATATCTGTCGATCAGATATTTACATTTAACTGTAGGTCTCGCCACTCATGGATAAAATACTGAAAATGGGTAGTGTGAGGACCTAGGTTGCAAGCCTGACTGAAGTGTTGTAATGATCAAATATATGTTCATCGTCGTCTTTACTGCGAAGAAGGAAAGTCTATTAAGCTTCAAAAGCGCCACTTGCTATCGTGATAGACCCTGATATTTGTTCTTAGAAAGTCGATTTTCTTTCACCAAAATCTTGACCAAACCAACTGTCCGCTAGTCACTTAGATTTTAGTACTATCGGTACATGTTAGTCTTCTGCAGCACATTACCATCGCCTGGGCGACTAACTAGATATGGCAAATGGTGAGCAGTAAGCGGCTGCCTAACGTTGCCCCAGATGTTGTATAAAATATGTATACGATATCGGTCTTCAAAATCTCAAGCATAGAGGTAAGACAACCAAAGTGAATCTGCAACCTTTTCAATCGAGTCAAAGACAATTATTCTTTTTGCGGTCAAGTTATCGCTTAAAATCTCAAACAGCTAAGCTGCGTACAAGGCTTTAACGAATGTTACCTCGACGTTAATCCTACAGCATAAATATCTGAGATTTTTGAAGAAAAATGTTTAACAGGAAACTATCACTGACTTGTCGGAAATTGTCGGAAATTACGTTGAGCTCCCAATCACCAACATATTCAAGTGCATATGTATTCCGATTCCCTCAGTATATTGTTAATTCATTCAGTATTAGGGTATGCGCAATACTGCTCTGCTGGACAAATATGTATAGGAAAAGAACTGATTGTCTTCTGTCCTTAAATTACGATGTTATTCTTCACATAATTATTATTATCCTGGGTCTCTCGAATTGACTTCTACAGAAATTGAGGATCTGAAGAGGAAGAGACTTGCCATAAAGAATGGTTTTTGACTTCTAATTCTAATCATCTTTTGACTAAACTTTCCAAACTAAGGATTAATGCAATAAAAGAATTATATTGGAGACGGGATGGTTTCTCGGAAAGCATTATCTCTAGGCTTTGTCACCGGATTGGAAATTGATTTGTGCTATCGCAATGATCCTAACCTCTAGTCTAAGTGGTACCTTATGTTTCAAGAGGGTCTTCCACATAACCTCTCCGGACTAAATGCCAACAAAGGAAGTACACAAATTTGCCTTTAGGAGTGGATGCTGACCGGTGCTATCGACCACTCTGACTAAAATTAAGTCACACAACATGGATAAACGCTATGCCACGATCTTATCATTATATGGCATTGTATAGTGGTTAAAATGCTTGTCTATGGACCCGAGTATTTCAGATTTGAATACTGGTAGAGGCGAAACAATTTTAGAAATTTAATGGGTTTAGTTTCGCCACTAGTGTAAAAAATTAACGCACACAGCATAAGTTGTGTTAGAAGTTAGGTCGTAATCCTGACTGAGGGCTTGTAATGACCAATTATGTATGTGTATAGTTTCGCTCTAAATAAGGCATCCATGAAGTCCACTGACCCTTGATCCACAGAGAAAATAATTTCATAAGAGGGTCAGGCAAGGCAAATTTCTGATCAATGTTTCGCGGAGGACAATATTTCCAGGCAAAATTTGTTAGTATTTGTACTCTACGTGTTATAGGGCCCCACATAAATATGACGATTTGCCTTATTACCTTAAGCCCAACTTAGGGATTTTACATGTTCCCTGAAACATATGCTCTGTTAACTGTTAACAAAAGCTTTTAAAGAGTAGAAGAAGTCTTTACAAAACTTAAGTACTTTGAAAGTCTTGTATTTAGTAACTCAACCTCAAATTGATGCACCCTTTTAAACGACATTTTCAAAGGCTTTCCCCTTCCAGAAACATAACAAAAAAAAAAATTCTTGTTCTCAATATGCAGCTGAGTACAGAAGTTAAATAAGCCACTAAGGACCACACAGTTATTCTAAATCTTGTTATTATTGTTGTCGTTTGCGTTATTGCTATTGTTGTTGTTGTTGCTGGTTGGTATAACTTGTTCCCTTCATATCCCCAGTCACACTGACGCTGTTCAACAAAATATTTTCGTTTTAACATGGTGTTGGGGTTGCCATTGTTGCTGGATTTTGTTTACTGCTGTTATTCCACTTTTGCCTGGTAGCCATTTACATAGACAGTTAAACAGCTAGGCCTGGCACAAGCACATCTAACCAACCGTTTATTGTAACCCACTAAGTTGAGTGTATAAATTGGTAGTGATGGTAATGGTGAATGGTGTTACATTGGGTACCAAGTACAAGTGGGTGTAGTGTGTTGGTGTAAAAGTGTTATATTTGTCCCGTATCTCTAAACCACCATGAGATTTTTAACGAAGTGTCACTCTTTTTTTTTATTTTTTTTGTTGTTGCTTTTTTTCGCTGCCACTTTGTTTTCCAATTTTTTTTGTTTGTTTTGTTTTGTTTTGTTTCTCCTTCTGCAGTTTTGTTCTTTAAATGCTGGGGTTGTTGTAAAGCTTTAAAAATAATAAAAATGCGAATATAGGCACGCCTGCATATATGTATATATGCTTATATGTGTGTATGTATGTATATATGTATGCATGTAAATGCATATTTTAATAAATACATATTTTTGGGGAGAATATGCCTTACATACATACATACATAAGTATATGCAGTGTAATTGATCAGTGATTACAAGGACAAGGTCATTTTGCTATTCGACTTGTAATTATGAAAAGAAAACAATTTTCAATTTGTTACGAATTAATTACAAATAGGGTTTCAGAAAAAAGGGTTTCATATTATCGTTGAATAGGGAAAGGCAAGGCTAAGGTTATCGAAATGACGTTTTAAATTGAAAGCAAAGATTTTGCTTTTATTGATAAACAGAGGGCGAAAGTAAATAATTTAAATGCCATAACGGCAGCAGATGTGATTTAATGATTTATCCGGAGTGGGGGAAAATATTAACCATTGGTATCAAACATCATAAGAAACTTTAAGACATTTGAGTATCTCTAATACAGTAAAAAATTTAAATTCTGTAGAATATGGAAATTTAGTTTAGAAATCGAAATCAACGTTTAAGTTCACTTATGAGAATGCAGGAGAGATTTCAGAATATATACTCTTACTCAATAAAGTCTGCATTCACTTAATGTATTTTTAAAAAATATCGGGTCCACCATCTAACGTTTTTTTTTCAACTAGTGCTTATTTCGTGAATGGTAACACTTAGCTCATGTCTGATTTGATAGACAATTAGTTTTATCCTTCCGCTGAATGTGGTTGTATATACGCCTGAACAACGCTGGGAAATCGACTTACGATCGACTTACAGAAGATGCCGATTTTGGCAAAAAAAATCATCTTTTCAGATGAAGCTCATTTTGATCTTGGCGGCTATGTAAACAAGCAAAATTGTCGCATTTGGGGCACAGAAAACCCGTACGCATACATTTAAAAGCCGACGCACCCAAAACGAGTCACTGTTTGGTGCGGATTTTGGTCCAGAGGCATAATTGGGCCATTTTTCTTCGAAAATGAGCAAGGAGTGGCCGTTACAGTCAATGGCGATCGTTATCGGGCCATGTTGAACGAATTTTTGTTCACAAAAATTTAAGAGGATAATATTGGCAACATTTGGTTTCAACAGGACGGCGCTACGTGCCACACAGCCGAAGCTACACTCGATGTTTTGCGTCCTGTTTTTGAAGATCGCGATGTCGTTTGGCCACCTCGGAGCTGTGATTTGACACCGATGGATTATTATTTGTGGGGTGCCGTCAAAGATAAGTGTTACGCCGACAAGCCAGAGACAATTGACGCTTTAAGGGACAATATTCGTGAAGCCATTGGTGAAATACAGCTGCACACAATCGATAATGTGCTTAAAAATTGGACCGATAGTGTAGGCTACTGCATGGCCAGCCGAGGCAGCCATTTGAATGAAATTATTTTTCATTATTAACCGGAAGGATTGTACTTTCAATTAAAAAAAGAAATTTGAGAAAATATTCAGTAGTTTTTTTTTACAGCATTTTCAAAAAAAAAAGTGGTTTGACGGACCCTTTATATAAAAACTCACATTAAATATTAAATTTATATTAAAATTTCTTCATAGATTTTTTATTTACACCATTTATAAAAAGTATTTAAAAACATTAAACAAAAAATGAATTCATTTTTAAACGAAAGTATCATAAGTATCACAATAATAAAATATAGGTACCAAAAAGTCTGTGTTCAGTGTTAAAATAAATAAAGAAAACTTTGATGAATATGCTTAAATCTTAAATTTAATATTTTGTTGGACATCCACATTGTTTTATGACTTCATTCAATCTGTTTGGCATGGAATTCACCAACTTTTCTGTTTCCTCAGCACTTAATTTCTCCCACTCTTCCCGTATAACATTCCGCAAGGTCTCTTTACTTCTAATTACATGCTGTCGAATTTTTTCTCTAATAAATCCCACAGATGCTTGATAGGATTGAGATCTGGAAATTGGAGGGCCTCTAGAGCTGTCTTGGAGCATTATACATTGGTCAAAGTCGAACGACATTCGCAGTGTTCCTGTTGCAACCAAAACGTAGATGGTAGGTTGAGTTTTGCCGTCTGTCGTTCGGAGTCGACTTAAAATTGTAGGCCCCCGAAACTTATGTACAAAACTAACACAAACAACATAAATGGTGAGAGAAGTGAAGTGGTCATAAACTTGACTGAAGTGTTGTATGTATCTATGAATCTTTTTTTCACTACTCATAAGCACTCATAAAATTTTGAATATAAGTGAGTCAACAATATTGAATTCTACCTACTCTAATTCACTCATACTCACTATAACGTTGATTTATAAGTACACGATGCAATGAGTATGCGTACAACGTTGACATCAACCTCATACCATTCAAAATATGTTTGATTCATAAGCCGCTTACACATTTAGATTCATTACTTTAGAAAAATACTTATAATACTTAAAAATGATTCGAGTCATTCGAAATAAAAAATTTACCGTCTTAGTTGTTGTTGCATTTACAACAAAAGAATAAAGAAAAAGACAAAGAGTGAGTATTTCGTATGCGAATCATACGAGTGAGTTCGTATGCGAATCATACTTATTTTGTGATTCTTGTAGATGTTGAGTTATGGAGAGTTCAAATCAACAACATTGTACGTCTTGTTAAGTATGAATATAATGAGTACCTCAAACTTCGAATATGAGTAAAGGTTCCTTGATATTAAAAGAAGTTTGAATTCATATAAGTATCAGAAATTATGAGTATGATGCTATGTATGTGACAGATTTCCTCAATTTTGGTTTTCAGAGTTTCTAATGTTATGTATTTAATTTTGAATTACGCTACGTTTCTGTACACTGTATTATTTCCTCTGTACATAATATTTTTTTAAATAATTAAAACTACAATCCACACATACATACATATGAATTGTATTATAAATGTGTGTATGTACCTCATGTATTTTGTATATGAATTTCACAAAATAAATGTATGTAGTTTTTTCCTTTTTTTTTATCAATTTTTAAAGTTTAAATCAGTAAATTTATGATTTTTTTTAAAAACTCGCATCCATTGTAAATAAAATTGCCATAAAACTGTAATAAAGTCGAGGGGGAGGCCTATTAAAAATTCCCGCTCATATTTATTACCGCGTAGGACCATTCAGTTACATTTTCAACCACGGCGAAGTACTCATACTTGTGCTCATAAAAATAGGCATGATTAATGGATTTACTTTTAATTTTTTTTTTTGTTGTTAAATGAAACAAGTTTCAGTTGCTATTGTTGCTATCTTTATCGATACTACATTTACAATAAAATTTTTCGCATATTGTTAAAAATATAACGGCACTTAAATTTATTTAAATATTTTTAATATTTACGAGTTTATTAGGGACTTACAATTATAGATAGCGAGAGCGAGAGAGAGACTTTTTTGTGTAGGAAATTGCATGTAATTTAGAATATCCCATTTAAAGGACAAAACATATGTTTTAAGTTCTATTTTTGTTGTTTTTTATGGCTTTTTTTATGGTAAACAAAAACAAATAAAAAAATGTTTCCAAAAAATATTTAAAAATTGTAAAATTTTTTATTAAAGCAATTGATTAAAATTGTAGAATAGAATTTATGGATACACAATTGCTATGTTAGAATACGTATTTCATGCAATTCATTACGGGGACTAATTGAATTCTCGTTTGCCTAGTTTACAGAAAAATTATTGGCACTGCTTCAACTATTGTAATGAAGTTTTCTAATAATGCTTTGTTGGCTGATGGCAAGAAATCGAAATGAATAAACGGCACAGGGATGAAAAACAAAAGTATTTAATGAATTTGCATGAGGTGGACTCAATAAGTATAATGGCAAGAAAATATATCATTGACGAAATGAAGCATTGCTTCTATTTTTTTTAATTTAATTTGAACTACACACTCTTTGACCCATGTTTAAAATTTTTGTTTGTCTTTTCTAAAAATAAGATTAGAAAATATCATTAAGAGGAGACACTTACTTAGTTGGTCATTACCACTCTTTAGTCCAGATTACAATCTAGTTTAGACAACAACCTTGCTTCTCATGCCAGTGGTGTGTTAATTTTATTCAGGAGAGACATATATATACATACATATTTTGAATCTCAGATTTGAGAAACTTTTAATGGCAATTTTCTTTACTCTCAAAGATTTTGCTGGAAGACTGCTGAACAAGTAATGGAAAGAAATATTTTTTTTTCAGATCTGCTTTTCTTCGATATGTCTGAGCTGGGGATTGAACCAGTTGCTGCCGTGGAATAAGCAAACACACTACCTACTCCACTATATTGACAAACATTTGATAAATTATCTCAAGCGTTTAACTTAGTTCCGCCAAGCCTTTATATCAGATTTGGAAACATGAAAACAAAGGACGAATGAAGTAGCATTTTTGCAATGGAAGCTGAACTTGTTTGGGGTATCGCATAGACCTGTTCTAAAAGATCTCTTTTCGCCAAATGACTTCGTTTATCTTTGGATTCCTATTCAATCAATCCAACAAACTAGCAGAATATTTGCCATCGTGTGTTTTGATGGTAGTCAAACTGCATTCCAAAAACTTTCGCTGAAAAACACATTTTGCTCTTTTTGGTTTCCTATCGACTTGCGCTTCATACTATTTTGACTGCTGTTTCATCTCACGTTTAATTCGCGATTACGAAACAATCCATGCATTTTGTGAATTAACATTACCAAGCACACATGATTGAGTTTTTGTTGATTCCGTACGAAATCCGCATTCACAATGCGGAGAGATTTTTTATAATCAAAGAATCATTAAAAATTGGAACTCATACTTTGATATCCACGTTTATAAAATGGTACAAAATTCTTGCTTATTTAGATTGAATTGCAGAATTCTTGAGATTTTTTTTACGTTGAAATATAAAAATTTCTAGAAAAAACTAACATACTTCAACAAAGCATTCTAAATACCACAGAAAGTAAAATCAACAAAAAACATCACATAAATGTAGTGTAGGGATCTATTGTAACAGATTTTAAGATAATAGATCCGTCTTTGCATAGAAATGACACATTTAATGAATGATTGTATTTAGTGTAGTAGTAAATAGCCACCGAATTCTAGTAGGTAGTGTATTGACTTATTAGACTTGAGGCCGCGTTTCAAACCCCAGGTTAGACATCCCCAATAAAATGAAATTTGTAAATTTATTTCTTCGGTGACCGCCTCTCAGCGGTTGGTGACAGCTATTATAGGTGCACTAATGGAGCATGACCCCTTTAGACAAATGATCAGCAGAAGGAGAAGAGATGCCTCACATTTCTGTCGGGTATATAAAGGAACAGAAAAAACAGTGGATCATTTTTTATGCCTGTGTAATTGAATGCAAGCTACGTAGCCGATTTGTTGAAGAATTTATGTATCTAAGGATCTAATAGGGTTTACAAATGGAATTGACTGGCTAGGGTGATATCTTAAGAGTGAGGAATTTGGGTGTCCATGGTGGCTAATTTTGTTATTGACTTTCTTTCTTTCCTATTCTTTCTTTCTTGATTTCGTTAAACGATCTTATTCTTTCTCTTCTCGGTTTCCGCCATTTTCCTTATTCCCTTTTCAAAAGGAGAGGGAAACTAATACTATTTCCCCTGAAAATTCTGCAAAGTTTGATGAAAGGTCCTAGAAAGTTCTCTATTTTTGAAATGGTTTTTACAAACATAACGGATGAGTTTTTCTTAAATAAGCAGTTTTTTAAAGATGACATTAAATAGTGTTTTTACAGTTACTGTAGCTTTATTTCACATCATATTTTGTAAATTTTGACTCTAATGAATGAAGACAAGGATTTAATTAAAAATCACTTTTCCTGCCAGTTGTTGTCATGACACCTCTTGTATATTTTCTTTTTCTTTCTCTTTTTGTCTGTAACTGCAACACTTTAATTTATTTTCTAAGGAAATTAAAGCAAAGTATACTTAAGTAAATTTCAATCTAGTACTTATGCTCTGTAACTCTTGCAAATACTGCAATAGTTCTCGAAAATGCACAACACTTTTGAGAGAGAGAAATAAAAAAAGAGAAAGGAAGAAGAAGAAAATACTACGAATATGCAGTGACAAGTTTTACAAGTTCCAAAAATGTCTATTTAAACTGTTAAATAATTGCAATGTCTTCATAATTAATAGCCTCTGTAAATTGGCAATTTGCATTTACCAGGAATACAAGACTTTTATTTTCTCAATGTTTCGTATGCCACTTCTTCCCTTAATGCCTTTTTACAGCAGCCATTCGTCTGTCTGTCTGTGTGTGTGTGTTTTTAGAGCAGTCTGTCCAGTGTTCTAGTTACTCAACTATAAATACAAATGAGTTTTGGCAACAAGAAGAAAAAAACAAAAAACAACGACAACAACAACACAAAATGAAAAACAAAAATATTAAAAAGGAAAAGCTAAAGGACCTCTGGGTAAAATAATTTTTATAAATAACACCGAATGTTGTAAAATAAATTTAATAAAAAAAAATAAAAATATTACATACACACAGAGAAAAAAACTGTTTGAAACTAAAGAAAAAAAAATTAAAAAAAAAATTTAAGTCGAACGCATTTTACCGAAAACAAAAACTAAGAGAGTGAGAGAGGTGAGAGGGAAGCAGAAGAAAGGTTCTGTGTATTTAACAAGCCAACGTTATACAGCTCTGGCATATATTTCATTCATTATTTGAAAGCATAATTTTTGATCAACACAAAAACAACATATACACACACACACTGGCGTTTCAGCTATATGTCAAGTGCTTTCGAATAAAATAGCAGTGGATATGTATGTATGTATGTGTGGGAAAGCAGGCATTATTATTATTTATGTAAATACACCATGAATAGTTGGTTAAATGTGACAAAAATAACACACAACAAAGCCACCACTCTCACTCAAACACACACACACACATTCATACTCTCATAATGCATTGCAATTAAACCAAATGAAATTGTTAGCAACAGCTCAGCATTTACAATCTCTCACTCATACTCTCTCTCTCTCCCTATGCGTTCTTCTGTTTCCTACTCCTTTATGCTTTTGACACTGTTTTTTGTATATTTGATTAAGCCATTGTTGTTGCTGTTGTTGTTGTTGGTGTTCGTAAGGAGAAAAAAAATTATTATAATGAACTAAAATTCAGAGTAAATAAACACTTTGACACATACAAACACACACACACACATACAATCCATTCGAAATTCATTTACATTTATACTCGTATTTCATTCAGCATTTGTTTAACTTGTCCAAAACATGCCTTGCCTTCCTCTCCTCCCCCATTTTGTTTTGTAGTCCTCTGCTTTCATTCTTTTTGCACAGCATACATATTTGTCATCCGCCATAAAATGAAATTTTTAGTCATTTTTGAAGTGCTCATGACTCAAATGTTGATTTATGAATTATCCCCGATTTTATTTGTTGCTGTTGTATTTGCTGTTATGGCTGCTGGTTGCTTTATGTATTCTTACAGGCATATCGTGAATGACAATACAAATAAACAAACAAATAAACAACCAAACAAACAAACCAACTTTATGGAGTAACTTTTTACATTAATGGCACACAAAATATGTCTGAAGTTGTTGCTAAAATACTCTGCGAAAAAAGAAAAAAACTTGTTGTTGACATTCTGCTCCCATTCTTTGGCGGATTATTTTGGGGAAGACAAAAGTCTTAAATTTAGTTGACATATTTTATAAATCAATACAACATAAAAATATCAAGTGAGACACATATTTGTGTTGGATTTGCATAAATTTTTCATTTCTATATACACTTGCGATTATACTTGCTCTACCACGTACTGCAATAGCGCAGAGAAGATTTCAATATTAGGGAAGGATCACCTTTATTATGAATCGCGTAAATGTCAATAAATGTTGAAATCATATTCGAATAAATAATTTGGCGGTAAAATAAAATATGTTAAGCAAATAACGGTTAAAAATTAAATTTATCGTTATGGGTGTATCCATATAAAACGGAGATAGGAAAGAGTGTGAGTATTGCAACCAGAATCCACTTGAGCACACATAACGGGAAAATGTAAAACTGCATAAAACAATACCCTAAGTAAACTAACAAATTATGTTGACGGATCTCCTTAAACGGCAGTCGATAAAAGGCTCCTTAGTACTGGAGTCTAACTAACTTCCCTCAAACTTTATAAGGTATCCTTCTAATATCTTCCTCAAGCGTATACATACATACATAATTGGCCATTACAATCCTTCTGTCAGGACTATGGCCTAGCTTCTCACACCACTCATGTTGTGTGCCTTAATTTTTTTACATGAGCGGCGGGAACTACAATTTAACGGTCGACTCCAAACGACAGATTTTGAGAAACTTTTTCATGGCAGGTTTATTTACTCTCAGAGTTTTTGCCAGAAATCTGCTGAGAGGAAGTCGCCAAAGAAATATATTTTTTTTTCATATTTCGTTTTGAAATAATAATATGGCTCGAACCCGGCTTTACATCTTACGGCTACTTACCTTAGTACTGGAATGTGTTTTGCTCCCCTCAAACTTTATAGTGTATCCCTATAATGTCTTCTCCAAACGTATTACCCTGAAAAATTTCAGGATACTATTCGGTGTCAACAATGCGAATGCAAGTGATGTACATCCACAGCTTTTCTTCCTGGAGTGAATGCCCTACAGGTTTCAACAATGTATTCCGATGATTTATTCTCATCGTCACAGAATCTACATGTTGGGTTGGAAAAAAAATCCAATTCTGAATAAGTATACTTTGAGAATACAGTGCATCGTCAAAAGACCGGTTACAAATCACAGGCTATCCCTCGTTAGTCTAATGCATGATGCAGACCTTCTCATATTTTAATTTCCTAACTAAAGTTTTGATTGTCTCAAACCCACTTCGTTTGGGAGGAGTATTTTCTTTCGCTGAGCATACCTTTCTAAACATCCGGCTTCACTCTATACTGAATGTTTCTGATACCATCAGTGGTGTGAAAGTTATATCCTAGCAAGCTAATTGCCGAGAATTGTCACACGACCTAGGACTTAGCAGAGAGTAACCATATTTTGTCAACATAGCATCTTCAGCTTCCCCAGACAGTTCCATTCTACTTTCGATTTAGCGTAATAAGAGCCAAGTGCTCAAATGGCGATTTCACTCTTAGATAGTATTGCTATGTCCTGATTTTGATACCAGTTATTCAATTTGATTTTAGCACATCTTTCGATAGCATGGACTTCTGCTTGGAAGATACCCGTAAGTTTCCCTGTGGGCTTGGAATATTTCATTGCGAGACTAAAAACTCCAGTTTCTGTCCTAAGAACTGTTCTTGACACAACTGTGTACTACAAAATAGTCCCTTTTTATGAAACTATGCAGCTTTAGATTTCTTTATTAAATTTTGTTACTAAGTTTCATTGCAAAGTCATAAAGTCCATCATTTCTGTCCAGGGAACAGTTAAGGGAGATTTCTCAATTGAATTCTTCAGTCCCGAAAATCCCTATTAAAATTCATGTCAGACTTGTCTCCTGTCAACCTAACTCTAGATTTCAATGCTTTAATATTCATCACTATGGTTAAGTTAGGTTAGTTTAGGTTAGTTTAGGTAGCTTCATACCAAAAGCTCACTTGAGCGCGCTTAGTGGCCGTTGTGACGCCGCAGGTGAACGCAGTTCCTGTACTGTCCAAATTCCCCCAGACCGTGGAGGGAGAGGTCGGTCAGCGCAAGAGGTGCACATTCAAAGCACGACTACCCCGCGCTGGGAAACCAGCCAGAAAGTTTGATAAACAAGGCTATATCCTTGACATCAATGGACAATAGCTCCGTCAAGTCGACAAGGGTCGGAGAGCCAAATAACCTATATCTGCACCTCGCAAGAGATGAGCATTGACAAAGAAAGTGGATAACAGTCTCGTCCTCCTCAGCGGATCTGCACCCATGGCAGAAGTCGTTAAATGGGAACCGCTTGGTAGTGGACTTAAATCCAATGGAGCCACCAGTACCGGTGCAGGACAGCTTTTCATTCTCTCAGTTATGCCAACACATGCTAGTGTCTGTATTTTGTTCAATTCCATTTAAGCTTTTTTAAAATTCGTCCCGTCCGGTCGACCATCGCAGCATACATCCAGTACATAATTTCTGGGTTGTATACCCAAGATTTCCCTTCAAGCCTTCTTCATATCTTTATGACAAGCCTGGCCTTTCCTAAGATGGCCTGTATATAAACCCTGCATATCAATTTTCTGTGATTTTATCTAACCATTTAGGAAGTTTGGTGATTTTACATACATACTATTACGAAAATGAAAAATCAAGATGCTGGTGTTTTGCTTTTACATCGCTTAACATTAAAATGATAAACAAAAGCTACAAAAACAAAAACAATGAACTTGTTTACAAATTATCGTATTGCTTAATATAACAACAAACACCAGCATAAAAAACTGGTAAACAAGTAAACAAAAATTCACAAACAACACTACATGAATAAACGTCAACAAAATACACAAACAACACTAATGAATGTATACAACGATGTTTACATCAAGTTGTGAACAGTGGCACACAGAATTCTGTGAATAATAAAAAATTTTAATTAAAACTAAACACAGGTTTACTTTTATTTTATTTGCAATCTACGAGCTCATATTTTAAATGTTTTTAAAAGGTAAAAATGTGACAATACATACATAATTGGTCATTACAACCCTTTAATCAGGATTAAGCCTTAATTTCTCACACCACTTATGTTGTTCCAAGTCGACTCCGCACTACAGACTTTTCAGAAACTTATTTTTACTTTACTCTCAGAGTTTTTGCCAGAAATCTGCTGAGAGGAAAAATCTGTAGAAATATAATCGTTTCATATTTCGTTTCGATGTCTGATCTGGGCTTTGAACTGAGGCCTCACGTCTAATAAGACAAAACACTAACTACTAAACTACAGCAACTTCAGTTGTGATTTTGTGATTCCCTGGTTCACTCCAGCGACTTATAATCTCTAGACCTCTTTGAATGATGACGCAGAGCGTCTTGCAAATTTACTTTCAGCTAGCAAGACTATATCTTCTATCTGGCAGCCAATGCCTGCCGCAGATAGTTTTGCCAGAGTTCATTGGCATTGGTTTATGACGGCAATCAGTATTCAAATCAAGATTGGATAAGCAAGTTGTCAAAACTTAGATTAATCGAATGGCTAATGCAACTTGTACCCATGAAACATGTAGCTGCAGCAATGAAATAAACAAATCAAAATCTGTTGTAGTAGTATGGCCACCTTTTAATTTTCTTTCTGTATTTTAAGTTAATTTTTGCCGGAATAAATTATGATTGCGCTCCTGATATTTTTAAAATATAAAATAAATTAATGCAAATAGAATAACAGAATAATTATAGAAATAGAAATTAGCCTCTGTGTTGTGTGCTTTAATTTTCTCCTCTCGTTATTTAAATTATTAACCTGGACATTTAAAGCATTTTTCCTTTTTTTTTTTTTTTGTTGTTGTAATAATAAATGGTATATTCAGCGCAGGAGGAAAAAATTGTGGAATTTATGCGTTGCTCCCCCAAATGAATTCCTAATTAAAAGGGACTTGATTATTAAATTACAGAATTTAAGAAAGATTTCGCCTTTTCATAAAACAAATATTTTTGGAATATCATAAGAGAGAAGAACAAACATTTTCTTTGCTTTTCTTTTATAAATTTAAACACACACCACAGTAGCAGTAATGGTGACGGTAGTAGTAGCAGCAGCAGCATTTTCCACATCAATTATTTCATTATCCATGTTATAATAATTTCGTTTATATGGTACGTAATGCCTACTCTTTTAATGGGAATAAATTTTCCTTTAAGGTTTTGCGATATTTTTGTAGGGATTTCTTGTTTCTAAATATTCAGTAGGGCAATACCTAAATATTGTGACGAAAATGGTGTTTTCCTTTTACATTGCTTAACATTAAGATTATAAATAAAAAAATATAACAACAAATACCAGCATAAAAAAATGGTAAACAAATAAACAAAAATACAACAACAAACACACAAGAATGAATTTAAACAAAATACACGAACAACAATAATGAAACTACGATGTTTACATTTATAGAGATTTCTAAAAGGTGAAGTCACGAACATTCGCTTCAAGAACATTCATCAGACTGTTTACCCTGCCATATAAAAGGCAAGGTAAAGCAGGCAACTGAGTGAGTAAAATTTCAGTCAGTCTTGTATGAAGACGTGGTGTGTTTGAAGAGAGAAATTACCGTTACAAAGATCTGTCGAATAATTGCCTAGAAATTGTTATTTTTTATGCAAAGGCTATAAGCAGAGAAATAACAAAGAAACGCAATTGTTGTTGTTTACATCAAGTTGTGAATACTAAACCCGAATTTGTTTTATTTTATTTGCAAGCTACGAGCTCATATTTAAACATGTGAGAAAAGCTTATATTTTGCAAAACGCTACGCTAGTTGGGGATTAGCGACATGTTCATCTGCTGGCGCATAAATCTGTTTGAGGAGACTGTAGTTATTAAAAAACGCCACCGGTCGGGCTGTCCTGCCACAGGCCGAAAAAAAATAAACAAAACATCAAAGTTGCTAAAAAAAAAACACAAATTCAGTGCGATTCGCTCGGTACATAAAAATATTATGCCTCGCAAAAGCTCATGAATCGAATTGTTGAAAAAGGCTTCAGACCAGGTACTTTTATACGAAATATCTACCATTTCTAGAAAACGACAAGAATGGAAAACTGCGAATGTTTTTTAATGATGCACAGAGATAACTTATTATCATTATTTTTAATAAAAATATGCATCAGAACTGCGACCATATACTGTTCTCCTCCCAAGCCTACTGACCTTATATATTTCAGGATACTACATACATACATAATTGGCCATTACAACCCTTCAGTCAGCATTATGGCCTAGCTTCTCACACCACTCATGTTGTGTGCCTTAATTTTATACATGAGTGGCGGGACCTAAAGTTTAAAGTCAACTCCGAACGACAGATTTTGAGAGACTTTTTCATGGCAGGTTTATTTACTCTCAGAGTTTTTGCCAGAAATCTGTTGAGAGGAAGTCGCCGAAGAAATATTTTTTTTTTCGTATTTCGTTTTGATGTCTGGCCTGGGGATCGAACCCGGGCTTTACGACTAATAAGCGAACACAGTACCTACTAGACTACGGCGACTACAGGATATTTCCCCGCCTAGCACTTGATATACACTCAGGCGTTTCCTCCCAGCGTGCATTAATGCCCCACAGATCTCAAGAATGTATTCCGATGATTTATTCCCATCATTACAGAATCAATTTGTTGAACTCATAACAACCCTATTCGGAATAAGTGTACACAGAATCTATAGTACATACATATACATAATTGACCATTACAACCCTTCAGTCAGGATTACGGCCTAGCTTCTCAACACCACTCATGTTGTGTGCGATAATTTTATACACAAGTGGTGGGACCTACAGTTTAAAGTCGACTCCGAACGACAGATTTTTTGAGAAGCTTTTTCATGGCAATTTTTACTCTCAGAGTTTTTGCCAGAAATCTGCTGAGAGGAAGTCGCCGAAGAAATATTTTTTCATATTTCATTTTGATGTCTGACCTGGGATTTGAACTCGGGCCTTTCGTCTAATAAGCCAACACACTACCTACTAGACCACGGCGACTTCAAGAAGAATCTATAGTGCCCTGTCAAAATTTAACAAGCTGGTTATTCCTTGTTAATCTGATGCGTGACTCAGATCTTCTTTAATTTTAATTTCCCAACAATAGTTTTAATTGCTTCAAACTCGCATGGTTTGAGAAGATCATTTGCCTCTCTTTGTCTTGCCTTTCGTGGAGCACACATTTCCAAACACCGGTTATACTCCATAGAAGGCATCTGGTCCCATCATAGGCTTGAAAGGACCCCTCCCCGCAAGTTCGTGTTCTTGCGCATTACCTCTCAATCAGATCAATCCAATTAAGTCCGAATGCCGGTTGCCAGTAGGAATTTGAACGAAAAATTTTGTTTATCGATGAAAAGGGTTTTCCTTGAAAAAAAAAAAAATTTAGTAAGAATGGAGCTGAATAGATTCCTCGGGTCGAAAAGCATCGTCACTTAGCTTCAGTCATGGTTTGGTGGGATGTTTTTTTTACCATTTTAAAGCAAATCAGTAAGGTTTTCTGCGAATAATCTAAACCAATCCAATCCGGAGTCCAAAACAATTTACCAGCATTCATCTCATTATAGGAATGGCCTTCTGGCAGTCCTGAATTGAAACTGCTGGACTACAAATTATGAACAGTTTTAGAGGGCATGTTTTGCCACAAGCGATACGACAACTTACATACATAACATACATAATTGGTCATTACAATCCTTTAGTCGATTCTGAATGACATTTTTTTGAGAAACTTTTCATGGCAATTTAAATTACTCTCAGAGTTTTTGCCAGAAATCTGCTGACAGGCAGTAGCCGAAGAAATATTTTCTCATATTTCACTTTGGTTGAGATGTTTGACATGGGGTTTGAACTGTGGCCTCGTGTCTAATAAGCCAACACACTACCTACTAGACTACGACAACATAGATTTTTTAATACAGTCTTGATTCGCACTGCGGCTTAATTTTGTATTGGCGATTTGCGAGTGACTATAAATGATTGGCCAGCCCGATTTAAAGCATGCGTGAAAGCCAATGGCGAATATCTCGAATTAATATATGCTTTCAAATATACAATTAATATTAAAAATTATGTAAGAAAAAATGCTAGACTACGATCTAGGAGATAGTGATATTAGAAGAGGTTATGGGTAGAGAACCCGTGGTTTAACCAGTGGCTCAAACATCTGGAACAAAAATCGAAATGTGAAACAAAATTCGGCAAAATTTAAGTACAATGAAAGGTTTAAAAGTCTGCCGTTTGAAGTCGACATTAAAAATTAAGACCCGTCACTCATGAATAAAATAAGTACGCACAACATAGTCCTGACTAAAGGATTATAATGCCCAATTAAGGGAATAAAGTTCAGAAAAAAAATTTGTCCAAAAACTTTTACTGCATAATAATGGGTGTAACAGTATTTATCTCCCTATTAAATAAATTATGCCGTTTTTCTTTGTGATTTTGATTTTATTTTTTTTTTCTTTCGTTTCCATTTCTTTAGGCATCATTTAAGACTTTTAAATTATGAACGTACACAAAATATTGTCGACTAGGCAATTAATGATATAGCATGACCTTATGAAAAAAACCATTTTTTTCTTCTTCATTTTGAAAATAAATTTTTAAGTCTACTCTCTATAATACTGCGTATGATGATTTCCATTTTTTTATTTTTTTTATTTTCTTTCTATGCCTTCATGATGTACGTATATTTTAAAATCTACGCACGTTCTGTTTCGTTAAAAAAAAAGGAAAAAAGAAAAAAAAAAAATTTAAGAATAAAGCCTTAAACTGCCTGAATGCCACTTAAAAACGTTTGAAGTAAATAAATCCTGGCATTAACTTTTACAGTGAATATCGTAATTAGAAGAAGGACGGCCATTCAAACGATTTTCTCTTTAAGTTTTTAATCTCTTAAAGCGACTTAAAATATGTATATTTATTTATGGTATTTGTATTCCAGGCAAACGCTTATACGTTTACATTTAAAGAGGTGATAGCAATAGCCAAAGCATCAGTATTGATTTAATGAGTGCCAAGGAAAAATATGAAGTTATTTTTCAGAATGAAAGAAAAATTAGCTTTCTTTATATCAATTAAATACGAAAAACTGGCAAAACACTAGTTTTATTGGCCATTTATACTTAAAGGCAGCGAGTGATTAGAGTTCAGTTGGGAGAAGATAGTTTGGATTATTCATTGGAGTCAAACTAATTTAGAATTTAGTTTTGGGCGTCTGAAAGCATTGCAGCGTAGTAAGAGTCGTTTTGAGAGTTAGCTGACCTTCCACAAGCTTTATTGTCACTGATTATTTATATAAGAACCGCCTTTATCTCGAACTCGTGTCAGGATAAGGGCCTGGTTAGTCAGATTACTTCCACGTTACTGCACAAATTTTATTTATGAGTGGTAACAATTAGAGCTTTAAGAAGACTGGTAAAATGCGTTAATGCAGCTGAGGTTTGAACTCAGATCTCTCTGCTAGTAGGTAAGTAGGTATGTTTAAAGTCAGGGAAACAAGTCCTCATGTTTATCAGCATACTTCAGTATACTTGTGAAGCAAAGATCAGCAATGAATCGTTTTCTCGCTAGTCATATGTATCCACGAAGTTTTGAATATGAGTGAGTCAACAGCATTGAAATTCAACTACTCTTATTCATTCGTACTCACTGCAACATTGATTTATAAATACATGTTGCAATGACTATCAGTACAACGTTGACATTAAACTCATACCACTCGAAATATGTTTGCTTCATATGCGTACTCATTCAGATTCAGAAATGTAGAAAAATACTCATAATACTTATAAATGATTCGAGTGATTCGAATCATTCATCAAAATTTACAGTCTTAGTTGTTGTTGCATTCACAAAAAAAAAAAAAAAAGATAAAGAAAGCAAGCAAAGCAAACACACAACATTCTAGTGAGTATTGTAGTGTTCGTACGCGAATCATATTTATTTTGTGATTCTTGTAAATGTTGAGTAAAAGAGAGTCGATATCAACTACATCATACGTGTTATTAAGTATGAGTACGATGAGTACTTCAAACTTTGAATATGAGTAGTATGAGTATGATATTAAAATAAGTAGGATGATATTAAAATGAATACTCTCTTTGAATACTCATTGCTGATCTCTGTCATGAAGTCGCCATGTTGGGTTATTAAATGTCAGACTATGATTCAAACGCCAGGTCAAACATCTTTGACAAAACGAAATATGAGAAAATATATCTTCGGAACAGCTTTCTGGCAACAGTTCTCAGAGTAAATAAAATATTGCCATGAAAAGTTTTTCAAAAGTTTATCGTTTGGAGTAGACTTTAAATTATAAAATCCAGTATCTGGTATAATTGTTAGATGCCTTTGTGCAACCTCTTGAAAACTTCCGCTCAGCAATACTCTAGCGAATACATTTGGAAAGCTTCCCATATCTATCGTTCGGAGGCGATGTTTAACTGTATGTCCCGCCACTTAAGGATGCATACAGCATCGGTGGTGTGAAAAGTCAGTTCGATATCCTGCCATTGCCACTGCAATTAAGTAAAAAAGTTGATAACAAAATCTCTAGTTTCGCTTATAAAGCCCTTTTATGGTCTGGTAGGAGACATAGTTTTGCTTCTGGTTCTACTATATACGCGCCAATTCCCATATAATCTCCATGTTTAGAGCCATCTGTATAGCAACAAGTCCTTCCTCTCTGCCATGGTTTCGTTTTTCCATCAGAGTGATGGTTTTGATCGGGATTGATGTGTGAGGCATTGTGTCATATAATTCTGCATAAAACGAGTACCGGTGCCCCAACTTTTATTTTGTTAACAGAGTATGCTTTCCCAAAACACCTTCTCATGAATATTTTCTTAAAGATGCCTTAAGCGATTCAGTTTTCTTATCACCAATTGAAATTTTTGTGAAAATCCTCAGATTGAATTATTATATCGTTTTATAAATTGTATTTAATGTCAACACACATACACCATCAAAATGTCAATGTAACAGAAGAGACATTTAATTGAAGAAATATTTCAAAATCAATTACAGTTGCTTAGTCAACTTTCACTCTCACTTACTGACTGCTGACCATTGTAATGCCATATAACTCTGCATTAGAAGGCGGTCAAAATATGTATCCTGCTGATATAAATAACAAAATCATGCTGATACTGCCATTAATAGACATCGATTTTGGTAACATGATGCCAACAAATTTTTAATGCATTTTCGGCATTACAATTCGATGAACGTACAAAAATCATTCATTTCACACAAATGCATAAAAAACGAAAATGAATTCAATACAAAAACAAAACGGGGGAACAAGAAAGAAAGAAAATCGAAAATAAAAAACAAAATGAAAAACATTGTAATGAATTTAAGACATCCACATCAACATATATTGAATGAGACAAAGCAAAAAAAATCAAATTAGTTGTAAGCATTTCACCTAAATTAATACCGATAAACAGGGCCATTAAATTAAATTTTATTTACCATTTACTTAAAACAATCTACACGCACACACATGTACTCATACTGGCACGCACACATGCAAACATGTACAAATGGACACCTACAGGCACATACTTTGATGGTTACTTTCAAATTGTATTCTTTTCTGTGTCTGTTTCTGTTTGTTTTAAGGCATTCACACACACACGCATACACACACATAAATAATCAATCGGTTATAGAGAGTACAATTAAATTTACTTTTGTATTGGTAGCAGAGCAACAAGAAGAAAAAAAACGGATTTTGTCTGATGATAATGATTCTCTTTTGTATCGAATATGTTGTGAGCCAATAACAGAGAGAGAGAGAGAGAGAGTGAAAGAGTGAGGGAGACAGAGTTTGGGGGATAAAAACAAAAGAAAAAAATACAAAACAAAACATCAGATTTTCTTCCCTTTAATCCATTTAAAATATCATATGGCGTTCAATACATTCGATGTTTAATTGTCCTTTTGCTTATTCATTGCTAAAACGACTATAACAATAGAAACTACAACAACAACTGAAACAACCGTTTTAAGTCAAAACATTGGCAGAAGGGAAAGAATAAAAACAAAAACACAAAAACAGAATAAATGTTATAAAACGAACTTAATTAAAAGTACACGTTTAGAAATGTCAGTATACTCCTCCTCCTCGGTATAGTCGATCCAAAGGCATACTCACATATGACTTACGAGGGCGGAACGAAAATTACCTACAAAAATTGTATGCAGCTTCTTAAGCTAGCCATCAAACGCAGAGGCTACTTCTTCATTGTTGCGAAATGTTTTAACATCAAAACATTTTTTGCTGTCTTGAGAAATAGAAATTAGTTCAAGGAAGCTAAACTTGACAATTAAGTTGTCTTATGAAGAACGGCCTTCGATATAATGAATATGAGAGCTGGTGCATGGTCTTGATGACACAACACTTTCTTGTCCGCTAAATGCTGTCACTTTTGTTGAATTTTCTTTCCTTTCATTTTGAAGAGAATTAATACGCATTACATCCAGAACGTCCTTAAAAATATACACAAAGGCTTTGCTGCAGATGAAACTGCGTTCACCTTATTTGCACACGATTGTCCCAATCTAGTCCATTGATTAAAGTCTTGTTTACCTCAGAGGTGAGGAACAACTGAATTTATTGCGGTGAAACATCTCTTAGCAGTCTATCGAAGGTTACTCACTATGCTTTTTGCGATCTGTTGTGAAGCATCATGGCATCCATATTGCGGACAGCTTTTTTTGCAGCTAGCTCACGCACATTTAGCTGATGATCATAAATTTTTAAGATTTTCTGAAGAGCTTCTGGGTAGACACATTAAATGGTTCAACCCCTGGCACAGACATAGCGAACGAAACGAAATGTGCAAAAAAATATTTTTTGGTGACTTCTTCTTTGCAGTCTTCGGGCAAAATTTCTGAAAGTAAATAAAATTGCCATGAAACTTATTGAAATCTGTCATTCGGAGTTGACATTAAACAGCAGGTCCCGTCGGTCATGGAGAAAATTAACATACACAACATTAGTGACGTAAGAAGCGTACGAAGATAAGTATAGTCTCCACCAAATTTTACTTGACTGGAAATTGTAACTTTAACTTGGAATAATAATAACCAGCCATTACAACCCCATATTTTTTTAAGACGTTAGAGTAGTAGCTTAGAAAGCTAACATACTACTCACTAGACTAAGCCGACTGACTATAGTAGACGATAAGAAAATCAAGGCCATGGGCATGAACAAGTTTAGCACGTACAATATTGTGCTACAAAATCAATCCGGCGAATACATGTATAGTTTCTGCTATGACTTCTTAGATACAGATGCGAACAGCAGATTCAAAAAAGAGAGAGAGAGAGCGGCATACTGACGTCGGCAATCAGTATAAAACACTGTTATGTTTTTACCCTTTTAAAAACGTTTAAAATATGAGCTCTTAGATTGCAAATAAAACCAAAATAAATTTGTGTTCACTTTTAATTAAAATTCTTTATTATTCGTCACAATTCTGTGTGTCACTGTTCACAGCTTGATGTAAACAATAGCAATTACGTTTCATTGTTATTACTCTGCTTATACCATTTGCATAAACAATAACAATTACTAGGCAATTATTCGACAGATCTCTGTAATGTAGATCTTCAAACCACGATTACTCTCTTCAAACACACCTTGTCTTCATTCAAGACTGGCGGAAATTTTACTCACTCAGTTCACTGCTTTGCCTTGCCTTTTATATAGCAACGTAAACAGTCTGATGAATGTTCTTGAAGGCGAATGTTTGTAGCTTCGCCTGCTGGAGATCTCTATAAATGTAAACATCGTCGTTTCATTATTGTTGTTTGTGTATTTTGTTTACATTTATTCTTGCAATGTTTGTTGTTGTATTTTTGTTTACTTGTTTACCATTTTTATGCTTGTATTTCTTGTTATGTTATGCAGTGCGATAATTTTTTATAAATTTCATTTTAAGCGACGTAAAGGCAAAAACGTACGTTACGTATGTATATGCAGAGGAGCTAAGCTAAGGACATCACATATCTTTGTAAAGATTACGATGTTTCAGAGTTATTAACACCATCAATAATGCGGATCTATGGAACTTAACCCTTCTTTAAGGTATGATACCGTCAGGAAGCCTGACAACACCACTACAAGAAACAAGAGGAGAATCTATAAGACTCCAGAAGCCATTGTATAATTGATGATTACACGTTAATGCGACAACTATGACAGTTCAGCCTCCTAGAAAAATGAAATGGATAAGAGAGGAAATATTTTCACGTGTTGGAAATAAAACTTCATTTAGAATCAATTCTTAATATTCCATCAGAAACATAAGCCTTTATCTTAGAGTTTCCATCTGTTCCTATCAGTTGCATTGTATTTTGAGTCACCTAATGCCTTCCTAGTGGTTCTTCTCGAACTAAAATTTTGGTATTCTTCTGTTGCATGTTCTCAGTCTATTCCATGGTAGTATTTAATGTAGAATTCCAACTCTTCAGAAACATACCATGAGAGTCTTCGTTAATTATCGCGCGTTATTGTCAGGAATTCTATGTGGAATTGTGGCCATTACTTTTCGCATTATTCCCCGAAATGTTTCATGGTGTTTATTGATATTTCTAATATAACGCAAATGTCTAATTATTCGATACAGCCAACTGCCTGTCTCTTTAACACACAAGATTATCCAAGAGCTGCCAACGACTTTTGGAAACTTCAACAGATTCGTACATCTCAAATGTAAAAAATGCCTTCCATGTAATTTCTTTAACATTTTAACAACGTTACTAACAATTTGAATGCCTATCCCTGTACTTTAAATGCCTTTGATTTTAATTTAAACCCCACCTTTAACCTTCCAAAGAATATGAACATTCCTTTGGAACCAAGCTAACGAAAATAACAGCAACAACAACAGTAGCAGCAACATTGTAATTTTGATTTCATTTAATTAATTTGTTTTTCCTTTTAGTCAATAGATCTCCAACAATTTTCTTCTCCTGTTTTTCCTTCTTTTATACGAGTTTTTTTTTTGTTTTTTGTACATCCTTTTGTTAATACAATAACAATGGCGCTCTCTGTAATTTTCTCAAACCCCCAACAAAACATAAAAAGCAGGAAATACCAGAAAAGCAGATAAAAATCAAAAACGAAAATAAAATCTCCCACGTATACAACTACAAATTTTCACCATTAAAACAAAACAATCTGTATTCACTTCCTTTCTCTCTCTCCGGCTCTCTCCTTCGCTCTTCAGTTCTGTTAACATTTCTTAGTAATTGTTTGAAATAAAACTGCCTTAGTTTGTCGTACCGTTATCGTATCATATTTCACAGTGACTTTTTGGCAATTCAACTGAATATTGTGGGCCAAAGAGTGTAGGTTCCAATGGCAACGTCATGAGATAAAAGATTTTCGTTTGTCATTCTTTGGACCCCAAAAACAAAAACAAATAAGACTTGTAGCTTTAATATGTAAACGGAGTCAAGCGGCCCAATAATTCTTGGAAAAGAACAATTTGTAATTGAGTTGAATATTTACGAGATTGTGTGTGTTGGTGTTGACTGAAATGTAATGAAATGACTTTCACCATTTAATGAATGGGGGTCACATGTGAAAAGTGTAATGCCTTATGCCATTCAGCGAAAATACGGATTAAATTTCATGAAAAATATTGCGGCTGTTCGAATGAAAAAAAAACCTAGTCAACGTTATGAAACTTGGTTTTATCTCGTCAATAAAACGTTTAAAACCAATGTTTAAGCTTACGGAAATATGATTTTGGAAATATTCTTCTTTTATTAGTAATCGTTGACATCAGGCTTTATATACACTTTAAACTTAGGTCTGGGGTTTTGAATGGCACATAAGTTTTCAAGTATTTCTGAAAATATTTGTTGATCTTAGTTTGTATACACGCGTATGCTCAAAGTTTTTCACTATGAAAGGCAAAGGCTGTTACCCACAATAGGACATCATACAACCACGATGGTTTTGAAACTCAAATTTACAGCAGAAATTTAGCAAACACACAACCTTCTAGTGAGTATTGTAGTGTACGTACGCGAATCATTCTTATTTTGTGATTCTTGTAAATGTTGAGTAAAGGAGAGTCGAAATCAACAACGTCATGCGTATTGTTAAGGGTGAGTATGATGAGTACTTCATACTTTGCATATGAGTAATATGAGTATGATATTAAAATAAGTATGAATGCGTATAAGTATCAGAAATTATGAATATGGATCGAATCGACGCATATTTTTGAATATTCATTGCTGATCTCTGATACACTTTAATCTTTTCTCCAGATGGATGGCTGCTAGCATATGCCGAGTTACTCTATAAAACCTCTCAGGAATACTATTTAAACAAATACAAACAAAAGCAAAGATGTGAATGTTCAATTCCATTACCAAGTCATAGATTAAATATAAAACAGATTTCAATAAACTGCAATCAACTAGGAAGGATTCCCAAAGACGATTTCATGAACTACAAATTTTGGGAAACAATCAGTGGATTGCTATGCTTTTCCTGAAGTTTTATTAATGGCTCGTAGTGAAACAGAAGTCGTCGGAGTCTAGTCAAGTAGTGCGCTGGCTTATTAGAAATGTGGCCCCGGTTCAAACCCGTCGCAACATTTTAAATCTCCACAACTTATGGTTAAATTAACTCTCTCAACATGGGTAGTGAGAGATAGCTCTACATGAGTAGGCGACATACTTTAGTATTGGTATCAGTTAAAAAATTGAGCGTGTTAGTACACAGCTCCAAGTGGTTCCTGGACTAGGGGAAAATGTGAAACTGTGGGCCGTGTGTGTGGCCTAAGTGTGTCTGCTCATAACTCCATTGAGGGGACAGCCATTTCTACCTACCTACCTAGTACAGAAATTTCAGATGAATACGATTCTCCGGTGCTCAACAAACAGCACAGATATGTATATTTCTTGTCCTATGATAATATATCCTCTTAGATATATTAGACAATCAATAATCTGTCTCCGGTGTATTATCAACAGCAAAGATTTTACCAAACATCGTATGAGAAATTCTGTTTTTTTTTTTAATTCTAGGATTTCTCCGTCTAGAGCTCAAGGGTAGCTGCTACTGGTGCTAACATGTGTTATTATGGTCTCAATAGACAATTTAGTAGCACTCTCTCGTACGACAGAATTAATACTCTACAAGACGCTGATCCTCCTCGTGCTTCTTTATGGCACAGAAGCATGGACCCTACTAAGCACCGATGCAGCAGCCTTGAGAGTATTTGAGAGAAAAATCTTACATAAGATTTCCGGTCCAGTGCGAATTGGCGATGATTTCCGCATCCGATCCAACTGTGAGTTGTATGAGCATATTAACATTCAGCGGCTGCTCTGGTTAGATGCTCCGGCGAGACGGGAATTTGATGCGAGGATTTGCGGAAGTTCTCGAAGAGGATGACCTTATTTGCGTTGGAAGGACCAAGTCGACTGCCTGGACTTGCAAAGACGCGCAAAAAGTAGAAGCGCCTGCTTATCGATCTCCGTTAATCGAGTTGTTAATGGCTAATTAAAATAAAAAAGATTTTCTCAAAACCGTTTTGCCGTTTTGTTTTATTTTCTCTTTGATCTCTGCATTTTTCACATACAAACATTTCCACGTCTATCGAGATGGAAGTTGCTGATTGGGTATTGATGTCTTTTTAAAGTTGGATAGACGTGTTTGTACGACACTTTTCTGTCCTCAATGTTATATTTTCTTCGAAATGAGGGCAGAAAACAAGTTTTGGTGGCTCTAAAGACAAACCCAGCCTGGAGTTTGAAATTAATAAAAACCAAAATTTAGAAATCATTAGGTTCGTTAGACAAAAAAAAAGAATTTTATTCAAGATACCATTCTAGACAATCGTTGCACAACAGACAATGAAACGAAAATTGAAAAGAATGTGCCAACTCTATTGGAAACCGCCTAATTACACTGCTATTTCTGTATACAATAATAATAAGTACAATAAAAAGTTAAATATTTGAGAATCAATCATACCTTAATGTTATATGCTGTTATTTATTATATTAAGCAGCGTCTCACAGAGTTTACCTATTCATAAACTGAAATTCTTAAGGTTCATTGGCACATACTCGTACATACATATGTATGTATTTGTAAGGAAATCCGATTAAAAAATAAAGTATTTAAGCTTGCAATTGATAATCGTTTTCAGATTTTGTTCAAATGATTAAAAAACGTATGTGTGTTGTATAATTATGTTCAACTATTACTCATACGCTGTGTTGTCTTGCAAATACAAACAATATTTGAAGAAATAAAAAGGGGAAATAAAATGCCATGAAAATATGTGAAATTATTAAGTGCACTTCGGTGGAAAGTTCTTTCAAATATAATCCGATTTTATATTCTGTATCAATTCTTGGATCAACGCGCTTATATATGTATAAGGAAATCAACTCGCAACACGAAATACTTCTAAAGAAACTTGTTTAACAAAATAATCTGAGTTTAGGAGATGAAAGTGTTTGATACACTGGTTTGATACGCATTTAAGTTTGACCCTAAAACTACATGTGTATTTATCTGCGTTTCCTATGTCAAAACGGGAGTCGAAAGTTCCAACATATATTCAAATGATGCTGGAGTACCACAAATCAATATAAGCATTCGACATTCACAACTGCGATGTTTATTGAAGTTACAGCACTTGTTACTAGAGAAACTATTGTCGAAAAAACCAAAAAAAAGTGATGGTCGCATACTACCCCCTCTTTCCTTTTTCCTATAAACTATTTCTCCTGTATTCAAACATATGCACTGCGTTAATAGGGGTGATCTCTTGAGTGAAAAAAAAGTTAAATGAGTGAAATGAATTCACATAAGCAATCCCAAAAACCGTCTACACTTCGACAGAAAATTCAAAACGCAACTACACGTCATAATCAAGACAAGTCAACTGAATTAAAATTAAAGATATTGGCTTATTGGCGAGAAATATGTGCGTACATTAGAAAATAAACTTTTAATTCATAAAACAATCTTCAAATCAATATAACGCTTTCATTCTAGAAGCTAAAGGCAAATCATTGAAGCTGTATGGTTTCCAAACAAACAATCCAAAACGCTGTTAAATTGCCTCAGGACGTAGGTGAGGTGCAAAACTCATGCGTGAGAACTTAGTAAGCACAACACAAATAAACGTCTCATACATATGTATGAATGCATGTAGTTTTGTTTAAACTTATAAGTCAGCCATTCTTTGGAATGTCACATATGTACGTGTGTAAATATTCTCATTTACTTATTGTCTTTTGGGGCGGATTGTAAATTGAAAACAATAGCATAACACCAAAGGCAAAGGCTCCAATAGGCTCAAAATTAAACTCAGTCACCCTGTTTTAAGTCGCATAATAAAAAAAAAAATTAAGCGTCGTGTGGGTGGTGTGAGAAGCTAGGTTATAATTCTAACTAAATTGTAAATTAATAGTCAATAGTCCCTCTCAGAAAATAGTCTTTGCGATACATTTCATTCTAAATGTAAGCAAATTAAGTGGAATAAAAAATTCCTCAAGCTTGGTGTTCCATTTCTCCCGAAGTTTCTTCCAATCTTGTAAACTCAATGAGAAGACAATGCCGAAAGATTTCAAAACTAAAGAAAATGTCGTTTATTTGCAGTTTTACTAGAAAATTTTTATTTTGTTTTCAAATTATAACATGTACCTATTATTTATTCCAAAAGAGGACTGCTCCCATAAGTTAAGCTGAAAACGAATTAACGATTGATTTGGCTGACAATGAACAATAACTCCATTAAACTGTCAGGATAGAGATTCAAAAGCGGATGTTGACAGATGAAGTGAGACACACTGTCGTCCTCTTTGACCGATCTATAGCCTTAACATGCGTAAGAGGTGCTCAAGGACTTGTGAAAATAAATTCAATGACGCAGATGTTTCAGGTTAAGTAAATGATTCGTACACTTTCTACTTAATTTATGCCACGTAAGCATTATAATGAAGCAAGATACCATACTGTCTAATACATATCTTTGTCCTATAGATAATTCGACGTAGAAATATATAGAAGTAGTGTATATACATATACATATTATTGGAGTATAATAGTTCCAGTAAATTCATTGCAGACATAATTACCAAGAAAAAGCGTGACAGCATATCTAGGGAAACCAAGCGGTTGCTAAAAGGTTTAGAACGAAAAGTCATTGTCGAAAGGAGTCTTATGGCTGTTTGGCTGCCAGGGAAGCAGGAGATGTTCTATTCATATTAATTTCACAACGAGATTTGTATACTGTAGTAAGTATACATGCATACACAACATACATAATTGGTCATTACAACTCTTAAGTCAGAATTGCGACCTAGCTTCTCACATCAATTATCTTGTATGTAATAATTGTATATATGAGTGGCGGGACCTACAGTTTAAAGTCGACTCCGAACGACAAATTTTTTTGAGAAACTTTTCTTGGCGATTTTATTTACTCTTAAAGTTTTTGCCATAAATCTGCTGAGAGGAAGTCGCCTTATAAATATTTTTTCATATTTCGTTTTGTTTGAGATGTCTGACCTGGGGCATGAACCGTGGCCTCACCTCAAATAAGACAACACACTACCTACTAGACTTCAGCGACGTTAAGTGTACAATTTTAAGTATACAGTGGTGTTGTAAAAGACGAATACATTCTTTAGGATTAAGCTTTTCGGAGAAAATTTCACAGTTTACCTTCTTTTCAAGTTTACAACTGTCAATATAGACTTCTATCGATTACATGCATATGAGCATATCATATAACAAATCATTTCTACTTGGATTCTTTTGTGAAATAACCCATCGGGATTAGATTTAGATGTAATATGTATATAGGGCTATCCATTTCGTGGTTTCAAAAGTATGGAACTGGAATTCGGCATCTGTCAAACTAAGTTGTGAAACCAATTTTTTTCTTTTCAGTTGAAAGTCTGACATTGACGAAAATGGATGTTTTAAGTATGACACAACGCATAAAAATTATCAAAACCTACGAAAAAAAAATGGTGATTGGCGGTGGGCGGCAATTTTTCGAACAAAATTTTCTTCAGCGATGAAGCACATTTCACACTCGGTGGGTATGTGTTGGGTATAAACAAAATTGTCGTATTTGGGTTTCTGAGAATCCTCAAGTAATTGAAGAGAGGCCATTACATCCAGAAAAAGTCACTGTTTGGTGCGCTCTTTGGTCCGAAGGTGTGATTGGACCTTACTGGCTGAGATGCCGCCCAATATGTGTCAAAAAGTGGTCGAAAATTACTTCAAAAGAATCAATGCTTGCAACACTTCACGTGGAGGTCATTTAAATGATGTAGTGTTTCACACATAATGTCAACGTTCAAAATTTACAATAAAAAAGAAATATCATGAAAAAAAAATATATTATATGTGTTTTATTTACGTTTACTTTTGAAACCACGAAATGGATAACCCTATACTTTCAATTCCATTTAAAGACTGCAGATTTTTAGGCGATTTAAAAAATGGTCCACAGCGAAATACACGCTAGTGTGACTAGGAATTAAGACTCATTGTAACAAAAGCAGCAGTTAAGTATTACAGAAAGAGGCTTTGTATACGTATGTATGACATAATCTGTATCACCACTGTGATCTGTAACACAGCAGATTTTCTCACTTAATCGCTTTATATTTCAATTTTTGATGATTTTGTGGTTCTATACTTGAATAGATCCAGGAATATTACGACAAACCCCCCAATCTTGTACCATTTGCTGTCCGCTCTTTGCGCCTTCTCAATGTGGTTCCAACTTTGCTTGAAGCCCAGATATAACTACAGAAATTTAACATTGTGTGCCATCTTAATAGTACTGTAACGATTTCGTAAGTACATACATACATAATTGGCCATTACAACTCTTCAGTTAGGATTACGGCCTAGCTGCTCACACCACTCATGTTGTGTGTCTTAATTTTATACTTGAGTGGCGGGACCTACAGTTTAACGTCGACTCCGAACGACAGATTTTTGAAAAACTTTTTCATGGCAGGCTTATTCACTCTCAGAGTTTTTGCCAGAAATCTGCTGAGAGGAAGTAGCCGAAGAAATATTTTTATTTTTCATATTTCGATTTGATGTCTGGCTTGGGGCAAGAAGCCGGGCTTTTATGTCTAATAAGCGAACACGCTAACTACTAGACTACGGCGACTACAACGGTTTCGTAATTATTAACGTGAAATTCAGCTCCGTTGGACCAGTCAGATCAATACAAGTGGTCATAAGAAAGAAAATAATTTTCTTGTGGTTACTTTTACTGTTTTCTACGGTCGATATTCTAACCTCACAATATTTTAAATCGAAGAGGCACAAAAGCGCCTTAAAGTAAATTTTCGATAATCATTATCTTTAATTTTAATGTATCCTTAACTAACCACACAAATCACATATACTTACTCGTGAATGTTTTTAACATTTGCTTGATCCACAACAATAACAACAACAACAACAGAAAAATAATTTCTTAAGCCTGAATTTTCTACCTCAATACGTTGATAGAATTGATTCTGATGTTTATTTAAATAAATAAACAATAAACAAACAACTACGAACATACATAAGTTAAAATACTGTATTCTTCTTTACTTCACTATACTTTCTCTGTGTCATTGTTGTTGGCAAGAGACGTCTAATTAATTAGAAATAATTTTCCAGAATGTATGTATAGTGGAATGTGTGTATGCTGCTTAAAAGTTTTAAATAAAATCAATTAAATTTGTCTTTGTAGAACTACTGGAGCGTAACAAAAACTTTAAACAGAATGTTTTTTTTTCATTCCATTTCTCCTCTTTTATTTAAAATTAAAAAAGACCTGCCAGTCAGTAGCTGGAACCATTTTTCCCCACACAGCGTCTTTGCTGTCTGTTGTGATATCCTTTCGTTAAGAAAAAGAAGAAGAAGAGGAAGAAAAAATTGCTTTTAATTTAAAAATATCAAATTGACTTCTATTACTTCTACTGCTGCCTTCAATTCTTATTGTTTTTCTCGCTCACTCGCTCTCTCTCTCACTCTTGTTTTTTTTGTAGTTGATGGCATCGTTGTTTCAACAACCACTCTCTACAATTGCTTAAGTAATTTACAAGATATACTTAAAGGAACACAGATATATACAAACTCTCCCATACACACACTCCTATTCTGTCGTTTTTTTCCTCATAAATTTTGTACCCACACAAACAAACACTTTCACACACACATATTGTTTCATCAAGTTTGTTACTCTCATTTGTAGGGAACTCCCACAGAGTATTTTGTTTAGTGAATATTCGATTGTGTTTTGGCTTGTTTGCCTGTAATGTGATCATTGCTTTGCATTCAGAGATGAGACGTATGCATTGTTTACAGTGTTTTCAATTAATTACGAAAATGTTAAATTTCATCGAATTTGGCAGCACACAATGATTCAAAATATAATTTCCCAACCCAGTCCACTTAAGATATCATATCGAGACTGAAAATGAAACAAGCCAAGCTAAGGTAAATGCCAAATTGGATCCAAGAAGCAGTTTATAGTTGAAAAAAGTTACACTTGAAATATCAGATGTACCAAGAACTTGAGTTGCGAAGCTTATAATCCTAAAAATGATGTCAATAAAACAATTTATTGCCATGAGTATTCGCCAGAGGCTGTGATTGCGCACATATTAAAGGCATATTAAACAATTAAGGTAAGTAAGGTCAATGTCTTCTAGATATCTTTTATAACAAAATAAAGGACTATTCTCTGTAAAGGACTATTTCTGCTATGAAAAATGTTCAAAGTCTAGATTACAGTACCATTGAAGATATTTGAGGCTACTTCTGTATGCCGTTAGGTTAATCATTGAAGCAAAATGCAAAGATATAAAATAATTCAACCAAGTTACTAGAAATGGAGTCTGTAATCAGGTACTAGATGTCTAAATCTAGAACTGGGTGATGCCAGAAACTAGTGAAAAAGCCTTAAACCCTCTAATAACTAAAAAAAATTAAAAATCTTTATAGTCAATGAAAATACGGTTCTTGGCATGCAGTTCATAAGACTTTCAATATTGGTAGGAATATCAGTAAGCAGCCAGCATTTCTTAATTTTCGCTGTTCGAATATTTCCGGTTGAAAGATGCCTACTTAGTTAATTAGTCACTATAACAACTCTTAAGTCAGGATTACAACCTAACTTCTTGCACCAACCCTAATGTGTATTAGAGATCAGCAATGAGTATTCCAAAAGATGAGTAGATTCGAATAATACTCATAAGTTCTGATACTTATACGCATTCATACTTATTTTAATATCATACTCATACTACTCATATTCAAAGTTTGAAGTACTTATCGTACTCATACTTAGCAATACGCATGATGTTGTTGATTTCGAATTTCCTTTACTCAACATTTACAAGAAGCACAAAATAAGTATGATTCGCGGACAAACACTAAAATACTCACTAGAAGGTTGTGTGTTTGCTTTGCTTGCTGCCTTTGTCTTTTTCTTTCTTCTTTTTTGTAAATGCAACAACAACTAAGACTGTAAATTTTGATGAATTATTCGGATCACTCGTGCCATTTATGAGTATTATAAGTATTTCTCTAAAGTTATGAATGTAAATGAGTAGGCATATGAATCAAACATATTTCGAATGTTATGAGTTTGATGTCAACGTTGTACTCATATTCATTGCAACCTGTACTTATAAATCAATGTTGTAGTGAGTACGAATGAATCTGAGTAGTTGAATTTCAATACTATTGACTCACACTCGAAATTTCATGAGTATTTATAAGTAGGGAAAAAACGATTCATTGCTGGTCTCTGATGTGTATGTTAATTTCATTCATTTCAGTGGCGGAATCCACAGTTTAACGTGGACTTTGACGGATTTTTAATTAACTATCAGAATTTTTGTTACAAAACTTTTGTGTGGAAGTCGCGTGAAGAAAATATTTTTTTATATTTCATTCGAGATGTCTGTGCTGGGGTTCGCATCATAGGCTAATACGCCAACACACTACGGCTGCCTTCCAAAATGTTAGTTGCTTTGTGTTTGAACAAAGTATTGTGTTTCATAATGCCGCTGTACAAAATATATACAATGTATTCTATGTCAGAACGTCGTCAATGAGTATTTTTAACGCAGTCAAAAAGCAATCAGGCATCGGATTTATAGTTGATGCATTGTTTGGTTACTAGTTTATATACAGTAGTAGAACTGCATACAAACTTTGTATTGATACATTTTGGAAGGCAGCCTACTACACTACGGCGACTGCAAATTTGTCTATCCTACCTATAAACTTTAGCCATACAAGTTGACCAACATTTTTGAAAGATGCTTATCATACGCAACCCTGTTATCTTGATGTAAAATGTGGTGGTTTTCAAAATTCAATTCAAACTTTTTGGTAATAAGGATATCTTCTAAAAGTTCCGCAGATATTCAAGAATTCATTTCGGTTGTATGGAATCTAAAAAGGAACTTGAAGTTTTCTGTAAATTCATCTTCTAACATTTTTGCATTCATTGTTCTATGAAAAGTGGACTTGGGAAAATCCATGACGTCTCTCACTGTTTTTCTCAGTTAATCGTGGCTTAGGCTTGAATTTATTTATTTAACTGGAAAATCAAATTGTGTCCCTATTTCTGGAATGATAAAATATCTTTACTTTTTTTTCTTTTTGTAATATCCTTTGTTAGAATTTTAATTCCATAGTTTTTATTCAAGTTTCAGGTAACTTCTTAGCACTCTTTCAAAACCCAATATTATTTCCGCAAATTTTCTATTACAATATGCCTTCAGCTTAGATGATCGAATAAGTCCTTTTCTGAGTCATTTCATTACTTTCCTGAGCCCATTTTACAAAAACTTTATTAAAATTGTTCATTTATCTGCTATTTTTTCTATTTTCTATAAAATTTTCAATTTAAGCGGGAAAGTATAAACTTTCTGACAACTGCGGTCAAACGAATGTTTTACTAAAAACAGTAACGAGTTTACAAATCAATGCGTATTTATTATTATTGGTGTGTTAGTTTATTAGTGTAGGTTCGAGTCCCAGCTGATAATCTCATCTTTTGCACTACACTAAGCATATCATAATAATTATAATTTGTATTACAACATAATTCTAATAAATAAATAAATTTACTCTGGATTTAAAAATTGCAATCTTATTTCGAAACCATAAAATTGCCATCATATTCAGAGTTTCCATCTCTGTGCGTGTTTATAAAGAAATTTCTCTTTTGGGATATTGAGTGTTGGTAAGTGAGTAGGATTTATATGTATGTATGTGTGTGTATGTAAATGAAATTCTCTTATAAACAAACATTCACACGTTTCAACTTGTATGTATGCACATGTATATATATGTATGTATGGAAGTATTTATATTTGTGTTGTGGCCATGTTCATGTTTGAAACTGTATTTTCTAAACATCACAACGGTATTCCTACAGTGTCGAACCTTGGCTAATGTGAGAGTATGCAACTGCTTTGTACGTTTAAGTATTTATTTATATGTGTGTCAGTTTGTGTGTATGGTGAGTAGTGTGTGTCTGCGTGTAAGTGTAAATGAATAGATGAGTTTCGTAGTATAAACTCAAGTTATTCAGTTTATTTTAACATCAACATCATCGCCACTGCAAATATTGGATGTTGCCAAGTGGCAAGTATGTGGTGTTGTTGATGTTGATGATGATGATGACGACAACAGCAACAACACGAACAACAACAACAGTAACAATAACAAAGATGATTTGTTTTTGTTAGTGATGGCAGCCAAATGTGGGTAACCAAAGGTACGCGCGTTGACTAGACCTCAGGCAACGAGATCTTAATTTTTAAGCGTTATGGTTTATGCCACATAAAGTATAACGAAGAAAAAAAATAACAAAAACAAAAAACAACTTAACAAAGCTGTAATAAAAACAAAAACAAACAGAATAGAACAGAGCTAAACAACTATTCAAATAAAATAAAATTTACTCGTAAATAAACTTTATGTTGTTGTAGTTGCTGTTATTGTTGTTGTTGTTGTTGTTGTTGTTGCTATAAGTTACGTTGTGGTTTTAAGAAGATGTTTAGAAACGAAAAACCCAAAATAGATGGTAGAGTGTGTTATAATAATAACATCTCTATCTCATTTTGAAAAAGGATTTCTATTTTTTAATTAAATTTAGCCGTGGGTCTTCTGTGTTAAACTATTTAAATTTGTGTGTGTGTATTGAAATAACAAGAAATCATTCTAACCAACAGCCTGTGAAACGTATTCCTCGTTTGAAGCCACATCTAGTGCTCAATATGTTTCACTTGCCTAAACAAAGGCAATAAAAATGAAGATTTTTGTATAAACTGAGGCACATCATACACATCATTATGTTTATGTATGATTATCTGTTTAAAAACTTTGTTAGAACGCACGGGAAACCACAAGTTAACAAAAAGAATTGGCAAATTGTTTATGTGATGGTTTTCAAAGTCAATTATGTGCTGCAGTACCGGTCATTCAGTTCTATCATAATAATTTGTACTGTAAATTGTGTTGGTAATCCTTTGTTTCTCTCAAAAAAGTATCATAGATAGCTAAGAACTTTATTTGCTTTATGACAGGACAACAGTCTCATCTGATCGTATGTATATGTTCAATGAATTATAATTTCATCAGATTGTTATGCTTTTACCTTTTTAAAAGATTAAGGGTTTTCAAATAAAATACAGACTGATGTGATATACACTGATTTTAGTAAAGCATTTGATAAAGTTAATCAGAAACTTTTATTGCACAAATTATCACTTATGGGCTTGAGCGTTTCTGCTGTAGAATGGTTAAATTCGTATCTGTCACAAAGAACACAACAAATCAAATTTAGAAATTTCACATCTAATGGATCCATCCTCACTCTAATGTTTACAGCGAACACATCGAATCTGTTCAGAAACAATTTCTACTCTTCTGTTTGCGTTGTCTTGGATGGAATTATTCGGATATGCCTTCATATACTAGCAGACTGGCTTTAATAAAACTGCCTACCCTTAAGAGTCGTCGAACAATGTTAAATATATCCTTTATGATTAACCTGATCAATGGTAATATTTGCTGTGAAGCTAAAATAAAGTTATTAAAGTGCAATCTTGAGCAGTCATTTGGGCCCAATCTTATTCACTTTGTTTATCAATGACCTTCCCTCAGTTGTTTTGCGTTATAAGGTACTGATGTATGCTGACGACGTTAAAATATTTAACACTTTCAACGATGTTAATGGATTTGACCTATTTCGTGCTGACTTTTGCAGTTTTATAAGTTAAAAATTTGTTGGAATTAAATATTAAAAAGTATAAACACATGACATTTTTTAGACACTCAATGATTGATACCTACTATTACATTGAGAATGCTGTTTTGGATAAAGTTAAAACTATTTTGTACCTTGGTACACTATTGGATCGCAGGCTCAACTTTCGGGATAACATATCCATGAACGTGAATAAAGTTAATGGCATACTTGGATTAGACGTAAAGCCCGCGTTCGAGCCCCAGGCCAGACATCAAAATGAAATATGAAAACATATGGCAAAAACTCTGAGAGTAAATAAACTTGGCATGAAAAAGTTTCTCAAAATCTGTCGTTCGGAGTCGACGTTAAACTGTAGATCCCACCGCTCAAGTATAAAATTAAGGCACACAACATGAGTGGTGTGAGAAGCTAGGCCGTAGTCCTGACTGAAGTGTTGTAATGGCCAATTAAGTATGTAAATCGAAAGCCGAGTGTTGGCTTATTAGACGAGAGCCCCAGCTAAGACGTCTAGGCGACTTTCCCGTAGCAGACTTCCATGGAAAAGTAAATAAATTTCCATGAAAAATTTTGCAAGTCTGTCTTTAAGAGTCGGCATTGAACTTTAGGTGACGGCACTCATGAATAAAATTACCACATACAACCGGGGTGTGGTGTGAGAAGCTAGGTTGCAAACTTTACTAAAGGCTTGTAATTACTTGTGAGTAAGTAAGTAAAACATACTGTATCCATTAATTATAACATTGTTGCAATGTTTCAAATATGTTAAGGTAGTACTTATCTGTGGAATAAAATTTTTTTGTTTTTAGCGCTACCCGTATGTAGCATGCGTTCCACAAGTCCTTCTTGTCTCGTGCTATGTAAACAAATGCAAATTAAACATCTATATATACAACTCTTGGGATCCTGCTTCCGAGAACACATTTTCATGATAACAACACAGGACGCTGTATGGGCAGAAACCAGCAACTGGGTATCATTTGTAGTGAAAAAAAAATCACAATCCTTATTGAGTTGTTTGTAGTTAGATACCTGTACATGGGTGATAAGTACTCGCTTATATAGGTACGTGAACTGTGGGCATCACCACAAGTGAAGTATTATTCGTTTCATTTCACAGCATTCCTTAGATTTTGTACCCTTGGCCTAATTATCCATTAGGCAACAATCAGGCATTCGATTTAATTTCTAACAAAAAGTGTCTGTAATCGTTCATAAAAACACAACCATTTTTTTTTGAAATCCTTTTTGCATGAGAAAGTGAATTTTCATTATTTTCACATGAAAAGCTAACATCCTTGCACTTGACAGTCTTAATCAAAATCCACTCCTCTTCTGCTGCCATTGATTAAAGGCCATAAAATAATAGCTTGTTTTGTACAATCTTTCATTACTTATTTAAAACCCTTGTGCTGGACGACAGCAACCCCCTCTCACCCTTCACGCTATTCACATTGATGCTGTGATAGATATTTTACAGTTCATTTCTCATTTAAAACAAGTGATTAAATTATGACGACGATATTTAGTTGGTAGTTTTAAAACAAGAGTGTATAAGCACAGTCTATTCATAAACGGCTAGCAGCGGCAGGAGCAGCATCAGCTGTAAGTATAAGGAGAAGAGAACAGAATAATGGCAGTAGTTTGTTTATGGGCATACGAGTAGAGAGTTGTGTTCTGTTTCTTTCCTTTTGCCCACAACTGATTAATACATATGGCTCTTTAGTTTCTCACTCATTCTACTCCGCGTTTCGGCAGACCAGGAACCAGGCAGGCAGTCAGCCAAACATCCAAACAGCCAGGCATTATTGTTGATTTTACAACAGAAAAGTATGTGAAAATGTGTACGTGAATTCGTGTGTGTGTGCGTAGGATTGGAAAAACTCTGTGAGTATGAGTTTTATAGACTAAAAGTTACCATAGCTCTGCTCTGTTAATGTTACTACTGTTGGTCGGTCCCTGTACTATTTACTATGCGTGTGTTGTCTTCGCTAGTCCTGCTGACTTGACTGATGCTGTGTTTATATGAAAAGATACAAGGCTGTATGCGAATGTTTGTATGTATATGTGTGTATGTGTGAAAGCCTTATATTGCCTTATATTTGTTGGCTGACTTTTCAAGGGAGTTCGTTCGTTTTTTTTTGCTCCATTTGATTCTCCTTCGTTTCTGTGCCTTGGCTATAAAGTATTAAACAAAATGTGTATAAAAGTATGAAAAAAGGAAAGCAAAAAAAAACAAGAAAAACCAAGAAAAACAAGAAAATTGTATTGAGTGTGTATATAAAAAAAAGAGACGCAAGAAAAATAACAAAATAAAAGTTAAAAACAACAACAACAGCAGCAAAACAAATGCCAATAACAGTGTGTTTATTCATAAGCCAGTGATGTTATACCATCCACTTTAACAAAACCGGGTACTAAAAATGGTACTTTTTCATTAAACAAGTATTAAATTATTAAAACGGAAGACATTTTTAATGCAAAAGTGTTGTGTGTGCGATAATTTTAAGCACTATAGATAACCTTTGGCTTTTTTTTTGAAAAGTTTTAACCCCAGTAGAGTTTTAACGACATTCATGACAATGTTGCTGACAAAAATAAAGGCAATTAACAAAAAAAGTCCTGGTTTGTATTAACAAACATTGTTTAATGATGCCAGATTGGATCTATGGGAGACCAATTGGTTATTGTATATAATTTATGAGTATAATAGTGTTCATAAACATTTGAAATATAAGATTTTAAACAAACTTTCAACATGTGTCATAGATAGGGCTTCTAAGGATACTACTTCGCTATGCCACATACATACTACTTGAAGAAAGGCCAATTTTATGCCATAACATTAATAAAAGAAAAGGACACTATGTGCGGCATTAGAAATATAACATATTATTACGAAAATGGAAATGGTGTTATTAGAATGATAAACAAAATATTAAAATATGAAAATGTGCGCAGCGTAAATAAAATACGTCTGTATGGTTCGAAAGTAAAATTAGAAGAGAGAGTTTATTATAATTAATATATACACATATTATACATTTGACAGTTATATCAAAGAACAATAGATATTAAAAACAAAGTACAGGTAACCCTCGATTTACGCGGTTTATTGGGACTGACGAAATTATGTTTAAATCGAAAACGCGTAAAATGAGGTTAAGAATTCATATAAAAGCTTATTTTGGGACCAAAAATTGCGTATATCGCGTAATTCGAAACATGAAATAAATGTAAAACTCACTTTTGGTACTTAAAAATCGTATAAAAAACACCAAATTATTTTTTATTATTAAACTTCTATTATTTAATTTGTACTTTTCATTTATTAAAAAGAAATTTCTGTGTTTTCTTAAATACTGTAGTTATCAAAAATAAAAATTATATAAAACAAAGAACATAACGTCAAAAATAAATTCAGTTTCATATTTTTTCCCATATGCAAAAATATCGTTAATTTTGAAGAATCCATGTCAGTGCAGTCTTCGTCGTCTTCATCGGTCAATTCTTCTGAATCTTCGGCTAACTCTATTAAATCCAGTTCTGTCAGCTCCACATCATCATTTATCATTTCCATGATATCGCCCGCAGCTACGTTTTCAAATATTTCATTTGATTGAGTAACTTCTAATATTTCAGAAGATAAGGGTCTGTCCATGTTGTCAGTACCTACAACTTCCGGCCAAAGTTTTTTCCAACAACCATTAAACGTAGAAGATTTGAAATCTTTAATGGATTCTGATGTTATATTAACGCAATTTAAAACCTAAAATTCTTTGCATAAATCTGGTAGACTGAAATTTGGCTTCTCTTCCATTAAATTTAAAATAAATTGGAGAATTTCTTTATATAGTATGATTTAAAGGTAGAGATAATGCCCATATCCAATGGCCGCAGTGCTGCATTTCATGTAAATCGAGG
Source organism: Sarcophaga rosellei (assembly GCA_930367235.1). Taxonomy (NCBI): domain Eukaryota; kingdom Metazoa; phylum Arthropoda; class Insecta; order Diptera; family Sarcophagidae; genus Sarcophaga; species Sarcophaga rosellei. The sequence goes on from OV884019.1 coordinate 70,805,585, forward strand.
GTTGCCACTATTTTTTAAACGCGTTATATCAAAATCGCGTAAAAAAAGTCGCGTAATTAGAAAAATTGATGTTATTTTTGAATCGCGTTATATCAAAATCGCGTAAATGAAGTATCGCGTAAATCGAGGGTTACCTGTATATTGATAAGTATACAAGCTTGCTATGAACAAAATATATTTGTCCGTATAATTTCAACATTCCCCCTGGACAAATATTCTGTATAGTTATCTTTACTCTTTGTTTACATAAGATAATATTCTATAATACAAATTTAGATCTGGGATATTAAGACTTCATATATTATGTTTCTACTTAATTCCAAGATCGGATAAAAATTTTGTTTGTTTGATAGCAACTACACCTTTTGTCAATATATCAGCCAGCATATTATTAGTTTCAATATATTTTAAAACTATTTTATCATTTTTAATGGCTTCAGATATAAATTTTGCTTTTATGTCCACATGTTTTGTGCGAGATGAAAATGAATTGTTCGTTGCAATGTGTATAGCACTCCTATTATAGCAATAAATTGCCATTGACTTGGTAACATCACCAATCAATTCCTTTTGGAGTCGGTTCAACCAAATGGATTCTTGAATTGCTGCAACTAAGGACAAAAATTCAGCTTCAGTAGTTGATAGTGCGATTGTGCGCTGACGTCGTGTTGTCCACGAGATTGCTGCTCCTTGATGAATGAAAACGTAACCTGTTGTAGAGCGTCTGCTATCAATATCACTGGCCCAGTCAGCGTCACAAAAACCAATGATTTCACTTGATTTGCCGTTGTAAATCAAACCTTTATCAATAGTGCCTTTTAAATATCTCATAACTCGTTTGACACCATTCCAATGAGCTTTACCAGGATTTTGAGAAAATCTGCTTAACATATTTACAGCAAAGCAAATGTCTGGCCTGGTAATCTGTGCAGCGAATAATAAACAGCCAACGGCTTCCATGTACGGAACATCCTTCATCTGCTGCATTTCATCTTCGTTATCTGGACACATTTCTTCCGTCAATTTTTGATTCAAATCAATTGGTGTCGAAGTTGCATTACATTGATCCATGCCAAAACGTGCTAAGACATCAGTAATGTATTGGCTCTGATCAATTTTTATAGTTCTTGCCGTCTTATCAGTTGTAATGCGCATACCTAAGACTGACGTGGCCTCACCCAAATCCTTCATCTTAAATTTTGTGGATAAAGCCTTTTTAACATTGTTGATTAGCTTCATTTCGCTTGCAAATATTAAAACGTCATCAACATATATTGCCAAAATGAGAATTTTATCTCTATCTTTGCGATAATATATACACTGGTCTACCTCGCTTCGTTTCAGGCCATAACTTAACAGCACTTTATTCAATTCCTCGTTCCATACACGACTTGATTGTTTTAAACCATAAAGCGACTTATTTAGCTTGCATACTAAATCAGATCCGTCGTCAAAGCCAACTGGTTGCGTCATGTAGATTTCTTCTTGCAACTTAGCGTTGAGGAATGCTGTTACTACATCCATTTGATGTACAAATAAATTATACTTTGCAGCAAGAGCGAATTAGAAACGAATTGATGTATATCTTACAACTGGTGCATAGGTTTCGTTATAGTCGACACCCTTCTGTTGATTAAATCCCTTTGCAACAAGACGAGCCTTATACCGAACTATTTCACCAGCGCCATTTACCTTGGTTTTGAATACCCATTTCGAAGGTATCGCTTTTTTCTTTTCAGGTAATTTTGACAATGTCCAAGTCTTGTTCAGCATAAGAGAATCATACTCTTCTTTCATTGCATTTTGCCACAATTCTGCATGTGGGGATGAAAGTGCTTCTTTGACTGTAGATGGATCATTGGATACGAATTCAACGGCGCAAAAATTATACGACGATTTTAATTTATTCAAAATTCTCTCTGATCGCCGCAATTTGCGTTCAACTGGCGGGACATCTTCTTCTGGTGAACTTGTTTACATGATCAACGCATAAACAAGAATATAGCAACAACATCAGTATAAAAAGGAAGAGATGAACAAAGTGTAGACGCGTTGCTTGTGAAGAGAATAACAGTGGTTTGAAGATCTCCGTTGAGAAGATCTAACGAACGAGTGTAAAGAAGAGTAAACAAATAAAGCAAATTGTTGTTGTTTAAATCAAGTTGCTAAAGGTGGCACACGGAATTGTGCGAATAATAAAGAATTGATTAAAACTAAACAGAAATTTATTTTTATTTTATTTGCAATCTACGAACTCATATTTTAAACGTTTTTTAAAAGGGTAGTAAAAACGTAACAATATATATGTATGTGCACATCTATTACGTAGATATCACGATGGAATTGTGGCAGGCACGGGGGTTTGATTGGCAGCAGAAATAAACTAAAAAAATTCGACTTCATTTTCACTACATATCGGTGCTTTCGTATCCACTAACAAGAGATTCTATGAACCATGCGCTGTAATTTTGTACATCACTGCAAAGGCGTTTTGACATGCTCTGTTGCAATTCATTCTGAAGAATAGCTAAGAATGTGTTTACCACTCCAGTAAATCGTCTACTACTCCAGTAAATCGCCAAATAACGTTCCAGTATGTTTCCCATACACAATGTGATAAAACACTGTCTCATAGAGCACATTCGTTCGTGATCGAATGGCTCAGGGGATTGTACTAAGCATTACAGAAAAATTTAGTCCTTTCGCAATGTTTTCCGTATATGAAAAGCTCTTCCAGCAGGAATGAGTGTTAGTCCTGTACGAAAAAGGCGGTAAGTATTATATCCTTCATCATCATGTTATTTCCTTTCGTAAGATGTTGTGGCATGATATTGACTTCAAGACTTAGCCCCCAAGGTCTAACCATAGATAATGTTATTTAACCTTTAATATTACATCGTAGGCTTTAGCTTAATGAAAGATTTTAATGCTCCTTTAAGTCAATAAAAGATTGTGATCGAAAATCAAATCCGTTCTAAGGTCAGTAGACATTTCGTATATAGAAGATGCAAAGCGAAGATGTAAAGAAGATCCATTTGATTTGATGATTGCTAAATACAAAGCCTACGCCAAAGAAGTGCTTTTGGCAAAAAGTCAATATCACCTCTCCTAGTTCCCCCATTTACATACGTATTTTGAAAGCAGTCTGGAGAGGGATTGTACCAAGCGAAAGGGTATCTATCGATGTCCTGACTGGGCATTAGAACTGTCTGCTGAAACGCCCTCACAAGGCTGTTGGCAAGCTGCACGAAAGCATTACACTGGGCATTGTGATATGTGGCTCATTAATATTGCAAGTAATCTGGCAAGTAACGGTGTGGTGAGATGCGAAGACAATGCGAGTTAGAGTCCCTCAGGACAGTTCTTCTGACTGATCGATCAAATTATAAATTTAATGATAGCAAAGTTAAGAAAATAGTACAGTACACAGACTGATTTGGCCCAGTCTAAACCGAAAGAGTACTGAATCTGGATAGGGTCTTGAAAGGTTTTTTTTAGCAAGGTATTGTGCTTTGAAGGCAAGGGGCAGCTTGTAGGACATAGGACTAGGACTACTAAGTGTGCAATATTGGTTCTAAGATACAAGGACAAGCTTGTGCAGAATTTGTGGTACAATGGGGAAGCCTGAAACTTTCATGGCATTTCAATATTCTTGAAAGGAGGTTTCTTCAAGGGCGCTGAGATGATGGTTCTGTTAGGATTTCTGACATTGAGAATATCCATATTTGGGTTCGCTCAAGAATAAACTTCAAAAACTGCTGCAGTTTTGAATGAGCAACTGCCTCTGGATCTGCTACTTAAATAATTGCGCTATCAGCTGCTAACAAAGCTATTACGTTGTACTCGCTTATTAGCATACTTAATTGATCTCCTTTCATCATGATTACGACCTAGCATCTCACACCATCCATGTTATGTGTGTTAATTTTATACACGAGTGGCGAGGTCTCCTGTTTAATGTCGAATCTGAACAACAGATTTGAGAAACTTTTCATGGCAATTTTTTTCTACTCTTCGAGTTTTTGCCAGCAGGCTGCTTATGAATTATGTAGAGTCTACTTTGAGTAAATATGACATATTCTGGACATTTCCGCAGTCACTTTAATTAGCTGGGTCGGTATAACTAGCTACCAAACGAAGAACTTGACGAACTGTGATACGTAAGATTTATTAAAACAAATGCTTTTATCAAGCAAACTACAGTTCGTCAAATCCATTTTATTTTTCTTGTGAAGGCTCTCAATCCCAAAACAGTATTTAATATTTTAAACACCTCATTCAAAAGCAAATTAATACCTACCGGAGTTGGGCTCCCAACAATATGGAATATTTTTATTGCACGTGTAATCATGTACGCAGGCAAGAGAGGAATGTATGTATCTGGTTGAATGTGATTGTCGTTATGATGACATAACACACATAAGTCATATATTTGAACATGAATGCCATGGAAGGGGATCGAAAACTGACTAAAGCTCTATCTTTTTATGACAAAGAGCACCACAACACATTGACTCAAATAGACCTCGTTGTAGCCGAAATGTAACAAAGTTTTAGGGGTTACCAAAGAATAGGCCTTTGCTAAGACTTAGCAATATAAAAGCTCATCCAAAAATTTCTAAAGCAAGTTTTTTGTCAAATTGCATATTAAGAGACGAAAAATTTCGCTGAGCGATAAGTCATTTAACACCTGCTGCAACTGTCTAGAAATAGTAACGTGTGGCAAACGATTTACTTGCAGTTTTGAAATCGTAATGTATTTTAAGCGATTTAAAGGCACTTAAAGTGTTTTAAAGAATCATTACTCTCTACTTGAGAATCTAGAGCGCCTCGAAGGGGATGAATGGAAATAACTACAACTACAGTATTCATCTGTAGTATAATAAGAAAAATTCCGCCTGGGAGAATTCTTCTGATAAAAGTAGGTAGTCTGCTTTGTACCGTTATACCAATTTTGTGTTTACTGTAAAGTGGAAGACGAATCCTTCCGGATATGTCGGTAATTAGTTTCACACCTCTCGCTCGCAAATTTCGCGAATTCTCTTGGTAAATCAAATTTTAATTTTAATGCAGTATATTTCAATTGCTTTCCTTGAAAAGAAACCCGTACTCCTCACAAAACCTACCGGATAAGACAGTGACTGTAACTCCTATGCAGCCCTGTACCAATACTTCTTTCTTATTCTTCCGAAATAGCTTCCAGAATGGTTGCAATGGGAATAGGCCATACGCTTAAACATACATCCTATCGTTCTATGTTCACTAATTGCATTCGCAAGTAAACTGTTTAAATTCTTCTCAAGAGCTTAGGGATTTCTGGTTCTTTCCTATGTCAGAGTAGGCTCATAGCCACATGGACATTCAGCAAGTTAGGATATGACAAAACCTTAAGCGGGAAATAGATATTCACGTATTTCGGGAATTGGCGTAGTCTAGTAGGTAGTGTTTTGGCTTATTAGACGTAAAGCCCGGGGTTTTATCCCAGGTCAGACATCAAAACGAAATGTGAAAAAAAATATTTCTTCGGCGACTTCCTCTCAGCAGATTTCTGGAAAAAACTCTGAGAGTAAATAAACCTGCCATGAAAAAGTTTGCAAAAAATCTGTCGTTCGGATTCGACGTTAAACAGTAGGTCCCGCCACTCACGTATAAAATTATCGCACACAACATGAGTGGTGTGAGAAGCTAGGCCGTAATCCTGACAGAAGGGTTCTAATGACCAATTATTTATGTATGTATGTATTTCGAGCAAAATTTACTCATAATATTCACCAGATTTGAGATGTCCTTGAGACAATTTCAGATCATAAAACAAATATGATGAAATACACTTAAGCCTAAAGTACCATAGAGCGGGGTAGTCTAAAAGAAAGTGTTGTATCGCTTCCTAAATTAGCCATAATAAGGAGGTAATCCTTAAGTTCCTATATACATATATGCAATGTCCAGTAATGATACGCCCCCAAGGAGTCAAAAATGAGGAACTAAAATTTGTTTCAATTACAAGTCCCAAGTCTCAATTTTCTAATGCATTTTGAGAATTTTGACCTATCAAGTGCCATTAATAAGAGCAAAATAGTAGAATTAATACTTCAACACCTAATGGTGTTGCAATTTCATACACTCACAGCACAAATTGAATTGAGAAACTGAATTGAATTGAATTGAAAAAAAACGAAAATCATTCAAAAATTTCAAATACTCAATTATTTTTGTACATTCAACACACTTAACTGAAGTACTTTCTCAGAATAACAACCAATACTACTAGAAGCAAGCAAGAAAATGCAAAAAAAAAAACCAAAAAAAAAGAGGGAAAGAAGATAACAAAAAAAGTACTTTCGATGTGAATGAATTTTTGCTGTGCACGTTTTTGCTTTTAACATTTGCTATGTGGCAGAAGAGAGACTAAGACTTAACTTTAACACACTCTAGGGGCGTCGATGATGAAGACAACTGCTAACGAAAAAATAGAAAAAAAAGAAGAAGCAGATTTGGTTTTTTCTTTACATTTCATCCTTTTTATTTTCTTTTTTTTGTTGTTTGGAATTTTCTTTCAATTTTTTTTTATTTGAATTTCAGAAATTGCTTTCTTAAATATTTATTTTAATTCTAATATTTTCTATATGAAATATTTTGTTTCATTTCACCGACATTTCTTTCTTTAAAGTGTAAAAGTGTTATTGAAATATTTACCTTATTTTTCTCAGTGTATTTTATTTGTTGCTGTTGCTGGAGTGACTGCATACCAATTGAAGGATATTTTTTTAACTTTTTTTTCTATGGTTACTCTAAAAACAGAGAAAGAGAGCGCAACAACTCGAGAGAGTGAGTGAGGTAAAGTATTTTATCTTCTATAAATTGTTAGGGAAGTTCTTTTTGAAGAGGGGGGGGGGGGGGAGGTTTAAAATCTTTGCATTCTTTAGTTGGTTGGTGTTTAGCTCTTGGGGCTGGTGTCAATGATGTTGTCACTATTTTTTTGTTTCGATTTTTTTTTTTCGTTTTTGTTATCTGTTAACCCACAACGTTTTATATTCAAGCAATTTCTATGGTTTTTTCTTTATATTAGCCGGTTTAATTTAAATTCCTTCTCACTGCAAGCTGCTGCTATTTCTCTATTTTGTTAAGCCACAAAAGCCAACTGCTTTTAAAGCCTGAACTCTTTGCTGTCTATGGGAGTTTGTTAGGCTGTTTAAATATTTGTTTGATTTGATTTTTTCATAAAATATTTTTACTTTCAGGAAAAATTCCGTTTTTTTTTTTTTTTTTAAATTATTTTCCTGTTTGCGTATTTGTAAGAGCGGTTGTTGGTTAAATATTTGTTTTACCCACTTTTTGATTTTTTATTTTTTACTTTTGTTTCTTACGTACGAACACTCACTATGTACTGACTTCACTTTTTTAAAAGCAACAATTTTTTTTATTTTTTTTGGTTTCTTTTGATTATTTATTTTTGATTTGGTTTTCTTTATTGCAATCTTTTGCTGTTAAATCTTAACAGAAAATAAAGGAAATTTTTAATTGATTTTTTAATTTTGTTTACTTTTATTGCATCAACAGCAGCAGCATCAACATCAGCATCAGCTTTAAAACCATTTCAAACACATTTTACACAATTTTATTTACTCACACACGTACACACACTTACACTTACACATTGATAGAAAATTACGCTCTTTTTGGTTTACTTACACATGCCACCATATATAACTTATACGCTCTTTGTTTTCTTTTTTGTTTTTGTAATTTTCCTTGCTTTCCTTTATTTTATTTTTTCCTTTTTTTTCTAATATTAAAAACAACAAATATAAGTGGCGTTACCGTTAATTCTAAATTCTTTAGAAATTCTCTCTCTCTCTATTTTATTTTTTTTTTCTTTTGTTAGTTGTTGCTGTTGTTATTGTATATTCTCTTTATAACGTATTATTTTATTATTTATTTTAAATATTATTTTTCCTTCTCATTCCGTTTTATTTTAACATTCTTTTTTTCACTTACTTACTTACGTATTTCAAATTAAAAAAAGAAAAACTCCCGTTTTAAAGCAATACAAGTACATGTGTCTTAAATTTTTTTATTTTTTTTTTTTACCCACAGTCCTCCTTAAATGTTTTGCATGCCAAAGTGTTGATGTTGTGTCTAAATATCTTTAAACCGTTATAACTGTCTGACTGGCATTCCTTGCTATTTTTTTCTTTTGTTTTTGTTTTTTTATTAAATTTTTTTCTCTTTACCAAAAAGAATTTAATAAAAGTTGTTGTTGTTTTCTCTATCACTTTTTATCGGCTTTTTTTATATTTATCTCACACTTCTCCAAAAAAAAAACTAAAACACAACATTTGTTGGTTCTTCTCTATAATATTCCGTTTTAAATTTTATTTCCTTTCTATTTTCTTTTAATGTGTTTTAACTCGCGGGGTTTCTTCAATTCGTTGCGTCAATTTGGCTCCTTTGTGTTCAACTGTCATCAGGTTTGTTACTCTAGTTGCGGTTATGCCAGAGTTTTGTTGATGCTGTCAAATACAAAAACAATAACAATAAGAACAACAATCGCTATTTTAACAGCAATAATAACCAACAGAAAGAAAAAAACGAACAAAAATTCTTGGGGAACATTTTCATTTTGTTCTCTTGCCGATGCGCGCCATATCTGTGTGTGTGTGATTTTTTCTCTATTGTTGTATTTTGGTTGGGAAATTTTCTTTTTATTTGCCACTGGCGTAGTGGAAAATATTTCTGAAGGGAACTAATTTAAACAATAAATCTTCAATTTGAGAAAAGAAAACTTGAATGGAAATTACAACCTTTTAGTCAGGGAAACAACCTAGTTTCTCACGGCACACTTGTTGTGTGTATTAGTTTTATCTGTGAGCAGCAGGACCTATAGCTTAAAGTCGTCTCCGAACGAAAGATTTTTCAGAAACTTTCAACGGCTTTTTATCTACTCTCATAAGACTGCTGAGAGGATGTCACCGAAAAAATTAATTTTTAGTTTTATTCGAGGATTTGCAACACGGGCTTCGTCTAAGACACAAAGACTCTACTTACTAGACTTTGGCAACTTCAAAAGTGGTATTAAACGAAGCCAAAATGATTAAGTCAAATGTGATAATGGTCTCCTAGCACTAGAAAAAAATCTGCTGAGAGGAAATCGCCGAAAAAATATTTTTTTTCCATATTTCGGATCGAATCAGGGCTTTACGTCTAATCACACACTACCTACTAGACTACGGCGACTTAAAAATAAAAATATTTACGCAATCTTAATGAGCACAAAATATATATAAATAAAATCATTTGCATTACAAAGATATTTAGATTAAAAAGGGCATAATCATGCAAATCAATTGTCCCTTGGGTTATCGGAATATTCCCAAATCAATATTACTTATAATCCACTATTCTTGAAAGAGTAGTGTCTGGTAAAGTTTCCAATAAAGCGTCTAAAAGCTTAACCACAGAAAGTGTTTCATGTTTCTGTGTTATTTGTAGCATCTATACGACTAAAATATCTTTGAGTAGTCAAGTGTCCCTTAATGTATTTATATCGTGCTCAATCCCCTCTTGTCCATACTTAACAAGTTCATAATCATCTGCATATCTCGATCGCTGTGATAATACAAATATTTTTGCCTACAGTGTGGCTATTACACACCAGCCCATACCTCTAATTCAAATTGATATGTCACAAATGCCATTAATTATCAATCTTTATGTTCTGGTGTATTAGATACCCAAAATATACGTATCGTACCACTCTTGGAGAAATCATTAAGCACATCGTTGTAGTTTAAAATAATTCTAGACTTTGTGTCCTTGTCATTTGCTTGTCTTAATAACGATTCCAACGATTCCAGTCCAGCTGATCTTTGTTAAATCCGACAGGAAAATTGTGCTCGTGTTAATTAGATGGTCCTTTATACTCTTCGAATTTTCTGGGGGATTGTTGATAGATTATTTGTAAGTGAAACGAAATCTTTTAATGTTTTCTAATTGACATCAATTCGAATCTGGGATGCTTGAATAAATAGTAAAACATTTCCATCACTATGACAAGCCATTTCTTGTACTATTGTTATACTTCTTAATTAAGTTTTCAATGTAGGACGCTTTAATAAGTTCGTAACTTTTCTAATTTTCATCTCTTAACTGATATAGAGCAATACAACTACTGTCAACAGGCATCTGACAGTTAACTCTTATTAAAATTTAAACAAGCTGCGTCAGTTAGTTTATGATTGAGAGACATTGATAGTAAAACTACAGGCTAGGGCAGTGAACTACATGAACTTTATGAATCATTCATTTTTGCGAAAACATACATTCCACACAATGTATGCCGATGGTAAAAAGGGACCCCATAAGCATCCAAAGTGCCATACAATCCGGACGAATAGTTGAGATCGTTCCAACACGCGAATAATTGAAATATGGTGTTGGGGAATCGAGGATTATCTCATATGCCATTAATAATAATTGGGATATAACCGTTATTCGATTGGAAGCGTAAGAGGTTGTGAAAGTTATAGTCTATAGTCACGTGGCCTGGTTTTTTTCAATTTTGAATGGACACGAACAGCATTAAACAGCTTCCTGTGAGATGAAATACCACATATGCCCACACTACATTGTTTTAAAAATTTTGCAGGATTATTTGACATTGTTCAACAACTTATCAATATATATTCAAATTCAAATAATAATTCCATCACAATACACCAGGGATCCGACAATATTCTATACAACAGGTTTTTCGAACAAAATTGGCACCAAAGGAGGCTAAGGTAAGATTATGAGCTATGTGCTCGTTGCCTAGCTTGATAGAGCAAAAACAATCAATCAAGTAAGTATTATACCAATTTATTTCTCCGATTTAATGACGACAAATTCGAACTGCAGATCAATAAAATAATGAACGCAGTGCAATTTCCATTGTAAAAAACCACGAATTAGGCTTAAAATTGATATCTAAGCCGCATATTTAGCTCCGATGCCAAGTCTGATGAATTAGCTTGACGGCATGAGATGTTAGTAGAAAAATTAAAAAATATTACAAACAAATCTATTTTGATAACCCTGGCAAATCTTTTTTTGTAAGGAAAAAAATTGGGGAATATTTCGCCGTAGTATAGTAGGTTCAAACCCCAGGCCAGACATCAAAACGAAATACAAAAGTGACTTCCTCTCAGCAGATTTCTGACAGAAATTCTGAGGGTAAATAAAAAGTGCCATGAAAAGTTTCTCAAAAATTTGTCGTTCGGCTTCGACTTTAAACTGTAGGTCCCGCCACTGAAGTATAAAATTAACACAACCAACATAAGTGGTGTGAGAAACTACTGACTGAAGGGTTGTAATGACCAATTATTTATATATATGAAGCTCATCGTAGGTAGTATGTGGTCTTATTAGACGTAAGACCACGGTTCAAACCCTGCGTCAGACATCTGCAACAAAAATATGAACAATTATTTCTTCGGCGACTGTCTCTCAGCATATTTCTGGCAAAAACTTTAAGTGGTGAGAGAAGATAGGTTTCAATCCTGACAGAAGGGTTGTAATAACTAATTATGTATGCCTGCATGAAGCTCAAAGGAGATTATGCTGCAAAACAAAATGATTTTGTTAACTCAACAATAAAAAAATCACGAACATAATAATCTTGAGGCTGCAAGAACGTTTATCAATTTTGAAAGTTCTTGTTTTGATAGGTCCTCAAATTAATATAAAAACGTAAAATGCTTCTCATTTTTCCTGTGCCACTCTCTGGAAAGTTTCACAAAATATCTTTCCTACAGTATCGTTTTATAATGTCATTTTACTCAAAAATATTATGAAAATTCAGTTGCTTGTGCTCGCCAGTGGTATATCTACACAATAGATTTTTTTTTATGTCTACACAATACGTGCGTAATTGGCCATTACAACCCTTCAGTCAGGATTACGGCCTAGCTTCTCACACCACTCATGTTGTGAGCCTTAATTTTATACTTGAGTGGCAGGACCTACAGTTTAACGTCGACTCCGAACGACAGAAGTTTTTGAGAAACTTTTTCATGACAGGTTTATTTACTCTCTGAGTTTTTGCCAGGAATCTGCTGAAAGGAAGTCGCCGAAGAAATATTTCTTTTCATATTTCATTTTGATGCCTGACCTGGGATACGAACCCTGGCTTTACGTTTAATAAGCCAACACACTAGTTACTAGACTACGGTGATGACATTTTACCCAAAAATATTGTGAAAATCCAGTTGCCTTTGCTCGCCAGTGGTATGTCTACACAATAGATTTTTTTGTATTCCATAGAAATTATTCCACAGCATTTGTAAATTTGAAATTAAGAATTTCCTTTTAGAAATTGGCATTCACCCTAATGTTTTGGGATATTTTAGCATCATACAGAACAACAGTTTTTGGGGCGCATACTCCAAACAAGAGTTGAAAATGAACAACAACAACAACAGTTATAATACATTAACTGCAGCGGCAGCAATAACAACAACAATAACAAAGAAGAATATTTATTTTATTTACTCACAGATTTTCATCTCTCATTTTCAATGCGAATGTATACGCTTGTATATCTCTTTTCTGTATGTGTATGAGTATGGATGCTAAAGGAATATTTTATGCTCCCTAAAGTCTGTTAAAGTGTTGATAACTGAGAGTGGCTGTTTCAGAAAAACAATCTCATTACGAAGTATTGTTGTAGGCATTATTAATACTGTTATGTTAAGTTAAAAAAAAAAAACAAAAATATTTTTACTCTCTGGAGTTCGTTAAAATTACAACAAACAACACAACCACCAGAAGAGCCGAGCAACAATAGCAATTTTATAGAATTAAAGATTTGATTTTCGAAATAATTCTCTCTCTCTTGCTATTTATATTTTTGCTCTCACACCTCATTTGTTTGGATGCCTCTGTGTGAGTGTATGTATGTATGTTTTTTGTAACACTTTTATTACCATTCAATCGAACCCCCCGAAAGCTGAACTTTAAATGAAATGAAAGTAAAATTAAAGTGACTGTCAGTGTTTGAGTTGACCGACATAGTGACTGACTCACGGTTACTGCTTTAGCGGCTAACAAATGACTGATGTATTGTCATCATTCGTTTTGCGTATTTGTTTATGTCGTAGTCGAGTCGTACAATACATGTTGTATTCCTTCTGCTATCATTGTGCTAACAACCAACACATGATGACATTTTCTCAGAGAATTTCATTTTCAACGGCCCGTTTTGCAAGTGTCCGTGTAGATAGATGAATGTATGAATGGTAGAATATTAATGTTGGTATATGTGTGTGTATGCTTAAAAAATTTCGTTTGTTGTCGTCATCGTTTAATAATTGTGTTGTTATACGATTGCTAGAACATCGGTGCCATTTAATTTTTATTTTATTTTTCCATCTACAGCCTCCATTGAGACAGTCGTCTGTGCGGTGGTCTCTTTGTGTCTTGTTCATGTTCACCAACACATGCAAACCAACATTTGCGAAAGCGTGGTGACTTATGTTACACACAAGCAAACAAACATAATTTTATTCTCTTTTTTTTTTTGTCATGTTTTCTTTTTGATTTGATAGAGATGCTCATTGTTTTATTGTGTTGCTGTATTATGGCTGGCGTTAATGTTTGTCTCGGAGTCTATGTCCATGTGTGTGTGTGTGTTAAATATTGCTGTGACAAAACTGTTGTTGATGCTGATAATGACGATGATGATGCTGATGCTAAGTATCCTTTCTCAGCTTCCCTAGTCCGTTTGTTGTTGTTTGCTTAGTCGTATAGCAATTGTCATTGTAAATGTCGTCGTCTTCGTCGTTGTTGCTGTTGTTGTTTTCGTTTGTTATTATTGCAGGAAAATACTCATTTTCTTTGAATGCGTCTTGTTGTCTGAAGTGAAAATTTGCTTTAATTATTCCAAATGTTTTTCTGTCTCTTGTTTTCTATTCCCCCATCACACATATACATTCTTATACACACACACATACAATAACAACATTAAGGCCGTTTCTTTCATTTGTTTGTTTTCTTCTTATTTTTTTATAAGTATTTCTCTTATCGGATGACATTTACACACACGTTTGTTTATATTTTGTCAGGTTTTCCTGTTTAAGGTGACCATATTGTGCATGAATAATTAATAATTTTAATTAAATAAAGACATCTTGAAATGAGTGGCAAGAAAACAGGAGAAGGTCATGGTTTATTTAAGGCTTTAATGAAAACATTTACGGTAACATGGAATGTCTTGTTTTAATTACTTAAAGAATGCCACAACAATGTAAGCAAATATGTTAAGAATAGATTTATTATTGTTAGGTAGGATAAGAATGGATTAAAAAGAGAATTTTTTCATCTCTTGATTACACAACAAATGATCGTAAGAATGTGGTCTGGTGTTAGGTTCGATGTTTATGGATTCCCAGAGACATTCACTTCTAAATGGAAAATGTTATTCCGCGTGGAAAACAATTGCTGAGGAAATAGTCCATCGTTAATCAGACTCAAGATCACTTGAATGCCTATCTGAATTACAAACATTTTTTACAAAGTCGCACAAATCAAGGAATTTTCCCTCTTCCAGTTCAAATGGATTGCTGCTTAGCTGTTGATGATCTTTAGCTTTCTTGTGTACAGACCCTGAGGTTCTACGATCAAACGATCGATTGTATTGCCTTGTTACCATGACCAACCTCTGGATGCTGTTCGATATCAGTAAGGATGACTTTCTTCATAGTACTTGCCGAGCATACAGAAAATGCTTTTACATCGCAAAGGTTCCAAGTATGTATTCATATCCCTTATCTCAGATCCTGCATGTTGAACTTGAAAGGATTCTTATTTTGTATAAATCTTCTTTACCCGATCAAAAGATCAGTTACTATTCATAGACTGTTCTTAGTTAGTACAATTGAATATTTAAATCTCTTCTCCTTTTTATTATCTGCCAGAAGAATTAGAAGAGTAGCATTTTCTCGCTGTCTTTGCCCTTCATAGAAAGATTCTGGGACAAGACAGCGGCGTGGAAACTCAAATTCTAGCAAGTTCAGTCCAAAAACTATATACAGTCTGGAGTCATCTCAATAGGAGCTAAGTTCACGGATAAGAATCTGACTATCAGAAAGTATTGCCATTATCCGTCCCGTGTACTGTGTATTTAAGTTTATCATTCGACTGCACAAACTTCCATTTAGAAACACCTGCGAATTTCTCCAGGGGTAATATTAAGCTCAAACAACCATGACCATGCACCACTACCAGTTTTTGGTGCACAGTTACATGCCGCAAAACGGTCCTTTTCCCCAAAGTGTATAGAGTTTCAAAATTTCTCCACTCACAATTATTGCTCCAAGCAATTTAAAACTGACTGCATGTATAATGATAAGAAAGTGTTTTTCGTTGTGAACTGCAAGGAATTGATCTTTCGAAATTCATATTCATAGAGAGGGTGCGCCACCTATGGGTTTAAATTTGAACCATCGATTATTTCAAATCTGACAATACTTATGTCATTCCATTCTGTCACAAAATCCACTGAACGTAATGAATCGATTTACGCTTGATCAACGATTTATTGTGCCAACGAGAATGTCGATTTTGCTTAAAAAATAATTTTTACCATAAGGAGTGACTGTTTGGTGCGGCTTGTGCTGCGAGGGCATCATTGGCATATATTTCTTTGAAAATGAGTCAATGGAGACAGCTATCGCACCATGATCACCGATTTTTTTTTTTTTTTGTACCCGATCTTCGTGGTATTGATGTTAACGATGTTTGACTCCAACAAGATGGTGCAACTTGCCACACAACACACGCCACAATCGATTTTTTGCGTCCAACGTTTGATGGCCTTTTAAATTAAAAGTTTTAATTAGCCAAAATGGTGATGTCAATTGGCAGCCAAGAAGTTGCGATTTGACACCGTTGTTAAAGAAAAGTATTATTCCGACAAACCAGAGACAATTGAGCAATTGACGAGATACGACCCCATACACTCGAAAAAGTAAACGAAAATTGATTCAATCGAATGATATACTAAGTTCACGGATGAGGACCTGACTATCAGAGAGTATTGACATTCTACATCCTGTGTACTTCGTATTAAAGTTCATCAGTCAATAGTGTAAACCTTCATTGGAAAATATTTACGAGTTTCCCTAAGGCTAGTTTTAAGCACGAACACCCACGATCTTGAACCACTACCAGTTTTTGTAGCAGTACGGTCCCTCTTCCTAAATAGTAAATATACAATTATTGCGCAAAACGGGGGATAAGTGTATACAATTATTGCGCAAAACAATTCAAAACCGACTGCATAAAGAATTGTACAGAAAAATTGTTTTCATTTTTAACTCCAAAGAATTGATATTTCGACTTCAATATTCACGTTCTTATTCGTTGATTTGTTCCGAAGACTACAAGATGGCATTTAAACTTCACATTGGCTGTCTATAAAATATCAGCATGTCTGTCTATGTCCACCAACATGTTGGATAATCCGATCTTACGAAACGTTCTTGCGACATGAAATTTTTATTTTTGAATATGGATTCTTTTTTCGGAGAAGGCTTTAAACAAGTGAATTACGTACGAGGTAGATTCAGCAACTCGCTGACTTTTTGAATGAAAAACACAGATTTTGGATATAAAATCTACAAATTCTTGTATACCGTTGGAAGAATAAAATTTGAAGGAGCCATAAAAATGAATTTATTTGTGGGATGATATGGTGCTAAAATCATAGAATATAATGGATTTAGGCATGGATTTTTGATTTTTCTTTTCATATAATTGAAACTATTCAGTTATCAATTGCTGCCGAACACTAAACGGCGAAACTTTTGACAGGTATCAACTAACTGGCGGTATGTTGAAATGTTAATAATTCAAAAGACTCGAATTTATTGATCAACCTTCGTATTTCCTCAGTAGGTTTGCACCAGAGATCAGCAATGAATCGTTTTTTTTTTTTTTTTTGTTAATCGTAAGCACTCATGAATATAAGTGAGTTAAATATATGAGTACAATGTTGACCTCAAACTCATACCATGTGAAATATGTTTGATTCATAAGACCACTCATTTACATTCATAACTTTAGAAAAATACGTATAATACGAATGACTCGAATTATTCATCAAAATTTACAGTCTTAGTTGTTGTTGCATTTACAAAAAAAAAAAAAAAAGACATAAGCAAAAACGACAAAGCAGCAAGCAGAGCAAATACAGAAACTTTTAGTGTGTGTTCGTACGCGATTCATACTTATTTTGTGATTCGTGTATATGTTGAGTTATGGCGAGTCGAAATCAACAACATCATACGTGTTGTTAAGTATGAATATAATGTGTACTTCAAACTTTGAATATGAGTAGAGGTTCCATGATATTAAAATAAGTATGAATGCGTATAAGTATCAGAAATTATGAGTATAATTTGATTCTACTCGTCTTTTTGAATACTCATTGCTGACCTCTAGTTTGCACTCAATATGTGTGATCAATTTATTTAAAAAAAATTTCGAAAACAGCAATTTCTCTTGAAACAAGCCATGTCTTATACTTCGTAGAAGACCACAGATGGACTGGGACAATGGATACAAAATAATATGTCTGGACAAGCTGAATCATGCAGTTAGGAGACACCCTATGCTGGCTCAAGTTAGACAACAGACTGATGGAATTACCCGGAGGGAACTTCCACAGCACAGATGTAGTCAAGACCTTTCTGTGAAGTAGGAAGACGTATGTGGAAAAAATTACTGTAAAAGAAAAGACAAAAAGAGAGGTGCATACGTCCCTCAAACCCGATGAATTTAAGACAATTTAACTTGTGCTTGAAGTCGCCGTAGTCTAGTACGTAGTGTGTTGGCTTATTAGACGTGCGACCTCGTTCAAACCCCAGGTCAGACATCAAAACGAAAACATGAAAAAATATTTCTTCGGCGACTTCCTCTCAGCAGATTTCTGGCAAAAGCTCTGAGAGTAAATAAAATTAACATGAAATTGCCATGAAAAGTTTCTCAAAAATCTGTCGTTCGGAATCGACTTTAAACTGTAGGTCCCGCCACTCATGTGTAAAATTAACACACACAACACCAGTGGTGTGAGAAGCTAGGCCGTAATTCTGTCTGAAGGGTTGCAATGACCAATTATGTATGTATGTATGTTAACTTGTGCTAGAAAACACAGTGGAACAGTGGAAAGATATTTGACAACTTGTTGGCACTATACAGGCCTGCCGACCTGACCTTGTAAACCCAAACAAAGTTTGTTTAGAATAAGAAGGATAACGAAGCATCAGGGCGATAATCAAATACTAAAAAGGAAGCTGTTCTTACTCACATCGAATAGCATCCTTATTTTCGTCAGTATAGCAAGAGTGAAGGAGACATTAGAGACCCTATATACATACATATATTGAGGGCAACACTATAGTAAAAATAGTATACTGGAGTTTATATAAAGGATCAAAGTATCTGGTATTTACACTCAATTACTTGGGTTTTGAAAGGTTCATAGTAAAACCAATCTTTTCGCAATCTGTAATATAGTTCATGTACAAGTACATACTTGATTTGTATGGATATTTTATTTGATATCGTAATATCTGAGAGTGAAAAGAACTTCATCACCAAATTCTTCTCGAAATTGGCCATCCATCATCCATATTCGTTAACGGGGAAACTTTTCAACTAAAAAATAAAACTTCAAGTAGAAAATATTTCACAGCTCAAAGCCTTACCAGACCAGAGATCTAGAAACCATTAAATGGTCGACGCGCTACAATATATTGTTACGTTTTTTTCCTTTTAAATGTGCGTTCAGTTTTAATTAAAATTCTTTATTATTCGTACAATTCTGTGTGCCACTGTTCACAACTTGATGTAAACAACAACAATTGCGTTTCTTTGCTATTTCTCTGCTTATACCCTTTGCATAAACAATAACAATTACTAGGCAATTATTCGTCAGATCTCTGTAACGGAGATCTTCAAACCACGATTACTCTTTTCAAACGCACCGCGTTTTCACACAAGACTGACTGAACTTCACTAACTCCGTCGCCTGTTTTGCCTTGCCTTTTATATGGCAAAGTATACAGTCTAATGAATGTTCTTGAAGGTGAGCGTTCATGACTTCGCCTTCTCAAAATCTCTATAAATGCAAACATCTGTGTTTACATTATTGTAGTGTTGTTGTTATATTTTTGCTTACTTGTTTACCATTTTTTATATTGGTGTTTGTTGTTATATTAAGCAGTGTACCATAATTTGTAAACAGGATTGTTTACTGCATTGTTTTGTTTTTGTAGCTTTTATTTATAATTTTATTGTTAAGCGATGTAGAAGCAAAACACCCGTTTGTAGATTTTTCATTTTCGTAACAATATATTTTCTTTACTTCTACAAGGAAAATAAGGCCGTTTTCATTCTATTCTACCTATCTCTAACGAATTCTTTACACAGAGCTGATGAGACCTGCCTTCGGTATTTTTGTTTATTCCCATTACTTTGCTTGACTATCTTCAGACGAACCTGTCCTATAACTTCCTGAAAACGTATCATCTTGCCTTACCTATCCCAGAGGCTATTGAAGAATCAGTTGCAGAGTGTAGTAGCAGCGTGTAGTAGATACATCGCTAAGACCATACTTTTGTACACACCTTTCACATTTGTGTTTAACCCTGACCTTTTAACATTTAAGTCAATTATGCATCTGGTCACCTTAGTGACAACCTTCCCTTTGGCATTTTTAACTGTTTGTTCGTTTGTTTGTTTTTGTTTGGGGTTTAAATCCGTCTTAAGCTTTGGCGTTATTCTGTTTCTGTTCACAATTGTTTCTGCATTTCGTTCATTTTTTTATTATATTTTTTTTATTTCTTTACGCCATAGTTATTTGTTGTATTTTTTCGTTGTTGTTGTAGTTGTTGTTGTTATTTAATCTCAACAACATTGTTGTACATAAGCGAACAAAGATTTCTTCACTCTGCTTAAATTATACTCACGGTAATCATATGCAATATGTTGAGTATACTTGCAATGATACATGCACACACGCGTGTATATACAAACATATGGTAGCAAATAAAGTGCAGAGAGAGAGAGGGTGCCGTATGAGTAACAGTAAAAAGTACGTACCATTTGACATTTTACATGTTGATGCTGTTATTCTAGTGGGCTGTTTAACATGAGTTCTTCGCTTTGTTTTTTCTTTCTTTTTTTTCACTCACTGTTTGACTTGTTGTTTTTACTAAAGAATCAACACCAGCATGCTGCAACCGTTACTCGCTCACAGCATTACATTCGGGAAAGGAAGAGGAGGTGGAGGAGGAGGTATACAGTGTTTAGTTGCATGTCTCTATAAGTGTGATTGAATATGTTGTACTTATTATTGCATATCAATAGCATCAAATACCAAAAGCAAATATTATACACACATTCATTCATACATTAATTCATGCAAGTAACCAAACAGTCAGTCAACCAACCAACCAACCAGCCAACCAACCAACCAACCAGCCAGCCAACCAAGCAGGCATTCATCCATTCATTCTTTCAGTCATTCATTTATTCAAGCAGCCATTTATCCATCCATCTATCCATCCAGCTGTCCATAACGCTTTTGTTTTACTCTCTCTATCCAGTGTTGTAGGTGGTGCTGGTGTCATTGTAGGTAGTGTTGGTGTCGGTGTTAGTAGTGCTGGTGCTGGTGTTGGTGTTGATAATATTAATGTTTTTCCCCTTAACGTTTCTTTTGTAGCTATTGTTGCTGCTGTTGTTGGTTGCTTCGGCTGTTGATATGAATGAATACTGCTGTTGCTGCTGCCGCTGACGATGATGATTTTATAAATTTCGAACTGGCTGGCTCTCTTTGACTATTTATGGTCGATTGGTTGTATGGATGAATGGTTTGTTGGTTATTTGTAAATATACACATATATACATACATACACACATACATATATGTATGCATGTGTATGATGTGTGTATTTCTCGGAGAATGTTTGTTTTCGTATCAGTGTATGCATGCGGTTTGGCTTGATTCAATGTTTAATGGTTGATTTATACTTCGTCATTGAGTGCTCCTCCAATGTATTTTCAAGTGTGTGTTCATGTGTATGGATGTATAGTATGTATGCATGTACACACTATCCCTCTGTGTGTGTATGTGTTGATTTCATTTACTGATAGAGTCAGGCGAAAATTGTGTTTGTAATGCTGTTTTGCAAGGACAAATTCCGTAATTAGTCCTAATTGAATATGGCCTATTTTTTGTGTCATCGTTTACTCAGTAATTTTGTCTTACAACTTAAGCAACAAACGAACAAAAAATCCAACCCAATAAGTGCGCAAAAAAACACACACAACTGAACGGCGTAAAAGTAAATGGACGACAAGAAAAAAAAAAGAAGAGAGAACTCTTCATAAAACATTTTACACATACATAAATTTGTTGGTTCAATTTCTTTATGCAATGCTTTCTCTTTTTTTTGTTTTTCTTCTCTGTCGGTCGCTGGCCTATTCAGCAAGCAGTGAGGTGTATTTAAATAGTAATTCTACTTTGTAAACAGCCTTAAGATATGCTTCAAAGATATTTAAACAACAATACCAGTAAAGTTTTAGAACAGGGTGGTTCAAAATATGATTGTATACCAAGAATAACAGGAATGTGTGGAATGGTTAGGTGAGGTTTAGAAATATCCTCACTTGGAGACCATAAGAGGGGATTAAACCAAAATGAATTGCTGCTAACCAATAACTAGAAACTAAAATCTAAAGGAAAGGGAGGGAGAGACAGAAACAAAGCGAAGTTAATTATGAAGAGAGGGCAACAGAGGCATCATACTGGCCACCTTCTACCAGAGATCAAACCCTTATTATTACAACTGCTATTAGAGACCATTCTCGTGGCGACCTGCTTTAGTACTGCTAGTACACAAGTTATTTTACTCCCCTTACACTTTATAGGGTACTCCTATATGCTTCCTTCGAGCCTATTATGCTCACAAACTTAGGGGTACTGCTCAGTGTCAACAATGACAGTTCTCTGACTAGCATCTGATATGCACTCAAGTGTTTTTTCCCAGGATGCATTAATACCCCATAGGTTCCACCCCAATACCCCTTAGTAGTCGCCGTAATCTAGTAGGTAGTGTGTTCGCTTATTGGAAGTAAAAGCCCGAGTTCGTGCCCCAGGCCAGACATCAAAACGAAATATGAAAAAAAAATTTTTTTTCTTCGGCGACTTCCTCTCAGCAGATTTCTGGCTAAAACTCTGAGAGTAAATAAACCTGCCATGAAAAAAGTTTCTTAAAATCTGTCGTTAGGAGTCGACGTTAAACTGTAGGTCCCGTCACTCATGTATTAAATTAAGGCACACAACATGATAGGTGTGAGAAGGCCGTAATCCTAACTGAATTGTTGTAATGGCCAAATATGTATGTATGTATGTAGGTTCCAAGAATGTGTTACGATGATTCATTTTTATCATAAAAGAATCTACATGTTGGACTAGAAACGAACCGAATTGTGAAGAATTGTAGTCTGAGTCTACAGTGCCCTTTCAAAAGATGCACGACTTCGATCTCCTTTTATTGGATTTTCCGAACAAAAGTTTAGATTGCCTTAAACTCACGTAGTTTCAAAAGGGTTGTTTGCTTCTCTTTGCCTTCAATTTTGTTGGGCATACATTTCTTAACATCGAGAATTCCCAGATGACCTGGGACCCTGCAAGGGGTATTTGGTCTACCTAGCGGATATATCTTCTCCAGACAATCCCACACTATGTTCGATTTATATTCATAAGATTGGAGTTCTCAAATAACGGCCTGACTGTCAGATAGTATTGCTATGTATGTATGTCTTCGACTGAGCACATCTTTCAATGGGTTCGGAATATTTCATTTAAAGTCACTAAAAAATTGGAAACCCCTGGACTTAGGATCCGTAGTCTATAACTTTGGACATCAGAGCAATGTTTCTACATATTTTGCAGAAAGAAAGAATAAAGAACATACCGGTTCTTGCTCCGTCAAAAAACCGATCAAGATTCCCTGTACAGTTTAACTTATTTCGTTTCTCAAACCTGGTGTATAAAAGCTTAGGATCGTCGCTACTCCGTCAAAACGAGCACACATCCCGTCTTATTTCCTGCTCAATCAGTCCAAAGAAGTGTCCCAAGGGAGGACTAAACAACTCAATCCTCAGATATGAGCCCTACGTAGTATCCTTCTTTTGCCGCCGTCAAAAAAAATCTGTGAATATTTTAATAGATTCCTTGTCCAGTTTCAGTAACTCTTTTTCTTTCTAAAACTGTCCAACCTGCGCTATAAATGCTAAGAGTCGTGATCTCCGCTACTCTGCCTTAAAGGTATCTATCTTATTACCGGATCAATAAATTCGAAGAACTATTTCAAGGAATGTTTAAACGATTTTTTCATCAGCCCTACGCAGCATTCTTTTTTTGCTAGCTTATCTACAGACTCGATATTTCATAACTAACAATACGTTGGATCGAAAAACATTATCACTCTGTTCCTGTTCAGAAGCGTAGTGGGGGCTTCCTTTCAACAGACTGCAAACCAATGTCAAGCTAACATAATGGTCACTCTGTGCCTTCCAGGTAGCCTATTACACACATAGATAACCACCGTTAAACTCAAAGTTATTCATTCTCAGATCAGCTGCTTTGCTTTGGTGATCGCAAATGTCTCAGCCTGAAGTATGTGGAATTCATCATGTGGGGAGCCTGTAGGACAGCTTATAGACAAAGTAGACACCTGTCCCAGTGCTAGTCTCATCCTTTCTCGATAGCCTAATTCAAATCTTCATTGGATCCAGAGATCAGTAATAAGTTTTCAAAAAGACGAGTAGAATCGAATCATACTCATGATTTATGATACTTATACGCATTCGTACTTATTTTACTTTTATTGAAGTACTCATCGTACTCATACCTAGCGCCACGTATGATGTTATTGATTTCGACTCAGCATTGCTCAATATTGTTACGTTTTTCCCTTTTTAAAGACGTTTAGATTATGAGTTCGTTGATTGCAAACCAAAATAAAAACGAATATGTGTTTCGTTTCGATTAAACCCTTTATTATTCACACTACTTTTGTGTGCCACCGTATACAACTTCACGATACAACAACACCTTGCTAGTTCGTTATTCTTCTCTGCTTACAAGCTTTTTGCAAGCAATAACACTTGTACGTTATATCTGTGACTGACTGCTTACTTCGAACGCAAAGTCTCTTCACACAAGACTGACCGAATTCTTATTGACTCCTCGCTTGCCTTGTAGTGCCCGTTTTATATACGCACGTAATCAGTATGATGAATGTTCTCGATGTGGAATGTTCGCGTTTTCGTTTTCTCGGGAGTTCTATTGCGACTTCATTGTTGCATTTGCTTACTTGTCTATAGCTTTTTTCTCTAATACTTGTTGTTGTGGGTTTACATGTAACGTGTTCGATGTATTTGTTAGTGTGTATCCGTGTCGTGTGTATTGTATACACATACTCATACTCATGGTCTTTGTTTTTGTAGCTTTTGCTTATTGTTTATGTTAAACGATGTTTTCTTGTGAAACGATACTAGGTCGTTTCCATATGCGTAACAAACACGAATCACAAAATAAGTATAATTCACGTACGAACACTAAAATACTCATTAGAAGGTTGTGTGTGTTTGCTCTGCTTACTGCTCTGTCATTTTTGCTTATGTGTCTTCTTTCTTTTTTTTTTTGTAAATGCAACAGCAACTACGACTGTAAACTTAGGTGAATGATTCGAGTCACTCGTATTATAAGTATTTTTCTAAAGTTATGAATCTAAATGCCTAGACTTATGAATCAAACATATTTCAAATGGTATGAGTTTGATGTCAACATTGTAAGCCTATTCATTGCAACCTGTACTTATAAATCAACGTTGTAGTAAGTATGAATTAATCAGAGTACATTGTAAATTTCAATATTGTTGACTCACTGATATTCAAAATTTCATTAGTGCTTATGAGTAGCGAAAAAACGATTCATTTCTCATCTCTGATGTGGAATTCATCAGAGAACCTGTAGGGTATCTTATAGGCAAAGTAGACAGCTGTCTCAGTATTAGTCTCATTCTTTCTCGATAGCCTAATGGAATAATTCCACTCATATTTGATACCAAATCGATCTCTCATACCCAACACTGTTCTGTGTTGCTGCTAATCATTTAAGCTTGACTGTAATTGAATGATAATGGAATAAAGAGAAGAAAAAAACAGAAAAACTTTAGCATTTAATGTGGCATTTAGTTGGTTAATTGTTAATTTATTTTAATCGTTCAACTTTGTTGCTTTTTTTTCACTTTTTGTTGGTTTGCTTTTATTCAGTTTTTTCTTTGTTGTTCTTATTTTTTTTTTATTGTTGTTGTTTTTGTTGCTGTTGTATTTTAACATTAATGAACGGCATATCCTTAAGGCTCAATAGAATCTGAATTAAAGCAAAATAATGCAAAATTGTTTGGCGAAAAAATTTCATTCAAGTGGCTTCAATTCAAGAGACAAACTTTTCTACCACCTCCGACCAGAGTCCACAGGCTGTCATTAAATGAATTTTTTATGTAAATCATTAACGGGACTTTTATTCTTTATATTATAATTAAGTTGTTTTTGTTGGCTGTGTTGTTTTTGTTGCTGTTTTCGCTTTTATTGTATGTTATTGTAGGTTTTGTAGAGGCATTCGTACTCAATTAATGCTAATTACTTTACCACACTATCGTTTACTGTTCATTATAGAATGAAACACACACACACATACATTTCTATTTAAGTTGAAATTTGTTTTTTTTGTTTTTATTAAAAAAACTGAAATTTTCAAAAACAAAAACAAAAACAAGAGAAAAAAATAAAAAAAAGAGAGAAGTACTGTGATGCTGTGATGATGATGATGCAATTACCTTTGGGATAACGAAAAACCGCATTATTCAATTCAATTGTGACCACATTTAGATAGACAAACAAGAATCATTTTATATGTGAGTTTAATGCACAGACAGACAGACACATAGACAGACGAAAGCAGCATGCTGCATGCACCAATCATTGATGCCGCAGTCAAATGAACACACGAATGCCCGGCTCAATAAAAGCATGGACCAATGGATCGATGGATTACCAATGGCGGCCACGATACGTTGATTGTATAATTCATGTGAAAGCATTTCGGAAAAATAGAAATTAAAACATTGAATAATTGCATCACTGAATTGTATTAAATTTGTAATTATTTTCACCCTACACTCGGAATAGGTACAAGGTTCAATGAATTGGTTAAATAAAGAGGAGGAGAGATCCTTCGTAGTCTGTATTGCATTATTGCAGCCCTTCAGTCTGGATGACTACCCATTTTCTCAGACCTCTTATGTTGTGTCTGTTAATTTTATACGTGAGTGGCGGGACCTACAGTATAAAGTCGACTCCGAATGACAGATTATTTGAGGAACTTTTCATGACAATTTTATTAACTTTCAGAGCTTTTGCCAGAAATCTGCTGAGAGGCAGTCGCCGAACAAATATTTTTTCATATTTCGTTTCATAGAAATTGTCAGAACTGGGACTTGAATCATGGCTTCACGTCTAATAAGCCAACACACTACCTACTTGACTAAGGTCGATCCTTTCTATGATGAAAGCATAATGGCAAGCATAGGCTCGGTTAGTAAATAAGTAGAAAGATATGATAGAAGAGGGAATTCATTATCGATATACTACTTAGTCATCACGTCAATAAGAGTCGACTCAACCAGGGCATGCCCACAGAGTGGTGTCCTTTCATCACAAATGTGGAGAATGGTAGTGAGTGAACTCCTTACAAAACTATCTGAGGCAGATATTGACTGTTAACGACTTGCAGATGAAACAGTTTAGAAAAATTTAAAGAGACTATCTTTAACGTCATTCAAGGAAGTCTTGAGGTATGAGGACAAACCCGGACAAGACCACAATAGTACAATTTACAAACATCCCAAATGGAAGAATATTCCACTTCTTTGTGGGATAATATCACAGAAAATGGACTGAAAATACCTTGAAATATTTGTGAACAGTAAATTGACATGAACGGTTCATTAAGAGAGTATTTTAACAATGGCCAAACATGTCATAACAGTAAGCAGAAAGCTTGCAGAGAAATCGTGGTGATTCAATGCAGGAATTATGCACCGGATTTATATCATGATGGTTAGATCAATATTGCCCTAATAAGCAACAGAACAAATTTAACAAGATACAGCAGCTAGTGTCTAGTAGTGAAGGCCATAAGGCTGGAGTCCATGGTTAGGTTGATGGCAGACAAGTGTAACATGAAATTCGTTAGGAGATTTCATGATTTAATAAATCGAATGGCTGATAGCTTCCCCCTTAATTGTTCCCTGACCAGAATCAATGGAACCAAATAACTTTGCAACGAGATTTAGTAGCAAAAATTAATGGAACAATCTGGAAGCTGCACACTCTTTCAAAACTGAGGCTATTTTGTGGTACACAAATGGGTCAAGAGCAGATCTTAGGACAGAAATAAGAGTTTCGGGTTCCACAATGAAGTATTCCGAGCCCATGGGTAATCTTGCGGGTATCTTGTAAGCGAACGTCTACAACATCGAAAAATGTGATCAATTCAAGTTGGATAGGAGGTACAAAGGCAGGACATGGCAATACTATCTGATAGTCAGCCCACCCTTTGAGCACTTGGTTCGACTTAATCTGATAAAATTGAAGAGATTATGGGATTTCCTGGGGAAGCTAAGTCCGCTAGGTAGGGATAATAAGGTTATCCTCCAAAATTAAGTGGAATCCATTTTAAATAAAATGTTACGTACCACAGCCTAATGGATTTGTCCAGTTTCGCAAATATGATGGTAAGTTGATATGCATCATATCCCCGGCAAATTCGTTTCCCCATGAACAGGAGGCGATAGTCGGTGAGGGCATACTCATATTGTACTATTGCCCCAATTGGATGGATCTAGGAAAATAAGTTGAGGGCGGCACTTTGATGTCGCTGTACGTTACATATAAATATATCTATGTACGTCGTACATACGATCAGCAAAAACATTCCACATATGGAGAGTTCGGATGAAGAAAAAATTTCCTCTACAATGCATTGTGCATTCCAGTGCACAATCGACTCTACAACAAAGGCAAGGGATCAAGTCCCTTTATTGTGGTAGGAACAAAGTCCATTGTAATAGAAATAGAACAGAGAAATACAAGCCACATTGCCACTCTGTTCTAATGAATCAATAAAGCGGATACTCTGCGATGATTACTCAGCACCCTCTCCTATACGAAGTTAAGAAACCTCGCAATAGACTTCGTGGCACTGGCACATAGTCATACTTGAGAGTCGTATTAAATTTTCGGGCAGATATATGAAGTAGAAATAGTATTGAGATCGGATGGAGTGAAGTATTCCTTGCTGTGTCTTGAAAACTCGAAGCACTTGTACAGATCTTTTGAGAATTAAAAATATATACTGCTTCCAGCGGACATTGCGTTAAATGCCAATGTCCAAAACATCCAAAGCTTCTAATTTTTCGATAAATTTTTCCAATTTCGAACATTAAAGTCAACCCTACACACACGATTTCATTCCGAGATTTTTTCCATGAGAAGCGGATCCTACAGTTTATTTCGAACGACAGATTTGATAAGCTTATCAAGGCAATTTTATTTGCTCTCAGAGCTTTTGCTAGAAGATTGCTGACAAAACGTCGACAAAAGAAATATTTTTTTAAAACTTCGTTTTGTTCGAGATGTCTGTACTCGAGTTTGAATAATGGGCTCTCGTCTAGGAAGCCAATACATTACCTACTAGATTATGACGACTTCTAGACTATATCTGTGTTTAGTTTTATTTAAAATTCTTTATTATTCGCACAATTCTGTGTGCCACTGTTCACAACTTTATGTATACAACAACAATTGCTTTGTTTGTTATTCCTTTGTTTATACCCTGTTTATAAACAATAATAGTTACTAGACAATTGTTTGACTAATCTTTGTAACGGAGATCTTCAAACAGCGATTACTGTGTCTTCAAAAACACTGCGTCTTCACACAAGACTGACTGAACTTTTACTAACTCCCTTGCCTGCTTTGCTTTGCCTTTTATGTGGCAGGGTAAACAGTCTGATGAATGTTCGTGAAGGCAAATGTTCGTGGCTTCGCCTTCTCAAAATCTTTAAAAATTTAAACATCATTATTTCATTATGTTGTTTGTGTATTTTGTTTACAATTATTCTTGGAGTGTTTGTTGTTGTATTTTTGTTTACTTATTTCCCATTTTTTTGTGCTGGTGTTTGTTGTTGTATTTTTGTTTACATATAATTTTAATGTTAAGCAATGTAAACGCAAAACACCATTATCTAGATTCTTCATTTGCGTAACAATACTATGCGGATTGCAATTACTATTTATTAGAGAAATTATTAGAATCTATTTATGTTATCATAGCCCAAAAACGTATCAATTAATTTCGGCACAATCTAATGTCCACCCTTACCATTCATTTAAGGTAATACAAATTTTGTCGAATTAAATATAATGTTTTATTTTATACATTACATTACAATACATATATTGATATATTTATACAATTTTATTTTATTGTTGGCTTCTTTTTTCAATAATA
The DNA here is from genome assembly GCA_930367235.1 of Sarcophaga rosellei. Taxonomy (NCBI): domain Eukaryota; kingdom Metazoa; phylum Arthropoda; class Insecta; order Diptera; family Sarcophagidae; genus Sarcophaga; species Sarcophaga rosellei. Next base: position 70,835,274 of record OV884019.1, read on the forward strand.
AAATTGCGGAATATTAAAATTCATATGTCAGACCATAAATATTTTGATTGGTAGCCAAAGAGTGTGGCAGGCGTCATGTGGCTATGGTTTCAATTACAAACGAATTTGTAAAAATTCATAAACATTTTTGAATATTTTAAACAGTTTAAGAAAAAAAGGTAATTTACCAAACAAAATACATACAATTCATAAATCTATGTATATGTACATAGTACTGTATGGACACACTGAATGGATGGATGGATGGATGGATGGAACTGTATTAGTAGCCTGTTTTAATTGTAAATATTTGAGTGAATTTTTCGACACTGAAAACTTTCATTGCATGCTCAACTGGTTAACAGGAAAAAAAAGAAAAACCGGATAGTTCCGTTGTAATTGGTGGAGTATTTAAAATCAAAATTAAAATATTTTTCGAATGCTGTTATAAATGAAATAAATTTTGCAAATGACTGAGGCATGAAAAGCTAAAAATGAAAAATGATTTGAATTTTAATGCCATTTTACGGTTCAGGCAAGTATTTTTTGCCTTTATGAGTTTTAAATTTTAGACATTTAAACACTGTTTGAAACAATTTAAAATTTTTACACCTTAGAATAGCAGGCATCACCATCATAGCCAAAGTTTATACAGCCCCAAAACTTTTCACAAAATAAAACACAGCAAAAAAATTTAACACAAAATTGTCTATTCATTGTGACAGTTTAGAAAAAAAAAGAACTAAAACTGAACTTTATCTTGAAACCATTTATCATAAACAGTCTTTAAGCCACTGCCACAAGCACTAGCACTCGCACCCAAGATTCAAGGTCATTGCTACAACCTCAACTCGACAGAAGCGTTTAACATTGTCTAACCCAAAGTGACCCCCATCGGCACCATTTAATTTTCTTTAATTTCATTACTAACCATCTCATCCCCCTATGAAAACTATAACAAAACTAAGTTTAGCTTATGCCCAGAGCATAGCACAACATTTCTCGAACATTATTATCACGACCATTACCATTACCATTGCCATTCCATTTGATTTCCTTTGTTTTATTCCTTTACATTAGAAAAATAATAGATAAGCTTTTATTATGAGTTTTTTTTATGGGTGTGTGTGTGTGTGTGGCATCATAAAAATGACAAAAATAATCCAAAAATCGAGCAGCAGGGCCAGTGTTTTGCTAATTTATTTATCAGAATGCAATTGAAATTGTAATTCAATACAATCGTATCGTATCGTAACGAAAACGAAACGAAATGAACTGAAATAAAATAATTTTTCTATCAAAAATTTGTTCATATCGCTGCGATTGGTTGGTCATTAGTTGGCGTTAATCATTGATTTTGTGGAAACCAACAAATTTATGGCCTCTCATTCATATTCTTTTTTTCTTTTTTTTTGTTCTTTTTTTAATACAATTTTATGGCCGGTTTAAAGCTTTATCCATTTTTAGAGCCGTATAATAAATTATGACTGCGCCGCACTAAATATCGCAGAGAGAGAGAGAGAGAGAGAGAGAGAGAGAGGGATCACATAAATATTGTCGCCAAAATAAAATACAAAAATAAAATAAAATACAATCAAAATAATAATCATAATCACAATTATATTGTTGTTGTTGCTATCAAATATTTACTACACACATGAATTTATTGCAAGAAAACAATAGAGAGAGAGAGAGAGAGAGTTAGGGAGAGAGAGCAAGGAAATTTTTTGCTAAAGTATTTAAAGTAATTGTAATTCCGAAAAGTCAAATACAAAGGCGCTGTAGTCTAGTAGGTAGTGTATTGGCTTATTAGGCGATATTCCGTGGTTGAGCAATGAATCGTTTTTAAGCTAATCATACGAACTCATGAAATTTAGAATATAAGTGAGTCAACAATATTAAATTCAACTACTCTGATTCATTCGTACTCACTACTCATTACAACGTTGTACTCATGTTGACATCAAACTCATAACATTCGAAATATGTTTGATTCATAAGCCTACTCATTCAAATTCATAACTTTAGAAAAAAAACTTATAATACTCTAAAGACTCGAATCATGCACCAAAATTTACCGTCTTAGTTGTTATTGCATTTACAAAAAAAGACAGACACATAAGCAAAAAAGACAGAGCAGCAAGCACAGCAAGCGCACAACCTTCTGGTCAGTATTTTAGTGTTCGTACTCGATTCATACATATTTTGTGATGCTTGCATATATTGAGTTATGGAGAGTCGAAATCATGTTGTTAAGTATGAATACGATGAGTAGTTCAAACTTTGAATATGAGTAGGTGTTCCATGATATTAAAATAAGTATGAATGCATATAAGTATTAGAAATTATTAGTACGATTCGATTATACTTATCTATTTGATTACCCATTGCTGATCTCTGGTTTAAACCCCCAGGTCAGTCATCTCCAACAAAACAAAATACATACGAAAAAATATTCCTTTCGCAAGACTCTATTTCGCAAAAACTCTGAGTGTGAATAAAATTGCCATAAACAAGCTTCTCAAGAGTCATTCGTTCGGAGTCGACTTTAAACTGTAGGTTCCACCATTTATGTATAAAATTAACACACACAAAATTAACACACACAGTGGTGTGAGAAGCTAAGTCATAACCCACTTGACCACGACTGTCGATAACGAAATCTCCATCGAAGTTTTCTCAATAATTTCTCGGGTAAAACATTCGAAAACGGCTATCGAATTCGACAAGAGAATGTGCTCCTAGAGCTCACCTGTCGTTCAGTTTGTGGCAGCAAATCTTTCGATTTCGAAGTTTCGTTTACAATATCATTAGCCATTATTTCGCAATATTAATTATGAATTAAAAGAAACATCTCTTAAGTTTCAATCTCGTTATTGAGAAAAGTTTATAAAATGTTTTTAATCAACATTGCAACCGTGTTCGTAAATGATACCTTTAACGATATCGAGATACTTTTGCTAGAGATACTGTTATCAGCTTACATTCGACATTGCTAAAAATTCGTTGGTAATGCGATAGCAATACTTCGAGGATGAATATTTTGTTTCAATCCCATTTTATTCCCATAAAAATTGCTATTTCTAGTAATATTTAAAAAAACAAAAAATTTTATTTCATATTCATTAAATTTAAAAAAAATATCTTACTTATAATAAAAAATATACATATTGATTAAAATTTAAAAGTAAAAATATAATTTACATACATTAAATTGTAAGTAAATGTTATAATAAAAGAGTAAAATAATCAATAGATAAATTTTATAATTTTTATTTATAAATAATTAAAAATTAAGGTGGCTGCTGCTCGTTGTCATGTTTTGTTCTTTTTGGAAGCATATTTCGAACATTTTGTCAGCCTGTCATGGGCGTATTGGAAATGCTTTTGTGTGATTTTATAAAAATCCTAATCTTCAAGGGCAAATTTGTTCTTAAAAGCATCTAATTAAATAATTCAAAAAATATTTATATATTAATATTTATATATTAATCAATTTAAGTTTAGACTTACGTCGAATAGCCAAAGTCACACGGCATCCTCGAATGCATTGTTTAGTACTTGTTCCTCTCCATGAAAATTGCTCCGCAAGGCTGTCGGACAACATCTTTTTCCAGCAGCTACGAATAAATTTGTCAAAAGACTTTTCTGAAGAATAAGAGAGTTCTTTAACCTTAAAGAAAAAAAATAATTATTGAAAATAAATAGTACATAAATATGTGTTAACGTACAAATTGTTTAAAAGTATCTTCGTTTTCTATCTTGTTTGTAAATTCATTGTACTGCTGAAAAGAATCGAAGGGTCGCGGTGGAACAACATATTCATTACAGCATACATCCCCATACACTTTTGTTTTAACTGTTGAAACCTCGCTTCTAATGGAAATTACTTCGACAGTCAGGCGGTCAACTTTTGAATTCAAAACTGCAATATGTCCTTCTAATTTGTGCAACAGATTTAATATTTCTAAAAGAAATGAAAGAATAAGTTTTATATATTTGTATATATAAAAAATATGTATGTATATATTATTATTCCAAAAAATATACCTGTTACTTGACTGCTATTGTTGTTAGTCGTCGGTGGCACCGTGTAAGAGAATTGTGTGTTGCTGCTGGTCGTCTGTGGCTCTGAGTATCCATCTGTCCTGATTATCATTCTGTCCATCTTCTTACCGTTTAATTAATTTATTTGCACTTTTAATGTCTATATTTATTCACTAATTTATTTTTTCACACTTTTGATTTTGATTTAATCCGTTTACAATGAACTCCGACTTAAAACTAAAGAATTTGTTGTTTTCTGTTTTCTTCTTTTGGTTGCACAAAAAAGGAACCGTTAGTTTACAGTTTTTTCATAAAAAAATCGCAATATTACTTTCGAGCCTTTGCAAACACACAATGTTTTTTTTACTTTCTAAGAATCAGGAAAAAAATTTGCTAAAAACAAGATCACAGTATCGTTAGCAAATGATTGGCGTCAATTTAGCGATTTTTTTTGAAAAACAAAGCTTCGAGAAATTTTAAAGCATAGATAATTTTTCGAACATTTGTGTTTCGAAATTTTAACGAAAAAAACGTATTATTGAGATATTATCGAGGATTCAAATATTTTTAAATTTTCGATGACTTCTCGAACATATTTCTTTCGAGATTTCTTCATTTTTGTGAATAATCTTTATTTTCGAAACTCAGGTCGGGTGGGAATCTTAACTGAAGGGTTGTAATAGTGAATTACGTATGTATGGAGTACGAAACCTACGTTGAAATCGGATATGGTATTTTTATTTCAAGCTAAAGATCCTCCTTTTGGATCTTCAACTAACTTTCATGGTAGCTTTATTTAAGCCGTAATTTATCGCATGACACTTATATTTTTTAGGTGCAAAAATATTCTGCCAGTCTACCGGTATTATTAACAAATAAAAATTTTTATTTGTAAAACAGTATTTGGACATCGTTTGCATTTCTCGGTTACATCCACAAGATTTTAAACTAATAGATCAAGCTACCATAACTTCGTATAAAGTATGCAACTTCAACGATTTTCACTCAAAAAGTAAAAAAGAAGTTCTGGAAGGCCTTCTGTTGTTCAATACCTCAATGATAATTTTGGTTTCTTATCGAAAGTAATTACTTTCTTCGCCACCACCATGCTCCGCTAACTGTTCGATGAAATTATTTTGCTATGTGGTCGGCCTAGAATTATTCGCACCTCTCCTAGCCTCTCTACGTGGTCATTTAAGTAGTTGTTTCCCAAATTCACCTTATTTGGAAAATAAGGATATTGTGCTCGAAGTGAAATGTCCACAGAACCTTTTGGACTGTTTTCACATCTTCGTTAGCTCGTTTAGCTTACGGATATAATCATTTGTTTATTCTATTACGATTCCCATTCCACTGAAATATCAGCATTAAATCTAGGGGAGCTATATTCGTAGATATGGTTGCATCCATTTCAATACCGCACATTTTATGTAGTAGTGAATTCTTGAATGTTCTCATTATGAACGATGTAAGAACAATATATCTAACAGACTTTGGATGGGTTGTATTTATATTTAAAACATTTCCTACTGTTTAGTTATTGTAATAAGTTTTCTATGCACCTTTATAGCACAAAAAAAAATTTAATCCGTTGTCGAAGTTTTCTACATTGGATATGTACAGTATTCCCCGTGTCAAATGTTGCAGACTTTATAGTCAAGAGTCCTATTGTAGCATGTGGATAGAATCAGGTCATTGACTCGCCCGAGACCTACACCAAACCAGATTAGTACAAAGGAACTTTACAACTTACAAAAGGCGAACTTTGGTGGACTATAGGTTTTTTTTTAATCAGGAATCAATTATTTGAGATTGCGTTGCCTCAATTAGTTACATCTACCGGATGGGACAGAGTACAACCTCTGCCTCGAAAAGAATGAAACCATAAGGAACATTCTGTGGAATTGCATTGCGCTGTTCAATTTTTTACGATTTTTGCCAATAAATTTGCCGTATCGTATTGGTTTCCAATGGCTTAGGAGTTGTTATTTTATGAACACATCTCAACGACATAACATATCCCCATAAAAAGAAATTCAGAAATGTTTAATCATGCGAATGAGGGAGCTAGTGAACAGGCCCAATTTATTTTAAGTAAATTTAGGGCCATTATTACAACTCGTCGTTACAGTTGGGGTTAGTTAAAGGTACCTTTAGCTAAAGGGAACTGGAAAGTTACCTTTAACTTATTTCAGTTATTACAACTTACAGATCAAATTTTTGCAAAAATATGGCAGTGCGGGAGCAATGTCGATAAAACTGCTCAATTTTACAAGTTTTTTTTAACGCAGTGGCAACCGCGATCTTTGTTTTTTTTTTTTGTTGTATGTGCTCATTTTGTTAAAATTTTGTTGCCATAATGAAAATTATATATAATATGGCAACTTCAAACATAAAGTAACCTTTAAATGTTAAAGGTAGGATGATCCTCCCTTTAGCTTACCGATAACTTCTATCTTATTGGGTACTCATAATAATGAAAAACAATTTATCTGTCCATTAAAATCTACTTTTAGTTAACGGCAAGTTGTAATAATGGCCCTTAGAGTGTGAAGTATAATTCTTTACGTTTATAAGCGGGGAATGCTGAAAAGCAGGATGCATATATCGAAATAGTTTCAGTACATTTTGAAGCAAAAATCAAGATTGCACAAGTTTCAGTGCTATTAAGCTGGGAGTTATTACATCCGGGATTTATATATTCGGAAAATATTGCATTCAATGTCCATGCAATTATCTTCCGGCTATTAGCTCTCCGTCTACCTGTTGATATCATCATTACTTTCTTAGGAAGTGAGTTCAGTAGTTCTGTCCTTACTAATCCAGTATTCTGATAGCATTCATTCAACTTTTTTAGTAACATTCTTACATTGGATCCGTTTTTTCAGAAGAGTTTACAGATATGTATGTGCATGCTGGATCTTAAATCGTCAAAAAAGTTTCCAAAGCTATCCCAAACAATTGCCAAAGATCATTCCAATTAATGGGACATGAGTAAACACAGTTACACATTCAGTGTATAATGGCAATCTCGCCGTAGTCTATTAGGTAGCGTGCTGGCTTATTAGACATAAAGCCACCGTCCAAAAAATATTTCTTTGGCGACTGCCTCTAAATAGATTTCTGACAAAAACTCTGAAAGTAAAAAACATTGCCATGAAAAGTTTCTCAAAAATTTGTCGTTCGGAGTCGACTTTAAACTGAAGGTCTGGCAACTACTGCATAAAATTAACGCACACAACATGAGTGGTGTGAGAAGTTGGGTTGTAATCCTGACTAAAGGGTTGTAATGACCAATTATGTATGTATGATGGCAATCTAACCCATATTCTGATTAGCCTACCGGGACTATATGTGCATTGTTTTAAAAAAAAATTTTCTTTCACCCATGAGCAAATAAAAAAATAATTATTTTTCAACCCGCTGAATTGTTGTTCGTTGTTTCTTTTTATAAAAAATATGAAAACTTCTAAACACCTACGGGTGTTTAGCCTAAAATTTTCTACCCCACTTAACCCCCCTCCTCCCCCCCCCCCCACATTTTATTACTGAATTTCCTAGGAAATGTATATAAAATAAATAAAAATAATAGAAAAGTAAATATTATGAATTAATTACTGCCTAAAACTTTCCCTCCTCCCCCCCCCCCCACATTTTATTACTGAATTTCCTAGGAAATGTATATAAAATAAATAAAAATAATAGAAAAGTAAATATTATGAATTAATTACTGCCTAAAACTTTAACACATTTGTGTGAAATTTCATTCATCTCTTGTTTTTTCGACAGACTATTACCTCCTTAGAGAAATCCAAAGCAGGCTTAAATGGTATTGGCCTGTTATTTTGATTAAGTTGGCTGATTGTATAGCAAATGGAAATGGAAATTTTAAATTTAATTTCCTTCAAATTTTAATAGAGTCTCGTGGAAAAATGTATGAATTCAATGTTTGTAACATTTTTCTGCGAAACCATAAAGAAAAAAATTAATGAAAGACTGTAATTTATGCCTTAAGCTCCAATGGACTGTCGTGTTTATTTAAATAATTTACAAACCAATTATTAAGTGGATTTAAAAAAAAAAAACGAAAAATTATTTTCTTAATGAACAAATCCCACCACATAATTATTTTGATTTCTAAGGGGGGAGCGGCAGATAAACATACAGGTAGTACTGTGAAAGTGGGCAACAGTATCGTAATTTAGTGGCTTCTTGTGCTCTCCACTATATTTCAAGAAGGTCTGCAAGCTTCCAGTGAAATACATAAACGGAGTACCGTTTGCATATATTCAGACTTGTATAGTTTAACGAGGGTTTACTGTATAATTAAATGTAGATTTTTATGGTCAACAATATCAACTGGAATCATAACAAATAATCGTCAGTATAAAGTCATGACGATGATGATGAATTTATTAATGGATTGACGTAAAGCTGCTCGCTGCCTCATTTTCTTTTTTGTTTTGGTTTGCTGAAGAATCCATGTGTAAAATTTAAATTAAAGTTTAAGTGTTAAAAGTAGACTCATTTATTATTGCAAGGAGGGGGGGGGGGTTGATTAAGAAGGGTGTTGGGATTAAAACGATAATGATATTGTGCATCACTATTATTAATATTTATGCGTGTTGCACAACTGCCACTGCGATGATTGTTATTGCGGCCACAAATGCACAAATTGTTGTATTGGCGATAATAAAGTTGCCACTACCACTGCCACTGTGTGCTGTGGATGACACATAAATGATTGGCAGGGGACATTAAGTGCAAGATTATAATACAATATTAATTTTAATTGTTTATCGATTATATGGTTATAATTGTATGTTGTGCACATAGTTACATACATACATACATACATATGTATGTTTTCATATCATAATAATAGCCACCACTTTGAAGAAATCAATTTTCATTTCACTTGCACTTGCACTCGCATTCAATTGCACATGCCACGTAGCACGCTTGCAAATGTACATGCACATGTAAATTTTCAATTATGCATTGGCCAATATAATGCAATGCGGCATTTGTAAGCATATGCATTCAATTTAAACTAATGCCGGCATCACCACCACCACCACCACCATCCTCATCACCACCACCACTACCGTCATCGCCATCAATAATTGCGTAAATTTCTGCTCTAAATACTACATACATCCTTATGAACGGACGGATAATGTTGTTTGTTGTAAATGTTAACGAAATTTTGCTTTGTCGCCGTTATTATTAAAGGATCATTAATGCAACATTAGGATTCTTATCTTCAAAATACCGCATTTATTGTGGTCAAATGTTAAACGTTGTTGAACACAGATTTCGGTCAAAGATAAGCATGGATTTATAGCCCGTTAATGAGTTGAAGCTGTGCGAAGCTTATTACTTTGATTTCAAATTGAATTGAGTGATAGAAAGTCTGTGACATTTTGAATGTACTGCATGATTTTGGTTAACAAATGATTTAATTTTTTAATATATGTATTGTTACGTTTTTACCTTTTTAAAAACGTTTAGAATATGAGTTCGTTGATTACAAACAAAATAGAAATAAATTTGTCTTCATTGTTCGCACAATTCTTGTGTATCAGTGTTTACAACTTGATGAATCCAACAATAATTTGCTTTGTTCGTTATTCTTCTTTTCACTATTGCGTAGACACTAACAACGCAGATCTTTACAACGGAGATCTTCAAACCACGACTGTTCACACGCAATGCGTCTTCACACAAGACTGACTGAATTCTTACTAATGCTTGTCTGCTTTGTCTTTTTATATGCCCATGTAAACAGCCTGATAAATATTCTAGAAGTCGACAGTTCGTGAATTGGCCTTCTCAAGATCTCTGTCGTGGTTTCTTTGTTGTTTGTGTATTTTATATACATTCTTTGTTGTTTCGTTCTCGCTTACTTGTCTATCCCCTTTTCTTTCATACTCATGGTCTTTGTTTTTGTAGCTCTTGTTTATCATTTTAATGTTAAACGATGTTACACCATTTCCATTTTAGTAACAATATTTGGCCTTTAAGCTCTCTATGCGTTTACAAATTTTTTATTTCCTAAAAAAGTAATAATATTCGTTCTTGAGATGATTTTCTGGTTGTCGAATCTCTTTTCACCGAACCATTTCTTTAAGTGATTGCGATGTATACCAGTTTTGATTAATAACATTTTCGAAATAGCTTCACATGTCCTGTGTTGTCCACACTACGTGCCACTCAGTTCATGCCACATTGGATATTCTGCGATTCGAAAGCATAGTCATCTTACGTGGAGGTAATGTGAACTGGTTATCGATACTCCGTGCAAATTGACCCCGTTTGACTTTATTATGAAGAGTTCTCCTAAGTTCTCAAAGCCAACATAACGTATGGCATCGGTCAAATACAGCACTATTTATGCTGCAAAGTCATTAACATACCTTTCAACAACCCAGACTTAACTGCATACAAATTAGAATGTTATGTAATCTCCGCAATAGCTTTCAACATCTCCAATCGGTTGTTTGAAAAACAACCAATCGTCGTTTGACGAGCATTGGCTTTGTTAATGGCAATGTTAAATCCAGGCTTAATTCTACTTCTAGCAAAAACTTAAATTTCGGACTATCTGCTAACGTCAGAAGGCAAAAGTCTCATCTCATTGTGTTTTACTGTGAAGAAATATACTCCTTTTAAAGCAATAAATATTTCAAAGAAAGATGAGCGACAATGATTATATTATTATATCCTTAATAACTTGACGTTTTGAAAATTGTTAGGTCCTTTCTATAAAAACAAACTCAACGACGGCAGCAGTATGTAAAGTTACCATCAAAATAGCAAAAAAAAAAAATTCCACCGACTTTTACCGATCGATGACCAAACTTATAAATTTTCTGAGGATTTCTGCTTAAATTTTACGCGAAAAAATCGTTTTTATTCTTACGGGCGCTGGGCGAAGGGCGTGGCATCTTTCGTTTGTTCCGGAAAAAGTGTGGATCAATTTTAAATCTTATTCTTGGAATGTGAAAAATTTAATGCGAAAATATCGATTTGTATTCATGGGTGGAGGGCGATGGACGCGGCAAAATTCCACTTTTTTTTTCGCGATTTAGTCAGTAGAATACGCAATGGTCTACCACCGATGCTTAATATTTCTTGCAACAAAATTGTATGAAAACGCACCACTACGCACCGACGATTAATTTGTTGGAGTCAAATGGATATCCTGCATAAACTCCCAACCAAAACCTATAATCACAAATTTTTAATGGAAAGTCAATGCTTATAATATCAACAAATTTTTAAGGATGCAAGTCAAATTAAACCTTTTTTAGTTTTAAATTCAACTTATCAGTCAAACCCGGAGGTGCTCAAACTAGGTTCGAATCCGATGGAAAGCAAAGTTTCCAGAGAAAATAACATACAAAAATACGAGAATAAGATAGCAGGGAATATTGTAAGTAAAGTACGGCACCCCCAACTTTTACAAATAAAACAAACACTAGAAAACAACAGTTGGCAACCCTATCAACTTAGAATCTGCAACAGTAAACTAATTATCTACTAAACTAAAAAAGTATTTAAAATGAAACTGAAAAGAAGCAAAAAAACTAATAATAAAATGAGACAAATGCTTATTTTTGTCATACTAGGGTTCCACTTTTGCCTCATATTTTTTACGTGTTTGTAGTTTTATTCTTTTCTTCTCCGAGAAGACCTTAATGATCAGCTGTCGAATGCACTAACCGCTATTAATTATTCAGTGTAAGTGTGTTTTCGTATTAATCGTGAGGCGGTTCAAACCCCAGGTCAGAGATATACAACGAAACGTAATTTTAATATTTCTTCGGTAATTTTTCTTCGTAATTTTTATATTTCTTCTTCTCAGTAGATTTCTGGCAAAAATTCTGAGAGTAAATAAAATTCCCATGAAAAAGTTTTTCAAAAAATCTCTTGTTCGGAATCGATTTTAAACTGTAAGTCCCGCCACTCACGTATAAAATGAACGCACACAACATGAGTGGTGTAAGGAACTAGGTCGTATATATGAATCACTCAATCCTCTTTATTTCTTTGATTATTTTGAGCTTCATTTAATTTTTTGTCTACTGTTGAATGTCCTAGATTGTTAGGGTTGCCAACGTATTTTCCGATGTATTGTGTGTAGCTTTGTTCGTTGAGTTCCAGTCTCTCTCCCTCTCTCTCTGCTCTGGGCTTTCTGGACGAATTTTTTAATTCCGAAATAAATTATTATTTAGATTCAATCCTGAATTCCTCGTTCGGTATGTCACCTCAATTTAAATTTTGAATTGTGGAAGGGTTGTAATGACCATTTTTGTATGTATGTATGTAGGTAAAATATGAGATTTAGCTAATTATTTTTTGCTAAAAAAAAATTTAAATATTCAAAGTTTTACAGTATAGATATGGGTTTTTGTAAGACGAACGAATTTTTATGAAAATATCTCAAAAATCTTTAAGTAATCGAGTTTCCAACAAAATCGACTGAAATTATTCGTTTTGTAAGAACAAGCGGAAAAATCGAACTTGGTCAGCCCTATGGAGATAGAATATTTATTTCACTTAACTTCTTAACTACCTTAATTTGTGGTGTTTTTTTAACATTTTTACCCACTGTTCAAGACAAAAGCGTAAACAAACACTTGTTGCCCCCAAGAAAATCAAATAAATTCTAATAAAAGAACAAGATTCACCATAAAAAGAAATTCATTTTTAAAAACTTGTAAAAAGAAGAGCTGAAACAAATAGTGAGAGAGATAGAGAGAGTAAAACAGCGATAAAAACAATAACAACTTTAATACAAGAGATAATATGAAGTAAAATAAAAACAAAATAAAGTACGCAACTCTTATACGGCAGAGTATAAAGTAACGAGCATATGAATTAAAAACAATGCAATGCCTTTTAAAAAGTTTAACACAGACTTGCTTACTTACAATTTGAGCGCAAAGAAGAGGAGGAGAAGTAATAGTAATAACAAAAAAAAAAATAACAATAATAATACGAGCCACAAAACAACAACAATAAGAGGCATTTAAAAATTTGGAGAGTGTTTACAAATTTCAAACTTTAACGGTTAATTTGAATTGTTATTTTATTACTATTATATTATTATGGTACGATTAGTGAATAAATAAATAAGAAAAACAACAACAAACCAGACAATCGTTATGCTTATATTGTGGTTGTGTTGTGTTTGAAATTTTTACATTTTAAATGTAACGTCTAGCAAGCATTGTGCTCTCATTAACTCTTCGGTATTGTTTTTGGTATCTCATTTAAAATTTCTATGAACTTTATTATTGTTGTTGTTGCATTTGTTGTTAATAATGTTGTTATTAAAAAAAACAGAAGAAGAAGAATAATTGTGAGGGAGCTAATTGAAAGTAAAAACAGCAACAATAACATGAACATGAATAAATCACATACACTAGACGTACACTCATACACACACATACACGCCATATGAGTACACTTAATGTACACTTACAGTTGAAAAGAATGAATAAAAGTACAATCTCACAAGCAAAATTTAATGAAAATGAAAAAAAAAAATAATAATCAAGTAATCGAAACCTATAAAGTCTTAAACGAATTTGACAATCACTCAGTCTTCTCTTCGACGGGGACCTAATTCGAGTGCAAAAAAAAAAATCCGAAAAATAAAATAAAAGCACAAAACGTCTGGAAAAAGGATCTAAGTAACGAGCAATAAATCATAGAAAATTTAAAAGAAAACAAAAAGCATTTTAAAGGAAAAAAAAAATCGAAATTAAAAAAATTCTAAAATAATTAAATTCTAAAATAAAGTTTTAATTTTTCCTACATTTATATAAAAAATGTTTCAAAATAAGTTTTAGTGTTGAAAAGTGAAAAAAAGCAAAAAAATATATTGGAATAAACCTGCAGCCACAACTACCAACCTTATTACCAGTCCGGAATTTCTAAAACAAAAGTACGTGTCAATCCAGTGTTTTTTGTTCCTAATTTTTTTATTTAAAAAATTTTATAAAAATGTTTTCATTTAAAATTTTGTATTTATTTTATTTTTAATACAATGAAATCTTAACAAAAAAAACATTTTTTTAATAATTACTTTAAATTTTATTGTGAGAAATCCTGCTGATGACAGTTTAAAAACTCGATTTAAATAACATTTTAATACAAAAAATAATTTAAAACAAAATAAAGAATTTTAAATTTATAACTGAGGAACTGAATATCAATAATGTTTTAAAAATAAATAATTTATTAACAAAAATAATTGCACTGATTGCTTCATTTAAAAACCAATATTTTAAATAACAAACAATTCAATTAACCCTTAAACTGGTTATGAAGTTTTAAGAATATAATAAATTCCAACTGTAATTTCTACAAATTTTAGAGCGATATTACAACAAAAAAAAAATACGATTAAAATATTTATTAAAAAACATATTGAATAAAAAAATTTTATTTAATCATTAAATATACCAAGTGATTATTGTTATTGTTTTCGAAATCATTTTGTGAATTGAATAGATGTGACAAGACAAAATTTATTTTTTCTTTGCCGCAAGTAATTTCCACTGTATTTTATATCTAAAGGTCGTGAAACTAAGAAAAGTAGTCAGATCCATAAAAAAACTTGAAATCTGAGAGTGGAGTAACCGGCAAAGCAAGAATTTTCCTTTCCAACTGAAGCAATTGTACAGCTAATGGTTAAACTATAAGTGGTGGTGAAAAATTCCGGCATTTTTTGAATGAAATGCAAACTTTTGGATAAAAATGAATGTTTTTTTCCAACACACTTAGGCTCCTTTAACTATGAAAAACGATTTTCAACTTAACCTCAATTATTTTCACAAAAAATTTAATTACACGTCAATATGAATATCTTCATATCAGATGATTTCATCGTTAGAGCCAAATATCTTTCCGCGAAGAGAATAAATATTTACTTTAAGCTGAATTCGAAGAACAGAATTTATAATGAAGCTATTCGCACAAAAATGCGTGGATGTTCGCCATTAATACTGCAAATGTGTAAATACATGTCTTACCCTAGTTCAAGAGAAATATTCCATGGCCTAATACAGTGAACTCGCGAAAACGTGAATATCTAGAAACGTAAACACCTTGTTGCCACATTAGCTATTCTAAAACATGAACAAAAGTTTCAATTTTAAAACGTGAATTTAAATTTTGAAAGACTTTTTTTATTTATATTCACCCCTATCATGTTACTTAGAATATGGATGATTAAGTTTATAAATTTCAGGAATCCCCGCATAAAATGCATCACCCCTTTTGCTTTGACTTAGCTTACCAAAAAGAAGCCAGAAAAGTGAACAAAATCGAAACAAAATCGTACAAAATTTTTGCAAAAATTAGTTCACGTTTCTGGGAGTTGACTGTACTCAGTGAATTAATATAATATTCTCTAACAAGTTAGCATATTATTCTACATTCATTGTTTAAGCTTTTTGAAGCAAGTCTATGTAAATTATACCGCATACATCCTAATGACTATGACTTTTTTTCTGACCGATATTGGCTTTCTTAGGTGCCGATTCATATCAAGAGACAGGCTATTCTGATTGCTGCTTTGTAAATGACGTATTGCTGCTGATTCAACTTTCAGCCAACGTTACGAAATTCATAATGTGGGTGAACAAGTCAACAGTAGTGTGAAATTGTCTAACATGTTTGCGTTTGTGACCCAATATGGGCAAATGCAGCATTCATCGTGATGAAAGCTTTACCTACTTTAGACAAAATCCTAAATTTTCCGATTAAAGTAATCCCTCTTTCTCGGGCCATGTTAACATTGCTTTTTCTCTTTTCATTTATCTTTAAGTGAATGGCTGATCAATTGATCTTTTGCATGGAGAATACGCCCTATACCGCAAGCATATATACGGTTTTTGCATCAGGGTTATTGTTAAAAGAATCTTACAATTCTAACGTAGTGACGCTGCTCGATTCTATCTAAGAACAAAACTTGAATTACGAAATTGTTTTCGCCTTTAGCCGGATTCGAACCTATGTTCACTTTTCTAAAGTTTTAATTCATACAAATCTGCATTGCTTTGATGATTAAATATGATCAGTAGTCTTATTTATAGCGCATTTTTATTCAAATGATGTGTTTGAGAAACATCTCTAGAAAGTAACAAAGTTCAATTTCATTAGATTTGTTTTGAGGTAATGCTCCACATTTTGT
This sequence comes from Sarcophaga rosellei, assembly GCA_930367235.1. Classification (NCBI taxonomy): domain Eukaryota; kingdom Metazoa; phylum Arthropoda; class Insecta; order Diptera; family Sarcophagidae; genus Sarcophaga; species Sarcophaga rosellei. The sequence continues at coordinate 70,851,511 of OV884019.1, forward strand.
CCGAAAAAAAAAATACATCGCATAAGATCCTTGCCAAGCGCTTAGCAATCATTTAAATTACTTTGCCTATTAAATGCTATTAAGGGCAATAGGTTATAGGAAATTAACTCTTTATTGATCGGTGAATAGTTTAGAATTTGTACACATAGAGGAGTACTACGTTTGAATCGCAAACGGTTCCAATTAGAGAAATGGCAACAATGTATTTAGGCTAGACTTTTAGAAGGCCTATGAAATAATGATCGACTTTTTCAGAGTCTATTAAGGCAGTTGCTATTAGAATTTGACGAAGAATGACGTTCAATCTGAAAACCTATCTGGTACAATAGCGCTACAAGAATCTTGAGTTTCGATCCATAGACGTTCTGGGCTGCTTAGCATCCCCAAATGAGAACTACTTGAATCATATATTGGTATATTAAAGTGAGTACACAAACTTACTTATTTACTTACTTAATTGGTCATTACAACATTTTAGTCAGGACTCCGACCCAGTTTCCTACACCACACACGTTGTGTGTATTTATTTTTGTCCATGACCTACTTTAAACGGTCGGTCACAGTTTAAAGTCGACTCCGAGCAGCAGGTTTTTGAGAAACTTTGCATGGCAATATTATTCATTCTTGGTGTATTTTCGTCAGCAAACTGCTGAGAGGAAAAACATTTTTTTTTTCATATTTCGTATTGTTTAAGATCTCTGAGCTTGGATTTGGACTACATACCAGAATACGGCGACTTCATAAAGCTAGTTTCTATTGCTTTTACTTTATGAATAATTGTGATGTTCAATAATATTGCCTATAGTTTTCTAGCGCATCGTGTAAGCTAAGAAATATACAGATCAGAGATCAGTAATGAATTGTGTTTTCGCTACTCATAAGTACTCATGAAATTTTGAGTATGACTAAGTCAACAGTATTAAAATTCAACTACTCTGATTCATTAGTACTCACTACAACATTGATTTATAAGTACAGGTTGCAATGAGTATGAGTACAACGTTGACATGGAACTCTAACATTCGAAATATGTTTGATTCATACGCCTACTCATTCAGATTCATAAATTTCGGAAAATACTTATAATACTCATAAATGATTCGAGAGATTCGAATCATTCACCAAAATTTACAGTCTTTGTCGTTGTTGCACTTACAAAAAAAAGAAGAAAGAAAAAAACCTTCTAGTGAGTATTGTGGTGTTGGTATGCGAATCATACTTATTTTGTGATTCTTGCAAATGTTGAGTAAAGGAGAGTCGAAATCAACAACATAATGCTTATTGTTGAGTATGAGTACGATGAATACTTCATTAAAAAATAATGAAATTAAAATAAGTATGGATGCCTATAAGTATCAGAAATTATGAGTATGATTCGAATCTACTAATCTTTTTGAATACTCATTGCTGATCTCTGATATAGATACAGGAATATGTCTTCTAATAATTGCACCATCAAATATCAGTTAGGGCGCCAAATATTTCTTTCAATCGCATGGATAGTTAGCATAACTACCGCAAACAATTGGTCAATTCACACAAGCCTTTGTATCGTTGTATTCATTGTATTGTTGGAAGAACATACAACAGTGTATGATTGTTGTTGATAATTTTCATATAAAAATCTGATACACTTATACACATTTTTTCCATATGTTTTTAAAAGTTGTATTGGTTTCGTGCTATCAAATTGTGTGAATGAAAAAAAATATGTATATGTTTTCATATGTTGTGTTGGTTTCGGGCTATCAAATGGTTTGAATGCCACGAAATACACAATACAGCATAGCATTGAGTTCACAAAGAAACAAATGTATTCAATACAACATACACGATACAAAGTTGTGTGAATTGCCCCATTATTGTTTCAAGCCATTAACTTCTTTCCTTCATAAAAAATTTTATTTTATTCGCCCCATTCTATTATCTTTTTATTTAGTTTTTTATGCTGAATATTTCATGTTTGGATCATAATTTTAATTAATTTCTTTAAATATGTTGATTATTAAAAACTATTATTATTATTATTTCAATACGTGCATTAAATTAATGCTTTAATTGTTATTCATTGTTACCTGTAATTGTTTGCTCTTCTTCTTCTTTTTTATTATTATTATTAATTTATTTTGAAAAAAAAATAATAACTTTTTAATAAAATTAATTCAATCATTTGCGACAAAGGCGACAGGCTGCTAGTGGCATGTATAATTACACTTTTTGAATTGTATTAAAATGAATTACCCTGTACTCCTACGCATTCAGACCTGTTTAGGCCGGGTATTTAATAAAAAAAGTAATGCATTAATTTATAAGCTATTAAATAAGCATTTAATAGGCCGGCTTTTTTTTTTTTTTGGAGGAGGAGTGTTCATTTAATTTATAACACTGCAGGTATTTCCGTTTAATGTTAAAATTGATGCGTAAATCGAGTGATTTTGATTAAAATGTTTAAATTTTTTTTTATTTTTATTCAGGAATGAGAAAATGTTAAATCATTTAAAGTAATTTAAATGCAAATTTTAAAAATTTTTGAGTAAGAATGCTTCTTAAATTTACGATCTAACTGCAGGATTCTCGAAACTTTTATTGATATTAATAAATATGACTTCAAAATATGTATTAAAAAAATTAACGGTTACTGACTTCTGTATTTGATTATCGATTATAATTACACTGTGGCGTTAAATTGTAATAAATTTGTAAACTTTTGACAGCAACATCTTATATATAAAAATGAATGTGTGTTTGATTGTATGTTTGTATGTTTGTATGTTTGAAGTTTATAGACGACTAAACGACTGAACCGATTTTCTTGAAATTTTCACAGTATCTTCCTGTATGTCTGGAAGGAGTTATAGGCTACTTTTTATGTTGATATTCCAAATGAGCGAGGGGCCATGCCCATGTATACTACATACTACATACTTAATATTTAATTGCATTTGAAATATATTACTCATACGCATAGTTACCCCTAAAGTATGCTATCTATGATTCCTGATGTATAAAACCAAAGAAAATAAAGTATAAAGAATGTGAATTTTGGTATATCGAGCCATAACCGCAAAAATATCTCAAGCGACATATTTTTCAAATATCGTTTTTTTTAATAAATAAATTCATTGGCATCATTTGCATCATCTATAAAAATTTCAGGGTCACACTCTGTACCGTTATGAATTTATAACAGGAAAAAGTTTCATTTTCTAACCTAGTTTGCATAAGAAATAAATAATAAAAACCTTCCCCTGTAAAATTTTGTTTTTGTCGCTTGAGATATTTTTGCGGTTATGGCTCGATATGTTGGAATATTTTTCAAAAATATTTCACGACGCGGGAGGAAAGATAGAGGGGAAAGATAAAGAAACCAAGAGCGTAACAATGTTCTCAATTGTTCTCATCGTGCGTTTTTGTTGTTTGACTAATTTTTTATTTATTCTTCTGAAACAGTGTTGCCACGAAAAAAATTTTGTAACCAACATTTGTGAAAAAATCACCAAATAAGAAAAAATATAACCAAAATTAAACTCATAGACTTTTGTTTTATACTATATAAAAATGAATGTTTGTTTGTATGTAATTAAAAGAATCGTAAACTATGCATTTTATCATGTTATGATCTTCAGGAAAGTTGTTGCTCATAAGCCCGGAAAGGTTCATAAGTTGGTATGACCAATATCCGACAGGTGGCGCCACTTTAAATTACTAAAAATTAATTAAATCGTAAACTGTGTATTTGATCATGTTATGATCTTCAGGAAAGTTGTTGCTCATGAGCCCAGGAAGGTTCCTAAGTTGGTATGACCAATTTCGGACAGGTGGCACCACTGATAATTTATAAAAATGATTTAAATCGTAAACTGTGCATTTAATCATGATATGATCTTTAGAAAATTTGTTGCGCATGAGTCGACGGAGGTTTCAAAGTTGTTGCAATTAATTTCCGGTAGATGGTGCCACTGAAAATTATTCAAAATGAATGACAAGACATTGGTCGGCCTACACCTCAAGCACAGAAGAAAGGAGCATTACGACCCTCAGAATCACACGAGCAACGAGCATTGAGACTTGAAAATCTTCGAGTACATGCCGCTGAGACCCGTTCGCATGAATCACTTGAACAACGAGAAGTGAGATTAGAAACTGATCGAATGCGAACTACTCAAGCCCGTTCGTCTTAATCATCTGGACAACAGGAAACAAAATCAATAAAATGATTCAATATTAATTGAATATTTGTGTAATGTCTTTTCTTCAAATTTATTTTAGTTGATGGCGCAACAACGTGCGCAGGGTACAGCTAGTTTATAATAAACAGAATTTAAATTTTATAATTTGTATATACAATATTGAAGCAGGTACTAGGGAAACATACAATTTTTATTAATTTTTAATTTTTAATTACCATAATGAGGCATTTAAATAGGATTCCTATTCAAATTAACTGCAAATAGAACCTGAGAGAAATAATAGGGACATTTTTTAATTTTATTCTACAAAAAAAGAAGAATATGGCAGTGCCCTTGTAGGTCAAAGCTACTAAGCTAGTATATAATTAAATATAATTTCCAATGGTATTGTAATTAATAAATAATTAAAAGAAGTCGCCGTAGTCTAGTAGGCAGTGTGTTGGCTTATTATACGTAAGGCCCGAGTTTAAATCCCAGGTCAGACATCAAAACGATATATGAAAAAAAAATATTTCTTCGGTAACTTCCTCTCAGCAGATTTCTGGCAAAAACTCTGAGAGTAAATAAACCTGCTATGAAAAAGTTTCTCAAAAATCTGTTGTTCGGAGTCGACGTTAAATGGTAGGTCCCGCCACTCACGTATAAAAGAAATTAACGCACACAACATGAGTGGAGTCAGAGGATAGGCCGTAATCCTGACTGAAGGATTGTAATGGCCAATTATGTAATGTATAGTCGCGGCTAGTGTCAGTGCCAAAAATACTAAGTAAAGTATCACCATGAAGATACTAGAAAATTTTGATAATCATTGTAATTTATTCTTAAAATTCATATTTGACCCAATGAAGATTTGTAGATGGCGCCACATAACACACGGCATGCGAAACTATGGAAACAGTTTCATAAACAAATAATCTAAAGCTTGGAGTAATCGCGCACTAAATTATTAGTTATTAGTACATACTCTACTATTTTTTGGGGGATACGCAAAGACTCACGTGTTCAGGGATAACTTTTCTACAATTCTAGCCATGGAATATGACGTTAAAGCTACTGAAAAACTGGAACAAGAGTCAAATAATATAAAGCACCCTGATGTACCAATTGCGGCAACATTTGCAGAAATATTCGTTAAAAAATAAATGAAATGGAAAATTATACATAATAAATAAATAAATAAACAATCACCCATATTTACCATTAAAAACCGGTTAGGTAAAATAATAGGGAAAATGGAAAATGAAAACCTCCTGAATTTAATCCATTTTTCTAGCCTAAAGTCTGAAAAGAATTGTTATTCTCTACCTGCGAAGTCCCAAATATTATTAATAGAATTTAAGATCAGAGGCTGAGAAGCCTATTAAGGGTACTTGATCCTCTTGAAAAGCCCATTGGCATAATTCAGCCCTGAATTCAGACAAGCCGACCAACGTCAAATTAACAATAGAATCCTCAAATCATCAAATTCACCAGCGTGCTTTGTTGTTACGTTTGGCTCACACACTTTCCTTGGGCGTCACTGTACGTATGATCTGCCATCTGACTCAAAACTAGGTTCGATTAAATTAAATTGGCAGCTGTCTCAAAAAAGAAAAAGCCATGTTGTAATACCGATTGTACCGTTCCGTTATATAACTTCAACTCCTGGTTGCCATCTCTCAATCAATTGGATAGATTTTTGAAGATGTGGTTCCTAATACCGATTGTACAACCGTTATATATACTACAACTCCTACTTGCTATCTTTCAATCAATCCCATACACTTAGAAGCTGAGGATTCTATCTAAAACACCTATAGCTAGATAGGGTCTGTCAATAATTCTGGGTACTCTAAAATGTTTCTTCTCAGGCTCCTAAGTGCCGGATAGAGGCGAAAACGATGTGTTTCCATTACAGTTTTTGTAGAAACGATTACGAGCTATTTCCAACCTCCTCTAGTGTGAACCCAGAGTTTCCTAAATGCGGATAGCGGGCCAGATTTATTTAATTTCTACACAAGTGGGTTCAAATTATCACCATTATCTAAGATTTTTTCATGTGAAAATTTTGTATCACAGATCATAATGTGTTCTGATTCCATTATAAAGTTAGTGTGAAATCAGCTATGTGCCCCTATGCAGCGTAATGCCAATCTAGCGTATAAATGTATACGAACTTTCTATTGTTTCGGCATTTTCAAATGCATCAGCTTTGGTTCAATTATTTCTGCACATTTGTTGCTTTAAATATTCCAATCTTTTTTGTAGAAGATATATTTTAAAATCCAGAATTCATATCAGTTTCAGTAAATTTAATGTTAGGATGGGAGCTGTTGGCAGTTCCTTTAATCATAAATCTCTTGATTGTTTTCATCTTGAGTGTTTTTCATGGAAAACACTTCAATTTAACAATAAATTGGGGTTCAATCGAACATAGAGAAAATTCATTCGTTACAATAGATATTCGATATTCAGATGCCAGAGAATTGTACACCAGCAGCTCTTATTTTTCTTAGGTGAAATAAGAGCTTTTGGTCATTCCCTAAAGTATGTCGAATAATCACTATCTAAGCTCAAAAAGTGTGCCAATTGTACACTTTGGACCACACATAATTTAATACAATTCCCACGTATCTCAACATAAACAAACTTTCTTTAATTCTAATCTGTTTCACTTTCTTTTTTGTTTACTGTTAGTAAAACTGTTAAGAGCATTCACCTGTGCAATCTTTTTATCATTTCATTTCAATCATAATTTTATAATCGAAAAAGGGGAATTAAATTTAATATTTCAAAAAATTTTTAACTGCCTATCATAACGATTATGATCATAACATAATAATGTCTCACATAGCCGTCTATAATTTATTTATTTAAATGTTATCGTCATACGTATATTAACAATGCTGTTGCTTTTAATAAATACTTCACATACTGTCACTAAAGGGGACATTCCGCACACATTTCATAAAATTTTGAATTCTTACGAACATTCCAATGAATGTTGTCATGTTTAAAGTCTAGCGATACTACTTAACTATGACTGACATTTAGGGCCATTTTTACAACTTGCCGTTAACTAAAGGGGAACTTTAACTGGCAGATAAATTGTTTTTCATTATTATAAGAGGACAATAAAATAGAAGTAAGCGTTAAGCTAAAGGGAGGATCATCCTACCCTTAACTTTTAAAGGTTAATTTATGTTTGAACTCACCATATGTACATATTATTTTTAACACGCAACTTCAAATATAAACAAAATAAGCAAATACAACAAAAAGAAAAGAAGCCACTGCATTTAAAAAGAACTTGTTTAATTGAGCAGTGTTATCGACATTGTTCCGGCTCTGCCATATATTAGAAAAAGTTAACTTTATTTTATCATTAGGTTGTAATAATGAAAAGAAGTTGAAGATGACTTTAAAGTTCACTTTAGCTAAAGTTACCTTTAACTAAACCCAACTTTAACGGCAAGTTGTAATAATGGCTCTTAGTAATGGTATGATTTGAATTGATATTTCGATAGGATTTACTTTGAGCCTCTACAAGAATAATTTTCCAAATTTGAAAAAGCAGCATATAATTCAACAAACCGTGTATGGCCTAACATATCTAGTTGCCGAATTTCAAAACTTCTGTATCCAGCAGTGGATAGCGGGAGAACCAGGTAATTACTTTAGTTTGATAAGATGACGATTCGTATTCTAAAAGGAATTATAACGGGACGTTGGGCTATAGACAGTTTCGCTGACAAGCTCGCTATGCTCCACCAGGAATACTGCCATGATGTGGCGAAAACGGAATAAGTGCAATACCTTTTATCGGTTTTTGGGTGACATAACTTTTGAAGATCTGTTCATGGTAGCGAACGTGTCACTAAGGTTTCATAAGAAGCTCGGGGTGGTTCAAACCTGATACTTATACATATTCATATTTATTTTAATATCATGGAACCTGTACTCATATTCATAGTTTGAAGTACTTATCATTTTCATACTTAACAACATGTATGATGTTGTTGATTTCAACTCTCCATAGCTCAACATATACACGAATCACAAAATAAGTATGATTCGCGTATGAACATTAAAATACTCACTAAAAGGTTGTGTGTTTGCTCTACTTGCTGCTGTCGTTTTTGCTTATGTGTCTCTATTATTTTTTTGTAAATGCAACAATAACTAAGGCTGTAAATTTTGATGAATGATTCGAATCACTCGAATTATTTATGAGTAAGTATTTTTCTAAATTTATGAATCTGAATGAGTAGGCGGCTTATGAATCAAACATATTTCGAATGGTATGAGTTTGATGTCAACGTTGTACGCATACTCATTGCCTGTACCTGTACTTATAAATCAACATTGTAGTGAATACGAATGCATCAGAGTAGTTAAGTTTCAATATTGTTGATTCACTTATATTCAAAATTTCATGAGTGCTTATGAGTAGCGAAAAGACGATTCATTGCTAAGCTCTGGTTGAAACCCTCCACTAATGGATCATGACAAGGGGGCTTACCTCACACTGAGTGACATAATAGACCACTAGGGCCACCGAGTGAGCTTGCCTACCCGTTAACCCGACCTAGTTTGTAATTAATTTAGAAATTTGATTGTGTTTGCAACGAATACCATTCTAAGCTAGGGAGGACATCCAGAGATTTATACTTAATATAGCATATTTTTATTCACTTAAAGGTGACGAAGAGTAATGATTTCAACAAAGCAGGAACATTTTAACCCTATTCTAGAATGCCTTATGTCTTTCTTGTGGCATTGAAAAGGTTTTTGATCCTGACCTTCTAACAGCCCTACCCATTTTAAATGTTTTTTCCTTTCTTTACAATATGAAATATACGATATGATTAGAACTTATATAAATATTTATAAAGTATCTTTCATTTAATAATACTCTAATCAATGTTTGAATTTATAACATACGAGTCATAAAAGCTCAAATTTTTATGTGACACTCGTTCTTAGACTCTGTGGAAATATGCAAACAGACAGACTGAGAATACATTTTTTTGGATTTTTGGGGTGAATTTTATTGCATCATAAAATGTGTGAAAAATTATTGTCTGTCACTTTGCTATTTTGACAAAAAGAATGAAAAAAACAAAAGAATTATTAATAAAAAATAAATAAAAAGAAAAAAGGAAAAACAAAAAATTAAATTAAATAAAAATGTAATAAAATGTGAAAGAAAATAAATGATTGTTTTTGGCCAAAAAAGTTTCCACATTTCCATTTCAATTCTTGTGAACAATGAACATAAGAATAGAAATTATTTAAAAAAAAAAAGATAAATAAATACGTTAATAAAATTTAAATTTCAATTCCATTTTCTTATTTTTTAATTTTTTTATTACTTTATTTAGAAGAAATTCTCAGGCTTTTTATAACATTTTTTTTTTGTGTGTTTTCATTATTAATTGTGTAATTCAAGCAATGATTTTAATCTAAATTGTTTATAAAATATTACCTCGAACTTGTGACAATTTATCATCATTTGTATTCCATGTGGCCTATAAAATAAAAACAAAAAACGGAAAATCTGAAGATGATAAAAAGTTTTTCGCTTTTAAATCATTATTCAAAACGCCTATAGCACAGACCAAGTTTCTCAACTTTATTTCTTTGGAATTCCCCCCTTTTTTTTAAGCCACAAAATAATTAAAATTCTAAGTCAAGTTGTTAAAAATGTATTCCAATGACAAAATGTATACTTATGAGCGTATGACAATTGCTCTTGAATAAATAAATTCTATATGACTACGAGAGGGCATATTATAAAGTTATAAAAACAAGAAAATGATGTTATTATGATAGGCTGTTAAAAACATTGTGAAATATTAAATGACATCATAAAATTGAAGAGTGAAAGTAAAACATTTCACAGGTGGATGATTTTACTTTTTATATTATTGGTTCTAATTAAAATTATCAATTTTTTCGAAAGAATTTTTTGAAAACAAAGGAATAACTGGCATTATTTGGAATCTTTTCTTGATATACTATATGCCTATGATAGATCGTTGTGGGTTCAATTCCCACCAGTGACTCTAATCTGCTACACTACACCAAGCATAAGGTCGAAGTTATACAACTTGTAAATAATTAAATACTTATAATTTATAATTGTATTGTAATTAATAAGTAAATAAAATAGATAAATAATAACTACATAGACCGTAGCTGGTAATACTGCCACTTCGCGCTTTTTTATTTCAGCGTGCAGTGGTTAGTACTAATACTAGCACTATTGTTACACCACACGTTTAACCAATACTGGCTCACAACCTAACCTTTCGCTATATTTATACATCATCCTGTTTAGGGTCTGACAACTTTGAAAACCTCACTGTTGTTATTGTGACTCAAACTTTGTCTATTCCACTTCGTTTGCATCTTTGGATAACAAGAGCAGAGTCTGCTGTACACCCTCCAAGATGGTGTGCATCATTTCACAAAACGATGTTTAATATATCGCAGTTCCCAGCAGGGACATAGACAGTTGGTAACAGACATCCTGTTGAAGTTACATCATCCGTTTTTTGTGTTGATTTTGATCTGAAGGATCGGTTATTTCGAATTTGGCAATACTTATGACATTCCATTCTGTCACAAAATTCAGTATATTATCTCCACTGAACGAAATTAAACAATTTTCTCTTGAACATCTCTCAAGATTTTTTGGAAATTTATTTTCAAAACAAGGACAATTAGACAATTAGCAAAAATTGCCACCAAAAAAGTTATCTTTTCGAATGAAGCTCATTTTCATCTTGGTGGATACGTTAATAAGAAAATTGCAGTATTTGGTGGTCATAAAACACAAACGTGGTCTTACAGAAGCCAATGCACCCATTACGAGTTATTGTTTGCTGCGGCTTATGTAGCGAGGGCATCATTGGCCCATACTTCTTTGAAAATGATGACGGCGCAACCATTACGGCCAATGAAGACACCTATCGCACCACGATAGCTGAAATTTACACCCGCTCTTCGCGGTATTGATGTTAACGATGTTTGATTTCAACAAGATGTTGCAACTTGCCACACATCACCTGCCACAATCGATTTATTGCGTCAAACGTTTGACGCCTTTTAATTAGCCGAAATGGTGATGTCAATTGACAGCCAAGAAGCTGCGAAGCCGACAAACCAAAAACAATTGAGCATTTGAAGGCAAACATTCCTGATGCCTTTGCCGAGATACGACCGCATACGCTCGAAAAAGTATGTCCGATCGAATGAGATACTGTGAGGCCAGTGGTGGCAGCCATATGAATGAAATAATATTCCATTTCTAACCGGAACAATTGTACATCACAACAACAACAAAAAATTTGTCAAAATTTCAAACCATTTTTTAATTTAAATTTTAAAGTATAGTAAACTTCTTTGAGCATGGCTTTGGCCAGGGCATGACTGTCAACAGCGAGCAAAATAGGTCGTCGATATAGGAAGGCGCTACGTGCCACACAGCTCATGCCACATTGGATTTTCTGTACGAGACGTTTGGGGCCATGGTTATCTCACGTGACGGTTATGTGAAGTGACCATTAATTTGATTTGACGCCCTTAGACTTTTTCTGTGGAGTTATCTTAAGTCGGAGGTGTATACTAATAACACACAAATCCTAGCAAAACCAACATAACCCATACCATCGGTCAAATTGATACTGATTTATGAGCCAGGCTCATGGAAAATTAAACGTTTCAGGTCCACCCAGAGAAATTGTAGTGGACAATTGAAGGATTTTATATTCCACCCAAAATAGAATCACTGGGTTTTTCAAGCGATTAAAAATGGCGGTGGTATCTCATACACATACATACAAACATATGTAATTGGTCATTACAAACCTTCAGTCAGGATTATGACCTGGCTTCTTAAACCACCCATGTCGTATGTGTTAATTTTATTCATGAATGACGGGAACTTCATTTTAAAGTCGACTCCGAACGGCAGTTTATGAGAAAGAAATATATTTCCTATTTCGTTTTGTTGGAGATGAGTGACCTGGGGTTTGAGCCGTGGCCTCACATCTAATAAACCAGCACACTTCCTACTAATCTAAGGAGACTTTGCTTTATTTATCATGCAGTTTAATGATCCTATAGAATAGAATATGTATTGCCGAGAGAGTAGCCTTTCAAAATCAATGATTGATTCGAATTGGTATCGTCTTAGAATAGTCTATTCAATATAAGTAATATGTCTAGCCAATAAATATGGCCATCTTTCGGTAGATGTATAATTACACTTAGTCATCTGCTCGAAAACAGATAACCACTATCTACACTAGAAAAGATAACAAAAAGTGTGTCAAACTATTTATATACTTTGGACCGCATATAATTCAATACAATTCTCACATATCTAAACATAAGCAAACCTTCTTTAATTCTAATCTGTTTCAATTTATTTTTTGTTTACTGTTAGTAAAACTGTTAAGAGCACTCACCTGTAAAATATTTTTATTTCATTCATAATTTTATAATCGAAAAAGGGGGATTAAATTTAACATTTTAACAACGTTTTTAACTACCTATCATAATGATTGTGATTATAACATAATAATGTCTCACTTAGCCGTCTATAATTTATTTATTCAAATGTTATCATCATACGTATATTAACAATGCTGTTGCTTTTAATAAATACTTCACATTTTTACTGAGAAATTTAATTATTTTCCGGTCCAAAAGGGGATATTCCGCATACATTTCATAAAATTTTGAATTCTTGCGAACATCCCAATGAATGTTGTCATGTCTGGGGTCTAGCAGGACTAAGAAACTATCATAATTATTTAAATTAGATTTTAAAATTAATATTTCAATAGCATTGAATTTGAAATGAGGAACATAGCGCCCTATAATTTGAGTTTCAGAGATTTCAATTAAACGCACGATGTGTTCATATTTTCATAATTTTTTGATTTTTATTCTTTTAAAATCAATTCCCTCCCAAATAATTCACAAAGGAATTCCCTAGATGCTTACAGCACAGAGAGGTTGAGAATGGAACTGGAAAAGCAAAATTTTTTCACCAACATCTTGAGAAATACTATTATTATTACAGTCCTATTTTAATTCCTCATGGAACCTTTCGATTCTTAAAATATAATAAATTAAGAGTTGAAAGAGTTCAGCTGTAGTTGCTGTATACATCTTAAGAAGATAGATTTTTATTCTCCTGGATTTTTATGTCTCCTTTTGCACTTTATCCGACAATGTCGGAATATTGAGGCACATAATATAATTTTTGATAATTCCTTTACCAGCCAAAGGATTCAAACCCAAACCGAACAAGCCATCACATACCCATTGATTAAATGAAATGAATACATATGCAATTTTCTGTGTACATATCAAGAACAGTTCTGTATTATAGGCAGCAAGTGCCAATCCAGTCGTACCAAGCTATGCTCCAACTATTCCAACTGAGGAGTTCGTCGTCTCCATTGCATTCCTTATAATCTTCATCGTACATCCTACTTAATATCCATACTGAAACTTGCAGAATGCCCGCTGACAATACATATTCCCTTCCTCCATCATCCGTTGAATGTATTACCCTTCGGTCTCAAAGGTATATTAAATATGACGGCGTAAACATAGTCAAAAGAACTTTCCGAATCTGTTCACAGTTAGACGTCCTTAATATCAAGTGCGACTACCCAAAGTCAAATCTCCATAGTTTGCCTTCTATTGCATCTCTTGCGGTGTCCACTAACTTCTTTATCCCATCAACAGAAGAGCGTCGTATTGCAGCTCCGATAGAACTTTTGTTGCCTCAGTCCAGGATAACATTCGATCGTCAAATAGGAGTCAGCAACAGTTTGATTGAAATATCAACAATTTATCAAAATAAATTCTCATATATTTTATTTTCCACGAAAACATATTTTGTAAACCATAATATGAAAATATCATCTTAGATGAACACCTTGGAATATCATCTTAGTACTGTTATAAAATGAAATCATATTTTATTAAAATCTCAAGTGCTAGTTGAAGAGTTGAGTTAAAGTATCCTTTAAATATTGAAAATCATTCTCAAATGTATACATATATGCAAGTGTGTAGGTTTAAATATTTATGTGTGTGTGTGTCTTTTATGAAAATACTCCAGACTTGTTATCTTTGGCCAACTGACATAAGAAAGTATGTATTTGTGTTTAAGAAAATGTTACAAAATTTAACCTGTTGCCATAGAAAAGCCCTTGAGACAATGACATTTAACCCTTACATGTGTACAGTAGAGCAACAAAGGCTACTAAAATGCAATTCATTTTGTTCTTGGTTTAAATTGTAAGGAGAAACTGAAAATTTAAAAGTATTTAAATTCAATAAATAAAAAAGGAAATAATAATTTACAATCGATTTTTTAATGTCTTTTAATTTATTAATTTTGGATAATTAAAAAAATACAAATATGAAATCGTGGTTTGCAAATAAAATAAAAATAAGTTTGTATTTAGTTTTATTTAAATTCTTTATTATTCGCACAATTCTGTGTGCCACTGTTCACAACTTTATGTATACAATAACAATTGCTTTGTGTGTTTTCCTTTGTTTACACCCTTTGCATAAACGATATCAATTACTAGACAATTGTTCGACAGATCTTTTTAACGGAGATCTTTAAACCACAATTACTCTCTTCAAACACACCGCTTCTTCACACAAGACTGACTGAACTTCACTAACTTACTCGCCTACTTTGCCTTGCCGTTTATATCGCAGGGTAAACAGTCTGATGAATGTTCTTGAAGGCTAATGTTCGTATCTTCGCCTTCTCGAAATCTCTATAAACGTAAACATCGTTATTTCATTATTGTTGTTTGTGGATTTTGTTTACATTTATTCTTGCAGTGTTTGTTTTGTATTTTTGTGTACTTGTTTACCATTGTTTTTATGTTGGTGTTTTAGATTCTTCAATATGAAAAACACAGTATTAAAAGAAATAATAGGGACAATTGCTTTTTTCCCCACCTCTTATTGCAGAAACTGATGTATAAAATAATTCAATATCACTCTGCGTTAATGTTTTTGCAGTTTCTTTTATTGACAGTATTTGGGATTTGCCTAAGAGAAATAATAACGACACTTTAACATATGATGATCAAACTGAAAAGTCATCAAATATTTTTGGGCAACAATAACAAA
Organism: Sarcophaga rosellei; assembly: GCA_930367235.1. NCBI lineage: Eukaryota > Metazoa > Arthropoda > Insecta > Diptera > Sarcophagidae > Sarcophaga > Sarcophaga rosellei. The sequence continues at coordinate 70,866,867 of OV884019.1, forward strand.
CCAATTATCTGGTGAATCAATAATGATAACTTAAAAATCATGACAATCTGGAACAAAACTTCATTTTAAACCAAAGTACACGGTTTATTTATATATATAATTATTCCCAGGTAATGTATTTAATGCGATTCACTTAAATAAAACTGTTGGAACCAGTAAAAAAGCTAGGATATCTTTCTACCGGATATCAAAGAGCAATTCCTTCATGTCATCGAATAGCCTGAAAATTAATTCCGTGCTTTAGTATCAAACTGAACAATAAATATTTTATTTCAAGAAACGTACCTCTTCTCTGCAAACGGAATGTACGTAAAAATTAAAATGGCATCTGAAGAAACGAAGACTACTTTATTTCAGTCATATGAAAAATGGAATGTTTGTGCTTATCTGGTGTAATTGCCTGATTTAATGGAAAAATTAACGCTGATACAGTATTTTCCTTTTGGTCACAATTTATGCAGAACTACGATCCCAAAAATTTCACTAAAACTGTAAAATCCAATTGTCTGGAACCATAAAGAACTGGTCGCTGCTAATTATTTAAATATTCGACAGAATACAAAGTCTATATTACTGAGATTAAAGTTGCCCTAGTCTAGTAGTGTGTTGGCTTGTTAGCCGTGAGGCCATGGTTCAAACTCCAGGATAGACATCGCCAACAAAGCGAAATATGAAAAAAAAATTTCTTCGGCGACTTCCTCTCAGCAGATCTCTGGATAAAACTCTGAGTTTAAATAAAATTGCCATGAAAAAGTTTATGAAAAATCTGTCGTTTAGAGTTGTGGTCCCGCCACTCATGTATGAAATTAACACACACAACATAAGTGGTGTGAAAAGCTTGGTCGTAGGTCTGACTGAAGGGTTGTATTGACTAATTATGTATATCTTACCAAGATTGAGAAATTTTATACAAGAAAAATATTTTCGAAGGTTTTGTGATTATTTGATTCAATATTATTGTATAGACTGGTCTAACATGAGCACCTGCAAACGTTAATCACAACCTAGTTAGCTCGGAATGTGAATAATATTTACGATTATAATACCAAAACATCGTGATGTTTTCTTGATTATGGAGTCTTGGGATTACAGGAGGCTTCTAGACAGATTTTTACTTTAACTTCCTCTCTGAGGATGTGGCCTATCCACACTCTATGATTTCAACATCAATTGTTATTGTTGTAGAAAGTGGTTGTTAGCTGAAGATTATTTATGGTCCACAAGTCAGTGCATAGTATTTACATTGGTATTGTAGGCTCAAGTTTACGTAGGGTTGCATATTTTTTTTAGTTACAGGAAAGCTTCTCTAGCATTATTATTGCTTTATTTTTGCGGGAAGTATTTTTAACAACAAGTTAAGTTGAGGCAATGTTCAGTTATCACTAAAAAAAAATTTACATATTATTATCGACAGAAACACGTATAGTTTGACACATAGTATGTCACTTTTTTGCGACGTCTGAACTTACTGCATGAAATACAATGTTCATCTGCATGTGACCTGTTGAATATGTCACCCAGCATTAGGGTAGCCAGATTTGGAATTCGGAAAAACAGTACACTGAGGACAAAAAACCAGTACAATTAATGAAAAAACAGTACGTTTTTACAAAAACATAACAATTTCTTCAAATCATAACATTTTGAGGTGTTAATTAAAAAAACAATTAAAATATGAGGTTATATAGTAAATTATATACTTTTTTAATATGTTTTAAAATGCCATTCTTCCCAACTTCCATTTCTAAAAAACTGTAAAATTCATAACAATTGTATTCATAGTTTGTTTTTATAATTAATTCACTTTCCAGGTTTTCAATCAATAGTATATTCCTCTCCTTTCCGCAAAATAAAAATATTAGACTAAATTTTGAAATATTTAATATTGAAAATATAAAATTGCCATTTTTTTCAAAATTTGGAAAACTATAATTGTTTAAAATGTCTTTCCATTTTTGGTCAACAGTTTTTTCTGTTTGTACGTTTTTAGCAAAACTTTTCAAACTAATAAACTCATCAAATAGGAGATCCATATCAATATTTTTAATTGAGAACAAATTAACAACTTCAGTAAAATCTTGAAATAAAATGTTTGAAATTATGTTTAAAAGACATAGTTTTCCAAATTTGTTATTATTTAAATCAAATCGATCTTCAGTATATTTAATTACATATGATAGAACTGCGTAGGTTCGTTTTTTAAATAAAGAAACCTCTTGTGAGTTGTTACAATTGCTGCATACAGTTTCAGCTATATAACTGTAAAATTTTTCATTTTTTGTTCTTCAAATTTGTCACGAAGCATTTTAACTATTTTGTAAAAGTCGATTATAATTAAATTGTCCTGTTCTAATTTCTTAATTGATGACAATAATGCAGTACCTGTGTGGTGGAGAAATCCCAAATAAGTTTCAGAAGTCTCGAGTTAAAAAAAATGTTTTAAAACAGCTGTACAACTATCTTGAGAAATAACACACGTTTTGATGGCCAGATAGTTCAAGTATTTTACTTTATTTGTATATTTATTATTATATTAAAATAGAGACATGTTTGGTATTGCTGCATAAAAAAGCATTTAAGAAATAAAAAACAGCACAAAAACAGTAAAAATTGTAAAAAACAGTACATTTGCGTACTGATTTGGGTCTTGTGAATAAAACAGTACAATTGAAAAAAATCAGTACATGAACTGTTAAAAACAGTACGTCTGGCACCCCTACCCAGCATACAAAACATCCCTGTTTTACATGTTATTGTGAAGTAGTTGTGAAATCATTAAGGCGCTGAGATTAAGTTAATCAGTTTTTCTACGGAAAACTGTCTTACAATCAACAAAACGAACATAAAATCCTTGGTTATTCCCTTTATGATTTGGAATAGTATTTACAGCTGATAATAGAAACTTATGAAAACCGATTTCAGAAAGCGACTGTTAATAGAATTACCTACAACCCTTTACTCAGGTTTACAACCTAGCTTCTCACACCACCCATGTTGTGTGTGTTTATTTTATCCATGGGTAGCGGAGCCAATTGTTTGTTGTATACTTCCAAAGGCGGATTTGGGAAACTTTTCATGGCAAAGATTTCAAGTTTTTGCCAGAAGACTGCTGAGAGAAAGTTGGCTAAAGGAAAATTTTTTCATATTTCGTTTTTGGCAGGGATGACTGAACTGTGGTTTTGAACCACGGTTCACAGTTTAAACGACGGAAACTACTAGACTGCGGACACCTACGAAAGCCATAATGAAAATTTGAACCCGAATTTTTCCTTAAACACTTGAACCAGTACACCGTACAACCTACTAAGGGGCATTATTACAACTTGCCGTTACAGTTGGGTTTAGTTAAAGGTAACTTTAGCTAAAGTAAACGTTAAAGTCAACTTTAACTTCTTTTCGTTATTACAACCTACAGATAAAATAAAGTTAACTTTTTCAAAAATGTGGCAGTGCCGGAGTAATGTCGATAGTATTGCTCAATTAAACAAGTTTTTTTTAAACGCAGGGGCAACGGCGGGCTTCCTTTCTTTTTCTTGTATTTGCACATTTTGTTTATATATGAAGTTGCCGTATTGAAAATAATATATAATATGGCAAGTTCAAACTTAAACTTAACCTTAAAAGTCACAGGGTAGCCTGTGTTTAAAAGTTATCGGCAGGATGATCCTCCATTTAGCGTAACGCTTACTTCTACCTTATTACATAACATACATAACTGGCCGTTACAAACCTTCAGTCAGGATTACGGCTTAGCTTCTCACACCACTCATGTTGTGTGCCTTAATTTTATACTCGATTGGCGGGACCTTCAGTTTAACGTCGACTCCGAACGACAGATTTTGAGAAACTTTTTAATGGAAGGTTTATCTACTCTCAGAGTTTTCGCCAGAAACCTGCTGAGAGGAAGTCGCCGAAGAAATATTTTTTTTTCATATGTCGGTTTGATGTCTGGCCTGGGGCTCGAACCCGGGGTTTACGTCTAATAAGCGAATACACTACCTACTAGACTACGGCAATATCTACCTTATTGTCCACACATAATTGTGAAAAACAATTTATCTACCCGTTAAAATCCTCTCGTTAGTTAACGGCAAGTTGTAATAATGGCCCTAAAACTTTTATATATTGAACCTATTTACGATAATTAATTATTTCTTATTCGATTTAATGAAGAATGATAAAATTTTTGATTTAAAATCAACATTTTCTAATACATTCTTGTACTGGCCTCGAACTACTTTAAGCCGATAAAGCCACTACAAGTGTTGCATAAAACACTCTCCTTAGAAATATTAAAAAAAAAAAAAGTGAAACGCTATATCAGATAAAAAAAAAATAAAATAAACTTAATACGCCAATAATAAACAATAACAAAAATGTAATGCTTAAAATGTAGAAAAAAAGTGCCCAGTGCAAGCAAGTACATTAAAAATAAAATAAAAAACGAAGAAGAACTCAGTCTTATCAGATGTTTATGAGCTGCTCGTTGCACTCGAACTCGAATAATGACAATGCGCCACTTTTCCTTCTTCTTCTTCTTGTTTTTTTAATGCCAATTTATTGGATTTTTTATTTATTTTTCATTTTTATTTCTGAATTTTTGCTGTTATTAACACAAGGGGATAAGAATTTACAGCCAATGTCCAGCGAAAAGTTTGTTGTTTTTTTTGTTATTGTTTGCAAGAGTAATGCAAACACAAATCTGTTCGCACATCTATACTGAACTCCTATACTTAAAACGGTTCGTTGTATGTGTTTGTACGACCGTGTGTTATGAATGGTAAAAAGATGCACTCCACTCAACGAAACTCAACTCGAATCGACTATGTACAGTAGTGAAGTGAAAAAGCACTTGATAAGGATCAGTAATTGTACACTCTCTCTCTCTCCGTATATTGTATAGAGCGGCAACGTGTATAGCACTCGTAAGCGTTATTGGGATTAGTTTTTTCCGTTATTATTTGTGTTTTTTATTTAATTTTTGATTTATTGTTTAAATTGCTGGGGAAAAAACAATCAATAAATAAGATTGTTGAGGTTTTTCAAAACCGAAACGGGAACAGGGGTATACTGCCATTGCCACCACTTGTTCACACAGTAAACACATAAGCAACAGGAACTTTTTATTTTGGTTGTTTTTCATTTTGGCCAAAATAAATAAAACAAGTGGCTTTTGTTGTTGAATGCGTCAGTAATTGTTGAACTTAAAAAATTGCTTAAATTTCGTGGTGGTGGTTTATTTATTTTCATACAGAACACACACACAACAATATTGCAATATGAAACATTTAATATTCTATGCTACCGCAACCTTGAACTTCAGCAAGACACATAGGAACAGTAGAAAATTAAAAATCAAGCCTGAGGTTTACTGCTGCTTAAGACGACTTCATGTAACTTTACATCGATATAAGCCCTTTGAAGCTAAGGGTGTATTATATGAGTTAGGTTAGGTTATAGGGTAGCTACCGTTCTACCCCATTGTTACGATCCGTTATCTTTTATGACTCGTATGTTATACATTCAAACATTGATTACAGTATTAAGCGAAAGATACTTTATAAATATTTATATGAGTTCTAATCATATCGTAGATTTCATATGTAAACAAAGAAAACCATTTAAAATTGGTAGGGCTGTTAGAAGGTCAGGATCAAAAACATTTTCAATGCCACAAGAAAGAAATAAGGCATCCTAGAATACGGTTAAAATCCTCCAGCTTTGTTGAAAGCATTACTCTTCCTCACCTCCAAGTGAATCAAAATATCCTAGTTTAGGTATAAATTTCTAGAAGTCAATTGTTTGTGCCCTATCTTCCTTAGCTTACAGTGGAAATTGAATATCATTATTACAAAAAACAACTAAATTTCTAAATTAATTACAAACTAGGCTGGGTTAACTGCTAGGGTCGGTGGCCCATATCTCTTATTGTGTCACCCAGTGTGAGGTAAGCCATTTTATTACGATTCTTTATTGGTGGGTTTAAACCACCCCGAGCTTCCGATGAAACCGGCCAGTTCCCTTAGTGGCAGGTTCTCCAACATTCCCAGATCTTCAAACGTTCTGTCACCCAGAAACCGATGACGTCTGTTTTGAAGTGCAGGGCACTCACATAAAAAGTGTTGTTCCGATTCCATTTCTTCGACATCATGGCAGCATCTACGGTAATACTGGTAGGACAGACTGAGTTTGTCAGCGAAAATTCCAATAGCGCAGTGTCCAGTTAGAATTCCTTTTAGAATGCGAACTGTTCTCTTGTCGAACTCAAGTAGTTTCCTGGATCTCCCGCTGTTCACTGCTGGATACAGCAGATTTGTAATTCGGCAACCAGGTATGTTGGATAATATACGGTTTGCCGAATTCCGTGATCCTTTTTCTATTGTCTCCTCGTCAGACATCTCCGATTCCTTCCGTGCCAGTTCGTTTCCCTCTTATGTCCCTTTACGCTACAGTAGCTCGGAATCCAGTACAGGCGGGTGCTGCTACTCCTTTGATTTGACGGGATGGGATTCCTGGGCTTTGATTGCTGCTTGATAGCCCACACATATGATCAAGTTCAAAGGAGGTAGGTCCCTGGTGTCAACCATGGCTGAAGTTTATTCAATAGTAAAATCTCCGCCTGAAATACGCTGGTCTGGTTAGGTAGCCTGTAAGACCCGTTCAGAGCCGGTTTATCGAAATAGACCCCAGATCCAGCTCCACATTCTATTTGCGAGTCATCGGTGAAGATCGTTATATAACCGTCACAGGTGACAGCTTCAGCAATCCATTCTCCCGTGTGGGATTTTGAGTTTTATATGTTCGTCTGAAAACAGCCTCTGATCTGATGTAAAACTTGGGTGATTCGGTTCTACTTCATGTAGTATTGAAGCTTGACCCACGGTGTATTATAATGAAGTTAGGAAAATAAATGTTTGGCAGGCGACAACTGAGAGTTGGGCTTGTGTGTATTAAAATTTAATCAGTTTATGTTAACAGCGATAGAAGAGGCTTCTGCAGGAAAAACGTTACAAACGCGGGTATATTGGGTTAGGTTATAATTAGGGTGATAGCCATTATAAGGCATAAGTCATTAAAGTCCAATAGGGCCCCTATGTAAACATGGATGGGACGTACTCAGAATTTATCTATTACTTGCAACCGACCTATTAGTTTTTCAAAGATATGAGAATTTATCCAAATAATCGTTCATATTCGGTGTAATATCTCCAACATCTGTTCTGATCTAAATCTGTTTGTTACTTGTTGTGTTGGATCAAAATATTTTAAGAATTCTTAGGAGGCAGCAATTCATGAAATCACTTTTTTGTATATGTTTTCTGTGGCAACCCGAGTCTCACAGCCATAGGAGAGTTTAGCCAGAACACTGGATTCGTAAATTGTTATGTTAGTTTCAACTCTGTGAACGGTATCGTTCTTTTGCTATTAAAGTTCCACCGTTCTTTATTATCAGACTATCCAAATATAAACAATCTTCCAAAACGTTACCCTGGTATTTATAAAAGATATACAAAATCGGTAGTCGGAAGAAGTCGCCGTAATCTATTAGGTAGTGTGTTGTCTTATAAGACGTAAGGCCTTGGTTCAAACCCCAGATCGGATATCAAAAAGAAAATATTAAAAAAATACTTCTTCGGCGACTTCATTTCAGCAGACTTCTGGCAAAAACTTTGACGGGTGCGGCAATATTATGGTCTGGGTTTGTTTCTCGTGGTATGGTGTCGGTCTGATACATCGAATTATTAACACTATGAACAGATTCCTCTACAAAGATATCTTGGAAAATGCGATGTAAAAAGTATTGGTTCCAAAATAATAATGTTGACCTTCTTAACTGACCAAGTCAATATCCGGACTTAAGTCCAATCGAAAATTTTTGGGTAGAGTTGAAATAAAGAATTGGAAAGGAGATTCTGTTCAAAAACCTTGGTATGAAATACCAGCAGAAACTTGCAAGAAGTTTATTGCCAGCATGCCAAAAAGAGTCAACAAAATAATTGAAAGTAAAGGTGGATGTACCGGAATTTTAATTAAGACAATAAGCTTGAAATATATATTTCAAATAAATGAACAAACACATAAAAAAATTCATTTTATTTCATGTGTTGAATAAAATTTTGGTACAACTCGAATCGGTAGTTTGTTTTTGGCTCTACCAAGGATTATAATACAGACTACCAAAAATATGTAATTCAAATATATTTTGATTGTTTAAACTCCAGTTACCGGAAGAGTAAATTCTTCATATTAATTTGGGTCTTCTGTTCTACAAAGTTCTGAACATTTTGTCAACGTTCTTATCTTTTCTTTGAATTTTGAGAATTTCGGTTTGTTTAACAGTTTAAAAATGTATTTTACGCCTCTAACTCTATATGATTTCATTTTAACCCTCTCAAATATTTAACCCTTTAAATGAAAATAGTTGAGATACATACATACAATTATACATACATACATACATAATGGGTCATTACGACCCTTCAGTCAGGACTATGAATTAACTTCTCACTTCACTTATGCTGAGTGTGTTAATTTTATACATGAGTGGCGTGACCTACAGTTTTAAGTCGATTCCGAACGGCAAATTTTTGAGAAACTTTTTCATGGCAACTTTATTTACTCTCAGAGTTTTTGCCAGAAATCATATTTTGTTTTGTTGGAGATGTTTGACTAGATTGAATGGAGGCCGCACGTCTAATAAGCCGACGCACTACCCACTAGACTACGGCGAATTGATAATTGAGATAACATTCCGAAAATTTTATAGCGATGACAAATTAGGGATTAAAACACACTTTTAACTTAACACTTTAATTGACCTCAAAAATCTGTTTAATACTGTCATCGCTACATTACCTCGAAGAGAATAATTTAAATGTCCAATTCATTTGACAAAACGTCTAAGGGCCATTATTACAACTTGCCGTTAACTAAAGCGAGGGTTTTAACGGGCATATAAATTGTTTTTCATTATTATGAGTACCCAATAAGATAGAAGTGAGCGTTAAGCTAAAGGGAGGATCATCCTGCCGGTAACTTTTAAAGTTAAGTTTATATTTACAAATTATTTTCAATATGGCAACTTCAAATTTAAACAAAATGAGCGTATACAACAAAAAACGAAGTCCGCGGTTGCCATTGTGTTAAAAAAAACTTGTGTAATTGAGCAGTTTTATCGACATTGCTCCGGCACTGCCATATTTTTAAAACAGTTAAATTTATTTTATCTGTAAGTTGTAATAACGAAAATAAGTTAAAGGTAACTTTACAGTTCCCTTTAGCTAAAGGTACGTTTAACTAAACCCAAGTTTAACGGCAAGTTGTAATAATGGCCCTGAAAGGGGTTAAAATAAAGTTGCAATATACACAAACAAAATATTTCATTGATAAATTATTTTACTTCCTTTCAGTAGTTATCTACTACAACATTTGAATTTGAGGTGGGTTTTTCTCTATTCAATTCAATTTTAAATTTTGAGATCTTAATTCCTCTGATGTGAAGAAAAGCACTTCATTTCATTTGAATTGGGGGCCTCCTAAAACCAATTCAAATGATTGCCATTAACTTTCAAACTGTTTAAAGACTCTCGTCGTATTTTTATTGACTCTTGCTTGTCTCGCTAGATAATGTCGTTATACGAGATTGATAATTATTCGAATAACATGAATTTTAATTAGTAGTAGCGAAACTGTTTTCTTGCTCTTTTTTGTTTTTTCTTTTATTTTATTGATAAATCTGAAGTGGCTTCAATTTTTTTTAATAGAAATCAAGAAAACTGGAATTTGTTTGAATTGTTTCTACTCAAATATTTGACACAAATAAGTGGAACAAGCAATTTCTTCTAAGCGTCTGTTGAACAGAACAGAACAAGCGTAAATAGATGGCGGAACAATTGAAAATTTATTGTTTTGAAAAATTAATAACGAAGAGCCGGCAATGTATTTAGAAAAGAATTAAAAATAATTGTTGTTATAAACAAAAATAGTATAAAAAATAAAGTGTCTTTATCTTCTTGGAATTTTAAAAACATAACCATACAGTAGTACAATATTTTTTTTTTTTCTTTCTTTAAAAACAAAAATGTTTGACTTGAAAAAAAAAATTATTTTTATTTTTTTAAATGAGTTAACTATTGATGCCATTGTGTGTGGAATACAACATCATTCAAATATCCGGTACGGCATTCCTGGATGGAGCACATCCAAAATGTCTAATTTCCTTTGCTCTGGCACATATTCACTTGTCTGGATTCCTGAGCACAGGGACACAGGTCCTCGATCACAGTGCTCATGTTTACAGGTTATTCTGTAATGGGGAAACAGGCGGAAAGAATGCAGCTCCCATCAAATGACTTTTGCCGTGTATGTAGGTCTGCTGAAGAGAGGAAACTGTAATCCACTTTCTTTGTTAATACTCATCTCTTGCAAGGTGCAGATTTAGATTTATTTGGGTCTCCATTAATTGTCAGCTTAACTGAGTTTTGATTATGAATGGATATATATGGGATATAACTTCGTCTATTAAACTTTCACGGCATTTTCCAGTATAGGGTAGCCATGCTTTAAAGTGCAGCCTCTACGCTGACCCACTCTTCGATGAGTTCGGTGGAATTCGGTCAGTACAGGGGACCGTGCTTGCTCGTGGCATCACAACGGGCAGCTATGTGTGCTCAAGTGTGCTTTGGTAATCTAGGCTACGCCTCCGATCTGACCTTACCTAACCTAGCCTGGCACAGGAAATCAATCTGAATTATTCGATGGGTTATGTGGACTTAGAGGATCGCTGAGGATTATTCGCATACACCAGGTGATTTAAGAAACCCCAACAAAAAAGTATAACTGTTCAATTCGTACGAGCTGCATATTATCTCCAAGATGACCATGGCATCAAACCGCTTGCGCGGGTTATCTAATGTGGCATGAGCTATGTCTCACGTAAAGCTGTACTTTTGAAATCGTATGTGCAGATCATCTACGCGCAGTTGACAGTAGCCTGTAAGAATTGCAGTAACGAAATGAACGTTTACGCCATTTTAGAGATTTCTCACCTTTACCGATTTTTTCAGTTTATGTATCCCTTACAAAGAAGTAGATTTGTTTGTCAGATAATTTCAATACTGGGTGTAACTACACTGTCTAGTCACTTCTTCAGATTTTAAAATAGTCACTCTGCCCTAAGTTAGGCGATAAATCATAGATTTGAACCAAGCTTTATTTTGAAGCAAAACACATTATTGTGCTGACTCACCCAGAGAAACACACTGTTTTATTTGCTGATCCACCTTTAATGTGTGTGATAAAAGAAATATTTTTTTTATATTTTCGTTTCGATGTCTGACCTGGGGTTTGAACCGTGGCCGACGGCGAAAAAATATTTTTTCGTTTTATGAGAGATACCTGACCTGGGGATTGAAACGAGGCCTCATATCTAATAAGTCAATACACTACCTACTAGACTACGGCGACTTTCAGATTTTTAAACAAGAAATGGTAACTCGGCTCATAGATTTTTCCTATGGAAACAGCACATGATAATTATCCATACTTTATCCTGAAGCAAAATTAGGTTTTTGCGCTATTTCACTCTGAGGAGCCGAGTGTATTGGCTACAGATTCACCCTTAGTGTGTTGTAAAAACTTGTTCGTATTGCTGTTAAAAAGTCTTGAAGACTGCGGTAAAGTTGCCACAGGAGCAATCGTTTGTCCGCACTTGTATTTTTAAAATGTCTGCAGTCATTAAATGTGTAAAACGGGCCAAGTTTACCTCCAGAAAAACTTATTAAGCTAGTTATGATGGTTATACAACTATACAGATCATTTCAATTTCCAAATACGATAAGAAATCTTTAATAAACAATAAAACCCTCCATCAAATAAATACAAATCAATCAAAATTTTGGAGTAAGAGAAACACTCATGCAATAGAACGATATTGCGAGCACTCAAGTATCAACCTACAGCCGCAATAATTCATCAAAGGCCTTTTCAAATACTTGAAATAGAAAAACAAAAACAAAAAAAATCAGTAGCATTTCAATGGGATTTCTTCAATGCAATCTAATAGGTTTTATCACTACAAATACCTTAAGAAACACACTTGTTTTAACCCTTTAAATTCGGTGAAATGAAATATTCTACCGATCACGATACATTCATGAGTTTAGGAAATATTAACTCGTACAACGTAATTATTGTTGTTTAAATGAAAAAAAAAACAGAAAAACCCTTTTTGTTCGTCTAAAGATAAGTTAAGAAAATTATTGCCGTTGTTTATTGATTGACATTATTGTCGTTATTAAAATTATTGGCTTTTTAAATCAGTTCATAATAAATCATAAAAAAAAACTCACACAAGAATTTTTTTCGGTTTAACAAGAATCGAAAACGAAAAATTTATGATACCCACCACCATGGGCCATGGCATATAATGGTTCTTAATCACTTTATTTAAAAAGTTAATAGACCTCCAATATGAATAGATATTTACGGGGAGCAAAAAGGGAAAAGGAATGCATTTATGAATCAGCTGACGTAAATGTATTCGAATGGTTTTACGATAATTGAAAAAAAATTAAAATTTATGGCGGGTAAAACAAATGACAAATAGAAGTTACAAGCTTTGTCAAAATAAACATGTGCAAGGAAGCAATACCTATTAAAGGAAATAAGTCCACAATTGCTTTATACTTCACCCAATAAATGTTGTGTTTGGTTTGGATCTGTAAAAGGTTTAGGACTGAGTATATTTTAGATTGTAATAAGGAAAATACTCTGTTCACACATGCACTCTTATTGCGTAAATCATAAGTACGTTCAGTGAGCATATTAGAGTTTTCCGAACACTTCTGTTGATATTTGACAACTCAAATGTCAACAATGACAAACAAAAAAACAACAAAGTTGTTGAAATAACCAGCTGTTTTCTTTACCAGTTGTCAAATGAATATTGCTTATATTATATCTGAACATTTAAAATATTGTATTCAAATAATCGAATATTGGCTAAAAAAAAAAATGAAAGACAGTGAAAACAGCGACAACTATACGTTGGTTCGCTATGACGCCACAAGTAAGGGCAGTCTCTGTACTGACCGAATTCCACCAAACTAATGGAAGAAGTACGTCAGCGTAATGGTTCCACTTTCAACAGATGTCTCCCGAAACTATAAGTCGGTTTAAGCGTTTCCTCCGAAACGGAACATGTATGCTTCCACATAAGGTCAATGATTCATAAAATTGGTCTATGACATTAGAAAGCCGGCAAACTATTTATCCCACAATAGACATTCACAATTACCGTGAGAGTTTATGCTTGACAGTGGGATCTGAGTAAACACTTAAATTAAATATGTACAAGCAATCACAATCCCTATACAATGGGTCAACATGACCTCCGGGTACTGTACTTGTCAACTACACGTTCTCTAACCTAACCACAATCCCCTTGTAAGAACTGTTGGGAAAGGACAGTGTTAAATTTGTGGATGAGATTTTTGGGCTTGCCTTACTTCCAAACTTTCAAGAACACCCCAGACTTCAGAAACCATTTTCTTTGTAAATACATCAAGTGAACTTAAGGTTTTCGATATTTGCTACTAAGTATTAATTGCTCTTCCTAGTAGGACGGCCACTTAGCTCATCCAAGCAACAAACCTAGTCACGCTCAAACCACTTTGGAGATCTGCTGAAACCATGTAACTTGTTAATGTTCATAAACGCTAGGCCAGCTAAGTCATGCAAAGAAAACCTTTCTAAAGTGGTAGAACTTGTATTTAAACATTAGAACTAAAGAAGAGAGTAACCCGTTTTTATTAATCACAAACTCAGCTCTTTTTTACTGACGTAACAATTCATGACTGCCTGACAGCAACGTTCTTGGTGCATAAAATTCAACACATGTTGACTTTACAAATAAATCAACTTTAGGTATCCCAATATTCATGGACGGTATACAAATACCCTATGCAAATACGGCAAAATATCTTGGTATGACACTGGATGCGAAGTTACGTTGGAATTAAAATTATGGAACTACAACTAAAATGGAAGAAGCTAAACTGGCTAATCGGGAGGAAATCCTAACTGTCTATTGAGAATAAATTGTTAATATATAATCAAATATTAAAACCTATATCGACTTATGGAGCACAATTGTGGGAATGCACAAGCGAGAAAAATATAAATATTATTCAACGTTTTCAGAACAAAGTACTCAGAGGCATCGTAAGCGCACCATGGCATCATATGCACAAGTGATTTACATCGTGACCTTGGTGTAAATACTGTTAGAAAAGAGATTGAAAAAACATTGCAACAAAGCCTAACACCCGACTCAGAGACCACGTAAATCCCGAAACATCATCTCTTGCTGATCCCATTGGTTTGGAACGCAGTCTTAAGGAAGAAGGAAGCCGACCGACCTAATTAGAAGCTATCTTTTGGCATGATGACGTAATATCATCAAAAATAAAGGGTCCGCCAAATAACTTTTTTTTTTGAAAATGATTTAAAAAAAACTACTGAATATTTTCTCAAATTTCTTTTTTTATTTGAAAGTACAATCCTTCCGGTTAATAATGGAAAATAATTTCATTCAAATGGCTGCCTCGGCTGGCCATGCAGTAGCCTACACGATCGGTCCAATTTTTAAGCACATTATCGATTGTGTGCAGCTGTATTTCACCAATGGCTTCACGAGTATTGTCCTTTAAAGCGTCAATTGGCTCTGGATTGTCGCCGTAACACTTATCTTTGACGGTACCCCACAAATAATAGTCCAACGGTGTCAAATCGCAGCTCCGAGATGGCCAAACGACATCAGCTCTGCGGCTGATAATGCGATCTTCAAAAACAGGGCGCAAAACATCGAGTGTAGCTTCGGCTGTGTGGCACGTAGCGCAGTCCTGTTGAAACCAAATGTTGCCAATATCCTCCTCTTGAATTTTTTTGAACAAAAATTCGTTCAACATGGCCCGATAACGATCGCCATTGATTGTAACGGCCACTAATTGCTCATTTTCCTCTGGACCAAAATCCGCACCAAACAGTGACTCGTTTTGGGTGCGTCGGCTTTTCGATGTATGAGCTTCATCTGAAAAGGTGATTTTTTCTTCTGTAAGTTGATCGCAGGCCCACTTAGCGAAGCGAAAATGCATTGGATGGTCAATATTCGTTCAGCGGAAGGATAAAACTAATTATCTGTCAAATCAGACATGAGCTAAGTGTTACCATTCACGAAATAAGCACTAGTTGAAAAAAAACGTTAGATGGCGGACCCGATATAAATTGAATTAAATTTTATGTTTATTTTACTATTTGAAGTAAATTACTTGTTAGTCATAATAACTAGTTGTAATAATTAATAAATAAGTCGCCGTGGTCTTGTAGGTAGTGTGTTGGCTTATTAGACGAAAGGCCCGAGTTCGAATCCCAGGCCAGACATCAAAAACAAAATACAAAAAGTATTTCTTCGGCGACTTCCTCTCAGCAGATTTCTGGCAAAAACTCTGAGAGTAAAAATTTCCATGAAAAGCTTCTCAAAAAATCTGTCGTTCGGAGTCGACTTTAAACTGTAGGTCCCGCCACTCGATTATAAAATTACCGCACACAACATGAGTGGTGTTGAGAAGCTAGGCCGTAATCCTGACTGAAGGGTTGTAATGGCCAATTATGTATGTATGTAATAATTAATAAATGAGAATTTAATAGGAAAAAAAAGAATTAAGTTTATGAAAACAATACAGCGAAAGTTGATCACATGAAAATAAAACAAAAATTCGTTACAAAAAATTTTCATTCATTTGTCATTCAAAGTCAAAGTCTGTGATTTTATTTGTTGATTTTTCACCAGAATTTTCTCCTCTTTTTCCCTTTTTTTTTTGTTTAGTTTTGTCCTTAATTTAATTACATTGATTTATAAAATTAACTGAATAAATTATTTGATTTTGTTATTCACGAATATTTTCATGAAATCCCTTTTAATCAGTCTCAGTCTACTACTACTACGAGACTTTTATTTTATTAGCAATAAAATCTAATTTTAATTTGTGATTATTTGCCAAAAATAAAACAAACAAATGGACAGCATTCAACAATACATAAATAAATAAATAAGCAATTGAATGAACGTTTGTATGAATAAATGGCATGGAATCGTATCGAATCGAATTCATTCGAATTGAATTGAAATATAAATTTACTGACCATATACAATAACACGACGTTACAATAATACAACCTTTACGAAGGTCGTTAACCAAAAAAAAAAAAACGAGAGAAAAAAATACACGTAAATTTAGTATCACCACTATTGGCATACAACCGACCTACAAGTGAGCATACCTGAATGAATACTTCAAATGTTCCAACATGTGTAATAAATTCATTAAAATTTTGTTCATTGTTTTTCTTTTTTCCGAATTTCCGAATGGAATAATCAATGAAATATTATATGTATGTAGTTGAGTGTGACTAAAAATATCTACAAACGCATAACACGTACTAAAGCACATAAAATGATACTAATTTAAATACACTACACATATACACACACCCACACATATATACATATAAATTAACCCATACTTAAACAAGCATGCATAAATTTACACGTACTGTGTGTGAAAATGTTTGAACATAAATCTTTACTTCTACTACGACTACTACTTTTGCGTCTCTTCTTGGCAGTCACATATACATATTTTCAGTCTATAGGCGTAGATTAGACGTGTTTTAATTACAAATTATTATCGCAAACTCAAACAAACAAAACTTACATACACACTACACATACACACACACATAATTACTATCGCATAATCAAGGTATTAAAAAAACCGAAAACACCAACAACAAAAACATTATTAACTGGCATTACTTAAACTAAACCGTATGAACGAGTATGTACACGATATTTGAACGATTTATATGTAAAACGTTCCATAACGGCTTTGTTTTCAATATGAACACTTATATACACCCAACCATCTCTATACACACTCTGTGATACGTACATATTTACGTTTAATTATTTATGCTTTGCGAAACTTAACGAACGCTATTTAATGTTGGCATATAAAACTATACCAATCTTCTATTCTATTCCACTTTCATTCGGTGCGATATCGATACCATTCCATTGACATGTTATCGCCTGTTTTTTAAGTCATCCAATAAAAGGGTTTTTCTTTTCGTCTACTTTTTATGCCATCAATGAGTAAAAGAATGAATGGAACTGAATATCGAACACAGAATTAATAAATGCAAGTTAAAGCCGTTCATGTGAAAAATAGCTTAAAATACAAAATTTTTACAATGACCCATACTCCAATATTATCATCCTAAGGAACGTAATAATGATTAATTTTTTATTCACTCTTTACTCTCACTTTTCATACTTACGTAGCGTTAGTCTGGTGGTTGTTTTTTATTTTTGTTTTTTTTTTTAGATTTCCGTTAACCATAGTTAAACGTTAACCGTTGACTTTGTAGGGCTATGCACCATTAGCAAACTTAGATGGTTCTTAATAGTTGCTAGTGTGCTAAAACTTCAAGTGCCGAGGCCGTGGATTCGATTTCCACCAGAGACTCTGAGTATTTGTGATTATTCACAATAGGAAAAAGAAAGTGTGAATTATTACTAATAGCACGTTCACATATAAGAAGGTTATGGTTATCTAAAATTAACCTTGGAGATAACCTTGTGGCGTTCACATATGACAAGTATAACCTAAACATATGCGAGAATGACAGAAATTGACAGCTGTATGCATTTGTAATGTATTGTGTGTATGTATCTTTGTGTGTATCTTCTCCATAGCAAATGTTTTTTTTTTTTATTGCTGCCAAATTTTAGTCAATATACTATTCACAATAGATATAAAGCGTTGCATTTTTGAGTATTTTATTGAATACTTTTCAATGCAACAATGCGTATTTTACTAGGTTATGAGGTAACCTACAGCTGAACTTGGTTATCTTATCATACAAATTGTATGGCTAACCTCATACATTTGTGGCTTGGTTACGAGATAACCTCGATAACCACGATAACCTAGCTAACCTGCTTATATGTGAACATGGTATAAGAAGTAATTCTCAAAAAAAAAAAAATTTTACGAAGGTATATACATACATTGTCGCACACTACTCCCTCTTTCATCTCTTTTATAAACTATCTTTCCTGTATTCCAACACAATAGACTGAATGAGTGGAAGTCAGCTCCTGAGCGTTGGTATTAAAAAAAGAGTAGCTACCAGTTGACCTAATGGATAAATTAGTAGCTAAGATTGCATCTTTTAAATTTAAAGTTACGAGAAGTCGCCGTAGTCTAGTTGATAGTGTGTTGGCTTATTAAACGTCTGGCCATGCTTCAAACCCCAGGTCAGACATCTCCAACATAACGAAGCAGATTTCTCAGCAGATTTCTGGCAACAACTCTGAGAGTAAATGAAAAATGTCCATGAAAAGTTTCTTAAAAATCTGTCGTTCGAAATCGACTTTACACTATAGGTCCCACCATTAATGTATAAAATTAACACACATAACATAAAGTGATGTGAGAAACTAAGTCGTAATCCCCACGAAAGGGTTGTAATGGCCAATTATGTATGTATGTGACGGAAGTGTACTCTAACAATAAATTTTAAAAGTACTAAATTAATAATGTCTTTCCTGTACCTTCCTAGACAACTGACTTCTATTCCACTATTCTTATAAGACCCTTCGTGTATTTCAGTCATAATCTCCCTAACAAGGATCCTTCTCTTTTTAATAGGGATCAGTTTAAAGTCCTCACAGTTCAGCAATCGGTGGAGAATGATCAAAAAAATTAGCTGCGGATAAAAAAATTAATTTAGTATTCTCCAATTCCAAGTTTCCGAAATTTTCCTGGCTTTCCGTAACGGCCATTAATCACATAATTAGCGCACCTTTCTTTCATTAAAAATAAATTATACGCTTCAAAAGATGTCACAAGCAAGTTGTGATTAATTGTGCTATCTGATCATTCTATAATCGCCGATCTTCTGCTTTAAAAAATATGATAACAGATCATCAGCCTATCGTTGCTTAAGCAATAGATCTTCTGTACTTAAAGTGCTTGATTACAAGTCTGCGTAATCCAGTTTAAAATTTTAAAAGTAAAGAGTATTTAATTTCCCTCTAGATAATCTAGGCCAGAGAAATTAAGATCAATTACATACAATATCTTTTCAAAAAACGACGCTGTTCGTAGGTAATGACAGATGGCAATAGCGTCATTCTTCTATTTTCTCTGGTAGAGTTATTATCTATTCAGCTGACGGAATAAGAGATATTAAAAACGTGATGTAATAAAACAAATCTGTGTGTTTCACTGTTACAGTATCAGGGTCAGACTGCTGTTCACCTTGTCAGTCGCCTGGCTTAATATATCAAAATATACTACATTTTGAATCGCATGTTGTCAAAGAAATTTTCATATTGTACATAGTAGCAGCAGCAAAAAACTTTTCTAACCATCTTTCTAACGCAATCTAGTTTGATCCAAGTTAATTTATGCCAGGCTAACCACACCATGCTGCAGCCTTTTGTTCGAATTATTAGCATAATCTAATATATGTATAAAATTCTCGTGTCACAGTGTTAGTGAAATGGATCGACCGATTTTCATGAAATTTTGTGTGCATATCGGGTAGGTCTGATAATCTGACAACATCTATTTTTCATATCCCTAAATGTTAAGAGGGCGTGGCAAATCGTTAAAATTGAATATTTAGGTACAAGTGATAACAATAACTCTTAAACTACTGAACCGATTTTAGCCATTCTTTTTTTGTTCGAAAGCCTATCAGGTTTATAGGGTTTTAAAAGAAAATTCGATATAGCAAAAAGTAGGCGTGGCAAACCTTTAAAATTGAATATTTAGGAACATAGTAATTGTAGACGAATGCAATTTGGTGGGTAAGTTCGTAGAGTCGATATCGACAAACTCACCAAATATGGGCATGGCAACCCTCCCCTTTAAGAGATTCCAATAAGTCGGATAATTCGATGGTTTATAACTACATATGTACATACATATATAACTTCGTCAGCGCTATTACAATAAATTATTACAATAAATATATGATGTGACGCCGGGTCAGCTAGTTGGAACTATAAAGAATTGTTTTAAATATTTTAACAACGTTACTCAAATTATTTTATTGCTCTGCATATGATTTTATATTCTAAAGAAAAATTAATAATTTTATGTTTTTTTTTTATTTCAGGAAACACAGAAGAAAGGTTGCCAATATTCGGACATCATTTTTTTTTTTTGTAGTACTAGGTATGTAAAAAATAATCAAAACAAATATTATATACTAATTATTACTAAGGTCATATTTATTCAAATGATACCCTACTGTACGTTAAACATTTTGCGATTCCGTTCAGTAACAATTAAATAAAACTTTTATTTTGACTTCTGTTCTTCCCCGTAAAATTAACAAGAAAATATTTTTTTCGATAACCCAGATTTTTTGTATTCCTACTTTAAATTATGGAAACAAGTTTATAACTCTTCAAAGGACTGCGGTTTACCCATGTCATATAGTTTCAGTTCCTACGTCTTCTCGACGTATAAAAGTATGGGTTATAATTCTATGAAAATCGACTATAGTTTTCTCCTAAAAGTTCGTTCGTAAGAATGAAATTATAAACTTTGAAAAATTTTGATCGTCTTTATTCGTTTTTCTAATCTCTGAGTCTTCAGATTCTAATTTTGTTTGATTACAACAATACTGAGTGAATATCGCTAGAACCTGCAAATTTTTAAAATTGTCAAAAGCACACCATTATGTATACAATAATTATAACAATAATGTCGAAGGGGTGCCCTGGTAGTCTAGTGGGTAGTGTGCTAGACTATTAGCGTGAGGGTCGTGGGTTCGATTCCCACCAGAGACTCTGGTAGGTGACACTACACCGAGCATATGGTCTTGTTACATACATACATAATTGGCCATTACCACCACCACCACCACCACCACTTAAGTTGTGTGTGTTAATTTTATATATGAGTGGAGGGGAGCTACAATCTAAAGTCGACTCTAAACGACAGATTGTTGAGAAGCTTTTCATGGCAATTTTATTAATTCCAAGAGTTTTTGCCAGAAATCTGCTGAGAGGAAGTCGACGAAGATATATTTTTTCATATTTCGCTTTGTTGGAGATGTCTGACCTGTGGTTTTAACCGTGGCGCCTCAACTCTAACAAATCAATGCTCTCATTAGTCAGGATTACGACCTGGCTTCTCACATCACTCATGTTGTGCTTGTCAATTTTGTACATAAGTGGTGATACACTTTAAAGTGGACTCCTAACGACAGATTGTAGAGAAGCTTTTCATGGCAATTTTATTAACTCTCAGAGTTTTTGACAGAAATCTGCTGAGCAGATATCGACGAAAAAATATTTTTTTTTTTCATATTTAGCTTCGATCGGTTTAAACCGTGGCTTAGACGTGAGGCCAACACACTACCTACTAGACCACAGCGACGTAACATATTGTTATGCGGATAAAATAAAACAAATCAAAAATAAGTAAACAAGAAAAACAGACAACAACAAGATACCCACATCGAACGGTTCACAGAATTTCACAAACTGTTCGACGAATTTTTTAACCTTATTCCACTCTACTACTCGATGTTATAAGCCAATTTAGACAGAATTTGATGCACTTCTTTGTAATTTTTTAGAGATTAGAACTGAGTTGAAGGACTTAGCAGGTGATGTTGTAAGCAGTAAGCCATAGTAAAATATTAATTCAAATAATTTCATTTCAAATCCATGTATACGTTTATCAGTCTCGACCTTAATATTTTGATTAATGTAAACTTCATAAATTTCAAGGGCTTTATATATTTAAACGAACCTTCAAATTGAAAATTTTTTATTTTGAAACATGACATAATTTTATCACTTTGTTATAATTGAAACTATTTTATATTCTAAAGGAAACATTAAACAAACAAAAAATTGACCTTTAAATATTTAATACATTTTATTAAGATTTTAAAACAGTTCACATACAATTTAATTGTGCAAAATGTTAAATTGAAATCATTTAAATTCGAAATTGCTTTAACTATTGAAATACGTTTAAAATTTAACAACAATTAATTTCATTACTTCGCCAAATCAAATAGGCTCTCTTATGACATCAACAATTAAAAATTCTGGCTGTTAAGTCATTCTTCCTATCAATGTTTCTAATCCAGTGTGCTCATCTGCAATTCATTTTTTCGTATCTAAAAATTCATCTTCTTTGCATAATTTTGCCTTTAAAGAAATATTTGACATTCAAATGGGGTTTTTTGCCGAAGCAATTTTACCATGCAATGCTTCTTGAAGGCAGCAACTAAAGCCAGCCAGAGCCAGCCAGCCAGCCAGCAGTAGTAGTAGTATGTAGTAGTTGAAGATAAACTTTTATTTTATGGTTCGTTGTAAATTCCAGCCATACTGTGTGACTTGTCTCCATTGACTAGAAATTTAAAATATTTTATTGCTTTAAAAATAAAATAAATTTAATGGTTAACAAACATTAAATAAATTTAGTTTTTTCTGTATCGTATTTTGTTTGTTTTTTTGTAAATGTAAAAAAACTTTATAAAATAATGCCAATTGTGTGGTAAAATCAAATTGTTTAACAATTTAAAATTATTGTATTTTGTAGACAAATATTTTGTAAATTTTTTTTTTTTTAAGAAAAAAAATTTAAATCAAATCCAGACATTCTTTTGAATTTCAATAACATAAATACATGTAGCAGAGGATTATTGGTCAATGAAGGATTTTGTGATGCCCTAAAGACATTTTTAACTCGCATTGAGTCTACATTGAAATAAACTAAATTGAAATAGACTAGCAATAAATTTATTGTTTATACAGATAAGACCCTTGTGGCTTTTCTAGGAAAATGGAAACTTAAATGTGAAAAAATAATTACAAAGAAATTGTTTCAAGTATTGTCCAATTTTTCTTGGACAATTGATTCCTACAACCCTTAGTCAGGACTACAACCAAAATTCTCATATGAGCCAGAGATCAGCAATGAGTATTCCAAAAGATGAATAGATTCGAATTCGAAACTCATAATTTCTGAATTCTTTCCGCATTCATACTTATTATAATATCATACATACATACATAATTGGCCATTACAACCCTTCGTCAGGATTACGGCCTAGCTTCTCAACACCACTCATGTTGTGTGCGTTAATTTTATACATGAGTGGCGGGACCTACAGTTTAAAGTCGACTCCGAACGACAGATTTTTTTGAGAAGCTTTTCATGGCAATTTTTACTCTCAGAGTTTTTGCCAGAAATCTGCTGAGAGGAAGTTGCCGAAGAAATACTTTTTGTATTTTCTTTTTGATGTCTGGCCTGGGATTCGAACTCGGGCCTTTCGTCTAATAAGCCAACACACTACCTACTAGACCACGGCGACACTTAATATCATACTACTCATATTCAAAGATTGAAGTACTCATTGTACTCATACTTAACAATACGCATGATGTTGCTGATTTCGACTCAGGATTTACAAGAATCGCAAAATATCGTCTTATTATGTATTATAAGTATTTTTCTAAAGTTATGAATCTAAATGAGTAGACTTATGAATCAAACATATTTAGAATGGTATGAGTTCGATGTCAACATTGTATGCATACTAATTGGAACCTGTACTTATAAATCAATGTTGTAGTAAGTACAAATGAATCAGAGTAGTTGAGTTTCAATTCATACTCAAAATTTCATGAGTACTTATAAGTAACGAAAAAACAGTTCATTGCTGTTCTCTGATATCAGCCATGTTATGTGTGTTAATTTTACTCATAAGACCTAAAACTTTTCATGGCAAATTTATTTACTCTGAGAGTTTTTACAAAAGACTGATAAGATATAGATGCCGAAAGAAATATTTTTCTCATATTCTGTTTTGTTCCAGATGTCTAAGCAGAGGTTTGAACCATCGCCACTTATCTAATAAGTAAACACAACACCTACTAGACAACAGCGGCTTAGAATATGTTACGAAAATACACCCAAACCTGTTTTTACACGGATTTTTTTACGCGAATTTGAAATAACACGGTTTTTTTAACAAATTTACTTTTTTGTTTTTTTGTTCGCTCCTTTTTATACGGATAAAATCGTTTAATCCCGTTTAACTCACACACTCACAACGCACTATAACAGAATTTGCTGTTAAAAGAAATAAACCAGCGCCAGAAGCAGCTTCTGAAGATGTAGAAGTAATAAGTATTTCTACTGACGAGACTGATATTGAGCCACCCCAGCAAAAGAGAATGTGCTTGCTATCAGAAACTGACTCCGAATAAAATAAAAAAATTTTTTAATTGAAAATAATTCCTTTCCTAATTGTCTTAAGAGTTTGATAACTAATTTTATTTTTATAAATGGAAGAGAATTTTTAAGTTTTTTCTTTATTTTTTTATAATCATAAAATGAAATAAAATAAAAACCCTGTGTATACTATTGAACTAAATCTGTACGTTTTTATAAAGTTATTCAATTTTATAGGCATATGTAGGCTGCTGCATCAATCCTACTTATGTATATCTTTTCAGTTTGTTTATACACTTACATACATACATAATATTTGTCTTTTTTTACGCGTTTTTTTTACACGGTATCCACTGGAACGTATCTACCGTGTAAAAAAGGTTTGGGTGTAAAGTTCTTTCTTTGAGGGTATCCACTATACAAGTTATTTTTTGAAGCCTGTTTCTTAACCGGATCATGTGATATCGTACGAAGCAATTGTTAATCGAAGGTCTCAATACATGAGAATACGCGCGTGGAGTACAATTTTTCATTCAAGTGTTTTCGCATACATACATTGTCATACAAAAGAATCACTTTTTCATAACTCTACCAGTATTGTTGCCGTTTTTCATCCAGTACTCAGTTCAGTTGCCCCAATTTTATTCGATAACATGCATGAGCAGTGGTTTCATCAGCTCAGAATACGCAGCAAACGTAGAAACGCAGCCGGACAGTTGTAAATCTTTTTCGATTGCCGTCATGAATCTATTATTCATTACTCATAACATTAAAGATGAAGGAATCCCCATTTTTTTTGTTTTTGAGATCAATACTCAGGGGATGACCCCTGGGTGCAGTGCATAGTGATACAGAAAAAATAGTTTATTGGAGAAAGAATAGAAGGGATAGTGGCCAGTATATATACCTTCGCCATTTTTTTCGAGAATTGCTTTCTTGGAATAATTCTCACTTTCTTTTTGCTATTATGAATAATCATACATAACGTCAGACAAACAATTAGAAACATTCAGAGTCTCTGGTCGGAATCAAACCCACGGCCTCGGCACTTGAAGTTTAGCACACCACCAACTATGACATGGGAGCACTAGAGCAGTTGTTCACAGGTAAAATAACCAATCATTCCCTTGACTTTGAATCATAAAGAACCCATGTTCCTTGCTTTTGAATTATGCTCAACGCCTGCCATCGCTGTAAATGGCTTGGTATGTTACTCCTAACGCTATTGCAAGCAGTTATTGCATTACTCAATGATCGTGAATGCACAATGCCTCTAATGTAGCATGTTCGAGGGGGTTTCGTCTTCAATCACTTGATGCGGTCCTTGATATTGAAATGACCCTCTATGCAGTGACAAAATCTATCACGATATGTTGTCCTACTTAGGGCAGCATCTATAATACTCTCTGCAAATGACGATTAGATGTTAAAAATCCGTCTTTTTACTTTCATTTGCTGTGTACATTGTACGTGGTTTCATGCTCGGACACTGCAGTTAACACGTTGACTGCCGCGGCAATTTTCAAAAAAGTGACCACGCAAGCTAACATTGAGTTTTTGTTCTTTTCCCAGAAGCCATTTATTAATACTAGCACTGATATAATACGATTTTATTTGTAGCTACACAAAAATGGCAGCTTTAGTGAGTACGAGATAACTCGTAGTTGGCACCCTAGAAGGGAACGCTATCTACGAGTTATACAATTTTATAATAACTCGTAGGGTGCCAAATACGAATTATCTCGTAGTCGGCAGTCATCGTGTTAAGAAACTAATTTGAGAATTCAGTTTTGAAAGCCTATTTCTATAGCATCTAGTGAGCATATTAACAGCATCGTAAATGAACAAACGGCTTTAATTATTTCCTGAATTAGGCTTTACATGGACAGAAGTGCAAATCCAAATGCAAAATATCCCATAATGAGCTTCACGATGTGTCCAACTGCCGAAAACGTTGTTCAATTGACATTTTCTCCAACAGGATCGATATTTTTTTTGCTTTGTGATGATGCACAACCCTAATCACATCTTTAATTCTTCCAATATCTTCAAATTGTTTTCTATACATACATACATAATTGGCCATTACAATCCTTCAGTCAGGATTACGACCTAGCTTCTCACACCACTTATGTTGTGTGCCTTTATTTTATACTTGAGTGACGGAATCTACGGTTTAACGTCGAATCCGAACGACATATTTTGAGAAACTTTTTCATGGCAGGTTTATTTACTATTAGAGTTTTTTCCAGAAGTCTGCTGATAGGAAGTCGCCGAAGAAATATTTTGTTTTTCAAATTTCGTTTTGATGTCTGGCCTGGGGCTCGAACCTGTGCTTTACGTCTAATAAGCGAACACACTACCTACTAGACTATGGCGACTTCAATTGTTTTCTATAATCTTACACAGTAGAGTATTCATGTTTGAAACACCAGCCTTTTCACGATGTTCTATGTCCCACGAGAGCTATCTAAATGCCAGACCGGTGAATTTGATATCACATATGAATAAACGGATACATTTGAAAATTATTTTAATTTCAGCGAAATTACAAGGAGCTTTTATGCCTCGAGCATTGAAAGCTTCTGATTTCATGATATTTGCACCACTCGTAGTTACATATGTCGTATTATTAACGACTATGTAATGAGTCAACATGCAACATTGGGCCTTTGGCGCATTAAAATCAACGTTATTCGTATTACTACTACTGTCGTTGAGGAATATTTTCGCAGACACAACGGATGTTGCTCGAGCGAAATAAGGGGACTTGTTTCCATCATGCATTCCTACGTAACTCTCGTCTTTCTTGTCGAGCACATCCATTTGGGGTCGCCAGTAGATCGCACACTGGATTATAAACAAAATTCGGTCTTTAGTAGGATTATTCGTATGTGGATCTCTCTTCCTGCAGAGATCTTTTCTGTCATACATACATAATTGGACATTACAACCCTTCAGTCAGGATTACGGCCTAGCTTCTCACACCACTCATGTTGTGTGCGTTAACTTTATACATGAGTGGCGGGACCTACAGTTTAAAGTCGACTCCGAACGACAGATTTTTTTGAGAAGCTTTTTCATGGCAATTTTTACTCTCAGAGTTTTTGCCAAAAATTTGCTGAGAGGAAGTCGCCGAAGAAATATTTTCATATTTTCGTTTTGATGTCTGACCTGTGATTCGAACTCGGGCCTTTCCTCTAATAAGCCAACACACTTCCTTCCTGTCACTTATAATAAAAAGAGTCTCTACAAACACTACTCCCTCTTTCCTTATTCCCGTAACATATTTTCCTAGTTCAACACAATGCACTGCATGAGTAGGGGCCATCCCCTGAGTGTTGGTCTTTCAACAAAAAAAAAAAAAGAAAAAAAGATGGTAGTACGTCATTAATATTAAAACATTTCTCTTCAATTTTCGAAGAGCTTGTTGAAAGGTCAAAGTAATATGAATGCAAAACTATTGTGCCGTGCAAAAGCGAAGACAGGGTATGGAACTTAAGGAGAAAGGATTATTAATATAATTAAGAAAAAAGTTTTAGATGGAGATGGAACACCTCGAATTTCTCGGATGTGATGTAATTTTCTTTCTTTTTAATTAGAAATAAAAAATCCTTTAAACCCTTCTTTTTAAACGTAATAATTTTTAAGGCCTTAATTTCTATGGTTAAATGAATTTCTTAAATTGAAATCACACTTATTAATTGTTTTTATTTTTTTTTTTTTCAATTAAAAATTCTTTGGGGATCTCTAAATGAAGTTAACAAATTTATTGGACACGACAACAAAAGCAAGCAATCATAACGATTCGTAAATAATAAGTGTTAATTATTGATTTATTGTTCATGACTCTCAATTTACATAAAAAACAATTTAAAAAAAAAAGAAAAAATATTTCATTTCATAATTCAATAGCACGTGATTAACTCAACGTATACACAACACCATAGACAGGCAGCCAGCCCGTTATTAATTAAACCAGTTTATTTAGCGACTTATTTCAGTATCGTGCTATTAATTAGAAAAGTCTGAATATCAATTTCTAACATATTTAGGGCCATTATTGCAACTTGCCGTTAAACTTGGGTTTATTTAAAGATAACTTTACTATAACTATAAAGTTACCTTTAACTTATTTTCGTTATTACAACTTAGAGATAAAATTAAGTTAACTTTTTCAAAAATATGGCCATAGCAATGTCGATAAAACTGCTCAATTAAACAAGTAATGCAGTGGCAACGAAGAGTCTCTTTTCTGTTGTTGTGTTTCCTCATTTTGTTTGTATTTGAAGTTGCCATATTGAAAAAATATATAATATGGCAAGTTCAAACATAAACTTAATTTTAAAAGTTAGAGGTAGGATGATCCTGCCTTTAGCTTAACGCTCACTTCTATTTTATTGGGTACTCATAATAATGAAAAACAATTTATCTGCCCGTTAAAATCCTTCCTTTAGTTAACGGCAAGTTTTAATAATGACCCTTAATGGGTTAAATGTTTAAAAATTGGAATATTATTAACATAACAAATGAAAATTTTGTATTATTAAATATAATTATTATGATTATTGTTATTGTTTAGGTTAATTGTTAAATATTTACATTTTTAGGGGGAAAAATTTTTAAAATTTACTTCGTTTTTTTCTTCTTTTTGTCATGAGTTATTTATTTTATTTATTTATTTATTAAGCCCCAACACTAAAAGGTTATATAGGCTTTTATATAATCTAAAACCTTCAAGTTATATAAGTTAATTTCATTTAAAAACTCCACGACTTTCTCAAAGTCATGTCCACTTTCCAGGATTTCGATTCCGTTTATTTTGCTCTTAATTCGATGTTGATGAAATAATCTACATTGATTAAATATGTGAGAAGCATTCAGATTTTGACCGCAATCACAAAGTGGTGGTGTATTCTTTTCGATAATATGTCTATGAGAGAATAAGCAGTGACCGATTCTCAGTCTCGTAAATGTAATCCAATCTTTTCTAGGTGAAATAGATGTAGGAAATTTAGGTAAGATATTTTTTTGAATTTTGGATAATTTAGTCTGGTTATTTTGCCACGAATCGTTCCAGAGATCAAATATATTTTTTCTAATAAATTGCCAGTAGTCCGAAGCATTATATTTATATTGTTCAAATATCCTTTTTTCTAAGGAATTTTTGGTCAGTGTAGATAACTGTCTCATTTCCGCCTATACTAAAATGACTGGGGATCCACAAGAAACTAATCTTATTTTTCGACAGATGACTCATAGAGTCCCTTATTCGGTTTATAATTGTATTAGTACTATACGGAGTGCACTCTTACTATCTGATACTATAAGAGTCTTTTGATCGACGTTTCTAAGATTTACAATACATATCTTGATTGCCAGTAGTTCGCTTGTATAATTAGAGAATTAGTCGTAAATCCGTTCCGATATTGCAAAATTTTTACCAATAACTGCAAAACTTGAAAAAAAAATCAATTTTCTTTTAAATACATATTTATATTTTTATTCAACAAATCAAATAATTAAAAAACTGGATTTGAAACTAGTTTTACACATGTGGCCAGTTAAACTCAATGCTAATTTAATGCCGCTGATAAGCGTGTCTTTAGAAGACATACCCCGTGCGAGTCACTCATATATTCTGGAAAACAAAACCATTGTTATCGTTATCGTTTGCCCCAGTGATAAGTTTCAAAGTAAATAGATTCATTCGTTGTATAATCAAATCATTAGATCGTTTAATAATTTCTTCAAATTGTTTTCGACTTATGCGGTTCAATGATGAATTCCCTGTTTATTTATTTGTCTATGGCTCATGATAAATAAACTTTTATTTGCAAAATTCATTTGAAAATATTTATTCAAAAATTTCTATCATGACTTTTTTATCCGATAACTAAATCAATCTGTTAACGATATGTATTGATTATCTATTTATAAGACATTCAATCAAAGAGAGAGTTATTGCGTTATATTCTTATTTAAATGATTAATTCAATAATAAAACAAATATTTTTATCAGCGATGATTCAAATCAGCTTTACAAAAACTCTTCCATAATTATGATGAAAATAATTGTACGGCCGTCGTCCTAATTAAACTTATTTCCATCGCATTCGTAATTACCGCCATTACAACCCTTTAGTCAGCATTACGTTCTAGCTTCTTACACCTCTTAAATTGTGTGTTAATTTTATACATGAGTGGCGGGCCTACAGTTTAAAGTTGACTTCGAACGATTTATCTGTTCTATCTACTTTCAGAGTTTTTGCCAGAAATTTGCTGACAGGAAGTCAAGAAATCTGACCTATTGCTTAAACGGACGCCTCACGTCTAATAAGACAAAATAGATACTACCTACTAGACTATGGCGATTCATATCATAGCCTTTTTCTTCTTCAATTATTTTGATGAAAATTGTTGTACGGCCCAATTAAACTTATTTCAATCGTATCCACAATTAGCTTGATAAGTTCTTGACCTCAAAAAAGTTACAGTTACTGCGTCACAGTATAAATATTGTTACGTTTTTGCCTTTTTAAAAACGTTAAAAATATGAGTTCGTTGATTGCAAACAAAATAAAAATAAGTTGTTGTTTAGTTTCAATTAAATTCTTTATTGTTCGCACTATTTTTGTGTGCCACTGTTTATAACTTGACGTATACAACAATAATTGCTTGTTCGCTATTCTTCTTTGCCTACAACGCACATCTTTTTAACGGCGATCTTCAAACTAACGCTGCTTTCTTCACACGCACCGCATCTTGATATAAGACTGACTGAATTTTTACTACTCGTTGCCTGCTATGTCTTGCCTTTTTATATCCCACGTAAGCAGTCTGATGAAGGTTCTAGAAGTTGAATGTTTGTGGTCTCACTATCTCGAGAACTCTATCGCGACTTCATTGTTATTTGTGTATTTTATTCACATTGCTTGTTGTTGCGTTCTCGCTTTCTTGACAATCCGCTTTTCTTTCATACTGATGTTGTTGGTTTACTTGTAACAAGTTGGTTGTATTTGTTTGTGTAGATTTTGCTTATTTTAATGTTAAACGATGTTACACCATTTCCAAGGTTTTAGCTGAACATAAGAGAAAAGGCAGCTAATTTTCCATTTTAAAAAAGGCATGTTCCAATTAAGTATCCGCCACGGCTATTATATTTTTTGTGAAATTTTCCATGACTTTTTCAAAGAGAGTACAAGAAAAATCGCATGAGGCTAATTGACTTCAGAACTTTTTGAAATAATTAGCATTGAAAATTGTTTTTGGAATAAATCGATTGCTGCAAGCTCAGTGAGGCATGTGGCCCCGTCTTCTTTTTTCTAGGTTCAAAAACTCTCATTATGATTTTAGAATTTTAAAAATTAAATTCCCCACCGCATCGTAGGAAATTCATGAAATACCACCACTTAAGTAAGTGTATGACTCAGGAAAGGTATGACCCACCATATTATGGTGGGTTAATAATTCCTTAAGTTTTCAATAAAAGACAGGTTTCTCAAAAAAAATTATTTTTCATTCAACAAAATATGGCCTGGTAGTCTGGAAGAAGTGTGTTAAACCAAGAGCGTGAGAGCCATGGGTTCGAAATTCTGGTCTGTTACACTACAGCTCGTAATCTAGTAGGCTCTATGTTAGCTTATCAGACGTGAGGTTATGATTCATACAGCAAGTCAGACGTCTCCAACAAAACGAGACTGCCTCTCAGCAGACTTCTGACAAAAATAATAATAATTAATAAAATTGCCATGAAAAGTTTCTCAAAAAAATCTGTCGTTCGGAGTCGACTTTAAACTGTAGGTCTTGCTACTCATGTATAAAATTACCGCGCACAACCTAAGTGGTGTGAAAAACTAGGACGTAATCCCGACTGAAAGATTGTAATGACCAAATATGTATGCATGTATGTATGTACGCTACAGCTCGTAATAATTATAATATACTTTGAAACTGTATTATATTTATTAAACAAATAAATGTTTCAACATAGTCGCCTTATAGTTCTAAACAGTTTTTCTGATATTTATCCGAATCCTTTATAACTTCTAAAATATACAATTAAAGGAAATTATTAAAATATATTTGTTAGTGAGATAATTTCATCATTGCAGCATCATTCTCATTGCAGCTTCATTAACAAATTACTTTTAGAATGCCATCGGGTACAAGAAAGATTCTGCATCATCGCTCATTTCTTCATAGTGAATGCAAAGGGAGACTCTTTCTTTGCTTTGCTTTACGAATAACAGCGCCATAAACTTTCCATACTGAGAAAAAGTTAAACTTCCATAGTTTCTGCACTTCATTTACTTCATCATAGTTGTATGTTATTGGATCTCAGATTACACTTAGCAAGATATTTTATCAAAAACAAGGTCTGCAGCGTTCCAATCTGTGCGGTTGATTAAACTTACTCTGTGTGCCACCCTTCAGATTTCATTGCTTTTTCTTGCTCTATGTTGAGCCGCCAATACTTGACATCAAACCGATTATCATGATCGTCAGTTGCGCTGCCCTAGGGGACCAAAAAAATGTGCATTTTATTTAAAAAACTGCAATTTTGTGTTTGTTTCTTAAAAATGTTTCGCCCTCTAAAAGGGTGGTATGTTTTATTCTAAATAATTTGCACTTGTCAATGGTGGAGGGTATTGCATTTTATGCCCTGTATAAATCGATAGTGCTGATAATGCCCCGTAAAGCAAATGACTTTTGTTTATTTATAGGGCTACCAGATGTAATTTAAAAAAATCGCCTGTTATCGTTATCCAACTTTGAAGTTAGTTTTTTTTATTGTTTTGTGGAGTAACCTTAAGGAAACATTACATTATTAAAGCTACATGGTCAGTAATATAAAAAAATTGCATTCAGTGTTAGAACAGTGTTAAAAAAAATTTTATTTTGTTATAAAAAAAAGCCCTCAAAAACTGAAGTTGAAAAATTAGCGATCTGGCAACACCTTTTTCATATTTACATACTTTATTGAAAACAAATCAAAAATACAACATATTTTTAAGGGCACGGGGCATACCCTTTTTTCATATTTGTGTTATGTTCTTCTCAAATAAAAAATTACATTATAACAGGTTTGGTCAGCAATTTTTTTAATGCACCTTGTAAGAGGGTGACATTTTCTTTGTAGAAAAGAAAACACCATTAGACTTGTCCTCTGCATGTTGAGTCCTTATCATGTCATGGGTCAGCTTTCATTTGGCTTTATCTATGTCACACTCTGAATTGATATGATTGCTTAGGTATATTTTCTATTCCCACACTCGTGACAATAACTGGGTAGCCAAAGATTTTTCAATGATGAAATTGTAAATAAAGTAACAAATCCAAATATCTCAGAGAAGATCTAAGAAATATTCTAAAGATATGAACGGAAAGTTATCATCTAAATTTATATGCCTTCAACAAAAATTTAACATTTTATTTACGCAGAATTTTTTAAACAAAAACATGTTTTCCATTAAACTTTGTACTATTATTGATTTTTTTTTATTGTAACAGATTTTTTTTATAAATAATATTACATTGAACTTTAGTTTATAAAACATCCATAAAACATTCATTCGGATGTTTTATTTTTACTCTATATTTGCTTGTTTGCAATAAAAATTGAAAGTTTTAACAGTTTTTGTGTTAAATTTAACAAAAATAAAGGACTAATATATAAACAAAAAACAAAAAAATTATAAATAAAGTAATTAAACATTCACCAGCTGAATTTCACACTTTTTGTAAAATTTTTTTTCTTCTCCGTCTTTAGTTATGAAATGTTTATTTCGCATTGTTTTTTATTAAAATATATTAAATAAACAATAAAATATAAAAAATAAATATTAACGTGCCTCTATATGATATAAAATAAATAACGAATAATAATAATAAAAGCACACACATACTCACATACATAATATTTATTAAAGATTTTAAATGTAACAAATCAATATTAATGTAATACAAAAACAAAGAGAAAAAAGTGTGGAGTTAACCACCTAACGCCTACAGTTAGTTATAGAGCGACCAAATGGTTGCTTATTTATGTACATAAATAGTACGTTTCAAAGTGTATACACACATACACAATTGGTCATTACAACCCTTCAGACAGGATTACGAACTAGCTTCTCAACAACACTTACGTTGTGAGTGTGTTAATTTTATACATGAATAGCGGTACCTACAGTTTAAAAAGGACTCCGAGCAACAGATTTGTAGAGAAACTTTTCTGAGAGTTTTTGTCACAAATCTACTGAGAGGCGGTCGTCAAAGAAATAACTTCTTCTTTTTATATATTTCGGATACGAACCCGGGCTTTACGTCTAATAAGCCAACACACTACCTACTAGACTACGGCGAATTGCTTTATATCATTATTTATCTTTACAATCGGAAAGATGTCTGACCAGGGGTCACGTGTAACAAGCCAATACACTACACACTAGACGACAGCGATTTCAGTCAGCACCATTAACCCAGATTTGAGAACGGTGTTGTCTGGCTATGTTGAACTGTATGAAGTCGTACCAGTTATGCCACAACATCATAAATTCATTTCAAGTGAACTTATCAGATGCCAATGTTCTTAATTGGTTGATGTTTCTAAATTTCAAAATTTGCTAGGCCCAGTGTGCAATGTTTTGTCTCTTCTGCCTTTAGAATTCTAAATAACAGCGCGCCTTATAAAGCCTTCACTGAGTCTTTGCAGTGCTTAAGTTATATATCAAGGTAAGGTAAACGATATGGTCGTTTCATTAAATATACTTGCTGACCAAAGTCGTCCCTCTAAAAAACAAGACTAGATTCACTTCATTTGGGTCTCCTACCCGCTTGTAACCGCTTCCTATCTTTAAATTTAAATAAAACAAAGCATGTGTGAAATATGATCGCCATTTTTTATGCGTTTGAAAGGCCTATTGATGTCATTATATGGAAAATCGTACTGTTTAACTATATGCCAAGCCATGTGTGGCGCATAAATCAAGCTGAGGTTTGTGATCATAAGAACACATCACCTCTATGTGAGATGACCATGCTCTCAAATCGTTGTGAGCTGTGTGGCACATAGCGCCGTCCCATTGAAGGCATATGTCGTTGGTGTTCAGATCATCAAATTCCGGGCCACGTCGTTCTCAAAAAAATATGAAGCGATGACTGCAGCAGCCGAAAATCCACACCAAAACAGTTAATATTTCGTTCTATGATCTCATATGGATTGGTAGCGTCCCAAATTCGACAATTTTGTTTGTTTACTTGTCTATTCATCCAGAAATGGACCTTATGACTGAAAATGATTTTTCGATGGAAATTAGGGGACAGTTGCCGACTGCTCCAGCTCGTTGTGTACATGTGTTGTGTCCATGGTAATTTTGCAAAACAGACTAAATAAATGACAATTAATTTAACAGATGTCTGCCCATATTAACTGTCAAAATTCGGAACTTTCTGTCGGCAGACCAGATATAGATATGTACTCATAAATTGGCTAAGTTAACTAATGCATTTGTCACAATACCGCAGTATAAAACAAAATTGCTAGTGAATAGAATTTGTTAGCAATTGATTCCGATTAGATTAGTAGAGGATTTTTACTACAATAGACACTATTATTTATTTCATTTGTGCTACGCAAGTCATTATTATTGGCTACTAAAGTAAGTCCTCCGAACATAGTGTTGCAACCTGTGGCCAAAAGAAACGCCCTCTGTGAAAAAGTATTGGCTTTTTATATTGCATACAGCGGTGAGCAATTTTGCTCGTTGAGTGCTGCACTTTCTCAAGGTTTAGCGTTTCTTGACCTTCCGATCATGTCCGTTGCTTATATCATCCTCTATGGGAGGGGATTACAGAATTCCAGAATTAACTATCTGAGGTATTCTTTACCTAGATTAAGAGCTGGATTACCCGAGTTTGCCGTCAAGTCCTTTAACCATTACATCATGCCACGTATAGCTGGTATTAATTAAAGACCAGGACATCCAAATATAATCTGCAGTTTTACTTCCTAATAGACAAATCTAAGCCGATCATTATGAATTCTATATGGGTTCAAGGCCAAAGATTTAAATATGTTGCAAATATCAGCGCAAACACTGTAAGACCTTTCCAATATAGCTGTGTGTCCAGCTTCATTTAATACACATAAAATCTGTGGAGTTACATTAAAATTCCGGAACAAAAAACTTCACTTTTTAAAGTGAAAAGATTTTTATTAAAGATTGTTTTTTTGTATGTTTCATAGATAAACTGGCATAAAAAGGTGAATTTTTTTTTCTTTCAAACGTTTTTTGTGCCAATCGATTTCAAATAAAAATCGATAAATTTAAGTCCATAAACACTAGGCAACTACTGATGCAATCTACTGTAGTAAGTGATTAAAAAACAAGTGAAGTGATTAAAATTGGAGTGAATATATGGTATGAGAAGAATCTCATTTTATTCACCCCTATTCTGCGTTTCGATTCTAATCGAAATTTTCTCCGTTTGGCAATTTTGGTATTCTGCGTTTCGATTCCGTTCAGTTTCTTTCGATTGTATGTATTCTGCATTACGATCGGAGCTCCGTTTCTCTCAGTTGTTTTTTTGTTAACGGAGGTTTTTTCTACTTTTGTTTTTTAAGTGAAAAAATGAAAGTACAAAATTAAAAAATTTAGAAACGATTTAAATAAAAATTATTATTATAATTTTTTTGTTTTAAATTGTTATTTTTTGTACTGGAATATGAGTGTTTTATTATGTATCTATGCAGGTCAAAAACAAGAACACCGGAGCAGTACGAGAAACTGGCAAATATAATGGCGGATAAAGCTGACATAGCTTGTGGTTATCACCAGCGTTCAAAGGAAGAAGTAACAGCATTCTGGGCGGAGGTTACAGAAGTCCTTAATGTATTAGACCTGGATTGCAGTTGTCTCTGATCCTACGCTTTTCAAGCCTTATATCTGTATTTCTGTCGTTGTTCTCCTCTTCCAACAATAATGCAGCTACAATAGACTCCATTTCTCCTTAAATTTTAAATAAAAATTCAACTCACTAAATTATTTCTTTAGAAACAGTTTTTATTAACGTTTTGTCTTTACATATTTAACCACAACACTTTTATTTTCTACTTTTTTTAGTTAATTTCAGCTTCACTAGATTATACACACTTTTCTTTTCTTTTTTATTTTATTTCAATATTTTTCTTTTATTAAATTTATAAACGATTTACTTTATTATACATAGAACTTGTTTTATTAAATTTGACATTTGTTTATGAAAATGATTATTCTGCTGTTTCATTTCCACATTCCACATTGATACAAGTGATTTTGTAAACATTGTTATCTTGTTCTTATTCTTTCGATTCCGTTTTTCTGCAGAATACCAATTTTCGATCGTAACGGAACTGAATGCGGAGACGTAATCGAAATGCAGAATAGGGGTGATTAAAATGAATGTGTGTGTGTGTATATGGATGGATGCATAAATATTTGCACAAATTGAATTGTAATGAAATGCAATGGAATGAAATGCTATTGTCAATAAATCTATTGAAATATTTCCAAAAAAAGAACAACACCAAAAAAATCACAATCAATTTACAAGTTAAAAATTTCTTTTTATTTGTTGTTAAAAATATCATCAAAGAATAACAGATAAATTAAAAAACACATCAAATCAGAAGAGATTTAAATCAAACAACTTTTACTAGGAAATCTATGAAATTATATTCACTTTCCTCTTGCACGCGTTGTAGAGAGGAGAGTGTTAAAACACGAGTATAAAATTTACTGTAAAAATCGATTAAAAAATTGACAAAATTTCACTTTGAAAAATATTTGTAAAAGAGTACGACTCAAAAACAAATGATCTCCACCAATACACCTAATACAACAACTCAATTGTATCTGTACAAGGGCTTTGTTTCTAGGTAACTACAAGTGGCAACACTTCATCTTAGGATTCGCTATAGTCCTCTAAATACCGCTCAGTTGGTAAGCTTAAAGAATGACAACAAAAATAAAAGGAAACAGAACAAAAAGTTGAAGACGATTGTGTTTGATAGTACATGCTTCCCAAAAGTACTATGCTCTTAAAGACACAACTTTAATGTTTGTGGATATGTTCTTATAAACCCCGAAATTATATTACAAACATAGTATGCGTTAATTAATATAAGATTGGGTTATCTTAGAGAGATAGTCTAAAATTTCAATACAATACTCAATACCACTCATGTATAAAATTAAGGCACACAATATGACTGAAGGGTTGTAATGGCAAATTATGTAGGTATATATGTATGTATTGTGATACCTTTTTGGCCAGATTACATATACAAATTTAAATTAATAATCAAATATATTAATCCTTCAATAAGTTATTCGATAGGTGTCAAACTGGGCTATTAACACTTGACAATTACACAGTATGTGTTAACACGCATTCCTATCCCATTCATTTATGGCCACATGCTCGTTAAAATGTTCATTTGGGGTCACAATTAAATTTCATTAAAAATTGTGGCCATTGTTTGCATTACATTTCATTAATATTTCGTTCCATCTTTTTTTTTTGTTCATTCTTTATGATCATTTTTAATAAATTTTTCATTATTATTTACTTTCTATAAAGTCGACCATAATATGTGAATATGACACACTATCTAACCACTACCACTATCAGGTTGCAACAGCCGGCACCGGCAATATTACAGCATCACCACAATGACACCCAACACGGTGTGTTACTCATTATTGATGACCATTTTTACCATTTTTACACTGAAAGAAAGGTAGAGAGAATGAGAGAAAGAGAGAGTGAGAGAGAGAATGTTTCATTTACAATATATGTAAACAAATTGCTGGTGAACAAGTGAGATGGTTGGCTCTTTGGTCAGTTGGTCATTTAAATCGTGGTTATTGTCTGATTAATATAGTCTGGTCTGGTCTGGTCTTGTTTATACCTATGCTAACAGAGGGAAACCATACAATTTGAAAATGCGCCAATAAATAAATAATAAATGATAAATGCAACAGCTCATATACATATGTATGTACTACACATAAAATCGTTAACAATGAAAAAAAGGAAAAAAATAAAGCCAAACAAATATTCGCATAAATATGATAATGAAATAATTTCCCATGGGAATTGGAGGGGTCTTTAGATAGGGGAAGGAGAAATAACTTTTTTTAATATTGGCATTAGAAAAACCAAATTCTTCTTATACTATCTTTTAAATAAGTTGTATTAAACTAAATATCGACTGTATTGATCGATAACATTTTCCCACTTTTTACCGCCATTTCATCAGTGTAGAATTTAAGTGAAAGGTTGATCAAATTAAGTTTTATAGGCATCTAAGGAATTTAAACTTACACCATTAAGCGCCATTATTACAACTTGCCGTTAACTAAAGTGACGATTTTAACGGGCAGATAAATTGTTTTCCATTATTATAGGTGGGCAATAGATAGAAGTAAGCGTTAAGCTAAAGGGAAGATTATCCTACCTTTAACTTTTAAAGTTCACTTTATCTTTGAACTTGCCATATTATATATATTATTCTCAATATGGCAACTTCAAATATTAACAAATACAACAAAAAAGAAGGAAGGTTCCATTTTTCACGTCCTTTAACTTTTCACAAAATAAGGTGGTTCTAATAATGTCATCTAAAAAATTTAATGATTAATTTATGAATTTAATATTACCGTAATTTATCGAACATACGATGTCATCTCGGCAGCCCTTGTTGTATCATCCGAAACTCCTCTTAGTTTTATTTAAAGGAGCGAATTCGTCGCCTTAAAAAAAAAACTTTTTTTTTAACTTTTTATTCAACGAAAGTATTTTTTCTATCACCCAATATATTTTTAATAATTATAATTCAACTTTATCTACTATTATACGTGCATAGTAAATACATGCATGGTATGTACACGGTATGTAAACTTTATAATACAATATTTATATTCATTATACTCGTGCATACAATTTGTTTAAAAAAAAAAAAAAGAAAAAAAAAGAGAAAAGTTTTATAAATAATACTGTGCTTATAAAGGTGTTAAAAAAGGATCTTTAAACACATAAAATTAATAATAAAAAAATGCTTCACAGATTAACAGTGTAGAATAAAATATATCCGCTATGCTACGAAATACATTTTAAAGATAAAAAAAAATTTAATTTAAAAAATTATTTTTAAAAACTCGTAGTATAAATCGGTTAAAATTCAATATAAATTGTTGTGATTCGATACAGTGTGAGGCTGATTGCACTAGACCAAGCATTTCCATGCAATTTTGTAGTAGTCTACAGAATGCAATCAGATCAGTTTTCCCTCTAAAAACATCGGTGTATATATTACTGATGTGTTTACCTCAATAACACAAAAATGTAATCAGCCAAAACGGTACATATTCGGTTTCATAGCCTTCATAACTAGAGTTATTCCAGCTTCCTAGCTTGGAATCAGTATAAGTTTTCTCATATGATGTACATGCGATATGAGAATGTATGCAAGGGGCCAGTGATAATTTGAGCGATAGTCTCAAATGAACTGTTGTGGAGTAATAGCATAAATATATACAAGAGATCAGCAATGAATCGTTTTTTCGCTACT
Organism: Sarcophaga rosellei; assembly: GCA_930367235.1. Classification (NCBI taxonomy): domain Eukaryota; kingdom Metazoa; phylum Arthropoda; class Insecta; order Diptera; family Sarcophagidae; genus Sarcophaga; species Sarcophaga rosellei. Next base: position 70,907,823 of record OV884019.1, read on the forward strand.
CACTCATAAAAGCACTCATAAAATTTTGAGTATGATTGAGTCAACAGTATTAAAATTCAACTACTCTGATTCATTCGAACTCACTATAACATTGACTTATAAGTTCAGGTTGCAAATGAGTATGCGTACAAAGGTTGACATCGAACTCATAACATTCGAAATATGTTTGATTCATAAACCGCCTACTCATTTAGATTCATAAATTTAGAAAAATGCTCATAAATGATTCAAGTGATTCGAATCATTCATCAAAATTTACAGTCTCAGTTGTTGTTACATTTACAAAAAAAAGAAGTAAAAAAAAAGACAAAGACAGCAAGCAAAGCAAACACACAACCTTGTAGTGAGGATTGTAGGATGTTCGTACTCGAATTTTACTTATTTTGTGATTCTTGTAAATGTTGAGTCATGGAGAGTCATCATGCGTATTGTTAAGTATGAGTAGGATGAGTACTTCAAACTTTCAATATGAGTAAAGGTTCCATTATATTAAAATAAGTATGAATGCTTATAAGTATCAGAAATTATGAGTATGATTCGATTCTACTATCTTTTTGAATACTCATTGCTGATCTCTGATACATAAATAATTGGACATTACAACCCTTCAGTCAGGATTACACTCTAGCTTCTTACACCACCTATGTTGTGTGTGTTAATTTTATACATGAGTGGCGGCATCTACAGTTTAAAAACGACTCAGAACGACAAATTTGTAAGAAACTTTTCATGGCAATATTATTTACTCTCAGAGTTTTTGCCAGAGATCTGTTGAGATTATGAGAATCTTGCTAGAGATGTCAGACCTGGGGTTTGGACCGAGTATCATGTCTAATAAGCCAGCACACTACTCCCTAGAGTACGGCGACATGGAATAATAACAGAAAGGGGAAAATTATGAAGATATACTGGGATTATACTGATGGAAGGAAAATCCCGACATGTACATCTGCACTGTATAGGCGTGATAGATTTGAAAGACTACATCATGACGATGGAATACATTTTTTGTCATTGCCCATTTTTTGGAAGCTGGAGATCGTAATATTTTAAGGATTACACAATATCAGAATATATTTTATCTCAGAGAAAAGATTGACTTAGCAACATTTGGGATGAACAGGTTTCCGCATAAATTAATTTTAGGCAGTTGCAGGTTTCGTTTTTTCATTGATTATTCCCCTCATTTGAAATAGCCGTAGCCTTGTAGGTGATGTGTTGGCTTATTAGACTAGACTGCATGCCTCAAACCCCACCTCAGACATCTCGAACAAACCGAAATATGAAAAATATTTCGTTCGGTGACTTTCAATCAGAAATTTTCAGGCAAAAATATTGAAAGTAAATTAAATTGCAATCAAAAGTTTTTCAAAAAACTCGTGGTTCGGAGTCCACTTAAAACTGTGGTCCTGAGAATTTTTTTGGCAAAAAACCTGAGGGTAAATAAAATTGCCGTGAAAGTTTCTCAAAGATCTCGTTCAGAGGCAACGCTAAACTGTAAGTGCCGCTACTCATGGACAAAATTTGCACATACAGCAGAGATAAGCAATTAATCAGAAGCACTCATAAAATTTTGAATATAAGTGAATCAAGAATATTGAAATTTAACTATTCTGATTCATTCATATTCGCTACAACGTTGACTTATAAGTACAGGTTGCAATGAGTATGAGTACAACGTTGACATCAAACTCATACCATTCGAAATATGTTTGAATCATAAGCCTACTCATTTAGATTCATAACTTTAGAAAAATACTTATAATACTCATAAATGATTCCAGTGACTCGAATCACTCATCAAAATGTAAAGTTTCAGTTGTTGTTGCATTTACAAAAAAAAAGACACATAAGCAAAAGAGACAAAGCCGTTAGCAGAGCAAACTCACAACCTTCTAGTAGGTATTTTACGCGATTCATACTTACGTTGTGATTCTTGCAAATGCTGAGTAAAGGACAGTCGAAATCAACAACATCATGCGTATTGTTAAAAATGAGTACGATGAGTACTTCAAACATTGAGTATGATTAGTATGAGTATGATATTAAAATAAGTATGAATGCGTAGGTCCCACCCCTCATTGATAAAATTAACACATACAACATTGGTGGTGTGAGAAGCTAGGCCGTAATCCTGACTGAAGGGTTGTAATGGCCAATTACGTATGTATGTATGAATGCGTATAAGTATCAGAAATTATGAGTATGATTCGATTCTACTCAACTTTTTCAATACTCATTGCTGATCTCTGACACAAAGCATTAGTGGGTGAGAGAAACTAAGTGGTAATCCTGACTATATCCCTTATTAATTTCAAGCTGTTGTATATTCTCGTAACAAGTCATTTTTCAACAAACCATTCTAACAGGAATTTGTGATTAATACTGATAATAGATAAAATAAATCTTTTCATTCAATGGTTTAGTTGCTATGTTACAATAGAATATTTTTCATTTTCCATTTTCATTTAATTTTCAAATTCTTTAAAGAACAATTTAAAATGCTCATATGGACTTAATGATCAAAAATAATTTCAATTACTACTCAATTATACTGCTCTACTGTTGTTGGTGCAGTCTACTAAAGTACTTTCACGTATTCCTAAAATATAACCAATTTACTGGGCATTAATAAGCATTTGTTTTAGAAATTGTAATTGCATTTCAATTTAATTGTTTACGGCAATCAAATTAAATCCTTTAGGCTACAAATGATTATAAGAGCTTATATGGGACTATAACAACAAATAAAAGCAAAACAAAAAACAAAATCGAATGGAAATGGAAATTAAAAGTTATTTAATAATAATTACAAACAGAAACAAATAAAATAAAATTGACAAAAAAAAAGACAAACGAGATACAGATAACGTATTTGGATTTTGAAAAAATATTTTGAAATCATTTAAAAAATTTTATTCAATTTTCTTTTTTGACATATTTTTATGTACATATGTATGTATACTGTGTTTGTATTATTATTTCATAATCTTAAAATAATAAAATTAAATGGAAATATTCCACTTATAAAACTGTAACGATTTTAATCAAGATTATAATCCATTAACAATGTCTATGAGGCCAATACGTATGGAATGTGTGTGTCTGTCTATTCAAGTGCAACAGCAAGATATTGATTATCTTTTATTATTATTTTCAAGAATTTTTTACGATTAGATTATCTTGTTTGCTTTATTAAAGAAAATGAAATCATATAGAAAACCAACAAAAAAAAACTAAATAATAGAAGAAAGACAAGTAGGGTACGAAGTTTATTTGTTTTATATCAACACCTTCAACAATTGCAACATTCTTTCAATTTATTTAATACAAATATTTAAAAAAAAAATAAATATAAATCGAAAAAAAAATATATTTATAATTTGTTTGTTTACCCAGGCAGGTATATATATGCATGTATGTAAAGTAAACAATTATTAATTGAAAATAATGTCAACACAGAAAGTCACAAAAAAAAGAGCAAAGCTTTAATGCAAATACACTCACTCGCATGCACCAAAAAAAAAATGCCATCAAATGTAAATATTTATAGAAATTGTAAACAAAAAACAACAAAAAACAATAAATAAACTCCTAATATATCATATCAGATTAATAAGCTGTATTTAATTTAATTTCATTTAATTTAATTTAATTTTTCAACAATTTAGTCAATTATAGTTGAAGTTACTTGTAAAATAGCGCATTAGTTCAACTAATCGAAATCATATAAAGGATAAGGATGAGAATGGTTTTATTGTGCTAATTATTTAAAATTTAACATTTTTTCTATATAAAAAAGGATTCGCGAAATGTCTCAATATCCTCAAACCATATAGGGTACCCCTAAATTGTCTCCCTCAAAGTTTTTGTCCTGACAAACTTCAGAATGTTGTTCGACATCAGGGAAAATAACACACTGCTTAGATTAGGTTAGGTTAGGTTGAAGTGGCAGCTTTGATTGCCAAGGCTCACTTGTGTCACCATAGGTAAGCACGGTTCCTTTATCACCAAACTCATCGAAGAGTTTGGTAATCGCAAGGGCTACACATTCAAAGCACGACTACCCTATGCTGAAAACCAGCCTGAAAGTTTAACAAACATACATGATTGGTCATTAGAACTCTTCAATCAGGATTACGACGTAGTTGCTCACACCTTTTATGTGTGAGTGGCAGGACCTACAGTTTAAAGTCAATATCGAACGACAGAATTTTGAGAAAATTTTCACGGCCACTTTATTTAATCCCAGAGCTTTTGCCAGAAATCTGCTGATAAGAATTCGCCGCAGAAATATTTTTTCATATTTGGTTTTGCTCGAGATGTCTTACTGGGGGTTTGAACCGTGGCCTTACGTCTAATGAGCCAACACACTATCTACTAGACCACGCCGACTTCAAAGTTTAATAAGCGAAGATATATCCTTAATGTCAATGTATAATAACTCCGTTCAGCTGGCAAGGAATGAAGAGCCACATAAAGTAAATCTGCAGCTCGCAAGAGATTGACATCGTTACTGTACGATTGCGAAATATGGAATCGCACGATTCCCAGTCTCTTCAGGTGTTTGTTAACAAATGCCTGCGTTGAATCTTGCGTGTTTACTGGCTGGCCTTCCGTAATATCCAATGCCCAACTCTGGTCAGATACAAACCAGAAATCAATTGAGAGGGAAATAAGAAGGTACAAGTGGGGATGGCTTGGGCACACTCTTCGTAAGCCATTAGTTGACATCACAAAGAAAGCCATAGACTGGAATCCCCAGGGAAGCAGGCGCATCGGACCATCAGACCCAAATCACAACCGAACTATCCAAACTGCGTCTACGGTGGATCGAAGTCAAACATCGCGCTGATGATCGAGCTCATTGGAATTAACTTGTTGCGGCTCTATGCTCCCTAGAGGAGTAAAAGGAACATATATATATATATGTATATATATATATATAAAGAAAGTACATAACCTTTTCCTTCTCTTGAGCAAATCCACAACAACTGCAAAAGACGTTTGATGGGAGGAGTAGTCTTTTCGCATATGTTTCCATAATGCAATCTTCTGTAAGTATGGCTTTTGTGATATAGATGACATTGCAATCTAGTTTGAGTATTTGGTTGATGCTTAATATTTGATAATAACTTAAGAGTTTCCCTCCGAGATGTATTAACTCTACACAGCCTCCAAATATGTGTTCTGGTGCTCATCACAGTTCTGTGTAGTATGCGTTGCGTTTGAAGCGATCTCTGTCCTGAAAGTATATTCTGTAAGACTACAATGTCCGATCAAGAGACCGAGGCTACTGCCGGATAGTCTTAGCATTACTCAAATCTCTTTTAATTGTGATTATTCAACGAATGCTTATCGTTGAATCAAATCGACGCTCGATAAACCTGTCCAAAGTTGAGTATACTACCACATGGAAAATACCCTCAAGTTTTGCCACACTAAACCGCTCCTATCTCCAACCCTATACTTATCTTTCTTATAGCCTCTCTCTTAAGATATTACGTATACTCCAAATTGCTCAATTACTCTTATTAATCAGTTGCGAAACATTCCTCAAAATTATGAAGGCAGCTGTCAATCACACTTTGTCGTTTACATAGGATTGAAAGTCAATGGCCATCATACATACATAAGCCTAGCTTCTCACACCACTCATGTTGTGTGCGTTAATTTTATACGTGAGTAGCGGGACTTACAGTTTAACGTCGACTCTGAACGACAGATTTTTTGAGAAACTATTCATGGCAATTATATTTTTACTCTCAGAGTTTTTGCCAAAAATCTGATGGGAGGAAGTCGCCGAAGAATTATTTTTTTTTTCATATTTTCATTTTAATGCTGACCTGGGGTTTGAACTCCAGCCTTATGTCTAACACATAAGTCAACACACTACCTACTAGATTACGGTGACTTCAATGACCATCATGCTCATCCGCAGCCAATAAACTCCACATTAGCGGTGAAGGACTCCATCCTGTGGTCAATCTCAGGTTAAGATGAAATTTATTATTTAGTCCACTGCATTCATTTCGAGTGTATAGGACCTCCGGCTTTCACCTAGATGTCTTAGAGTCTTCTTGTCTTCAATGACTTATCAATGTTTGGTCTCGTGAGAAGTGTTATTTCCTGTACCATTTGACATCCAAGATTAACTGAACGACAAACAAACGAACTATACTAAAAATCATTACCAAAACTCGTTCAGTTTGAGAAATTGGCTTCTCTCGAAAAATTATCTTCAGTGACGAAATTCGTTTTTGACTCAATGGCTACCTCAATAAACAGAATAGCCATATTTAGCTTCAAAAGTAGACAATACCTGCCACTGCGGCTTAATTGGTTCATGGAGCTGCCGTAGTCTAGCTACGTTGACTTATTAGACATGAGCCTCGGTTCAAACCAGAGATCAGCAATGAATCGTTTTTTCGCTACTCATAAGTAATCATGAAATTTTGAGTATAAGTGAGTCAAAAGTATTGAAATTCAACTACTCTGATTCATTAGTACTCACTACAACGTTGAGTTATAAGTACAGGTTGCAATGAGTATGCGTAAAACGTTGACATCAAACTCATACCATTCGAAATATTTTTGATTCATAAGCATACTCATTCAGATTCATAACTTTAGAAAAATACTTATAATACTCATAAATGATTCGAATGATTCGAATCATTCATCAAAATTTACAGTCTTAGTTGTTGTTGCATTTACAAAAAAAGAAGAAATACACATAAGCAAAAAAGGCAAAGACAGCAAGCACAGCAAACACATTGTAGAGTTCGTAAGCGAATCATACTTGTTTTGTGATTCTTGTAAATTTTCAGTAAAGAAGAATCGAAATCAACAACATCATGCGTATTCTTAAGTATGAGTACGATGAGTACATCAAACTTTGAATACGAGTAGTATGAGTATGATATTAATATAAGTATGAATGCGTATAAGTATCAGAAATTATGAGTATGATTCGAATCTACTCATCTTTTTGAAAACTCATTGCTGATCTCTGCTTCAAACGCAAAGTCAGACATCTCCTACAAAACAAAAACCGAAGAAATATTTCATTGGCGACTTCCTCTCAGTAGATTTCTGGCAAGAACTCTGAAAACTTCTGATTGAAAGGTTGTAATGACTAATTAAGTGTGGTATGTACTTATGTAATACAATATTTAATGAGTGGTTATGATCGATTATTCAAGAATTTTCATTGAATTTCATAAAATTCGATTGAAAAAATAGAATTGGATAGTTCGATCAGACACTCAGGAAAGGCCTTAATGAATTAGCAAAAATTGCAATCAAATGAAATTCCCAAAGCATTCTACCCCTGCCTAGGTAACCGACAAGTTCGTAATAGAGCAGTACAGACCAGGGCGGTAGATCAACTAGAATGGAGAAAATTTCTGAAGGACCTTTGCTTTCCATGAAAGCTAAGGACATCTTATAAAGATGTATAATCTCTCTTGCAAGTTATTTCTCCTGCAATTTGTATAAATTTCGTATACAACCTTCTGTTCATACCCTTAAACAGTCGAATGTGCAGCATATTTGTTACTTTTCTTTGATATCAACGTAGATATCATATGCATATGCAGATGCCTTTGATGTGTATGATATTTTCAAATCAACACTTAATTTTATTTAATTTTATTACCTTTTTAACCAAAACAAAACAAAAAAAAAATATCAAATTTCTTTCGAATGCCCTCAAACTATTGAAAATCATTTGCAGCAAAAGGAAAAAAAATCATTAACTTTTCACACTCTGTATCACAGAATTTTATTAACGAACATAAAACGAAAAGGTGTAATAAAGAGAGAAAAAAAATAAAGTTTGAAAGTCACAATTAATTGTTAAAATTGTTAAATTACCCATAAAGTCCATTGAAGGCAACATTTATGGTCAACAACCAGTAGCAATATCCAATACTGATACTGCCCGGCTGACCAGACCACTTCATTAAGTCCTGCTCTAAAAGTTTAAGGGTTTTTCTTGTGTTTTTTTTATTTTCAAATATGGGAGAGAGAGAGAGAAAAAGACCATACACACACTTTCACACATACTAATACCGAGTGTTGCCAATACGATTTAAATGTCAGTGACATTGGGTAGACAGAAGTCGCCTGCCAACCTGCTGCCTGTCGTATGGCCAACAACAACAGCAACAGCATATGGTTGATAATTTTTTGCTTTTTTTTCAATTTTAAATTCCGTTTTAGTCACCTTGATCACGAGCCCCAGGTTATTGTTGTGTTCGGCTTGTGTGCCGAATTCGAGAGCATGGCAGTGAGTTAATGTTTGTGTGTGTATGTGTGTTTATGTTGATTTTTTTTTTTAATTTGTTGGGGTCTTTTTCGCTTGATGACAGTTGGTTTTTGTGGTTGACTCTAAATGGCTGTCAGATACATTTAAAACTGCAAGTTCTATTCTGTTGTTGTTGTTATTTTTTTACTTCTTCTCTTTGATTGTTTGTATAAATGTTTGTATGTATGTATGTATGTGTGTGTGTGTTCATTTAATTTTATTTTTTATTTTTGTCACTTTAACTAATTTGTTTATAACGCAACTTTAATCAAAAATACTACCGCTGTCTGTGCTGTGTATATCACGTGCTTTCATTGAATGTTTTTGTTTTTATTTTAATACCTGCTCATTTACGTTTACATTTGTGTGAGTACGTGTATGTATGTGTGTGCGAGCGTGAGTAAATAATTTTTTTGTTTTTGTTTTTTGTTGAGTATTTTATTTAATTTATATTTCACTCTTAATTACAAACTTAAAGTTCAAGTGTGTTTGTTGCTGTATGTACATATGTATGTATGTACGAGGGATTTCAATTGTTTGCCTCACGTTATTGCTATTGTTTTCCTATTTGTTTTTGTTTTTTTGTTTCTGTATTATATTTTCTCTATTTATTCCACCTGATGTGTTTTAGTTTTTCTTCTGGAGTTTGTTTGTTTTTTATTTTTTATTTCTTCTTTGCCGCTTTAATTGTTTTCATTGTTATTATAGGTGTTGCCATTGTTGTTGTTTCAAAATGAAACAATCAGTTGTTGTGATTAATTTGGAATTGTTTGAATACTAAAATGCCTGTTTGCTTAAGTTTTTTTTTTCTGTTACTTTTTTCCTCTTTTTTTTCTGTCATCAGTTGACACAAAAAGTCAGGTGCTATATGTACCATTCATTGCCTTCTAAACAAATATCACACACAGTCTTCTTTCATTATTAATTTATTCCATCACATTCATTCTCTTGTTTGTTTACCCATGTTATTGTTCTTTTAGAGAGTATCATCATACTCTTTTTATTGTTGTTCCACAGTCAAGTTAAGGCAATTTTAAATTATAAATCGTGAGAAACAGTTAGGCACACAGTAAGGGGGGGTGCTGTTGGGTGGTAAACATATTTTCTTTTTTTTTCTGTTTGTAAGTAAAAATGTTTTACAAAATAATTTGTAACAGGTTTTGATTCATTAAAACGTATCTCGTAAAACTCTTTTTTTTTCTTTACCCTCAACCCGACATATTGTTAAGTCAAGAACTTTTTTTGTTTTGTTGTGATTTTTTAAAGTGAAATAATGAATTTGTAATTCTTTTGTAAATGAATTTAAAATTAAGTTAAAACTGCTTAATTGTTATTTAAATGTTTAATGATTCAAGGGTACATACTTATAATAAAAGTTATATTTTTGTTGAATTAAAAAGACTGAATAAATTATTCAAAAGAATTTTCAATTGTTTACACGGATCGACAGCTTGTACAGGTAGAGCAACAATGTTGTATAAGTAAAGTTTATATACTTTGTTTATATAAACAATGGAAATGTTGCCAAAGGTCTGTACATTTCTAATCCTTTTTCCCGACGACAATTCAATAAGCCAATGACTTGTTAAATATCCCACACCTTAACTAAAAGAACAATCATACTTTAGTAAAAGAGATTTAAAGGATCAAACATGTCACACGACATGCTAAGTTTTTGGGTAAAAGATAGCTGTTAGTGTCGTGTAAACTAAATATATGTATAATGAGAGCATAAATATTAATGAGAGAGAAAATATTAATGGAAATTTGGCAGTCATACGTTTTTTTGACATTTTTTCAAAAACAATCACATTTCATTAGTTCAGGGATGCACCTATTTTACTTTGTTTTTGTATTTTACTAATCGTGAAAACGCAAAAAAATGTTTGTAAGACTTTTATTTTCATTTTTGAAATTCGAATGGAACTCTGTATTACTTCCTCTCTTGCTTTACGTACGTACTTAAACCCTTATTGCGAAAATTGATTTTTTGAATAAAAAAAAAGTGACTTTGGGGTGCGTTCTTTTTTGGGGAAACCCCATCAATCAAATCAATGCTAAGGAATCTTAATGTTAAAAGAGATATTTATTACACATTCTAAACGCCCAGTTGGGATATCTACATTCGAAAGGAGATTTTGAATGATATTATGAGTATGAGAGACTTTCCGCAAAGTAAATACATACTGCGTTTTCAAACAAGCGACCACAGGCATAATCGAATGGACAAGTTTTTGACCAATTCGTAACCTCAGATAGAACGTGGATTTACCGCAATAAGAGATCCGTCTAAATAATGGGTTTCTCGGGCCAAATCAGCTTTCAAGAATGCAAAGGTGAGCTCATAAGCCAAAAACGTTAAGAGAAATTTTTTTTTTTGTATTCAAGCAATATAAAATTCCCGCCTATAAAATGGTAAAACAATCAATACTTGGTATAGGTTAATGAGAATTTTAGAAAATTCTATGGCCTTTAGCAAAGATTTTTCATGGCAGGTTTATTTACTCTCAGAGTTTTTGCCAGAAATCTGCTGAGAGGAATTCGCCGAAGAAATATTTTTTTTTTCATATTTCGTTTTGATGTCTGGCCTGGGGCTCGAACCCGGGCTTTACGTCTAATAAGCGAACACACTACTTACTAGACTACGGCGATATCAACTACTTAATTAATCAACATGAAACTAGACTACGATAGGGACGCTTTGGTCATTAGTCAGGATTATCACCTAGCTTCTCACCCCAGTCATGTTGTGTGTTAATTTCATACATGATTGGCGGGAACTACAGTTTAAAATTGTCTCCGTACGACAGATTTTTGAGAAACTTTTCACCGCATTTTTATTTATTCTCAGAGTTATTGCCAGAAATCTGCTGAGAGGAAATATTTTTCCATATTTCGTTTTTTTTCGAGATGTCTGAGTCAAAGGTTAAACCGTGAATTCACGTCTAATAATCTAACACACTATCTACTGGGCTACGGTGTTTTTTTTAACGTTTTCCGGAATATAACATTGAGTCTAAACTACTAACATGCGAAAATACAGTGTGCATATCCATGATATGGAACTATTGCATTCTAAAGTATGCATTAACAATTTGGAAAAGTTACAAAGTAAGACAAAACATCATTTCATACTTGACTGTCATTTCAAGCCTTCAATCAGAATTATGAACTAGCTTTCATACCACTTATACATATGTATGTATTTTACGCCAGGGTTTTTGCCAGAAATCTGCTGAGAGTAAGTCGCCGAAGAAATGTTTTTCATATTTCGTTTTAATGTCTGACCTGGCGTTTGAACCGTGGCCTCATGTCTAATAAGCCGACACTCTACCTACTTAACTTAACTGGAAATAAAAGGGTGATTAACGAATTGTAGGCGGTAAAACTGGAAAATTCAGAACCTTTTAAGACATTAAAAACCGTGATACAAGATTGATTTAAAATGTCTGTTATAACCTTATGGAACAGTAACGTTACAGTATGAGCCAATAACGAAAAAAGGAAAAGATGGAATCCTTTGTACTTTAATGCCCAGCTTTTCTAAATATGAGATATAATTCCTCTTCGTTTCTTTTAAATAAAAAAAAAACTATCACGAGCACTTTGCTCATATTTTTATTGGTTTTTTTATGCTTCAGTTCCTTTAATTAAGTTTTTCCAGCTAAGAAGGTGATTGGTCAACAATAACAGTTCCTGGAAAGGACGACCTATGTACACAGAAAAAATTTTTGCCAGTTTTGTTTCTATTAAATTGATAATTGTTAAACATTTTAATTTTGAGTAATTTTTTATTTGATTCGATAATTTTTTTTATTAATATCGTCGATTTTTTCTGACAGTGCAATCAATATGTTAAAAAAATAAAAACGGGAGAAATCCAAATAATTGCTCTATGTTAAACACATGTTAATGTTTGAGCTGTTTTTACAAGTGCATAAAGCGCTACCAAACAACATTTACATTTTGGACAATATAACCAATTAAAATAGTTAAATAATTTATTACTCAATTCAACAAATAATTTTGTTGACTTGAAAAGTTTTTTTTGCTGTTTTGGAAAACAAGATGTAGCATGATGGGGAAAAAACGATCAGTATGTGTCAGTGTTGTTGTGAAGTCATTTTAATGCAGTGAAACAAGCAAATAATTGTCATTAAGTTCAAATTTGCATGTAAAAAAATATAATAAGACTATAACTATAAATATGTAAAACGGCAACACCTATTAATTTCGGTTGCATTAAAAATAAAAGAACAAAACAAGATTAGTTCTTCCTATGTTTTCGTGGTGACAACATCAATAATAAGGTGTATTTATAATTGTTAAAAAAATTTAAGCAGCAAAAAAAAGTACAACAACAAACTTTATAACGGTAAAAAAACCAAGTTGTGTATTAGGAAGTCTTGTAAGTATAAACAAAATAAGGAATTAAAAATAAAATAAGTGTTTTGTGTATTTGGAAAGTGCTGTACTTTCTTCCTTTACAGATTAATATAGACTTCGAACTGAAATTTCCAATTTCCAAACAATTTTATGAAAGATGGTCAAGCTATAGAGAGAAAGTTATATATATGCTGCCGAGTAATATCACCAACCCTGCTATTTCCAAAAAATTGCAACAAATACATAAATTTAATGAAGGTAAATATACATTTTTGTTTTTGTTAAAAAATTCTACTTTCTAATTATTTGTTTACATATATCTTTTCAGATTCAATCATTTTATCAACAGTTTGGAATATACGTCATTTATTTCCTCCAACACAAAAAGTCACCTCGGGCATGAGTGGGACAAAAATACGCAAAAAGTTTTCTGTACGAGATTCTCAGGAGAGTTTTGCAATTTTGGCTGAATCCGAAGAAGAAATCGCTATAAAATTGAAACTTCTTGTGCTTCAAGGAAGCCCAAATTATTAATTTCTGGTAGTTTAGAAGATATTAAATCTAAATAAATAGAATATTGTTTATTTCGATGGCATTAGGTATCCATTTTTCAGTATTATAAAAGCATTTGATTTACTTTTTAAAATAATTTTTGTGTTCAATCTTCAGTTTCCCGAGGAATCTGAAATATTTTATAATTTTATTCCAGACTTTTTTTATGACATACCTACCTCAAAAAAATTGTAAAGGTGTCAACCCTAAAACATGAAATTTTAAAACAAACGAAAATTCTTATAATTGATTTATTTTATCTAATCAAAAAAAAATGTATTTGTTTTGTCTTATTATATGTGCCATATATGTAAATCAAATGAATTAGATATAAATTATACAATTGTACATATTTTGCACTATTATTTTAATGTATTATTTTTTATAATAAAAAATATTTAAAAAAAATAAATTCCAAGACTTTTTATGGGGGTAAAACCAAGTAATATATTATTTAAATCAATTAAAATTTTTATTACTTTTTTTGCCAAAAGTAATTAAATAATTTATTAAAACAATTAAAATATTAATTGGTTATATACAGAAGTTTTAATAACATTGATTATCAAATTGAATAAAAAGTTTATTAAATTATAAATTTATTTCCAACCAATATTTTATTTAAAACAATTATTTTTTTGCTTGATATTTTTCATACTTTTCAATAAAATTATTTGTCAATATAATATTACTTTAATTGGAAATATTTCTTGATATTTTCAATGAAAGGAATATCAGCCTTTACTTGAATTTACAAATATTTTCATAGGCTGTAATCTAAACAATTTTTTACTCAACTGGATGAATTTCGTAATTGAAGCGCGTTTTCAATTTTTTCTGTGTAGTAAATGAACTAATTTAAGTAGATTGGAGACTTTGGATTATATTAACTCAAGAACGTATGAAATTGTTTTTTATAGCTTCTGTAATTGCTTTAGAACAGAGACCGCATTGTATGTACATATGTTTAAGCTCTGATCAACTGATGGCTTATTACAGCAAACGAAATAAGTCAGAGTTTTATCAAAGCCATGTGAAAAAATGTGACAAAATGTGTAATTTTAGCCCTGATATATTCTAATTAATATCATAATGAATGCTAATTAATAGTTCTTTGTTAAAAACGAAATAAGAAATATACTGCGTCTCTACCGGAGACTCTGTTAAAACAAATCAAATAAAAAATAAATAAAAAAGAGACATTCGTCGTATCTTATACGTTTGCATGTTTGTATGTTTTATAATCAAAAAAAAAATGAAAGAAAAAAAAACAAATTATTTGGTGTTAATTTTTTAGCAAATTTATTTATTTATTTATTATTAAATTTTCATTTTATAATTAACTTCTTATAAAACAACAACAACAATACTAATAACAATTAACAATAAATATATTAATTTACACGATTTGTGAACATTTAAAAAATCAACAAATCAATTCAGTTCAGATTCGATCTCAATCTCAATCGATAATTCGAAGATAATGTGTGTGTGTATGTGAACGAAAGACAAAATAAAAAAAAAGAAGGAAATAATGTGAGAAGGAATTAAAGTGAAATGAATTTATTTCACTGTTAAATTTTGGTTAATATTTCAGTCATAAAATTTCAATTGAATTGAAACCGTCCAAACCGTTTAACGTACGGCAGGCAGCCAGTGCATTAATAAATAATCGAAATAAAAAAATTAAAAAATCATTTCTTTCTTTAATTATAATACAATATTGTTTAAGCACTCTAAATAAATAATAAAAAATAAATAATTAATAAAATCATAAAATTAAAGAGAAAGAATAAAAACAATGTACATAGTAAGTGTATAATAAATACATGACCGTGTGTGAATAAGCAAAAGATAAAAAAAAATTTAATTAAATTTAATATGAAATTAAATCATAAAATTATTATTAAATTTTTATACTTAACTATAAATCGTTTAATTAAAGTTAATGCTTTTGACATGTTGTGTAATTAAAAAAATAATTATTTCTTTTATTTTAATTTTTTTTTTCTTGCTCTTAGCATCATAAAAATATGAATGAAATTTCGGATAATATACCCAATGGCTCTACAGTGCCGGGTGGAGGTGGTGGTATTCCCACAGCCCCCGGTTTAAATGCAAATGGCTCAAATAATAGTACCATTGTTATCGATAATCAACCTAAACGTCGTGTTAGTATTGCTTCAGATCCAGCGGCTGAAGGTAGACATGTGGTGGGTGGTTATGATAATCCAGCCTTCGAACAAAATCCCAGAAGAAAAATTTCACAGGTGAGTGATGATCAGCTAATGGTCACTAATTAAATAAAAAATTAATTAAAATCATCAAAAGGGCATAACAATAGAGTTTGGGCCCATCATAGGTTCTACGAACAGGCCAAGTTCTTTGAATAAAAGCTACACTTTGTCCAATTTGAGAAATCATGATAACAGATTAGCCTGTGAAATGATTGCATCATTGCATTGGTCTCCCCGTACAGCCATTTTTTGAAATTTGATAACAAGAAATACTAATTCGAGACTGCCTAGTTCGTGGATTTTTCACGTTTTTACACATAATTCTCTTTTCTTTTCACTTCAAATTACAAGAAAATCTATTATCTAAGTGTTGTTAAATGCAAACTAAATGGCTCAAATGGTTAAAGTTTTAACAGAAGTTAACTGACAGACTCCTGCAGGCATTATCTGATTTTTGGAGGAAGATTTAGTCTATTTGAGTTCTCAAATCTAATTGCAAAATAGATCGAAAATAATAAAGTCATCCATTCTTACGAAACCTCTAGTACTAATGAGAACGACAAGCATTGTCGGGCATGAAATGTGTTTTTATAAGAAAACTTTTGCAGATCGTTAATGCATCGTTTAGAATACGATACGTTCATCTCAAGGAAATACAGACGTAGAATTTTCAGGTTGTAATATGTCTGAAAAACGTTAATGGCTACTTGCACAGCGGATATGCAATTTTTTACGTAGCAGACTCAAAAAAAGTTGCGCAAACAAACTTTTACACAAAAATGCAGAATTAGACTGAACAGAAGTCAAGAGTCACTTCGTCAGCCAACTAATGTTAGAGACGATACCCTCAATGTCAAAAATTCTAACAAAGGCAAATGCCTATGGCCCTAGAAAAAAACGCCCTGCTAAACTGGTCCTTGTATTTTAGACCAAATATTGTATGCTTTACACACAAGCCCTAGTCCTACCTCCTACAAGCTTGTACTTGTCCTTGAAGCTCAATAACCTGCTTAAAAAACCTGATAATAAAAGATCTCACACAGATTTAGTACCCTTTTTGACCGAATCTGGGACATAACAGCCTCCATAAAATATACATTCTCTATATCTGTCATTTGATCGATCAGTCCGAAAAACTCTCGCGAAGGACACTAAATTACAGAATCTCCGCACTTCATCGCACCGTTTCCTGCAATATATCTGCAATATTAATGCTCCACATATTACAACTTTTCAACAGTATTATGAAGGCGTTCTTACAGGCAGTTCCATTCACAGTCAGGGCTATCCAAATAGATAGCTATCCTATAATCCGATGCAATCCGTTTCCAGACCAGCTTCGCTGACTTGACGCAAATAACTCAGGCTGGAAAAACTACACTTATCACATTTAGGTTCCTGTTCGGAAACGCTACTGTGACCAGCTTGTGTAGTCAATAGCATAACAAATAAAACTGTACATTTAATGCCAATTGTTTGAACGAACATACTTGTCAGTTAGTAAAACTTTGGCACCCAGAACGTGTGACAAATAGTGCCTAACTAAAATTGTGATTTGTAATTATGTGATGGTATAGGTAATATCGGTGTTACAACGGAACCTTATGGGGCTCAAATAAGTTAGATATTAAAACCCTTCCGTCAGGAATACGGCCTGGATCTCACACCATCCATATGGTGTGTGTTAATTTTATATGTGAAATATGTGATTTGAGAAGCTTTTTTAATTAGTTTACTACATATCAGCTTTCGTTAGAAAACTGAAAAGAAATATTTTTTAAAAAATTTGATATCTCAAGCTCTCATCTAATTAGCTTACTGGTTTACGGCCAACACAGAGGATGAAATAAATAAAAAAGAATCAATGTCGTGTTCATACCAGAGATCAGCAATGAGTATTCAAAAAGATGAGCAGATTCGATTCATACTCATAATTTCTGATACTTATACGCATTCATACTTATTTTAATATCATACTCATATTCAAAGTTTGAAGTACTCATCGTACTCATACTTAACAATACGCATGATGTTGTTGATTTCGAATCTGCTTTACTCAACATTTACAAGAATCACAAAGCAAGTATGATTCGCGTACGAACACTACAATACTCACTAGAAGGTTGTGTGTTTGCTTTGCTTACTGCTCTGCCGTTTTTGCTTATGTGTCTTTTTTCCTTTCTTTATAAATACAACAACAACTAAGACTGTAAATTTTGATGAATGATTCGAATCACTGGAATCATTTATGAGTATTATAAGTATTTATCTAAATTTATGAATCTGAATGAGTAGGCGTATGAATTAAACATATTTCGAATGTTATGAGTTTGATGTCAACGTTGTAGCCAATCAACATTGTAGTGAGTATGTACGAATGAATCAGAGTAGTTGAATTTCAATACTGTTGACTCACTCATACTCAAAATTTCAAGAGTACTTATAAGTAGCGAAAAAACGATTCATTGCTAATCTCTGGTCCATAGTCGTACATACATACATTACAACGCTTCAGTCAGGATTACGTCCTAACTTCTCGCACCACTTATGTTGTGTGTGTGTTTATTTGTTACATGAGTGGTGGAAACTACAGTTCAAAGTGAATTCCGAAGGGGGATTTTTGAAAAACTTTTTCCTGGAAATTCAGAGTTTTTGCCAGAAATCTGCCGAAGAAAAATTTTGACACATTTCGTTGTGTTGTAGATGTCTAACCTGGGGTTTGAACTGTGTCCTCATGCCTAACAAGCCAACTCACGACATACCTAGAGTAGGGCGACTTCGATTTTGTGTTCACAGTTTATAAAAGACACTTTCTTGTACACAATCGATGTACTGTGCAGTAAGACCCCGATTAACGCGGGGGATACGTTCGAATAGGTTTTAGAGCTAAACGAAACGGCGTTAAACGAGGCAACTAATAAAACAACAGTGACGCAGGAAAGATGCGTTCGTACTGTGATTGCGACTTCGGAAAATACAGTTGGAATCTTTATTTTGGACACACTAACAAAAGAGCGTTGAAAAGGATACATAGTATACACCGAAGTATCAATACAGTGTGCGATTCAGGGAAATCCCAGTACTACCTCGTAATACTGAAACAGCTTTAAGCGGGGTCTTACTGTATTCTAAAGAAACAGGCGCCCATGTAAAAACAATATATGAGTAATTGAATTTAACTAATTCACTGGAATTTTTGGTTAAATAACAATCGTTTTGCAATAGAGAATATAATTGAATTTTTTTTTAAACAATTCTATTGAACAACTATTCACCTTTTGACCGATAAATGGCCATAAATTTTTGATAATTAAGAAATTTTAAAATCCATTTAAATATGTATGTTTCATAATAAATAAATTTTTAATATTACATATTTTGTTGGTTTTTGTTTACATTAATACAATAGTTTTAGGTTGTTGACTATTTTGTAAAGGGTGATTTTTTAAGAGCTATAGGAAAATTAAAAAAAAAAAAACACATAATTTAAGAAAAATTCATGAAATCTTTATTTGAATCTATAGTACGGTCCATATAATTTAATGTTTGAAGATTATTTCATGCAAATGTTGACCGCGACTGCGCCTCAAATGGTCCATCCGCTTAGTCCAATTTTGGCATACTCGTTCCAACATTTCGGCCGGTATCACACGAATAAATGCTTCAATGTTGTCTTCCAATGCGTCAATTGAAGCGGGCTTGTCTGTATAGTCATGAGCTTTAACATAGCCCCACAAAAAATAGTCTAAAAGCGTTAAATCACACGATCTAGGCGGCCAATTGACCGGTCCCGAACGTGAAATAAAATGTTCACCGAACTCGCCTCTCAATAAGTCCATTGTTACGCGTGCTGTGTGGCATGTGGCACCGTCTTGTTGAAACCACATGTCATGCAAGTCAAGCTCTTGCGTTTTGGGGAAAAAAAGTTGGATATCATCTCACGGTAGCGCTCACCATTCACAGTTACGTTACGATTCGCAGCATCTTTGAAGAAGTACGGTCCAATGATGCCACCAGCCCATAAACCGCACCAAACTGTGACTTTTTCTGGATGCATTGATAGGCTTTGCAATGCTTCTGGCTGATCTTCACTCCAAAATCGACTATTCTGCTTATTTATTTATTTATTCCATTGAGCCAAAAATTTGGGTTGATGAAACTGACTATAAAATGGAAGAAGCGCGCGATGAACTTACTTAACAGAGTACGCATTTTGATAATAAAATACAATGATTTGCAAGCGTTGTTCGTTTGTAAGACGATTCATGGTTAAATTATAGACCAAACTGAAGATGTTTGACAGTGAAACAAAACACGAAACGTGCGTGAGCTGTTTTGACTGTTCTGGCTGTGTTGCCAAAAAGATAATTGCTAAAAAATCACCTGTTATATGAAAAGAAAATCAACAAAAAAAAAATATGTAGTCTGCTAAATAATTTAGTTGATTTAAAATTTTATTTAATTATATTATAAATAATTACATTATAAAACATAATTTGAAAGCGCCCAAAAAAATATATCACTAATTTGATTAATTTAACTCAATAAATATTTTAATGAATTAAAAACAAAATATCAGACTCCGGGGGCAATTTTTGATTTTTGTTCAGCCAACGATAAATAATACGATTTTCGAAAAGCAATTCAAAACGAGAGGGGAAAAAATACAACCAAAAATAAATGTTACTTTAAATATACTTAGTGCAGTAGGAATACTAAATTAAATTCACAATAAATACGTATGTACTCGTATGTATAATAAATAAACAAATAATAACAGTATTTTAATATATTATTTTTCATAATTGACACAAAATGAATTACACTTAGTTGTGGTAGACTAAATTTGTTTTAAAATTTTTTATGGTTTTAAACCTTCCCCTCCCCCCAAAAAGAAAATGGAAACAAAAAGGTTTTTTGTTTAACAAATTATGCCACTTTATTAGGCATGGAAGCAAATGAAAATTGGATTAAAATTCAAAAAAAATAAACTAAAATTAAAAACAATAAAATATGCCAAAATACATACATAAATTAAATTCTAAATACAAGTTTCTCTCTATATGATAACCTCTTATGTATGTATGTATGTAGTAAGTGTGTGTGTAATGTATGCATATTTTAAAATATGTTTTTATAACAGTTTTAGTTTTCAAATTACAAAAAAAATATTAAACAAAAAATAATCTCTATTGTCACAGCACCAGCAACAACAACAATTATTATGATGTTCTATTAACACATTTTAGTGTCATTGTTAAAAAGCTTTAAAAACACGTTTTTTTCCTTCAACACAATGTTTTTGTTTCAAAATTCTACCAGCCTTAGTTTAAATAATTTAAAATTTTTTTAGTTAAAACAAAAAAAGTGTTAAAATCACGCTCTTTTACTTGATCACAAATAAAATGCAATAATTGTTGCAATTGTTGTTGTTGTTGTATATTAATACCATTGTTAAATATTTAAACAATGTTTACACATTGCATATCCGTCTGTCCATCAGCTAAAACCTGGTATTATTTAAATGTTGCACGAACATTATTTTATTGTTGTTGTTTGTATGCACAAGCATGCATACATATGTACGTACATGTTTTAATAATTTTAAAAATAAAATTTAAATTTAATAAAAAAAAATTTTTAAAGATTTCTGTTGTAAAAATAACTCAAAAAAACAGTGTTCCACAGCGACTGTAAAGCCAATGCATTATGCGACCCACAAGCATGCTGAGAAAATTAAATATAGAACGAGTGACTCGAATCATTCTCGTCTTTAAACTGTAGCTCCCGCCACTCATGTATAAAATAACTCTGATTGAAGGGTTGTAATGACCAATTATGTATGTATTTATCTATACCGTAGTGAGGACGAGCTGATCGGCCCCAGGCTACTCTTTGCCTCACTCCACTTGACTTATCAAGTCATCAATTTTACTTTTGATATGCTTTATTTTACTTCCTTGGTTTTGGGGGTTTTGTTGTGTGGAGCCAAATTCCATGTACGTCAATTTACTGATACGTTGATATTTTACTATGAAGCACGGTCTTTATGGATGGAAGCACCGACTATGTAGCATCCCAGAATGAGCATTCTCATTCCGTGCAGAATGATTTGGTACACCCATTTCCACTGAAGGGTTGAAGGTTAGAAGAGACGCTGGTGTTGGGCTTTTTGTGAAGATAATTGACAGACAAAATGAAAACTGTAGGCTCTTGCAGGCGGAGATATTTGCTACACGGCAGTCAACTATTTCTAAAATTCGAATTTTTACGTGATTTTTGTTGACAGTCCAGCGGCCCTGAGGATGATAGCATCGGTTTGCAGTAAGTCGCGACAGATTCTAGAGTATAAAGACTAAATAGGATTTGTCAGACTTATTGTAGTTGTAATTTTTAGAGGTATTCCACAGAAAAAAAACTTTGACGCTGACAGATTAGGTTCGTACTTGACTAATATAGTTGTTGTACTAATATTTCAAACTGTTATCACTATGGAATAGAGACACCTCCGATATAGATAGAGAGATAAGTAACGTTGAGAGGATAAATTCGGGTGTTACGTAGCTAGGAGTCTCTCTATCGAAGGTGTTAGAAATACCTCGCAGCTGGGACTCAATACACCAGACGTAAGATTGGTAATTGAATTTCTTACAAGACATTGTGTTCGCAGGCCGCTAATAGGGATCTTGGATACATATCACCTGGATTTTTGAAGGGTATATGAAGATGAGGATGAGTTGGAGACTATAAAGCAGCTCCACTGAGTATACAGATATTTTACCTGAGAGAGGGTATAAACTCTCTATCGGGAGCCGATATACAAGCTGTCCTGAGGTTTAAGATGAGCATACGATGGCAGGGGGGTGTGTTCACTCTTCCATAGTTGATCCCTTAGTTTGCTGCTTTTTTTATGATTTTTCTTTCATTCTCCCTGTCTCGCCTCTTTTTCTTTCCTACTTTCTCCTATCTAGGCCGAACACAATGGGTACCATGACCTGTAAGTGTTTTTGTAATTGCCAACTAATAAATGTATTTAGTACGTAATTGCGATTTTATTTCAATTCTCTTATGTTTTAATTAAAAGGTCGGTCTAGCTTTAAAGCATTTATCCAGAAGGATATTAAAAATTTCTACTTAATCTTTTGAAATTTCCTTGCTCAATACAATTGTGTTTAATTTTAAATATTTTTCATTACAATTTTTAATTTAAAATTTTATTTTTTATTATTCATTACAGACCTCAGTCCATTCGCACACAGAAATTGGTCCAGTTAGACGAAAAAGTATTCTAATCAATTCCGGCCACGATAATGAATCAGATCATGGTTCACAATACAGTTATGGTAAGTTAATAAACCGTTACATTTATAACTTTAAATTTGAAAATAATTTTTTAATGTCTTAAGTTATGGTCGGGGAGTGTTTTAAACTTTGTTTGTATGAAACTTTGTTTATTTTTTTTAATGCCAAAATGTGTTAATTTGTTACAAATTAACCTTAAAAAAAAGACTTTATTTTTAATTTATGCTTAAAAGAGACAAATTTGTTTTTTTTTTTTTTTTTTTTGTTGTCGTTACGCTTAAATAAAAATTTATAAACATTGCCTGTGTGTGTGTCTTACACAAAATCGTATACAACAAGTGTGTTTCAAAATGTAATTTTTGTAAACAAATTTTGTTTGTTGTTTAAATGACCAAAACACATACGACAAAAACAACAACAACAACAACAGCAACAGTAACAACATAATAAATGTTAACAACACATTATAAATTTAAAGACCCACAGCTATAAATATCGCTTTCATCGGCAACAAAAACGTTTCTTTAAACGTTAAGTTATGGCCGCAAAACATGATGATTTAATGATTTAAACGTTTTTCTTTTTAAAATTTATTTGAAATCTTTAAATAAAAAAAATAAATAAATAAATAAGAAATAAAAACAATAACAATCCCACAAAAATGCCCCATAAAACAATTCCTTTTACAACAAAATTTTTTTTTATTTAATTTTATTACTTTTTATTTATTGTTGTTGCTGCTGTTGTTGTTGCTGTTGATGGTTTTTTTTTCTACGTTAATTTATGACCCTTGAAATATATATTTTGTTTCATTTCAATTTACTTGTGGTTTCGTGTGATTTTATTTTTATTTTCCGTTTTATTTTTCTTCTCTTTTTTGTTTTAATCGAAATCGTTTTTCTTTTATGAGGCACATGTGATTTTGTGTTGTTGTTGTTTTTTTTTTTTTTGGTAAAAAAAATTAACTTGTAAACTTTAACAACGAATACCCAATTTAAAGCAATTTAAATTCGCTAACTTTTTCATTTATTAAAGATTATCGATGGGACGAGATTATAGATTAAGATAAGAATTTTTCGAGGGTTTCCATTTATATCCCCCCTTTATTGAGGCAATCATCTAATTTTTTTTTTCAAATCCAATCAATCACTTGAATTGTTTTTTATGATTATTAATTAGTTCATGTGACAGATTTTTGACTCGAATCGAAAACGTTTCAATCGTGAGATTGTAAATTTTCTTGAAGTTTTTATTTCAATCGTAATTGCTTAGAATATTTACGATAGCGGGTTTTTTAAAGCGATCAATCATTTGTCAAAAATAAAGTTTTTCTCAATCACAATATTTAGGTTACCGTGCTACAGAAACAATCGTTCTGAAAAATGTCTTCTAACAAATGTAGAGAAAATGATGTGAAGCCAAGATAA
Organism: Sarcophaga rosellei; assembly: GCA_930367235.1. Taxonomy (NCBI): domain Eukaryota; kingdom Metazoa; phylum Arthropoda; class Insecta; order Diptera; family Sarcophagidae; genus Sarcophaga; species Sarcophaga rosellei. The sequence goes on from OV884019.1 coordinate 70,932,038, forward strand.
AATCAGTGAGATAAGTCCGTTATAAGAGGGTCCATAGTACTGCAACCATACGATCCATTGTGCTCACTTCAAACATTGTTTAAGTTTGTACTGAAACTGTACTGACAAACATAAGGGTATTGCTAGGTGTCGACAAAAACGTTTCCCCTATGGAATTTTTCCTTATGGAATGTTTAGTTTCCATAAATATGCTCAAATGATTCACAAAATATGCAATTAAGTTCAAGATAATACTCATTCTGAACAAATGTACTTTAAGTCTACAGTATCCTGTCAAAAGAACGGTTACTAACCTCAGGTTATTCCTGTATAATCTAATGCATGGCTCAGATCTCCGCCTTTTTCGATTCTTCAAACCCACTTGGTTTGAGAAGAATCATTACCTCTCTTTATCTTTCTCTTTCGTTGTGCATACTTTTCCAAGCATTCACTTCCTTCACTAAATTTCTGGTTTCATCAGCTGTGTGGAGGCTACCTTCCTCTTAAGCCCGTCTGCTTGCTAATTGCCAGCAGAGGGTAACCTTATTTCCTCTACCTAGCGGATTCAGCTTCTCTAGACAGCCCCTTACTTTCTTTGATTTAACCCTATAATAACCACGTACTCGGATCATATAGCTATGTTCTGAGGTCGTCATGGTCTAGTATGTAGTGTGTTGGCTTATTAGACGTAAGGCCGGAGTTCAAATCCCAGGTCAGACATCAAAACGAAAATATGAAAAAATATTTCTTCAGTGACCTCCTCTCAGCAGATTTCCTACAAAAACTCTGAGAGTAAATTAAATTGCCACGAAAAGTTTCTCAAAAATCTGTCGTTCTGAGTCGACTTTAAACTTTGGGTCCTACCACTCATGTATAAAAATTAACACACAACATAAGTGGTGTTGAGAAGCTAGGCCGTAATCCTGACTAAAGGGTTGTAATGACCAATTATGTTTGTCTGGTTTTTATATAATAGTCTGATGCATGAATCAAATCTCCTCTTATTGTACATTCCAACAAAACCTATTTGTTTTGAAAAAAACCTTTGCCTCTCTATATGTTTCCTTTTTGTTGAGCATATCGTTCCAAACATCTGTTCTCATTTGTCAGAAAGGTTCTGGCACCAACAGCATCCGAACCTATTTGATAGATATGGCTATGTTCAGTAAAGGAAACAGCATGAATATTTCGATAAACAAGAGCTAGACTTTATCGAAACTAATTGTCAAAAATGTTTCGCTGCTCGTCCTTTGTCATTACACATTGCAGACTCACGCCTGAACAACGCTTGCAAATAGTGGAATTTTATTTCGAAAATAATGGTTCTGTGCGGAAAACGTATCGCACACTACGTCCATTTTATCGTCGACAAAATCGTCCATCAGAGCAGTTAATTCGATTAACCATGGAACGTTTTCGCACCACGTTTACTCTTATTGATAACTCGCATCCCCAGAGACGCTGTACGGTGCGTACAGAAGAAGCAATTGCTGCTGTAGAGCGTAGCATTGAGGAAGACCCGAATGAGTCCATCCGCCATCGAGCACAGGAATTGGATCTGTGTCCATCCACTTTATGGAAGATTTTGCGGAAGAATCTTGGTTTGCGTGCTTACAAAATCCAACTCGTGCAAGAATTGAAGCCAAACGATCATCAAGTAAGGCGTAGATTCGTCGAATGGGCCCAAAACGAGATTACCGTTGTTCCCGATTTTCATAAGCGAATTTTGTTTAGCGATGAAGCGCACTTCTGGTTGAATGGCTACGTCAACAAACAAAACTGCCGCATTTGGAGTGAAGGTAATCCTCAAGTGTATATGGAAACACCGTTACATATAGAAAAACTGACTGTTTGGTGCGCTTTATGGACTGGTGGAATCATTGGTCCGTACTTTTTCAAAAACGATGGTGGCCAGAACGTTACAGTCAATGGAGATCGGTATAGAGCCATGATTACTAACTTTTTCATTCCTGAATTGAATAACCATGATGTCCAGGAAATGTGGTTTCAACAAGACGGCGCAACATGTCACACAGCTCGTGCCACAATAGATTTATTGAAAGACACGTTTGGTGACCGCCTAATTTCACGTTTTGGACCTGTGAATTGGCCTCCAAGATCTTGTGATTTAACACCGCTAGACTACTTTCTGTGGGGCTATGTAAAGTTATTGGTCTATGCGGTAAAGCCACAAACGCTTGACCATTTGGAAGACAACATTCGCCGTGTTATTGCCGATATACGGCCACAAATGTTGGAAAAAGTCATCGAAAATTGGACGTCCATCCGCGCCAGCCGTGGCGGTCATATGCCAGAAATCATATTTAAAATGTAATGCCACAAGATTATCTTTCGGATAAATAAAATTCATGTCAATCGAATAATCCATCGTTGTTTTATTGCAACTTAAAGTTCTATACCTCTATAAAAAACACCCTTTATAAGTTATGAAGTCTGCGACAAAATTGGCCAATGGCTTCATAAAAACAGATGGTAGGCAATGAGGAAATAAACAGCAAAACCGTCAATCATTGAAATCGTCAATCAAAACTCCAAATGTATAGCAAAATACCGGTTCGTAGAAACGTGAAGAATGTAGAGAAACATTATAACAGATAAACCTCTTTTTTCACGCAAAGAAAAAAGAAATATATGGAAGTGAATGAGGGAAAATCGTGTTCTCTACCAATCGATATAAAGTTTGGAAACTTTACCTGTGAGTGAAGCATCAGACGGAGGATTTAGGTATACCTATTTCAGTCTAAAAAGCTCAAGATAAGCTTGTTGCTCTAGAACACAGTCAACAAATCTAAGGCGTTGTAAATGACCGGCCTTCATACGAAAGTGAAAAATTAGCTACAATGAGCCAAAAGGCAATTGCTGAGAAAGCTGTGAAATCGATAAATTTCGATTATTCCCAACAGTTTCTACAAACAAAAGCGGTATATGACAAAATTTGCAACGTTTCCTGTCTCTTCAAATTTCTTTATAATCTTGACAAGTTCTTTCATTGTAGTTAAAGGGGGCTTGGACCATCATACAAGATCACCCGATATTTAGAAAACAATTTTTCACAAAGTTTAAAGTCCACCCCGAACGACAGATTTTATAAGAAACTTTTCACGGCAATTTTAATTACTCTCAGAGTTAGAGGAAGTCACCGAAGAAATATTTGTGTCATTTGTGTATTTCGTTTTGTTGGAGATGTCGGACCTGGAGTTTGAACCCTGACCTCACATATAATAAGACAAAACACTACCTATTTGACTACGGTGACTAAGACAACAAACATTTATGAGAATTTCGGAAGGAAATGAATATTACTGAAACAGAATTCATGAATAGGAAACTACGCTTGATGGACTATTATAGTCTCTGGACTTTTAATTTTGTATTTCTGAGTTCAAAAAAAAATCTAAATTTTGTAGATGCAGAAGCAAACCATTAACTGTGGGAAAATGTTTGAATGAAGGGTACAGTGGCAATAATTTAACGCTATTTAAGTATTTAATCCAGTTAATGAAACATTTGCCTCTTATCAATCATATCGCTTTATAAGCAATAAAAACCAATTAATGACACTGACATTGCGTTGTTTACTTATTTGTTTAATCTAATTTCCGATTACATCTGATCATTAACGTATAGCCAGTTAAAATATCATAAAAACACAAATTTTGTTGTTTCCAATTGATAATTAAAATTTATCATAAGATACTCGGTATTCGTATGAGAAAGAAGATAAAATGAAATTTTCCATTAAAATTTATTTTAAAATCAAAATATTTATTTACTCACTCGTATATAGTTTGTAATTGTTTACGAATGTTTATTGATTAACGTGCCTAAATATTTATCGAAAGGTGAGAAAATGTGAAATAAAAAATATTATCGATATATTTACCTTCTCTCTCGTCCTCTTTCTCTCTCTCTCTCTCTCTCCCTATCTATCTATCTTAACAGTTAAGATATTTTAATTTGTTATTTTCAGTACTTCATGTTTGTGCGATAATCGATTGTTTTGTCGCACTTCTTATTAACATTAGTAATTAGTGAGTGAATTATTATCGAAAAAATAATAAAAAAAAATAAATCGATCGAAATTGAAATCAAATTTATATTAACGATTGAAAATTATAATCTTAATAATATTTGCGTCAAATTGAAAGAAATTGGCAATAAATTTTCGCGGCTTTTTAAAACTCAATTGATTTCTGTGTGTGCTATTGCTGTTTTAACACTTTCATTACGAATTCAACTTTCGTTCATTGCATTGAGCGAATGTGATTGATTGTAATCGCTTTAGATTTTCACATATCGATTGCGATTGCAAACCAAATTTTTATAACTTTTTCATCACGTCAAGCCGTTTTAGAGTTTTTTATGCTCTTTGCTAGTGACGTAAAACGTATTATAAAACTCTAATAAGTTTATTTAGTAATTGAATTCAAATAAGTATTATCATAATATATTAAACAAATACGAGGTTTTTAAATTGATTATAATAATTTTAAGTAAAGTTGTTAAAATATCATTCAAAAAAATTGTATGATTTTCATGGAATTGTCAGACTGAAGCGAAATTAAAAAATATTTTTTTTTCTAAATTTCAATTGTGTTAAAATTCACAACCAAAAAATTTAAGTTTGATCAAACCGAACAAATTTGATACCTTACACATACATATTTACAAACCTTCAGTCCGGCTTACGACCAAGCTTGTCACACCACTTATATTGCGTGTGTTAATTTTATACATGAGAGGCGGAACTTACAATTCAAAATCGACTTCGAACGATAGATTTTTGAGAAGGTTTTCAATTTTATTTACCCTCAAAGTTTTTGCCATAAATCTGCTGAAAGAAAGTCGCCGAAGAAATATTTTTCATATTTCCTTTTGTTCGAAATGTCTGAGCCGGGGTTTAACCCATAGACTACGGTGACTATGATACCTTGCACAACGAAATATTTGTTTAGAAAAATTGATTTCTTAGTTCAAGAATGTTTGGCACCCTGGCATTGCGCTTCCTTCCAATGACATCCAAGCTGTATACGCCTTTATAAAGAATTCTTGGCGTAGAATGTTATGCCTAACCTAGCCCACAACAATATCTTACAATCGTTTATGGTCAAGAATTGGATTGCTGAATCTACATCGCATGAGCATGCGTCCAGATCGAGCAGATTATAATAATTTTGTTATGCCTTATGATCGTTGTAGTAGCAAAAGGAACCTACTTATATATCTATACATGTATAAGAGCTGACTAGTTTACTAACTAGGAAAATAAAAATTATTGGAGTGTTTAAAGTGTCACAATATCTTCTGAATGGTTGCGATCATCTTGTGACTCTCTGTTGCAAGTGTAGTCTAGGAGCTCTAGTATTTCAATGTGAAGCGTAAATAGCTATTTTTGAATATTACAATGGGTCAATTCGACCTCCGGGTACTGTACTTGTCACAGTTGACAAGTACACGTCCTCTAACCTAGCTATTTTGAATCTAGTATTAATTGCAGATACTTTGCTGTCTTCGGTGCTCACAATGATATTTAATTTAAGGGCCAACAGGTTAGGTTGTCCACAAGTTTATCTTGTAAGTTCTCTCGGACGCCATAGACCCCTTTTACTGTTCTAAGAAATGGCCACCACTTTAATCTAGTTTTACATACATTCCATTCCTAGAAAATATCGTATAATTATCCTTATCATCGAAAAACATCTTCCACTCTTAAAGAACCTAGCTTTCAAAAGTCAGAATGGTGTACCGGTTTCTTTCCCCGTTACAGCAGACCGTGGAGTCACGAACATATATCTTAAGATAGCCTAGATTATGAGATTTCCATTAAAACTAGAAGCCAAAAAATGGTGATATTCGCACATGAGTTCCAACATTCTAATTTCCATCTATCTATCTGGGACTGATAGCATTCGGACATATGACGTCTAGTGAGCGAATGCACTTGTCTTAATTCCTGAACTCACCTCGCAACTCTATTATGGCGTAAGCTTTCGCTTGAGAAATACTACACTCAACGTTTACTGTCAGAAACTTTTCTAATCTCAGAGGTCCAACCGAAATTATGTATGGTATGTATTATAAGACCAGTCCGATTCTTTAACATCAAACCGCCTACTTCTAGTAAGACTCTCTCTGAATTTCTGCGCTAACTTTACAGCAACGTTTTTGAAAAAGACATTCAAAGTGGTGATCCTATCAAAATATCTGGACTGGCTTGAACTCTGCTTGGGTTCAACTCATTGATTCGGAAATAGCAAGATAAGATAATCGCTTCTTCCGCTATCTTCATCCGGCTCCCAACTTTACGTTTTCACGAAAGCTTATGGTTTAAAACCGCGTTCAAGTATCTGGCTTCTTTCTAAATTCCGAAATTTTATAATTTCTAGTATAAAAGTATAATTCTCAGACCGTTTTCCCAAGACAGAATGACATTCAAATATGTAAATGCTGCCCTTAAGAAACGTCACTGGTTTAAATAGATTTACCATTTGGCCTTAGTATGAATCTTGCCGTAGAGGTGTCTTTGGATAATAAATTTCGCAAATGCATAACCTATGTCGTGCTCTTCAAACCTCGGCAATAACAGCTTCATGAAATCCCTCTTTGTCCTACGGATATCTCTCGTGAAAGTGTTGCCTAATATCAACGGCTGTCAAACACAAATTTTGTGGAAATTGACAGGAGCAGATTCACGTTTTCAGACTAGGACTAGAAATTCATACTCAGTCAACAGTCCTGGGCTTATTGACTCACCTCTCGTTGCCCACATTGTCAATAATTTCGGCTTCCCGCTTCATCGGTCAAGTAATGAAAACATTGGAGGTTTTAAATTGATATCTTGTCTGTTAATGAAAACTTGTGAGATAAAATGAATGAATGTTTTTTATATATGTATACACGATTAGAAGGCTATTTGCATGTGAAATCATATAATAAGCGCTTAGCGACACAAAGTACATAAAAAAATCGTCCAAATAAGACCTTATAGCCTCTAGTAGGCTAATGTAAGACTAGCTTTATTTAGAAGAAATGCTTTTAAGCTCTTATAATTAAATTGAAATTAATCAGACGCATTAATTTAAAATAACTTTCTCTTTTCTATTTTCAGACAATAGACCCTACAGAATTTCAGCCCTCGATACGCTGAATGCTAAAATCGCTCAACAACAACAAACCTCTTCAGCTGGCACAAGTAATATCGAAGAATCATGGCTGTACACATTTTGTTTTAAATGTCGCGGTGAAGAAAATACACCCTCATGGGAACCGCCACATTGGCAAAAGCTATGTCCCTATCCCTTGTGTCCCTCCTTTAGACAATTTGCCCGCATTTTAGTACTTATCTTGATAGGCGTACTATTATGGATAATAGCGTATGTGATTATAGGTGACTCAGCTGCCCCGGGAGGTCAGTTGTTCAGTCTGGTAGTGTTGGCGGTGGCGGCAAATTTTGGTGGTTATATAATATCATTGACAACATTGCCGCGTTTGATTGGTATGTTGCTGGTTGGCATATTATTTCAGGTGAGTTGCGGAATTCTTTTCAAACTTCTTTTCTTTGATTCTAATTTTTTTTTTTATTTTCAGAATGTTGGCTGGACCAATTTAGATGGTGATTTCTCAAAGGTCACCGCTCATTTGCGTAAATTCGCTTTAACGATTATATTAATTCGAGCTGGTCTCGAAATGGAACCCGAAGCTTTTAAGAAGGTCTACAAGACCATCTTAAAGTTGGGCATTATTCCGTGGATTTTGGAGTTTGCTATTGTCGGCATTACTACCCATTTCCTACTTGATTTACCGTGGGTGTGGGCATTCCTTTTGGGTGCCATCATTGCAGCCGTTTCTCCCGCTGTCGTAGTACCCTGCCTGTTCCGTTTGCGCACTAAAGGCTATGGTGTAGCCAAGGGTATACCAACTTTAATTATTGCTGTGGCCGGTATTGATGATGCTTTGTCGGTGGCCATTTTCGGTATTATAAGCAGTGTTATGTTTTCGGATCGCGGCTTGGGTTATCAAATATCTCAGGCTCCCGTATGTATTGTGGGTGGTTTGGCTTTCGGCGTTGTGTGGGGTTACATTGCTAGATTTTTCCCTGAAAAAGGCGACCCCTTTGTGGTACCCTTACGTACTATTATGCTGTTCGCCGGCGGCTTAGTTGCCATCTATGGCAGTGAGGAAATCGGTTATGAAGGTGCTGGCCCGTTGGCGGCTGTATTCGCCGCTTTCGTTTCGAATCTTTTCTGGTGCAAACAGGGATGGGAAGTTGAAGATAATCCAGTTTCTACAGCTTTTGAAATATTCTGGATGATTTTTGAACCCATACTCTTTGGTATTACCGGAGCCACTGTTAAGGTGAGTAGAGAGTGTACACAGATTTTAAGGGAACGTTCGATTTTTTATTTCCAATTTCCATTTCCAGATTTCTGAACTCGATCCTGATATTGTTTCTGTGGGCATTGGTTGTGTTGCGCTCGGTGCTGTTTTGCGTATATTGTGTACGGCAGGTATTGCTTTCGGCGATAAATTGAATGTTAAGGAAAAATTCTTTGTGGCTCTTTCTTGGATGTCAAAGGCCACTGTTCAAGCCGCCTTGGGGCCTGTAGCCATGAAACATATGACTGATGATTCTCCCGAAGCTGAAAAACGTTACGCTTATATCGTACAGACCATTGCCGTATTGTCCATAGTGTTGACTGCACCCTTAGGTGCCATTCTGATATCAGTGACAGGCACTAAGCTCTTAACGAAAACTAAACAACCTCAGATAACAGAGGGTAAGTTTCATTCGTAATTTTTAATGATCTTCCGTAACAACAAAAATTCTTATAAATTTTCTTTACCAGGCTGGCGTCGTAGTCATCGTCCTTCTATACGCGACATCAGTATCATCGATGAGGAGGAGGAACGTGAAGATCCCGAAATACCCGAAGATAAAGAGACAGCTGATAATACGCAAAACAATGCTCATATAAACAGCTTAACGTATACATCCTTTAATAAATAGTCTCGTGAAATCTATTCGATCTTGATTTGGATTTTGTTTGTTTTTTCCTTTCTTTCTAATTGTTATCAAATGTATGTTGCCTTTATGTTTTAAGTTTATAATTCTACAATTTAGAACAAATATAACGAAAGAAAATATTCCAATGAAAATATTCCATTGAAATTCCTTGTATTTTCAAGAGATCTTTCTAATGGCATTCCGAATGGGAGTTTATGTATTGTTATTAATATTTAAGTCTTGAGTCTTAATTTTAATATTAAAATGTAAATATTTTAAATAAAAGTCGATTAAATAAATAAAATTAAAAACAATAAAAATTAAAAAAAAAAATAAATAAATTCCAGTTCGTGTAAGTGCGTAAGTTCATATAAGGCTATGCTATAAGCAAACGAAGGCTTCAGTAGGCGAGATTAACACATTCTTACTTATTTACTTACTTGGTCATTGCAACCCTTCCGTCAGGATTACGACGTAGCTTCTCAAACCACTTATGTTGTGATCATGTTTTTCATGACAATTTTTTTTTACTTGCGAAGTTTTTGCCAGAAATCTGCTGAGAGATATTTCGGGTTTGATCCATGGCCTCACGTCTAATAAGTCAACACACTACCTACTAGACTACGGCGGTTTCTATAACTTCAAATATACTCCATCCTTGATATTAGCGAAGTGCAGAGGAGATCAATACTTTACTTTATTTGGCCATTACAACCCTTTAGTAAGGCTTACAACCCACCGTATCACACTTCCCCATGCGTGGTAGAACCTATGGTTTAATGCCGACTTTAAACAATAGATTTGAGTAAATTTTCATAAAATTATTTACGCTCCGAGTTTTTGTCAGAAGAATACTGAGAGAATGACACTGAAAGATATAATTTTTCAATATTGCGTTTTATTCGAGATGAGACAACTGAGGCTCCTAACGAACACACTATCTACGACGGTTATGGACTAATACGGTACGAATTAATTGACGAAGATCCTACAATCGCTGCGGCATCTGGGAATTTCACATGCTCTTAGGAAATAATCGTCCTCTACGAAATGAGTACACGAATCACCCTTCGTTTCTAAAAGTCCCACCATGGCAGAGATCACGAATTTAGTTAAAAATTTTAAGGTAAATAAATTGCCAGCTGAATCTGCACTAAACTCCTGAAGTTCAACCGAATGAATGAATAAAAATTTAAGCAATCGGCTGACATACACTCTAATACCTAACGAGGCATTACTCTGCCACGCATGATTAACAAGGCATTTATTCTATATAATTGCCAACAAGATCTCTAATAAACCGCGATGATACCGGACACTGTTTTCGGACGAACATATAAGACAAGACACGAGAAGAATGGGTTGCTGAAGCTGTCATCGGTGACGGTGATACAAAGATCTTCATCGATGGCTCAAAAATGGAATGCGGTTTTGGATCTGGGGTCTATTCCAATAAGATGGCACTGAACAGATAATACAGCTTACCTAAACAGGCATATTTAAGGCGGATATTTTTGGTAAATTTTCGTCAAATCAAATAGATTCAGGAGTTGCATGAATTATCTACACTGTATACGTCGACACAACACTCGCTCTACTGGGTATCGGGACACTGTGGCATAGATGGAAACGAAAAGGCGAAGGAAGTGACACGGATAGTATCTGAGATGTCTGAGCAGGAGACGATACAGGGGACATATGCGTATCTACTGGAATAATTTTCCAAAGCAGCATGGAACTCAACAAACCGTTCGTAATCCGACATACCTGGTTGCCGAATTTCAAAACTGCTGTGTCCAGCAGTGGACTGCGGGAAAACCAGGGAACTACTTGAGTTCTACAAGAAAACCGTTTATATTCTAACCGGACACTGCGCCACTGGCAAGTTCAGTCTGTCCCATCAGGATTACAGCGGAAGCTGCCATTATGTGGAGGAAACGAAATCGGAACAAAACCTTTTATGCGAGTGCTCTGCTCTTCAGAACAGATGTCGTCCGTTTTTGGGTACTTTTAGAACGTTTGAAAATCTTGCCATGGTGGCGAACGTGCCACTAAGGTAACTGGCCGGTTTCATACGGAGCTCAAGGTGCTTCAAACATACCACTAAAGGATCATGACAAGGGGGCTTGCCTCACACGAGGTAACACAATAGGCCATGTGGCCACCGAGCGAACTTGCCTGTGAAAGGCAAGCTACCTAACTAGAGCCAACATATAGAAATGTTACAATCAAGAAAAACCACATACAAGTAAACGTGTAGTCTGGATATTGACGACAAGATTGTGAAAAAATGGGCAATAAAACTTGCCCTGAGAGCCATATAACCTCTAACGGTGGCCAAAAAACGCAGTATGTGGCAGTCTCGGTAATTAATAAAAACTATTAAATTAAAGTCTATGTATAGACTATAAACTAGTCGCTGTAGTCTAGTAGGTAGTGTGTTCGCTTATTAGATGTAAAGCCTGGGTACGAGCCCAGGCCAGACATCAAAACGAAATAGGAAAAAAATATTTCTCCGGCGACTGTATCTCAGCAGATTTTTGGCAAAAACTCTGAAAGTAATTAAAAACCTGCCATGAAAAAGTTTCTCAAAACTCTGTCGTTCGGAGTCGACGTTAAATTGTAGGTCCCGCCACTGACGTATTAAATTAAGCACACAACATGAGTGGTGTGAGAAGCTAGGCCGTAATGGCCAATTATGTATATGTATGTATGTATTAAATTATTAAATGTTGGCTCGCAAAAATTGGAAATACACATCAACTCCAGACCTTTATAAGCCCCTGTTTAGCTAACACACATGTGGTAGCATCGCAAATGAGTCTCAAACTCTGAACTACACAGAAGGTGCAAGAAAATATGAATTGCAAAGGATATGTTTTGAACACACGCTGCGTAAACCTTCAAATAATACATGTGAATACATGGTAGTGAACTTTATACTTGACTTTGAGGACGTCCGAAAGGTGTTTTATCTAGAAGGCTGACAAACGAAATGAAACGAAGTCTATGAACGATGTTCTTAGTTGGACCCAAGGTAAGGCATTTGCTGGAGATCATAGTAAATTTAAAGAGTTTTATACGACTCTTTACTGCTGTTAACCAACACTATAGCAACAAATAATATTGCAATTCAGACAATTTTTTGAACTGACGTCGATCACGTAATATTCCAAAGATATAACACGTTTTAGAGACCGTACATCTTGTATACTTCTTTTTTTTGTGTGTAAATTTTATTAAAACTTCTTATCTTTATTCATAAATTTAAGTTGCAAAATTTTAAAATAATATAAAATTTGAAATATTTTCAATGCATTACAAATACTTTTGTAATGATTCACCTAAAATAACTTCCAATTCTTGAACCGATTTTCGGGTATTCTTTTCCACACGTGGATTTTCATCTTCAAACAACTCAGCAATAAATGGTACAGTTTCGGGCAGCAGGGGAGTAAAATCATCGCCCAGTTTGCGAGCAATCTCCACACAACAGTTAAAGGCAAAAATACGTACTTCTGGAACACTGGTGCGTGTCTTAAGCAGAACTTGATAATTTAATTGTTTCCATAAGACATCATTTGAAACATCTACAGCCAATTGGGCTATACAGTTTGATAATATTTGCTGTAACGATTCCTGCTCTAAAACCAAACGATTTTCCAATTGATCAACAATGGCCGGCATTAAATATTCAAAGCGCTGGGAATTGATAAATTCCTTACTATCATGGAGGAATATGTTAAACAAAGTATTTAAGATGGCCTTTAAAAGCTCTATGCTAAGATATTCTGTATCTGGTTCAATGTCGAATTTATTAGCATTACATTCGTTGAGTATGCGGGCAGCATCCTCTAGGAAATCGCCAGCGAATAACACAAATAAGGACTTAAGAGCTTCGGCAATTTTGTTCGTCAATAGGAAGTAAGTTAAAGTGGTTTCCTTTTGATTCGTGCCCTGCAAAGCCCAATTGTAGAGCTTATGATAAAGCGGCCTAAACGAACTTTCCGAAAGCTTTAATACCCAGGCCACAAATGCTTCTATTATAGCGGCCTCTATGCTATTTATGCTCTCCATATCAAGTTTAGAATCTTTCAATTTTAAGCGGAATTCCAGAGCCTCCATGAAGAGTGTGGTTAGTTCATTGCGTACATTGACCAAATCACTGTTACTAGCATTGGTTAGGGCCTGATGCAAAAGTTTCATAAGAACACCAATGTCAGCGTAGTTTTTAGCGGACATTAGCTTGCTATAGGCTTTCTCACAGCTGGGCACCAAAATACGAACTGGCACCTCGGTGGCGATTTTCGACCATATCGTATTTATCTTTTGTAAGGTATTTACCGATCGTTGATCTTTTTCATTGTTTTGAGCCGTTATGCGGGTACCAATTGAACTTAAGGCGGTAATAATATCCACAATATAGGGTCCCAAAAACAGTGGTAAGGTTTCGAAGATTTTTTGCATGCCTAAAACGAAAAAGGAAAGATGAAGGATCATTTCATACAAGACTACTAAGCTTTATTCAATTTAATTTGAATTATGATTAAACTTACCCGTTACAATGGCTATGCACACGTTATCGGGAGGATGTGTTCTCACTAATTCCGCTTGATCTTGCAAAATCTCTATTAAATGAGGCATAAACTTGGGCAAATGAGCCAAAGAATGAGCCTTTAAATTGGAAGAAATTTCTATCATACACAATACAACAGTTGCCAAAACAATCTTCGATATGGAGGAGCGTTGTTTAGTGATTTTGGTGAGGTTCCCTAGGATATCCTTAAATTCAGCAATATGTTTAAGAGCAAATAGTTTGGATAACAATTTTATAGCTATTAAGGCGGTCTGTTGCAAGAACACCAATTCATTTTGTTGTGACACATCAACCATATCCTCCTTGTCCAAAATGCCTGCGACAATATCTGCCAATGGTTTCAACAGATTATGGAAATGCTTGGCATCACAGCGTTCGAAGAAACCGTCGCGCTGTTGCAATTTACTAATCAACATTTCAATGACTTTTTTGCGTATGCTCAGCAATTGATGTTGCAAGAGGCCATTGACCACAACCAAAAACATTTCAGCCGATAGCAGCGATATGGCATTGTCGAGCACATCATGCAAATGATGCAATATAACTTTCCAGAATTTTTGCTGTGATGCTTCATCGGATTTCTCAATGGCATTGGTCACCAAAGGCACATACGATAGTATGCGTATGATAAAGTTTTGATAGAAAGGTTTCATAGTTACAATATCCTCGTCGGTAAGTAAAGCAATTTTACGCAAGAATTCACCAGAACTTGTAAGGGCTGATAGGAATTGCATAATCACGTATTTGTAATGACGCAACTGTTTAGCCGAACGTGCATTAGTATCGAACAGCGAGGCCTCTGAGCTATCGGCACTGCTTGACGATTTGCGCGCTTTGGAGTTGTCCTCCTTTTGCATGGGCAGTTGCTCAATATATTTCATTATTTGTATGCACGTCTCGAGTATAATGGCAGGCGTAAAGCTATTTGTCAATTCCAAGGCAATTTCAATGCGTTTAGCCATTTGATCGGCAGCTGAGGCAGATGGTTTATTTGACTTCTTTTGTAATAGCCTTTGCTTTTCATCGTCTATAACATGGGCTTCAAAGACCACACACAAAAACATCCACAAGTACTTTTCCGTGCTTAAAGTTTGCAACAATTTCGAGTAGAGCGGTAATCTTCTGTGCTCCGGCACATCTAACATTATATCCGAAAAGACCTTTAGAACCGGTATGACTGCTGTTTTCTCTTTAACCAATATGGGTACAATGGATACTATAATATTATTGATTATATGGAAACTGAAAGCATCATCATGACGCACAACAGAGGATCCCATAAAGGTGAAAATGTCCACTATGTTGTGTAAGACTTGTTGAGGGAACAGCGAGGCACAGTGGGACAGTAGAAGCAAAGCATTATGGTGAGTTTGAGGATTTTGAGATGCCCTTAGGCATTGCACCACTTGATCCATGCGGAATGTGGTTTTAGGCAAAGCTGTTTGCAGATTACAACCATCTTCGACGGCCTTCTGGCAACAGTGTAGTATGGCAGAAAGAGCCAATTGTTTGGCATACTCAACGTTTGTTTGTTCCTCCACAGCGAGACATTTGTTTAGCAGTTCGAATAGTGGCGGTATTAAGGCATCAGTGTGTTCAAGTTTCTTTTTATTTTCCATTAATTCCATCAACACGATACCCTGTTTCCAGTTAAGCGTATTGATTTGCAGCTCCAATGGCTTTGTAGTATCACGTTTCATCAAGGCTTTTCTAATGTTGGGAGTTTTTGCACCATCCTCCTTCGTTTTATACATATCAACAATGAATTGCGTTAATGGCTGGCAATCCAATGAACACTTTTTCATCAGTTTATTGACGGCCAAGAATATGGTGTCGTTTTCTGCTTCCGCCAAAGTTCTGATTACAAGATTAAGGAAATCTTGTTTATATTTGTTGGGCATTTTGTCAAAAGCATATTCATCGAGAGATTCCAAAAACACACAAGGCACTGGTTTTAAATTGTCATCTGTTAGTACAAAGGTCAGGCTGTTTTGGAATATTTTCTCAATTAATTGCCAGACTTTGGGTTCATCCAGTAGAATATTTTCTATGGTTTGAGAATTCAAATGATCACATATCAAGGAAAATATATCACCATAAGGATCCTTCAACAGCTGCACAGCACCGTCTAATGTGGACTTGTCCAAAGCCGTGGTAGCCAAAGGAACAAGTTGTGACACAATATCGGCATCATTGAAAAGTATTAAAAATTGTAATAATTGTTTGCTTAAGAATGGATATTCCAATGATTTGTCTTTCTTTAAAAGATCCATAATATCAGCCAATATTTTTTTACCCATTTGGCCTTTACTTCCATTTAAGATGGCATACAACACCAAAGGAAATTGTTCATAATCCATGGATATTTCTTCGGAACGTTCTAAAACTGCTCTGACAAATACTTTAAGGTTATCAACTAAGGCAATATCATCCTTGTAGATTACTTTTAAAGTTTCCAAAGCCTCCAAACGTATGGTATGGGATTTGGCACACAAGGCAATGCAGATTTTTAATACATGACCACTAGAGAGTTTCAATTTATTTTTGTAGTTGTTACGCATTAAGGACTGCATCAGTTTAAAGGCTCTTATCCTTAGCAAAGGATAATTTTCTATGTTCGTTACATTTTCATACACATAGAAATTACTTAAGAAGCTTGCTTTGGTAAATTGATCTTGAAACACAATATCAAAGAGTTCCTTTAAAATTCTTGACCATTCCAGTTGTTCGGTTTCAGTTTTATTTGCATTGAAACATTCTTCGGAAACATAATGGAAAACATTAAGGAAATAATGTAATTCCGTTGCATTGGGCTCATCCCAGCTTTGTTTGATTAAGTCTTGGAAATTTGTGTGCACCGTTAACGATACCAAAAAGTCACAGAATAACTGCAGGGGAATAAACTTTAATTTGCTGACAATTTTCCAATTTTGTTTATCCACAGGCTTGAATTGGAAATGTTTACCAAACTTAAGCACTTGTTTAAACATATGTAGACTCTGTTTGGCTGAGTAGCGTTGTTTTAAACAGGCCGTAACCAATAGAATAAAATGATACAATTGCATGGCCTGCTTGAAGTAGCTGTCGCCTTGGGAGCATACACTATCAAATAATTCCACAGCTGTTGGAGTATCCTTGGCTTCAGCTATGACATCCAGAAATTGTTTTTTAAACTCATTTATATTGAAATTGCCAGTGTCCACTTGTAGATTTTGTAAAAACTTAATTTTTTCCGCCAAAGGACTTTTAATAATTTCCCGTATAGCTTTGTCTGTTGCCAATTCATTATCAATGGGGAAAATCATAGGCATTAAAGCCAATAATATCAAATTATTATCATATGACTGTACAACTTGCTCAGAAGTTAAATGCTTAACCACTTTAACACTTAAACCGCACCATTGTTCCGGATTAATTTGCATTTTATACAAAATTGCAATCAAGGCTTCAACATATTTATCACATCCCATAATTTGTTGTATTTCCTCGGAAGGCAATTTAAGTATTTCACTGACAATTTCTTCACTGTCGTCGTTTATGCGATCAGCTAAACATTCCTTAAGCAATTGATAGTTTTGTGCTTTCTTTTGATAGTCTTTAAGATTCTTTAGCAAACTTTTAATGGCAATCAAACGTATTTCAGCGGTATGATGATAAAGATTCTCATAAATATCGCAAGTGGCAGAGTCAAAAGCTTGTAAGCGGTAACCTGCAACGAAAAGAGGAAATAAATAACATTCTAAACAATAAACTCTGCAACAACAAATAAACTTACCCAATGCCATTTTTAATGCCTTTTTGCGATTTGAAGAAATGCGTTTATCGGAACTAGACAAAGACTCTTTAATTGTTAAATCAAATGCCGTGGGATACTGTCTTTCCAATTTATGCAAATATGCTGAATACCATGATTGAAAGTCTACACTGCCAACTTGAGGCATTTCCTCATCATCTTCTGAATCCAATTCGATGATATCGCCATCATTAAGCGAGTTAGTGGTAGACTCAGGCTGAATTGCAGCAACTGGAGGCACATAACAATCCAAAAATGAACTGAAAGGTGTAACGAAAATAAAAACAGATTAATAATAATTTAAAAAATTGCATTCCTATAGAAGCGATAATATGCTATCCCGTAGAAAAAAGAATTGCTAAACTGCATAGTGTAGAAAGAAATACAGTGAACTCTCCGAAACGTAAGGTCATTTTTGCAAAGATTGTTCACGCTTCCGCCGATTGGTTTTTGGTAAACTAATGCAAATAAATAAATAAACTTCATTGTAAAAATGTTTCTGAAGTGTTCTGAGAGCTCACTGTAACAGTGAGAATTTTGTATACTGAGCTTGTACTGGTGAAACTCATTGTAAAATTATTCAAAGTCTAAAGGGATTCCACATTCTGCATTAATTTTTGTATCATTTCTTCTAAATTAAATCAAAATCCACTTAGAGAAAGTAATTGGTACACATCAATTGTGTTAAATGAGAAAAGAAATAAGAAAGAAAGGAGCACGAGCTTTTGGTAACATGGCCAAAGTAAACCAATTTCCTCTTCAAGTGTTCTTTTTATAAAATCTAAAAATAAGTCGGGTGTTCGGCCAATGTATACTCAAAGAAAGTGATTTTAAACCTAAAAGTAGAGGGTTTGCAAAGCACTGAGCCATCTAAATACAAAATGTTTGATGTTATTATCCAATGTTATTGTTACAATGGGTCAATTAGACCTCCGGGTACTGTACTTGTCACAGTTGACAAGTACACGTCTTCTAACCTATCCAACTAAAGAATTTGGTCCAAACTGTAAAAAATTAGAAGATGAAAGAGTTAGGAAACAAAGTGAAGAGATGATGCAGTATAAAAATCCATGGAGAACAATTCCCTTTACAAATTTAGGAGAGTGCGAATTTTGGCTCTTAATAGAGCGTTCAACACCAAGGGTTTTCAAGTTCATCCTGCTAACAGCTATAGTGTTACAAAGGAAGTGCTTTATAATTCATGCTGACATCGATTCCAGATCCCTATCAGCGATTAAACCTTTCAATGCTCCGTAATAAACTCAGTAAGCAGCCTTACACTAGATTTATCAAAACCCAGTAAGCCTGTTATAACATCGTCTATAGAAGGTTATAGACTCCTGGGCATACAACAACCTTATCTATCCTCCCCTCCTTGACCCAATATCTGACAAAACAATAGAGATACGTGATGGCAGGATTAGAACCAACCATGAATTCAACCTCAAAAAGTGAACCTAATCTAGTGAGAGTCGTATCTAAGTATACCACTATGTCCTGGATTTGAAGTTTGAAAGCTATTTTAATCGGAGTCTATGAGTAATGGCACACAATTAAGAGATGTGAAGACCAACTTTTCCAAGTAGACAGATTTTATCCGACCCTAAGGCTTTTTTTTTAACGTGCTTTACACCAGATCGACCCAATCCCCCTCAGGTCAAATTGACGATCAATGACAATCACATACGATTTTGCATTTAAAGAGACCCGGCTAGCTACGGCCTCAAGAGCTTTCAAAATAGCAAAAAATCTCCACTTGAAAGACGTCGTCATACATACAAAATTGGCATTTACAACCCTCCAGTCAGGATTACGGCCTAGCTTCTCACACCACTCATGTTGTGTGCCTTAATTTTATACTTGATTGGCGGGACCTACAGATTTTTTGAGAAACTTTTTCATGGCAGGTTTATTTACTTTCCGAGTTTTTGCCAGAAATCTGCTGAGAGGAAGTCGCCAAAGAAATATGTGTTTTTCATATTTCGTTTTGATGTCTGGGGCTCGAACCTGGGCTTTACGTCTAATAAGCGAACACACTACGTACTAGACAACGGCGGCTACAGACGTGATAAAATACGTCATCATGCAACCAAAAGTGGTGGTCCATCCCGAGATTCTTACAGAAAACTACAGAATAATAACAAAAATAGCCTCAAACATGTAATCAGTAGTCCTTTTTCAAGCGCCGTAATTATAAAAGGACGGAATGTAGGACAATAATTCAAGTTGGCCAGCAAAGCCTTGGGTCGTCTTTTGAATTGGACCAACGATTCAATTCAACTGAAAATCGTATGTTCTCTGTTCCTAGCATGAACCGTATAAACCAAAATATATAAATAAATAAGCACTTCTGTGGGTCGTTAATGTTTAGGAATGCTTCTATTCAACTGGCTTTTCCTATTGTTTGCCATATTTAATGTGTTTAGAACCACATTTCATCTCTATTCGACATCACTTAGTTTTTCTCCACATAATTTAGTAATGTTTACAGATTTATTACAGGAACTTATTCACAATCGGACGGCATGTGGGTGTTATGCTGTTTACGAAAGTAGCCAAAGCTCTTACTCTGATACCCTTAAAGAAGACAACGAAATATGATTAGTTTACATTCATTCGTTCAGTAATAAAGCTAATATTGTTCCTAGCTAACCACAAGATTTTAGGATTCCATACGGAGTGTCAATAAGTTACGTAAGTTTATTGCCCATTTGTCTGGGATACATTTCAGGCCAATATGATGCTAATAGTAGTCGTAGTCAAATAGTTGGTGTGTTGGTTATTAGACGTAAGGCCACGGTTCAAACCTCAGGTAAGACATCTCGAACAAAACGAAAATGCAAAAATTTTTATTTTGGCGTCTTTCTCTCTACAGATTTATGGCAAAAACTCTGAGAATAAATAAAATTGCCATGAAAAGTTTTTCAGAAATCTGTCATTCGGAGTCAACTTTAAACAGAAGGTCCCGCCACTCATGTATAAAATTAACAAGCATAACATAAAGTTGTGTGAGAAACTAGTTCGTAATCCTGACTGAAGGATTGTAATGACAAATAATGTATGTACATATGTACGTATGTATGATATCAATAGGTAAGGTAAGCAGGTTTTAGGTCATGTATAGCTAGAGAACTCTTTGTGTTCGTTTTGGAAAGGCGAAAGAAGTGAAGTTAAAGGACGGTGGTACCGAAGAAAATAAGCAAGATAGACAGTGCACATGTCAATCAATTCGATCCCATAATAAACATCAGAAGGGCCATTCAAAGAAACTCTCTATCAGGTTGTTCAACCTTCTAAAAGAATCCTTTACAACATTATTACGACTGAACGTGCCTAGTGTTCTTAAATAGGTTAAAACTTGAAGTATATCAGTCAATTAGGTTTCATTAGCAAAGTTCAGTGTTTTCAGAAAACTCCATATGCCTTTGGATGTTCTTTAAATGCCACAAACTTATAAGGAAGACCGATCCCAGATGACAGCTGGTTGCCTCTGTGTGATTAGACATTTCTGTCCTTCATTACATCAACAATAACAAAATCTTAAAAATACATATAATTTGGAAAGAATCTGAACTACTGCCAAAGTGATATTTCTTACTACAAAAATGTTTTCATTCGAATTGCTATAACACTAAACAATAATACATAATAATAATATAAATGAATACTTCTTTTAAATACCTGATTATTTGCTGGGCACTAATAATTGGAAATTCGATTTCATTTAGCAATGCATCCAAAAAGGTTTTGAAGATCGAAGAACTGGCATGCTGTCCTTGCAAAGCTTTTATGCTATCGTTTAACAATGGCACTACCAATGCATGTATGTTCACATTTTCTTTGGCCAATGAAGCCAATATATTGGTCAACCAATTTTGTTGTATCAAATGTAGCAAAGTTTCTTCTGATAATTTTGGTTGACAAGCTTGCTGGCTATCAAATATCCAAATTAGAAGTAAAACAGCCGTACGTTGTAAACGGGTAAATGATACAGATGCTACTTTAGTCAACAGGTTATTGCACAGTTTACTAGTCAATTGAGTGCGGGCTACAAGGCGAGCTGTTACAATGTAAGATGCGGACACAAAATCTATGCTGCCCGATGAGAGACCTTTCAACAAGGAGGGCAGTATAGTGCATATATGCCATTCTTGTACAGAGCTGGCTACCTCCAAAGCTCCCACTGCCACTGAACCGTAAAAATTCAATTGTGTCTGCAGCAGATTGGCATGGGGACCAAATTCCTTCACTGCTTCCAAAGTTGATTTGCATACAAATTCAAAGAAACCTTTATCCGTGGCAGCTTTATTTAAAACAGCACTCTTAGCCAAAGGTTTCCCTGGTTTTTGTAAGGGCTTCAACCAGAACCACATCTTATCAGCCTCTTTTAGTCTGAAGGTTTGTATAACCTTAACAAAGGCGTTTGTTTCATGGTATGGCAATACCAAAGCCATCAATTCATTGCGATTGTACTCATGTACATGGAAACGTCTTATCAACCATTCCAGACACAAGTGAGCAGGACGTAACAAGAAATACGGGCTTAAATGTTGCAGGAATTTCTTGATATTTTTGTTCAACAGCTCATTGACTTCCTTAAGCTCGACGGCTCTTTCCAAATGCAAAGTGTTCTCATCGAACAGAGTCTCCTCGAATTGTTGGAAATTTGAATTCAGCACAATTAACTCCTGTAGGCCATTTATACCCAAATCATAAATAGTGCGGCGATCCTTGCCGGCAGCTTCTTTGGGTTCGAATAGAATGGAGGCTTTACGTCTTGCATCGGCAATTGCTCCCGACTGGGGAGCTTTCAAACGTTGCAATTGTTCAAATAATGTTGTCGACATTTTTGTATTTTATTTTATATTTTTGATTTAATTTAAAGAATTGTTTTAGAAATATACGATAAATGTTTCACTCCGCGCACATTGTTTTAATAAAAATACAAAGAGAATATAAAATGAAAGCAAATGTCAAAATCACAGCTAACGTCAAAATAAAACGTGGTTGTACGACATAAAGGGAGATGCCATATTGTTAGTGCGCATTGCAGTAACCCAATGAACATTTTTTGCGACTCTAAAAATTTCTCGGCCGACATGTAGGAATCTAGACCAGAGATCAGCAATGAGTATTCAGAAAGATGAATAGATTCGAATCATACTCATAATTTCTGATACTTATTTTAATATAATACTCATACTACTCATTTTTAAAGTTTGAAGTACTCATCGCACTCATACTTAACAATACGCATGATATTGATTTCGACTCTCCTCTATTCAACATTTACAAGAATCACAAAATAAGTATGATTCGCGTACGAATACCACAATACTAATTAAAAGGTTGTGTGTTTGCTGTCTTTGTCTTTTTACTAAGACTGTAAATTTTGATAAATGATTCGAATCACTTCAATCATTTGTGAGTATTATAAGTACTTTTCTAAATTTATGAATCGAAATGAGTAGGCTTATGATCCAAAAACATATTTCGAATGTTATGAGTTTGATGTCAACGTTGTACTTATACTCATTGCAATCTGCACCTATAAATCAATGTCGTAATGAGTACGAATGAATCAGAGTAGTTGAATTTCAATACTGTTGACTCACTCATAATCAAAATTTCATGAGTACTTATTAGTAGCGAAAAAACGATTTATTTGCTGACCTCTGATCCAAGCACTTACTATACAATGGTAATACAGTGTGATAAAGTAGTACACACATCTCGGTGGTGTCAAACATATTTTGGAGCATTCAAACCGAACCCGAAAAAAATGTGCGAATTTTTCCAACCACATTTTATTTGTAATCAGTTATTCTGCGGGCGGTGTAATATTGAAAAAATAACCACACTGTGTGGCAACTTACAAATTATTATTACTTAAAACAAATTGTGTGGCTACTCTACGTCGTTGGTTGATGTCTTAGCTAAATGAAAAACCATACTACTGAATTATAGAGGACGCATTGATATATGTACATAGTTTGAAAAGTTGGCAATAGATGCTGTTTTTGTATAAATGCGATTTGCCTTCCGTTATGATATGTTCGCACGAGCCTTCGAATTACTTCGCTCTCTGTTTTGAATTACTTATTTGAATTATCATGTTCAAACGGCAGTTTTGTAATTCCTTTTGACAGTCCTTCTTTTCTTCTTCTTTTTATTACTAAATTATTATTAATATTTTTAAATTATAAAGTTCATACAGCTTCTTCAAAAGCAAATACTTCTCCTGTAGATTCAACAGGTTTTCTACACACATTGTGGCTTCCTCCGCTAATTTCGCGAATAACTTTCTTCTAAATAATACTTTTTAAAATGTTATTTTTGGATTCCATCATTGTTTATTGTTTACAATATTTTTTGTTTATATTTTTTTGCGCTTTGACAGCTGGTGATGGAAAAAGTACGATAAAACTTAGAGATTACATTGATAATAATAGAAATTGAATTACACACAATTTGGGTAATTCGCTCACAAAATTTTGTACGGCGAATTACGTAATTCAGCACATAATTGGATGTTGAATTATGAATGAGAGAGCGAATTACAAAAAATTGTTGCCGTGCGAACGTTACATTATATTGATGGTAACATGTACTATGTTCAGACATGCACTTTTATTGAGTCAATATTCGCTTATTTGGAAACAATATTTTAAGTGTTGAGACATAAAAATATACGCAGTTCAGCTGCTTATTCAATATTTATTTGACAGCTGGTAAACAAACAGCTGGTTGTTTCAAAAACATTGTTTTTATTTCGTTTTGTTGTTCTTTGTTGTTGACATTTGAGTCGTTAAATATCAACAGAAAGCGGTCGGATAATTGTAATATACTCACTCACTGAACGTACTTATGACAGTGCTGTATTTCAAGTTTTACTTAATATTTTAACAATTTGCGTATTCATTGCGCAATAATTATTTAAAACTTTATATGAAGTATTGAGCTCAATAATGGCGTTTATTGCGATATACGCAATAAAAGTGCATGTCTGAACATAGTATAATTGAATTTGTAGACGAAATTATAAGAATAATTATACGAATTAATTGAACTGCAACTGAAGTGAGTTAAAAGTAAATAAATTATAAATTGCCAACAGTGCCACGCCAAATAGCTGATTATCAACCTCAGGTTATTTCTTGATAGTCACTGATATGCATGACTCAGATATCCTTTCATTGTAATTTCCTAACAAAAGTTTTGATTGCCTCAAACCCACTTGGTTTGAGAAGAAGTCTTTGCTTTTCTTTCTTTCTTTTTCAAACCCAAAGGTTCTGGCCTTCAAAAGTGTGGAAGTTCCCGTCCTCACAAACTCGTTTGCTCGGTTGTTGCCGAGAATTCCCGCATGATCCAGCGGAAGATAATCTAATGACTTTTAACAATATTCCTATGTACTGCCTTTTATACCTCCTAACCAAGTTGAATTGCGCACATTTTTCAATGGTATAGACTTGGATGAAACATGAGAGCTTCAATATTTCATTCTGGGAGAAAAAATTTCTGCTCCTATCCCAAGCCCTTTTTCTTGACCGATCTGAATACCATACAATAGATCCTCTTTTAAAGATGTACCAAGTCTCTCTGCGCAGGACTTCCTAAAATCATAGGGGACAGTTAAACAGGGAGGTGTTAGTCAATCGAGTCTCAGGCCACGAAATAGCTTTGGTCTCGCTAGCATGTGAAAGTGAACTTATATCTAACAGGGTTTCCGGTACCGCTGTAGGACAGGTTCACTTTAAGTTTTTATGCCAACAGGCATGCAAACAACTAAGAATCTACTTACCAAACACTATTTACAAATGAAGGAATTAAGGGAGGCTAATAGAATAATACAAAAATAGGGAGGTTCGACTCATAATTTGGTCAAACGTAACCCTTACTACAGGACCATTAGTACCAGGGCATAAGTTGACTTTCGGACTCCGACTTTATCGACAATTATCATTCTCAGAAGATTTGAAAGAGAATTACCTAAAAAAAACTATGCATGAAGTCGGTGTAGTCTACTAGGTAGTGTGTTGGCTTCTTAGACATGAGGACTCAGGTCAAAACAGCAGGTCAGGCATCTTCCTCGAATCGAAACATGAAAGCATATTTCCTCTACGGTTTCTGGCATAAATGTTTCGTAAAAAGTTTCTTGAAAATATATCATTCGGAATCGTCTTTAACACGTTCACGACGGCGTGTACCACCGGTGGCCTGCACTAGACTGCCTCTTCGGGCGGCGTGTACCACCGCTGGTACGCAATTGATCATGCTATTAGACGATACGTAATACCAAATATTTAGATCTTTCACATTTCGACTACAGAAAATAAATATCTGAGAGTCATGTCACGATAAAACGAAAAGTATTAACTGCATCCGCCCGTAGGCAACAAGCATGAATTAAAGAGCCGGCGTGAAAGTGTTAAACTGCAGGTCGCGCTATTCATGTATTAATTTAACACACACACACAACATAAGTGGTGTGAGAAGCTAGGCCGTAATCTTGAGTGAAAGGTTGTAATTAACAATTATGTAAGTATGTATGCATGATAGCCAGTTATAATATCAAGACTATTATACTTTTACGTTTTTACCTTTTTTAAAAAGTTCAGAATATGAGTTCGTTGATTGCAACCAAAATAAAAACAAATATGTGTTTAGTTTCAATTAAACTCTTTATTGTTCTCACTACTTTTGTGCCACTGTTCACACTTGACGAATACAACAAGAATTGCTTGTTCGCTATTATTCTCTGCTCACACCCTTTGCGTAAGCAATAACACTTGTACGTTAGATCTGTATAGCTGAGATCTTCAAACCATGACTGTTCTCTTCACACGCAATGCGTCTTCACACAAGACTTACTGAATTAATACTACTCGTTGCCTGTTTTGTCTTACCTTTTTATATGCCCACGTAATCAGAATGATGAAAGTTCTGGAAGCAGAACGTTCGGGGTTTTGCCTTCTAGAGAACTGTATAGCGACTTCATTGTTGTTTGTGTACTTTGTTCACATTGATTGTTGTTGCATTCTCGCAATTTGTCAATACCGATGTTGTTGCTTTACTTCTAACATGTTCGTTGTATTTGTTAGTGTAGCTATTGTTAAACATGTTAATGTTAAACGATGTTTTCAGTTTCGTAACAATATTATTTTGTTGAGAAAAAAAGAGATGAAGCTTGAGACAACAAAGACTCTCATCATTGGCCCCTTAAAACCCTTTTTGAATTACAACAACAACAACAACTTAATATTAAAAAAAATTTATTAAGTCTTCAATGGCTATCGTTTGGCTACAAAAGCAAAAAATCTCAAACATCATCGGGATTTATTCGAACAAAGAAGTTCTGGAAACAACCACAACGACTCTGGAAAATTGCTTATGGTGGAAAGTAACACAGATGCTGTGCACTAAGAAAAAAAAAAATTAAAGAATTCTGAAAGCAAAATTGTTGTGGATGATGAGACCAAATAAAAATTATGAATTAAAAAAATAAAAAGAAATAATAATAATGATATAAAAATCTATGTTGACATGATTTTGCAGAAAACAAATCATAGAAAATTTATGAACCTATAAAAGAAATCAACCTCAACTGTCACGTTGTAAAGAGAAGTGGCGAAGAAGTGAAATAAAGACAAAAATCTATTAAATCAACACTGAAAAACAATAAATGAGCAAAAGTATTCAAATTTTGGTTACAGATTTCTGTAATACAATATTCCCCGGATGTAAGCAAAAAATGCTTGCAGGACAGTGCTTATAAGTGGGGAATTCTTATATCGAAATTCCACATATGAATGCAACTAGCTGCGTGTCATTCAAGTTGATGACAAGTATTGACAGCAATGGTTTCGTATTCCATGGAATGCCGGCTGGTTGGAGAGGAAACTGCTAAAGTTGGTGAGAGGCCTTAAAAACAATCCTCTTCCAATGTCTACAATTCAGAGAGCAGCTAGTAAGTCTGAGATTATTTTCGAATTTTTTCCCTTCTTATATACGTCCTATCATACAGCGAAGTGTAACAAATCTGTCAAACAGTCGTATATATTTCGCTTTTCACAATTTCAAAGTTTTATTGTTAATTTATGGTCAACGCTTTAAAGATGCCATTTGCCTGATTCAAATTCTATTACATATGATCACTACACTCCCCGAAATATTTATAAGACCAAACGTATTTCTCGAAAAACTTAAAATCTTTTAGACCAATTCGTACCATTTTTGGGTTAAATATAACTAACTATAATATAAATCTTTTTATGTAAAAAAAATATTTTTTTCTTTGTTTAATAAAAGGATAGCACAAAATGAATTTCATTTTCAAACGAAAAAATTATAAGACCAAAATTAAATAATATTCACCTAAAGCTAAAATAACAATGATAAAAAACAACTACTGAGTAATTTTTGTATTTATTAGTAATTAGTGTGTCCACCGTGATTAATAATGACTTATTGAAGTCGACGGGGCATAGAATTTATTAAATTTTCAATGCAATTTTGACCAATCCTACTCCATTCTCTTATGATGGCACTTTTTAAACATTTTACATCCTTAAACTGAGTGTTATTATTGAAAACTTGGTCCGATAGTATTGCCCATAAAATTTTTATCGGATTTAGATCTGGACTACGTGCCGGCCAATTCAAAACTGGTATGTTTCTGGAGGACAGAAATGATTTTGTTGCTTTTGATTTATGGATTGCGGCGTTATCCTGCTGAAATATCCAATTGTTGCCTAACGAATCATCCCCAAAATGAATTAAAACGTCATCTAATAATTCAATATACTTCTCGCTATTCATTTTAGTTGATATAAAACAAATAGGAGTCCTTTCCGTAGTCGAAATCCCAGCCCAAACCATTACGGTGCCTCCACCGAAATTTCGCGACATTCGTTAAAGTTATTCAACGTTATCAGTTATTTTTCCTGATGAAAAAAAGTTGATTTAGATGGTCCAGATGGTCCCCAAAAATATTGGATGGATTCACGTAAAAAAGAAAATCAACGAATGTCGCCAAATTTCGGTGGAGGCACCGTAATGGTTTGGGCTGGGATTTCGACTACGGGAAGGACTCCTATTTGTTTTATATCAACTAAAATGAATAGCGAGAAGTATATTGAATTATTAGATGACATTCTAATTAATTTCGGGGATGATTCGTTAGGCAACAATTGGATATTTCAGCAGGATAACGCCGCAATCCATAAATCAAAAGCAACAAAATCATTTCTGTCCTCCAGAAACATACCAGTTTTGAATTGGCCGGCATGTAGTCCAGATCTAAATCCGATAAAAAATTTATGGGCAATACTATCGGACCAAGTTTTCAATAATAACACTTAGTATAAGGATGTAAATGCTTAAAAAGTGCCATCATAGGAGAATGGAGTAGGACTGGTCAAAATTGCATTGAAAATTTAATAAATTATATGCCCCGTCGACTTCAGGAAGTCGTTATTAATCACGGTGGACACACTAATTACTAATAAATACAAAAATTACTCAGTAGTTGTTTTTTATCATTGTCATTTTAGCTTTAGGTGAATATTATTTAATTTTGGTCTTATAATTTTTTCGTTTGAATATGAAATTCATTTTGTGTTATCCTTTTATTAAACAAAGAAAAAAATATTTTTTTTACATGAAAAGATTTATATTATAGTTAGTTATATTTAACCCAAAAATGGTACGAATTGGTCTAAAAGATTTTAAGTTTTTCGAGAAATACGTTTGGTCTTATAAATATTTCGGGGAGTGTATTATTTATTTTAAGAATGTTCCAACTATCTTGAGGTTGTGTAGGGTAGTGCTTTAAGTGCTTATTTACGAAGTCGCTCAGTCCACTCTCGAGTCCAGGAAATGACAAATGCATTTTTAATTTAACATACATACATACATATGTACATATGTACATAATTGGCCATTACAACCCTTTAGTCAGGATTACGCCCTAGCTTCTCACACCACTCATGTTGTATGTGTTAATTTCATACAAGAGTGGTGGGACTTACAGTTTAACGTCGACTTCGAACGACAATTTTTTTGAGAAACTTTGCATGGCAATTTTATTTACTCTCAGAGTTTTTGCCAGAAACCTGCTGAGAGGAAGCCGCCAAAAAAAAAAAAATTTTTTTCGTATTTCCTTTCGATGTCTGACCTGGGGTTTGAACCGTGGCCTTACGTCTAATAAGCAACACACTAACTTCTTGACTACGGCGACTTCACTCCCTACTACCTGTCCTTTTATGATCCGGTCCTTATCATGAAAGCTTAAAGACCCTGCAGTCGGTATCATAAGATCAGGTAGATCATTTTATGACCAATGATAATGCAGTGCATTACATAAACATTTCATGATTCTCCCAAAAGAATAGTATTTTCATAGGTATTTTAAGACTTTAAAAATGCCATTGGCCTGATTTAAATTCTGTTACTTACGACCACTATTACCTTTTTACGAGTATCACCGCTGTTGGGTGGTGTCGGGTAGTGGTTAAAGTGCTTAATTACTGAGAGAAACAGTCCACTTTTGAATCCAGTAACGGCGAATGAATTTTTAATTTCACATTGCCATATAACATCTCTCCATATATAGTTCAGCCCAGCAATTCTCTGATTCCTGACGAACTAGAGAGAATAATATTAAAAGCGAATATCATAGGAATGTTAGCCTTTGGAAAGAGCAGGACACCAACAGGAACTTTGTTACCGCTACACTCTATCTATCCCCCAAGCAAGTGCATTTTGAGAGTGTTGTACTCAGGATAGATAATTGGTAACGCTGTTATTCAAGAACCTGCTACAGTAGCTCGAAATACTTGAAACGTAGAAATAAATGAGTGAAGAGATGGGTAAATGCTTGGTGGTAGGTAAATGTTTCTTTAATGTATGAAATAAAGAAAAAAAACAAAAACGTTTTTGTAAGTTATGTATATATACTTTGCAGCTGCCAGATTTATTTTCTATAGCCATTTTTAGACCGATTTTAAAATATTTTTTTTTAAATATCATCTGGTGCAATTATTGCCGACTTAAACTTTATTAACAGAAACACACGCAGTGAAACTGGTATGCACTTCTTGGAAGTGCAATAAATTCCAGTTATTTTCGAACTGTAGAATTCCCTTATAGTATTATTTATCTTTACAATTGGATCTATCACGGATTCCATTTCGCTGTCCTTGAGATATTGTTCGTTTATATACAGTGTGGTATGTAGTTTCGTTTTAATCTGCGCATGTAGTGCTGAAATATGGGGAACTTCTGTAACCTGTATGGTAGCGCAATAACTATTGAGATGTGAGAATGAAAAGAAAGTGATCTGTAACTGATTTCTGCCATTCGCAAAGAAGTGTTGGAAAAGAGTGCTAATTCGTGTAGAGACAAGTGAAATCTGGATACTTAAGGATATGTATATGGAAAACTCAATTTTCTTTAAATCGACCAAGAATCATCTTAGGAACCTCATAACTATAACAACAGGACACTGTTTCCTTACAAGGTCATTGCGAAAATGGAATACAAGCAGAAAGAAGGGAGCTCCCATCAAATGACTTTTGCTGTGGGTGTGGGAGAGGAAGAAACTGCCCATCCCTTGAGAGGTTATTTGGTTCTCCATTGCTTGTCAACTGAGTTATCATCTATTGGCATCAAGGATACAGACACGTTTTTTAAGCTTTCAAGTAGGTTTCCAGCGTAGGGTAGTCGTGCTTATAAATTGTGAAGCCTTTGTACTGAACACCTGAGTTTGGTGATATGCGTGTTCAAATGTGGTTTGGTAATCGATGTCCTCTACCGTAGTTAGAAATTAGAATTTCTGCCTTTCCGAGACTGTAATAACAGCCGCTTCGTATAGCTACGGGGATCCGTGCTATTCGCAACCTTTCGATGCTTCAGTTAGCACTCGGTGTGATCATGTTAACCATTCAAGTGGATATTGTTATCTCCTGATAAATCCTGTACTTCCCAAATGCTTAGAAAAGTTTCAACAAGAGTTTCAGAATAAAAAAAATTTTTTTTTAATTATTTAATTCAAATTTTACTTATCCTCAGTTGAATAAATATAAATACAACAACAATAAAATAATATTAAAAAACAAATTCGAATTAATAAAATGCTAGAGTACTTCTGTTCGTATTATTTCTCTCACTGTATTTTTTCAATTATATTTTGAGCAACAACAATAACGAATGATAAATTATTGAAAGCCATTGTTGTTAATTTGATGACACCCGAAGAAGAATCAGAATAAAAGGAATTGAAGAAAAACTTCTAAAACAGGAGCCACAAGTACGATTATCTTCTATTTATTCATTAATGGGAGAGCACACACACACATGGACAAATATAACAGGGAGTGAGTGGTAATAAATAAAAGGAAGAGAGAAGAGAACAAAGGATAGATAAGTAAGAGAGAATTTTATTTGTTGTGGTGTTGGTGGTGGTGGTCGTATCATTTCGGATTTTATGTGAGATTTAATAAAGCAGAGTCATTTAAATTGAAATCATTATGAAATTAATATGACAAATCGATTTGTAATATTTTCATTATTTATTTATTTTCTATACTGTGTGCTTGTGTGTGTGAGGACAAACTTCTATCTATTCTCATTCGCTTTTGTCCATATTGTTGTTGTTCTGCTTATAATTTGTTTTTAAGTCCTTTTTCTTTTGTCTACTGTTTTTTTGGTATTGTATTTGGGCATACAAGCCCTATACACCGAGGAGGCATTTACAATTTAAGCCTCTTTTGTTTTGTGCTGGCGTCCAAACAATTGACGTGTGCCTTCGATTTGTTGAATATTTTATGGTTTGTTGTCATCATTATAATTGTTTTTGTCAATGGCAGTAGCATTGTGATTGTCAGTGGGATTGTCATTGAATTATTATTGTTTTAATATGATTTCGTTATTTATGAGTCCAATATTTCTTAATCCTTTTAATGCTGGTGTGAAATTTAATTGAAAAAATTTTGTTCGAGAATTTATTCATTTTAATTTAAATTTTGATATCAAGATTTCATAGGTTAGTTACTGCAATAAAGTGGTTGTTTTATGGGAAATAATAGTGAAAAAAAATTTATAAATTTAAAATTTTTGTTGCGAGTAGTTTTTCTTCTGAGTCTACTAAGATGGGTCTGGCAGTAAATGAGCGTAAAACAAAGTATATGTTATCGACAAGTAGAGACGTGCGGCTGCTTGATTCTCAGTTTACGGACGATAATTATACTTTCGATACAGTCAAGGAATTTATTTATTTTGGCTTCGCCGTTACCACCAAAAATGATGCCAGTCTGGAGATCAAGCGCAGGATCACTCTTGCCAACAGGTGGTACTATGGTCTCAATAGGCAATTGAGTAGCAGAGATCTCTCTCGTACGACAAAACTAATAAACTCTACAAGACGCTCATCCTACTCGTGCTTCTTTATGGCGCAGACAATTCTAGAATTTCTCCGTTACCACCAAAAATGATGTCAGTCTGGAGCTCAAGCATAGGTGCTGCAGGTGCCAACAGGTGTTACTATGGTCTCAATAGGCAATTAAGTAGCACGCTCTCGTACGACAAAACTAATACTCTACAAGTCGGTCATCCTCCTCGTGCTTCTTTATGGCACGAACACTATTAAGCCCTGACGCAGCAGCTTTCAGAGTATTTGAGTGCGAGTTGGCGATGATTTCCGCATCCGATTCAACAGTGATCTGTATGAGCTCCTCAACGACATAGACGTTGTACAGCGTATTAATACCCAGCGGCTGCACTGGCTTTGCCATGTAGTTCGAATGGAGCAGGATACTCCGGCGAGACCGGTATTTGATGCGTGAATCTGCAGAAGTCGGCGAAGAGGATGACCTTGTATGTGTTGGAAAGGCCAAATCGAGGAAGCCCTGTCATCGATTGGTGTGACCAACTGGCGTAGGCGCGCAAGAAGCAGAGGCGCCTGGAAAGTGGATCAGCCATGTCGTTCTAATGGAGGGTGATGCTCCGGCGAGACGGGTATTTGATGCGGTGATTTGCGGAAGTCGGCGAAGAGGACGACCTTGTATGCGTTGGAAGGACCAAATCGAGGAAGCCCTGTCATCGATTGGTGTGACCAAGTGGCGTAACCGCGCAAGAAGCGAGGCGCCAGGAAGGATGTGTGGCGGCAGTTTGATAAGCGAGGCTATATCCTTGACATCAATGGACGATAGCTCCGTCAAGCTGACAAGGGTTGGAGAGCCAAATAACCTATATCCGCACCTCGCAAGAGACGAGCATTGACACAGAAAGTGGTTAACAGTTTCATCCTCCTCAGCGGATCTGCACTCACGGCAGAAGTCGTGAAATGGGAGCCGCATTCTCTCGACAATAGAGTAGTTTGAGAAACAATTAAAGGTTTAACTAAACCAAAAGAAGCTACGACCAATTGGGTATTCAGAATCTGATTCATGTATGAATACTTGAATAATGTATTTAGGGAGTTGTATGGCAATGTTATAAAGGGATCTTTGAAACCGGGATTAAAACCAAATCAAGTATTGTGCAGTCAACAAGGAGATCCAACTCAATCGTACACAACATTTCGGCATTACCTACGCTTCTATGATTTTATGCTTTCGCCAATTTGCAAACTTGGTCCCGTGGATTAGGATTGGTGTGAGTACAAAGTCGTGCGGCTAGTACAGGTCAATTGCTTTTTTATGGAAATACAGACTGGGTTCACACATTTTTGTACAAAAAACATAAGCATTAAATATCATTCAATGGACTAAATTAAGAAAAAAATGAAATTTTATTGAAATTATTCACACACATCGTCCACTGCGTATACAGTACAAATTGTATCAGTTGTTGTAGCTTTGGCGCTAATGGCAGTGCCGGGGAATCGAACGGCATATGGGCTGACAAAAGGTACATGTTTCATCGCCCGGTTTCAGCCCTGTTGCTTT
This sequence comes from Sarcophaga rosellei, assembly GCA_930367235.1. Classification (NCBI taxonomy): domain Eukaryota; kingdom Metazoa; phylum Arthropoda; class Insecta; order Diptera; family Sarcophagidae; genus Sarcophaga; species Sarcophaga rosellei. The sequence goes on from OV884019.1 coordinate 70,966,378, forward strand.
CGATATTGGCAGCTCTGGAGAGAAGAGAAAATATAAGTTATTGTGACATGGAATACAAGTCCTCTGGGAAGTTCCTGTATTTGCATAAAATAATTTGTAATTCAAATGATTCAGTCCAAGAACTCTAGTCCGGTTAGTCCAGGGTTCCTGAATTAAAGCGATATATATATATACATATATTACCTTTATTTGTATGTCCAACAGAGCGATAGGTGCCGTCTGGACGACCTCAATCATTGGTCCTCCAGAAACCGCTTTTCTTGGGAATAATGCATTTGCACCCAATTGATCTCTAATAGATGAAATATACTTAACTTAATAATGATTCTTCTTACTTAACTTAAATAATTGGTCATTATAACCCTTTATAAAATTTAAAGTGCTTTCTCCGTTAGAAATCTAGCCATTTAGTAGCAATCGACGAAATACCAGACAATTTTCGAAGTTTACTTCAATGCCTAAACATTTGGTTTAACGAACACAATAACAGCAACTGCAACAACAACAACAATAATAAGAAGTTTTATGTTAAAAATGTTTGACAACCATATTACAAATGCTAATAAAATTATGAACTTTAAGCAATATGCGTAGGAGATAAACAATTACCATCTCTGGAGGATGTTTGAGGTTTTTATGCACGAACAACTCAAGTGAACAGAGATGAACGAACGCACTGACATGACAATTATGCTCGTTATTTAAATGTTTAAACTTTTCTCCAAAAAAACATTATAATTTTACACAATTGAAACCAACAAGAATAAGAACAAGAACAGCAGTTGTTGTTGTAGCTGTAGTTGATTTAACCAATATTTTATTATTTTTAGGAGCAGCATATATAAAATAGACAAGAAAAGTTTCATGGCTTATGGTTAAAACTTATTATGAGCCACTTAAGAGACTCGAAACTGACGCTGACAACAACTAATTTGAAATAATTATGAAACTTATTTTGGGTGGAATTTTTTGTGCTTGTTTTGTTTGACTTTTAGTCGGGAACAGAAGCAGAAACACATTTACAACTCAAAGATGCAAAACGCATTAAATTAATGGGGTTGGTGAGAGACAAGTTTAGTTTAATTAAATTTTTAAGGAAATGTAAAGCGATACATTTTGTTTAAATTCTGTGGAACTTAAGAAAGAATACAAGTCCTATTTAAACAGAGAGTAATCTGGCGAAGTATTTGAATTTCTCACTTTTATTGTATTTAAGTTTCAGTACACTTTTAATTTTTGGAATAAGGATGGACAATTCTCTTTAAATAAAGCATGTGAAATATGGATTGCGCCACTTTCATCTGCTAGAGTAGAGTAGTAGAGAAGCTCTAGGATTTTGGTTTGCTGGACTAGAGCTCTTGAGTTCAAATGAAAAAACGGAATATTAAAAAATCTTTCGAATGAACCTCAGCAGCCTTTGGTCAAAAGCTCTGAGAGTAAATAATTGCCATAATGAGCTTCGTTGTTGTTGGGAGTTGACGTTAAACTGTAGGTTCCTTCATATGGGTCACAGTCCCGAACTGCTTGGGGTTCAAGTGGTAGCAGACTGGACTGCTAAGCGTGACCGGAGGCTTAATTTTGGTAACACGGATTCTTCTCTGCCTGACAAGGCCTCCCCCTTGTGGAGGCAACGTGGTGGCTGTGGTTTAAATTTTAATCGCGGGGAGAGAACAAGCTCGGTGTGGCGTTGCACTTGCAATCACTGTAAAAAAGCGGAGTTTAGATAGTATCCCACCCCTAACCAAGAGGGAAGTCATGTCCAAACGCACGGCTTCGAATTGGTACACACGGATGTTGATGTGGCCAATGGTATGCTTTGCATATCATGTGGTTGCATCACTGTGCGTGGGGGCGGTGGTAGACGCATTGTTTCCACCCGTGCTTCGAGCACCGTGGGGTATGCCGTCGTGGCGAAAATCACGTTAAACCCTGGACTAATGTAGGTACCTTCACATCCACAGTTCTTGCCGTTGTAGCAATCTTTATATTAGAGAGCTCGTTCAATGATATGAGAAACCTTCGTCCCTTCATGATAAGAGCAGGTGCTCCTCGAACCCACAACAATGAGAATACCTATGCACTGTAACATATCGGAGATTGTCAGCTCCCTGCCGGCCCTGGCCAGCTCATCAGCAATGTAATTTCTAACGATATAACTGTGTGTGAAGGACGTTTTTTAGGGACTTAATCGTAGCCTGGCTATCCGAGTAATTCAATAAACTTTAAGGGAAAATCTAGCTACTCAACAAGCATTGAGCCGCTTTCAAAATTGCCATGGCCTCCGCTTGGAAGGCACTGCAGTGATCAGGCAGCCTATAAGAAAGTTTAATATCAGAACTCTTAATAAATTTAAGCATACTATGGACTACACGTTTCTTCGTTGACAGTCAGTCTGCCCTAAGGGCTATTGTGTTGGTCTGGTGCAAATCACGGCTCGCTCGCGAGTGCAAAGAGTCGTTAAGGTCTTTTGGACCAGACCGTATCCGTCTATGCTGGGTTTCGGATCATAGCGGAATACTGGGCAATGAGACGGCGGATGCTCTCGCTAGGTAAGGTTCGATTTCTGAGGGCGATTTAATAGTTCGTCCTGACCCCCAAATCTGCCACCTCTACGGCCTCATCAATGGATGCGTCAGGGGGAAAGAGCAGAGGCGTTGGGGGAACGGATCGGGTTGTTACGTTTCTAGATGTCTATGGCCTGCTATAGGCAGTGTAAGAACAGGTTGGCTGCTGGGCTTGGATAAGGCCAGTTTAAGGTTAGTTATCGGATTTATCACGGGGCACTACGAGATAAGGTCGCTGACGGGAATCTGGAACAGATCCCAGCCGGACTATTGCAGGATATGTTGCGATGAGGAGGTGTTGCAGGCTGTCGAACATCTCCTTTGTAACTGCCCAGCCCTTAGTAGGTTGAGGTTGAGGACCCTTGGCAGGAGCTTCTCTGAGGGTTTGAATTCTGTGACGAAAGCCGACATCAAGGCTCTCCACAGATTCATTAGTAGCTTGAGCTGGTTGAGAAATGCTAGGGCTTCATCGGTGTAGTCGCGCTCTCCCTTTTTGTTTTGTTTGGTCTGTGTAATTCCTTCGCTTCCCATTCTCTCTTTCCTACTTCCTCTCCTTTTTCCTATCCTTTTTTTATCCTTCCATTTTAAGGACGTTCCGTATAATGCGTAAATTCGACCTCCGGGTACTGTACCTGTCTCAATTGACAAGTACATGTCCTCTAACCTAAAACCTAATGGACTACACGTTACCCAACTTCCAACCTCGTGCCATAACGAATAGGTAATATTATAGTAGTGGTTTACAACTCCCACCAAATGGCATCGAAGTATTCACTAACGGATCAAAGATAGCAAGACATTTGGCGATTACCCTTATGTGGGTTCTTGGAAAAAAATATGGACGATAACAATTAGATGCACTCGTATAGGTACAACAGATAATTCATATCCAAGATTCACATTTATCTGCCGAGTGGCAAATGAATGATCTCAAAAAACTTTACACTTTCACAAAGAAATTCCCTCGTATAGAGATCAAATAAATCTGACTCCCTCATATTAGGGACCTAATGGCAGCTATAACAGGACGTTTGTCATTGGGAATACAAGTCAGTCCAACCTTCCTCATACAGAAAACTCCTCACGACTTTTGCAGAATCTGTAATAACGAGAAATTAAACAAAATCACATAACATTTTTCATGCCAAGCACTTGGAAACTTGAGATGAGGGATGACTTCATAAAACTTTCATGAGGTTTGAGAAATGTTTAGATGGTTCAGATATAAATGGCGTAATGGGTATACTCAGGTTAACAACGGGAACTTATAGGACATTTTTGGGGGACTGCCTAACTAACCACAACTGTCCGATTCGAGAGATGATCTTCAGCCAGCTCATTTGCTACTTATCGACAACAATTTTTATCCAGAAAAAATTCTATGTATAGGTCACAAATGCTCTAGAAAAGGTTACTGTTATTGAGTGTGTTTCACCCTTGTACTACAACAATATTGTTACGTTTTTAGATTTTGCAAAACGTTAATTTATAGTGGATTCGAAAATTGAAATTAAAATTCAAGAAATTATTAATTTCTAATCGTTACCTAATTTTTATTTAAATAAATAAACGGTTTATATAAATAAATTAAGGATTTATGGTAGTAATAACGCATTTTCAAAGTCAGCCCTTCAATTTTATTCACGATCCTTTTCAACAAAGATTAAAATTTTCTGTAGTAATGCTTAACACGCACTTTTTAATGCAACTCTCAGTTACAGCTTCATGTCTACGCTGGACGAGTAATCAAGACTGCGTGGCAGCATCGTTTTTGTCTCTATTATTACGTCTATTTTATATCTGGTGGTAATTTCAAAGTTCTTTCCTTCCCGTTCAGGCATGCATTTTAATTGAGTCAATATTCGTTTAATTGATAAAATTATTTTAAGTGTTCAGCCATACGCATATCAGCTTATTCAATAACCATTTGACAGCTGGCAAACAATTTATTTTTTTACTTTTTTTTATAACAATTCATAAATTTAATACTAAACCTACCGTGACGTGAAAATTACTCCTTTAAGATTTTTTTTATTAGAATTTCTTGAATATAACATTATAACACCGCTATTTGCCTTTACGACTTCTATTAAAAAATACATCGAATATATTTAAAATTTAAAAATTTATTCATGTCTTGTATTTTTTTTCTTTTTTACTGAGAAATGAATGTTATCTGCCCTAACTACTGCGAGAAGTTATTTGCCCTGAGCATAGGTTCAGTATCTTGATTTGCATATTTTGTGATATAAAACCACTGTTTTGGACATTTTTGGCATTGCCTGGTATGATTCGGTAGGTTAGAGGACGTGTACTTGTCAACTGTGACAAGTACAGTACCCGGAGGTCGAATTGACCCATTGTACAGGATCTTATGATTCGGTATATTGTTCGTTTTCTGGCAGATATATATTCACTCTTCCCCAAGCAAGTATTACAGTAAAAATTTCTAGTGCTATTTTGTTAATAAAAATTCTTATTTCATTGTTTTGTCGTTATCCACAAAATTTCGAAACACTCAAAATATTTTAAATCATTAGAAATTTTAAATAATACATATATAGTAGAAAGAGAATGGAATATGAATAGAAATACAAGAAGTATCGGTAGATTTAGTGTAAACATAAGTTGTAACGTTCTCACTGAACGTACTTATGACAATGCTGCATTTTAAGTTTTACTCAATATTATAACAATTTTCGTATTTATTGCATAATAATTAATTAAAACTTTATATGAAATATTGAGCTCAATAATGGCGTTTATTGCTATTTACGCAATAAAGGTGCATATCTGGAATAAAGGTGGACGTACGTATTTGCTTGTGTATGGTTATTCTGTTTACCTTATAATGTGTGTATTTTGTTGTTGTCTGTTTGTTTAAGTTTACACAGAGAAAACTGAACCTAATAAATACATAGTAAATTAGAACAAAGTTTATAAGATTTCTCTATGGTTTTTTTTCAAAAAGAGATTCTTATTATTTTTATAAGGAAAACCTTTTTGAAAAAATCAAGAAGAAAACTTAGGGATTTTACTAGACAGTCTTCTTGATTTTTTAAAAAGGGTTTCTCCTTAATTTTATTAGGCTTTCTTTTTGTTTTTTTCAAAAGGATTTTCTTCTTGATTTTATTAGGCTCTCTTTTTGTTTTTTTCAAAAAGATTTTCTTCTTAATTTTATAAGACTATCCCTTTATTTTTTCAAATAATATTTATTGATTTTGCTTTTTACATAACCTAAAAAATCATTATATCATGGCCACTCTTAAAACATATTCGTCAAAGATTTGGCATTTTGTATCTCATCAATTCTATTTTTCTTTGTTTCCCTCCAGAAAGAAAGCACCTGTTCCCATGAACTGCAATTGTGCTGCAACCAGCACTTTTGCTCGAAATATTTATCTTTGAAAGAGAAAGATAGACGTATAAAGATGTACATATATTAATTTAAGGAGTATTACCATTATGCAAATCTTTAAAAGATTCGTCCGCAGTGACAGGATAATCATCGATTTTTCTTTTTCAACATTAGTCCAACGAGAAAATAACTTTCCTGTTAGATTTTTCTTCCCGTCTTTTACAACACTTTTTTTTTGTTGAAATTAAAACAATTCAATATTTTTATTTGAACTTTGTTTACTTTGTTACTTTGCTTTTTTAAGAAGAAATATTTTTATTACTTTTTTTTCACTTCTATACTTGCCACTTATTAAAACATTAATAAGATAATTTACACATGATCAAATAGAAACCTAATGAAATCAATAAGGCATACTCCTTAAAAAAAATTATTAAGTAGCCTAATGAAATCTATAAGAAAAACCTTTTTGAAAAAATTTATTAGGTAGCCCAATGAAATTAATAAGAAATTCTTGTTTTATACAATTTAGAAGAAAACATAATAGAATCAATAAGTTTTTCTCTATGGATTGTATTTTTTGTGGCAAAAGTGACGGAATTTGAGTAAAAAAATTGTAAATAACAAGTTTTCTTCTTAAATGTATGTATTTTACTTTTTGAAAAAATTAAAAAGATTTATCACATAAAAATAATAAGAAATCTCTACGAAAAAATCTTCGTTTCTTTCTGCTGTAATACCCCTCACTCCAAAAACGTTTCGTAGAGAAAATCTTCTTGATTTTATTAGGCAGTTTTTGCTCTGTTTGTTTATATTCGCGAACAGGATGATGGATCTAAAGCGAGTATTTACGATCACAAAATTAAAGCTCGATATGCTTTCTTCATTTACGGATAACTTTACCAAAAAAACCGAACACGGAACACTTGGATATACTGTAGCAGAAAATAATTCGGAATAATTTGGAATCAAACTAAATATGAATAAATGATTGACCAGTTTTTTTGATTCTGAAAACACTAATTAGCATCGAATCTCTAGTCGTTGTCATTTGACAATGAACGATATGAATAATTCTACCATCTTTGAAATGCTGCGGAAAAAAATCTCGCTACTGATGATCTCTATTGACTGACAATGTAACAGATTAAGAAATCAAATGCTGTGATTATTCCAATTCAAACATCAAAAGAAATAAAAATCAAGAATGAAAACGAAAATCTTCCCACAATCTAGATGAATATGTCACATAAAATGGAACAAAAAGTGAACAGGAGCAGAAGCAATAGAAATAGATATGGGAAATGGGAAAGAAAAAACAAAATATGATGAAATCGAACAAAAGGAACAAGTGGAAATTTAAAAAAGAACAACAACAAAGGTTGACACTTGCACATCACACTGGCGGAAACAGTTGTGCTACTAAATGGCTGTTTGTATTGCTGGTGGTGGTGGTGGTGGTGGTTTGTAACAATTTGGCTGGTTCTGGTATCATATTTTTGAAAATCATATGCCAAGGATGCTACTGCTGCACGTTTTTTTCTTGTTTGCCGTTAATCACTTAAAAGAAATGCTAACCAGGGTGTGGTGGTTGATCTATAATTTTCAAACTCGTACAACTAATCAAAGTGCGTAACACAGGGTCACGTGCCAGGCACGCAACATTGGTTTGCTGTTACATTTTCTATACCCTCCTCCGTTCTCGTTTATGACAAAATGTTGCACTTATAAAATTGTTTATTGTTGTTTTTATACAAAACGTAACAATAACGCAACGTAAAAAGGCAACGTAAATAAAGAAATCAAATGGATTGAAAAAATACTTCCCATCTTAATTGAATCTCAAAAAAAAAAAAAAGTCGGGCAAAAAAAGGGCAACAGATTTTCAAGTGTTTTGATTATTAATATTTTGCCTTTCACGGATGCCAAACAAGTGCTACAGGAACAGGTTGTTTTTTGTTTCCGTTTTATTTCTAAACATTCTCAAACCAGGGTTCATACAATGACCGTGAGAGATTTCTGTTTTGATTTCTTTTCATTTTCGTTTTCCTTTAAAAATATAATTTTTATTGGAGTTGCAGTAAATGCTTATGAGATTTATGATGTTATGCTAAGGGATTTAAACTTATCAGATTGCTTTTATAGAACAAACGTCAGAATGACAAATTATTAATTTGAAAAACAAAAAAAAAAAGAATTTAACAAATCAATCGTTATATCATGAACAGAGGTTTACTAACGGACTGTAACTAAAGCAAAATTATATCTTTACCGTTAAGCATTCTAGGGCCTGAAAAAGTATTTTCAAAAATTACTGGAACTACTCTCATTTGCGAATTTCTAATGCTTTCAGAGAATGCAGTACCTCATTTTACTAATTGAAGTGTGATTTAGATATATTTAGCAGACTTTTCTGCGTATCTCGCTTAGATGTACATATATCTCATCGCGTGTAATTTAGGTGTAAACTTGAATAAAATATACGTATATATACATACGAAAGTGGAAATGGTGTTATAAAAACGATAAACAAAGGATCAAAAAACAAAACAATGGACTTGTATACATGATCAACGAATCAGTAAAAATATAGCAACAAAAACAATGGACTTTTTTACATGAACAACGAATAAGCAAAAGTACAGCAACACCATCAGTATAAAAAAGGGGATAAACAAAATAATCAAACAGGCAACAACAACACTGCAAGGACAAACGTAAACAAAATACACAAACAACAGTAATGAAAACAACATGTTTACATTTATGGACGTTTCGCGAAGGCAGTCATTCTCCTCCGAGAGCATTCATCAGACTGTTTTCCCCAGCGATATAAAAAGCAAGACAAAGCGGACAACGGGATCAGAAAGAATTCAGTCAGTCTTGTGTGAAGACGCTTTGCGTGTGCTTCGTGGTTTGAAGATCTGCGTCCTGAAGATCTAACGAACGAGTGTAAAGTAAAATAACAAATAAAGCAAATTGTTGTTGTTTAAGTCAAGACGTGAAAGGTGACATATTCATATTTTAAACGTTTTTAAAAAACGTAACAGTAATTTCACAATTACTGCAAATTCTCTGAGGAAGGGAATCCTGACGTGGTTCACTGAAAATGTAGCCTAACTAATACCACTTACATCTGCGAATTTGTCCTGCTATCAAGAGGATGCAGCGATTCATTCTACAAATTAAAGTATGGTTTGGTTGTGATCAGAGTATTCGTAGTATATTTCGAATACTTTTCTTCGTATCTCGCTTGGATGCATATCTCATCGTATGTAATATAAAAGTGTAGATTGTTGAATTATAATGGCTTGTGGTTTTAGGAGTAAACTTAAATAAAACATACCTAATGCTTTGTGACTGAAGTGGTCTCTTGAAGTCGTCGTGGTACGAGGGCTTAAGTGATTTTCTAACTCCGACTTTATCGACAATTATCATTCTCAAATAAAACTGAAAGAGAATCCACGGAAAAAACTGCGCCTGAAGTCGTTGTAGTCCAGTTAGAGTATGCTGGCTTTTTTGACTTGAGGCCACGCTTCAAGCCTTAGGTCAGACATCTCCAACACAAAGAAATATGAAAAAATATTTTTTCGGCGACTTCCTCTCAACAGATTTCTGGCCAAACTCTGAGAGTAAACAAAATTGCCGAGAAAAAGTTTCTCAAAAATCTGACGTTCGGAGTCGACGTTAAACTGTAGATCCCGCTGCTCATGTCTAAATTTAATACGCGCAACATAAGTGGTCTGAGAAGCTAGGTGTGCTACTTGTCCGTAATATTGACTGAAGGGTTGAGCCAGTTATGTATGTATGTGTGTAAGGCTGTATGACTTCTATGAAACTTTTATTTCATTAAAATGCTTAAGTCTTGCCATTTTGTACGAAATGCAATTGCATTTAAATTATCGGCTCTGGGTTGATCTTTTATCAAGCGGCCGTAGCGGTCTAGATTGAGGGTAACGGTTCCTCTAGAGTAATTTTCAAAAAAAAAAAACTGGTTCAAATACACCTCCAGTCACAAACATTTTCTTTTACCGGGTTCAATAGCTTTTCTATAGTAACAGGAGTTTTGGAAACCTGCTGTTTTAACATGTCGTACAGTGTGGTGGAAATACATTCTCATAAATGTCATCGCAGCCTACTTGTCTGGATAAAAAATTCAAAAAGAATTCAAGGAAAATCCCACCATCCAACAAATGTTGCAGAGCTTTCAAAATGGGTATTGACGACACTGCAATGGTCAAGTATATAAGAAAGTTTAATATCAAAACCCTTAATAAATATTGGGTGCCCTGTAGGTAGGGATGCAACATCGTTAAGAAAATCATCGATGTTGGCATCATCGATGTATCAAAAAAAAAACATCGATGTTAAAAAACATCGATACATCGATGTTTTTCGATGTTTTATTTTCATATAAATAAATACTAAAAAAATACTATTTAAAAAAAAAAACTCAGTTTTCTGACAAAAATTATTTAATAATTCATTTCATTTATCATAAAAAGTAAAACAAAACAGCCTCATAGACTAAAAAACAAATTGTATACGTACATATAATCCCGCAGTTAAGAAGTCATATAAAACAAAGTTTAAATAAATAATTAATTAGTTGAACAAATAATTAATTAATTTTATATAAGATGAAATAATTTTGGTTTTAATTGAGTTAGAGGAATTTTGAGATAGAGTTAAGGAAAAGTAGTTTTGAAAGCCTAGATCCCAAAGGTCATTTCTTTCTTGTGTTGTGTTGTTGTTGTTCCACCAGCTTCAGAAAACAAGCGCTCGCTTGACACAGAAATAGCAACAATTGGGAGATATTGAAGTGCAATTCGCGAAAGATTTCATGTCCTCCCAAATAACAATTGCGTGGCTTTTTATTGGTGTTACCGGGGATGATAGGTACATTTGTACTTCAGTTTCACTAATGGTGTCTATAGTAGAGGATGATTTTTGTTTCATATTTTTATGGGCTAACAGTTTGTGGTATTTCCAAATATCATATTGTATATCATTTTCGTCATCATCAGATGTGTCATTATTGGAAAGTGAGAAGATATTCTCGAACGTATTTATTTAGGTAACTGACTACTTTTTCTTTGGCCTCTGAGCTTTTGAAATACATTAATTTCAATCTGGGGTCGGGAGTAGTCGATAAGGAAAGAATTACAGAATGTTCGATGTAGTCAAACCGTCTTCCTAGTTGTTTTCTTATTTCCTCTTTAAATTTAACAACAATATAATTAGTGGAATGACTTTGCTCACAGTTACATAACTATCACCAGAAAATTCTTTTGTTAACTTTTCAAATTGATTTAGCAGTTCTATAATTTCTTTTATGCAGTTTATTTCAATTCCTATAACCATTGGGGGAGCTGCTGGGATTGACAATAATATTGCTCCTACAATAGATACCAATTCTATAAATCTTTGAAGCATGTAAAAGCAAGAATTCCATCTTGTGCTAATACCAACTTTTTAATTTGGCCTTCTTTTAAGCCCATTTCCATTTGTTTCTTTCTTAGTTCGTTACTTGCATTAGCACTTTTCTATATGAATTTAACGATATCCCGTAAGTTCTTTGATTTTAACGCCGTCAATAACAACGAGTTTAATCATTAAAACTTAAAAAACTTAAAACTTAAACTTTAATGTAAAGAACTCAAATAAACACAACCCTTAAAGCACATCAGCATAAGCCGATGTATCGTTATTAAACGCCGATGTATCGCCGATGTATCGTCCATAAAAACATCGATGTTAAACATCGAAATTTATGTGTAAAACATCGATGTTTCGATAACACCGATGTATCGTTTGCATCCCTACCTGTGGATAGTGTTTATTAGCGTGAGGATCGTGGGATCGATTCCCACTAGAGAATCTAGTCTGTTACACTACGCCGAGCATAAGGTTTAATTTACTTAGTTCGTAATAATTAGATATAATTTGTAATTGTATTGTGATTAAAAAATAAATTAAATAAACAACTAAATATACCCTATCAGATATCTTTGAGCCATCGAAGGTTCCATTAAGAACCTATGAGTCTTTAGACCAGAGGTCTCAGGTAGAAGTTCTTAAATCAAAGGTTCTATTCCGAAAGTTATAGGGAACCATATAATCGACCCGGATGTGTTTTTCTTTTCTCAGAATGGCTATATATACAAAATCCAAGTTTTACCAGGATTTAACTGCATTAAGTCTTACTACCAACAACTCTCCCCTCAGCTTTAATAGAACGTTAGAAGGGAGGACCGTTCTCGTAACAGTAGTTATATTTTTTTCCATTTATTCTGAATTAAATTTTAATTTCGGAAATATTTTAAAACTTATTTAAAATAAAATTTAATCAAAATATTTCACCTTTCACCTTAAGTAAGTATTATATGTATGTACATGTTTTGTTGTTTGTTTCTCATACCATTTTGGGGGATTCAATTAAACCCCTTTTAAATGGCAATAAATTAATCTTCATAAATCACACAAATCAACATTAAAATATCCAAGCGATACGCCAACACACACAAACACGTATTGATATTAAGACGCTGATGTATGAGTAATATTTCCTGAACGTCTACTTATTCTAAGAACAGTTACTGTTGAATTCATTTGCGGGGAAAGGGATATAATGAGAGGATTACAATACAGATACACTCAGTTATCTATGCAGCAATATTTTAGTTACATTCTTTGCAAAGGAGTAGAGAAGAGAACACAACAGAACAGAACAGAGCAGAGTAGAGAAGTGTAACAACAAGTTGAAAACAATGCCAAGATTCCGAATAATGACAAAAGCAATTAATTTACATTCTCGAAACGATGCCTGACAACCAGGAGACAGGTAATGCTGCCTGCCGTCTGTCCATTCGTGTATATACACTTACACATATAAACAGTCATAGCAGCAGCATGAGTGATACCGTTTAATTGTGTATGTGTTTGTTAATTGCTGGTATTGCTAACGCCTGATTACGTTTACAAATTTTGTAAAGTGATACCCTTCTAAAGCATGTTAAAAAAGAGGTTGAGAGTTTGAATAAGCATTCGTAGGAGTACATTGATGTGGGGTATTTAAGATTTTTATGTTCCCATACGCATTGGTTATGCAAGACAAGGACTTCACTTTTGTGCAGATTTTTTTGGATTTTGATGGAACAGACCAATACATACACTTTAAAGAATGCACATCGATTTTATAGTGGAGAAAAAAATCAGTCTTAATACCCACTCTACCCTGCACTTTCATCGTAGATTAGACTTAGGGCACACGTTTTGTATGAACGAAGTCTAAAACATTTATGAGAGACTTTCTAAGAAAAGAAACAAAATAAAGTTGAAGTGCACATTACTCCTAAGGGAATCTGGTCTTTGGAAGAGTACCCTATAGATCACTCCGATGTTCTGAACTTCTTCTTCCCAATAGGGGAGAATTGATTTCGTGATAGAAATTCTTCATCCTAAAAATGCATTAAAAGACGGTATTCCTAAGGCGAAGTCTTCCGTAAGGAGCTCAAACCGGAGCTTCATTTTAGATTAGCATTGTAGCAATACGTGATCTTCGTAGGCCGTCACGTTGCCATCAGGGTGACTGGTTTGATCTCGTTTAAATGGCAATTGAACTCAATAAGATCGCTTAAATCTGAAAAGGCTATTTCTCTGTTGGGTTGCGGATCATAGTGGAATGAGATGCCAAGTGAGAAGCAGCCAAGATATTGAGGATGAATAAATCCAATGTGACTGGGTTCTCTGTCGCGTGATCTGAATGCGTCAATGTATCATAGCAGAATCTATTCAGTATTTTAGTTGTAAAACTAGGATCGAGTTCAGATATTGTTTAGCCCATAGGTACAGTATTCGTCTTCAAGATGAAATATTTTTCCAAATTTATTTAAGGGCAATTAAATATTCAATGGAGTATAGTTAAGCGATAGTATCTTGATCGTTCTATCAATTGGATTGCAAGCAGAGCATTATGCTGACCATTCTATAATATCAACTTACTTTAATTTAATTACTTTATGCAATCGGGCGGTGTTTTATCATTATGAATCAAATGAATCTAAACAATATGTTTGGTTAAATGTTGGTCCGTCAAGGAATTATTCTTTACAATCGGACCAACACTATACCATGTGGAAGCTGGCCTTTCCATCACACAACTTCTTTATGTTTAATTGCCTTCAAAGTACAACGCGAATTTAAATTTTGGTTCGGTAGACGCCACATATTGTTCTTTCAATTCAAATAAAATCGACTGGATTTAGATTCACCACTCGCTAAAACTAGTCGCCGTAGTCTCGTAGGTAGTGTGTTCGCTTATTAGACGTAAAGCCCAGGTTCGAGCCCCAGGTCAGACATCAAAACGAAATATGAAAAAAAAGTATTTCTTCGGCGACTTTCTCTCAGCAGATTTCTGGTAAAAACTCTATGAGTAAATAAACCTGCCATGAAAAAGTTTCTCAAAATTTGTCGTTCGGAGTCGACGTTAAACTGTAGGTCTCGTCACTCAAGTATAAAATTAAGGCACACAACATGAGTGGTGTGAGAAGCTAGGTCGTAATCCTGACTGAAGGGTTGTAATGGCCAATTCTGTATGTATGTATGTATGTGATGTTGGGATTACCAAAAATTTTTTGGTTATGTATTAGTGAATAAGAGAGCGAAAATAAGGTGAGAGTTTACAGTCATAGAAAAGTGTTAGTAATATACGCTATTTTGATTTACATTTCATCTACATACATAAAGTTCTTTGACTTAATAATTAAAACTTAAAATGTCTATAATTTTTTTGATATTTGTTGGGATCTAATTTTGGTCCATAAATTTGCTCTCCTACCAATAACCAACCTTTAAATTTTTCCAAAATTTTGCATTATGTCTATAAAAAATATTTCTCTCTTCATAACATCTAAATTATTTACTTGACTATTAAAACAATCAAAATGTGTTTTAAGAACATATAAGACATTGGCTTTTAATCAAAGTATTTTTTAACATAAAATATTTTTTGAGCGTAACCCTCAAAAAGATGTTATAGCATCCGCTGACATGTGCACTCGCCGCAGTCTGAGCGACAACTAAATAAAAGAGCATAAGCACTGTGTGTGAATTCGCTCTGCCCAACTGTGCTATGAAATGGTAATCTATGATGTGATGCCACTTAAAGATAATAAACAATGCCTTAAAGGTAATGATTTAAACAACCACTGTTCTACTTAAAATGTATGCAATATTGACACATTTGTGAGTTTGAAAGGCCTATTAATGTCACATTTCTCTGGTTGGAGCACATCCGAAGTGTCCAATTTTCCATGACTCTGGTGCGTAAATCAAGCTGAATCACATCTATATGAGTTGACCATGTCCCCAAATCGTAAGTCGTTGGTGTCCAGATCGACTAATTTAAGCCAAAAGAAGTAGTAGTGATGGGTTTGTCAAAGTCGTCCTCAAAAAAATATTGACTATAGGCTGACCATATTGCATGACCACAACAGCAAAGTGAAACGTGGTAAAATTAAAGAAAAATACTGGAAATATGTGTATTCTTACTAATTGTGTTGTTCTTTAGACGTTTGCTCCCAACCGAAGACTCATTAATTATACTTAAACTATGTCTGATAACGTCGACTGAATGCATCTTTAGTGTCTTAGGAGGCTCTATCCGAAAAAATTTAAATTATTTTTATTCTTGTACAGTTATTCCTCAACCTTTACCAGTTACATTTCAGTTTTAATACCTTCTAACCTCTGTCGTATTTTACTTAACACGTTGACTGCCACCCACGAGATAACTCGTAGATTGTGTTCCCTTCTAGGGTGCCAACTACGAGTTATCTCGTACCCACTAAACCTGCCATTTTTGTGTAGCTACGAATAAAACCGTATTATATCAGTGCTAGTAAATGGCTTCTGGGAAAAGATCAAAAAGTCAATGTTGGCGTGCGGGGCCAATTTTCTGAAAATTTCGGTCTCAGTCAACGTGTTAAAAGACCAGTCAGCTAGGGAAAGTTGATTTGATAATAATGTATGTGTGTTCATTCACTGTACTTTTCTTTGCAAAGAACCTGTTTAGTATTGCTAGATTTCCTTTCACAAAACGGTAAATATATGCCTAAAATTTTACAAAACTTTTATAAATATTTTACAAAGACACTACGAACTGTAGTTTTGATATGACAACCCTTATGAACATAGTCTCTGAAGTACAGACAATAGAAACGCAATTAATGAGATTAAAAACTTTCAGTAGCAATTTCAAGATTTTCCTTCATTTACCTTCCAGAATAAGCCACCATTCAAATCCACCCACCAAATTACAATACAAGTGATGAAATTGTGAAGCTCACTCACGCCTTTAAATACCAGTAGCATGGCGAATAACATGATAACGTTTGGTACACAATACACACACAGTTACTGTAACGCTATGCTTTGTAACATAGTCTGGTAGAAATGCTAAAACAACGATGAAAATAAAGCCTATGTAGGCAACATAAGAGGAAAGAGGAAAAGGAAACGAAAGGAAAAACACTTTCGTAAAGCCAAGGAAGCCGGAAAAGCAGTGATGTTTGCTACGAAACCCTCAAACAGGATTCAATGAGCGTCTGAAAGGATTAAACGTACACAAGCGCACACAAACACTCTTTAGAACACATTAATGGTTTTACAAGGATTTGAAAATCTTATTTTGGTAACTTTCATTGAATTTTGAATTTCTGTCTGCCACAGTTTTTAAGAGTGTGTAGGTGTGTGTGAATTTGAATTCAAATTTAATTGAGTGTCATAAATTAAATGTTAAACTTATCACTTGTTCTCTCTCTAATTCTTTTGCAATTGGATAAAGGATTTTCAATGTCTGTTACAACAGACAAACAGAAAAAGGGTTGCAGTCGACTGTTTCTGTGTTATTTTAATGTGCGCGTTCTTTGGTTTTCAATTAAAAGTTTTAAAGAGTCATAAATTTGCAACTGATTTAGAATTTCTTACAAAATGAGGATTTCAGCAGGAGAAAAAGTGTTGAAAATGTGTTACAGCATAATGAAAGTAGAACAGGTGTCTCACGCAATATTGTTTAGAATGTCGTAAATAAATAATAAAAAAAATTTGTTTTAGAGTCACTTCAGAAGAATTTCAGGAAAAATGCTACATATTATAAACAGAACCGTTCAAGAACTTAGGGTATTGTTATGGCCACCTTTAACTGTGCTGTCACCAATTCTGCTCGACAGGGATTTACATTTAAAATATAGGGTCAGCCGCTTAAATGTTTAAATTTAACAATTCGATAAATCAAAAATTGTTTGAAATTTTGCCTAACTAATTTTGTTGTTGGAAATGGAATATTATTTCATTCATATGGCTGCCGTGGCTGGCCTCACAGTACCTTATTCGACCGGATCAATTTTTATGCTCTTTTTCGAGTGTATAGGGTTGTAACTAGGCAATAGCATCACGAATGTTGGTGTTAAAATGCTCAATAGTCTCTGGTTTGTCGATATAACAACGGTGCCCCACAGAAAATAATCCAAATCGCAGCTTCTTGGCGGTTAGTTGACGGCATCATTTCGGCTAATTAAACGGCCTTCAAATGTTTGAGGCAATAAATCGATTGTGACATGAAATGTGTCTCAAATTGTACAATCCTATTGAAACCATAAATCGTTCACATCAATACCATGAAGAGCGGGTACAAAAAAATCAGTTATTGTGGCATGATAAATATCTCAATTGACCGTAATGGTTGCGCTTCCGTAAGACTACGTACGGGTTCTTTCAGCCTCAAATACGGAAATTTTGCTTATTAACATACCCACCAAGGTTTTGATTTTTTTTTTTGGCAAAATCGATATAATCGTGCAGTTTCTCGTTGGCCTATCTATTCCAATAAATTCCAACGTTGCTCAAGCGTAAATCGATTCATTACATTCAGTGGAGATAATATGAGAATAGATTGACATAAATATTGCCAGATTTGAAATAACCGATGGATCAAATTTAAAGCGATATTTTCACGTTATTTTTGTTGATTTCCGCTTTTGTATTGTAAACGAGGTGTAAGTGCCTTGTGACCGAAAACTTTATAAAAGGTAGTCAAGCTCGCCAGGAACATATTTATAATTCAGTAGATTGATTACACTGACACACTCACAACTGATCAAACTTTCGGAGTTCAATATTACTGTGTTTAACGTGAATTTTTTAATGTAACTCTCGATTATTATTCACAACTGTCTATTCATTACTCACTGGCAGCTTCCTTCTGCACTTTATTTACCCTGTCTTCGCGATCTTGCTATGGAGTTTTTGCTTTTTATTTTTGATCCTATTCTCGTAAATTCATACTAAAATTTTTGTGTAATCCTCTGTACCGTACCATGTGTGTATTTTGTTGTTGTCTGTTTGTCTGTTTACTTATTTTCATTTAGTTTATTGAAAATGTCTTTTCTAATCTATTTACAACCAATTCAACTTAGAAAATGCTGTTACGACAAACACATTTTAAGCTGTAAACCCTACTACTATCGCTACCAACCACTGATCCGTATGGAAACCTTGAAATGTTATTGTATTGTGTTTTCTGACATTTGTTCGGACTAAATTATATAAACAATACATGTATTTATCAACAAGCGCGTCAGAGTCGTATTAAGGGTCGAACACCGTTAGTAACTAGAGTTTATAGAACACGAAAAAGGATGAATGCACATTGAAACAAATTGGGCTAAACTATTAGAATGAAGCCTGATTGTATCATAAGAATGACGCTAAAGTCAAATTAAAGCTCAAATTCAATCATAGCAAAAAACGAACTTTTATGAGAAGGGGCGAACCCCAGAACTTCAGAACAACTTTCGAACAACAACTCTACCCGCAAGCTCGTCTTCTTGATCATTATCGCATAAGCTGGGTCCAATACTATCTTTGAATTAACCTTTTGACATTTATTCTGTCTACCCAGATGATTATTTTGACCATGATGATATACATTCATTGCATAATTTCCGAACTTCATCCCCAGGATTTCCCTCTAAACCTTTTGAGGGAGATGGCCTTGCCTGAGATGCTCCCTATATGAGCTTTTCATGACAATTGACTATGCTGTGATATGGCACACAGGAGTCGAATATTCTTCCATTTAGAAAGTTCTTACCTTCCATAGGCTGCAAGTTTATCCGTATAAACCAATTTATCCCTGTTTCTGGTTTTTCTTTTACTTCTTTGTTCTTTACTAAGAGAGAGAGAGAGAGAGAAGAGAGAGAGAATAAGCGACAGGGATTTTGAGTTGTTGTTCTTCGGTCCGGAACTAAGTTTAATTTTGAGGCGTCGAGAAATGAGTCCACACATACAGGTTTTTACTTGCAAGACTAACAACCTAGTTTCTATACCGGTGATACCTTTTACTAGAGCATGTCAGTGACTTTGTTTCTTTCTACGTTTCTTAAATTATTTTTTTTTTTAATAAATAATTTTTTTTAAATCAATCTTGTATAATACAAGACAACAACAATGCAATTATTTTAGCGGATAAAAAAATCAATAAAATGATTGATTTCCTATAAAAAAAAAACAAGAAAAACAAGAAAAATTGCTAAATCCATCACTCAAAATATGATGGAAGGAATAATTTGCACACTCAGTGTGCAAAAATTAAATTAAAAAATAAAATTGAATGACACGCGTTGGCAAAGATGCAAAAAAAAAAAAGAAAAATAAGCAGGTGTCGTTTCTTCTAAAGAAGATTAAATTAAGAGTTTGTTTTTTATGGCAAATTGCAAAAAATACGAATTAAATAATCAACGAATCTACTCTTTTTTTTAATTTGTCTAATTGTCTTCAAGCAGTCCAACTAATTGCTACAGTTTACACTTTCCAAATTACAGAGTGTCGTCAAAGTCCAAATGCAGTAATTTTCAACTACAAACGGTACTTCTGTGACACTTTCATTTAAAAAGCCACTCGGGAAGATAATTTATCAGTACAAAATTGGAGGCTCCTTTTTAATTTTCTTTTCTTCCTCTCTTTATTATTTATTTCTCATTGCGTGATGGAGAGAAAAAGACGCACATTTTTCCTCAGCAATTGTAAATTAATCATTGCCACTTTAGCAAAATTAAACCAAAAAAAATTCTTTTTAAAAATTAAAAAATTTAAGCACGTATTTTGGGTTCAGTACAGGAAGGGTTGTTGTTTGTTGCTTTTGTCACTAGATTAGAAGATGTGACCGAAAAAAAATGTCACTGGAGAAAAGGTATCACTGTGAGTTATTGAAACCCTGAAACTCATTCCATATGCATATCACAATACATACATTGGTAGCAAAAAAAAAATATTGTTTTTGTTTTTAATTTCTTTTTTAAATTTCAAAAGTTTTTGGTATACACTCTACTGATATTACGGAAAAAGATTTGTTTGTGGACCAGGTTTGCAACAGTAATATTGAAAATCAAGCATTTAAAATGAAACTGGTACAGTAAGAGTATAAGCTATTGAAATCTCTGCATTGTGAGGATACACACATATGTATGTACAGACATGACTGATTGGCACAACCATTCACTCAGGATTACGGCCCGTGTGATAATTTATATACATAACGTTATATTTTTTATTGAACGACATATCTAAAATATATTGACGTTAAGGACTTAATAAAAGTTGTTATAAAAACATAAGATGCCATACTTGATCGACAAATAAATGTAATAAAACGTAGCAATGAGAGTTTGCTCTTCAATAACACTCTTTGGGATTTAAACACGTAAAGACTTTGGTTTATTTAACGCAAGACAATACAAAAGCGATATTTGATAAATCGAATGGCAGACAGTAAATTCCTCAACTGTGCCCTTGACAGTACCAGTAAACTCTATGAGACTGAGTAAAAAAAATTAAAGAAATAATTTGGCTGCTACGCACTCTTTAAGAAAAATACCATTTTATGTTATACTGATAGGTCAAACAGCGACAGTACAGACAAATAGAAATATTCAAAATATATGGGATAACTTTCGAGCTGCTTCCAAGCGGAAGTTCACATATAGAAGGATTTGTTTATTTCAACTTCTACAAAAAACTTGTTCTAAATGGCAATAAAGCTTATGCGGCTTTGGCCATGACCAGGCAGATTAATATCAGAGATCAGCAATGAATCGTTTTTCGCTACTCATAAGTACTCATGAAATTTCGAGTATGAGTTAGTCAACAGTATTGAAATTCAACTACTCTGATTCATTCGTACACACTACCACATTGATTTATAAGTGAAGGTTGCAATGAGTATGCGTACAACGTTGGCATCTAACCCATACCATTCGAAATATGTTTAATTCATACGCCTACTTATTCATACATACATACATAATTGACCATTACAACCGTTCAGACAGGATTACGGCCTAGCTTCTCAACACCATTCATGTTGTGTGTGTTAATTTTTATACATGAGTGGAGGGACCTACAGTATAAAGTCGACTCCGAATGACAAATTTTTGACAAACTTTTCATGGCAATTTTATTTACTCGCAGAGTTTTTGCCAGAAATCTGCTGCGAGGAAGTCCCCGAAGAAATATTTTTTCATATTTCGTTTTGATGTCTGACCGGGGATCATTCAGATTCATAAATTTAGAAAAATACTTAAATTCCTTATAAATTAATCGAATCATTCATCAAAATTTAACATTATGCGTATTGTTAAGTATGAGTACGATGATTACTTCAAACTTTGTATCAGACATTTTGTCGCTGTATTCCATTACTACTGTGTATAATAGGTACATTCTATGTCCTTGCTTCAATTTTGTTACAATAATCAACCAATGCACAGAAAATTTTGGTGTTTGCTTTTTATGTCCATAACTAGGTTTCACTTACGCCGTGACTATAAAATTTTTCAATAATTTTCTTTCATGAGAGCTGGTTGCTTATTGTAATTGGTAAATAGTTCGTCTGTGCTTTATTGCTGAGTTGCTTAATTTTCTTTCGGTGTATTGGTTGAGATTTCTTTGCCGTTTCAGTTTAGTATGTCTTACGTCAGAGATGAATTTTTGGTTACTACCGATATTAACTTATCATCTGTGTCCGACATCCGACAGGGAGCTTCTTCTCAAGCATGTTTTGTTAAACCAGTTCCATAAGCTGAAGTTCGGAGAAGTCCACATATACAGGATAGAACAATTCACAATTCTTCTTAGACATATTCCCTCCAGTGTGGTGAATCGTAGTTAATAGGGCAGTTTAATCCGCTACAATTTTCTTACTTGTTTTTTTTATAAATTTTAAGGACATTAGATTTATTATCGAAAAACTACATAAAGTTTGTAACAAACCGACTCAACAACTTAGAATACCTGCTGCAAGGTCTCCATTTACTGTCACAAATACAATGCTAAGGATATTAAAATACAAGACAAATGATTTGTTGCATTAAAATATTTAACATCGTGTGACTTTCTTAAACAAAAAAAAAAAAAAAAATAAAGGACCTCAAGGGGTACTTTATGGTCATTAACAAAAAAGAAAGAAAAGAACCAAAAAAAAACGAATCGAAGGAAAAATGTGATCCTTGTCATGTCAATTTGAAATTATTCTGTGTACAGCTCTTTTCCAGCTCGTTTATTACAATTATTTACTCTTCTTTTGAAGGGGACTGACTGGTAGACGAGCTGTAAGGCGCAATGTACTCGCTCTAATTAAAAACCATTGTTATGGTTGTTCTGTTTATTTGTTTAGTCTCTTTGCCACATACATACATATGTATATATGTACAAACATTTAATGTTTTTATTATTGTGGGGTCCTTGGTTGTGTTGTTTAATGTTTGACTTTTTATTTGTCGGCGATCAAAATATTGACCAAAAACCTATAAAATATTGCACATGATACTCATACAATACATGTGTAATCGAAACCATTGCAAACAAACGTATGTATGTACGTATGTACCTGCTGCCTACTTCCACTACGAGTATTTATTGTATTTTTGTCCATATGCTGCTAATCTTTAGTTGCTGTAGCAAGCAAGTACAAACGTACAATATTTTATTTTAAATACTATAAACAACAAAAAACTACAACTACAACAACAATAAAATATGTGGTATTTATTTAATCGAATCAAATGAGTTTTAAGCACGAAGTATGCCCAACTCATTAGGTGATTGGAGAAATCAGTGGTGTGTGGCAAAGAAACGGCCAAACTGCATACTGGTATGACAGAATTAAAAGGAAAATATAATCCAAAACCAAAGGTTTTTCAAATGTTTATATAACAGTACAGATGTTTATATTTTTTTATATAAGAGTTTATTAAAATCGAAAATACTTTTATATTTGAGCTGACATTTTGATTTTTTTGAAGGATATTAAGAAATAAAACAAATGATAGTCATTTCCAAAATGATTTCTAATAGAGAACGAATTGTAAGGAAACGAATTAAACTATATGTATGTAAGTCAATAGATATTGAGGTCGTTTTCACATAAACCGCGCACGAAGTAATATTTTTTTTCAATCCTTTCATTCCTTTAAGAAGGATAGGGCTTTCCCAAATCATCATTTTAACTGGATTTCTATTTTTCTCTTTGCTTTAGCTATGGGTGCCTCGAGGACCCTGTTCGTGGAGTGCTAAACTTCAAGTACCGAGAATGTGGATTAGATTACTACCAGAGTCTCTGGGTCTTGTGAATGTTTGATTGTTTGTCTGACATTATATGTGATTACTTACAAAAGAAAGTGAGAATTATTACTAAAAAAAAAAGAAATTCTCGAAAAAAAAGATGATTGCACCCAACCCCCTCTCTCCTTTCTCCTATAAACTATCTTTCCTGTATTCCAACAAAATACATAAAAGTATTCTCCTGAGTGTTGGTCTCAAAGAAGAGCCTAGTTTTTCTAGTTAAATTAGTCTACTGTAGCAGGATCTAAATTTGAAAAACCTAGTTTAATTGCCTTCTTTTTTACATCATTGATAAGAGAAAGCTCTGCTACTTTTTTGTATGTATTTAGAGGGAGGGACAATCACAAAATCAAGAATAGCGGTCACGGATTTTGATGTTTACTAGTAAATATCGCTACTAAATTTCCAGTTTCTAAAACTGCTCCAGACAATAGATTGTCTCACTAAGCGAAAGAGAAAATGGAGCCAAACAATCGGCAATGAGCTACTAACAATTGTAACCATTCGATTTTAAATGAAATTAAGGAGATTATCGAGAAATTGAAATGTAACAAGACAACATACGGAGTTGGTATACCACACTACCAGCAGACAGTTTAACTTCTAGACTCACATCTCAACACTATTGAAAGAAAAAAAGAAGAAGATGTCATCATTATGATGTTATCGAAAAGTGTAGACTTAAAAGGCTGTAACAGCAACAACAGCGGAGAGGAATTGTTCTGGCTAGCATCATATTCTGCATAAATAATAGGTAGCCAATACTCTGGGCACTATAAAAGTACAATCTATACAACATTCTATGACGTACTGATCTATATCTATAAACATATATCGAAGAAAGTATTCAATACCATCAAGGAGATCCCAGAAATCAGAGAAAAGTGCAAGGACGGCCTTTGGTCTTTCTTTTATATTAACGCTGGAGTACGACAATCTATCACCTGAATTGTTATCATATCATAATGACGTCAGATTTATTCTCTATAGCATCAAAATCCGTTCAAAGAAATTCCATGCGTAATCGAAAATTTAGATTACACCTCAATAATATTCTTGATATAAATATCCAGACAAGGCAAATGGCTCCAATTATCTAAAAATAATAGAAACAAGAAGCCGAGAGCGACCAAACGGCGCATTATTTGCGAAGGACTAAAATGATAGAAGTAAATCATGTCAAATGAAATGGGTAAGACAAGTTTTGCCCTCAACTATTTAAAAGTCAATTTATTTTAACTTTTTTTATTTTTATTTTATTTTCCAAAAATAAGGAAAAATTAATTTTCCTTTACAATCCAAAACATTTGATTTGATTTAAATACATTCCTATAAATATCCGATGGACATACACAATGAATTTGAGGACATATTTTCTGTTGTCGGAAGTCGGACCCAACACGACATACTACAGGCTCAAAAGCAGCTAATGTAGGGTTTCAATGAGCGAATCGGTACGAAAGAAGGACAAGGTGTTTTTGTCAGTCAAAAAATCGAGGCAAATGATTCATATCAGTCGCCGCAGTCTAGTAAGTAGTGTGTTGTCTTAACAGACGTGAGGCCACGTTTCAAACTCTAACAAAACGAAATATGAAAAAATGTTGGTTTGACAACGTTCTTTCAGCAGATTTCTGGCACAAACTCTGTGAGAGTAAATAAAATTGCCATGAAAAGTTTCTCAAAAATCTGTCGTTCGGAGACAACTTTAAACTGTAGGTCCTGTTTAAACTGTATTATACTCATGTATAAAATTAACACACACAACACAAGTGGTCGTAATCCTGATTGAAGGGTTGTAATAACCAGTAATGTATGTGTAAATGATTCATATTGAAATTTAGCAACAAATAACTGAGAACAATACGTGCATATGTTACATCTGCAAGCAAGAATACTCAATACCCACTATGCTAAAATGATCGGCAATGAATATGTTGAAGTGGTTCTTTATTTAAAAACTACAAAAAACATTTCATATTTGTATGGAAAGGGCAAAGCCTAACAATGACTCTGGTACTACACAAAAAGTACGAAATAATTTAAATAATATTTCTTTAAAATGTAACATTAAAGCAATAAATATTAAATTCTTTAGAACCGCTGTGCCGTAAACGTACTTACATTGTAAACGGTTTTATATTGTGGCAAAAATTTAAGATCAATTACTGAACTTTGCAACGAGACCGTAATTCTCTTCTTTCAATCGTTTCTGAAATTGCTATTTGACTAAGTGGCGATTAAATAAACTAGTTTAAGAACATAGTCGCCGTAGTCTAGCAGGTAGTGTGTTGGCTTATTAGGCGTGAGGCCATGGTTCAAACCCCAGGCCAGACATTAAAATGATATATGAAAAAAAATATTTATTCGGCGACTTCCTCTCAGCAGATTTCTGGCAAAAACTCTGAGAGTAAATAAACCTGCCAAGAAAAAGTTTCTCAAAATCTGTCGTTTGGAGTCGACGTTAAACTGTTTGTCCCGCCACTCAAGTATAAAATTAAGGCACACACCATGAGTGGTGTGATAAGCTAGGTTGTAATCCTAACTAAAGGGTTGTAATGGTCAATTATGTATGTATGTACGTATGTTTAAGAACATATGTAATACCTAGAAGTGTGGCAAATATTGCGATTTGTGATTGCCTTTTGCAATTACTTAAAGTTAAAAAAATAGTTGAAATTAATTAACATTTAAGAACTTTATTAAGTCCTGTCATATAAAACTCTAGTGAATGATAGAGAATTTTTAAAAAAAGTTATCAAATTTTATAACAACATCCATACCTAATTGAATTATAAACAGTCAATGATATATGACCACCACCAGGCAAAATTTGTCCAACATTAAGGAGAGTTTACCAAACGAAAAAAAACCAAATACCCATCAAATATTTAAAAAGCAATAAATTCTCAAAGTCAACTATTTAATGGGCCATAATTTATATCGCGATACGCCCACATCAAAACAATTTATGATTATTAACAATTATTAGAAGAAAACAAAAAAAAACCAATTCCAATGGAAATACATACAAGAAAATCTATTTAATTCGTAAATTAATATTGAAAAGAAAGGAAAAAAAACAATAACAAGGTACTACTTTTATCCCGCATTGTTTCGTTTTTTTATGAGTTAAATAAACAAGAAATTTATAAAAATAATGCCGTTTTTTTGTATTGTATTTAAACAAATACTCATAAACGAATCGTTTCACACAAATATGATGTTACCGAACAAACGTTCAATCGAACAACTTAATTAAGACGCATTAGGATGTCATACCATACGTCGCTCGATACGGAACGATACTCTCCACTGTTTTTTAAGAACCCGAGAATAGTAAAAAACTTAATGAGAAAGACACACAATGCCACGTGTTGATACTCAAATAATTTTCTACTTATTTATCCAATAACACCAATACTAGGAATTAAAAGTTGATTTTTTTAAATACAAAATCATGCTCACCACTCGCTCCCTCTCTCTCTCTCTATCTCTCCTTTCCTTTTGTATTAAGCATTGTATCTTAATTGCTAAAATGTTTAAAAAAATTACGACCACCACCATTAAAACAGCACAGGGCTTAGATACAATAACTCATCATCATCAAGCGAGAGAAAAAGAAGGTGCTATGCGTGTAAGTGATGATCCTTTTTAATTTTCTCTTATAGAGAGATAGAGCGTATCAATCACTTGAATATGACAATGGGAACACATCAAAAGACAAGCCCTTATCGCTGTTACTGTTGCTGTTGTTGTTTATAATTCTCATTAGATTTTCAAATTTCAATTTTCCAGTTATAAAATAGAAATAAAAGTAAAGCAAATAGATAAAATGCAAGATCTCTTTGAGACCAAATATGAGGTGGCATTTAAATTTGTTTTGATACCAGGATAATATTAAAAATGTTTCTTTATTTTTCAAGTGGAAACATAATTTATATGAAGAGAAATTGTGGGAATTTTACTTTCATAGCATACATATATAATACATATATAATTGATCATTACAATCCTTTAGCCAGGATTATGACCTAGCTTCTCATACCACTTATGTTGTGGGTGTTAATTTTATTAATGAGTGGCGGAACCTACAGTCTAAAGTCGACTCCGAATGCCCATGTCTTTGGTCTACATTCATACATAATTGGTCAGTCAGGATTACGAACTTTCTATGTTCCGCTTATGTTGTGTGTGTTAATTTTTTAAGTGAGGGGGGTCCTTCAGTTTAAATCTATTCCGAACGAAAGATTTGTGAGAAACTTTCATTTGCTGAGAGGCAGTCATCGAAGAAATATTTTTTAATACTTCATTTCGTTGGAGACATCTGAATTGGGGTTTAAACCGTAACCTCGCATCTAATAAGCCAAAATTCTACCTACTATACTAATGCGACTTCTTGTTTTACTTCTATAGCATACAAGCCTACAGTATTGGAAGAATATTGCTATTGAGATCATCTCCTTCCAGTTAAATTTTAGGCAAAACTTGTAAAAGCATTTATCGTGATTTTAAACCCGTCTATAGGGTCTTTCGTTACGCGCTTCGTATCTTTAATTTTACATAAAACACAATATATCTGAGATATCAGCGAAAATTTTAATTCATTTGAAAATAAAATCCTCCAAAACCTTCCGTTGCATCCCGAAAAAGTCTTTGTTGGAGTGGGTTTTTGGCCAGGCGGTATTATCGGTGCATATTTCCTTAACAATGAGGTTTTCTAGGCCATCGTTGTCAACGGTAAGCACTATAGGTCGATGATTACCAACTGCTTTTAGCATGAATTGGATGATTTGGACACCAACGACATGTGGTTTCAATAGGATGGCGCAATGTCTCACACAGCTCCTGCCACATTGGATATTCTGCACGAGTGATTTAAGGGCATAGTTATCTCACGAGGAGAACTGAACACCGAGATCTTGGTATTGGACGCTGTTATATATTTTCTTTTGCGGTTCTCTTCAGCCGCAATTGTATGCGAATAAGCCATAACCCATGCCAAAGTCATGGAAAATAAAATATTTCGGATGCGCCCTACCCGGATATTTGAACGATATTGTTACGTTTTTACGTTTTTAAAAACGTTGAGAATATGAGTTGGTTGATTGCAAACAAAATAAAAATAAATTGGTGTTTAGTTTCAATTAAATTCTTTATTGTTCGCACTACTTTTGTGTGCCACGGTTTACAACTTGACGTATACAACAGTAATTGCTTGTTCGCTATTCTTCTTTGCTTACAGCGCAGATCTTTACAACGCGCGATCTTCAAACCACAGCTGCTTTTTTCACACCCATCACGTCTTCACATAAGACTGACTGAATTCTTACTACTCGTTGCGTGCTCTAATTTGCCTTTTTATATGGCCACGTAAACATTCTGATGAAGGTTCTTGAAGCCGAACTTTCGTGGTTTCACTTTCTCGGGAACTCTATCGCGATTTCATTGTTGTTCGTTTATTTTGTTCACATTGCTTGTTGTTGCGTTCTCGCTTATCCCCTTTTCTTTCATACTGATATTGTTGGTTTACTTGTAACAAGTTTGTTTTTTGGTGTAGCTTTTGCTCATTTCAATGTTAAACGATGTTACACCGTTTCCATTTTCGTAACAATATTATATTCCAACCATAATAGCATGATATATCACACACGTTTTGTTTTATTTAAAAAAGATCGGTGTTTCAAAAACTTCAAAACTAAGTCGGGCCAAACTATTTGGAAGTGGAATTATAAGCTTTGTATGGAAGTATAGAATTTTATTAGGTGAATGGAGGAATTTTTTTTAGTTAAGGATATAAGCCCTCCATAGATATATACATACATAAATGGTATGTACCTGTACAATCCTTTAGGATTACTAGTTAGGATTAATTATGTTAATTTTATACATAAGTGGCGGGACCTACACTATAAAGTCAACTCCGAGCGACAAATTTCGGAAAAACTTTTCGTGGCTGGAGATGTCTGACCTGGGGTTTGAACCGTGGCCTCATGTCAAATACTGCTACACACTACCTATTAGACTGTCCTTGTTGCAGTCAAAACTTGTACTGTCTCTAACATAACACTCAGCGAAATTGTCATATGGCATATCTCCTTAATGATCTCAGTTTCTTAGCTGCTTTTCATTAATCGACGTGCAAATTTCCACTGTTATTTGTAGTTATTCGTTGAGTGCTTTTTCCATTGCGTTTCAGTACTCCAATGACGGTAGCTTTACTTTCTAGGTAACTGCATTAAACATTAACTTTATAGTTGACCTCTCTCTCTCTTTTTTTTAACGTCTGAGTCTTGTTCGTGGATACAGCGACCATTACTTACTTACTTAATAGGTTGTTACAGCCATTTAGGCAGGATTAGTACCTAGTTTCGCACACCACCCATGTTGTGAGTGAAAATTCAGTTTAAAATCGAAACATTTTTTTGAGATGCTTTTCTTGACAATTTTACTTACGCTCAAAATTTTTGCCGGAAGACTGTTAAGAGGAAGTCACCGAAGAAATATTTTTTTATATTTCTTTTTTTCCGCGAGGTCTGAGCCAGGGGTTGAATCACGGCCTCGCGTCTAGTAAGCCCTCACACTTCCACTAGACCACGATCAGGTCACCAACCATTAGAATTTTTTATGCTACCACAGTAGCCGCATTCGAGAACGTGGTGCGATATCCAACGTATCCTTCACAACTTGACAGATTGCTCCCTTTGGCAGTACTTTTGAGTATTCTTGAATCATGCAGTTGTATTGTGTATTCATTACTCTGAGCAGAATTGATATTTTACTCTTCTCCTCTAATTATTATTATTACTTTATAAGGCATCCCTATAAAGTCTTTTCTAAGCGTATAGCCGTGACAAAGTTTCTGGTGCTGTTCGGTGTCAACCAGAGATCAGCAATGAATCTTTTTTTTCGCTACTCGTAAGTACTCACGAAATTTTGAGTATGAGTGAGTCAACAGTATTGAAATTCAACTATGTACTCTGATTCATTCGTACTCACTACAACATTGATTTATAAGTACAGTTTGCAATAAGTATGAGTACAACGTTGACATCAATCACGTAACATTCGAAATATATTTGATTCATACGCCTACTCATTCAGATTCATAAATTTAGAAAAATAGTTATCATACTCATAAATGATTCGAGTGACACGAATCATTCATCAAAATTTAATCTTAGTTGTTGTTGCATTTACAAAAAAAAAAAGAAAGAAAAAGACAAAGACAGAAAGCAAAGCAAACACACAACCTTCTAGTGAGTATTGTAGTGTTCGTACGTGAATCATGCTTATTTTGTGATTCTTGTACGTACATCATACGTATTGTTAAGTATGAGTACGATGAGTAGTATGAGTATAATATTAAAATAAGTATGAATGCGTATAAGTATCAAAAATTATGAGTATATTTCGAATCTACTCATCTTTTTGAATACTCATTGCTGACCTCTGGTGGCAACAATGACTATTCCCTGTCCAGCAACTGGTATGGTCGTTTAGGTAGGACTTCCATACATACGTAATTGGCCATTACAGCCCTTCAGTCAGGATTACGGCCTAGCTTCTCCCACAGTTATTACTATTCTTATATGTATATATGTACGTTAATATAATCTTAATTTTAATATTCTATTTGAATTTAAATTTAAAAAAATAAAGTATATATTTCTCTTTCCTAGTATTTGTCTGTGTGGAATATGAGTAGCAAAGCAAATTAATTGTGTTCCCTATTCACTCACCTTATTATGCTAAAAATATTTTCTCTTGTAATAAATATTTCATCGTAGATAATTTGACCCAATGACATGTTTACTTTACCGTTATCTGATATAGTGGATTAAAATACTATCCATTAAGCATGTAACACTTTCAATTAATGACCAAGAAAATTTATTTTCCATAACCAGCCCTTTAGCAAAAAAGAGAAAAAAGTGAAATAATTTCATAAATTTATTAAAATAAACACGTCAAATTGATAAGTACTCAAGCTCAAGTACTTGAACAACAGCGAAATGATTAATGAATGATATTAGAGACGCTGCTGCTGATAACCTTACCTGGTAAAAGGAAGACTTTGTGCATTGCTCTATGAAAATAACGATGATACAATCGAAAATTATCCTGTGTGTGTGTGTGTGTGTGTACTGTAATGGAAGCAGTTAAACAACAACAACCGTAAAAGGCAACAAATTAAAATGATTAAAATCTAAGAAAATGTCAAACAAAATAAAATAAATGCCATAAATGCCACACCTGTTTAACTAACACAATGAATGCCCTGTGAACTCCGTCTAATGAAGGTGATGATGAAATTTACGTTTCATTTTGTTTTATTTTGTATTACTTTTAAGCCCTTGAAGGCTTTTAAGATCTGCTTTTCGCATTACAAATGAATCGTTTTAAGTGGAGTGTCAACAACAAATAAATTAGAAACGAAAGTACAAGTATAACCTGAAATAAAAAAATATTATTTTTCTTAAATTATTTATTGAATTTAACCCTCTGCTGAATACGAACGAGTATATGCTAATGGCACGTGACTAACTAACGTTCGTTAAGTAAATATCAATCAAGTTTATTTCTGAAAATTACCAAAGACTATCGTTCAGGTTCAATGATTTTAAATTAATAGTTTCAAGTTTTTTCCAAAACCAAATTAGCTGTACTCACTCACTCATTCCTCTCTACAGTTGTGTAAATATTTGTGTAAAAATTTCCAGTTCATTTAAGGAATGACAAGAACAATTCAAAATTCATAATATTTTAATAATATTTTTCCATAACTTTGAATAAAGCCTTGCAAATCATCCTATGAATCTGTAAAGGGAACAAAAGTTCAACAAATGTAATTGGACATTAAAACTCTTTTGTCAGGATTACAATCTAGGTTCCCACACCACCTATGTTCTGGGTGTTAATTTTATCCACGAGTGGCGGGATCTACACTTTAATACCGACTTCGAACCACAGATTGAGAAACACAGTAATTTTTAATTACCCTCACGGTTTTTGCCAGAAGACTGCTAGGAGAAAGTCTCCTTAAGTTATACTTTTTCATATTTCGTTTTGATCAAGATGTCTGAGTTGGGGTTTGATAATCCCAATAATAATCCCAAACATTACCCACTAGACTTCGGCGACTTCATATTGCATTTTTAAGGCAACCTTTCGGATTTTGTTTCGAACGCCATCCAACTTTACGAGTTGGATATATTCGATGAGACGTAACTAATAATTTCCTAATTTGTCATGATAGTAGGCTGCAACGGTGTAACCTGTAGTTACTTTAGTGTAGGATAGCCCACATGCAGAGTATCCGTATTAATAACCCAATCAGAAGAGCTTTCCTGATCTATATGTGTCAGAAGGCACATATAAGCCAATTCATATGCAGCTCTCCACACATTCTTGTCAGCTTCAATACACAATTGCCTGAAGAACTTCTTTTTCATCTGATTTATAGTATTTAGCAAATGTCTACTTGATGTGTGATATACCACTCTAATGTATACAAGTATTTTTCTGCTAACTTCTTATTATATGCAGACGTATGGAGATGCTATCATTTCACCAGTGACTTTCATTTTCCTTTTCTTAGCATGAAAGCATCACATGCAGTCTTCGGGTTTTTCCGACAGTTTTTGTAACATTCGGCGCTATTTAAGGGGGATTTATACGGTCACACAAGTTGTACGACAAGTTTTTGTATAGAAGTGAGCAAATAGTATTGTGTAAACTCAATATGAAATATGATTGTATGACATTGAGCGAAAATACGGATGGAAATTTGGCAATCATTCGGTTCTCTTCATTTTTTTTTTAAATTTTGCAAAAACAATCACACTTTACTAGATCAGGCATACATTCATTTTATCTTGTTTTGTTCATGTCAACACTCTCTCTCACTTTTGAAATATGGGTGGAGTTCTGTAATATTTTCTCTCTGACGCATAGAGACTCCGATCGTGTGATTTGGCCTTTACTCGTCGATCGAAAACGTCGGTCTAAAAACGATCAAGTTCAACCACTCAAGAAGAATGGGAAGATAGTTAGTGACGTGGATATCCAATGGCTAATGGGATCGCAATTAAGCCAATTGTTTCAAAAGTTTGCAAATGAACTAGAAATAGTCAGATGAAATGTGCTTAACCTTTGGAAACTACCAGAGTTGAAATCAGAAACTAAATTAAGCGTGCTCACATATCTTTGTCGTATAGTTAAACATCTCAATGAGAAGGTTAAACAAACTGCAATGCATGAGATTAAGCACTTCCTTTTTCATAATTATTTGGACTATTCACAATTCTCTAATTCTACTGTTTGAACCAGGGACCGAAAATAACTGTTATTTTTGAATTTTTGATTAAAAAAAGCAACCGCAAGGAAATGTCGGAGAACAAAACCAAGTATACCATTTTGATTGTCTTTGACCTAATTTTTATAAAATGCGATGCTTTTTAAAAACATGATTTTTATTTTTTAGAAAAAAAATAACTTTTATTTCTGCGCTTAAAAATAAAAGTCAAAAATAACTGCTATTTCTGCTCGAAAAAATAAAAGTTATTTTTTGACTTTTACGATAAAAGTTATAACAGTTACGGTCCCTGGTTTGAACTCTGGTAAATATTGATATACAATAAGAATATACACTTGACTCCAGTGAGTGTATGTTTTGCAAAGGCTTTCTTTTGCTGATACATATAAATTCCAATTAAATTTTAAATATTCAGGCAATGCTGTTCTAGAGGACCATAAGTAATAGGCCAAGTCTCTTGAATTGTTGCAATCAAGGGTCCTTTTTGAAGGATTAAATTTTGTTTTTATACTTAAAACTGTCTGCGTATCTGCAGATGTACTCAAAGGAAGTTTTCAGAATCCCTAATGAGAACATCATCATAATAAATAATCTGGCATCTGGAAGATGGTGTAGGTTTTATCGCAACAGACATATTCGGAATACAACCCACAGAAAGTTGGTGGTAATTATTAATTACATAATTAGCAATTTCTTTACATAACCGGCATCTTCATTTTCTGCTTTAGTTTCGGTTTCGTTTTGTTTTTGTTTCCTTTCTTAGTTCATATACCATATTTTCTGTAGAAGCGAGTGATTGGTCCAGAAAAGATTTTTTTC
Organism: Sarcophaga rosellei; assembly: GCA_930367235.1. Taxonomy (NCBI): domain Eukaryota; kingdom Metazoa; phylum Arthropoda; class Insecta; order Diptera; family Sarcophagidae; genus Sarcophaga; species Sarcophaga rosellei. Next base: position 71,001,113 of record OV884019.1, read on the forward strand.
ATTAAAGTAGATGAGTATTATTATTATTTTCGTTAAGAAGAGACTTTGTACTGTCCCCATACTATCTATTGTACTACCCTTAAACTTTTTAGGGTATCCCTATAGGGTCTTCAACAAGCCCAATGCCCTGACATATTTCATGTTGATGATCGGTGTTAAAAATTACAATTCCCTGCATTTAAGGGTTTCTTCCTGCAATGCATTAATTCCCCACAAGCTTCAAGAATCTGTTTAGAAAATTCATTCGTCATCGACCATCTTCTTTTCTGAATAAATGTGCCCTCAGTCTACAGTGTCCTGTTCTCATGCTTTATTCAGATCTCCTCTTATTGCAGTTACCCAACAAATTAATTGATTGTCTCAAGCCTGTTTGGTTTGAGAAAATTCTTAGCCTCTCTTTATTTTCCCCATTGTGATAAATATACTGTTACGAAAATGGAAATGGTGTCATTAAAACAAGATACAAAAGTTTAAAAAACAACACAATTGACTTGTTTACATAATCAACGAATAAGTAAAAATATAGCAACAAAAACAATGGGCTTGTTTACATGATCAAAGAATAAACAAGAATGTAACAACAACATCAGTGTATAAAAAAGGGGATAAAGAAAGTAAACAAGCAACAACAACACTACAAGGACAAACGTAAACAAAATCCACAAACAACAATAATGAAAACAACTTGTTTACATCTTTAGATCTTTCCCGAATGCAGCCATTCTCCTTTGAGAGTATTCATTAGACTGTTTATCCAGCGATATAAAAGGCAAGACAAACCAGGCAATCGGAGGAGAAAGAATTCAGTTAGTCTTGTATGAAGCCACTTTGCGTTGCTTGAAGTTCTAACGAACGAGTGTACAAAAAGAATAACAATTTAAGTAAATTGTTGTTGTGTGAATCAATTTTACCAAAGGTGGCACACGGAATTGTGCGAACAATAAAGAATTGATTTAAAATTAAACACAAATTTATTTTTATATCACTATTTATTTTATATGCTATCATTCTACAGAAGGGTACTGGTCTCATCAACGGCGTAGAAGCAATGCAATATCGTTTGCTTGCTCATTACCGAGAATTACACATGACCTCAGATACAGACTTAAGTTTTGATATTCTTCGGAAATAAAAAAAAATAAATTTTTATTTCTTTTATTATTTATTTATTTGTTTGTTTAACTTATCACTAAGACTTAGACTAGGACTTAACTGAACCCGTGACCGAACTAAACTAGACTGAACAAAAACTGTATATTTAAGTTTATAAAATAAGTTTTACATAAATTGCTTTGGTTGCAATTTTGAATTTGACATAATTACTTTGCATATTCGCGGGAGTTCAATGTATTAATTCAAAGAATTGAAAGTTGTGAAATTTAAAGAAAAGGGTAATTGACATTTGTTAAATAAATAAATTGCAAAGTTAACATTATTTTAAGTTAAATTAAAAATTGGAAATTGCGAAATCTAAAGAAAAGGTAATTGACATTTGCTAAATAAATATTATGCAAATGTCAGCATTATTAAGTTTAAAGAACTTTTATATTATATTTTGGGGCTTCACTATAACACCCCCACCGTTAGTTTGAGGCTCCGACGAAATATGCAATATTGTCATTTTATTTCTTATGTTACGTAAGAGATATATTGTTAACAAAATAATTACAATTATGATTATTATATTAATACAAAAATTTATTAAATTTGAGTGAACATTTTGTTTAATTATTTGTTGAATTGATTGTGTGTGTTTAATTTGTTCTATATATAAATTTTCTAATTTTAGATTTGACAATGTTTCATTTTTTAGTGATTTTTCTTTAATTTTTGTAATAAAGTTTGGTAAAATAAATTTGTCATAGGTTCTTATCTTTATGTTATAATATGTATTATTCATTGTTCTGATTTCACAATTTTCGAATTTTATTAGAAAATTTCCTTTTATTTTAATGTTTATTTTGTTACAATTATGTTCTATATCTAAGTAAAAATTTTTGAATATAAGTATTCCTGCTGTTATTTCAGATATTTGTGTTTCCACAGCAGTCTGCATATTACATTGTGCTTCTTCGAAATTTATAATGCTTGATATACATTCATCTGATAATCTGATTAAGTTTTTCTTCAAGTTGTCTTTAATGTTAGTGTCAAATATATTATTTTCAGAATCCACTAATATTTCATATGTACTTAAATTAATAGATTTATTTTTTTATGTTTGGTATTGGTTCAAATATTATTCTTGACAAAATATCTTTGGAATATTGCGGTATTTGGATAATAAGTATTATGTTATTGTTTTGTAATGCTACTGCTACCTTGGCATTTGTATAACTGTCAAAGTCGTTTATTAAGTCTAGTTCTGTTTTGGTAAATATGTCTGAGGGAATTATACCTAATTTGCAAGAAAATATTATTTGTCCGATGTCATCTATGTGGTTACGTAGGAGTAAGATGTCATTATTTATTTGGTAGATATGTTCCAAGAACGTAATTTCATCTTCCATATTTAATATTTTATTTTGTAAGTAGTCCGTTAGTTTATTTAAGTAGTCTCCAATTTGTATCTGTTTCTTATTTATGTGATCAGTAATATTTTGGATTTGTGAAGAGATTACGTCGTTTATTACTGTAAGGCTGTTAATTCTGTCCGTCAAGTTTTTCTCGTTTTCGTGTAGATAATTTAAAGAATTTCTAATTTCTATTTCATCGTCGTTATCCATAGATCCAGCGACGAATTTTAGTCCTTTCCCTAAGATGTTCATTAGTCCCCGTCTATGTCTAAAATGTGGAGTTAAATTTTCTACTTTTTCTTTCAATATAACGAAATTTTTGTGTACACTGTCCAGTAATGGTCTATTTGTTGTTGCACTAAGGTTTAATGAGAGTATGTTGTCATGTAACAGTGCTATGGTGTTGTCATAAAATGTGAGATTTATAAAATGTAATACTTTTTCGTAGTGTTCAATGACTTTTGTTTCACCGGTCTTGATTGGTATATAACCATTATTATTTGTAAGGTCCTGTATGCCGATAGTTTGGGTATTTGCAGTAGATATCAGGGTTATTAATAGTAGTTGGTAATACATCTGAAATTAAATGTGGTTAGGATTGATACTTTTTCTTTCGTTTGATATGTGCTTTATAGTATTTTAGTCCTGTCTTTTTATCTATAACATGGTCCTCATCTAACTTACTAGTGTCTATTTTCCTATGTTTCCTGTGGTTCTTGCCTCCTCTAATTTCCCTAACATAATTAGTTCCCTCCTCCAATTCTAGGTCAGATCTGTTTGCGTTTATTTTGTTTAAGTAGTTCTCCTTTTTCTTTAAAATTAATTCGTGTATTGCAGGGTACCTGTCTTCGTGTACTTTTCCATTCAAGAAATCGATGGGTTTGATTTTTGTTGTACTATGTATAGTGTTATTGTAAAAACCTATTATCCTTATTATTTTTTCTTCAACGGTCTCCGTTTTGCTTCTTTTGTCATGTCTCAATAGTCTCAGATGTTCGTTTATTGTGTTGTGAAGTCGTTCAATATCTGCGTTAGAGGTATGATTGCTATTGGAGGTGTAGTGTATGTTAATATTCTCCTCATTTAGGAACTGTTGCATTGGAATGGCCTTGAAGCCCAATTCGTTGTCCACTATTACTTTTTCAATTTTCCCGTATGTATTAATATACTGTAGTAATTTTGTCTTGAATTCTAACCATGTCCGTCCGTTAATTTTATAGGCCACTGCGAATTTGGTAAATTTGTCGATCATCGTCATGAACAGTTGTTTTTCCAGTGTATAAAAAACATCGATATGAATAATTTCACGAGGTTTCATAGGTGTTTCTGTTAATTTATAGGGTAATTTTGGTGGTCTTCTGTCGTATTTCTCCAAATTACAAACTTCACAATTATTAATAAACTGTGTTATTCTTAACTTTAAGTTTGGATTGTAAATTTGTGTCTTTAATTCCTCATATACTGCTTGGATGCCCCTATGATTTTTATCTAAATGCTCTTTATCTATGAGTGTTGTCAGTCTGTTTTCATCCTCTACGTCCTCAAGCAGTTTAGTGCATCTTATTATTTTAAATTTGTTGTTATTCGAAAAGAGTTCTTCGTAGGTTTTCTTGATCACATCGAAAAGATCATCGTCTATGAAGATTGCGTTTAATTTATTCGGGTTGAAATGGTTTTTTAATATTGATATTGACGTCTCTCTATCGAGTTGCTTGACTCCTATGATTTTTCTATTGTTTTTGAATACTTTCTCATTCTTGATTCTAGCTGAACCTGAGTAGATCTTTTTGATAATAATTTGGTTTTTGAAAATATTAATAGGGTTAGTTGTTTCTCTTAGTGTAGTTGTGTTTGATTCTAATACGTTTACGCTAATGGATGTGGTAGGGATTCTAGATAGTGCATCTGCATTGCTGTTTTTTGTGCCTTTTTTATACTTTATCTCATAATCATATTCGGATAGTTTAAGCCTCCACCTAACTAATTTTGAGTTGGGCTCTTTAATAGAGAAAAGCCAGGTTAATGGCTTGTGGTCAGTTTCTATAATAAATTTACGCCCGAAAATATATGGTCTGAAATATTTGGTGGCCCATATAATGGCTAAAAGTTCCTTTTCAATAGTACTGTAGTTGCATTCGTGTTCGTTCAATGTACGACTTGCAAAACAGACCGGATGGTTATCTTGTGATAAAACGGCGCCTAAGGCGAAATTACTCGCATCTGTAGTGACCGTAAATGTTTTTGTAAAATCGGGGTATTTTAATATTGGTTCATTTATTAATAAAGTTTTAAGGCTATTAAAGCTTTCCTGATACTCTGGATTAGATATGTTTATTTTAGCGTCTTTCTTCAAATATCTAGTCATTGGTTTTGCAATTAATGAATAGTCCTTGATGAACTTCCTATAGTACCCGGTTAGTCCAAGGAACTGCTTTATTTGTTTAGGTGTCCTGGGGATAGGAAAGTTTTTAACGCATTCAATTTTCTTCGGGTTTGGTTTTATACCTTCTTGGGTTACGATATGCCCCAAAAATTCCGTTTCCTTCTTTAGGAACTCGGATTTATCCAGTTGCACTTTTAAATTAGCTTCTTTCAATCTTTTGAAAATTAATCTAATGGAATTTAAGTGTTCCTGTAATGATGTGGAAAAAATAATTATGTCGTCCAAATAGACCAGACATATCTTATTTATGTATTCACCTAAGATTGTATTCATTAACCTTTGAAATGTCGCTGGGGCTGTCTTCAACCCAAACGGCATTCTCAAAAATTCATAATGTCCTCCTTCTACAGTGAAGGCAGTTTTATGAATGTCTTCTTCATCAATTTCTATTTGATGAAATCCTTTTGCAAGGTCTAAAGTCGTAAAATACTGGCATCTTCCCAGTTTTTCTAAAATTTCATCTATATTAGGTATCGGGTACTTATCGTCGATAGTTACCTCATTTAGTTTGCGGTAATCAACGACAAGTCTCCATTTTGTTTTTCCACTTGCATCTGTCTTTTTAGGTACAATCCAGATAGGTGCGGAGTATGGAGAGTTACTATGCCTAATTATATTGCTGTCGAGCATTTCCCTGATTTGTTTTTCCACTTCATTCTTATGAATGTATGGATATCTGTACGATTTACTATATATAGGAACGTTGTTTGTCGTCCTGATTTTGTGTTTTATCGCCGATGTAAATGAGAGTTTGTCCTTTTCTCGGTAGAAAAGTTCACGATACTTATTTATCAATGATAACAATTGTAATTTTTCCTCAGCATTTAAATGTTCTACTCGAATCTGATCACTAATGGATCTAAAATCTGATGCAAAATTAATTTCCACTTCTAAGGTTTGCGTTATTCCATTTTCATTTAGTTCCTCAATATAGTTTTCGTCGTCGTCACTATTATGGTGGCTTCCCTGTTCATCTTCACTTTTAACAAAAAGAGGTAATGTGCTTCCTCCTATATTTATCGTATTCGTCTCATAACAAATTTTAGCTTTCAATGGTCTAAGTAAATCGTTTCCTATAAGTCCGTCATAATGGTCGTGAAATTTAATTATATAAAATTCCATGGTGTCAATTCCTTTACCGAATTCTTTAAAAGAAGGGATTCTTGCCCTTTTGTTGAGATTTATTTGGTGTTGCAATGTTTTTATGGGGATGGGGTGAACTTTCTGTATCCATTTAGGATGACATATATTTGGATTCAGAATTGAATTAGTTGCACCTGTATCTATAATTAGTTTCAGGTGCCCCAATTTTGTTTCTACTTTTATATATGGTAGTTCCTTGAGGCTGAAAACCGAAAATTTTCACCTTGAGGATGTTTGCGATTGATTGGTGTCTCGATGTTATTAATGTCCATGGGTTCAGGTTTAGGGAAATAGTTGTCACGTTGTATATTTTGTCTATCTTGTTGTCTGAAAGGATTCCAGTTATTTTGTTGTTGATTTTGTCCGTTATGATTAAAGTTCCGATAGTCTTTTCTTTCCAAATTATTTGAATGATTTCGAGGGTTTGGTTGATTATATGAAAACTGTGGTTGTGTGTTTCGGTAATTAAAAGTCCTTGTATTATTGTGTTGGTTGTTACCCACTTGTCTGTATGTTTGTCGATTTTTATGTCCTATTTTGTTTGATGGTTTTCCATAGCTGGGGAATATTTCATTTGAAGACGTGACATACGCATAGCCAGCTTGGAATAGTATTTCCATTGCTACTTCAAGGGTCTGGGGGTTCCTACATGTTAAAATCGTACGCATAGGTTCGGGAATCTTTTCCCTAAACACATTCAAGGCAGTTTTCATGTTATTCTTGGCACATTCATTTGCTACCGGTCCGGAGCCAATTGTCATAACTGTTTTATTGTTAAGACTTCTAAGTCGTTGTTTTATTTCATTATAAAATTCTACACTGTTAGTTTTGAAGGTTGTACTTTTTAGTTTATCGAACAGTTCCTCGAGGCCACATCTGTCCCCGAAATTGTTATTTAATACAGTCTTTATGTCTGTCCATGATTGTACCTGGCAATTGATTTCTATGATTTCTCTTGCTTTTCCCTTAAGTCTGCTTTTAATTATATCTGAGAAAAGTAATTGTGACGGTTCATCGTAAGCAATAAGTATGGGATAGACTCTATCTATTAAGTTAATAAAGGTTTGTAAATCATGGTAATCACCGCTAAATTCTGGAATTTGGTTTAAATATTTTAGTGGGTCGATACTAACTGATAGTTTTTGATTTTCCTCGGTCATTATGAATAAGTCTTTCTAAAATGAGTCTCCTTGCTTATATTCTTATTGGTCTTCCAGAGATTTTTTTCTTTTTTTTTTTTTTTACTTTTATTCCTTGGATATTTATTATATTTATTCCGTGATTTTATTTCAATAAATGTCTTAAAATATCTTTTTCATTTGCAAAATCTAATTCAACATTCGTTTAAATAGTTTTATTACGTTAATTTATAATTTTCTTACATTAACTTATTATTCTTAGGAACTAATCTTACTTTTAAATGATGATGAGTTGATCCTCCCTGTTGTCCGCTCGTGCTGGTTCCTTTTTTCAGTCTATGCAATTTTGTTGGATGTTGTTGGTTTGGCCCTTCCTTCACTATTACACTATTAAACTTTCCTTTCAGTTTTGTTTTGTTTTAAATGTCAATTTCACTGTTCAAAAGTTTTTTTTTTGTGTTTATATATATGTATATATCTCTTTCCAATTTTGGTTATATTTATATTTTTATACTTTTAATTTAATCTTTTCACGAGAAAGTGCTGGGGAAAAAAAAAATTTATATTTTGTCAAGTATTCTGGAGGGTCCCGTAGGAGTCGCAGAATATTTTTATTATTTTTCGGTTTTCTCTTCGCGATCAAACGTATATAAGTTCTTTTCCTTTTTTTTCACTTAAGCTGATCTTATGTAGCAAAAAAAAATTTTCTATTATACCGCACAAAAGATATACAGTTAAGAAAAATCTTTTTTTTTTCTTATATTGATACAATCTTACGTATCAGTTCGTTTATTATACCGCACAAGGATATTCAGTTAAGAAAATCTTTTTTCTCTTTTTCACTTATTTTGATACAATCTTATGTATCAGTTTGTTTATTGTACGGCACAAAGGATATTCAGTTAAGAAAAATCTTTTTTTCTTTTTCACTTATTTTGATACAATCTTATGTATCAGTTTGTTTACTGTACTGCACAAAGGATATTCAGTTAAGAAAATCTTTTTCTTTTTTCACTTGTGTTGATACAACCCTATGTATCAGTTTGTTTATCGTACCGCATTAAGGATTAAAATCCCAGCTCTACCACGGAAAAAATCTTTTTTTTCTTTTATGTTGGGTAGGACTTGCGGTATCCTACCGACTGCGCCACTTAAGTTTTGATATTCTTCGGAAATAAAAAAAAATAAATTTTTATTTCTTTTATTATTTATTTATTTGTTTGTTTAACTTATCACTAAGACTTAGACTAGGACTTAACTGAACCCGTGACCGAACTAAACTAGACTGAACAAAAACTGTATATTTAAGTTTATAAAATAAGTTTTACATAAATTGCTTTGGTTGCAATTTTGAATTTGACATAATTACTTTGCATATTCGCGGGAGTTCAATGTATTAATTCAAAGAATTGAAAGTTGTGAAATTTAAAGAAAAGGGTAATTGACATTTGTTAAATAAATAAATTGCAAAGTTAACATTATTTTAAGTTAAATTAAAAATTGGAAATTGCGAAATCTAAAGAAAAGGTAATTGACATTTGCTAAATAAATATTATGCAAATGTCAGCATTATTAAGTTTAAAGAACTTTTATATTATATTTTGGGGCTTCACTATAACAATACAGCAGAGGATAACCTTACTTCCCTTACCCAACTGATTTAGCTTCTCCAGACAGTCATATACTATATTCTATTTAACACCATAGAGTTGGTCTTTTACACCTCCTATCCAAGTCGAATGGAGCACATTTCTTTACTGCATAGACTTCCGCTCGTATTTCTGTTTTAAGATTCGTTCTTGACCCCTCTACATATCAAAAAATAGTGAGATTTTTTTGAGAACAGTGAGAGAAATGACTAATTTTTTCAAACAATACCGCAAGAAACCAGTGCTTCTTAATTAAAGAAATTGATAAAGAAACCAAAGAATTACTCCTCCAAAAAATATTCAAATTAATACCAAATGGAATCCACGATATTTATTCCACTAAAAAATTCACATAAAATATGTATGTGGTTTACACAATCAACCCGAAGGCTCTACAATATTTTATTGTACAATATTTTATTGTAGTCTGATGTATGGTAAACAATTCATAAATTTCTTAAATTTTTTTTTTGTTGGAAAATAACATTTATTAAGGCCTGTCATATTAATAACCGTAATTAATGTAAATATTATAAAAATTTACGTGGTTTTATTTGATTTTTCGGCCTTCAATTTGGTTGCATTTGCCAGTACAATATTGCCTCACGATTTTTTGTAGTAGAAACAAATATTCTTGTTTTGTTTTCCCCTTTCTTCTACAAAAGGGATATAAAGGACATGCTAAAGTATAATAATGTTAGCATATGCTATCATAGTTTTTTGTCAAACTATAGATGTCAGTTGTTTATATACGCAAGACAAATATTTACACAAAATACCACAACACCGGATTGGTGGTGGTCATGACATATTTCTGTATTGGACTCATGCTTCAGTTGTAAGCATTTATTAAAAGAATATTTCAGTTACGGTTTTAGTTTTGGTTTTTCATGTTTTATTTTTTTTTTTTGTAATTTCAAACTAAAAAAAAATTATGTTCAAGGCTACATATGTATTACAGTGATTCTCCTGTAAGGAATTAATCAAATTTGAATTTTCTGGGTTTATTGACGTTTTATTTGAACTCCAATAAAAATTAAGGAGATCGACATGTGTTTACAATTTGTAATGGCAGGAGTTGTAAAAGTATTGGAAGAACGAGGTAAGTTTGGTATTCATTACCAAAACAATAGGGTGCCTTTTTAGCTACTTGAGAACTATATATATTGATAGAGATGACTGGACAGTAGTAAAATATCTAATTGTAAAGTATCTAATTGGCCCCAGGCCAGACATCAAAACAAAATATGAAAAAAAAATATTTCTTCGGCGACTTCCTCTCAGCAGATTTCTCTCAAAAACTCCCAGAACAAATGTGTCCATAAAATTGCCATGAAAAGTTTCCCAAAAATCTTTCGTTCGGAGTCAACTTTAAACCGTAGGTCCTTCAATTCATGTATAAAATAAACACTTACAACATGGGAGGAGTGGGAAGCTAGGTCGTAATCTTGACTAAAGGGTTATAATGATCAATTACGTATGTGTGTAAGATACGGCGAGGTAACTTGAATGGTGTAATGGTGGAAAAACGATAAGATTTAAAGTAAGTATACTGTATATCATTCGCAAGAGTGTTCTCGCACCTTTTGTTGTTATTGTGAAAGGATTTATGAATCTTACCTGCTCATACTCCAGTTATTGTAGTTGTCGTTACAAATATTGATATACTTCTTAGCCCTTTGTATTCTGATTTGATGAACTTGTTTGTCATCTACGATTGTCGTCGTTGTCATTTCAGTTGATGCAGTTGTAAGTTGGAGAGTAGTTTGTCTTTAAAGATCAACAGATTTCAAATTTTACATACTTTTTTATTAAATTCCTAGGTATCACATTGGTGTGCTTATTATTTTTCACATCAATGTAAATGGTCAACTTTGAACATTTCGACAAACTCCTAATCATATTTCTTTTACTACAGAGGATATGGTTTAAAATTAATACATCAATTATTTCGTATCAGCCAATATGTATGCCATTCTATTCTGTCATAAAATTTAGAATATTATCTCCACTGAACGTAATGAATCGATTTATGCTTGAGCAAAGTTAGAATTTATAGCACCAACGTGAAACTGCACGATAATGTTGATTTTATATTTTCGGATGAAACTCATTTTCATCTTGATTCTTGATTAATAAACAAAATTACCTTTTTTGGAGCTCAGACAACCCACATGTGGTCTTATAGAAGCCAATGCAACCATTACGAGTGACTGTTTGGTGCGGCTTATGGAACGGATTGGGCATTCGCCCAATTTCTTGGAAAAAGAGGACGGCGCAACCATTACGGCCAATGGAGACACCTATTGCACCATGATAATCGATTTTTTCGTTCCCACTCTTCATGGTATTGATGTGGACGATGTTTGGTATCAACAGGATAGTGCAACTTGCCATACATCTCATGCCACAATTGATTTATTGCGTCAAATGTTTAATGGCCGTATAATTAGACGCAATGGTGATATCAATTGGCTGCCAATTATATCACAGATTATTATCTGTGGGGGCCATTAAGGAGAAGTGTTATCCCGACAAACCAGACACAATTGACCATTTAAAGGCCAACATTCGTCCCCATACACTCGAAAAAGGTCACGAAAAATGTGAGTTTTTGTCCTTTCGAAAAATGTGAGGCACTGTGAGGCAAGTGAGGCAGTCATCTTGTTACGAAAATGGAAACGGTGTAGCATCGTTTTACATTAAAATGATAAACAAAAGCTTAGAATGTGAACAATGAACTTGTTCACAGGTAAACTAACATCATCAGTATGACAGAAAAGGGAATAAACAAGTAAGCAAGAAGGCAACAACTACGTGAACAAAATACACAAACAACAATAAAGTCGCGATAGAGTTCTAGAGAAGCGAAACCAAGAACGTTCGACTTTAAGAACTTTCATCAGATTATTTACGTGGGCATATAAAAAGGCAAGACAAAGCAGGCAACGAGTAGCATTAATAATTCAGTCAGTCTTGTGTGAAGACGCGTTGCGTGTGAAGAGAACAGCCGTGGTTTGAAGATCGTCGTTGTAAAGATCTACCTAACAGTTGTTAGTGCTTACGCGAACAGAAGTGTACTAGAAGAATAGCGAACTAAGCAAATTGTTGTTGTATCAGCAAGTTATGCACAGCTGCACATATGTATGTAAAATAATGCGAACAATAAAGAATTTTAATTGAAACTAAACACAAATTTATTTTTATTTTGTTTGCAATCAACGAACTCATATTTTAAACGTTTTTAAAAAGGTAAAAATTTAACAATATCAATTAAATAATATTCCCTTTCTAACCGGAACAATTGTATTTCACAACCATTTCTGTTTTAATTGCATTTTTAAATTAAAACTTTTAAATCACCCACCCTATATTATTACGCGTATATTAGTATAGAGGAGTAATCCAATGGAACTATTTTCGGTGACGATAACTTGTAATATTTTATGAAATTATTTTCAAAAATGCTTCATGTATTGTATTGTATCATATTGTATGAAGAATAATTTCTTGTTACTGCATGAAATTTGTCAAAATGAAATGTAAATTACGGATAACAGATCTGGCCTTATAACAAACAACAAAATTAACAATTTGAATAGTTAACATTAGTTTACTATTTACAACTGTTTACTACTTATAGTAACTATTGTAACTTATAATTGTATTTCCCAATCAATTTGAAACTCAATTTAATAGTTTCTCCCAAACTTAATTTGAAACCTTTGAAACCCAAAATGTCCTACAACATACCACAAATTCAACTCTGAATGTAAAATGTCCACAAAACTTGAATTAAATTTAGGAAATGTTTCTAATTCAGCAACAATTTAAGATAATTAATCGTATGTATATATTTAAATACATTGTGTGTACTTTTGCCTTTACAAATATTTATTGATTGTAATTGGATTAAAAGTTTTTCTCTACTGTCCAGTTCAGTTTGATTGGAATTTTCGTAGCAAAATTGTAGAAAATTTTGTCAAACATCCATTTAAGATGTCCCTGGACTAGATTGTTCTCAATTTGTGTTTGTTCAATTCAGAGATTTTTGAAAATTTAAATTCGTAAACAAACGTTTTGGAAATATTCAAACTCTCTACAGGAGTAATAGAATGGTGTTGACATAACTAACAATAATAATAAGTTTATATGACAGTAATTTTTAGTTTCATCACTTGGGTGCATTGTTTGTGTGGTTTTAATATAGTATTTGCAAAAAGTATTCAAACAGTTCAGAAATGTAAATTATTTTTCGTAATTTAAACTTTCTATAAATTTATACAATTTTATAATAACCTCAGGAGAACTTTGGTCTAACTTTTAACTGTCCTCCACTTATATAAGAAAGTTTTTATTCTCAATTTATCTTTAAGCACAAAGCATCAACAAACTGGATGAACATGTTCCGATTCAAGCTTTTTCAAACTGACTTTTCAATGTATCCGATTATGATGTCATTTTGATCATTATGTGGCCTTCATGCAATAGTTTTAATACACCGCCTTTTCTAATATATTCTTTAGTCAGCCATAGGCTTCTGGTTGACCTGTTTTCATAGTCTGGCATTCAAGATGCTATTCGGCCAGAAAACTTGGATTTACGCTTATCACAGCAATGTTTCACAGACGCATAAGCGTAAATTATTCAGCTTAATACCTTCAAACCGCTGCGATAATTTAAAAACGGTTTTTATTCAATGTCCTGACTTGGTCCGACACTTTTGGATATATGTAATACCAAAATTTTATGACGATTAAGTTTTGGGTGTTGTCTACTGTAAAAAGATTGGTATTAGGTGTCATTGAAGTCCTTATGTAACAACCCTTTAGTCAGGATTACAACCCAATTTCTAACGCCAATGTTGTGTGTGTTAATTGTATCCATGAGTGGCGGGACCTTTAGTTTAACGTCGACTCAGAACGACAGATTTGAGAAGTTTTTTATGACAATTTTATTTACGCTCAGAATTTTTGTCAAAAGGCTGCTGGGGGGAAAGCTCGAAATCAGTATTATTTTAATTTTTCGTTTTATTAATTGTTACCTTTGGAGTCGCCGTAGTCTAGTATGTAGTGTGTTCGCTTATTAGACGTAAAGCCCAGGTTCGAGCCCCAGGCCAAACATCAAAATGAAATATGAAAAGAAAAAAAAAATTCTTGGGCGCCTTCTTCTCAGCAGATTTCTGTCAAAACTGTCATGAAATATTTTCTCAAAAATCTGTCCTTTGGAGTCGACGTTAAACTGTAGGTCCCGCCACTCATGTTTAAAACTAACACACACAACATGAGTGGTGGTATGTATGTAAATAAATAGTCTATTAGGTAGTGTGCTGGCTTACTAGACGTGAGCCCACGGTTCAAACCCCATGACCCTATCAGAACGAAAAAAGAAAAATATTTCTCCGCCGACTTCCTTCTGGCAAAAAGTCTAAGAGTAAATAAAATTGCCATGATAACTCATGTATAAAATTAACACACACAAAATAAGTGCTCTAAGAAGTTAGGTCATAATCCTGATTGAAGGATTATAATGACCAATTATGTATGTATGTATGTATGTATGTATTTTTTTTACAAAAGTACCATTTACTATTTATTTATTTATATTTAATACACATGCCGGACAAAAACAGCTGATTCGGAACGTAACAAAAAAAGGCCCCGTTTAGTCAAACGTTGATGGAACGTAATGGAACTTACGTTTGTTTTTTCATATGAAGAGCTATGCAAATGCTTACTTACTTACGGTTATGCAAGCGTTTTCATTGCGTATCGTATTCCAAAAACGAACCTAAGTTCCGTGGACCTTTCACTAACTGGGGCTAAAGACTAATTCTAACTTTAGCATTGCGTTCAACATGTTTCTAATGCATTAATAGTTGAAAAGAGCAAGACATAAAATACTAGTGTACATACTGAATTTTTCAACACTGTGACAGAGTAATCAATCTGATGAATGTTCTTGAGGGCGAATGTTAGTGGCTTCGCCTTCTCGAGATCTCTATAAATGTAAACATCGTTGTTTCATTATTATTGTTTATGTATTCTGTTTACAATTATTCTTGTAGGGTTTGTTGTTGTATATTTATTTACTTGTTTACCATTTTATGCTGGTGTTTATTGTTATACTAAGCAGTGAGATAATTTGTAAACAAGTTCATTGTTTTTGTTTTTGTAGCTTTTGTTTACAATTTTAATGTTAAACGATATAAAAGCAAAACATCAGTATTTAGATTCTCTCATTTTCGTAACAATATTTTCTTAGCTCAAAAAAAAAAAATTAAATTGATTATTTTTATATTTTAATAACAACAATGGACCAACATGCGATTTCTCGCTGTAAAACAGTTTTTATGGAGCTACGTACGTCAAAGGCAATTTCTACGCGGATAATATCCTAAAATGAAATCATTTGAAATCTAATATGCGTAAAATTGTCGCCAACATAGTGCCCGAAATATACAAAAAAGTAGTCGAAAACTGACTGAAAATAATTCGACTGCCGCCAGCAATCCTGGAGCAAACTTTTAAACGACATCTTTTGTTCGTTCTGTATGTACACAAAATTAAAAAGCGTCAATTTGCTTTATCCGTTCACTGTAAATCTAAATTTTCAATACCTTGCAATTGGTATTTGCAACATAAAATTTTTTTGCATTGCAATTTAATGCAGTTCTCGACAAGATGCCTACAACAATACATAAATTCATACAAACAGACATCAATGCATATGATTGCGTATCCATTAGAAGGCATTCTCTGTCAATTCAAAAGACTTAGAAAAAGAAGAAGACAAAACAATAATAAAAACAATGTGCTTCAAGATGAAATCCTCAAGACATCAATAAATCTTTTTTGAAATGCTCTAAATAATAAAAACAATAAAATGTAAAATAGTTTACCGCCCCCTCTACCCCTCCCTCTCTCTCTCTGTTCACAGTGTTTTCATCATGTCATCACATGCATATGCATAGCTTGGATAGATACCACACACACTTTGGTGTGGTCTTTACAATAACCAGGGGTGAGGATGTATTGGATGTATGGATATTGCTGGAATAGGTTGAAATTTTGAACTTGCGAGCACAATTGCTACTCAAGTGTTTTATTGATGCCATTAATTTATGATGGAAACCATCTGTAGTCTTTAGATGTTTTTTTCTGTTTTTGTTTTTTGTGATTTTAATTTGTTGACTTTTTATCTGCTTCTATATGGTATTTATTGATTTATTTAAACGAATAAAGTACGAATACAGACAATAAAATAATATTTATTTGATTTATTATTCTCATTTTCATATTTATTGAAAATCGAAGGAGACCCATTTTATAAAGTGATTTCATTTAAAATGCTCTTTAAAAAAAGACGGACATGCTTTTCAATGTTCTTTGAAACATTTTAATGAATGTGGCGTTAAGTGTGAACAAATCGTTACTCTTTTTAAGGTTACAATTCCCGAGATGTTTAGAAATTCTTGAACAGCTAATTAACGCCACTTTGTGAATAGAAAATAGTCTTATTAAATTGAGTTCAAAAGTTGAATTAACTAAGCCTTCATATGATTGAGGTCAATCACCAGAAAGGTTCCATTGTGATTTCTTGGAATTCACATTTAATTTTATTATTAATTTCCATCTTAATCGACTTTATGCTATAATGCTTAGTTCATTCCACGTTAAATTCAGAGAATTTATTATCTTCCAACTCTTTTTGCCACCTTGGGAAAGGCAGTCCAGCATAAAGCTTGCTTGACAATATTTTCGTTAACACATCGAAGTATATGACCAATCCACCGCTGTAATTGTGTTTACTTCTGGAATGTGTTACAGGTTCAATGTATGTGTTTTGTTTTGATGATTCATTCTTATCATTACAAAAACTAAATGTTATGCTCGATACGTATGATTCCCATTCTGAAGAAATGCTCATTAAGTCTACAATATCCTGTCAAGAGACGGTTTCCTAATCACATATTATGCCACTATAGTCTGATGCATGACTCAAATCTGTTTCTGTTTGTTTAGAGAAAATTTTCATGCCAATTCTATATACGCTAAGAGTTTTCCCTAGAGGACTGCTGAGAGAAGGTCGCTGAAATAAATATTTTTCATAATTTCTTCGAGATGTATGAGCTGGTGTCCGAAACACGGACCCTCGTCTAATAAGCGAACACACTACCTACTAGACTACGGAGACTTACGTACCACAGAAACCATGCTGAAGCGTATTGCTCTGTAATACAAAGTGACGCGCTCTGGGCGTCAGAAGCCATGTGATAACTGCGGAGGCAAGTTGATTTAAAAAGTAGCTGCGTCTTTGCTATTAGGTGACCATACATACATATGTACATACGTAATTGGTCATTACAACCCTTCAGTCAGGATTACGACTTAGTTTCTTACACCACTCATTTTGTGTATGTTAATTTTATACACGAGTGGTGGGACTTACAGTTTAAAGTCGTCTCCGAGCTACAGATGTTTAGGGAAACTTTTCATGGCAATTTTATTTACTCTCAGAGTTTTTGCCAGAGGACTGCTGAGAGAAATGCGTCGAAGAAATTCGTCTGATTTAAATTTTTGAACCGCGGCCTCACGTCTTATAAGCCAACACACTACCTATTAGACTGCGGCGACTACTGTTCATATACTGGGAGGATATTGACAGTATTGTGTACTGACAAAAATCAAGTGAAACACTGCAGTTCATATACTGGGAGGATATTGACAGTATTGTGTACTGACAAAAAGCAAGTGAAACAGTGCAGAATGTACAACCTTGTTGCAATCCACTAGTTACCCGAAACCTCCCCAGGGAACCCGTAGTCAACGCTATAACTTTTGTCTCGACTCTGTAGAACGTTCAAAATGTGTTCGTGGTTGATAGACATCAGAAACTACCTCAAAATCACATTTGTGCAGTTGATGACACAGGTTCACAGGTTATCCATTTGCATGTAAAAGTTGCAATATTAACTACCAGTCGAAACTCGGAGTGGGAACTCAATATTATGTAATTAGCTCAAAGCTCCGGGATAAAACTTACTGATATAAGTTCTCTAACTTATCAAATTATTCACACCATGTACGTTAGTGTTTGTGAAAACGCGCATATCCAAGGGTTTCATCTGATTGCTTAAATACCACAAGGAGAGGGTCTCTATATTTTGGTGATGGAGAAAAAATATTCATCACGGTTTTATAATTTTGAAAGTAAGATCCTTAAAGCCGGTACTTACCTAAACAGAAAGGATAATACCGACTAGCAAAAATAATTTCATATTCGAACTTATTTCTGTACAAGGACAAATGATAAATTCGCCATACTAGAACTTGCTACAGTAGACTAAACACCTGTTTACTTGAGAGACTTGCTTATAAAACTGAAATAAAGAAAATAAATTTTAAGAAAATGAGAAAGTAATACAAATTCACAGTTTAAAAAAAAAATTAAAATTTTAAAATTATAATTAATTGACAGAGAAAGTCTAAATCAATATGTGTTCTTCACTGGGTTTATGGTTCAAAGCTAGAAATTAAAGCATATCTCTGGATGGGTTGTAAATATGTACTTGTCATAATCACAACACATTTGAGTTCGAATTTGTTTTTTCGGATAACTGTGGAATACATGCATATGTAAAGACCTTGAGCTCAGCACATGGCATCATCCAATATCAATATATTCCAAGGTTGTAAGAAGCTTTTTTGAGAATAAACCAGCGATCCTAGAATTTCCATAGCATCGCAGTGTAGATATTATAGGATCCCATACGGAGAGTTAAAATTATGTATATATTAGTTATATATATACATACTTATAAACATATAATTGCTCATTATCAACCTTCAACCAGAATTACGATATAGTTTCTAACATGTATGTAAAATGGGTACGTAAATTGTATACATGAGTGGTGGGACTTACAGTTAAAAGTCGATGCCGAACGACAGATTTTTTGAGAAACGTTTTCACGGCAATTTTATTAACTCTCAAAGCTTTTGCCAGAAATTTACTGAGAGAAGTTGCCCAAGAAATATTATTGCGGGATGTCCGATCTGGGGTTTGAACTGTAACCTCACTTCTAATAAGCCAACATACTACCTACTAGACAACCTACAATCTCTAAACACATTACATTCCTTACATTTAGCAATATATCTTTTTAATTTCTAATCATATCTACTCTTTTGCTTATGACATCAGTATTTGCAAAATATTTAATATGACTGATGCACTCATACCTGTCCCATGAGCGATTTCCGAACGTTGTTGTGTGTTCAATGTAATCTTAATCTTCTTATTCGATTTCGGTTTTTTTTTGCCTCTGTTTCAGTTCTACTTTCAAGTTTCTTTTAACTAAGCAGGCGATTGGTCTGCTTTACCAGGTCCTATGATGACAGGCTGGCTCACAGTTGATGCCTTAACATAAAACTCACATGAACATAAGTTTAATAGTTGCCAGATCTGTTCAAAAATTGCTTATCTTCTGCTATATTTGCACCTGGTAGGCTTATAGTGCTTTCACACCAAAAGTTAAAACCTGATTTTAGCATTAAAACCATAATCAGCTGATTTTGCGTTCACACTGCAAATTTTCTTAAATCAGGTTTTAACTTTCATACATTCATGAAGGAACAGAAATGTTTTTGTTTAAGAAAAAACAAAAAAATATGAAAAATTAAGAAATAATATTAATATTATTAATATTATTGTTAAAATATTGTTATTTATTATTGTTGTAGCATTCATTATTTGAAATTTTACATTTTTATACAACCGGCTTTCTATATTTTTACATTTGTTTTGTTTTTATTTTGTTTTTATTTAATTTTTATCAGCTGTTTTTACCATTTCAGAGCTGGTAGCTCTGATTTAGTACATAAAACAAGGTTGTATTTCATAAAATCAACTTAAAACCAATTCAAAAAAGGTTTTAAGTTGATTTTAACACAATAATTTTGTATGGTAAAAGCAGGTTTTATTTTTGATTTTAACGTTAAAACCAACTTTTGCCTTAAAACCACTCGGTGTGAAAACACTATTAGGTTTTAAAATAAGCATTTTATTCCCTATACTACGGAATATACCTACCGCGGCACATTCGTCTGCTCGCCCGAATCTTATATATGAAAGGTCTCTCAATACGAAGAATTCAATGCCACGTTAGCTGAAACCAACATAGTTTTTTAATGACCTCGATATACCGTCCCTTGCACAACAGCTCACTCCGACGTTTCGTGACTGAGTAAAAATGGGGGCGTAATTGACTATTATTAACCAACTACATTGAGTATAGTAAAAGCGGATATAGTGGAAATAATAGGGGCCATTCTCGTAGCATTGGTTGTAAATAAACCTATGTTCTAAGATTACAACACTTCAGCTTTGTTTTTAGTAGTTTAATAGTTAAGCATCCATTTGTTAAAACAATGTCGAAATGGCTGGAGTCGGTGAAAACGTTTCAATTTTTCTTTCACCTTGCTGTGTTTAATAAGTGGTGCACCTTACTGCTATTCCAGGTTAAAATATTCATTTTCACCATTAAGATGACGGACAGACATCATTCTAGTGAACCGTAATATCATCCATTTTTCGTATTGACCCTGATTAAAAAGTTGTAATAAAGGAAACTTCGACTCACCTGACTGATTTATGCCCGGAGGTAATTTTTATTATAAATTATTGCCGTAAATCACGTAAATATCATAAACCTCCCAAGGAAATTAAATAAATATATACCAACAACAATAGCAACAACAACAACAACAATAAAATACAGAAAAACATGCCACATCAACTGCATCAATAAGACTGGAGTTTTCCATACCCGGCCATAAAACAAAAGTAGACAAAGTCGTTTAAAACGACTCAAAAGAGATGAGAGGGCAGAAGAAGCAAAAGCAAAAAAAAATAATAGAAATTAACAAATAAATTCGTCTCC
Organism: Sarcophaga rosellei; assembly: GCA_930367235.1. NCBI lineage: Eukaryota > Metazoa > Arthropoda > Insecta > Diptera > Sarcophagidae > Sarcophaga > Sarcophaga rosellei. The sequence goes on from OV884019.1 coordinate 71,021,947, forward strand.
AAAGTACCACAAGATATATGAGACCGAAAATTTGTTGTGAACCTGTTTATTGGCTGCCTAATGTACGACAATCATTACGAGAAGAGCCAGAGCAGTAGCAGCAGCAGCAGCTAAATAGTCACAGCAATGCCGTTGTAATGAAACATTTTGCATTTCCCCGGGGATTTACATGGAAAAACACACAATAAGCCTTCTGGTTCTTCATTTTGTTTGTCGTTCTGTAGATAGTGAATAAGTAAGTGACTCAGTGCCCGTCATTATTATGGTAGCAAGCAAAACCAAGTCACTTTACGTAAAAATCTTTAACATACGCCAAAAAACAAATGTGACCTCTACCCTACTCTCTGCATAAGTATGTATTAAATATTCGAATACACACACACTTACTTACTGGCAAAAAAGGCCGTCGTAGATTTGAATCACTTGTCTATCCGTTAATGGTTGAATCTCACCAATGAAATGTTTCAACAGTCTTTATGCAGACCGACATTTATTAGTAAAACAACGTAAAAGATTGTGCAAAGCAGAGCATTAAAAGAATGCAATCTTTTGTGGAACAATTCAAATGTAAAAGAATCTTACAGAAGTCTTGTTTAAATTAAATTCATACATTTCACAGGACATCGGGTGAGTTTTAATGAATGTTACGTTTAGAGGTCAGCGCCTCGACTGACTAAGTGATGCTGAAAACTATAATCGATCTTCTGTCTAGTGATTTTAAACATCGACTTGAAAAGATTTAAGAAATAACACTATAGCAGTACAATGGGTCAACTTGACCTCTGGGTACTATACTTGTCAAGTACACATCCTCTAAGCCTAACCTAACCTATACTAGAGCAGGTGCAGATTTACAACGTTATTACTCCTCCTCTTATCCCCTTCTCGGCTGGCAGAACATGGTGGTATCACAGGAAACTGTAAATCGGTTAAGCGGGCTTGACGTGTCAAAACCATCGAACTCTCTGTGTAATCCTCTATATTGGGAACGCCATTGAAAACCTGCCACGAAGGTAGCACGATATGTCGGCTCAGAAAGAGCAGCAAGTTCAGCACTGGGACTTTCGCAGGAGCTGCAAACACGTGGAAGTGGAAACTTTTCTTCACGCATTGGGCACTTGCCTGGTACTACGTCGGAAAGGAAAAATCATCTGGATTTCTAGTCCAAATAGCAAATCGAGAATGGACATTAGAAGTCTGAATGGCATCATTAGACTTTTAAGACGGTTCTAAAACTAGGCTATTTTTATATAATTTTTCTATTCTTATCAGAGAGACATTTTATAACGTGTTTCGGTGTATTCAGAGGCGCTCCTTTTATATCATATTCGTTAGTCACTCCATTGCCAAGACAAAGAAGGACGTCTCGACTTACTTTCTCGAATAACTTAAGACCGATCGTTCATTGCCATATTGTATCGCACATGTGTCGCATATTATATTTGTAAGGCACCTTTTTCTAGGTCGATATTTCAAAGACCCACAATCCAGATGACTGTGGAGGAAACAACAGCAATGGCTTACCATAAATGGTTCACAAAATCGGATTTATTTATTCGTTTAAAACACCTATTGAAGCCATTATGTGTAATATAACCTGGTTTCATCTAAAATGTCAAATGTCAGAACTCTAGACTACAAACGAAAGTGAATTTGATCGATGACATGAGATATATAGACTTTGAGAAGCGCTGTGGTATGTGGCTTATTCGCATGCACTATAGATATACATATATAATTGGTCATTACAACCCTTCTTTTAGGATTAAGACCTAGCTTCTCACACCAGTTATGTTGTGTGTGTGTTCATTTTTATCTATGAGTGACAGGACCTACAATTTAAAGATGACTCAGAACGACAAATTTTTAAAAAACTTTTTGCCAGGCAACCTGCGAGAGGAAGTCGCTGTAGAAATATTTTATCATATTTCGTTTTGCTGAAACGTGGCCTCACGTCTTAAAGCACTCTACCTATTAGACTACAGCGAGCTACGTAAAATGAAAGATTTTGGTTTAATTGAATGTGAAGTTCACAGAGTTAAAGAAACTCCTGATAAGGCAACACACTGCCTACTAGAGTAGGACGAGTTCAAGAAACAGTATAACGGAAGTTGCTGAGTGTATACTGTTACATTAGCTGTGCAGTACGAAGCGCCGTCTTGTTAAAACCACATGTAATTGGTAGTCATCAAATTCAGGCGTTATTCTCAAAGAAATATGGACCGATGACACTGCCTGACACACAAAATAGTTTTTAGAGATGCATTCAACTCTTTTGGACCTAATGTTGATTGAAATCATTCCAAGTTTGATAATTTTGGGTGTTCACGTATTCATTCTTCCAGCAGCTTTGGGCCACATCACTGAATGATGTGTTTTCGATGAGCATTAGTGTCAACCGCCAATTGCTCCAGATTTCACTCCGTGAACAATAATAGTCCTCTACGTTCGTCCATGGTAGTTTGTCAAAACAACTGAATAAATGGCAACTAATTTGACAAGTGTAGTTGTAACAAGAGAGCCGTTATAAACTGACAAAGTTCGAAAGTCGTTGGGTGCTTTGGTAGTCTAGCAGATAGTGTGCTAGACTATTAAAGTGAGGGTTGTGGACACGATTCCGACTAGAGACTTCGAGAGAACGTTCTAATTTACTCAGCTCGTGCTAATAGGAATATAAATTATAATTCTTTTCTAATAAATAAACATTCTCCAATGGTTGTGACAATTGTTTCCATGGATAAACGCGTCATAAGCGTCATTGGCATGAATGAATTGATTCTTTTAAATTCTGTTCCTCGTCTCTACTGTAGTAGTGTACATAATTCTTATTCACTATTAAATTACTCATGAGCTAAAAAAAATGAAGGAAAATATATGAAGTTAAACTTCATCTTCTACTATTTCTTTCCCTCTCAACCCGCAAAACTAAAATTCATTTATACATTTAAACACTCGCATAGTCGCCTGCTAACCATCTACAAACTGACATTTGTTTGACTCCGCAGCTACGAGTACAAAAGGTCGAACACGTCTCAACTGTTATTTGAGGCTTTTGAACGAGTACTTGTCTGTCCATACAGTCGTTGACTTCTCGTAATTCTTTTGAATCACCGAGACAGAGAGCGAAAGAGAAAGTTTAGAATGCAGCATTTCGTTACTTTTCATCATTTATACTGTTAATTCATTTCAGTTTTGCAAAAAACTCAAGAAAGAAAGGAAAGAAAATCTGCAAATGAATATGAATGATTCGGACACAGGCCTAAAGTCGTCTTTAGAGAAAGAAGTCCGCTTCCATGTATTTTATGAATTGGTTTCTTTGCCATCACAAGCCTAATATTTTGTTTCTCTTTCATTCATTCATATTTGTCGGTGGTTATTGTATAATTTTCAATTGAAGCTGACATTTGTACAGATACGAACATCAAAAGAAAAAAAATGAAACGAAACGAAACGCAAAATAAATCACATTTGCGCATTGCGAACAATCAGTTCATGCTCTGTTGTACGATGTATTCTTATGAGCCCTACTTTAGGCAAATCTATAGAGGGAGAAGAGTTAATATTTCGAAGTTTTTGATTTGAAAAATAATGTTGAGATCGCTCACAATTTTGTTTAATACTTCAACCATTCGAAGAGTGGTAAACAAATTTAAGAAGTTGTGTTGGACAGCACGGTCGGTCTTTTAAAAATATTGCTGCAGTAACGAGAACGTCACGAAGCAGTACTCAGCGAATTTTGACGACAGGCCTATACCTTCATACTACAAAACTTAGTTTTCTTGGGAGCTTAATCCAGCAGATTTGAGAAGGATAGGCAATTTGTGTAATAGGTAATGGACCAAGATGAAGACAGTTTATATTTTTAGAAAAAAAGTCATCGCCATCTGAATGGTTTAATGAATACAAAATTGTCGAATTTGGGACTTAGAAAATCCTCATGCCATCCATGAGAAACAAATACACCTACAACATGTAACTATCTGAAGAGGACTTTGGACAGGGCCTTACTTTTGTGAATATGACGGCGAAATGATATCAGGGTTCTTGTAACCTAACTACAAGAATATATCCAAGAGCAAGGGATTTTTCTTTGGGGTTTTGTGAAATTTCTGTTAAGAGAATAATCCACAAACAGTTCTTGAGCTAAAATCCGTGATTAAATGCGTCGTGAAGGAGCAAATTTCTTGAAATGAGTAATGGTGCCTCATCAAGATTGTGGCAGCCATCTTCTGAGTATTTTGCTAAGTACTTAATCGGAACACGTCTTCTTTATAATACAACAAAAAAATACATGCTTTTATTTTGAAATGAAAAAATGCTTTCTTGCTGAGACATTCATTATATAAAACAGATTGAAACCAATCTCTTATATGCGTGGTAGAATCTTTATAAAGACACCATCAGATATAGGTTATATACTAAACTCTCACCTTCAAATCCAGCACGACTCTCTGCGGAACTAGCATACGGCATTACTTCGTGGGCAATATTGTTACGAAAATGGAAAAATTGAGATACTATGGTTTTGCTTTTACACCGTTTAACATTAAAATTATAAACAAAACGTACAAAAACAAAACAATGAACTTGTTTACAAATTATCGCACTGCGTAATATAACAACAAACACCAGCATAAAAAAATGATAAACAAGTAAACAAAATACACAAACAAGACTACAAGAATAAATGTAAACATAATACACAGACAACAATAATGAATGTAAACAACGATGTTTACATTTATAGAGATTTCGAGAAGGCGAAGTCGCGAACATTAGCCTTCAAGAACATTCATCAGACTGTTTACCCTGCCATATAAAAAGCAAGGCAAAGCAGGCGAGTGAGTTAGTCAATTTCCTTTAGTCTTATGTGATAACGTGGTGCGTTTGAAGAGAGTAATCGTGGTTTGAAGATCTCCTTTATAAAGATCTGTCAAACAATTGGCAAGTATGTAATTGTTATTGTTTATGCAAAGAGTGTAAACAGAGGAATGACAAACAAAGCAATTGTTGTTGTTTACATCAAGTGAACAGTAGCAAAGAGAATTATGCGAATAATAAAGAATTTTAATTAAAATTAAACATAAATTTATTTTCATTTTATTTGCAATCTACGCGCTCATATTTTAAACGTTTTTTGAAGCTAAAAACAGTATTGACTCGTGACAGCTTTCCCATTAGCCAGCTTTTCTCAAACGGACTGTTCTACTGTAATAGATTTAAGGGATCCCTCTTGTAATAGACTTGCAAATACCCGGCTTTAGTATACATATATGAAACTTTTCGAGTATTTTGTAATCCTACTTACTCAATTGATCATTACAACACTTATAGGGTTACAAGCTAGTCTCTCACATCACTCATGTTGTATGTGTTGATTTTATCCATGAGCTAATGTTTCATGTCGAGTCTGAATTGTAGATTTTTGAGCAACTTTTCATGGCAAATTTTATTTAACACTCAAAACTTTTGCCCGAACACTGCTAAGGAGAAGTCAAATCCATTTTTGTGTCTGTGCGATTTTGAAGCCTCTCTTATTGTCTTTTTACAAATTCCTTCCCTTTCTGGATATGAATCGTATATGCTTTATCTTTGTCTCACCCAGAAATTTGGTTGGAGCAGACGTTTTGTTGTCACAAATTTCCCTTATGTTTTACTCTACAGTACATCGGAATTAAAATATGGTCTGAATGGATATATTCCAGAAGGAATGTGATTTCTTATTTGCCTATCCACTAGCAGCGTTATTGCAAGTCGTCTATGCTGCACAATTCAATTCCTTCTGTACTTTCGTAATAGAATTTTGATTTTTAATAAAATTGAAGCAGAATTCTTTATTTTATTTCATTTGCGAACCATTTTCTCTTGGTTTCGTTGCTTCTGTTGTAATACGAAACGAAATTAAATTCTTTTTATTGTTATTTTATCATCCGCATGAAATATGAGCCATTCATTCCAAATGAAAGACAATTTTTGTGGTTTTTCATTTGATGCTGCTATTGCTGATGCTGCTGCTGTTGTTATTTGTGTGGTTTGGGGGGTTGGTGTTGAAATGTCATACCGAACGTGTCAAATCTTATTAAATGTGAAAATAATTGCCATTCTTTTGATTTTAATATTCGAAAACAAGATGACCATCTCTGGCATAAAGATTAGGTTTTCTGGTTTTAATTCAAAGATTTTCAAATATATTCGTTTTAAATTTATTTTATTTTTATTTAATTTGACATTTTAACATGAGTAGAGGGTTGGTTGGATGTAAATCTATTATAAGAGACATTTTAAATTGAACTCAAAACCTTATTATGACATATAAATGGTTTCAGTTTGAAAGAATATTTTTATGTCACACTCGATGTAGCCAAGAGAGATATTTTTACAATTTTTATGTCATAATTACAGCAAAGCATGAACACTAGGCGAATTCATGTAATAGGTGGGATTGACTAAACAGCTGATACTATTCCAAGTGTCAAAATTTGTGTGTGTTTGTTGTGCGTGTGTGTTTTGTTGTTAACTTTTTTCTCTTTTCAATTTTTTTTCTTCCTATTTTGACAGCCGAAGGAGTGTTTTACAAAAACAAAATGCCTGTTGTTTTTGCATTGTTGTACTTGTTGTAGAGTTGCGGCTACCTTATATGAATTTGCCGTGCATGAACATTTCAAATTAAATTTAAAATTTTAAATGAAATTTCACCAGAATTAAGTTTTTACTTCCTCGTATTCAGCAGTACCAAGGACATGCATACGCTAAAGTGTTGGTGGTTACGGGATAGTTTGAAGAGGTTGTCTGCAACATCATTGAAAGAGGTCTTGAAATTATTGTTGGTGAATAACCCAACAGTCGCCGTAGTCTAGTAGGTAGTGTGTTCGCTTATTAGACGGAAACCCCGGGTTCTAGCCCCAGGCCAGACATCAAAACAAAATATGAAAAAAAATATTTCTTCGGCGACTACCTCTCAGCAGATTTCTGGCAAAAACTCTGAGAGTAAATAAATCTGCCATGAAAAAGTTTCTCAAAATCTGTCGTTCGGAGTCGACGTTAAACTCTAGGTGCCACTCAAGTATAAAATTAAGGCACACAACATGAGTGGTGTGAGAAGCTAGGACGTAATCCTGTCTGAAGGGTTGTAGTGGCCAATTATGTATGCTTAAGCGTAAATCGATTCATTACGTTCAGTGGAGATAACATAGTGAATTTTGTGACAGAATAGAATGACATAAGTACTGTCAGATTCGAAATAACCGATGGTTCAAATTTAAGCCGATAGATGGCCCATCCGGTATATGAGCAAGGGAGAATAAAAGGAAAAATGTCGATGCAGTCGATTCGGCAAAAAATAATCATCCTCTCGAATGAAGCTCGTTTTCAAATTGTCGTATTTGGGGCTCAGAAAACCCACACGCGGTTTTAGAAAAGCTAATGCACCTTTTACGAGTGACTATTTGGTGCGGCTTATGGAGCGGAGTTATTATTGGCCCATATTTCTTTAAACATGAGGACGGCGCAACCATTACGGTCAATGGAGACACCTATTGCACCATGATAACCAATTTTTTTGTACGATGTTTGGTTTCAATGTGAAGAGTGTTTACTTTTAACAGACTGGTGCAACTTAGCTCACATCTCATGCCACAATCGATTTATTGTGTCAAGCATTTGATGGCCATTTAATTAGCCGTAATGATGATGTCAATTGGATGCCAGGAAGCTGCGATTTGACACCGTTGGACTGTTTTCTGTGGGGCGCCGTTAAAGAAAAGTCTTATGCCGACAAACTAGAGACAATTGAGCACTTGAAGACCAACATTTGTGATGCCATTACCGAGATACGAACCCATATACTTGAAAAATTGCACGAAAATTTGTCCGATCGAATGAGATACTGTAAGGCCAGCCGAGGCAGCTATATGAATGAAATAATATTTCGTTTTATTGCATTTTTAAGTTTAAACTTTTTAATGATCCACCCTTTACTTTTATTAAACTCTTCAATTAGCTCTTCATCTTAATTGTGACGAGAAATTTGTAAATAAAATAAAAAAAGTTATCAACAATAAATATTTACAATTTATTTCTTTAACACAACAACAACAACAATAAAAAAGGTAAATAACAACAAAAGAGAAGTGCAAAGAAAACAAAACATACAACAACAAAAGAAAAACAATCAGAATCCTTTTTTTCCACTCTATTTAAACCAGACAACCAAGGCAATACCACCATAATATGAGGGATATAACGATAATAGTAATGAGAAAAACAAATAATTGTTTTAAAAACAACAATAATAACAACAATAAGGAAGAAAAAAGAATAGCTTAGAGAGACGCACACACGACGACTTTTAACACTAGCAACAATAGTGGTAAACGACAACAATAATAACAACAACAACCACTATTTAACTGTTCAATTTTCTAGCAAAACACCACAACAGAGTGATTTCTGATCTTTATCCTGTGAATCAACATACACTGTAACGAGAGAAGGCCAATGACTGTGGATGTTCGAAGACTGTTGGGAGAATTTTTTGCAAAGAAAATGTGAACAAAAAGGGGTTGATTTGTATTGTATTCTATTGTGTGAGTTTGTAGTGTTTGAGAGAGGAGAGTATGTTGCTTTCGATTTTTAACAAATTACTCCACAGGGAATGATGATGCCATTTAATATCTCCGTTACTTTCACATCGTGTACTTATTTATATGTTTTTTTTTTTTTTTTATAGCTATGCGAGCTAAAGGTTGGGAATCTTCAAAAGACATTGGTAGCCCGGTCTACACAATGTGCACGATTCGCCGCAAGACTTACTCTCGGCTTGCTAAACGCATACGTACTAAACCCAACCAAGTTCGTCACACTTCCATTAAGTCGCCCCCCCCGGGACCACAATCAAGTATTACATCGGGGGAGGTAAAGATTCAGCGAGTGCTGCTATCCATTTCTGCTGTTCTTGCTCTCTCTATTATCCTCTGTTGCACTAGAACTTCCTTCGCGAATAAACATACCGCGTTCCAGTTTTCGCGTGATGTTAGCATCAGGTTAACCACGTTATCGGGGGTCACCTGGGATCCGATCGTCCTCTCCAGGATATTTCGTCGAAATTCGTAGCGCGGGCAAGTAAAGAATACATGCTCCGCTGTTTCGCCCGTATTTAGGCATGATGAACACGCTTCATCCACGTCATGCCCATACTTGTAGAGGTATGTCCTATAGCAACCGTGACCCGTTAAGAACTGTGTAAGGTAAAAATTTACCTCGCCGTGCTTCCTTCTAGTCCATTCTTCTATATTTGGTATTAATCTGTAAGTCCATCTTCCCTTTGTGGAAGAAGTCCACTCGTGCTGCCACCTATTCATTGCATCGTCATTCGCCTGGTCAGGGTGCACTTGCCCCGTTCTCCTTCTTGTTAAGTGTTTCCTCCTTTCAACCTCTACTAACATTCGTAGCGGCATCATCCCTGCAATCACCAATGCTGCATCCGTAGATACTGTACGGAAGGCAGAAATCACTCGGAGGGCAGATCTCCTGTAGGCCCCATCAACTCCTATTCTGTATGTCTTCTTATCCATGGCCTCGGCCCATATAGGGGCTGCATATAGAGCAATCGATCTAACCACTCTCATCAGCAATTGCCTCTTCTCCTGTCTCGGACCTCCCAAGTTAGGCATTATCCGCGCGAGTGCGCCCGTTGTCGCCGCGCACTTCCTACTAATATACGTCAGGTGCTCCTTGAATGTGAGTCTGTTGTCAATCATAACTCCTAAGTACTTGATAGACTGCTTCGATGTTATCCTTTGTTCGCCAACCGTTATGGTGATGTATTCCATTTTCTTCCTACTGCTTACCAATACGACATCCGTTTTATGATCAGCAAGTTTCAGACCTATACTCGCGATCCAGCTTCTAACTCTGCTAACTGCTGCGTTGCACGTTCGTTCCAATTTATCAAGGTGTTTACCTTTCACCACGAGGGCTATATCGTCAGCAAATCCGAATATTTGTGCACCCGTAGGAAGCCTAAGCCTCAGTACGCCATCATACATCGCATTCCATAGCACTGGGCCCAGGACCGATCCCTGTGGTACCCCTGCTGTTACAGCGTATGACTTTCTGCCTTGATCTGTGTCATACAAAAGTACTCTATCCTTAAAGTAGTCCATTATGAGTTCCATCAAATATCCAGGTACGCCCCTCTCATCAAGTGCAGCCAAGGTGGCGTCCCAATCTGCCGAATTAAATGCGTTTTTAACGTCCAGGGTGATGATTGCGCAATACTCCTTATCGCCCTCAAACCAGCGGTCACCGCTGATGGCTTCCTTCGCTACGGTTATGACCGCCTCCATTGCATCCACAGTGGAGCGCCCTTTTCGGAAGCCGAATTGGCGATCCGACAGGCCATCTCTCTCCAAAATCGTTTCGAGTCTTCTACATATTATCTTCTCCAGCAGTTTACCTACGGTGTCAATCATACAAAGTGGGCGGTAACCTGATGCATCCTGCGCGCCGTTGCCCTTCGGGATGAGAACCAACCTCTGTCTCTTCCATATCCTTGGGAATTTCCTCTCCTGAATGCATGTATCAAATACCTTCCTAAACACCTCAACATTGTTCTCTATAGCCACCTTAAGTGCGACGTTTGGGATCCCATCAATCCCCGGCGCTTTCCTGAGTTTCATTCCTCTCCAGACTGCATCGAATTCCTGGCCGCTAACCCTAGGAATGTCATCGTGAGGCATGCTGTCTCGCACAGCATATGTGATCTCGGCCCTCTCCGGAAAGAGGCCTTCGACAATTGATCGCAGCTTCTCCGCACTTTCCGTGGCCGGTAGTCGAAAGCAGTTCAGCTTCCTCATTACCACCTTATATCCCGTGCCCCAGGGATTTTCATCCACATCGGCGCACATTTCTCTATAGCACCTTCTTTTGCTCCTGTCAATGGCCTTATTAAGGCTGGCTCTGAGCACCTTGTATCTTTCCCGAAGTACAATGAAGTCATTGCGACCCCTTGCCCTCTGGAATATCCTCCGCGCTCGATTACATTTCCTTCTTAAATCAGCTATCTCCGCGTTCCACCAGTACACGTGTTTCCTGCCCGGCAGGAGAGACTTCCTCGACATAGACGCGCTGCAGGCTTCCGTTATACAGCGCATAAGTTCCATCGCCATGTTGTTTGCGCTTCCGGCCAACCGAATGTCGCCCATCGCGAGAACAAAGGTTTCCTCATCAAAAGTAGAGTCCCTCCATAAAGGATTAGGAGGGGCGGCAATAATGGGGTTCACTGCAGGGCGTTCCTGTATTTCAAAAATGATCGCCCGATGGTCGCTATGAGTGTAGACATCGGACACAGTCCAATTCGATGTCGTTGCCAGTGTATCGCTGACGAATGTTAAATCAATCTTAGAACTCCGTCCACTTCTCGAGAATGTATCAATCTGCCCACAGTTGAGTAAGACAACCTCCAAGGTTGCAAATGCGTCAAGCAGGCTTTCACCCCTTTGGTTCGTGAACGCTGAACCCCATTCCACAGCCCATGCATTAAAGTCCCCGGCAATCACCAGGGGTCTTAGATTTCTAGCCTCGTTAACGATGTCATCCAATCTGAGTTTGTACTCCTCCACTGATAAGCTGGGGGGGAGATAACAGCTGAGGAAATGTACCCCATTAACGGTGCATTTCACAAAGCCCTCTCTCCTGTTGTCAATATTTCCCATTGGGAATTTACCGCATGTCCATATCGCCGCCTTGTTGCATTTACTGGTAGCCCAACGCTGATTGTCGGGTGCCCTGTAGTGTTCGCTCAATATCGTCAGGTCTATTTTCCGCTCCCGGACAGTCTGTTTAAGGAGCTCCTGCGCCGCTTCACAGTGATTCAGATTCAGCTGCAAAATTCTCATTTTCCTCCGTTCATCATCCTCTGTCGAGCTGCCAGGTACTGTGGACACTTAGGTCCCCCCGTGACATGATTCGCTTCCACATTTCGATCGCCTCTACAGAGAAGGCAGTGAGGGTCACTGCGACAAGTTTTGGCAAGGTGGTCTTGCTCTCCGCACTTGAAACAGTGTTTTGACCAATCACTTCTACTGCGGCAATTTCCGGCTATGTGCCCGAAGTCTAGGCACTTGAAGCATCTCCTTGGGACAACTTTCCTCATTAACCGGCAAACAGTCCACCCGACACGCAGTTTGCCCACTTCCTCGGCCCTGTAAGCCAACTTCGTTGGTATTGCAATTATTGCCGTCCGCGTACCCCCCGGGGCACTTCTTATCGTCCTGATAGCCGATGGGTGTAATTCTCCAATTTGTTCTCTCCAAGCGGTTATTATTTCATCTTCTGTGGTTACCTCGTCCAGGTATCGCAATTCAAATGTTGTCTCCTGAGTTATTGTCCTGACCTCAACATCATCGGTCAGTAAGGTCTTCAATTTGGATTGGTGAGTTTCTGTAGCCACCTCAGCCGACCTTTTAAATTCCAGCAGAATTTCTCCCTTCCGTGTCTTCTTAACAAGGTGAACATCTTCGCCAACTGACTTAAGCTCCGGGGCGCTTCTAACTTTCCTTAGGATGTCTGCAAATGAGAGCTTCTCCGTAGGTTTTATTATCATTGCATCCGGTCTTGGGGGCTTCCTACGCTTCCTAGTCTTGAGGACCCAATCATTGGGCTCTCTACTCATTTCTTCTTCGGTACCCGGTATTTCCGCATCCCGCTTCGTTACATCTTCAGTAGTATCTACTGGTCCCTTCTTCAGATCCTTGCCACCTATTTTTGAAGCTGGGTCAATTAGTCCCTCCGGTCTAATTGGTCTGGTCTTCTTCGGAGGTGTTCTTCTAGGTTTTTCCACTTCGTCTCTCAGTCTCTTAGATGCACCCGGCAACTGCCTCTGCTGAATCGTCTGGGTGCTTCTGTCATTGGTTCTGACCTTGTCTTCCTGTCTCGAAGCCTTGTCTTTAGCAGCCTGCTGGTAGAGCGACGATATTGAGGCCACCACATCGCGCATCGCCTGGTGTATGGACCTTCTTCCTCCGCCCATCATCTCCACAAGTTCCGCTATTTTGTCACCCAGCTTAATAAAGTCGTCCGTATCCTTTTCGGGGGGCTTGCTCCTCTGCAACTCCGGTGGTGACGAGCGGGATCTCTCGACATTTTGCGTCTGAGGTGGTGAGTGAAGCAGCCTCGAAGCCCTCTGGAAAGGATTACGCATAGGGCTGATCAATCTTGACTCCTTTGCACCCTCGGTGCCGGCTGGAGTAGTAACGCCTGATGAAGTAGTAAGTTTATTTTCCATTTCTATGTTATTGGGTCCCAACTTGAAGCCGTTATCTTGGGTTCGTTGTGTAGTTACCCTTATTGTGGTCCCATGGTTATCTTTGCAATGCAGGGAGGCCATGCGAGGGTTGACACAAGTCCTCATGAGAGCTTGTGTTCAGAGCCAGACCGGGAGCTAAACAGAAGAAATTCTTAACTGCCCCTACACCCCAACTCAACGGGACGAGTCCAAGATCGTTCTCCAAGGCTTGCCAGGTTTTAACGGGACGGAGACAGATGGTGTATTAGCCTGAAAGCCGTCTGTACCAGATTTCACTCCAGCACATATTGGTAACAGAATACCCCATCCGCCAGCCCATGTCATCAAATCCAAATAGTAGTCCAGTATACCATAATCAGAATCTTACTGGTATCAATTCTGATGCCTATACGACTAGGCTCCGATCATCCACATCCGATAGAAGCGTGCTTGCACGCATGATGGTCTGTACTTATTTATATGTTGGATGTAGGTATGTGTGTGTTTGTGTGTGTGTGTGATTACTAGAATTATTATTTTATTTGTAATGTGGTAGGCTTGAGGCAGGGGTTGATGATTTATTTATTTTGTCTTTCCTGTTAAATGCACTTGATCTCTTAGTAGTTAGATAAAACTCTGCAGTGGACTACAAAGTATTTCATTGAATAACTAACAGTAAGCGTTTGAATAAAATACGATCGTAATTTAGGGCAAAAACACTGTAAAGAAAATGTGAAATGTGATCCCTAGCCGTTGGTCAATTACTGTCATTAGTTGTTTACATTTTTGAATAAGATTCTTACAAGATTTTGAACTAGAAAAACGCTGTCAAAATAAATCAGAATCTATATCATTTACTGACGCGTGTTAAGTGCCAATTACTAAGAAAAAAAAACTTTTAAATTTTGTATAATTGTTCGAGAACCGACGCCGAGGTGACGTTCATAAGCGACATAATCACAGCTAGGCTGTCGGACTAAACAGCGAATTGTGCAGCTTTTGAAATGCCATGACCTCCATCTATAAATAACTAAACTGGTCACATACATACATAATTGGCCATTACAACCCTTCAGTCGGGATTACGGCCTAGCTCATGTTGTGTGCCTTAATTTAATACTTGGGTGGCGGGACCTACAGTTTAAAGTCGACTCCGAACGACAGATTTTGAGACACTTTTTCATGGCAGGTTTATTTACTCTCAGAGTTTTCGCTCTCAGAGTTTCTGCTGAGAGGAAGTCGCCGAAGAAATATTTTTTTCATATTTCATTTCGATGTCTGGCCTGGGGCTCGAACCCGGGCTTTACGTCTAATAAGCGAACACACTACCTACTAGACTGCGGCGACTACAGTGGTCAGACATTTTGATATCAGAACATTTAATATCACAGACATGTAAACCACAGGCTATTCTGTCCAACATTTTGAAGCCTCCTGATCTTTAGAACAGAGGATAGTGGAACCCTGTGGTAGCACAATAGGCCCTATGTGACCTAAGTGTGTCCGTCCGATGAACAGCCACCTCTACCTACCTACCTATCTTAGACCAGTAGTCCTTAGTGAGAATTCTAAAATCAAATATTCTACTCAGAAAGTTGTAAGTAACCATACAATCGACCTAAATGAGGCTTTGTCATTTCAGAATTGCAGCATAATAATAGTCCAGTATATAACTGTCTGACCTTTACTGCCGTTGCCTGAGTGCTAAGCCTTAATAGAAGATTAAAAGGCAAAAATTGAGTACCTTAGTCATAGTAGAATAGAGTGCTGTCTGATTAATGCAGCTGACTACCTGCGTATTGTGTCCATAAGTCTGTAAAAATCTCATTGATTGCATAGATTCTAGAAAACGTGAACAGAGTAATGCAAGATCGCCTTCACCACGTCCTGTTAGTGCCTTTAGGTTGATAACGAGTCAAATATTATCCACGGTCCTTTTAAAGATATAAAACGCTAAGTTGGCTCTCTTTAACCTCTCAATTGGGTTACTTCCATCAGTCTGAGATCTAGAATACCTCTTACATATTTGACCCTCTTCTATTGAAATAGTTGGTTATATATCGTTAAATTAATGGAAGTTATCTTCAATTATCTGGTGAAAAGCATTGATTCTGTTTGCGAAGATTGACGCCTAAGCCATAAGATGAATACCATTTTCTTCTTTTTTTCTGCATCTCAACACCTTTGTCTCAGCTTCCTACCCATCCATTGTCAACACTTATACTTACATACTGTAGCGTACTTCAAGGTCGCTTACTAACACTAGCTACTGTAACCACGACTTTTCCACCAGTTGTATTGGCAGTTAAATGCCCAGCTTGATATATTCTCACTACCAGGGACATCAATTGAAAAGGAAACTTATTTACTTTCAATTGTTGTTGTTCCTTCTTAACTCATCTAAAACAATTGAAACATTGCGCAGATGATTATTACTGGCGTTGTTTTTATAATTCAAATATTGTTGGTTTTGATGTTGTTGTTGCTGCTGTGAATGTTACAGACTGGATATGCAACAATCAGAGTCAAGCTGTTGTAATAGGAAACAACCCCTCTAATGGTGTTGAATAAATGTTGTTGGCCTTTTTCTGCCGCGGCCCTTTTTATTTCAACTATTCCAACTGTTTTAATGTTAATTTTATCGTTTCAAAAAAGGCATTCGATGCTTAGCGCATCCGTAAATTATTCTTGTGGTTTTTAAGTGATAATTGCCTAAGGGAGTGGGGGAGATAGAAAATTAAAAAGAAAGTAAATATTAAAGCTGTTAAGAGTCTAAATGAAATCAATTGGAAAGTAAGGAATATATAGAATGGCGCGGTCGTAGCTTTGCAATAACAATATGTAATTAAAAAAGTATCGTGATGGATTAAGTCTTTCTGTTAGATATCCCATCCAATTTCGTTTCTTCTGGAACGCTTAGTTTCTGGTATGACAGCTACATATGGAACTATATTCAGATTTCTTAGGAAAAATACCATAGAAGCTTGATTCAATAACGCATCCAAAAATTTTAGTTTTTTTAATGGCTTTCGTACATAAATTGTTTGAAACGTTTGATCCCCACTTAGGAGCGAGATTGTAACACAGAGTCATTAAGAAGCTTAAAGTGGTATCCTGGCAATAGTTAAACGTGTTTCTAGAAGTAGTCGAACACTTTCATAATTGTAAACATGGTATACTACGCGATAATTGAAAGTTTAAAAGCGAGTCATTTAGATCAGACTTGATTAAAACATGACAAAAATTGCCATTTCACTTGCATTCTCACTACACCAGAGAGACTAATATTGAATAAAATCACTTTTGTTAAATGAAGAGAATTATTTGGAATTTGAAAATTAATATTACGAACATATTTAGAAGCTTTTCCTTAAGAGACTGAGGTATAATACTATGAACACATTTATGGCTACAAGCGACCGACTGTTAACTTATTTAATTTACAGCCGAATTTACCACCCGCCAAAAATGTACTACATGTGTGCACCTACATACATACATACATACATAATTGGTCATTACAACCCTTCAGTCAGGATTACGAATTTGCTCTCACACCATTTACGTATATTATGTGTATTAATTTTATTCATGAATAGTGGGACCTGCAGTTTAAAGTCGATTTCGATAGATAGATTTTTAAGAAACTTTTTCATGACAATTATATTTACTCTCAGAGTTTTTCCTAGAAATCTGCTGAAGAGGAAGTCGCATAAGAAATTTTCAAGACAATTATATTTATTTTCAGCAGCCTAATGTACTACGGAAAATACATATTATAGATCAGATTTTTAGTTTGTCACTCCCGTGTTTAAAATAATTTGATAGCGGACAACTTGTAAAATTTTGATGGGTAGTGTTAAATTAGATAATAAGATAATAAAAGAAGTTATCTCCCTCTCATGGCTAAGAATTACAGTTACGGCATCAAATTCTATCAAGCTTTTTTGATATTACACCGTGTGGTATAAAGAAAAATTTATTAATGGCATAAAGTGTACATATATCCTGTAATTTTAATTACTAGTATTTGTTTGTATTCGTTCATCGACTCGTTCATCCGCCATTGACAGTGATCACCAGACCATTTGTGTCCTCAAAGAAATATGGATTGATGACGTCGCCGTCACAAAATCCACACAAAACAGCGACTTTTTTGGGATACATTAAATACTCTGGAATCTCTTGTGAATTGTTATCGTTCCAAACGCGACAATTTTGTTTGTTCACGTACCTATCCATCCGAAATTGCAAACACATTGTATTCATAAAGTTGCGATTCATATAACACATACATACATAGATAATTTGTCATTATAACTCTTCAGTTAGTATTACGATCTAGCTTCTAACACCACTTATGTTGTGTGTTTGATTTTGAGAAACATTTTCATGACAATTTTAATTACTCTCAGGGTTTTTTTCGGAATACTTCTGAGAGAAAGTCGCGAAGAAATATTTTTTTAATATTGTCGTTCTGTTGGAGATGTCTGACCTGTGGTTGGAACCTTGGCCTCATAAACCAACACAATATCTACTAGGCTACGGCAACTAGATAATCAGATAACAGCCTGGATATTAAGTACATTAGCATTATCCGAATTCCAATAATGCCTTCTAAATCGGCCGAGATATGTATGACTTACGGTGGTGTAATATACATTTACTGTCCCAACATTTACGCCCAAACAAAACGATTGACTGTCAATGAATCAAAAATTCGAATTCAATAAACCCAGTTTAAAGCTTCCAGTTGCCAGTGACTAATAGTTTTCACATGTATTTCCTTAATTTTAATGATGAACCTGCGATTTCAATTTACAGCCAGCCACTGCTACAAACGGACCATTTGAAATCGTTTGTTCGGACAATTTAAGATACAGGGGATGACGTTTCTTTTCGTTACTCTCTCTCAATACGATCTCTATTACTGATGAACAAATAAAGACTTGGACAGAGAAAAATGGTTCACTTGATAATGCTGTTGTCATGCATTTTAGCAATTATAATTATTTTGCTTTTATTGTTATTGTAATTCATATGGTGCAATTGAGCATGAAAAACAAAAACACACTGGACTTTTGCAACGTTTTTTTATGGTTTTCAATAAATTCAATTCAATGGCATGGAGTCAACCAACAACCCTCTTCTTCTGCAACCCAAATGTTCCAGGGAGTTCGTAATAAAAACAAAACATAAAAGCAGTATCTGTCTGAATGCTGACAATGAGTGAGTGGAGTGAGTGAATGTTTTGTTTGAAAGACTGAATGATTGTTGTGCACTTGAAATTGTCAGCAGGTGCTTAAGAAAAACATTATCCTGTAGCAAGAAAGAAACATTAAAAATAAGTTCGACAACAACAACAAAAGCAAATGAGGATAACTATAATACCCATAATGTGATTTTATTTGTCATACATTACGGGAATACATTAATTTGAGAATTTCGAAAAGCCGGGCCAAAAAAGCAAAAGGAAATGCAATTTTGTAATGGATGTTAAACAAGGATAGAAAGACACGAGAGATAGAGAGAGAAAGAGAGGGAGTGATGAAATCCTTAAATGTTTATGATTGTAATGAATTTTGCTTTCTGTCATTGGTATAGATTTTGCGGAAATATATGTTTAACGTTTTGGTTTTCACAAGTGATTTTAGTTTTGCTTCTTAATTTAATGCATAACAAATGGATTCTTTATTTCAATTGAGTAAAGGTAATATATTTTAATGTCCTATGTCCCCCCTCCCCTTTATTAAAATAGCAACCCCTTTTTTGTAGCATTAGAAAATGGCTTTTTCTCTAGGGAAATAAGCATTTACAGTCAAATACTTACATATACTGATGAATATGCTCATCGCTTACCTCTACTCCGTTCTCATCAGTACCAAACCATAAACATACATAAACGTATGGTTTATACCACACAGCAATAATTGTCACAACAATCGTAAATATTTTTACCTGTCATTCTTTCTTTCCCATCGTTTATAAATAAAATTATGGTTGCCATATTTTTGCTGTACAATTCGTAATACATACATTGTTTCATGCAAATCAATAGCAATAATCATGTTTGGAGCCAGACGTGCCTGAAACAATTCATTTATTTGCTTATATTCATGCCATTTATGCTAAAACTACCCGTTTATTTCATATTTTATAAAAAAACGTTTGAAGACAGCTTTTTCATTTTTAAATTTAAAATTCGAATGTCACGAATAGCATAGCCGCTAGGAAATGTCGACGTCTGATTTAAATTTTCGATTCACTACAAAACTTTTATAATACAATTATGGCCAACGAGACAGATAGTTTAACGTCGACGGTTTTCATGGGAATAACTACCTCTCTATATAGCATGGGCAACTGATCGAAAACTTTATAGAAATCGCTGAAGATCAGGCAAACGAATGACTGATTGTTTACGTGTAAGGCGCATATTGTTTATATAGTCTACTACTATACCAGTTTGTGCACGAAATCTATGTTATCAGATAGTCTTCTATTGATAAAATGGAAAGTGGTTTCGCCGATTATTTTCCCGAACTTATAATATCAAAGATACATTATGCTCTAGAAGGCTCATTTTAGAAAATGTCGATAAACAATGGAAGTGGTTGACTTCGATCGTAATGTACACTAAAAGTTGCTGAACACAAAAGCAACTGAATACATTGTAACCCTTCAGTCTGGATTACGATCTAGCCTCTCACACCACTTTTGTTGTGTGTTTTAAATGTATCTATAAATGGCGGGACCTACAGTTTTGATAGATTTAGATAGATTTTTGAGAAACTTTTACACGGCAATTTTATTTACTCTCGGATTTTTTACCAGAAATCTGCTGAGAAGAAGTTGCCGAAGAAATATTTTTTCATTTTTCTTTGTGTTGGAGATGTCTGACCTGGGGTTTGAACCGTAGCCTCACAGCTGATATGCCAACACACTACCTACTAGGCAAAAGGTGATACACGGCTGAATTGTAATGCAGTTGGCATTATTCTGGAGAGAATTGTGGCCGTTATTGTAAAGTGTGTTACTTTAAGCAACAACAATGCTAAAATCATTGACTATTTCTTGATTCCGAAACTGAAATGGAAACAAAACCAGGAGGAAATTGGGCCTCATGATTGGATGTCCTGCTTGGGAATGAGTGGAACGAGTAGATGATTCCTTTGGTTCAGTGTAGAGTCTATTAAGAACCTGAAGGATCTAAAATATATTACTATGATATTAGATACGATACCAAACATTTGCTTTACGATCATCACTTTGATTCCGTTTCAATAGTCCTGATCGACTGGAAACTTAGTACATATTGCCGTGGGCTCTCTATCTTGTAGAAATACGATTTGAGACTATGTTTCCGTTCGCCTACAGTTTTCCAAGTGCGGTAAAGCAGGCATTGTCCAGTTTATAGACGCATGAGCAAATATTTTATGGACAGTGGTGTTGTCGAGCCGGAACGCTCCGGAACGTTGTTCCGGTACTTCCTTTTTGGACAGGAACGCGTTCCGGAACTAAAGATGATTTCTGATAACGAGAATTGGCTGACGTTTTGAAAAAAAATTAAAATTAATATTTTTGACGAATTTTTATATGTATTTTTATAAACAAGGGTTTGAACCGAACCCGAACAAAAACCTGAACGACCCGGATTGTTTTTCCGAACCGTGAACCGGAGTCCGGAACGTTTTTTCTGCTGAAACGGAACGCGTTCCGGTAAAAAAAAAATTAGCACAACACCACTGTTTATGGATTACAGTTTACCAGGAATTACTGATCGGAGAAGAGTGTATTGTTTATTAATAACAACATAGCGATCGATTTCCTGACCTTAGTAATCTTTATATTTTGCGAAGAGGAAACTATCGGAAACAACGAAGCCTACCATGAATTTAATTTCCTCTGAGGCAAAGGGACTCGTCTGTTTAGTCCTCTGTTTAATCTATCGATTGCCTTATTCAATATTTCACTCCAGCCTTTTCGCTTATTGGCAACTTTTTTATCACATTTGTTTAGGTATCGGTATCAATCATGGTGCCGGAAATGCCAACAAACCACCAGGCAGGAGTTCATTCAGCTGCTTACAAAGCGAGATGCTTGTTACCAGACAGACTTTAAGCTTACTGTGGCCTCTCCTTCATCGCTTATAAACACATATTTATTTACCATTGAATACCACCTTCATACTGTTGATTTTTAAGTAACAATATGGACAAGTTTTTACGTCTTCAAAACTTGATGATTTAAGTGTAGACGCGACGGCTTAATATCTTATATCGAATACCTTTAGACAAGCCAACTGTTTGGATAGACTTAATGTTGTTTTCTTAAAAAACGACCGCATTTGGTTATGTAGGCAGCTCTTATGTACGAGTAAATGCAAAGACGCACACGGTTGCAGTTACCATACCAAAATTTCAACCGTAATTTAGTGTCTATTGGCTAAGCCCTGATTCGAAGCCTGAAGAAAAAGTTCGTCGGAAAAAGATTTAACAAAGAAATCTTTATTTTCTTTTTTTTTCAAGGCGACAAAAATTGCAGAAGTGTTGGCCAAAGTGAAGCTGTCTTCGGTGACGGTAATATAATGATATTTATCGTTGGCTCAAAAGTTAACTGTGGAAAAATATACAGATTACCTACCCAGACCAGTTTATTTCAGGCGGAGATTTTTAGTATTGAACAATCTGCTCGCATAGTTGAAACCAAAGACCTACCTCCTACGAACTTGATCATACATACATATGTGCATACCATCAAACAGCAATCAAAGTGCTGTGATCATAACTTGTTCATCCAAGAGCGTCTGGAGTTTCACGGACCCTATACATCGGCACAACATCCGCTTCTACTGGGTTCCGGGCCCTCTACAAGAATAATTTTCCAAATTGGAAAAAGCAGCATGGAATTCAACAAACCGTGAGTGGTCCAACACACCTGCGGTGTGAATGGTAAACTGTTTCTAGCCAAAGAAATCGGTACTATATCAGCACTGTTGGCTAGAAGTTATTTGTTTGAAATTTTTTGTTTGTTTTTGAAAATTTTTATTTAAATGAAAGACATTTCTTTTTCCATTCTGTAATTTAGTCCAATGAAAATGGAATAAAAAATTGAAATTTCATTTACATTATTATTCCTATAAGGCAACATAAATACTATCCATGATATGCTCTTAATCTAAATAACATTTTCAATATTAACGTTTTGTCTTATTCCACAGACATGTTTATCTAAAACGTTTCCATTTTTCAATATTCAAATACAATTTAGCATTTTCCATATTCATTTATTTATTGTTTTTTTTTTTTTTGTTTTTTTTCAATTTCTTAAATACGAATATTTATCATGTCTTTCCCCTTATAGAGACATAATGAAAAAAAAGAAGGAAAATTACTATTGTGGGAATTACCTTTTCTTATCTATTGGATACTCCTTACCTTTGGAGTCAAAATTTACGTGGTGATGGTGGTGTTGCTTTTATTTTATTGGCGTGACATGAGACATATTCATTTCATATGAATATATAACGAGACATTTTTGCAAACATATATTAACGGTAAATACTGAAATATCAACCCTTTTCGAATTTTTGTTTGAAAATAAAAAAGAGAGAGAGTTTTAAGGAAAGTGTTTCAGTTAGAAAATTTTTATTTAAGAAAAGTACAGAACAAAAGGACACTTAAGGGAATCGGTGGATTATTACTTAATAAATCAATATTCGATCGCTTACCTGTAATATTAGTATGTATGTGAATTGATATGAAATTAGAAAAACATTTTCCCACAGAAATTAAAATAAATTTACCAGCCAAACTAACCATTAGTTGCGCGGAATCTACGATGCAACTTTTTCTTTACAACTTCATTACAAAACCAAACAGAAAACTTAATAAAAGAGTTAAACATTTAAGTAAATGATCAAATGATCGATTATATCCTGTCTAGAGTATGATATTTAATTGACAAAAACATTTTACCGACAACTATAAATACAAAAGAAAAAATCCCCATTTAAATTACGGGCACTCAAATCAATCTTACGAGGAATTGATCAATAATAATACAACAGAAATATGAAATATTTTAAGAAATCAGCAACATCCGGTTATGGGGGAGTCAATGATGTCAATGATGACAACACAAATTGCGTCCACAAATTTTATGACGAAAGAAATGAATGAAGCATTCGTGCACCGTGTTTTTAAGTTGCCAAACGTATAATTGCTTCTTTGCCTGCCATTAAAAAGGGCAATGAACGAACGTTGAGTGATCAATAAATGATTGAAGAAAAACAAAGAGAATCGAAATCATATGGAAATTGATTGATTGTTTATGGCGGGGAAGGAATGCCAATAAAAGTATACAATATATTTATATAGCATAAACGGACTGATCGTACAAAGTAAATTCAACGTAAAATCATTGTTTTAGTTTGTAATTGTTGGCTGGCCTTATATAGTGTGGACCAGAGATCAGCAATGAGTATTCAAAAAGATGAGTAGATTCGAATCATACTCATAATTTCTGATACTTATACGCAATCATACTTATTTTAATATCATGGAACCTCTACTCATATTCAAAGCTTGAAGTACTCATCGTACTCATACTTAACAATACACATAATGTTGTTGATTTCGACTCTCCTTTACTCAATATTTACAAGAATCACAAAATAAGTGTGATTCGCATACGAACAATACAATACTCACTAGAAGGTTGTGTGTTTGCTCGGCTTGCTGTCTTTGTCTTTTTCTTTCTGCTTATTTTGAAAATGCAACAACAACTAAGACTGCAAATTTTGATGAATGATTAGAATCACTCGAATCATTTATGAGTATTATGAGTATATTTCTAAATTTATGAATCTGCATGAGTAGGCGTATGAATCAAACATATTTCGAATGTTATGAGTTTGATGTCAATGTTGTACTCATACTCATAGCTACATATACCTGTAAATCAATGTTTTAGGGAGTACGGATGAATCAGAGTATTTGAATTTCAAAATTACATGAGTACTTATGAGTAGCAAAAAAGTATTCATTGCTGATCTCTGGTGTGGACAGAATTATCACTTCTAATATGCACAGTTATATACAACTTCATTATGTCTTCGCTTTAGAGAATTTCAATTTTCTCCATCGAAAAGTTAGTGACACATTCAGACTGTAGGAGAGATGAATAGGAACTTTACAACCGGGTTCCCGGAGATTTTAGAGATTCCCTATCGATGTGCGTGGTTTTGCATTATCCTGATGGAGCACATTAGATTAGAAAGCGAATTAAAAGCACTCTAAAGTAGATTTCTTGCCATGCCTGTGAAAAGCGTAGTAAAATACAGATTCGTTGCTGTTTTCAAACAAGATCATATTTTTTGTTTGTTTTTGATGTAGTTTAGGTTTGGTTATGTTGGAGTGGTAGCTTTAATACCAAAAAGGCTCACTTGATCACACATAGTGGCCCGTTGTGATACCACCTGTAGACGCAGTCCCCTTAGATTTTGATGTAAGTGAGCCTTTTGCTATCAATACGAATTTTGTTCAATAATTTTCTCCTACATGTTAACACAGTATTAGGCAATTATAAGCGCCATCTGGAGCATTGAATAGTTTTGACTGTGAGCTTATCTGAAGCACAAACATTACATATACTTTTAATTTTCAGTCCTAAAGTTTATAGTCGTGTAATGTGGTGACACAGGGGAGAAATAATATATTTTGCTGTCGCATAGTCTACAACCCAGGAGCTCTGGGTTACATAGCAATCACTCACAGAATCAAGAAGACTATACTAAAAACAAAGCCGGGTATGTTTTCCCAAACGACTTGAAAAAAGAAGTATTTAATGACGAATAGAAGAAATACATACATAATTGGTCTTTACAACCCTTCAGTTACAACGCTTATGTTGTGTGTGTTAATTTTCTACATGTGTGGCGGCACCTAAAGTTTAAATTCGACTCTCAACTGCAGATTTTTAAGAAGCTTTTCATGGCAGTATTATTTACTATCAGAGTTTTTTGCCCAAATACTGCTGAAAGGCAGTTGCCGTAGAAATATTTTTTCATATTTCGTTTTGTTAGGGACGTCTGACACGTCTAATACTACTACGACGACTGCAATAGAAGACGTATAAAATTATATAGTAGTCATAAGCGGGGTAAAACTTATTCTCTCTCTATCTCTCTCGTGGAAATACTAATATGTATCCGCCTAGTAAGAATCCATGTCGAGGCTTTGAGCAATCAGTGTAGCTAATATCAAGACCGATGATGGACACAACTGAGTTGTTCAAAAATATAGCCAGATGGGCGATCGAGTACAAAGTCCAAATATAGTGACCTATTTGCCTAAACTTAACTGGACGGACAAATTGCAAATTCTATTGACTCTGTGGTAATTAATTGTAATTGAATATATAATATGGATAATCAGGAACTATTCAACATTCATTTCACATTGAATCAGAACGGCAGAATTAGGGCAGAAGATTTTAGGGTTGGAAGGCACTATTGCCGTCGAAGATAACTAACTTAGTATTACCCATCACTCCAGTATGGGAAGGAATAGAACCAAGGAGAGCATGATATCAATATTTACAAGGAGCTTAGGTTGCTTTGTGTGCCTCGGTTTTAACTTATTCTGCGTCAATTTATTCTGATATTCGATGTATATTTATTGTTCAAATAACAAAGATTAAATTTAATTACGGCAAATAATGTTACGTTAAAATAATGCATGCATATTAAGGCGGTTTGATCCAGAACACTATATTTTTTTTATACACAACGGGTTTTACCAAACCCTTACTATGATTAGGAGAAATTTAAAAGAAAATACTTTAACTCAGATTATATCAAACCCATTTTTAAATTTGGAAATGTCTTTAGAGGGTATGAGTCCAATAAGTTTTACTTGGCTCTTCACTGAACTCTGGTTTACGTTTGTAAAGTTCCTATCCGATCTACCACAAAATTCTGACTGCTGTAAACAAAGTTTGTTAGGAACTTTGTATTGGTAATTTTTCCCATTTCCAAAAGGATCCTGCAATACTTTTCAGATTTATATCATGTTCTTTCTGCACTTCCAATACTATTTCCAGGACGAGCGTAGGTTTTTAGTCTACGTATCTAACCAACCTCAACTATGCGGTGGTTTATACGACTCATGGAAGAAGATTTGAAGATTTATTTTTAAATGCCCTTAATTCAGATTTACAAAAACTTTTAAACAAATTTTAGAGGGAGAATGGAGGACAAAATGAATATTTGCTTACACGATATGTCGTCACTCAGAGTAATATCACAGACGAACTTTCGCTCTAATACCAAAGATTTATTTACCCCATAACAGCTTCTGCTTTACTTGTGAATGATTTTTTACTTTCTCTTCTACCTTCGTATTGATTTGTGTTCGGTTCCACTCTCCCTTCGTCCAAGACTATATATGAACTCCAACATTTAAATCTGGATTTACATTCGTATGAACCATTGAAGTCACTGTAGTCTAGTAGGTAGTGTGTTGGCTTATTTCACGTAAGGCCACGGTTCAAACAGCAGGTCAGACATCTGCAACAAAAAAAAAATCGAAATAAGAAAATTTATTTCGTCGGCAACTTCCTCTCGGAAGATTTCGGAGGGTTAATAAAATTTCCATGAATGATTTCTCAAAAAATCTGTCGTTCGAAGTCGATATTAAACAGTATTAGATCAAGCCATTCATGGATAAAATTAACATACACATCATGATTGGTTTGACAAGCTGGGTGGCAATCAAGACTAAAGGGGTGTAATGACCTATTATATTTGTATGTATGTATGATCCATTCACAGTATTCAGACTCAGTGCATTAGGTTCTCTGGCTTGCTGTTTTTATTTCTGTCACATTTTCAACTGTCTGTAGTCTTTGGACCACAACTAGAATATCGTTTTCGCTGTGATAATCAAACCAACGGAGACATTTAAAGGAAGTATGGCTATCATTTCCATCCATGTGTGACTAACATGTAGGAAATATACCAATATGAGATGGTATGTACATACATATCAGAGATCAGCAATAAGTATTCAAAAAGATGAGTAGATTCGAATCATACTCATAATTTCTGATACTTATACGCATTCATACTTATTTTAATATCATGGAACCTCTACTCATATTTAAAGTTTGAGTTACTCATCGTACTCATACTTAACAATACGCATGCTGTTGTTGATTTCGACTCTCCATTACTCAGCATTTACAAGAATCACAAAATAAGTGTGATTCCCGTACGAACACTACAATCCTCACTAGAAAGTTGTGTGTTTTCTGTGCTTGCTGTCTTTGTTTTTCTCCTTCTTCTTTTTTTTTTTGTAAATGCAACAACAACTAAGACCGTAGATTTCGATGTAGATGTAGATTTAGAATGTTATTAGTTTGATGTCAACGTTGTACCCATACTCTTTGCGACCTGTACTTATAAATCAATGTTGTAGTGAGTACGAATGAATCAGAGTACATAGTTGAATTTCAATACTGTTGACTCACTCATACTCCTAATTTCATGCGTACTTATAAGTAGCGAAAAAACGATTCATTGCTGATTTTGTTAGTTGGAAGGCTCTTTGGTATTTGGTATATTTAAATCCTTTTTACTGATCCGGTTAATGCGAAGACAAATTAATTCAAATTACTTTATTTTTCCAAATCGCTCTTAATTCAGATGTATGCATATACTATTTTGATGCTTAAAATTCCATGTTGTGCTAAAAAATTCATTTGTATGGAACAACCAAACAAAATTGAATGTTTTCGTTTAAAGCAAGTGAAATCATCATTAAAACCATCGTTTGATGTCAGGTATTCTTTCTCATAAAACTTTTGTTTAGAAGTGTTACAAATATTAACATCGAAATAATTTTGTAAACTTGGGTATGACAACAGTCTAGTAAATCGCTTTAAACTGGTACTAATGGACGTGGAAAATGTTTTGTTATAAAATAAAATTATTTCTCACAAATTAAAACAAAAGAAATTTAATACAATTAACACTAAAAGTTTCACTTTTGATCGAAATTTATGTGACTTAAACAGTCTTTTACATTAAAGATCTTCTATTGATCCCTCTTAAAGACAATAACAGAAAAAGGGGTAACGTAACTAATTTTTTTGAATTAAAATTAGGAAAATACATGTTTTTCTTCTTCTTTTTTTGAAGAGTCATCTTAAGGTTTCCCTAACATCTCGACGAAAAACTACAAAAATAAAAACAAAAATTTTAACTCTTAATGATGGGGGTAATAAATTCGCATTTAAAAACATTTTATGTGTGGCATTCAACAAAAAGAAGAAATTTAATTTCCCAATAAAATAAAAGAAAAGAAAAAAAAAGAAAAAGTCATGAAAAATATTAAATGATATTAAAACACGCATATTAAACTGATAATAATACAAGTCATCAACACTTTTAACATCTTAATTGTCATCATCTTCACATGTACATACATACTTATGTATGTAGTATGTATGTATATGATGAAAAAATTAACCCTCATCATTTAAAAGTTATAATTTTTAATTTGACTGTCTGTTTTTTTGTTTATGCTACACGGTTTGTGGTTTGTAACCTGGCTAATGTAACACGGTTTATTGTAAAATAAGGGAAACCCGCATGTAAAGCATACGGTAATATACGAATTATTATGAAATAAAAAGAAAAACAAAGAACAATAATGGAAAGGGTTTTGTTTTTATTAATCTAAGCTCTTTTACTAAATAGCAAAGGGAAGAAAGAAAGGTTGGAAAATTTACAGGAGTTAATTTTTTTTGTGTCTAAGATTTGTAGTCATTGAAAAATTAAACGATGAACATTATTTAATAAAGAAGATCGGCTAACAATTTGGTGGTAAGTTGGCTTGTAAGTCGCCGTAGACTAGTAGGTAGGGATTCGGCGTGAGGCCACGGTTCAAACCCCAAGTCAGACGTCCTCTCAGCAGATATGTGGCAAAAACTCTGAGAGTATGTACAATTGGCATGAAGAGTTGCTCAAAAAATCTGTCGTTCAGTGTCGACTTAAGACTGTAGGTTCCACCAGTCATGTATAAAATTAACACACACAACATAAGTGGTGTGAGAAGCTAGGTTGTAATCCTGACTGAAGGGTTGTAATGACCAATTATGTTATATCTGTGTACTTTTTACAACTTTTATTTCATATAGTATGAAATCTTAGAAAACTTACCCAATGCTTTATAAATCAGTACCAGCCATGGGGATAAACAAAACAGTTACACTTATTGCACACCAGCAGACGGTCGCAATGAATTTACCACATCCATATCGTGTTGTTCAGTGTTGTTCAGTCAAACCAATGCATACCTTTTTATCTTTTAAATATCCTATACAAGATGGAAGAAAACCCTCATTGAAATTGAGCTCAATATATTTAACATAAGATATGTCCTTTCGAAAGAGATATATATACATAGAGGACGAAGTTCAGCAATCTGTTTAGAAGCTAACGAAAATGATTGATAATAATGTAAGGTTACAGACTTTTAATATGTTCTGGTGAAATAATGGAAATTGTTCCTGTAAACCGCATGCGTAGTACTCCTCCTCTTTGTAAAGCACCCTTAATTCATTAATTGACAAAGAGTCTACACTCCAGATCGTTTAAGATTGAGATTACCAACATTGTAAAAATCTGAAGAAATATCAATAATATGGAAATATACACCATTTGTTGATATGCTATAGAATCGAATTACTTTTATTTGTTTGTAGGACTTGTTAAGATTTCAAAGATATTATCTTTTGAAATATACATAACATAACATATGTAATTCGCCATTACAACCTTTCAATCAGGATTACGATTATTATGTTGTATACGTTAATTTTATACATGAATGTACTGTTCTTATGACGTAGGTCTGAACACATACCGGAATAAAATGGACATTGGGAAGATTTAAAAGATATTGGGCAGAGAGCGTCTTAATAATACTGACGAAAAACGACCACCAAACTCAATGCACGAACTGGAGAAGAATGCAGCTAATGAACTTTATCCAATATATCGTATTAATGTCGAGAGCATTTAAGCAAAAATCAAATGAATAATTGCCGATCACATAGACACTAGCAGAATGCTAAATTACTACCTTTTGAACCATGAACAACTATTAAATGGTTCGCTCAGTAAAACGTTGTTATCACCAACACCCTCAAATATTTTACAGAAAGGAAGATCTCCTTACTCTTTGCCTAACTTATATCCTACAAAAAATGGAATACAACTCTCGTGTAATGGCTGTTGCCACGTAAACTATTTTGAAAATTCGTGTTCGCGGAAATCAGGAGAGATCGATGAAATTCACTAATGACATTGAGGCATTCAATTATATTTAAATATTAGGGTGCTATCGCAATGTAGTTTGTGTTGTATTGTTTTGTCGGAACTAAACGGGAAGGGTTTGACGGACTAGTTGCCAAAACTCGCATATTTTTATGCAGTACTCGTTGATCTGGCACTATATTCGTTCGTGTTCTGTTGACCAATTAATCTCATAATGCGTTACAGAGAAAATTAGCCGCATTGTCCATATGTGGAAAGGTTGTCTTGCTCAAGTTTCTACTGTCACTTACAACATAAACAGATTTGAATCAAATTCAAATTTTTTCTCTCTACCACAACGTATTTTCCAAGTTTCAACAAAAGAATTGGATTAGTATACGTAGTATACGTAAATAATTGCTAGTTACAACCCTTTAGTCAGGATTACGACACAGCTTCTCACACCACCCATGTTGTTGAAACTTTTGTTGGCAATTTGATTTACTCAAAAATATTTGTTCATATTTCGTTTAGTTGGAGATGTTTGGCCAGGAGCAAGGCAAATTCAATACGGTAAGCGCAACTCTACAACAAGTACAACAATGCAAAAACAACACGCATTTTGTTTTTGTTAAACCTCCATTTGGATGTCAAAATAGGAAGAAAAAAATGGAAAAGAAAAAAAAATGAACAACAACACGCACACGCACAACAAACACACACAAAACCAACAAAATTTTGACATTAACAAAGTGCTCAGCTGTTTAGATGATCCCACCGGTTACATGAATTCGCCATGGCCAGGAGCTTGACCCGAGGCCTCACTTCTGATAAGCCAACACATTGCTTTCTACACTACGGCGGCTACACGTAGTATATTGATCGTTAAAAATCGCTTTAAAAGATTAGCCCTGCTGCAGCTATATGTATATTACCAAAATAAAAAGAAAATTTATTGTATCTTTTATAATTTTTTGTTTTGTTTGTTTATAGTTTATTTGTCAACATAAAAATTTCACTTAAGTTTACTTAAATTTTTAATAACATTAAATATTACACAGTTTGTTTATTTGTTTATTAATTTTTTTCTTTTTTTAATTTTATTTATTTATGAAATAAAATTTATTTATTACACCTAAAAAATCTCTTTGGAATGATTGTTGTTTTTGTTTATTAACGCAATAATATTTCGTTTTTAATAATAATAATTATTTATTAATAATAATAATATCAAAAAAAATAAAGTTAAACTTAAAATATTAAATAATTTTTTAAATAAAAAAATATTTTACATTTCAATTTCAATAGGCTCAACTAACTACAATTAAAAATATTTAATTGTTAATTATAATTATTATTGTTTATTAATGTATAGTTTTTAATAAATTTTAAATACTTAAAACTGCGCTTTTGTTTTTCATTTTTTTTTTTTTTTTATAATTTAAAGCAATGCTATGGAATACAAATATATTTTACAATATTTTCTTTTTTTAATAATAATTAACTACTATTCAATATTATTTAAAATTTTATTTCAATATATAATACATTTACAAAGTTTAAATTACTTATAATGGAATTTACATTTATTTTTTATTTTTTTAATTTTTAATTTTTATCTTAAATTCTTTCTTTGGTTTAATTTACAAATCATTTCAAACAATTTACACTGGAATTTTATTTTTCTGAATTTTGATTAAATATTTGAAATTTGAGAGGAAAGATTTTAATACAGGTATAATGCACACATCAGAGATCAGCTATGAGTATTCAAAAAGATGCGTAGATTCGAATCATACTCATAATTTCTGATAATTATACACATTCATACTTATCTCAATATCATATTCAAACTACTCATATTCAAAGTTTGAAGTACTCATCGTACTCATACTTAACAATACGCATGATGTTGTTGATTTCGACTTCCCTTTATTCAACATTTACAAGAATAACAAAATAAATATGATTCGCAAACGAACACTACAATACTCACTAGAAGGTTGTGTGTTTGCTCGGCTTGCTGCCCTGTCTTTCTTCTTTTTTTGTAAATGCAACAACAACTAAGACTATAAATTTTAATGAATGATTCAAATCACTCGAATCATTTATGAGTATTATAAGTATTTTTCTAAAGTTATCAATCTAAATGAGTAGGCGTATGAATCAAAAATATTTCGAATGTTATGAGTTTGATGTCAACGTTGTAGTCATACTCATTGCAACCTGTACTTATAAATCAATGTTGTAGTGACTACGAATGTATCAGAGTCGTTGAATTTCAATACTGTTGACTCACTTACGAGTAGTGAAAAAACGATTCATTGCTGATACACATTTGCTGATTTAAGTTTTGAGTTCAACAAGCCTTTATTAAGAGTTTTTATTCAAAAACAAGATTAGCTGAGACACACGTTTTCATCCCTATTATCCTAGTCACTAGGATTGAAAATAATGCTTCTGAGCAAATAAATTTTTTCAGTAACAGCACTCATAATTTTTTAAATGAAAAATTAAAACCTACTTTACAGTAGCCAACTTTAAAGCTATTTTAGCCATACGAAAGGTTTAATAGTGTGTTTGCCGTTAAATGTTTTGTTTTATGTAAAAGTTTGAGAAGAAGTTTTCTTAATAAGGATTTGAAAATCTCTTGTAGAGTTATTGACTGCGGTAATAAAATTCGAAGTAGTTTTTCTTCATAAAAGTTTGAGTAACCCTGTTATAAATCCTTATTCTTTTAAATTCGCCTCCAAATATTTAAACATCGTTTAAAACAATATGTGTAATAAACTGTTTGAAATTTATTTTTCTTTTTTGGCATCGTGGGAGTTTTTCTTTATTTTTTAAGGAATTGTGTTAAGAAAATTTAAAAAAAAAATGCTTTTATTCAGAAATAAAAAGAGTTCTGTTTGAAAACAAGTAAAAAGAGACAAATCTGTTGATATTTTTAATTCAAAATATTTATTTTCCACGCTCAACGGAGCTCAGTAGTTCTCTTTTAGTGTAATTTGAGATATTTTCGGAGTAGCATCCCTTAGTTATTAGTTTTTGAATGTCGTTCGGAGCCGACGTTAAACTGAAGGTCCTGCCACTTACGTAAAAAATTAACGCACACGACATGAGTGGTTTAAGAAGCTATGCCGTAATCCTGACTGAAGGGTTGCAATGGCCAATTATGTGCGATTTGAATTTGTACTGCTGTTGTTAGTTAATTTTTTTGCTACGGTCTACAGAATTACGTTGAAAAATACTGATAATAAGACGCAATGTTATTGAGCATCCACTAATAAACTTTGATTATGATTTCTGGATGATTCCCATTATATTCCTCGGTATGTCTCTAAAAAACAATGTTTTCCAAATAACAGCGTAATTAAGTGTGTAAAAAACTTTTCCGTAATCTTAGTATACAGTGAGCGTCATTACATTAAAAAAATTCGGCTATTTTTATTTTAAAATTGTTTCATTGCCAGTTTTTAAAATTGAAACTAAGAAAAAATTACAAAAAATTTCGAAATATTATTGTTATATGTCTAGAAGTCAATGGTTTTCAATAGACTGTGCTGGAAAACGTTTGCTGTTGGATTTAGATAAAGACCGCGTGAGACTGTTTATTGGGTTTCTTATGAGGCATTACGAGTTTAAAATGCTGAAAATGATGTTGAACAGATTCCAGCCGGACTATTGCAAGAAATGTTACAACGAGGCGGTCTTGGAGACTCTTGAACACCTCCTCAGTAATTTCCCAGACCTTAATAAAATGAGAGTAGGAGTTTCTTTCATAGTTTAGAATCTCTGTCGAGAGTTGGCTGTAGGGCTTTCCTGCTTGAAAGTTTCTGAGACTTCATGGTGGTAATCTCGTTTTCACTTTTTTCTCTAACTGCTGTTTCTTTCTATTTCTATTTCTGTGCTAGATTTGGTATTACCATTGCCGGACTTTGATGTTGTTTCCGAGTTTAGTTATTATAGAAGGAGCATTATAAAGGCCTAATTGTAATCCGTACCAATATTCTCGAAGTAAAGAAACTCTTGTGGCAACCACACAGGCCTGTGGTCTGAAGCTTTTCAGAGCTTCTGTTACAACCAAAATAGTTTGAAGTGTGCCAATGGGCTGGAGTGCACGAAATGATTATCATGCGATGGATTCTTCAAAAATTTAGTTCTCATTACGTAACAATTCTTATGTTTAAAGGCAATTAATAATATTGAAATTAAAAAAAAAATTTTTTTTTCAATTTACACTTCTTCACGGAGAGCCCTGAATATATCAACAGATTTCTTCTCTTTTTGTTTCTGTGTCCTCATTCAAAAACTTTGTTTTTACACAGCTTTTTTAACTTTTACTTACAATGTGTGTTTGTTGTTTTTGTTTTTTCAACAATTGTTTTTTCAACAATTGTCGCGTTTAATATTGCACATGTTCTTCTTCACGGAGAGCCCTGAATATATCAACAGATTTCTTCTCTTTTTGTTTCTGTGTCCTCATTCAAAAACTTTGTTTTTACACAGCTTTTTTAACTTTTACTTACAATGTGTGTGTTTGTTGTTTTTGTTTTTGGGTTGGTATTGTTTTTATGAAATAAATAAATTAAAATTTTGAGTTTTTTCAACAATTGTCGCGTTTAATATTGCACATGTTCGTTGTTCTGGCCTGCTATTGAGTACTTGAGTGGAATGATGCAATTGCAACTGTTGCTGTTGCTGGTGCTGCTGATGCTGTTGCTGCTGTTGATGATGATGATGATTTTGATTTGCCACCGATGTTTGTGGCATTTGTGGATGCAGCATTAGATGTGCTTGTGCATTCAGCGATGATGTTGGCGGCTGGTGACGTTCCATTTCATGTTGATGTTGCTGATGTTATACCAACAATGAAACCTTTTGACAATTCATAGCCGTTAGCTGAGCATTTAAGGCGGCATTTGAGTTGGGCGGCCCAGACGAAGATGTCGCCACCAGGCCACCGTTCTGCATATGACTGCTATTCTCCGAGGCTACAGCCGCTGCGGAAGCTGCCGCCGCTGCCAAAAATTCCACTTTGCCCATATTACGTTCGATCAGAGGGCCCAGATTAGTATGCTGCGTCTCTTTGTGTCTACGCAAGTCGACTTTGCGTTGAAACGCCTTGTGACATAATTTACAGGAGAATGGTTTGTAGCCGGTATGTTTGCGTGAGTGGGTGATGAGGTTCGAACTTTGACTGAAGGCTTTACCGCAAACCTGGCACTTGTGCGGTTTTTCACCTGCAATAAAGCACACAAATTGAAGAAAAGTATTTCTTTTATTATTATAAACGATAATCATCAATATAAAATGGCACGAAATCTCAGGGTTGTTTAAAAGGACAACAAATCTTAGTAATAAAAAAAATATTTTTAAACGAAAATGAAATGCAAAGAGAAACGAGAAAGAAAAATCAATAAAATCATAAAAATCTGCGTCATAGCAAAGAAGAATATTTCCTTTTTTATTCGTTATAAATATTTTATAAAAGAAAAAAAACGAAAAGCGCTTAAAAGAAATCATCAGTGGAAAGTAGAGGCGCTTTAAATGAAGCATTCAAATCAGAATCAGAAGTAAACTTTTTATTTAATTTACAAATGTAGTATAAGGTTGCCGCTCTATGCCAAAAATTCTTTTCACTTTACATTTAAATATACGAGGGCGGGTTAAAACATCCGTGATTTTTTTGAACCTCACGCCATTTTACTGACTCGGTTCGCTATTGTCAATATTTGAACAGGCTGGGTTCAAATAAAGTAGTCTAGTTGGTATTGTGTAAACTTATTAGACACGAGCACGAGGTTCAAAACTCAGCTAAAACATCTTGAATAAAACAAAATATGAAGAACTATTTCTTCGGCACCTTCTCTTCAGTCTTCTCAGTCTTTTGACAAAAACTCTGTCCCAAATATTTATTCTAATTAATAAACATGCAGCTTTTAAAGCATTAATTACGTGTTATAGCTGTGTAAGTCTTAGACAAATTTGAAAGGTTATGTTGAGTACGCTAGCAATATTCGAAGAATTCTCAGTTGAGAAAGTTCACCTAATGCATTTGAAGAGAGGTAAACAAATTTGAAGAAACTGGTTTGTTTGCAGACAGTACGACTCCTGAAAGTAAAAGCACCAATGGGTCTCTTGAAAACATTGCAGCTGTAAAGTTGAAAACCGGCTTGCCTCTCAACAACTTCAAACTTCAGTAAGCATTACGCAATGAATTTTGACAAAAGAGCTCCACCTTCATAAGTTAGGTTAAGTTTGAGGATGTGTACAATAGAGTGTCCCGAAACTTTTTTTTTAGATTTCCCTAACGTAAGACCTACTAAAATTTGCGTAATTGATCGTAGATAACCAAAATGATTTTAAAAATAAAATGAAATTATATCTTCAGGGTTCTACCAATCTTCAAAGTTTGATTATATTTCGCTATTCTTAATTTCGACACCTAAACTAAATATGCCATGACTATGTATAAAAAAACACTTTACTGGCGACTACGAATTTGCTAGACACAGTGGAGTTCGTTTATAACGTACACCGTTTATAACGAATTTTTTTATAAAAAAAATTTCGGAAAAATTGCCAAATTTTGGTAAAATAAAATTTTTTTTAAATTTTAAGTTTTGGTCATTTATTATAAGTTTTATTTTCTTGTACATTAATTGCAAGTATAAAATATATTAATAAAATAAATTTGTATCTCGTTTTTTTTTATATTTTATTTTAAGCATAGGGTTTAGGTATGCAAAAACGTTTCCGAAAGTAGAGCCCTCAAGATGGCATGTAATTCGATTGTTATTACCTTTACCGTAATCTGTGTAAAATTACGCAAATTTTGATACCTCTTGCGAAAGTGTAGCTGAAAAAACTATTTTTGTCATTCAAGGACGGGACAGCCTAGTGTACAACTGCAAAACCCAGACGTCAGAATGATCCATTGTAAATTAGTCCGAGAAGAGAGAGAGAGAGGATACTGAAAAAGATAGGGAAATTGGAAAAGCAAAAGAGGTAGAAAAGTAAAGATATAAATGACACGAAAAAGAGATGGACCACAAACACACAAGAAAGCGTGACTGTAACCTTTCTTTCCTAGCACTTCTCAACCAACTCAACCGAGCCCTAATGTCGGCTCTTGACAGAAAACTTCGAAGAAGCCTCTGCCCAGGGTCCACAACCTCAACCTACTAAGGGCTGGACAGTTGCAGAGGAGGAGCTCGATACTTCCTCCACCTTCGTACTAAGTTCTGCTTATTTAGAAGCAAAAAACAGCAGACCATGAAGTGTCAGTAATGCGTTAAATTTTATTGGACAAAAATGAATCTTGTATCAGTTTAGTGAATACAATCGTCTAATATGCTACTTAGAAAATCCATGGGAAAGAATGCCGCGGCAACGAACAGTTGTCGGGTGTAGGTTTTGATCTGACATCATGATAGGACTTTAGGTTTTTTAAGATGAGGCCAAAAATGCAGTAATTGTAAAGGCTTTCCTTACAGGTACATGACAGTTGTGCCGAGCGTTCTACAATCGATTAATTGCAGCAAAGATTTTCAGAACAAATTCTCTGAAGAAATTCTGATGTCAACCGACTACCATGATAATGCTAGTTAAAGTCATGCGACTTTATGTGAATAAACCAAAAATAATTTCTGAGTTCAAAACCGGCATTCAACACGTCATCGCTGAGATATAGCCACTTATCTATGATAAGGTCAATGAAAATTATATGACAATAGTAACGAATACCGATATGATGAATATTGTATTTCCCTACTTAATCGGAACATGTTTTCTTTACAATCCAATAAAAAATCGCAAGGATCTCAAACAAAACGTGCTTGTACACCAAAATGAAAAAATTGCATTCTTACTGCCACCTTTTGCCATGGAAACTCTGATTTCAATATCAATGATAAAAACGTAGTTTACGATGGATCGTGATTTACAAGCACGAAAGATGCTTAATTTTCTGGACACTCAATTGTGCACGAAATAATTGAAAACATTCAGAATATGGGGTATGGAAGCCATAGGCCTCTAACATGGGTTAGTGAATTCAATTTTGAATAAACGCTTGAATAAAAGACAAATTGCAGTGAAATAAAAACACAATCATATGACAAGGTCGCGTAAGTTTATTGGATTGTTTAATACTAACATGGAGAAGTTTTTACACTGTTTCGTAGCTTCGGACGAGTTGTGGGACTATCACAACACACCAGATATCAAACAGCTGCCTGAACAAAAGTTTCTCGAATCGGTGCCGAGTA
The DNA here is from genome assembly GCA_930367235.1 of Sarcophaga rosellei. Taxonomy (NCBI): domain Eukaryota; kingdom Metazoa; phylum Arthropoda; class Insecta; order Diptera; family Sarcophagidae; genus Sarcophaga; species Sarcophaga rosellei. The sequence continues at coordinate 71,060,828 of OV884019.1, forward strand.
AATTTCTCGGACAGTAAAGTTTTAATGCTTATTAACTACATTATAAAGATAATATGGCACATGTACTAGTAGAGAGATTCAAGAGTTAGGCTAAGAATTGCTTTCTCATCCACCCTGTGCTTGGAATTTAGCCACAGCTAGTAGGCAGTATGTTGGCTTATTAGACGTGAGGCTAGAACAAAAATATGAATAAAAATATTTCTTCGGCGACTTTCTCTCAGCAGATTTCTGGCAAAAACTCTGAAAGAAAATAAAAAATTGCAGTTGAACGTCGACTCCGAATGGCAGATTTTTTTTGAGAAACTTTTTCCTGGCAGTTTTATTTATTCTCAGAGTTTTTGCCAGAAATCTGCTGAGAGGAATTCGCCGAAGAAATAATTTTATTCATATTTCGTTTTGATGTCTGACCTGGGATACGAACCAGAGCTTTACGTCTAATAAGCCACCACACTACCGATTAGACTACGGCTACTTCTTAAAATGCCGTTAAAGGCTTCACAAAAAATCTGTCGTTCGGAGTCGACTGTAAGTCCCTCAATTTATGAATAAAATTAACACACACACACAACAAAAGTGGTGTGAGAAAGTGGTTCTAATCCTGAATGTAGGGTTGTAGTAACTAATTGAGTTGAGTGAAATATTTCCGAAACTAAAGAAATGGTTTGGCAGAAATTGATTTGAAACTACGGGCGAAATCAACTCCCAAAGAAGTCTTTTTTGAAATCTCAAAAAAATATTAAAAAAAAGAAATTAGAAAAAATAGGACAAAGCATGAAGAGTTTAAAGAATATCATGTTTAAAAATAAACTATTTTGTATGCAAAATCATTTCATTCAAAATTTCACGGTGATACAGAACCGCCCTCGTATTCTCAAAATTTTATAAAACATTGCTCAATTGTTGGTTTTTTTTTGTTCTCCTTTTGCATTCATTGTCTGCCACCATTTTATGGTGTCTCATGAAATACCATATGCCCCCATCCATCCATCCCCTCTGTATGTATAGATTACAAATTTTATTCAACCCCAAATTTAAAGCAATTGCCTTCACATACCTCCTCCCCTCCATGTACCAATTCTTTAAAAGCAATTTAACCACCCTGTTTAATTTTATTTAAAGAATTTCTGACTTAAAGCTTTAATCGAATATATACGAATATTTTTCATTTCTATTTCCATTTCCATTTCCATGAGAGTTTTCAAAATTTCTTAATATTTTGTGGTTTTTGTGGTTTTTATTTCTATAAAATTTCATTTCAGTTTTCCTTTAAAGTTTCTTTCTTTCGTTTCTAAATTTAAATTCATTTCGATTTGCTCGTCTGCAATTGTTAGGTTTTTTTTTCGATAAGAAATTTATTTAATTCACTTCCTTGATTTGAATTTAAGCCAAGAAGAGAGAATGAAATAAAATTTAATAAATTTAGAGTAGAAATTGAAACAAAATTTAAAAGACCGGATGCCAAGTCACAGTATCTTAATTTCCTCTTTTCGTGTTTTCTCTATATTAAGTAGGGATTATTTAAAAGTTAAAGAGACTATCGCTATATTGATTTTAATTATTTTTATCTATTTATTAATTACAATACAATTACGAATTATGTATATTTAATTAAATACAAACTGAATAAATTCAACCATATGCTCGATGTAGTAAATAACTAGAGTCTGTGGTGGGAATCGAACCCGCAACTCTCGCGCTAATAGTCTAGCACACTAGCCACTACCTACGTATGGATTTAAATTATACATACTATGGTCACACATGCATTCTTATTGCGTAAATCGCAATAAACGCCATTATTGAGCTCAATATTTCATATAAAGTTTCAATTAATTATTGCGCAATAAATACGCAAATTGTTATAATATTGAGTACAACTTAAAATGTAGCACTGTTATAAGTATGTTCAGTGAGCATATTACAATTTTCGGAACACTTTCTGTTGATATTTGACAACTCAAACGTCAGCAACGACCAAAAAACACCAAAACAAACAACAATGTTGAAACAATCAGCTGTTTTGTTTACCAGCTGTCAAATGAATATTGCTTATATTATGTCTGAAGACTTAAAATATAATACTCAAATAACCGAATATTGACTCAATAAAAATGCATGTCTGAACATAGTATTACACGTTTTGTACACAATTAATTAGGACGCCTGGTTCAGCAACTGGTTGAGGAACATTGGAATATTGTGTGAAAACAGTACACAGTGTTGAAATAATTGTTACAATTTCTTTAATCTGAATAACAAGTATTGCGTACTGAGTTTTTAATAGTGAAAGAGATTGTCAAACTAAAGCACTTCTCAGTAAATTTGCACTTTTGTGGTAGTCTAGTAAGTAAAATGTTGGCACATTAGACATAAGGCCATACCATTCGGTTCATACCAGAGATCAGCAATGAATCGTTTTTTCGCTACTCATAAGTACTCATGAAATTTTGAGTATGAGTGAGTCAACAGTATTGAAATTAAACTACTCTGATTCATTCGTACTCACTACAACAATGATTTATAAGTACAAGTTGCAATGAGTATGAGTACAACGTTGACATCAAACTCATAACATTCGAAATATGTTTGATTCATAAGCCGCCTCATTAAGATTCATAAATCTAGAAAAATATTTATAATACTCATAAATGTTTCGATTGATTCGAATCATTCATCAAAATTTACTGTCTTAGTTGTTGCATTTACAAAAAAAGAAGAAAGAAAAAGGCAAAGACAACAAGCAATGCAAACACACAACCTTCTAGTGAGTATTGTAGTGTTCGTATGCGAATCATACTTATTTTATGTTTCTTGTAAATGTTGAGTAAAGGAGAGTCGAAATCAACAACATCATGAGTATTGTTAAGTATGAGTACGATGAGTACTTTAAAAATTGAATATGATATCAAAATAAGCATGAATGCGTATAAGTATCATAAATTATGTGTATGATTCGAATCTACTCATCTTTTTGAATACTCATTGCTGATCTCAGGTTCATACCTTAGGTCAGACATCTCCAACAAGAAAAAATCATACGACGACAAATCGCATGACACTGTCTGCCAATAAGAATTTCCTGAGATAATTTGTTCTAGAAATAGTTACGGCAATAAATCAATTTCCCGAAATGAATTCGGAGAATAGTATACAACTGTCTCATCAGAGGACATTAAAATAAGCTCAAGCTTTAATGTTTCCCAGATCACATAGGAATTCAATGTTGTGAGTAGACAGAATGGATGAGGATGCTCCGTCGAGACGGGTATTTGATGCGGGAATTTGCGGAAGTCGGCGAAGAAGACGACCTTTTTTCCGTTGAAAGGGCTAAGTCGAGGAAGCCCTGTTTTCGATTGATGTAACCAACTGCCAAAGGCGAGCAAAAAGCAGAGGGGTGTGGAAGGATATGCTGAAGCAGACCGAAATCCGATAATCGGTTTGTCAATGGCTAATAAAGTAAGTAAGAGTAGGCCAATAAACTTGTTAAGAAAGGAGCTTCAGGGTCTTTGTACTTCTGTGAGGAGTGGGAAAAGAAGATTAGAAAGCTTTGTTCGCGGAATGAAAACTGTAGACTGTAGACTCTTTGGATTTTAAAAAATTTTAACTTTTTCTGGGTAATTACAACAGGAAAAGGTTTGAGATATGCCCCAGCCTATCCAAAAGTGTCCCGAGGATAGTGGCTCAAGGTACTGTAGATTCAAGAAAAACTAATTTCTGCGTTGCTATATGGCTCTACATTGTAGACAACTAAATGAAAGAGCATAAGCAATATGTGTGAGTTCTCTCTGCACAATTGTGCTATGAAATGGTAATCCCTGCTCTACAACTTGGTGCATTATGCAAAGGTGTACGAAGGAAGCAGAAGGTCCTCAGTTATAACACCATCAATTTATTAGGCGATTATAGGTATGTAACATAATATACAGTGGGCAATATAAGTCTGGGTACCCCAATAAAAAATTTTATGAAGTTTAAGAAAAATTTTATATCAAAAATTAAAGTGTTAAAATGTTAATTTAATTCCATTTTATAATAAAACACAAAATTTTTAAATTTATTCAACAAATCAAAACAAAAGAAATATAAAGAATACTTTCTTATGATTATAAATTTTGGTGTAACTAGATTTATGATGTCCACTGTGAATATAACACACGATATTGATTAAATTCAATATTCCCTCTAAACGCTTCTGTACAAGCTACTGATTTTTATTTCTTTACATTTATAACAGAAATCTTTTTAAAACGTAAAAATTACGAAGGAAAAAAATCAAAATATCTCTCCAAAAGAAACCCCACATAACAGTAAATGTACCTTTAAAAATATTTTACATTACCCGACAGGAAAATTGGTGAAAATAAATAAAAAAGGAGGAAACACATATGAAATTTTTCCATAAATAAGCTTTCTTTGAGAAAAACAAATATTCGTAGAAAAGTAGATAGAAAAAGGAGTTAAAATTTCCATCAGTAAATAGTTGGAATCACCCCCCAAAAATCACTTTAACTATTCTATGCTTTTAAAGGAGTAGAATGATTGTTAGTTTAGCAATTTATTTCGTACAGCTTCTGTGTAGAACAAAATATGTTTTTTTATAAGAAAATAAGAAAAAAAAAATAAAAGAAAACTTTGACTCTAACTAAAGCTGAACAACTGACTCCCTTCATATAATCTGTGCTTTAGTACGTGACGTTATCTGGGCCGTTACAACACGAACGTGCCTCAAGAACAGCAGCATGATAAAGAAATGAGAATTAAATATGTGATACGAATATATACAGACAGAGATGGAAAAAAAATGTGAAAGAAACTAGTGAAAATAAAGATTTCATCCAAAGTACCAAAATATTACAAGGAAAAGTACTGCAGAGCACTGAAATATTGTTATTAAGTTGAAAGTAACATTAAAAGGTAGTAAATAACTGTTATGATTCTTTTTAAAAATTAATCGTTAGAGTCTGGAACACATTTTTTAAACACCATTTGAAGATTTTAAATAAACCCTCAGATTTTAGATTGCTGGGCCATAGACAATCAACAAAAATATGGGAAGTCAGTCAAAGTTTTCTGATCAAAGTTTGAAAATTCATAAACCCAACGTTTAAAGTGAATAAAATGTCCATTTTGTAGTGTACCAGAAAGGAACTTGACTGAATTATATACTGCATTAATTTACTTACTTAATTGCTTTAGTCAGCATTACAACCTAGCTTCTCATGCCACCCATGTCGTGTGTGTGTTAACATTATCCATGAGTTGCGGGACCTACAATTTAGCGTCGACTCCGAACGAAAGATTTCAGACAATTTTCATGGTAATTTGATTTTATTCTCAGAGTTTTCGCTAGAAAACTGTTGCGAGATAGCTCACAAGAAAAATTTTATTCATATTTCGTTCGGGATGTTTGAGCACTGGAGTGAACCTTGTACGACTTCATATTCACTAATTATAATATGTTTGTAAATTAAATTTTAATTCTTACGAGCAAAAAGAGTATTTCTCTGTGGGAAAACAAGTTCACTTTCCACTAACCTATCACATTATTCATGTTATTATTTAAATGGGTTTAAGGGCCGTTATTACAACTTGCCGTTAACTAAAGGGAGGATTTTAATGGGCAGATAAATTGTTTTCCATTATTATGAGTACCCAATAAGATAGAAGTGAGCGTTAAGCTAAAGGGAGGATCATCCTAACTCTCACATTTAAAGTTAAGTTTATGTTTGAACTTGCCATATGTACATATTATTTTCAATATGGCAACTTCAAATATAAACAAAATGAGCAAATACAACCAAAAAAGAAGCCTGTCGTTGCCACTGCGTTAAATTGAACAGTTTCATCGACATTGCTCCGGCACTGCCATAAAAAATAAAATAAATTAAAAAGTTAACTTTATTTTATCATTTCGTTGTAATAACAAAAACAGAATTTAAACTTTACTTTAAAGTTCACTTTACCTAAAACTAAACTTTAACTAAACCCAACTTTAACGGCAAGTTGTTCCAATAGCCCTAAATGAGTTTCTTTTCTTCAAAACCGACGATATGGCAAGGCTCTCAACTGTTGAAACAATTTTGGTGAGCGGTTTTCCATTTACGACTACAGATCGTTGAACAACCATAAAATTAGCCATAAAAATAGTAAGGATTTAAATGTGATATTCACAAGATTATAAAACAAATTAAGAGACTAAATGTGTTCCAAATGTTATGCAGCCTGTGCATCATCGCAAGGTAAAAACTGCAGAAAATGTCGCTTCTGTTACAGAAATGATGGTGGAAATACATATTTGTCAATCCCATTGCGTTCTCAGCAATTGGGCCTGAGTTATGTATCAATACATATGTACATACATATATAATTGGTCAGGATTACGACCTAGTTTCTCACACCACTTATGTTGTGTGTGTTAATTTTATTCATGAGTGGAGGGAGCTACAGTTGAAAGTCAACTCTGAACGACAGATTTTTTTGAGAAACTTTTCATGGCAATTTTTTTTACTCTCTGAGCTTGTGCCAGAAATCTGCTAAGAGGAAGTCTACAGTACCTATTTGGCTACAGCAACTTCCAATAATTATCATAATAAGTATGAAATAAAAAATTTGGTGTTATTTTATAAAATATCCCATATTGGTACCTTTTTAAAAAAGTACCACAGTGGTATTACAGTTTAATTCATAATAAATAAATAAATTGTAATATTTTTGTTTTATTAATAGATTTCTTTTTAATAATTGGTACTTTAATTACGATATTATTCAGTACTTTTCAAAAAAAGTACCTTTATATTACTACAGCTAAGAACTGAACATAAAGTTTTAAATATTTTCCCATTTTTTGTACTTTTTGTTAAATTATAATAACACAGAATTAGTACTTGGTACTCTTCTGTTCTCTCTGATGTTATATATTCGCCTGATTGTTGTTGTAATTATACAACACGACCCCCTTTGAAGGCCCACCCAATTAACGGCTATAGAAAAAAAGTATAAAAGAAAAATATAAAATGTAAGATTGTATAGTACTGCTTAACAAAATGTGAGGGAAAAAAAAGTACAAAATAAAACTAAGGAAAACGAGAAAAATCAGTTGGTGAATCAAAGTACATCCCAATGGTTGGAAATGTTTTAACAATCACGTCTCTGCAATATCATTATGCACTCAATTCGAAACTCAAAAGCATTTGTTGTGTTTCATTTACAACAACTACAACAATAACTATGATAACAACAACAACAACAGAAAGATAATCTTAAGGCGAGAGTAGAGAGTAGGGAGACAAATGAATGAATGAATGAATGAAGGATAATGATTTTCTATTTCAGACGGCCTGACATAACAGTCAGACAGAGTTGGGAGTTTTAGTTTAGCTTACACAATGCTCTGCTACACTAGTCGCATTCTGGTTTAAAGATATTCGATATTTACCTCCCCGCCCCCCCTACTTTTCATCCCACCAAGATAGGTTTTTATCGCTTTTTATGGTCACGTTTATAAACGTACATGCTCGTTCATTGTACGAGAGTAGTAAGGAAGGAGTACATTATATACTGTGACATACATAAGATGTGTGTTTACATACATTATGAGAGCATATGTACAGTACAGTAAATAAATATAACAATGCATGTAAGTACATACATACATATTCTTGTATGTGTATGTTTAAAGAGTATGTATTAAAGTCGTTAACATTCTTTGACTTTTTTTTTTTTTTTTGCTCAACACGTTTTCCTTTTTCCTCTTGCTTTGCCTTATTTACACTTTTATTGCCTTTCGCTAGGGAGGAGGTAGAGCAGACTAAAAGGCTAAAAGCATCAGAGAGAGTAGCATTAGTGGAGTGCGAGAGTTACAAATCTGTATCAGGGCTAAAAATCATTGAAATCTGTTTAGTTTAAAACATGGATTCAAATTGTTTATATGACGATGTGTTGCTGTGTACTTTGCAACACTCACTCCCTACTCTCTGCTGTTGTTCATTGTACGTATCATTGTATTGCGTTGTGTTGCAAGCAAATATAGTACTTCGAAAGGATAGAAAATGAAGAACAGGAATATGAAAAATGTTGAATGAAAAAAAAGGAAAAAACAAAACAAAACGTAACGTAAGGTATGGGAATTTTAATGTGTCTGTACTATTTACTGTGGTGATTTTTTCGCCCACTTTCATTCATACAAACCAATTTCAATGTGTCTACTTTCAGTTTGTAAATCGTGATGAAAGAAAATATTGATTTTGCATTTTAAAGCATAACTTGATTGAGCAAACTACTAGAAAATCGTATTTAAAAGAAGTAGAAAATAATGAAAAAAATTATTAAATTTGTGGTTGGCTTTGGTTGTGATTAAAGGGATTTTAAATGTTGAACTTAAAGAAAAAATATTGAAGTCAGAAAAAGTTTTCTCAGTTAAGTTGAACTAGCTGTCTACCCAAGCCCTAGAGTAAGTCGTAAAGCTAGAAAATTTGAACTGAAGGTTGAAGGAAATCTTCCTGATAGAGACAATATGCAAGGAAATCATAGATACGTGGTACTCTTTAAATAAGGCGTTAAAAAATCTAAAATATATTATTGTACTCATCAAATCAAGCCTTTTGGACCGAAAAATATTTTGAGTCGTATTTTTTTTTTAACATTAACCTTTAAAGAGAACGTTTGTGTTATAAAGTTCAGTCTTACTTGCCTATATTTTAGGTCATTTCAATGAAATTGTAAATGTTTAGCACTCTCGTACTAGACGTCCCACATGCAAGTAAACTTAAAGACCAGTACAGGTTAGTGCCCAATGCTGGACTTCGGATAAATATTAAGAAAACCGAAATCCTAAGAATGAGCAACGTTACCATAGAAACCATAGAAAAAATTTTAGAACTATACACATTCGGTGCTCAAAATTAAACAGTTTCAATGGAATACCTCATTTCCATACATTACATGCTTAAAACGTGCGGACAAAATTTCATCGTATTATGCTGACGTCAGAAAGATCTCTCATTTTGGATTCTTTAGCTTCATTAACATTTTTCTCACTTGGTTAACGTTTTGCTATGTTTTGAGGGATCCAAATTTAAATCGATTCCCTAAATAATTCATAGCGCATAAGGCAGACCCAGGCTAAACAAAATAAAAACGACGTGTTAATAACCACAGCCTGTGAAATGATTATCACAAATATCGATCGAAGCAAGCGCAGAATATTCAACACATGTGTAAAACATAGTTTGTTGTACGTTAGCGGAAGCTGTCTAGTATCGAATACAAGCAGCATCATGGAATTCTGAATCTTAACTAATGCGGTAGACATACGAAAACAAATTTAATGTCGGAAATGGTGGATGACGAAGTACTTTTGAATGGAGTAAAATTCTTAAGACATAGGAGCTGTAATTGACTAAAGAAGCCCTAGAGAAAAACGCTACGTGGACACTAAGGTCCTGTATTGGACGGTGCAAAAATTACAACAGCAAATGGGCCAATAAGTCCCTGACATTTGGCAGTGATGTTTTGCTAAAATTTAAACGACTTGGATCATTTAGTTTGAGATTGACAGCCACTGATGGCATGTCAATTATATGAGAAAATCAAAATGAGTCAGCGTAATCTAGATGAATTCAATGTCCTTCGGTCCAGGAGCCAACATGAAGGCAACCACCGAATGCCTCGCTATCTGCTCAGAAATACCTATTCTCCGTGCTATCTATTATCCGTGCTTGGTTTTTTTACCTCTATTATCCGTGCAGCATTCATATGATTTTTTATTATGCTAAATTTATTATGTGAACGCAATGATGTCTGAAAACGTAGTAGGAAAATATATTCCTCCGAATTGCATATCTTTGATTCAGCCCATGGACCAAGGAGTGATTCGAAGTTTTAAATGCAATTATCGCAAGTCGATTGTGCAGAAACTCTTATGTGCAAACAGCAGACATGAATTCGTAAAATCATTAAATATAAGAACAGCAATGTGGACAGCAGCTGCAGTATCCACACAGGTTCTGTTTAATGTTTGGTCTAATTTACTAGCTTTTGAAAATGAACTAAGTGACCATCCAGAAATACAATCAGACATAGAAGTACCGGCTGGTTGTTCCATTCATGATTTAACAGACTGGATGGAGAGCGATGCTGATGTCATGTCGTTTGCTATTTTATCTGACATTGACATAGTCAATCAAGCTCAGGAAAGTGATCATTGCTCAAATTCCGAAGATGATGAGACTGAAATTGAAACTCCATCTTTATTACAGGCAATAGAGGCCTGTAATGTTTTGTTAAAGTTCGTAGAAAATCATCCAGCTATTTCGGAAACAGATAAAATTCAGATGCATCGTATTCAAAACCATTTATTTAAATAACAATTAAAAACAATGAAGCAAACTAATAAAAAGAATATTTTAAATAAATGAATATTTGTATTTTTAAAATAAAAATACGTGGTATATATGAATCTGTAAATATACAAATTGAATTCTTGAATAAAAATGAATTAAAAAAATAAAATCTTGAAGGTTTTAATACAACCTCTATTAACCGTGTATTTCGATTATCCGTGCTAAGCCCGGTCCCGAACGAGCCGGATAATCGAGGTTCAACTGTATTACAATGCGATTGCTATCCGATTCGCATGGCAGTAGTCTTTATAGCAATTCACTCTGAATGGTGCTACGGACAATCTAAAATTCAGATGTTTTTCTGTGTTTAACTTAAGAATTTACAACATTGTTTTTAATGTTGGCTCAGGGAACAAATCGTAGAAATACTGGAGAACATATCTGTTGAAAGGTGCCATGCAAAAGGTACTAAACGTTCGTTTTCGCTATTACAAAAGCAATGAATGTAAATCGAATATCGTTCTAACGTGAAAATGTCTATAATCGTCGATTTCTTAAGCGAAACGCATAATTTACACTACACAGGTTGCTTATGTCGTTATTTTGGCGTTTTTTAGTGATCATGCATCCTTAATATTATTTGCACTTCAAAAACTTTAAAAATTTTTTCAGCAGAAGAATGCGATGGTAATATTCCGAATTTGCATTCATTTTTAAACGTGAATATCTCTTCAAAGAGAAAGTCATTTTTATACTGCCTTCTAACAAATATAAGCTTAAAATTTCTGCATTTTAACAAACTATTCCTTTAAATGATGGTTGTAGCATGGTGATCACCAGAAATATTACATTTTAAATGCATCCACCGGCAATTTTTAACTTAACTTTTTGGAACTAATATCCACTTTTTTCCCTTTCATATTTCAACTGCAAGTTATACATGTTGCTAAGTGTACATTTTCAAGTATTTTGTGTCTCAAACAGGTTAAAAAAATATTTTAAAAATAATCAATAAAATTTAAATTTTCAACCAAATTTTAATAATTTTCCAACAGATTTTTTTTATTACGAGAAATCTTGCACTATATTTGCAAAAGAATTGCTTTATTTCTGTCTCAATGTACTTCGTTTTCAACTTAAATACACATGAAAACCTTGCAAAATGTATGTTTAACTCGTTTAGCAAAATGAAAGGAAATTAAATAGATTGTGTAGTTAAAATTCTTTTAAAAATCGAAGACAAAAACGATAAAAATGTCTAAAAGACATAAAGGCGCTGATTTGGTAAAAGGAAATCACGAACACTCCTCTACATATACTCATACTTATACTCAGACCCATGCCCATCCACACACACTCTACCTAAATAAACACACATTTATTATGGAAAAAACAGAGAAGCTCCAATATCGTATATAAAATAGAGAAAAACCTTATGGCAGCTGAGCAACGAAGATGAAAGAAAAAAAATTAAAGCAAATATGGTAAAAATACCGTTAACATGCCATTGTTATGACCCCATACTCTCATTTATATTTTGGCTCACAAATACATAGCAACGAAAGGAACGTTACAATATGGCAGACAGAAAGGAAATACACAGATTTGCTGTTATATTTTTTGTTGTTGTTGTTATTATTATACACATGCATAAGTGTATGAGACCTACAGTTGAGTTTTTTAGTTATTCAGAGCAACAGAGTTTGAGTGTGTTTTCGAAGGCAAATTGAGTGAATTTTTGTTTCTCTTCATAGCAATAATAAGAAAATGTTGTTTATGGCGGAGTTCTATTAAAAGTATACATATGTATAGGAGAATTCATATCAGTTTATATGTGCGTATGCGTGTGTATGTTCGTCTCTAATGTAAAGCTTATAAAATCAAGTTGCTTTGACTAAATTTTTCATTGGTTGTCTGTGATTTGTTTTTGCTTTTATCTTTGTTTTGTTTTTATTTTGTTTCGTTTGCGTTTTGGCAGAGAGCACTAGTATTTGCAATCTTATCTCATTTTATTGCATGGCTATGTACTCCATGTACGTGTCATTTGCTGAGAGAGAGAGAGAATAAGAGCGAGAAATATGATTATTTTTCAATGCGCATTGCAAATGCTCTTTCATAATGAAAAAGCTTTACACACTTTGTTGTTGTTGTTGTTGTAGTTCTTAAAGCCAAAAACATGGTGCTGAAAGTGTTTTTATTTTTATTATTAAAATCCAAACTCTCTTTCTCTCTCTCTCAGGCTCATTGATTACACACACACACAAATGCTACAATTCCATTAAAAAGAGAATTTTGTTTTGGTTTGTAGTAGTCATGGAGGATAAGGATTCTTATTTTTTTTTTGTTTTTTCTTCTATCATTTGCTTTTGCCTCCATTTTTATTTTCGTTTTTTTTTTCTTGCAATTCTCGTCTCAAATGTCATCAACACAGAATGGGATTTTTTGCTTTTTCCTCGTTTTTGTTGTTGCTGTGTTTTTGCTTCTTTAATGGAATTTATGTTTCTCCATTGATGTTGAAGTTTATGACGGTTTAGCATTTAAAGTTGTGCTGATTTTCCATTTATTAAATTTCTTTTTGAGGTTTATTTTTCTCCCCCATCCCCATTCTCATTCACATTCTTACTCTTCCTTTTTTGTTTACAAAAAAAATTATGAGTGGGAAGGTTGTAAAGAGATGGCTGGCCAGCCAGCCAACCATCATTGGCAGTAGGAGAGAGATACTGATTTAACATTTCAGGGATTGAATGTATTTTTAAATTGGATTTGTTAAGATTTTTCTTCGTGTTTGTTTAGCACGAAAGCGTATGGGAGCAGTGGTAGTAGAAGAGGAATTTTAATGCGTTTAAAGTGTTTAAGCCATAAAAATCGATTTTCGTTAAGACTTAAAGAAGTGAATTTAATATAATTTAAGTGAAAATTTACAGTTTTTGTTATCATTTCTAGTGATATTTGTGGAGTTTATACAGATTTTATGTTGCTAGCAACATGTTGCGTTAATGATATAAAACAGAAGGGATTTTAAAATCAAAATTCTTAAAGAAAAGCTTAAATTATGGAACCGAATAATTGTATATACAATATCACTTCAATATTGTCGGAAACATTTTATGTCGTTCTTGATAGGCCTTGACTTCTAAATATTCGCGTATTCCATTCTAGATTGGAGTGATAGATCACGTTATAGAGTATTTTCAACATGTGTTCAAACTTTGGAAATTTGAATTTGGGCACGACTATCACGTTTTTAGTATTTTGAACATTCAACTTTCGAAGCCATGAAACATCACGTGCCTTCTACACATTGATTTTTGTTGCAGATGATACCCCGTGCAATCACCGTATGTACCGTATTTTGACGAAGACAGAATAGAGTTCAGCAATATTATCAATTATGTTGATAATCGCTTCGGCAGATAGTATATGAAATGGTTCAATTGTGCATGACTTAGTTTCTGAATCGTGGTACATTAATCGTAAATTATACCCGACATATGTTGTTTTATTGAAGAGGGGGGCTGGTCGACTGCTCACTTTAAGCGAGCGACCGATTTCAAAATGCTTTCGACTGTTTCCGTGAACGTTTTAATTCATAAATAAAATAAAATTAACAATACTGTGCTGGCATAATCTCAATTGTATAATTAATGCTTTGCAACATGTTGCTAAGCTTCCAAAACATTTTCAGATTTTTAAAACATTTTTTAAAACTTTTGTCATAAATAGTTCTTTTTATCGATTTAGTTTAGATTTAGTTTTTGTTTTTGAATATGTTCACCCACTTTTTTATATTCAACATGTTTATACATCGCGCCTTTTCTTCAGCTAACTAGCAACGTTACCTTTACCTCTATTTACTCTTCATGTATTTTTGTTTCGGGTAACTTCCAGAACTTAGTGATGATTTGATATTGTTATCCCTCTCATTTCTGTATTTCATGATCTTTCCATGTATTTTTGTTACTGTAGTTTGACGTCTGTTTATCCGTGTTCAGGCAATTTATTTATGGTTGTGTTATGGATTCATTTTCTTGTTGTTTCATTATGTATCCAGAATACAAAGTTATATTAAGTCCAGATATGCACTTTTATTGAGTCAATATTCGGCTTATTGAGTACAATATTTTAAATGATCGGACATAACAATATCCGCAGTTCAGCTGCTTATTCAATATTCATTTGACAGCTGGTAAACAAAACAGCTGGTTGTTATAACAATTTGCATATTTATTGCGCAATAATTAATTGAAACTTTATATGAAATATTGAGCTCAATAATGGCGTTTATTGCGATTTACGCAATGAAAGTGCATATCTGAACACCGTATTATTGTTTATTTTGGTTGTTTATAAGTCCCAAGTAATATGCTTCAAATACAATTACAATACCCCCACAAGCGTTATATATATAAAAAAATCACTATTTGTCAACATGTTGCCAAGCATTAAGTGGACTCACTAAGTTTATTTAAAATAAATCCCAACACTTAATTAGGCTATTTTAGAGTAGTAGTCGTAGAGAAATAAAGAATTCTTTGTATAGGAATCTTACCTGTATGTATGTAAGTATGTTTCTTCATATCGCTTTTCTGATGGAAGCGTTTACCACAATAGCTGCAGGGGAAGGGTCGTGTATCACTGTGTATTAACAAATGTGTGGACAAAGTACTGGAACGTTTAAAACGTTTGCCACACTGTTTGCATTCGAAAACTTTTTCCACATTATGAACAGCCCTGTAAGGATAGGCAAAAGCAAGAACGAAGACACAATTAGAAAATGAAATAAAAGTTATTGTGGCGACAAAAGATAAAAGTAATGAAAACCCTTTCGGAGCAGGGAGAGGAGGTTTAGACTTTAAATAATTAAATAAAACAAAGAAAATTTAGTTGGGTTAAGTTAGTTAGTAATTAAATATTCCCATACCTGTGTTGACTTAAGCTGACCTCATGGCCAAAGGTCTTGTTGCACAATTCACAGGCATAGGGTTTTTTGCCATGGTGTGTCCGTCTCGAATGGACTTCAAGGCCATGTGGGGTGGAGAACATTTTTTCACATTTCATGCATGAGTACAGGTCACTGAATTGTGGCAAACCCGACCATTTAGCGGCCATATGGTGAAAATGTAAATGTGAAGGATGCGTTAGGCCCAAATGCGTACTGGGAGGCAAACCATTAGCCGCATGACTGCCAGCTGTGGCTGCAGGCACTGCACCATTTTGGCCTGTTTGCAGAGGCACCATTAAGTTGCGCAATCTAAACAGATCTTCTTGGGAGGCAGGGTGATAACTTTACAAAGAAAACCACAAGAAAACAAAGAAATTCATGAATAATGAAGCAATTAAAATGCAAAAATTAAATGAAAATAAAGCCACTTACCCGGACGAAAGACCAGATTGCTGTTGCTGTCCTTGATGGAAGGCAAAGGCTGCAAATAATGGAAAGGCAGGCGATAAAAAGGGCCGCTGAAACATGGCCGGCTCATAGTTGGTGGGATAGGCTTGCCTTAAAGCCTCAAAGGGATCTGCACTGGGATGGTGTATTAAATTGGGTGATTTCTGTGTGTCATCCTTTTTAAGCAATGCCGATACCGAAAACATTTCAGACTTTTTGCTGTGACTTAATAAATCCGAATTATTGTTATAGTTACTGTGGTTATTATTAACACTTGAGGGCCGCGACATTGTAAGTCTTCGCGATGGCAAAGGAGAGGCGGGCGGTGAGTCTACTTCCAACTCCACTGAACTCGAGCGGGAACGTGAACGTGACATTAAAGATCTCCGACAATTACTATCATCATCCAAATCGATCTGTGAGGAGGAAGAACGTGACACACTTCGTGATCTGGAGCGTGATGCTCTTTCATACAGACGTTCAGCTTCTAAGGCGTTTATGGGTTGCTGTAGTGCCGCATTATTTTCCAATTTCCATTGTAGAATATGATTTTTACTTAACATGGATATGCTATTGTTATTCGTCTCCTCCATGAGTAGTTTTGCGGCCGTTACCGGTACATGATTATTGGAGGCTGCCACAGCCGCCGCAGCAGCAGCTGCTGCCACAGCAGCGGTGTGGGCCTGTAAGTGCTCAGTCTTGACTAAACGATTAATGCTAAAAGCGAGTTCATCTGCAAATAAAGCGTAAAAATGAAGTAACAATTAATTTTTTTCTTTGATGATGTTATGATTTGCAGATGCTTTTCAGTTAGTAAATCTAATCGCACAAACTCAACATAGATAACATTATTAACGCAATTTTTTTAATCAATTTTTGTAGGGAGGATCTTAAATCTGTTGTTATTTAAGTCGGCTTATATAGGCTTTTGGGAAAATCTTATCTGAAAAACAGTTTAGAAATGCTAGTCATAGTAGTCATTGAGAATGAAATATGGTAGCTAGATAGCGAAATAGAAAGTATGGAACTGCTGTTGCGCACACACTTTCCAGGGAGTAGAGAGGATAATATAAGGCAGATAGTAGGCAAGTTAGTCTTGGTAAGATAAATAAAATGGTTACCAGAGACAAGATAAAATGGCCTTTAAATACCTCCAGGGACGGATGGAATCCTTGTTTATTACAAAAAGGCATAGCGGAACTATTGCTGTTTCTAATACTTTAAATATACATAGATAAAGTAGCCTAGTTGTTGGGTATGTACAAACAGGCTAGTTAAGAGCGATGATGATGTTCACTTCAAAAGTAAGAAAAAAGGAAACTAAATATGCAAAATCCTTCAGATGAAATAGTCTAATGACTTAAATGTTTAAAACACTTGAAGAAGTTGCGGACAGCTATATAAGATGTGGGATATAAGAAAGGGCTTTCTAGGCAATACGCTTATAGAGCAGGCAGATGTTCTGAGACAGCTCTAGTAGATTGAGTGGGAACCATTTAGAGGTACATACTTGAATGTGAAGGAGCTAACCATATGCGAATTCCTTTACATAGAGGACGAGATTGATAACACTTCTCACAAATTCATAAATAGGTCATTGGACAGAAGAGATATAGAATCTATGTTATACATACGACCTGTGAAATTATACGCAGGAAGTGAGGAAATGAGATCTCGCATAACTAGGGGATGTCCAGATCTCAATGTCCTTTCATAGCCAATGTAGACCCCGATTATGGATGAACGTCTAATAAAACTGTACGAGGCGAGTTAATTACAGTCAAAGCTCGGTATAACGAGCGATATATTGTCAGGATCTTTCGTTATAGTGAAAAATTCGTTATATCGCAACGTTTTTTTTAACAAAATTTTATTAAAAAAGAAAAGTAGAAGTACATTTAATTCATGTTATTAGAAATATATAGATATGTCCCTAAAATAACGTTTGATTTATTTAAGTTGGTAGAAAAAAATCCTTTATGGACGTTTGTTTAAAAGTAACTTGAAAGAAGCTCTTTCTTCCTGTATTTCTCGAAGTACTAATTGTTTTGAAATATTAATATTATTTTGGGCACCCCATTGTATACATTTATCAAAACATTTTATTACTTCAGAATGCTTTATTTTCGTTTCATTATTAGAAAATTGATCCACTGATAGAGTTTTTTCTCCGTTACGGGATATTCTCCCTTTCTGAGGGATCGACGTTTTTTTGACCCAATGTTTGTAGTTTAAAGATTTGAAACGATTTTACTTTCCATTTTCTTAAATGTACATATGGATGATTTTGATATTTTATATTTGTTTGAAATCCTGAAAGCGATAATCCATTTCTGCACTCTTAAAATTTTTTTTTTCACTTAAAGAAATTCTTTTTCTGTTTCCCATCTTTATATAAAATAAAACTCACAACTTGTTACAAATTGACCAACATTTTTATGACCACTTGTTCAAAAGCACTGTGAGTTTGTATACAATGAAGACCAACGGTACTTTAACGAACATTTTTTGTGTTCTCATTGGTTACATTCTTTTTGATCTTACCACTTTTTTAATTCATTCGTTATACTGAGCTTGAAAATTATAAAACATTCGTTATATAAGGTAGTCAATGTAAGAAATTTACTCATTCGTTATATCCCGAATTCGTTAAAGTGAATATTTGTTATACCGGGCTTCGACTGTATATGTAGATGATATAGTCCTCAAATAGGGTGTCCTAGTTGTATAGAAGGTAGTGTGCTAGACTATTAGGGTGAGGATTACATTCCCACCAGGGGCTCTCGTACATTACACTATATCGAGTATAAGGTAAACGTTACCAGCTCGTAAAAATTATATATAATTTGTAATTGTAATTGATAAATAAATAAATAATAGCCCATACGCCTAAAGGAAAATCTGAAGAGACTCTCTGTGAAAGTATTCAAAGAGCTGTTGAGATTGAAAGTGTAATGACAGTGGGCCGGAGGATTAACGCAATCAAGGCCTCCAATAGATCCGACTACAAGAAGGAAAACTTTTTGACTCCTAGGTCAGTCAATATCACAGGCAATCGAAGTAAAATATTGAGCAATATGGCAAGAAAAGATTGTATGATCCTTAGCACTTGCACTTGAAAAAGGCGTACGATATAGGAATCTTCCAGTACAATCAACACAACTAATTGACTCCGACTTTACACATTTCTTCCTGCCGATAGTGGTTACTCAAGACCCGTTCAAGCCTCAACAAAAGCTAGACTAAAATTAATTGATTTAAATAACCATTTTGCTTTTCAGATATGCAGGCATATTAGGGCCAGCCTGTTGGAGTTTAGGACACGATAGACTGCGGATAAGTTGTATTCGAGTTGCAACTAATAACCTAATAACATATTCCAAAAACTTTGTGAAAAGAATAATTTTCAAAAGGTCTGAACTGATTTACTGTTAATTAATTTCTTTTGAATAAATCGTTCCACGACGGAGATCTGTAAGATATTAAAAATGTCAACGTAAATGTGTTACCTATCTCACCACATTTATTACGGCGTCTTTTTAAAAAAAAAAAATACGAAAATAATTAAAATTATAAGTTTTTTGTTTTTTTTTTTTGCGAAATATTGACCATGAAATCATTAATCATGTTTATGTATATGCTACACGAGTTGTCTAGCATCCCTGCAGCAACCAAAAAATCCACCTGTTTTATGGAACAACAAATTCAATGCAAACATACATACATACGTGACTACTGTCTCATGTGTGGAAGTGTAACGAAAAGTTATTCATATGTGTGTGTGGCAAAAACACAGATACATGTGGATCTAAAAATAGCAAAATTATAACAAAAATATTTAAATTCCCTTCTATCAAACGAACCAGTGCTAGTTTTATATACTCTGCTGTATATCGAAATACATGTGCGTTGTATGCACACAAAAATAATAACAGAATTGTGTATCGAATTTCATTTTCTCTAACAAATAATTATTTTTACATTGATATTGAATACTATAATCCCAGCTAAAATACTCTTGTATGACCGACCATTAATACCACCCTAATCAAAACAAAAATAATGAATATCCAGCCTTGCTTGCCGACACAACAAATCAGCAACATACACTGCAATAGTCGTTCACATTCTATTACAAACAAGAACAAAAAGAACAGAGAAAAGAGAACAGAACAGAAAAAATTAAGAAAACATTCAACAAATGAGTGGTGAAGTGACAATGATGACAATGACGATGATGATGAAGATTTTACTGTAAGAATATCAGCCATGGTAATCATGTTTTATGTGCGTTACAATGTAAAAATAATAACATCTGTTCTTGTCCACACCCGGCTAAATGGAGCATAACAAAATTATATACACACACCACACCACCACCACACACATACGAGAGAGAAATCATTCCCAGGCAAAACACATCAAGTCTGTATTCCTGGCAAAAGCTAAAATTTCATTACAACACTTTACATGCAAAAAAGTTAAAAATGCTTTTGAATTTTTGTTTAAAAAAAGGGGTTCTTTCCCACTAATGATTTACTAGACACTCATAGGCTAAAAGAGAATTAAAATTTTTGGACACGTGGAGAGAGTTCTTCAAGTAGAAACATTTAGAAATCATAATAGGCTTACATGACTTATTTTTCATAATTCTACTGAGAACGCATATTGCTTTATGGCTACTCCCTTCAAACTACTTCGAGAACAGTAATCAGACATTATTTAAAAAAATAAACAAATTCAAATAAAAGTTGCCGTGGTCTAGTTTCAAAGACCGCCTCGATGCAACATACCCTGCAATAGTCCGGCTGAAATCTGTTCCACATCATTGTCAACAATTTAACCTCGCATTGCCTAGTAAGAAACCCAGTAAACAACTTCTCCATATTCTAGTAGGTAGTGTATGGGCTTAGTAGACGTAAGTCCACGGTTCAAGTCCCGGAGCGGATATCTCCAACAAAACGAAATATGAAAAAATATCTACTCGGCGCCTTCCTCTTAGTAGAATTCTGGCAAAAGTAAATAAAAATTGCCATGAAAAGTTTCCCAGAAATAATCTGTCTGTTCCAACCACCCACGTATAAAAATAACATACGCAACACAAATTCAAATCTTTTCAAAATTAAACAAGATGAAAGCGGCCTTCGATTCTAAGCCTCAAAATTTTTAATGTTGAATTCGGGGTGTTCGGGTTTGTACACTCCATTCTGTTGCCTATAAGTGTTGGTCTCATTCAAAAAAAAACCAATAAAAATCATCTCATGGGCGTCCAAAAAACAAACGACATAAGCTTTCTTGCAAATGTAACTTCTATCGCCTTCTCTGGATATGATTCTTCTAATAAAATCGAATGAATTGAGCGTCCGTCTATCTCAGAAGTTAAATGGTGAAACATACCCCCAAGATTATGAATTAGCACGAAAATTTTCAACTGATCAATAACTACGGTGGCAATACTTGCGTCTATTCTATTGAAAACAAAGTGATATTTTGAAATATATTTAAAACAAGTCCATCACTTTTCGTTTTTCTGACTCTCAGCATAACAATGCTTCCAGTGGGGGAACAACATATGGACTTAACAAATGAATTCTGTTCATTTCTATAAATAGATGTCAGCAGCTAACCGCCACGTTATCCTCTTAATTTTGGTGTCGATTTATCATCCTAGGTAAGAAAGGATCTTCATTGTCGATACTACAAAACTTCTAGTGGCTTTAGCAATATACAGTCCAATCCAATTCCACTTACATTTGATGATTTCTAAAGCTACAGCAGAGTGTCATGTTAGCTACCATTGAACACGAATGAAGATTATTGTTTGCTGGTAAATGTTGGTTATTATCCCTATAAAACATTGCAGTAAACAAACCTGTTTACAAATAATCGTACTGCTTAATACAACAACAAACACCGACATAAAAAATGGTAAACAAAGATTGTTTGTGTATCTACAATAATGAATGTAAAGAACAATGTTTACATTCGCCTTCAAGAACATTCATCAGACTGTTCAATCTGCCATATAAAAGGCAAGGCACAGCAGGTGACTGGGTGATTCAAGTTCAGGTAGTCTTGTGTGAAGATACGGTGCGTTTGAAGAGAGTAACCGTGGTTTGAAGATCTCCGTTACAAAAATCTGTCGAATAATTGTCTAGTAATTGTTATTGTTTATGCAAAGGGTATAAACAGTGGAATAATAAAACAAAAGCAATTGTTGTTGTTTACATCAAGTTGTAAACAGTGACATACAGAATTGTGCGAATAATAAAGAATTTTAACTAAACCTTAAGACAAATTTATTTTTATTTTATTTGCAAGCTACGAGCTCATATTTTAAACGTTTTTAAAAGGTAAAAACGTAACAATATTTTAATGGCCTCGGAGGAATGAAAGATTTGAAGGAATATTTCGCAAATTTTCATAAGAGACTATGTTATAAAATACAGTGATTTTTTCTGTTAGTTTAGAAATAATTAATATGCTGATAGCCACTTGTGACAAAAGGTTTGAATTAAGGTTTGAGTGTGTTCGGTAAGCGTAATATCTACTGTCTCCTGTGATTTCCCGGAAATTCTTCAAAAATTAAACCTTCGATCACCCTTATCATGACGATAATTTTTTCTATTTTTTTTTTGTTTTTGTTTTGTTTCTACCAGACAAAAACATTAAATACTTTACAATACTTATCCAAAAATCAAATTTTGGCATTAAATTTTTGCCAAAAATAGATGTGCACTTTGCAAATATAGAAAAAGAAATAAACGCTCATAAAAAGTCACAAGCAAGTAAGCACTCGGCATTTATTACTTTAAGATAAAAACGATAAAAATTTATTTTGAAAAAAAAAGTTTAAAATTAAACATAAAAATGAAATCAATAAATTTTTATTATTGATTTTATGATTAAGGGATATAATATCAGTTTTGGTTCTCATTTAAAAATAAAAAAATTAAACAGAGAGAGAGAGAGAGGGGTTTATGCCAGTGTAAGATCTGTTGGTAGCAACAGCATAATAATAATACAATTTTAAATTAAAATTAAAATTAAAAATTAATTAAGATAATTGGTTAATAACCCCCTCAATGTGCTACCACTCTGTGCAGATGACCACCAGTACGTATGAACGTAACTCATATCGCTACGAAAAATATTTTTTTTTACACAGAAAACGTGTGGTTGATTTGTGGCTCCATATAATGAATTACTCAGAAATACAATAGAAATACTAATACTCTGCAATTAGAAGTTGTTATTTATCGATTTAAAAACAACAACAAAAAAACAGAAAACGAAAGGGAGAAAGAAGAGAGTCTAAAGTTTCGATAGCCCGCTGATTTATGATTTTGCGATAACAAATGAAAAGGGGCATGCTATGCGTATGTCATAGCATAGCTTGTAGTGTCCGTATTGCTAGTAGATTAACTGGCATGGATGTATATCACAGTGTATTGGAATACGGTATAAATTAAATAAATATTGTATTGGTTTGTTTCTTTTTTACTCTATCGTGCTTGCTTTCACTTGGTAGAATTTAAAATAAATATTTGCTAAACAAAAGGCAGAAAAAAATAATGTTTTAAAGACTTTGCCGCTTTCTCTTGATACTTTCTAAATATTTACCAGGAACTTTTATTTAAAGTATTAACACTACTTTCAGTTTATTTGACTTTCTAGAAGAACTAGTAATTAGTAATAGTGCATGAGTGAAACTACAAACTTTAATCTAAAGGGTCCGCCATCTAACGTTTTTTTTTCAACTAGTGCTTATTTCGTGAATGGTAACACTTAGCTCATGTCTGATTTGACAAATAATGTGGCAGAACTTGTGCGTGAAGCGCCATCGACATCAATTCACCGTCGTTCTCAACAATTGAACATTTCGGAGACATCATTGAGACGAATTTTGCATAAAGACCTTGGTATGACGCCATACAAAGTCCAATTGGTTCAGGAGTTGCAGCCAATTCAATATCCAATGCGTTTTCGCTTCGCTAAGTGGGCCTGCGATCGAAGAAGTTGCCGATTTTGGCAAAAAAAAATCATCTTTTCAGATGATGCTCATTTTGATCTAGGCGGGTATGTAAACAAGCAAAATTGTGGCATTTGGGGCACAGAAAACCCGCTCGCATACATTGAAAAGCCGACGCACCCAAAACGAGTCACTGTTTGGTGCGGATTTTGGTCCAGAGGCATAATTAGGCCATTTTTCTTCGAAAATGAGCAAGGAGTGGCCGTTACAGTCAATGGCGATCGTTATCGAGCCATGTTGAAGGAATTTTTGTTCACAAAAATTGAAGAGGAGGATATTGGCAACATTTGGTTTCAACAGGACGGCGCTACGTGCCACACAGCCGAAGCTACACTCGATGTTTTGCGCCCTGTTTTTGAAGATCGCATTATCAGCCGCAGTGCTGATGTCATTTGGCCACCTCGGAGCTGCGATTTGACACCATTGGACTGTTATTTGTGGGGTGCCGTCAAAGATAAGTGTTACGCCGACAAGCCAGAGACAATTGACGCTTTAAAGGACAATATTCGTGAAGCCATTGGTAAAATACAGCTACACACAATCGATAACGTGCTTAAAAATTTGACCGATCGTGCGTGAGGCAGCCATTTGAATGAAATAATATTCCATTATTAACCGGAAGTATTGTACTTTCAAATAAAAAAAAGAAATTTGAGAAAATATCCAGTAGTTTTTTTTTTTGAAGCATTTTCAAAAAAAGAAAGTTATTTGGCGGACCCTTTATGTACTTACCCCCTTCAACAAAGTCATATAAGTAGAAGTTCTTGAATTACCTTTTTGTTTCTAGGTTTCAATCATAAATTATTGTTATTTTTGTTATATTTTGTATTATAATCTTATTAATTCAATAAAACTTAATCTCAAAATCTGTTTTTTTAAATTTTCTTTAAATCCAAATCCAACTCCAAATCTTAATCAAAATCGAATTCATTATCATTTTGTAATACCAGCCATAAAATGGTCTTATCTCTTAATCTCAGACATCTAAAGTACTTTTGGGGTTTAAAATACAAGTAAATCGTTGCCTTAATCTAACATAAATGGCTATACGATAGAAAAATCGATTTTCATTAAACGATATTTCGAAAATGTTTAATTCACCCTGGTAACGGCCGTTGCAAAGTAACAAAAATGTACAATTTTGCCATTATGGTTATGACAATAGATAAGTAAATGCAGACATGAAAATGTTTTTATGCTCTATATAAACGTGTGCGACAAGGCTGAGTTATCTCCCCCTCTTTATCTCGTACTAAACGATATTATAAACCATGGTCTCGAACATCAAAGTGGTCGTCTTTGGGTTCTACAAGGTTGCTTATAGGAACCGATTTCACAGATAATGTTCTGTCAAAGAAAAAAGTCTACATACAACGGTATAATTAATTTTTATGTTGTTTTCCCAATAATTTCTAGGTTATACTTTTTTTAATTCGCTTTTTCTTCAAACATTTTTAATTGTAAATGTCTTTGAAAAAGCTATAACATGTTTTTCAATTCGATAAAATTACCACTGTATGTAGACTTTTTCCATTGACTGTATGTTTGCAAGTTTGATGACATGTCAACTCCTTTTGCTATACTCGCAGCTAAAGTGTTGAAATGTTAACAAAACAAAAGTTATTCGAATAATTACATGTAACAATAAATACGAATCCTAAACTACATTGTCACTTTACTAACTATAAGTGTCTACAGCAAATGTATGTTCCTTCAGATTTCTAATAGTAAATCTCTTGAAAACTAAATCTCCATGTGGGAGTGGATCTGGAAGAATCACAACTTTATGACAAAATCGCAAGAAATTCATAACACTGGAATCCACAATGCCATAGCAAGCCTGCTAACTGATTCACAATTAAGAAAATCGAGCATAAATATCGAAATGTAACTTAAAGTCAAGCCAATTAATGATCTTAATCAGACAAGTTCACTCCGTAGCCATATGGTATATTGTGTTAGTGTTGCGTTTGAACCACAACGAGCTTCGGATGAAACTGGCCAGTACCCTTAGTAGCACGCTCACCACCATGCTCAGATCTTTAAACGTTCTATCACCCAAAAACCGATGACGTATGTTCTGAAGCGCAGGGCATTCATAAAAGGATGCAAAACGTCTGTTCTCAAGCGCAGGGCACTCGCATAAAAGGTGTTGTACAGATGCCGTTTCTTTCACATCACAGCAGCTTCTTCAGTATTCTAGTAGGGCAGACTGAGTTTGTCAGCGAAATTGCGGTTAGCGCGGTGTACCGTTAGAATTCCTATTAGAATGCGAACCGTTCTCTTGTCGAACTTAAGAAATTCCCTGGTTCTCCTGCTGGACACAGGAGTTTTGAAATTCAGCAACCAGGTATGATGAACCACCCACTGTTTGTTGTATTACATGTTGCTTTTTCCATGCTGTTCTGAAGAGGCATATATTTATATCTCCTCTGACGTCCTCCCCAGACATATCCGATCCCTTTCGTGCTAGTTCGTCCGTCTTTTCGTTCCCCTTTATTTCACAGTGACCCAGACACCAGTGGATGCGAGTGTTGTGTTGACGTATACGGAGCAAAGAGTCCATGCAACGACTTTTGACGACCTTTTGAATAAAGCGGAGAACATTTTTTATGTCTTGAGTTTCTCGAGAACTTTCGGCTTCACAACTCCTGAAAAGCTTATTAATATTTACTAACCGTTGCCAAATGCAATCTCCAGTGCTAAACTATACGCCAACGCAGCTCAATATCATGGACTTGAAGACATATATAGATGAGAACGGTTGACGTACGTCTGGAAAATAGACAATTTATTAAGCAACTAATTTCGTTTCATCGAAACGTCTAATAAGGACTTCCGAACTTTGACAGTTGATTCATATTGTTGAAGATACATCCGGCAAATTATTTGTCATTTATTAAGTCTCTTTAGCCAAATCACCATGAATGGATATTACATTCGCCTACAAGTCAAAATACTAAAATTGTTTTATCAAAATGAGTGTTCCGTCTGGCCATAATTTTCATCGAGAAAATTCTCTCTCTCATTCTACGCTGAGGCCCAATTCTTGATGAATGGGAAAAAATTGTTGAATTTAGGACCATACTAATCCGCATGAGATCAGAAACATTGCTGAACATCCGCAGGCTCAACCTTTTTTGTAAGTTTGGAAATAACATATAAGAAACGTCGTGTTCTAGTAACTATTGGTCAGACTCAGGTCAGACATCTCCAACTCCAAAAATGGAAAATATTTCTTTCGGCAAGTTATTCTCAGCAGATTTCTGGTAGATACGCTAAGTGTAAATAAATTTGCCACGATAAAATTAACACAGACAACAAAAGTGGTGTGAGAAGCTAGGTCGTAAGCCTGCCTGAAGGATTGTAATGACCAAATATGTATGTATACGAGTATATGTAAAAGATGAATCAATTGAAATCATTATTAGGTGCATTAAGATTATTTACAATAAATGTAGTCTTCTTTCTTAATTTCGTCACTTAAGAGTTGCAGTAAATAAGCATAATATAGGCCGTTAATTGCTTTTCCTCTTTTTCCTTTAGAGATGACATCAGCTGCAGAAGGAATTATCTTTGTCTTCTTTGTTCATGATCCCACACTACATAAGTGATGTGAGAAGCTAAGACGCAATGACTTGTTATGTATGTATGCATGTAAGTCAGTGTAACACCTCGGGGGAAAGAAAGTCTTTTCAGGACTGTTGTGCTTAGAAGTTTCACATCGATTTTTAATCTTGAAAGAAAATTTATTTAAAAATCAAATGATTTACAGCGAAGTCTTCTTATTGACATTTCACAGAAATGTCATTAAATTCATGTTATAAATTTTAATTCAATGATTGTTACTTCAACGTGTTGTATCATTTCCAGTTGTAACCCTTTAACCCTTTCTAAACCTAACTATGCGTGTGTATAAAACAAATGCAATCAATTGTAAACCACCACCATTTAGTCGACTTCAATAATCAACGGTTTTCATTCTTTTTTTTTGGAACATTTTAATCTTAACGCAAAACAAATAGCAACCGGTTGAAAAGGACTGCAAAAAACACTCCAACGTAAACAAGTGTAAATACATACGTTACTGCACTTGTAGAGGCTGTGAAACGAACGTATGTTGCGTTACACGGGGTACACTCTATAATTTCTTTACGCCTTAATTTAACTGATAAATGGTGATGACGACAATGGGAAGGAGGAGGAGGATGAGGAGGATAAGGAAGATCATAATAATGAACCAAAGGATTTGTCATGAACCCAGAAAACTAATAAAATAACAATAAATGGTACACGAAAAAAAAAACACACTCACAAACAGAAAGAAGAATGGAAGCAAGGAAAAGCAGGAGGGAAATAGGCCAGACGACAGGCTTGTCGAATATGTTTTTGGGATTTTATAAGAGCTGAACGGAACTAAGCTGAGCTGTTAAAATCAACAAAATACACGCAAAGCACATCTGCAAAAAAATAACATCAACAAAACTCCCAGCCTCATTGTTAAACTACTGCTACAAACTACCGTAACAGAACACCCTTGTAGCATACAACAACGAGCAGATATATTCGCTTGCATCAGTACGATGCTTGTAGGGTTGCTTGTAAATCGAAAATATGTCAGAATATTCTTTATGTTCCCCTCCTCCTCGTAGTAAATGCCGGTTTGTCCTTAAGCGACAACAATCATCTGCTTATATACGCCCGGGAGCAATATTTATTATTTGGCACTTGCTCTTTGGGCCAAACAACGCAAACATATTTGCCACCCTCTAAATACGGATTATTTTCAATTTAGAAAAATAAAAATAATGTACCATCGCATTAAAAAGGTAAAATAATTACAAGGAATACTTCATCTCATTTTGTTTTTTTTTATTTTGCCTTTGTTTGTGTGCACAGCTCTGAAAAGGCAATTGTTGTTAAACAATTGTTATCCTTACGAAAAATCCCATAAATGTTGGCAAAACATTTAGCAGGATTATGAACGTAAATATTGAAAATGATGCGATTCTGTTTCCATTTTCTTTACTGAAATGAAAAGTAGATTGTCCTTTTTTGTGGTTACATTTTCTTATTTTTTTTTTTTTTTTTTTTTTTTTTTTTTTTTGGAATAAGTTAAGATGTGGTCAAATATTGAAAATAAAGAACAAGAGAGAAGAGAGAGAAAAAACAAAACAATTTTAATTAAAATTGTACAACTTATGGTTGTAAGATTTTTTAAAACATAAGCTAAGCGAGAGGAAAACGTGGGAATAATATTATTACGAAAGTGGAAATGGTGTTGCAGCGTTTAACATTAAAATGATAAAGAAAAGCTACAAAAACAAAAACAATGGACTTGTAAACAACCAGGCAACAACAACACTGCAAGGACAAACGTAAACAAAATACACAAACAACAATAACGAAACCAGCATGTTTACATTTATAGAAATTTCGCGAAGGCAAAGTCATTCTCCTTCAAGAGCATTCATCAGACTGTTTACTCAGCGATATAAAAGGCAAGACAAAGCAGGCAACGGTATCAGTAAAAATTTAGTCAGTCTTGTGTGAAGACCCGTTGCGTGTGAAGGGAATAATTGTGGTTTGAAGATCTTCGTTGTAGGGATCTAACGAACAATTGTTAGTGTGTAAAGAAGAATAACAAATAAAGCAAATTGTTGTTGTTTAAATCAAGTTGCGAATAGTGGCACACGGAATTGTGGCGAATAATAAAAGATTGATTTAAAATTAAACACCAATTTATTTTTATTTTATTTGCAATCTACGAACTCATATTTTAAACATATTTGTGAGTTTGTCCATGGATTTATGAAGATAGAAACTAATTGAAGGCTAATATTAAGCAAATCATGACAACACAGGTGCTCTTACGAATATATCTTTCAAAGCAAGCCAACCACTAGACATGTTTGCGCAACAAGTGGACTTGCAACCGTGAGAATGAAATTGATCAGAAAAAGGCATGGTCATGCTAAAGTTTCGGGTATGGTTGATCTGAATGTATCTATTGACTACTCAATTACATGGACCCACTTTTGATCATTTTCTTCCAAAACAATTCCTATAGAGAGTGCAAGTATCAGAGTATAACGAATAAAGGTCTCCGAACATTTTCCGACAGCAAAGAGGCCATTTAATATATAGAGTCTGTGTTCACCACGTCTAAGATTGTACAAGAACGCCACGCATCATTGGAGGAGAGAGCGTGTCATTCAACAGATACCCTCAATTGGGTTCCTGGACACACTGATATTGAAAGTAATAATAGAGCCTACATACTTCCATAGGCTGCTACAATGGAAATTTCATATGTGATATTGGCATTTGTCTGCAGAAAGATAAACAAAGTTCTTCACACAATCTCCACTCATTTACAAAATAAAAACCGGATAGTACCGGATAGGACTCACATGCATGAAGATTAACCAGATCTGGTCTGATAATAAATGCGAACAAACTTTTCAATATACCTGATCATCTTATAAATATCATAGCTGTACAACGAGGACACTGACCATTTGGTGCACATGTCCAGAATCTAGAATTGTCTCAAAACGACTCCTATAATACCTGTAATTACGAGGAAGAAGAGAAGAGATGATAAATATATTTTCTCTGTATAGTCCGGCATTTGGTAACCTAAGAAAAGATTCTTGAGCGTCTAGAAATAATTGACAGAAGAATGACTGAGAGATGCTAGCCAGTATTTATAGCTGTATGACGTAATATGTATCATTCGCATTGCAGATGGATTTTTAAAAAGACTTCCAATCTATCAATAATTTCTGTGATCTTTTTTAAATAATGAATTTGTAATTCATCTTCAAGGCAGAGGCCATACTAGAATAGCTTGGATTTATACTGAATTGCGCTGAGTTATCATTATCCGACTGTTATAAGCTCTCCAAATATTAAAGCAAAAGGTAATGCAACATTATAGAAGCTTAAAAATCCTCCAGTTAACCATTGCTTGACTACTGTACGAATTATGCTGTTGGGGTGCATCCACTTTTCGACAAATTGCTTCAAACAATGCCAAACTTTCCTACGAATTTCGGTATTGAGCAATCTTAACACCTATTTTGTCAAAAACTTTCTGCTGTCCAAGTGATAATTCGAAATTCAAATCACTGAGTACTTTGAGATGATATTGTCTTCCACATTCTTTCGCATTTGCAATCTTCGATCTACCAAAACCCGTGATAGATTTTATTTGTTTCTGACATTCAACTGAACATCCAGGATTCTCTCCCATGTTTGTACAACTGAAACAAAATTCAGTGAAATACTTTCGCGATAGTTTGTTATCACTGACTTTCAATCGAAAACTTTTCAAATTTTCATAGGAATTAATAGTGCTGCTCTTCTTATTTAAATGCCAAGAATTCAAAAAGTCACAATCATATTGACCAGCCCACGTATCTGCATACACACATACATACATAATTAGTTATTACAACCCTTTAGTCAGGATTATGACCAAGCTGCTCATACCACTTATGTTGTGTGTGTTATTTTAACACATCAGTGGCGGGACCCACAAATTAATGTCGGCTCTGAACGAAAATTTTTTGGAGGAATTTATCTTTGCAATTTTATTTACACTCAGAGTTTTTGTTAGAAATCTGCTAAGGGGAAGTTGTCCTAGAAATATTTTTTTATTTAATTTTGTTGGAGATGTCTGATCTGGGGGTTTGAACGGCGGCCTCACATCTAATAAGCCAAGACACTACCTAATAGACTAGGGCGACTTCAAATGTTTAATAAAACATTAAATTAATTCCAACAAAAATATAAATTTATGCATATGTAGGTGGGCTTTCCAATATGCTATAAAAACTTTCCACCTTCATCTATCGAAACTGTGATAACTCAGTTATCACTATTACAATGAAATTTCTAAAATGAATTATGATACCTTACGATAACTTTCAATTATTAACCTTTAAACGTATTAAACAAGAAAAGTCCGTTCCTTCCATCCTTCCTTGCTTCCTTTCATTCCTTAATCATTATAATTATGCTGTTGAAGTAGTTGCTGTTGTTCGAGTAAATCTAATGATTTATTTTGTGTAAATTATCACCCAAATTAGAAGAGCAGTGTCTCTACAGTCAGAGAGGGTAGTAGCAAAAAAAGTTTATTTTTTTCGTGCCTAGAGACACAGATTATGAATACAACCCCCCGGGGATGGAATAGAACGAAAAGACGTGCCCAAAACATTTATGCCTTCTATTCAATTTCATC
Source organism: Sarcophaga rosellei (assembly GCA_930367235.1). NCBI lineage: Eukaryota > Metazoa > Arthropoda > Insecta > Diptera > Sarcophagidae > Sarcophaga > Sarcophaga rosellei. The sequence continues at coordinate 71,092,837 of OV884019.1, forward strand.
TAATGTTGTGCCATAAACCGCCCTAATAATTATATGGTAAAATTGAAAATTATACAGAGACAGACACAGAGACAGACAGACAGGCACAGAGGCAGAGAGAATGAGAGAGATGAACCCACTTGAAATGACAATATTTAGCGTATCTATACGCATAATTTGATGACAATCTGTTCGATTTTATATGCAATAACAATGCTATTCCATACAGAGACACAATAGAGAGTGAGAGAGAGAAATCGTCAATGTATAGAAATAATAATTACCATGGAGGAATATACATACGTATACGTACGTAACTATGAATGTCTGGAAAGGCCAAGAGGAGGTGAGGGGTTTGATATTTATTGATATGGCATAAATGTGATTTGAATAGTATTTTTTATGCATAATAATTCAATTTCATTCTGAGTAGAGAAGAGCGAAGCAATACGACAAAAAAGGCATTAGAATTGGTTTGAATAAATTATTGAATGGCTTTTATTCAGTGCAATCAATAATATTTTATTGCGAATTTGTGTTAATGTGTGAAAATCGACAGATTTTGTACAAAAAAAAATGAAAATAATCAACCATAAACCAATACAAATTATACAGATTGATTTGAAATTAAAATCAAGAAGAAGCACTTCATTAATATAAACCGAATTTAACATACTCTACTGTACATAATTGTTGAAACAAGTGCACCTAAGTAATGACAGACGGGGATAAACCGTTAAACGAGAGGAACAAAACAGTTTCTTATTCCTTGGACTATTCTACATCGCCTTGTTCGCCTGTGATAGGTATCATTGGTCTGATTTTCTGATACGCTACATTACGCGCTTAAGTTTCCAGAATTTCCAGTTCCAAATATACGAAACCGTAAGTGGAGTAGGATTGTCAATGTAATTCCTCTCTTCTCTGAATGGATTTGACTCTAGTTATCATTCACTACGATGGTGAATAGTTGATGTGATAAAAGGTATACTTGATGTACTAAAGCGTCGGAAAGACTTGTGTTAGCTTGCTAGAGGCGAGCCGCTGTTAAAGCCCCTGGCAAATATTCTGAAAGGAAATAAAATTGCCATTAAAATTTTTTCAAAGTCTGTCGCTAGGAGTCGACTTCAATTTGCCGGTCCTGTCACTCGTTCAGGTTGTAATACTGACTAAAGGGTTGTAATGACCAATTAAATAAGTCATTAAGACGTTATGAAATGGTTGGCTATTTGGTGCCTCCGTAACGAACTGATAATTGTGAATTTTTATCAGAAACTTTAAAAGTTTGTATTTGTTTTAACTACTTTTAATCCTTTTCATATAACAATCCCTCGAATTGTATAGGAGGCTCTATTTGCCTGTTAGATTAATGTCCCTTGCATTTCGCAGTGGAGACCAAAACCACGAAATTAAGAATAGTAAAACTCCAGTTGACACACAGGAATTAATAGAGAGCATCTTGAACATGCAGATCGAGCCAGGTCCCTCCTTTACTTTTCCCTGGAAACTCTAGATTTTTGTTGAATGTTTTTGAAGAGTAAGAGTGTGCCAATGGTAAGCAGGTCGGAGCACTCGTGGATTTTCAAACGGAAGTTTACAACTTTGAAGACGTACTCAATTCCCTTTAGGCAAAAGGTTCGGAGACCCAGACATAGGAATACTATGTATGTGACAGACTTTAAAAGGTAATTAATTTAAGCTTAGCTGGATGTCATTTTATGCGGAAACTAATGGCAATGGGGGTCAAAATGAGCTATCACGAAATAGCCTGAAAATGAGAACCGGCCCTTTGAGACGTAGACAAACAAAAACAAATACTAAAATTTTTTTCAAAACAGGATTCGATTCAGTACGAATATGTAAGCTCTGTGATAAAAAGGATGGAGCAGCAAAATACCTACTTGGTACTTGTGCCACATTAATGTATTGCAGAAGGAGACACCTGGCTTTTCAGACCTAAGAATTGTCAAGGCTACAGTATTCGGAGAAATATTACAATACAAAGAACAATAAGCCGTTCAAGTTATCCTTTTTAGGGTAGCAGCTTTTAGCTGGAGTTTTGCTAGAATTGTCTCGAGTTTGTAGAGAAGCACTTAGTATAACGTCATCAAAAATTGTAGGTGTCGTATTCGATATAATCGCATTTGTTGATAGTGCAATTGTTTTATCGATCATCGCCTCTGGGCACAAACGGAACAAAAACTTTTACAGCAGCGGTATTGACGAAGTAGAAGAAGAGATCTCATCTTCTCTTTCATTATCCAATACTTGGGAATCTGAGACAATGTATTCTTGGGAGACGTGAACTTACTAATTTAGTCCAACCTAACCTGTATTGCTCATCGGGAAAAGGGACCACATTGAAAGTGGGTACGAATAGCAAAACCTTAGAGTGAAAAACTTTATATTCAATTGTCCTAACGCCACGCTTTTAATTAATCCCTATTATTTCACAATTTTTTTTTATTATTTCATTGCGTTAATCCGATGCAAAAGTTTTATTTTTTTTAATCACACATAATTTTTGCTTCTGTTTTCTATTTTTTGTCGTTTTTTTGTTATGACGGATGATAAATAATTAAACGCGTGATTTATCATTTAAATGCGTAATTTTTTGCGTCTCTATTGATAATAAAAATTTTCGTTCATAGTTGATGAGATTTCATCATTCTATGCGTTCGTTATTCATTCATTTTGTTTAACAATTTAAGTGGATATCATAAAAAATTTCTATTGCTTTCTTTCTTTCTTTCTGTCTTCTATTCTTTCTCTATTTTATTTTCTATTGTTTCCATTTTTTGTTTTTTAATTAATTTGTTTTATTGCAACAATTTATTCTAATTAAATTTGATTTGGAGACACTGTTAATGTTAGACTGGCGTCGCATATATGCTATTTAGACTGGCGATAATTAAGACATTAAATCTTTATTTAAATGCTTTTAAGAGATTTATTTGTTCGAAAAAAGAAACAAATTAAAACTATTTCGTTAAAAAAAGAAGAATTGGGAGCTTATATCCACTAGATAGATGGTCAATTAATCAACATGAGATATGGCCTCACTGGTCTGGGTTTATTTCTTGACAATGCCAAATCAATTTACTTCGCTTATACGTACTTACTTTAGAAATCTTTATGCCTGTACAGGGTATTTTAAATTCAGGTTTCTTTGTTAAAAATATTTCTTTAATAGATATTTGGTAGAAAGTATAGAAGTTATTAAAATTTTGGGAATATTAGTCGATAATTTTTACCTCAAGGTTAAGTTAGTGTAAAAGCTAGAGCCAAAAGACTTATTGTTATGCGGTTGGAAATTTATTTTATTGAGATACAGTTAGAAACGTAACTATTCCCACACCGTGACGATATACCTACTAAAGAAGATTCCACGAAGTATAAACAATTGAGTGAAATTACGCTCTCCTGCATGGTGAACACAACATAACCAATAAGAGACTTACTGCCTTTACAATCGATTTAATTTTACAGGAAATCTATATTAAATAGATCATCAGAATCAAGTGATTGAAAGCAGTAAACTTTTTCTTCTTGTGAAATCTTTTGTTGATGCGGATAAGCCAAAAAAGATTCTAAAAGGAAGAGGCCCTACTTAGGCCAACAGTTAGACGCATTGTGATACCACAATCAATATTCAACCTGGACATTAAAGATTACCTAGAGGAAACAAGTCTTACTATTGCGGAGAGAAAGAAGATAGATCAAAAACCCTCGACTTTTAATGACAAGTACGGAGACATCTCAGCTTCCTCCTTAGGCCCACAGTTTCTACCGGAGCCATTTCCCAGAATACCAAGCCTTTCGGTATGCCTACTGGAAGGACAGACATTTCCATGCGATTTATGGATAGAAATGAGTCAATCCTCTTTTTATCCACTTGTGGCCAGAAGAGTCTAGCAATATTACATGTATCCACCTGCTGCCAATGAGATTGAGCCTCCCTACAAAAAGAACGAGTGGATAATATCCAATTTATCCGACGTAATCGGAATATCTATGTAATTTAATATGTCGGAGATTGCGAGCTCTGTGTCAGGCATGGCCAACTTATTAACAATGCAATTTCCAACGTCTCGTAACCCATATGAGAGTTACGTTTGAATGATCCGAAATTTCCATAAAAAATTCTTGGAATTCATGGAGGAGGACGGATGTTAAAAATACGTTCGTTAGCGACTTAATCTCAGCCTGGCAGTATAAATACATCAAGAATTCTTCAGGGAAAATATAGGTTCCCAACAAGCATTGTGCCGCTTTAAAAATGTCCATGACTTCTGCTTGATAAGCACTAAAGGGGTTAGGCAGCTTGCAAGAAAGTTTTATATCAGACTAGCTAATACTGTCACGCATCTTTCAACCATTACTATAAACCTTAAAGGTCCCATTGGTAACTTCCGGATCTTTAAACGAAGACTCCCTAGTGGTAATACTAAGATCAAGTGTTATTTTAAGTCATAGGGAATGATATTATCGAACCGGATATGTCCACATCTTCCTAGAGTAGCATGTCCATAGTCCAGTTTAGACTAGAATTAATCTGCATTACAGTCGCCAACTCAGCCCTCAGGGGGAAGCGAATTAAGTGTAGTAAATAGAACCTTGGTTGGAGTGGCACTGGTGATCAGAACAGCTGGCTGCCTATGGCATTAGTATTAATGTTTGCACACCGCAGATGAAGAATTGTAAGTAAATCAGCTAAAACGCCGTTCAGATTTTATCAAAATTTTTATAGAATACAATCATTAAATTTGTTTTTTAAATCCAAATCTATGTTTGTGAAATTTTTAAGCACATATTTAGTTTTTTTTCACCAAATACTTCTTAATCATATCTATACCAATATATTTTGTTAATAACATGCTTTGCAATGATTTACTATTTTCAACCAGCTATTAAACTTATCTTTGAGTTGAAAGTATTAAGAAATTCAATATAATTTCATATTAAACGAAATCTACTAACCAAAGTAATATAAATGCCTCTGTACTTATAATGTTTAATTCGGTTGTAAATTAAATTAAATCAATGTTGGGCAAAGGAAATCAAAAATCCATACAGAGACCTCACTATATGTATATACACTTATAATACAATACAATGCAATACAATAAATTCCAATGACTCTTACACTCCTCGTATACTTTTTTTTTTGGGAATATTCATAAATTTTCCAAAATCGATTGCTACAGTTTTATGATTCTGTTATTTAAAGTACGTTTTCGTTTGTATTTTATTTTTCGTTTTTTTCTCATTTTTATTTGATTTTTTTGTTTTCTTTTCTTTTTTTTATTCACATTAAATCACACCAATCGATTATTGGTTTTAATAATACTCGTACTGAACAACAATCATCATTATGGATTGCATTCATGGCATTTAGTATCTCAAAAAAACAAAAAAAACTTACATTTGTTATGAAGAAAGGGTTATAAAATTAAATAAAAATATCAAAATTTATTAGAGTTTTATTTTATTTTATTTTATTTTTTTATTGGTATTATTTGCCTGCACATATACTACACATATACTCGTATGTAGCTTTTAATGATGATATTATTGACTCGACTGTCATAAATTTATTTTACAAAAAAAAATTTTTTTTCCTATTCCCTGTACTAAAAGGGCAAACAACTAAAAAAAAAAAAACAAGCTAAAAAACTAAAGCAAAGTTGAACAGAAAATTTATAACTAACGAAAGTGTCATATTAATCAGCCAGTCATAATTTTTAATCATTTTTGTTTACCTGATTTTAATGGGACCACCATTATGTATGGTATATATAGCATACAGTGGGGAGACAAGAGAGAGAGAGACGGGGAAGCAGTTCTTATTGAATACTTTTGAATTCATCAGATTTATTTATAAACCCTTTAAACGAAATCAATAAATAAATAAATTTATTTCAAATATTTCGTGAATCATAAATTAAATCTCCTATAAACAGAATCGGTTCCATGTTAAGTAAATTTTGGAGATTCCCACACATTTAAAATGAGAAATTTTTATATAAAAATTTGAAAGGTATTTTACTTCGTTCACATGTCCTCTTCCTCTCGAAAATATTAGCCGATAAAGTCCAGAGAATTATTCCAGTAGAATTTAAACAACACTTTTATTTAGTGCCATTATTATTCAGACTGTAATTCGAGACAACGATACAAAAGGCTAAGTTTCTAATCTAGTTGAAGATTTTTAATGACAATTTCACTTTTAGCATATAACATACAACATTTCCCGAAGACAAATTAAACTAAAAAGTCGAGGAAATGTACAGGTTTCTCCCTACTGACGTGAATTTGCATTACTCAAAAATTTCGTTTGAAGAATAAGTGTTTGGCTCAAACCCTAGTAAATCAAGTTCGAATACGATTAAGTCGGAAAAGATATTCAAAATGGTTTTCGAATTTTAGAAAGTAGAAAGCTTAAGTCCGTCTAGTATTCCCGATTTATACATAATTGTTCATCTTCAGTCAGGATTACAAGCTAGATTCTCACACCACTCATGTTGTGTGTGTTAATTTATACAAGAGTGATAGAACCTACAATTTAAAGTCGACGTCAAATGACAGATTTTTTTTCAGAAACTTTTCCTAGCACATTTTTTAGAGTTTCTGCCAGAAGTCTTCTGAGAGGAAATCGCCGTAGAAAGAATTTTCCATATTTCGTTTTGTTCAAGATGTTTGACCTGCCTTTTGAACCGTGGCCCCACATCTAATAAGCCAACACGCTACCTGCTGGAATACTACAACTTCAACAGTCCCTTTATGTTCAATAAAATATTGTAATACAAGCTACACTGCTACATTGCACTGTAGCTGGATAACCTACTACCCTACCTACTTTCGTTTACTTTTCAAAATGCCTCTAAATAGGGTTGCGTACAAGATTTCGTTCTTGGTCGAATATTGGTAGCCTAGGAAGCAAAAGGATCAGCTGGTGTGAAGCATGTATTTTTTTAGGCGGTGTAGTAACTAAGGCACTAGAAAACTTCTTTCGATTTCTTTCGCCACTTAGGTGCTCCTGATCTCCTATTAACACCAGACGTACTTATTAACAACAATTAATATTGGGCATTAGCATCATTAAAATCTACCCGGTGCTGGCATCTGCAAAAGAGTAAATAAGTAAATTAAATCTTAGCTAATCCTAATCTATAACAACCGCCAGTATGCGAAACTTATACATCGAGAGAAGTGACTACTCATAAAAACGCAATAAATTAAGATGAAAGGGCACACTAACAAATTTTTTGGATATGTTTGAAGCTACCGTCTTACTCTCTCTCTCTCATCAAATCGGCTGGGTCACTAGAAGAGAAATAGGGCTGTTGAGGCTACGTTCGTCAAATTAGTTGTCAGTTATATAGCTTGTTTGCCGTATTCCAATGGTCGTTCATGGACAACGAAGTGTGTTTGATAAATGGGCAATTGACAACTGGCACTGATTTTCATTAAAAAAAATAACTTTTCTGGATGAATGGATACGTAAGTACACAAAATTGTCGAATTTTCAACGTAACAAATCACATAAGATCCAAGGCAACCTAAAGTAAAAGTCACTGTTTGGTGTAAATTTTGGGCTGGCGTTGTTATCGTTTCATATTTCTTTGACAATGACATGAATTAATAACTTCTTTTGGTCTGAATTAAATAATCTCGACGCTAATGATATGCTTATGCCACAATGGATATTTTACACGTGTGATTTGAAGGCATGTTAATCTTACTTCGAGGTTATGTGACCTGCCGACAGAGATCGTGATTAAAGCCAACATAACTCATCCCATTAAATCTAATTTGACCTCCTGAAGATATTTCACACTTTTTATTTCATTTAAATTTAAATATAAGAAGCGCTTAATAAAAGACTCGATATAATCTTAGAAGGTTGAGGCCACACTGCTTGCACTACATCCATGCACAAGCAGTCAGACGAGGTTAGAGCAGACTATTCTATTCTGCGAAGGCGACTTCGTGAATACTCTCCCTCCTATAGAAAATATGTATATCGATTGGTTTTGCTGAAGTTGCTTTAAAATAAAATAACAAAATAAAAATGTTATATAATGTAAAAATGTTTTCTGTTTCTCTAATGAATTTCAAACGCTTTAAATATTTTTTTCTGTTTACGTTTATGCAGCAGTTGTGTCAATATTTTATGAAATTCACACCTTTTTTTATCGCCCCCCCCCAATTAAATCCGAAAATATGGAAGAAAATCAATACATAGTTCTTTACAACGTTTTTATGATTTGTCACAACTGGAGTAGTTTTGGGTGCGAAAACAGACCTCTTGCAACGCATAAAAAAAAAATTTGTTCAGTGAGAATTTTGATTGATTTATGACATGATTATGGATTTTTTTTAATAGAAATTACATTTTTAACACTTTTCTTCACCTATCACGTTACAAATGAAGGTTTTAACCACTTAATTATTTGTATTTGTGCTAGAAATTAATTGATTAAAAATAATGTTAAAAAATTTTATATCTTTTAAATTTAAAGTAAAAGGTAACGAATAGCAGTTTTAATTAATTTTGCTTTAACAGAAAAAAAAAAAATTCGTCGAAAAAAACAAACAAAAAAAAACAATTTTTGGGCAACACCTGATGATTAATTTCACATATTTTTGGTGAAACTGAAAATTCAACAAAAGAACAGTCTCAGTTAATTAAAAATCTCCCCCCAAATCTCTCGCATCCTCGACGAGGAAAAGAAATAAATTTACCTCTACACCCCTCATTAGCCTTAAATGATACGGCAGAGATAATGAAAAAAATCCATAGCCAAGTGAAAACATTGCAAAAAAAAAAAAAAAGTAAACTTTAAATAATGCTACAGATTTTTTTGTTTCAGTAGATAGTTAAGTACAGTTAGTGACATAAAATCACATACACTGTATGCTGAGGCATGCAAAATATTTTCTTTAATTTCAAATAGCATTTGAATATTTGTTTGAATCCGATTACAATTTTTGTTAGTCACTGTCTGGTATGATAGTACAATAGAATACATATTGTTATGTTATTTCGTATGTTATAAAATTCTGCTTGTAGTTTTATTTTCTTATAAATTGTCGTACATATTTTACATATTGCACATGTATTTAATATTACAAAATATAGCAAAAAATTATATTACACCGAGACCTTATTGTAAGGCCTTATACGGTGTTCAGATATGCACCTTTATTGCGTAAATAGCAATAAACAATTGAGCTCAATATTTCATTAAAGATTCAATTAATTATTGCGCAATAAATACGCTAATTATTATAATATTGAGTAAAACTTAAAATGCAGCACTGTCACAATTATGTTCATTGCGCATTTTATAATTATCCGAACACAAAAGAAAAAACAAAAAATAAAAACAATGTTCTTGAAATAACCAGCTGTTTTATTTACCAGCTGTCAAATGAATATTGAATAAGCAGCTGAACTGCGTATATTGGTAAAACACTTGTACTCAATAAATCGAATATTGACTCAATAAAAGTGCATATCTCAACATAGTTTTAATAACATAGTTCCGTAATAAAAAGCAATACTAAATTCTACAACCTATATAACATACGTTATTACGTTTTTATCCTTTTAAAAACGAATACTTCCTAAGGTCTTAAAGGCTGTGATTTTAAATAAAATAAATTATTTACCTTAGTCTGTAGTTATTTCAATCCTTTATTTTTATTTTAACTTAAAAACGCACTTTAATTGATAATTCTCTACACGATAATTTTCCTACAAAGCATTAAACATCCCGATTTATAATACAAATTCATGTATTTGTCCCCTTCGCCTTATTTATATTCTATTTATTCTGGGTCTGGCAACTTTCTAAAATTTTTGTTGATTTGTTATTGTCATTCTATTCATCACCACATTTTGTGAACTTTCCATGTGATTTTTTTATCTAACGTGCATCTAGTAGCATCTGAATAGATATTTGACAGAGGATTTAAGTCTCAAATTTTATCAAATTCAAAAAAACCTTGCTGTAACGCCGTACCACCTTCATAACACAATTGGTCATTACAACCCTTCGGTCAGGATGACCTAGCTTCGCACACCACTTATGTTGTGTACGTTAACTTTTTGAGATGAGTGGTGGGACCTACAGTTTAAAGTCGATTCCGAACAACAGATTTTTTAAAAAGCTCTTCATAGCAATTTTATTTACTCTCTCTCCATTTTTGCCAAAAATCTGTTGAGAGGCAGTCGCCGAAGAAAATTTTTTTTCATAATTTAGTTATGATGTCTGACCTAGGGTTTGAACCGTGGCCTTACCTACCTACTGGACTACGGCGACCACATGTTTATGCAAAATAGTATGGTGAGGCTTTGAAAATTCATCCGACTTGCGACATGATCTATGTTGTTAATTTAGTTGAATAGAGTTCAAAAATATTTAAGGGCCTAGAGAAGAAAACTATGCCAGATGTTCACAGTAAATTCTTTTTTTTTTTATTTTTATGTTCGGGATCTTCAAGTGCAAATCTATGAAGGCAAGAATTATTTTCTTTTAAACTAATAACGACAACTGACTTCTCGAAGAAAAGCAGACATTTGTTCCAATCAGAAAAAAACTAGGCATATTTATTTAGAAAAATAATATAAAAGAATAACTAGCCAAGGTTAAAAAAAATGAGAAAAAGACCTATGTTTAAGGTTCGATTAATATGGTTATTAAGCCATCAAATATTAGTAAAAAAAAATTTGGTACAACGTTGCGCCTTATCAGCAATTCAGTTCTTAATTTGCCGATCATTGCAAATTCGACTTTATAAAAACCCTGAAACTTGGGCGAAAAGTAGCGACTAGTTCTTTATCAGTCTAAACTCCTCTTTCTGATGTCCAAAATCCTCTGTGGAATTTTAGGCAGCACAAAGTGTTCATAGTTTTTCTCATTTTTTGAATACATCAGTTAAACTGTTCCTATCACAGTTCCCGCAGTCGCCCTAGTCTAGTAGGTAGTGCGTTGGCTTATTAGATGCAAGGCTACGGTTCAAAGGAAACCCAAAAATTCAAGGTAACGAAAAAAATGATGTTGATAATTGCTTCTGAGCTGTAACGCTATGAGGAAGGTCTTGCCTAAAAATTTTCTTTTCACGCTCCCAAGTGTCGAAAAAGAGCCGTGCTTTTCGTGGTTATAGTATAGCCTTTGGGACCAGGGGTCAATGCGTCCTATTAGTTTTCAAACATGAGTTCTATGCAACTGGGTTAACTTCCCCAATTTTCGGGTGCCAATGCGGAAGGTCTGTGTGAAATTATTTTTTTGCGTCACAGTATAAGTACATAAGCTATGTCAGCTATAGAGGATGTGTCTGAATCCAGGAAAAAACTTTTTGATACAAGCTTAAGAACCCATAAACAGACTGCTATGAAAAATTCATATTCAGTTTAAATTATAACAGTATTGAAGTTGCCGTAGTCTAGTAGGTAGTGTGTTGGCTTATTACATGTGAGGCCACGGTTCAAACCCCGGTCAGACATCTCCAGCAAAACGAAATTTGAAAATAATATTTCTTCGAGAACTTCCTCTCAGCAGATTTGAGAGTTGAATCGCAAATCGATCGATCGGAGTGGACTTTAAACTGCAGGTCCCGCCGCATTAGCATAACACACAACATAAGTGGTGTGAGAAGCTAGGTATGAAGAGTTGTATTGATCAATTATGTATGTATGTTATTCAACCACAGCAGAACCTTAATACTTTAAGCAGCCTTACAATTCTCTCAAAACTTGTACTTCTCTTATATTACAAATTTAAATCTTTAATCTGAAGTATTATTTAAAAGGTATTCATAACTCTGGAATATTGGAATAAAATTAATCAAAACTTCATTCTGTTAACATAAAAATATTTTAAATGCACTGTGTTAATAGAGGCCCTAGTGTACAATTTTCATATGTATAAATCGTGATATAAAAACAGTGTGGCTGAAAGTATGAAGAAGAAAAAAATCCCTCCAATAACAAAATTTTTATTCATTATTCCGTTTGTGTTAAAATGAACACAAATTTTCCATGTGGACATAAAAAGGACATACGAATGGATTTTGTCCGGATTGTTAAAATCCATTGGATATGCATACATACATGGATATTTACATACATTCATACACTATATAACATGATATATATATACATATATGTACGTACATATGTATGCATTTGTATGTAAAATATTTCAACATTTAACACGAATACAAGATTTACATTTTCAAACAATAAATTTCTACCAAGCGGAAGAAAATGAAAAAAAAGAGAAAAAGCGAAAAATTGGAGGAAAAAAAGCTTTTACAATGGCTGATATTAAAGGTCCGAAATAATACCACGATTTAAATGATAAAGGAAAAGAATGATTTGCTGACTGCATTCGATATTTTAGAATTATTTCTTCCTTTCTCTCTCTCTCTGAAAAATAGTTTAGTTTGTCTGAAATTTATAATCAAAACAATTCTAAGAAGCTGGCGAATAGGTTTTCAATATAAAAACAAAAATTTTTTTAAAATCTTGTGATTATTTCCGGAATTCTACTAAGTTTAAGTGAATTATACTTAAATTTTCCGAAGTATAGAGGGAAAACAATGTTTAACGGACATGAAAATGTAAATATATCACTGTTTCGATGCGAAAAACAGCAGTGTGGAACAAAAAATAAAAAAAAAAGCATTCGTACAATATCCAATTTAATATGTTTTTGGTTGTAGCGTATCCTACCCACCTTTCTTTTTCACATGATTCTCTACAACTTAAAAAAAGTAAGAAAGTTATAGAAGATCGGGTCCATGTATGCAACACCCTAAACGACAATAAACTATGTTCTTGTGTAAGAGCTACACGTATACAATTTAAATAATTGGTCCTTGATTACATAATTGGTCCATCAGTAATGATTACTACATAGCTTCACATGTGTGTGACAATTTTATCCATGAGTGGTGGGACCTAGAGTTTAAAGTCGACTCCGACCGACAGCTTTCTGAGAAACTTTTCAGTTAATTTTATTAACTCGCAGAGTTTTGCCACCAATCTACTGAGAGGGAGTCGCGGAAGAAATTTTTTTCTTAATTCGTTTTGTTCGGCATGTCTGACGTGGTATTTAAACCGTGGCCTCACGTCTAATGAGCCAACACATTACATACTAGACTACGGCGACTTGTAAGAGTTAGAGGTTAGCGAAATCCGTATTTCATCTCCAAATCGTACTGCAAGAAGCTTCTTGACTCTATAGAGAGGATAATTTTAACACCGATGTAGATAGAAAAGTCACATAGCGCCACCTCTTGGAAAAAAGTAGGATATCATAAGTAAGGCTTTTCATTGCTGCATTTATTATTTGGATAATTCAAATTTACACAGAAAACATTGAGTCTAGGCAGATATACATACATACATAGTATAATTTCTTTTGCGAATATATTGTTCATGTCATCTTAAGCAGCCCCATGATTTATTATAGACTGTTTAGGGGCCAACTTTAATACTATCTATAGCACAATAGAATTGATGATCTCTTTATATGTCTTTATTATAGTTTCTGGCCAAGCGAGAGATTGATCTATTGAATCCTATCCCATGATGCTAGGATTTTCCAGAAATTACTGTTATGTTATGTTTAACTGTTATGTTATGTTTAACGTACTGTTAATGTTAACGTAGTGGATTGGACAGCATGTTCTTCAAATTTTAATCAAACGATCAATATTTTCTGATTAATATTTGAGTGTGTATTCGCCGAAAACCATCAATCTGATGACTTAACTCCACTAAAAATTAAAATTTCGAAAGAATAAGGAAAAATTGATAAAAAGACTACTGAAAATTTGGTCAGTGGTAAGTAAATTAATAGAAAAAGTTGAATAAAATATATCTTTTAGAGAATTTATTAATTAAGAAAAAAAACTATAAATTGTAAGTCCTAATCGCTCTTATGTTACCGATACAAACAATTCGAATTATTTTACATGGGAAGGAAATAGCATCAAACTTGTTAAGGTTAACAAGTACGAAAATTTCCGTTGCAAAGTTCACCATAATGGTAATTCGGTTGAACTTCCAGCATCGTGTTGAAAAGTTAACAAATACGATAACAAAAGGTCCATGACATTATTGCTCTTTAGTAAGGATTAAGACCTAGCTCCTCTCGCCGTCCAAGTTACATGTGTTAATTTTAATCCATGAGTGGAGGGACCTACAGTTAAAAGTCGTCTCCAAACGACAGATTTGAAAAGATTTTCATGGCAATTGCATTTATTCCCAGAGTAAAGAAGGTAGACGCCGCTGTCTAGTAAGTAGTGTGTTCGCTTATTACGAAATATGAAAAAAAATATTTCTTCAGCGACATCATCTCAGCAGATTTCTGGCAAACACTCTGAGAGTAAATAAACCTGCCATGAAAAAGTTTCTCAAAATCTGTCGTTGTGAGTCGACGTTAAACTGTAGGTCCCGCCACTCAAGTATAAAATTAAGGCACACAATATGAGTGGTGTGAGAAGCTGGGCCGTAATCCTGCCTGAAGGGTTGTAATGGCCGATTATGTATGTATGTATGTAAAGAGTGTTGTTCGGGGTGTCTGAGCCAGGGGCTGAACAGTGGCCTTTCGTCTAATAAGCCAACACACTACCTACTACACAACGGCGACTTCAATGGCTGGAACATTAATGCTGGGAATACTAAAACATTCAAAAGAAATTAGTATCGAGCCTTCTTTAACTACCTTTAACATAAGAAGTCTTAATATTAAGAAAATATTGTCATACAACTGCGAGATCTGGTTTATGACAAACATTTTTGTCAACAAGCTCTGAAAACCCTCAAAATATGTCTATCAAATACAATACGTACCTAGCGATTCATACCTAGACGGGACTAGATTAGTTACACATTATGAGAACCCATTAGACACCAGACGTAGCTTCTCACACGACGAATCTATTATCATAAAATTTAGAGCCCAAGTAGAAACTTGCAAGTGCTCAGTTCCTTGTGTGTCGATTAGGTCTAGGAACTGATATTTCATTCATTTAGTAACTTTACTTGGAATACTTGATAATTTTTTTATGCACTGCTATGCCAACTAAGACCAAATTTACATCGTAGATTTGAACAGTCGATTATATAAACAACTTTTTCATAATTTAAATTTTTTCAAGATATGAATATAAGGTCATTCGAAAATTAGAGGTCAAATATTATAGAACACTCTTCATAACTCCAGCTTATACCTTAGTCGCATTGCTTACATGGATCCTTACGGATCAGTGTTTATTAATGGCCAGTGTTACAAAGCTTACCACACAAACTACATACATTTTGCCACCTGTAGTGGCCAAGAGTAAAAGGATTTCAGTTTTTTTTTCGTTTTTAACCAACGAACAGCAGCAGCCAGCGGTAAATGGTGTTGAAACATTTGTGACGTTCACTTTTGCCAACATTTTTTCAAACCAAAAAAAAAAAAAACAACAACAAAAAATAACATCAACTCAGCGACCATGCTATGTACATATGTATGATAGAACAATATATGGTTATCAGTTATATTCTGATGTTATTTACTGTTTCGTTTTTGTTGCCATTGTTGTTGGTGTTGCTATTGATGTTGTAGTTGTTGTTGTTGTTCATTCACAAGGTTTTCCATAAAGCTTTACACTAAAATGTTAACATGGATTTATTTTCCGACACTTTGTATTTGTATTTGTTGTTGAAAATCCAACAAGCAAAAGTTTTGTTCTGTTTTTTTGTTGTTGGGTTTTTGATATCTGATATCTGACATGTGAATATGGTGAACAGTGTTCAAAAATCAAATCTTTTTTTTTTTTTTGCCTTTTTTTTATTGTACATTCGGCTTAAACCTGAAATGTGATTACTTTTGTAATAATTTTTGCTTCTCTTTTACATTCTGTTCTCTTTTTATTTTTTAAGAATGGGATTTTCAATATATGAATGTATGTAGCACAGGGTGGTTAAAAACATACGAGAATCATCGTTGTGAAAATGTAATGAAAGTTGAATAATTTTTTTTTATTTTTGCATTTTTCATTTGCTCAACAATTTTGATTTGAAGTGACAAGTGGCGGATTTTTCCTTTTTTTTTTTTTGGTTCATTCTGTTTTGTGATGTTTTCGTTTTTCTCTGTATGTGATATAAAATTAAAGTATGATGTATTGAAATTAATTTAATCATTGCACACTGACTGCTGGTGTTAAAAACTTTTTATTGGCAAAGTTTTCGTGGAATTTACAGAAAAGTTTCACCAAAAAAATACTTTTACATACAATTCTGAAATTTTCGTTTCTACCTTTACTATGGTATCCAAAAACTAAAAGCCGATTAAACCTGATTTTTTATCACTGTTTTCAAATTTGAAAAATTAAAAGATTTTTATGCCGATCTAAAGAATCCAATCAGAAACCTCTGAAATCCCTAACTACTCAGAGAAAATACAACGACCAACAATTTTATGCATCGTAACGTCTTAAGAAGAAATAGAATTCAATGAACAAAGTTCCTCATCACCACGTCCAATACGTTTTCTAAGAGAGGACTTCTAGGCAACGATAGACGGCAAACATAACATCCAATTTAATAAAAATGAAGTAAAGCAAAAATTATTCCACAAAGGAAAGAAAAAAAAATAAATCGATTTGCAACAACTTAACGCTATTATCACTTTTACTTAACACTATTTGTATACATATTTATATGTTTATAAAATATAATAAACCTGAAAAACTTCATCTTTGTTTTACAATTTTTTTTATTTAGTTTGATCAAAAATCGGATGAGTTCAGGCTAAACTTAGGGTGATTGTTCAGTTCCACCAACTTTGTTTATTTATTCCACCTATTTTTTTACGATATTTTCTCTCTAACTTCTAATCCTATCTACTCTTTTGCAGATGGCAGTAATGTAGGTCATTTACATTCTTTTTATGGCAAGTTGAGCAGTTAGCGAAAAGTCTTAACATAAATAACTCACTCATATCCAGCTCGTATGAATATTAGAAGGGGAAAAAGGCCCAATGTTGTTTGATGACACACAATAATAACAAAACTCTAATATGGGTGGTTAAGGTTCTGGACATGAAAATTCAGTGTGATGTTCGAATTCAAATGTCGCGCCTCTAACTTAATTTATTAATTTACTTTGTTTGGTAGGCGGATATAGTCGCAGTTATTGCGTAACTATTGCTTGGCAAACTTCAATATTATCCGTACATACTGGATTCTTTTCTAGAACTCTGACCTATAAACCCTGTTTTCCTAAATTTCATAATATACATTTTTTGTTTTTTTTGTGTCTTCAAAAAAGAAAAATGAGTGAGTACTGTATCCAGTAATCCTTTGATTTATATCATCAGGTTTTCTGTTCCTTCAACTTTTATTTACGTCGAATTAGATGTTCAACCGATTTGCGTTTTAACATAATAGAAGTAGAAAGTTCTGATAGTCAACACGATGAAAAATTTGAAAGTTTCCAATTGTATACTCTTTAGCAAGTTTTAATATCGATTAAACTGGATTATTCAGGCAACGAATGGTAGAAAACCATTTATTTCAAAAGAGAGGAAGCCACCAGTTGGCCTAAAGATTTCTAGGGTTAGATTAACGATTTTAGTTTTGAAAATGCTGCTAAATTAATCATTTTATTATAAAATAGAAGAAGTGCGAAATAAGAAGAACTACAAATAACGTTTCAACAGAAAATCTGAATATAAATAAAGATTGAATTACATACTTCCAAGTTATTCAGCGATTGTTTTAAGAGGTATTTAAATAAATAATTTTCAACATAGAACACAGCTTAACCATCGATTTACGTCGTCTCGATTTGCGCCATTTAAACTATTGTTCCTTCTAACATTCGATTTACGCTGTCTTAGATGTTAATCTCAATTTTGTTTTAAAGCCAGTGGATGATGGTTTGGAATAACATAACATTATATAGGGCGCCTCACGTTGTTTTCTAAATATCTCTTGAAATATAATCGTTTAGGTTCCTTTTGAAGTATTATTTTGGTTTTCATGTACTTTTAGCAAGTACTATATCTATATAGAGGTCGCCGTAGTCTAGTAGTTAGAGTGTTGGCTTATTATACGCGAAGCCAGGGTGCCGGTCAGGCATCAAAACGAAATATGAAAAAATATTATTTCGGCGACTTCCTTTCAGCAGATTTCTGGCAAAAACTCTGAGAGTAAATAAAATATTGCCATCGAAAGTTTCTCAAAAAATATTTCGTTCGGAGTCGACTTTAAACATTAGGTCCCGGCACTCATGTATAAAATTAACACACACAACATGAGTGGTGTTGAGAAGCTAGGCCGTAATCCTGACTGAAGGGTTGTAATGGCCAATTAATTATATACTTTATTATTGTTGTTGTGTGATTTATGTTACACAATTCATTATTCAGCGTTTAATAATTAAAAGATCAGTTTGTTTGTTTTCGTTAAAAAGGAACAAAAATAAATTTTCTAATCAACTTTTTTGTTAATTTGGTTGAATAAATTTTAAGCAATATTTTCATCGCCATACTTCTAAAATGTTAGTTTTTAGTAATGGTTGATGTTTCTGGGGTGAAAACTCACATAGATAGCATTCCTAATATATCTGTCATTCGATTAAATTCTAGGGAACGTGCTGGCTTCCCCATTATATCAATAATCTTATATATAAAAAGGAATGTGTGTTTGATTGTATGTTTGTATGTTTGAAGTTTATAGACGATTAAACGGCTGAACCGATTTTCTTGAAATTTTCACAGTATCTTCCTGTATGTCTGGAAGGAGTTATAGGCTACTTTTTATGTTGATATTCCAAATGAGCGAGGGGCCATGCCCACGTATGCTACATACTACATACTTAATATTTAATTGCATTTGAAATATATTACTCATACGCATAGTAGTTACCCCTACAAGTATGCTATCTGTGATTCTTGATGTATAAAACCAAAGAAAATAAAGTGTAAAGAACGACGCGGGGGGAAAGATAGAAGGGAAAGAAAAAAATTTTGTAACCAACATTTGTGAAAAAATTCACCAAATAAGAAAAAATATAACCAAAATTAAATTCGTAGACTTTTGTTTTATTTATTTTTTTTTCAAGTTTAAATTATCTATATATATAAAAATGAATGTACTTTATGGAAACTATGCATTTAATCTTTAGCAAAGTTGTTGCGCATGAGCCGACGAAGGTTTCTAAGTTGGCATAACCAATTTCCGACAGGTGGTGCCACTGAAAATTCTTCGAAATTAATTAAATCGTAAACTGTGCATTTGATCCTGTGTTGAAAAGAAAAGAAAAGAGCATTACTAGCCTCAGAATCAGCATTGAGACTGAAAAATCTTCGAGTACATGCCGCACAGATCCGTTCGCATGAATCACTTGAACAATGAATCACTTGATCGAATGCGTACTACTCAGGCCCGTTCGTCTGAATCATCTGGACAACGGGAAATAAAATCAATAAAATGATTCAAACTTAATTGGATATTTGTCTAATGTCTTTCCTTCAAATTTATTTTAGTTTGTAGTGCAGCAAAGCGCGCAGGGTACAGCTAGTTTCTAATAAAAATCGATTGATTGAGTAAGAATTGTTGTGAATTGCTATGTTTTTCTCCTGAGATATAATTTTTTCTGTGGAAATTCATGATAAAAGTGGAACTAAACTGATTTTTAAAGTTGATAATGTGTACAATTTATTTTATTTTTCATTTATTTTAATTCATAACACTATACAACAAAATAAAAATATGAAATACACCCGGCTAATGACATAGTGTAGTTTGTGAGTTTTGTTGAGTAGAATTCAAAAATATTTTGTTTATATTTCTCGAACCCTTCAAAATTGTTTTATTTGACAAAAACTGTTTCTTTGGACTTTACGCACAAATTTATTGATTACACACTCATTTCTGAACCGATATCCAAAATGTAAACTTTTTCTTAAAGTGCATTCTTTTGTCAAGAGTTCAATAATTCGTTTGATAAAATCGAACAAAAATTACCGTAGTTATTATTTAAAGAGCAAAACAATCGTACCAATAGTTTTCTTCTAGTGAAAGCTGACCGAGCTTTCATTTCACTTGGTATCTTCACTTAATCTACATCTTTTTGCGATTAAAATCGTTTTTGAAAACAATGAAATAACACTTATCACACGTAAATATATACAACTGCTGTAAAAACAAATAGTAGGGAAAGCGCAACTACGAAGTAAATGACGAGAACTAAAAATTTATTTCCAATATTTTTTGTTGCTCAAATATGACATGCTGAAACTATTTACACTTTAATTTCAATAACAAGGCTTTCACTTTGGTAACCACCTAGAAATGAGTTGCTCAAGATGGATTTAATTTCAAATTGGAATTGATTTCAAATGGATTTCCATTTATCATCAAGCATTGCTATGCTCCACTGTTATTTTCACTATCATTGTATAAATGTTAGCGATTTTTAAAAATCTTTTGATTAATTTTTAATTTTTCTTTTTTGATCAAACACCGTCGGTATGATTTCTAAAATTAACAGTTTGATGCAAATTTTTTTTTTTTGGTTTTTAAAGCCATCATTAACGACACTGTGGTACACATAAATATTTACAAATTATAATCAACTTCTCAGTTTGTTTGACTGATATTTTCTTATAATTTTTTTATTATTTTTGAGTCCGTCACTTACCGTCGGTAGTTTTCTTTTTCGGTAGAACGGCCTTAAATGCCGACACGGGTTGATGATAATCCTGCTGCTGTTGCTGCTGATGCTGTTGCTGCTGACTATCACAGGCCGCTGTTGTTGTTGTTCCTACTGATGGCGTTTGATGTTGCAGGCGATGCTGCAACAATTGTGTAGGCGATGTGGGTATTGTAGCAGCCATTGTGGTTAAAACACTGATATCGCGTAATTGTATAGCCGGTTGAGCGGAACTAACATAGGGTCCCGGAAAATCGGAAGCAATTGCTGGCTTAAAATTACCCAAACTATAGTCAAGAGGTAAGTGAGTGGCGATTGCCGCTGAAGACGTCGTCGCTAATGTTGATGATGATAATGCGGATGATGATGATGTGCTTGCTGAAGCCGTTGCAATTGTATTGGGACACGACGAGGAGGACACAGAAATGGAATTTGTCAGAGATGATGGTGTAACTGTTGATAATGTAGCGTTAAGGTTGACTGTCATAGAGGGTTTAATATCCATGTTGTTGAGGTTTTTTAATGCAATCATTTGATTTTCTTATTTTTTTTTAGTGATTTTAAATTATTTTTCTTTTTTCTTTTTTAATTTGTATTTTGAAAAGGTAATAAAATCAATGGTTTTAAAAACATCACTTTTGTTTTGATTTCTTTTTTTTCGATTTTTTTTAACACTAAATAATGCGTTACTAATTTTTTTTTGTAAAAGATTTTCTTTTTGGAATATATTTTTTAATTTTAATTTGATTTTCTTAATTTTTTTCAATTATTTAAACTTTTTTTTTTTGTGTTATGATGGCATAAAAATTTTTGTTGTTAGTTATTGTTGCTTTGGCATCTTGTTAAGGACTAACGAATGCTAAAATTAATCACTGCTCTAGTGGCCACCATCTGCAACACTGCCACAAAGAAAATGAAAATCTGATTCTGATTCAACTGAGACCGAAACTGAGACTGAAACAGAAACACTTGACTACCAACACTGTCGTTCTTTGGCGTATTTTTTTTTTTTTTTGCTTTTGTTTTTGCCTTTTTTTTTTTTGTTCCGTTATTTTGCTTTTTTGTTTATAGAGATTGTGGTGGTGGTGATGGTGATGGTGTTAATGATGGTCACAATCTTTATTATTGAGTAGCATTAAAGCAGTAGCAGCGCTCGAGTCAATACAAGTGCATGAAATTATTCAAACAGGGTTGGGGGTGGTGGTATGTCTGTGTATTAGTAAAACAAGAGAGAGAGAAAGACAGAGAGTGAGAGCTGGAGTGTAGCCACCCAATGCGAAAGCGAATCCGTAAATTCCAATTGTTGCGATTTCTCATTTACAGCTGTTTGGCAAAACAGAAATCAAGACAATTTGCTTGGCGTGGAGAAAAAAAACTTTTAAAGGTTAAAATGATTCACTCTTCACTGTAAGCCGTTATACAAAAACAAAACAAACAAAAAATAGCCAAAGCTTAAGCTCAAGCTCAATAATACTGCACACATATAAGTGAGAGAGAGAGCATAAGAGAGTAACAACATACGAACAAAAAAAAATCAAATCTGAGGCGCACGAGTAACGGTTTATAAAAATCTCCGCGTTTTTGGATTTTCTTTTTTTTTTACTGAGGTTTCTTCGTTTTCTTTTCTTTTTGCCGTATAACGTTGTGTATTAAGCGTTTAACCGTCTACGTCTTGAATTAGACTGTGTGCCATTTGTTTTACAGTTATAATATGGCTCTCCTCACCCATTTACACTCAGCCTTAACTTACACTCTTCTTACTCATACAACCACCACTAATATTTCATTCCAATAAGATTGTTTATTTGTTCTTGTTTTTGTATGAGAAATCCCTGATAATTGCGGTGCGATAACAACCACCAAAAACCCGATTTATATGCCCCACCACACTCAATGGCAAGTAAATAATAAAGCATAGCACCCACCAAGAATGATAAACTAAAGATTACGCCTTGCGCATGATTTCCCGTTAGATGACGTAGTTGGGCTATTTGAAAGGTTTCCAAGTCCTTTTCATATATGAAAATTAACATTTCTTCTGAAAAATGTGTGTATTACGTGAAAGTTGGCAGCCCTACAATATAAATTACATTGAGAGTTGTCAAAAAACTATTTATTAATTCTTGAAATATACAACGAATTTTGTGAAAAATTTATTGAAAAAGAACGTTAAAAAAATTAACATTATAAAAAAAATTAGTGAAGTTTGTTAAAAAAGCTGCAACACAAAGAAAAACTAAAAAAGAAATATCGAAGGAAAATGTAAACATGGAGTGTGCAGTGGGCAAATGCAAGCAAAATAGTGGTAAAAAACAAGTGAGAAATTTAAAAAAAAAAAAATATATCCCGTATTTTTAATTTGGTTATATATTCTTATTCACCTAAGTGAAGGCGGGCTAAGTAAGCCATCAAATTCACTAATGAAAACGTGAAAATCGTGTGATGTCATTTTTTTGAAATTAAATGGAGAACAATTGATGCTTACGATCGGGTATATCCAAAAACATTTGTTGGAAGCAAAGGACATTGAAGGAAAGGATGAAATGAAAAACTTTTTTAGATGTAGAATGTACTTCAGAATGATATTACTAAATACCGAATGATATTACTAAATACCGAAAATATCAACAAAAGAAAAAGGGAAATGAATAAAATACCAACGTAAAAAAAACTTTTTTCACTTCATTTTATTTTCAAATCATATTTCAATTAATAAAATGTTGTTGGATAATTTTTATTTAATGAATTTTCAATAAATAAATTTAAACAAAAAAAAAGTTTTTGCTACTAAATAATTTCGAAGAGACAAAAGGTAAATTGTCCCACTGTTATATTTACATATAAATATATTTGTTTGACAGCTAAAAATCATTAGCCAATAGGAACACAAATTGCGTGACGTCATTGATTCAACATGCGCAGAAAGTTTTAATTTTGTGTGCGTGATGGCGTAATCTTTAGTTTATCATTCTTGGCACCCACTATACGGGTTATTGAAAGCCTTAGAAAGAAAGAGAGAATATTATAATGGATCCCCTATATAAAAAATCAAAGAGCATGAATGACTGTGATAAACAGAGTTGCCAGAGCATAATCATTGGAAAATTATGCCCAAAATGCCTTCCAATAGAATCAAACGAAAAATTTTAAACAAAGGAAAGTAAGAGCCAGCCTAAGTTATCAGACCACAAATGTGATATGTAGTTAAACATCTTGAGAAGCTTTTCATGACAACTAATTTTCACCCAGAGTTTTTGACAGAGGTTTGATTGTTGAAACATTTTTTTAAGATGTCAGAGCTGAAGTTCCAAATCTAGATTTTTCACTAAACTATGGGAACCCCCTACATTTCTGTAACTTCTTGCGTGAGTACAGCAGACTTGAAGAATTCTTCATTCATTCATTCATGTTGTTGTTAGTCAATAAATTCACTCTGATTCACTAAACACAAATATTGTTTTGTACCTAGCTTCAGTCAAAATAAATATTACATTGCACTAGCAGTCATCTTAGGTTTTCGAAATATCTTATCCTAAAAGAATAAAAAACACAGTACACGCTTGGCATCTATAAGAAACCAACTAAGTTCTCTGTTCTTAGGAAAATGAGAAGTGTCCGTTGATTTAAAAAGCAAGACACTATTATAAACCAAATTTTTACAATCACTATTCACGCGCAGCGCGAAACATGGAAAGGGTTGCGATGGAGCTATGCTATAAACACAATAAACGCAACGCAGCAAATACGGCAATTTTACAACTACTATTTGTTGTTGTCGCGTTGTCTTTAAAACAATCATTTCCATATACATCCATGTATTTTATTATTGAGTGATTGTTGCCTTGACTCGACGCTAACTGTAGTTAGGACAAAATTAACCGTCATGATGGTTTTCATATATGTTTGGTTAATTAGTGGGGAGTTGTCTTCCAGTTGGAATTCTCACGAACTAAATCTTTATGCAGACGAATTAAAAAAGTGCGAGGGCACTTAGAAGCCTAGTATTGGACAATAGGAAGAGTATTGTTTCCCATCGGTACAATTTCAGGACATTATAGTCAATATGGTAAATAATTGGCAAAAATAAGTTCAAGATAGTAAAAAGACCAGACAAAACTTTCGATCTAAAAAGTGAAATGTTAACAGCTAATCAACTTAGATATTCAAACCAGAAAATTTAGAACAAATTAAAGGGACGCAGTTCAAGATTCCAATGTTAGCCAGCAATGACCAGCATTAAAATGTGTTATACATGGTATATTAGCTGAAAATGTTACACTGTAAATTGCGTGCTAGGTTTGCTGGATATAGACAAAAAACAATTAAATTCCCTATGCGAGATTTTTGTTGATTATCTTCAACTATGAAAAGGAATCAACAGTAATTTATTGGAGCATTTAAGATACAGAAAAAGTCTCATGCAAACAACAATTTGAAGTTCGTATTGTTTTATTACTCGTCATTAGAATGTCATTAGAGGTTTTAAAGTTTTCGTAGTATAAAGATTTTTATAGCATTGAAATCATGCAACATATGTGCGGTTCTTAAAACATATTATTTTGAAGAAAAACTAATTTTTCAATAAATTCGAGGCGTTTTTCTTCTGTTAGTTCAGATCGATCTTATAAAGGAGGATCTCTCAAGGCTTCATTAATCCGGTTTCATCGAATGTGCAGCAGTTTTCTCTTCGGCGTCTGTTTAAAAGCAAATATAAAGCAAATATTTTTTACTTATTTCTTTATGTTCGAGAAGTCTGAGCTAGGGGATGGACCACGGGCTCTCGTCTAAAAAGCTAACATAATATCTACTAGACTAGGGCGACAGCCGCTTATGGCCTCCTAAAAAAAAAGACCAGACGTTGCATTCAACTCTTGCAATTTGTATCATATCTTTACACATACAAACACACATAATTGGCCAATACAACACCAACTCATGTTGTGTGCGTTAATTTGTATACATGAGTCGATTCCGAACGAAAGATTTTTTAGAAACTTTTCATGGCAACTTAATTTGCTCTCAGAATTTGTGCCAGAAATCCGCTGAGAGGAAGTCGCCGAATAAATATATTTTTCATATTCCGTTTTGGTGTCTGATCTGAGGTTTGAACCTTGGCCTTACGTCTAATAAGCCGACACACTACCTACTAGACTACGGCGACTTCACATATATTTACACTCCAATCTCAATTCAATCGTATGAAAGAATTTTATATTTACTACACCTTATTACATACTATGTATACATACATACATATACATATTCAGTTCTCTTGCAATTGTAAAATTCGTTATGTTCTCCTAAAAGAAATTCAAATCATAAGTTAAAAATATAAATTGGCAACTCTGTTGAAAAGTTTAGCTCTTATAAATCAACCATTTGACATTGGAATAAACAATATGGTGGTTTTCCAATATAAAACAAATACCACTACACTATCGTACTGTTCTAACTGAACCTGAACATTGTAAAAATGACTCTCTGCTCTTTAATAAACTGGTTTAAAGTGACTACAAGAACACTGATTCGAACATTCCAAGATTTACTTCCAATTGGAACAGTAGAACTGAAACGAAATGGCAATTGAAACATTGAGAATGTAAAACACAACCACCACCACCATCAACCATTACCACACATGAGTATTGTCTGCTCTTTTCTTTCTTAAGGGGAAATATATCTGTTGCTCTCAAACGAATGCCTGTTGCTATCAGTTAACTCCACCTCAAATAGCTTGTGTGGACAACGACATACATACATGCCATCATACAGTAGAGGCACAAAGTGGCACAATTCATAAATATTTGTGGGTTGTTCTTTGGTTAATCTCTTAAAGAATTTCATTTTTTCATTGTTGTTTTTGTTGTAATTGTTGTTGTTGTTATTGTTATTTCTTGTTAATCTCGTAGTTGACTTTTTAAGACTTTTTAACTTTGATTGCCCCATAAAGGCTGTTTTTTTGCTTCTAATTATTCTCTACCCCCACCTCACCAAAGCGTATGGTTGGTGGGCCCTTATGAAAAACCAAAAATCATTTTGTCAAGCTTTTTATAATCCTTTCTATTTATTTTGCATTTTGATTCGATTTGATTATTTATGAGAGTTTTTATACGTTTTTTTTCTTATATTTCGATAAGATTATCGATTATCGCATTATTATCGAATACAATTTTAAGCTGTTTAGCCAACCAATAATTTGTTTGTGGCCAGCAATAAAATTTCGATTTCTTTTTTTTTGGGGTCTCGTCGGCATTTCTTTTAAGATTTCGGGGTTTATTTTTTTGGTTCCATAAAACATAAATTTATGATCGAGATTTAAGGCAAGATATCGAAAATACAAAAAAAAATCGATTTCGTTTGGATTTATTGGGTGTTAAAAGTCTAATCACACTGTGTGGATGAGAATTAAAAATTCTCTGCGATAAAACAGTCTTTAAGCTTTAGAAAAACCTCGGTCAGCAGCTCTACAGAGTACTTCGATTTGTTGAATTTGTTTTTTTTTTTAACTTTATTTCATTTGATTTATTTTGGATTTTACTTTTGAAGTAAAAAATTTTCGGTTTCAAAAGTGAAATAAAATAATATAAAACACAAAAAATAAAATAAAACACAAAAAAAAAGGGCTGTAATTTCGCAGTAGACGTTCGTTTGACCGCAGTTGCAATTTTTTAAGTTTACTGCGTCCAAACGATCTGCTGTAATCATATCATATTTAAAGTGATTTGTATTGTTCCCCCGCCAGCCTTAAGCTGCTGATCGCTGTCCACATAGCTAATGCACTGATCAGCGTTTGGTGTACAAGCAGCTGCCTTCTTCTGGGATGCGTTAATGCCTCGCAGGATCCAAGAATATGTTGCGATGATTCTTTCTCAGCGTCACATAATTTACATGTTGGACTGGAGATTACCTCCATTCTGAGTAAGTATACTCGGAGTCTACAGTCCGCTGTCACAAGACCGGTTATTACCCATAGGTTTCTCCTGGATATTCTGATGCGTGACTCAGAACTCCTCTTATTGTAATTTTCCAAGAAAAGTTTTAATTGCCTTAAACTCACTCTCTTTACCTTCGCTTTCGTTGAGCGTACCATTCCAACCATCTGTCTCCACTCCACATAAGGGTCTGGCATCAACGGGTAACCTACTAACTGCCTACTTAGCTGATTCACCTTTTTCAGACAGTCTCATACTATTTTCAATTTAACCTCATAAGATTCCCTTCATTCGGAAAAATTTTAATTCGGTTGTGGACGCCTTTCGGTGGGCCATTGGCCATTTCAGTGTTTTAAATAGATAGGTACAGATGACATTACTTCCACTGACCTACATGAAACATCTGACATGGTGATTCTCCGGCAGTAGAGAACCTTTTATGCCCGTCGCAAGTATTAATATGTATCTGCTAAATGGAGAGATGAAGTCACCGTAGTCTAATAGGTAATGTGTTCGATTATTAGACGTACATATATCCCGGGTTCGAGCCTCAGGCCAGACATCAAAACGAAATATGAAAAAAAAAATACAAAATATAATTTAATAAAAGTACAAAAACAAAGTCAAATCACATAAAACTGTAAAAATTAAAAGTTAAAAGTTAAAAACAAATTTCAAATCAAAAGATAGTACAAAAGTTCACAAAAAATAGAAACAAAATACATAGTACATAAAGAAACAAAAATTATACATTGTCAAAATAATAAATAAACAATATCAAAATTGAAGAACACAAAAATAAAAAGTTCAAGAAAGGTCAAAACAAATAGCAACAAAATACATTGTTACAAAAATTAAAAAATTTAAGAATATAAAGTGCACTAACAATTGCATTCATTACTGTTCACTAACAATAAATAAGAAACAATTACAAATATGTATATGTAAGTGAATACTAACAAATTGACATTATTAATATTGAACACAACACAACACAACAAACATCGCACAAAGAGGAATTGGAAAAATAGAATTGGTTTGTACCCCACCCTCAGCAGACAAGGTAAGTTGAAAAAGTTCAATTTACATTTTTTATAAAATTATCACATAATTTTATCACAAATTTTAAAATTTGTTAAAAACTCACAATAGGGAATATTAACCCATTACAACCACCCACCCAATACTTACTCATTTTTTGATAATATTTCCCAAATTGTGTGAGTAACAAATATTGCCTATCACTTTGTGTAGTGTCATAAAAATACAAAGGCTACCCAATAGGCAATTTCTAGTCTGCTAAGTATATTTATTTCAATTCTGAAATAAATATTTTTAAACCAGATTAACACGCGATAAATCGACTTAATATCGAATTTTATTGAACTCTTTCCGATCCTCTGTGTGTTAAATTTTGAAAAATATATATGTCGGAATTGAAAACTTTAGCCGCCGATATAACACGTTATATCCAACAGGACTTAAGTGCCTTTGAAGAGGACTATAAGGATAGTCCAGAGGAATCTCAATCACTACCCGCATTGAGGTTCATTGGCAGAGTTGTGGACGTATATTGATGGAAAATTCAAACGAATCCGAGAATCGCCACAACTCAATGACCCTGAAGTATCCAATTCAATAAATTTTAATGGCCTCTCCAGGAATGTGAGATCTGCCAAAAAATTTTATAGGTCCGCTATGATTTCCATAGATGAGTCCATAGAAAACCTTACCCTACCCAAAAATTCAAACCCCACCCCACCCGAACCCACACAACCCACCCACTGAGTTGGATTTAACGTACCCCCTTGCGATATGCGAACATTTAGTGGGGATTTCAAGTCTTGGGCCTCATTCAGAGACCTATTCAAGGCTATTTATGGCAATAACACCCGTCTAAGTGGAGTAGAAAAACTTTTCCACCTCAAGAATAAGACTAGCGGCGAGGCTAAAGAGATAGTCGACAATGCACCCTTGACTAATGACGGTTTTCTTATTGTTTGGACCCAACTGGTAAATCAGTATGAAAATAGAAGGATTCAAATCACTGCACAGGTTAAGAGCCTTCTAAATTTACCAGCGGTAAACACTATGTGTAGTGTTTCAATAAGAAAACTTCAGAGAAAGATTAATTACTGTATTGCGAATTTAAATACATTAGAGATAGATACAGGCAATTGGGATCCCATCATAGTATATCTCTGTTTGACGAAATTACCCAAGGAAACCCGAAGAGAGTTTGAGAAGACCCTAAAAGATTGTGCTGAAATGCCTTCCTGGACAGATGTGGATGTATTTTTAACAAATACATTCAAGGAACTCACTTCTGTCAATGATGTTCCGGAAACTAACCCTAACCCTAACCCAAACAACCACCCGAAACCCAAATTTCTCCAGGACATCAAGAATCGCTTTGACAGAAGAGTAAAGACTTTCCACAATGTGACACACAATAATAGGAAGGATACCCAGAGCAAACCTTTGAATTCAACCCAAACCCATCCAAATACCCATAATTACCCGAAAACCCAGGAAAAACTTGATGGTTCATTGTGCAAACTGTGCAAAAATAACCACACCTTGAGGGAATGCTCATCATTTACTTCCCTGGGAAAGAAGAAAGAATTCAATTTGTTACAATTGTCTGGCCATTAGCCACATGGTATCAGAATATCGCAGTACATTTACCTCCAGATACTGTGGCGGCAGACATAACACCCTATTACACAAACCCAACCCAAACACTAACCCACAAAATGACGATAAACCCTCTAAGTCAAATGCAATACAGTCTTTCTCTACCCAAACCCAATCAAGCAAAACCCAATTAGATGACAGAGCTAAACTATTAGGCACAGCTGCCTTGAATATTAAAATACACGGTGAAGAATCATCCTCAGATTTTTCATATATTTCTGATAAGCTAAGGCGCAAATTACACTTACCCACCCTACCCATAGTTGCTGAAATCTCAGGTTTAAATGATGTTGTTTCAGCACCTTCGAACAAGATGTGTGATATATGTACATCTTGGTTCTAACACGAATAGGGAATTTTCACTCAATATTCAAGCAATTGTTGTCAAAACCCTCACCCGCAATTCACCCACCCAGAACTTAAACCATACCTTTATAAAAAAGTTGGACAGGATCCCATTGGCGGATCCTAAATTTTATGAAAGCCGCCCAGTTGATATCATAATTGGTAGCGATTTTTACCCACAAATTCTTGGAGCTGGTGTTAAGAAAGATATTCTTGGCACATTAATAGCTCAAGAAACTGAGTTTGGTTGGATTTTAACCGGACCAGTCCAAGATTCACACCCTAGCCGAAGAATAGTTTCTTATTACAGTTCTGTCAAGCTTGAGATTCCGCAGGATCCCATTCGGGATTACAAACTGCAAACAGTACCATTTGGCGTTAACTGTGCCCCTTATTTAGCTATCAATACCCTAGACAGATTAGCTAAAGACATTCAAGATACCCACCCAATTACATCTCAAATTTTGAGAGACAATACTAGCCGTTGCTCACACAGTTCGAGAGACTGAAACCTCTCAAAAACAGTTGAGCACTGCACTTGATTCTGCTGGCTTTCCTCTAAGAAAGTCGACTTCAAATACCCAAAAACTCTTGGATAATTTACCCAAGGATCACCAACTTAATGCCGCCTTACTCACCCTTCCGGAATCGGGAAACCCTAAAACCCTAGGCATTCAGTGGGATCCAAAATTTGACAATATTTTCTTTGAGGCCCCCAAGATAGAGAGAAAACCAGCCTACACTAAGCGTGCAGTTTTATCGGACATCACTAGACTTTTTGACCCAGCTGGTTGGTTAGCACCAAGTATAATATCCGCCAAAGTGATGATGCAGCAAATTTGGCGGGATAATACAGCTTGGGATGGATGTCCCACCCTTATTAAATGGCACAAGTTTTTGCAGTTTTATGATTATGACAATATTCGGGTTCCTAGATGGATACATTTTTCACCTTCAGTAGGAATTGAGTTTCATGATTTTTCAGATGCTTCTGAAAAGGCATACTCTGCGATTATATACGCACGAGTTATACCTAAAAACATACCCATATCCGTAACCCTACTCTTCGCTGAGACGAGAGTTGTACTTATCAAAGTCATTTCGTCGCCGAAATTAGAACTTTGTAGTGCAGTGTTGTTGGCAAAAATGGCACTCAATTTGAATACCCAGCAAAGGCTAACCCAACACCCTATGAATTTTTGGACGTACTCTTCGATAGTTTTGACATGGCTGGAGAGGAACTGGAGAAAAGTGGCCTCTCATGACAACCCAGCCGATGTTGCTAGTCGAGGTTGCAACACAGGCGAGCTGAAGGACGACAAGCTATGGTGGAATGGACCAACTTGGTTGAAGGAAGATCCTACAAAGTGGCCAACAACACACTTACCCCACGAAACTCAAGCTGAAGTTGAAACTGTAGACCCATCACCATCTATGAACTTCACTCACCCTACCCAGGACGGACATTTTAGAAAGATTTTCTGAATGGTCCAAAGCTTTTAGAATATTGTTGTATGTCTATCGATTTTGTGACCACGTATCATTTACTCGAAGAAATGAATTTCGAAATGATAGCATAGTTCTGGATCGAAAAAACCCACAATCTATTGACGAAAGACTCAAGACCCGAGTACAAAACTTGATGCGCATGGGATCAAAACTACCCGTGATAGACTAGTGATACTTTGTCAGACACAATATTTCAATGGCGAATGTTATAGTCTGAAAAGATCAAATTTACTCACCCTTACACCTACAATAATCACCCACTACTCACCCGAATACTCCTTACGTACCCAAGTTCTTACCCAGAACACCCACTACTATTATTATTCACACAAAGACTCATTTCAGATTCCACCCGATAAGAAGTTACGGTTGATCTTCAGGTCGGAATTTAAAGTCTGTACCCTGAAACCCCGAGTGAAAAACAAAACACAAATAAACAGACATACACTTTATAACGTTTTTAAAATATAAAACATTAACAAACACTCATCATTTATATATATAAAATTAATGCAGAAAAGATTTGTGCATGTCTATACCATAACCCCTCATACCCTTTTACCCTTAAACTAACCCCACCCTATAACCCGTTTATTCAAGTACCATAATTTCATATGGTCAGGGTACTATGGCACCCCTTTACGACAATAATAATGTGAATATAGCGGAGATGGAAGGAGAGACAAGAAATTACCTTTCTTATAAACCGCATACATATTGTTACGAAAATGAAAAATCTAGATACTGGTGTTTTGCTTTTACATCGCTAAACATTACAATGATAAACAGAAGCTACAAAAACAAAACAATGCAGTAAACAAACCTGTTTACAAATTATCGTACTGCTTAGTATAACAACAAACACCTGCATAAAGAAAATGGTAAACAAATAAAAAAAAATACAACAACAAGAATCAGTATAAAATAATGGTAAACAAGTAAACGAAAATATATCAACAACACTACAATAATAAATGTAAATAGGGTGCCCTGGTAGTCTAGTGGGTAGTGTGCTAGACTATTAGCGTGAGGGTCGTGGGTTCGATTCCCACCAGAGACTCTGGTCTGTGACACTACACCGAGCACGTATATAATTAGAATATAATTTGTAATTGTATTGTAATTAATTAATAAATAAATGTAAATAACGATGTTTACATTTATAGAGAATGCGAAGTCATGAACGTTGGCGTCAAGATGGCATATAAAATGCAAGGCAAAGCAGGCGAGTAAGCGAGTGAACTTTGTCAGCCTTGTGTGAAGACGGCACCGCCTAAGAGAGTAAGCGTGGTTTTAAGATCTCCGTTACAAAAATTTGTCGTATAATTGCTTAGTGGAATAACAAAAAAGAGTAATTGCTGTTGTTTACATCAAGTTGTGAATAATAAAGAATTTTAATGAAAACTAAATTAAAATTTGTTTATATTTTTATTTTAAACGTTTTTAAAAGGTAAAAACGTAACAATATTTTGTGTTGAAGGTTTCATATAGATAAGATTAAATGACTGTAATTTGCATTCTGATATTTTTCTAATTCAACTCTAGACATGGTACACTCTTATTCGCTCCTCAATAAATTACACTGATTTCAACAAAGTCTTAGATAAACTGCTAAAGCATGTGATTATTTTTTAAATATTTCTTATAAAAAAGAGGGGGAGAATCCCCTCTTTGACATAGTCTGACCCACTAAAATAGATTTGCAACGAAATATGACTACAAATAATTACAAGAACAATTTAAATGTAACAACAACACAACAACAATAATTATGATGAGAGAAAAACGTTCTATTTTAAATACGACGGCACTTGTTGGTTCTAAAATCCACGCATCACATACAACATAAAATTATAAAATGTTTCCTTCATGTCGGCATACAATGTATGTACGCATGTTTGACAATTTAATAGTTTCAGATGCGTTTCTTCTTTACATTCTAATCTAAAATAAGAAGAAAAAAGAAAAATTCAAAAAATATTACGAAAATGTCAACTGAATTGATGGAAATATTTGTTTGTCACAGATTTAAAATTCATACTCCCCCCCAGTAGCAGTGGCAGTCAGTAACAAAGGCAAACGAAGAAACCCATTTTAATTGTGGCGACAATTTATGTTAAAGAGACTCACTCACACCCTGGCGCACACATGCAACATAATACCCTAATACAGGCATTATTGGATATTGAATCGGTTATAAATAATGGAGACATGTAAACAAACATTCCCCCATTTTTAGTACTGGTTTATAATTTTATTCCGTTTTTTTGTAGTTTTTGTCATTTGAAAATAATAAAATGAGTCGTCGAGCATTAAATCTAGCGAGTAATTATTTAAATCGCTGTCATATGGGGATCAGTGTCAGATATTGAAAAGAATTGATTAAAGAGAGAAACATCGTTTGTCAATACCATCCTTATGCAATACTGGAAGTAAACTGGCAAAAGGTTTTAAAAATGTACATAGTATTGTAATATTTTTATTTGACCCCATGAACAATTTGTAATCAAAAATAAAAAGGTCAGCGACGTATTGTGTCTATGGAGCCAAGTCTACTCAAATCCTGCACATTGTAGCATGCATAGACTAAATCCTATTATGATTTGGCAATTTAATGACTTTTATTTATCAGACAAATTAACAGAATAATATTCGCAATCCTAAGTCGTCATTTTGCTACATGAAATAAAAAGACACTTTATTAAACTGGTAAACCAACTTGTTTCGGGGGGAATTGGGGTAAAGCTCCAAAATAAAATATTTGACGAGATGCGAGTAAATAAAAATACAGAGTATGTATTAGATTTCAAAACAATCAATTATTTATTATGTACAAAGAACGTACCTTTAGCTTCGGGGGTGGATCGGGTAGTGATCTCTTTTCGTTTATATTTCATAATTCACAATGAACTTATACTAATACAGGGGTGGTTTATACACTTTAACAAATCTTACATCTAAGACTTAAAATTAGGGTGGCCAGCGTGAACATCCCGCCCCCCTTGCAACATTGCAACAAGAGGACCGAGAAGTCACCTGGCCAGAGATCAAATTTAACAATTCAGGGTAAACTCTATAATACAATTTTCGGGTATAACGTTAAATTCATAAAAAAGTTTTGCGGGCGATGAACGTGTTCTAACAATAGCCTGGTTGTGGGTTGCGCTCCTCCTTTGCGTCCGGTGTAAGTGGGTTCCTTCTTGTTGCCAGCTTGTTCCGAGGTGTTTGTCTCTTAGGCGTTCGACAACTAGCCTACGGGTATTGGATTATCTGGAATTAAAGGACAAACACGCAACCGAGAAAAAACGAAAACTAATTAGTTTTGCTCTTGAATAGGAGCGGCACGAGCTTCACAATTGGCCGTATTAGAACGCCATTTGCAGCCACTCGCACTTCGAAACAGGGACGAAATAAATCCCTTGGATTCGACCGAATCTGTCATGAGGAATGACAACAAAATCGGCAACAACAATCCACGTGATTCCAAATGTCAGTGCCTACCTGGTCCACGATAAACGATACTCGATATGCCACAAAAGTTGGCCAATGGCACGGGGGTTTTTGAAACCAGGACAGAACGATAGTCGAATCTGTCCCACAATGGCTTTCGATCTGGTAAGATTCAGCTTCTTACAAAGTGAAAATACCATTTTTTGCCAACAGAGTTGCACAGCAGAGCTCTAAACGGGGTAAAGTTTACACTTTACAGGCACAACCTTTGTTTTGGCAACGAGCAAGTGGGTGACAAATTCACCAGACGGGGTTAGGACTCTACTATACAGAATGGCATCATATGCTTTCTCAGAAGCATCACAACTTGCATGAAGTAGTTCACGCTGAGGGTTAAAATTAACCC
Source organism: Sarcophaga rosellei (assembly GCA_930367235.1). Classification (NCBI taxonomy): domain Eukaryota; kingdom Metazoa; phylum Arthropoda; class Insecta; order Diptera; family Sarcophagidae; genus Sarcophaga; species Sarcophaga rosellei. The sequence continues at coordinate 71,128,883 of OV884019.1, forward strand.
AACGGGGGATGTTAATCCTGTCGATGTACGAGTAATCATCGACAAACTCAAGCCATCTGTTAAACGTCATGGGTTCCAAACATTAGTCCCAATCTGTTCTGCCTTTACAAATTTGTCACATAATAATTCTCAGCAACTACGATTATAGGTGCCACTCACCCAACGGGGTCAAATAGCCTTGGCTATTTGATACAAGACAGAATGGTTTGTGACTATAGAGAAATAGGGCGTTGGAGCTGGCTTGAAGAAACATGTTTCAATGCTCGCATTCCAACGAGAACCCAGAGTTTTAGTGGTGCTGGCGTCTGACAATTTCAAAAATTCGGAATCCAGTGGATAGCTAAGAGAAAAGATAAGTGATGGGACTTAAAACTTGATGGGGTAAAGAGTAACTAGGTTAGGAGAAGAATAAAATAGAGTCATAGAACGGCGAGTGGTCTAGGGAAGGGTATTCCCCAATAACTTTCTCGTATTAGGTTTTAACCTCGAGGTTCTGTAATACTCAGATCCCAAATTTTGAGCAAACGCTCCTTTACGAGATGGACCAAGACTCAAGTCCGTAGGGAATTTGGACTTAAAGGGAAACCAATTTGGCTGACGTATTTTGCCAGTCACAACCCAACCGAAAACGGTTTGTTGGGCAATCAAAGTGTTTGTGGGGTCTTTTTGAACTCCAGAAAGCATTATCTGGGAGTATACATCTCCACCTAATAGCAAGTCCATATGGGCATACTTAAATTCTGTTAACGGAAGTTCGGGTGCATCAGCATGCTCCGCTAATGAGCATGTGGGTAACTGACCAGTGAGCTTTTCAATAACATATGCTTCCGTGGTCAATTTAAACGAGGGATCAATAGGAGATCCTAACGAAATAGTACAAACTTTTGTTGAGTTTGCTACCACTGCGCCATTAAGGCCCACAACAGTGGCAGCAGGTGCCGAATAAGTTGGGAGATCTAGCTTCCGTTGCAATTTTCGAGAGATGAAAGTAGCTTGAGACGCTGGGTCTATCAGAGCTCTCGTAGAAAACATCGCATGATCTAATTCTATATTAACCTTGGCAGTTCCTAAGAGAACTTTTGAAGACGGGGTGGACTGTAATCGGGTAGCGAAATTCTGAAAAGATCGAGCAGCAGCGGATGTAGATGCGCCATTATCCACTTCATTTCGACATTGTGCAGGAGAAGGCCGAGGGATATCTGGAGAACTATATGGGGTAGAAGGGTTAGCGGGGTAAGTTCCAGTCCTCGGTTCCTCCCGGGGGGAAGATTCGCTACGGTGAAGTAGCGAATGATGTCTCTGTTTGCAAATATAGCAAACATTTGAGCTCTGGCATCTTTTGAATTCATGAGAGGCTGCCAAACAATTCGTGCAGCATTTATGCTCTTTAACGGTTGTCAAACGAGCACTAACCGTCATTCTCAAAAAGTCCGAACATAAACGAATGGGATGATTCCCACTGCAAACTGGACATTTTCTTTGGGGTAAGTTAGGGGCCACAGTTGTCCCAAAGGTTTTCAATTTCCGAGGGTTACCAGAACTGCCTTGATTATTAACCCGTGCAGTACCTTGGGAAAAATTGTGGCTGCCGATAATGTCCGAAACTGATTCCAGAGTTCGGTATCTGGCGGTCAGGAATTCATCCATCTTGCTCCACTTGGGTAAGTCTGCGCAAGGCCCTTGAGACTGCTCCCAGAGACCTAGGGTGTGTTCGGGAAGTTTAGTGGAGCAAATGTACACAAAAATTATGTCCCAATTTTTCGTTTCGATGCCCAACAACGACAAGTTCGTTATGCAGTCGTTAATTGTCCGTTGCAGACTTTTAATGGAAGGGCCAGATTCCTTGGATATGGAAGGGAGGTTGAAAAGAGTTTTCAATTGAGAATTGACCAATACTCTTTTATTCTCGTAACGATCGACGAGATTCTGCCAAGCCATGTCGAAACCATCATTCGTCATGGGGCAAGTTCGGACAGCCTCTGCAAGTTGTGCGAATGCGCTTCTGAAACTACAGAGGATCAAAATAGGCTGGACACGCTGCAGAGTAACTATCAGAGACGAACCGACACGCTGTTACCGATGCTTTAAAATAGGGCACAGACAGTGGGAATGTGATGGACCGGACAGGTCAAACCTGTGCATGAAATGTGGCGAAAAGGGACATAAGAGAAAGGAGTGCCGAAATGCACCGAAATGTTGCATATGCTCTGAGAAGCCGGGAAAACGTCTGGATCACCTCCCGGGATCGCGGGGCTGTGAGATGAGCTTACGAAAGGCAGCATGAGGATTTTGCAGCTGAATATGAACCGAGGGAAGGTGGCTTTTTCTTTGCTATCGCAAATAGTCAGGGAGCAGGACGTTGACGTAGCCATTATAAGCGAACAGTATGCATCAAAAAATAACGGATTCTGGCTGGGCGATGAAACATCCACAGCAGCCATATGGATACCGGATAACCAGGGTCCCCGACCGAGAAGATCTGGTAGGGGAGATTGTTTCACCTGGGTACAGTTTGATGAGATTACTCTAATGAGTTGTTATTTGTCTCCCAATGACGACGTGGGAACCTTTGAGGAAAAACTGGCCAAAATCGAGGACGCAGTGGCGCGGATCGGCGGCAACCTCATAGTGGCAGGCGACTTTAACTCCAGAGCTGTAGAGTGGGGAATGCAGAATACCAACCCAAGAGGCAGGCGAATTGTGGATATGGCAGCTCGAACCGGACTGGTCTTCGCGAATGAGGGGAGCGTAGCTACCTTCAGACGACCAGGCTGCGAGGGGACCATCCCTGATATAACTATGGTCTCAGAGAGCATGTATCACAGAGTGAGGGACTGGAAGGTCTTGGAAATATATACGGGCAGTGATCACCAGTACATATCGTACACTTTTACTTCAAGAAATAGAGTAGAGGAGGACAATTACATCACGAATAGTCGAAGATGGGATGCACGGAAATTGAATGTGAATCGGCTAATTTTAGAAGTCGACAGATTGTGTAGCAGAGTTGAATTCTCGGGCGATGCGAGGACGAGAGTAGAACAAACCATGGAGGTAATAAGACGCGGATGTAAAAAGGCAATGCCCTTATTCAGACCCCCGAATATCAGGAAGAAGGCAGTGTATTGGTGGGACGACACCATCGCAGCACTCAGGCGGGAGTGCCTACGACTACGGCGGAGGTACACTAGAGCTAGACCCGACGGACCAGCTGAAGAGGAAATGCGGGCATACAAAGAGGCAAAAAAGTCACTGAAGAAGGCCATAACGCTCAAGAAAAATCAGGCATTCCAAGAACTACGAGATGACGTGAACGTAAACCCTTACGGACTTGGATACAAAATTGTAATGGACAAACTTAACAGGAGGAAACCAATGGAAATTATGGACGAGCGAATAATGAGAAATATAGTGGATACACTATTCCCTACTCATGAACCAGTGACCAGTGGCAACGACGATGGAACGATGAAGATAGAGGAAGGTGGACGGCGAGACTTATCCCGGACATAAGGCCATGGATTGGTCGGAAATTTGGAGAGGTAAACTATTACGTTACGCAGATGCTATCGGGTCACGGATATTTTAGGAAATATCTGCACAGGATAGGCAAGACCGCTTCTCCTTACTGTCTTTACGAAGAAGGGGAAGTTATTGATGATGCAGAGCACACGGTTTTCGAATGCGCACGGTGGCAGAGCTATCGCTCTGTACTGACGTCGGAAATCGGAATGATCACGGCCGCTAACATTGTCGGCGTTATGACTTCGAGCAGAGAAAATTGGGCCTCAGTGGCGAATTACGTGGAGCGCATTCTAAGGCTGAAGAAGAGAGACCTTGAGGCTGCAGAACAGGCAGGCACACCGGCATAATTTATACGGACACATGTGTCAAAGGAAAACGACACGGGATCCTGATCTAAATGAATAGTGGAGACACGTGAATGTCTCCTCAACTTACGACACGCAATCCGGACGCGGATATGAACACGCAGGGGCCAAATGGCCAAAAGGACTCCACTCCGAAGTAATACCACCGTAGTTCCGGAGTGGGCACAAGTCCACGAGACGAGGGGGGGAGTTTAGTGGGTGAGGGCCCCACACACGGAGGATGTGACGACTTCCTCTATGGTGCGGTTAGGAACATTCACCCCTCCTCGGCGTGAAAAAAAAAAAAAAATGGGGCAAGTTCGAATAATGTCCCCAGCCTCACCTTCTGTCTTTTGTAAAAGATAATACATCCTTTGGATGTTGCTAATGTGGGGGTTGGTTCCATAAATGGCCGAAAACATATCCCTAAACGTTGGCCAAGACGCATAATCACCAGTAAAGGTGGGGGTATCACAGGGGGGAAGATGGATTGGGATACTATTAGTAGGGGGGTTCGCGGCCTTGCTCTTAAGGCTATCAGTTAACCCATCAATGACCGAGATGCATTGAAAGTATAGTGTATAACCCGACATATACTTGGCCTTCAGGTCTTTAGCAGATACCTTGGTATCCTCGACATTTTCCGATAAGTCCTCGTAAGTGTCACGAAAAGCTTCCCACAAACGGGTCAACTCCTGCCGGTGGACACTCAGAGTGTGAACAGAATGTTCTTCTTTAGGGATAGCCTGAATGAAACTCTCAAAATCGACCAAGCGATTGTAGTTCCTTGTCAAGTTTCTTAACGCGGCCATTTTTATCACGAGTGGGATAAAAAAAGGGTTATAAAATTATAATAAAGGGAAACCGAAGGAATCAGAATGTGTACTAACAGGGATTCCCAATTGAAAATTCCAAAGGATAGAAACAAATGAGAAAACTTCGAATCGCGAGAAAAAAAACGACCGAAAATTTCAAAAAAGGTTCACGAAAAAAACTTCGATACAAATTAGAAAAAGGAAAATTCAAAGTCACGCCTTCGAACACGAAAGAAATTATTTCGAAAAAAATATGTTCGCGAAAAAACACCGCTAGAATTTTCAAAAATATTCCAAATAAAAAATAAAAAATAGAAATTGTAATAAAAACTACTCAAAAAGTAATTCAATTAAAAAAAAACTATATAAAGATAAACAAAATATATATATTCCTTAATTAAACCCAATAAGAAGGTTTAAAACCAAAAATTAGTGGCAAATATAAAATAATATAATTTGGTTATTTATATTGTTGCAAGAATTTACGATATTCGACAAAAGGGAACAGCGGCCACCTCAATCAGGCAAACCTCAGCTGTTTACAAGTACACAATAACAACAACACGCAAGATCAATAGCCTCTGTGTTGTTTGTGTTTCCTTCTCTTCACTTTGTTTTTCGTAGATTCTTACACCAACACTTTCTATATGCGTATATATTATATTGTTTTTGCTTTCAACTTTTTACCACTATTTATGCACCACAAAATTATATGTATTTTTACATACCTTGTTAAAAATTATGTATTTAGAAAAAAGAAATTAAACAAATTATTACAATCCAACGGTGAAAAGAGTGTGGTTTCCAACAACAAAGGTATCCAGTATGGCGAACAATCTACAAAAAGGATCCTCGTTAAATATTTTATTTTATCTTGGGGATGATCCGGCTCGATTGGACCAAATGTTTCGGGGGGAATTGGGGTAAAGCTCCAAAATAAAATATTTGACGAGATGCGAGTAAATAAAAATACAGAGTATGTATTAGATTTCAAAACAATCAATTATTTATTATGTACAAAGAACGTACCTTTAGCTTCGGGGGTGGATCGGGTAGTGATCTCTTTTCGTTTATATTTCATAATTCACAATGAACTTATACTAATACAGGGGTGGTTTATACACTTTAACAAATCTTACATCTAAGACTTAAAATTAGGGTGGCCAGCGTGAACACAACTGAAGACGGTCAAATTGGCAGAACTACAACTGAGGGTATGTGGCTCAAACTGAAAAATATGGGTGTTCCACAGAAATTAATTTCGGAAATAGCCCTGTGTTGTGAGAGAGAGAGATTCGAATGTACGATATTTCAAAATAACTTTTCGACACCAAATCGGGCATAAGAAATGTTTTTTTGCTATTACATATCCGAACATTCGACGAACATTCGGCTAAAGTCGCTTCATTATGCAGATGATATATGAAATTGCCCAACGACTATATGATATGTAAGAGAAAAATCATGACCTTTGTCTATATTTGGCTAAAGTTGGTCCCAGGGTAACTGTAACTAAGACTAAGTCGAATTAATCGCAGATCAGACAATCAACTCAACATGCTTTATGCTCATGTGCTCCGTATGAAAGTATTTCAACACCTGGGTAGAACAATTGCAAACAGCGGTATGTATGGAGCGGTAGTGTATGGAGAGCTGCAAATGCACTGGATATGAAGCTCAAACTCTTTCTCTATGATTGTGAAACTTAGTTTGTGGCAGGGGTCATACAATACAATCTTCTAGACCGATATCTCATAAGAGTTTTAAAACTATTTTGGCCTTCATAACTAACAACAAACAGCTTAGACCATGGCAGACATCGGAGATATGCACATGGAGATTCTTAGAAATAAATTTGGGTGGATCGGCTCACATTTAGATAGGCTTCTAAGGTAATTTATTACTATGGCCATATTTATAATCCTGATGGAAATTAAAAAAGAGATGGCCTAAAACGTCTGCCGATGGATGGCCTAAAACGCACAGATGGACACGACTTACGTACAGCCACCACTCAAGTGATGACTCTTATACAAGATAATAGAGTTTATAAACGTTAGATTTGAATATATTTGCTTTATGGCTGATGCAAATACTCTACGTAACCACAGCATTGGTATGAGCTGTACTTTGACGTCATATGACCCGTGCCGAAAGTCATCTTAGCTGCTCTGTCGCTAACGGAGTATACGGAATAGCTGGCGAGTTCCAGCATTAATCAGCCCGTCCTCTTTTTTGCAACTCGTGGGACCAAAAATAGGAAAACATATCAATAAAATTAAAAAAATACATCCAACGAAGAAAAGAAGTCCTGCAGTTACGAAATTACAAAAAATCAGTTAAGCTCATGCCCGCCTCAACAAAAGAGGTGTAGAATTTGGTTATTCACAGGGTCCTGAAACTTCTATATACTAAAACGAGATAAAAGGGTTGTCCTTAAACCAAGATTGCTAATAAAGTTGAATATCCTTCCGGCAAAAGTGGCCCTTAATAATGCAAAGGTTGACAAGGCATGAAAACACATCAAGCATGCTGATAAAAAAGATACAGGAAGCGACTAAGTGCCGGGTGTGTTCCTGAACGAATCCCAAAAATCGTAGACTAAAAATCGTTGTATTGAAGGACAATACAGAAATGGGGTAGTTGAGCGGTAGACGTGAAGCCTCGGTTCAAACCCCAGGTCAGGCATTTCCAACTAAACGAATTATGAAATTTCCTCTCAGCAGATTTCTGGCAAAAACTCTGAGAGTAAATAAAATCCTCATGAAAAGTTTCTCAAAAAATCTCTCGTTCGAAGTCGATTTTGAACTGTAGGTCTCGCCACTCATGAATAAAAATTTATGCATACAACATAAGTGGGGTGAGAAACTAGGTTGTAATCCTGACTAAAGGGTTGTTATGACCAATTATGAATGTATGTATCTTTTGCAAATCCTGCAGGCAATTAGGAATCACAAAGACAGTAAGATCTCTTCACAGAAGCAGTACCAGAACTTTAAATGTTTACACGTGGTATGTTCAAGTACTTCACGCTTCTATGTTTCGTATAGAAAATGTCGAATACTGATGAATTAGTTGTGATGAATTATTTGTGATGAATTATTTGTGTGATTAATATCACCACGACTCCAAAGTGAGGTCTTTATCTTGAAAAGCATAAACGCCTCATATGAGAAAATGAGACCGCCAATGGACATGACATCTTTATACATAGTTTTGTAGTTTATGTTAGACTATCCTCTTTAGTCCAATCCTAATTATAATCCCTCACTAATCACTGTAATGATTTCATTCTTTTAAAGTTCTGCTTTATGAGCAAACACCAGAAGAAGAAGTGTTCTTATTTTTAACAAGTGCACAAAAGACTGACGCGAGAAATTGTGGTTGTGGCAGTTTTGAAAGCTGTGATTAAGTTCCCAAAAACGCAACAATTATTTTAGGGAGTTTCAGAATATTTTTGTTTTTGCTTTCACAGGATTTATGATCATGTTGAAATGTAAACATGTTCTTATTACCAGACAACCTCCATGACGGGTCATGAATAATGAAAGATCTTCAAAAAAAAAAAAAATAAAATAAAAAACAAAGAATAATAATGAATAAATGAATACATGTTTGCAAACACACACACATACATACATTTATACATAATATTTTTTAATAACTTTTAATATATTTTTTTAAACATATTTTTTGACAAACAAATTAAAAAAAAATTGAAAAAAAGCAACAAATTAAAGCAACCATATGTGTCATAATAATGACGTGGCAAACACTTAATACTTTTTTTTTCATTGTTTAAGAATTCGGTTCTAAATTAGAGACTAGCAGGCGGGCCTCTAAGTGCTTAAAAATTGTCATATTCAAATACAATATTATTGTATCCCATATACATACATACATATGTATGTAAGTAGTTGACTTGGAAGGTCATTTGTAGTCTTCATTCGGAAATAAAAAAACAAAATAAAGTTTATCTTTTTTAATGTTTGTTTAATAATTATCAAAATTTTAATGATGTTGTTGTCTTTTTAATGCTCAATTCCATAATTTTTATATCATAATGAAATGAATGCATGAATGAAATTATGAATGAATGAATGGCGCGCTGGCTGTTGTTGTCGATGATTCAGTGACATTAAAATGATTATTTCATAGTTTTTCATTTTCGGTTTTTATTTTTTTGAAAAAGTGCGCATTCCCATTTTAAATTATTTTATTTGGGTTACCACTTGATCTTTGGGCGATTAACTAGAGTATGTGAGTTTTTCATATGCGACTCGTCTATGATAGAAAAAACAAAATTAGTTTCAAATGATGTGAGTAATTCTTTAATGATTCTTTTTGTATTCTATTTACTACATACAGTCAGTCAGTCAGTCATACAATGTTGATATTCAATTTCACATTATTTAACTCTTTTTTATTGTAATTTTATTTCAAGTAAAGTTTTCAAATCTAACAATTAATTAATAACAATTAATAACAAAAAAAAAAAAAATTTTAATTTCAAATTGTGTTGAGTTTCCGACATATTGCGAATAGAAAAAATTAATTTAAACCCGGAAATGGTTAATATATTCGAGATAATGGCGGAGATAATCTAGCGAAAACTGGATGTAAAATATCAGAAAATATCAACACTTACTCTTTGGTCAGGATAACAATTTAGCTCCTCACACTACCTATGTTAATTTTATGCTACCAAATAGCACATATTTGAGATAAATTTCTTGGCAATTTTCTTATTCTACTGAGAGCAACTCGATAAAAGAAATTATTTTTCTTATATTTCTTTTGTTCGAGATGTCTGAGATGTACCACGGGCTTGCGTCCTAAATGCCAACAATCTACCTATTAGACTATGGCCACTTGTAATATCACTGGGTATAAAATTTACATCTGCGGCTCACATTGAGATCATTTCAGGCTAGGCAACATCTTAAACGGTGTTTGACAAGAAAGAAAAACCAGAACTAGCGCAGAAGGCATTGTTAACTGTAAATCCCCTACACATGATCAAGAAGTCCAGAGAACTATGTCACCTAGTAAATCGAATGGATTCCCTCCTTAATCGCATACTGGACAGAGCCAGTAGATCTAACAATTAAAGAAATATGCTTCATAATATGAGAATCTGAATGGATTTGTCTAGAGGCTATATACCATACTAATGGATCGCGAACAATTATTAGGACAGGTCCCCGAGACAAAAAGATTGTGAACTCATTTGGAGATTTGAGAGCTTATTCCAATTGGACAGTAAGTCCAAAGAACGTAACATAGCTATTAAGCTGACAATCTGTTGATCATTCTGCTCTTATGAGGTTAACTCGAAAGATAGTTTGGGACTGACAGTATTTCTTACTTTATTGACCTTAACAACCCATTCATCGGATTTTGGCCTGCTTTAATTCATTCGCTTAGATGCCTGTGCTTCTCCCGAGTCTCCGCCAGATGATCACACTAATCGTTGACAGGTTTTTCTCGATTTGGCTCTTCCAACGCAAGCAAATTCCACTAACCTCCGTATTAAATACCCGCCTTGCCGGAACATCCCCCTTTATCCGATGGACTTGGCCGAGCCAGCGTAGTCCTTATGGATGTTAATGCGTTTCATAACGTCCATGTCATTGAACAGCTTAAGCAGGTCATTTTAGATTGGATACGAAATCGTTGTCAGCTTGCGCTGGGTGGAACATCTAACGAAGGACTTTTTCTCGAATAATCTCAAGGCTACTGCATGGGTGCGTTACAATGTTCTACGCCATAGAAGAGCACAAGGAGGATGAGCGACTAGTAGAGCATTAGTTTCATCGCACGAGAGACGTCTCTGCTAATCAATTACCTATTTAGACCATAACAACATCATACTTACTGGTAATGGCCGAGCCAAGATAAACAAATTCACTGTAGTTATCAGCTGTAATATGAGATCTGATACGTTGCTTGTCCCTACTTGTAGACAACATATATTTCATTTTGCCCTCATTTACTGCTTGACCCATCTTGGTGGACTCTCATTCAAAAGCGCTGAAGGCAGCAATAAGCTTGGTACGCCTTATATTGTCTATATATTTATCTTAATTAAGGAATTGAATATTTTTGTAGAAAATAATTCTTCATGACGAACTTGAAGTAGTTGCATGATAAGGCATCGCCTTGTCTGAAACCTCGCACGACATTAAAAGGTTCGAAGAGGTTCTCTAATATTTTCATGGAGCTGTATGAGTTAGTCATCGTCATACTGCAGAGCCTTATCAGCTTCTCAGAATTATCGAGGTCAGACTTGCGGTAAAAACACAGCTGCTTATTGGGCAATCGAAGGCTGCCTTATAGTACAGAGATTATATATATTATAGAGATAGTGTGTCTCAACTTGTTTTTCATGGGGTCTTCCCCAGGATTTGACGTAATGTGAAAATCTGGGTCGATGGTTGACTTGTCAGATTTGAAACCGCACTGATACAATCGTACAAAAATACTGATACTGTCGTACAAAAAATACGTTCCCAGGTGGTTTGAATTTGTTGTTTGAAGAGATGTTTGGAGGGGTACACTTAGTGAAAGGAGAGAGGGAAAGTCTTTGCAAACTAAGTGGATGTGAGACAATCTAAACTTTTATTGGCTAATTGCAGTAGAAGGAGATTTGAGTCACGCATTAGACTATGTAAACCTTAGGTTAGTAACTGGAATTTTAACAGGGCACTGAAGCACTTCATCCCTGTTGGTAACAATATAAACTACAGCCCCTTTAAGAACCAAAGAAAAATTATCTTCAGTAACGAAGGCTATTTCTTGCTCAATGAGCACTTCAACAAACAAATTTGGTGTGAAGAACGGCCAGAGGCAGGTCAATGTACTCTGAAAGAAGGATTGTTTGGTGCATTGAAAATCGTAGAATTACAGTTGCTGCTTTAAATCTGTATAGAGACGAATTTGCTCAGAAATTAATGTCATGTTCTGGAGCAGTACATTCGTAAGCCAAGATATGCAATTGACACGTCGTGACTCTTTTTTGAGTGTATACCTGAAGGATCTCGTGTACAAGACAAGAAAGTGTTAAAAGGCGACAAAAGTTTCTGAAGAATATGTCGCCCGGAGTCGACTTTAACCTGTAGGTCTCGCCACTAATGTAAAAAATTTACACACACAACATAAGTAGTGCGATGACATACATACATTCAAATGTACATACATAATTGGCCATTACAACCCTTCAGTCAGGATTACGGCCTAGCTTCTCACACCACTTATGTTGTGTGTGTTAATTTTATACATGAGTGGCGGGACCTACAGTTTAAAGTCTATTCCGAACGACAGATTTTTTTTTGAGACACTTTTCATGGCAATTTTATTTGTTTTTGCCAGAAATCTGCTGAGAGGAAGTCGCCGAAGATGTCTAACCTGGGGTTTGAACCTTGGGCTTAAGTCTATTAAGCCAGCCACTACCTACTAGACTACGGCGACTTCGCAGTTGTGCGATAAGCTAGGTCGTAATCCTGACTGAAGGGTTGTATTGACCAATTACATAGAACAGCAAAAGTCTTAGTACGGCAATATATGTTAGCAATTTCATGAATTTTAGCCAAAAGTTTGTACAAAAATTTATAGTTGACTCCATAGATACCCCCAAGGAGAACTCCGAGTAAATTTAAAATGCAAAGGCCTAATAAATGAAAACGTTATCCCTTGTATTTAGTAGAACACCCTTTAAGGTCAAGCACTCCATTTAACCCATTTGGAATTGAATGTACAAGTTTTGTTTACTGCAAGAGTATTAAGCATGTGGGGACATTTTTTGTCAAAATATATTGCCGTACTAAGACTTTTGCTGTCCACTGTATGTATGAACTATCACTAACTTTTGGATAAGGTCAGTAACGATTCTAACGATTATTTTCGAATGATTTTGAGATTAAATCGCAGAGTAAAGAAATCAAAACAGCACAGACGCACTTCAAATTCGAAAAGATATATTGCACTGCAGCAACATAGAGAGGCAGACGGTCTCAACGGAAGATTATATGAATATGAATGCAATGAAGTCTATTATAATTTGTGCTGGTATTGGGAAAATCTTTCATAAATTTTAGATGGTAATGCCGGAGCAGCTAGTATTTTTGCCTTATTTCATTCGCTGTCAAAGACGAGGTTCTGATTTTATATTGGATACGCAGGAATTTTCCTACCGATATCCAGGATTTTCAGGCGATTCACTGCTAATGTCTGTGATTTGGTTTTACTTTATTCCGTTCTATTCTATTATTTCTTCCAAATCTTGTCAAAAATGAATTTTAAGGTCGTAAGCTGAGGAAAAGATAGTAAAAGTTGTGTTAGTAGGGAAATAAATTTACGTTTATGAACGTACGATTAAATATTTAAACGAAACACAAAACTTTCTAATTGAACCCCTGTATCACAATTACTAATTAATGATTTAATTAAATTAATCACATTCGTACATTAAATTTTTAATTAATTTCTACATACATACATAAATATGTATGTATGTATATATTTACACAGACCTTAATCAATAATAGCGTGCGCATTTGTAAATATTTTTCTATTTTATTTGGATTTAATGTTGAAAAGTGAAAAGGCAATAAATTATAGAGAAATTATTATCGAATCGTACAAATAAAACATTGTGTTTTACCAGTTGATTTTTTATTTTTATTTCAATATTTATTTTTGTTTTTGTTGCTCTTTTTTTGAAGAGGCTCTCTATTATGATGGCGGCATAACTACAAACAACGCAAGACCCACATACAGGAAAACATATGGACTCATGCTGGAAGGTAATCAAAAACAACGGCAGCAAATATTGTATTGAGAAATAAAAGGAAACTAAAATTTATAACCACAACAACATCAGCAACAATTGACAAACTGACTGACTAACTAACTGGAGATAGTAGATATGCTTTATGAAATTAAAGCGGTAGAATACAACAGCAACTGTGGTAGTAAAAGTAGCCAACGAAAAACCGAAATCAACAGGAATAAAAAAGAAACACGCTCATGTACACAGCAAAGTTCACCAAACCACTTATCTGTAATCGTAACAGAGAGAGAGAGAGAGATATATATCGTCAAACATTAGAGATCAATATACGATTCAATTAAAGGAGAAAAGTAGTTGAAGATATTTAAATCCAACAAATTAATGCCCTTCTCTAGTACAATGAACTGTTCAGTGGAGTTTGGATTCGAGCCTTAAGAGCAGATTGACTTTCCAAGCATATTTTTATTACTGCTTACTCCTGCATGTCCCCTTCCTTAGTTTACACTCTTTGCATAAACAATAACAATTACTAGACAATTGTTCGACAGATCTTTATAACGGAAAACTTCAAACCACGATTATTCTCTTTAAACGCACAGCAACTTCACACAAGACTGATTGAACTTCAATATTTTCTTCTGTTTCCACTTATGTCATCTAATGCAAGTAAACACTGAGTTTACGTGGCACCTTCCTCGGAAATATAGATTACGAGTTTTCCCTGCCTAAAGTTTTATTTTGTTTTAATTGTCTACACAGCAACCTATACTGCAAGCAAAGTTCGATTCAGAAGACCCTTAATAAACGGCCAGTCCAGTCCAGTCATAGCGTGGAATGAATACTTTAACTAAAGTGCTTGACCACAAACCTGAGTAAATGAGGTTCAAGCATGCTTGAAGGCAAAAAAACCAACTCTTTGCTGTGTAGGGTATTATAATAATTGCAAGTAATATTGTAGTCGATAAATCGAATCAAAAAAAACTTGAAGAAATACAAACAAAACCACGGAACTAAATTAGCCGACAACAACTTCGAACAGCAGTGGAGTATTGCGTACGGAAGAACTATAAAAAATCCGTTTATTTTTTTTATAAAAATCAATAGGAGTTTGACGGTTTATTGTGTATAAATCATTGAATCGTTTCGTCTTCAATAGGCGATGTAAACGTGACACAACTAATGCTGGATCATAAAACATTTTTTCTGGACACTAATCGTTTTGCCGACACCGCCACATTGTTGTTTAATTGAGAAAGGAAAGTGATCCTATAAACACACACTAAATTGATCGATTAGTATTCGTTATGGTCAGGGATTTAAAAGAATTTAATCCTTTTCTTGTGTTGTGGTTAGAAATGTTTGTAGACTTTTTTTAACTTACCCACTATTCTTTTATGTAATGAAAATTTTTTGTTGTTGTTTTTATTTCCTACATTTGGCTTTGATCTGGCTACGAAAGCCTGTTAACTGACAACAACCTGCTCATTAACTACATTATTTTGTATTCTGCGATCACCTTCTTCGATTAATTTCATCTTCAGCACGACCAATGAAAGCAAGTCGTCACGTGTTTCAATGGCTATGACGGAATTTTCGAACTCCTTTGGCAAACTTGACAGCAAAATAATTACCAACCACTCTTCAGCTATTTCCATGCCGACTTCCGCTAGCTTCTCCGAAATTTTTTTTCCAATTTAATCGTTTCAAAACCATAAGACTGTTTTTAAATATCTTTCATCTAAAATGATATTTACCAATGTGGGTCTACAAAAGAGGTGACCTATATTTTAAGGATTAAGCGGTAAATTTCAAAGATCAGCAATGAATCATTTTTTCGCTACTCATAAGTACTCATGAAATTTTCATTATGAGTGAGTCAACAGTATTAAAATTCCACTACTCTGACTCATTCGGTTTATAAGTACAGATTGCAATGAGTATGAGTACAACGTTGACATCAAACTCATAACATTCGAAATAGGTTTGATTCATACGCCTACTCTTTCGGATTCATAAATTTAGAAAAATACTTATAATACTCATAAATGATTCGTGTGATTCGATTCATTCATCAAAATTTACAGTCTTAGTTGTTGTTGCATTCACAAATAAAGAAAAAGACAGACAGTAAGCAAAGCAAGCACACAACCTTCTTGTGAGTATTGTAGTGTTCCTACGCGAATCATACATATTTTGTGATTATTGTAAATGTTGAGTAAAGGAGAGTCGAAATCAACAACATCATGCGTATTGTTAAGTATGAGTACGATGAGTACTTCAAACTTTGAATATGAGTAGTATGAGTATGATATTAAAATAAGTATGAATGCGTATAATTATCAGAAATTATGAGTATGATTCCAGTCTACTCATCGTTTTGAATACTCATTCCTGATCTCTGGTGGATATGGTTATCGTAATCAAAGATTTTAACAAGATTAGATGGATATGTTAAGGGACTGGAAGAGTTAAAGAAAATATCGCATTTGTGACAGATAATCCGAATTTGCTCGTTTAAATTACAATTCTAGGCAATTCTTTGTTCATATAAAGTCCAATTATAGCAACAATTACAGCCGGTTGATCATTCATAACGAAGCATATTAGCCTCGAAGGACCCAGAAGCAATTCTGTTAGCTTTATTATATCCGGAAAAGTTGATCGATTGATGAGAATTATAGCCTGGAGGAATTATAGTCTCTGAAAAAATAGTTATGGTGAATTCAGAAAGCTATGATTATAAACTGGATCGAATGTGGTTTCAACAAGGAGATGCCACAAGCTACATAACACGATTGATTTCGGTTTTTTTGCCTAAAATGTTACCAGAAAGGTTACAGCACGCAAAGTCCATTGACCAACAACATCAGTAGATATGCTTTGGCTTATTATACGAGAGCACACGGTTCCCCGTAGTCCAGTGTTGACTTCTTAGGCGTGAGGATTCGTTTCAAACAACAGGTCAGATAATATTTCTCAGCCGACTTCCTCTCAGCAGATTTCTGACGAAAAATCTGAGAGTAAATAAAAATGCCATGAAAAGTTTCTCAAAAATTATGTCATTCGGAATCGATCTTAAATTGTAGTTCCCCTAATTTAAGTATAAAATTAACACACACAGCATAAGTGGTGTTAAAAGCTAGGAGTATTGGAATAATCAATATATCCCAAGTTTTCGCCGATATATTGTCAGAACTGGAGAAAAAAGTCTTCGAAAACTACCTCAAAAGTATTAATTGCTACAGTCAAGGCGGTCATTTAAAGGGCACTGTATTTCAATGAAGTCCTAGTCTAGTAGATAGTGTGTTGGCTTATTAGACGTAAGGCCACGGTTCAAGCCCCATGCCAAACATATCGAATGTAATGAAATATGAAAAATTATTTCCTCGGCGACTTCCTCTCAGCAGATTTCTGACAGAAACTTTGGGAGTAAATAAAATTGTCATGAACAAGTTTCTCAAAAATCTGTCATTCGAAGTCGACTTGACCCGGTTGGTCCCGTCCCTCATGTATAATTAATACTATCGAGAAGAAGTATTTATTTTATGCAATATCCCATCAGCAGTCTTCTAGCTAAAGCCCTGAGAGTAAGCTAATTGCCAGTAAAAGTCTTCTGAAATCTGTAAGTCCCATATCTCCTGAGTGCTGTTAGAAGCCAGACAGGCTTCAATGTATGATCATTAAGATTATTCTCCAGAAAAACTATATGTTTCTTCCTTATTAACCTAGGTTACTTTTATCGATACAACAAGATTTAGTACCTTTCCATACTGCCAATAAATAATACGTGCGTATTCCGTTTAACTGTTTCTCTTTTTTAAAATAGACGACTGTTCTCGGATACTGAAAATTGTTTTCTGCTGTGCTTGTGATGTTCTCCAACTGAAGACGATAAGATAAGCCGCCTATGGGCCAGTCGTAGAGTATACAGAATTTGTACAGAAATAATTGCTGGATATACTCGTACATAGATTTGTGTGATCAATAATGTTCTTGCTCTAGCTAAGGGAGCCATAAAATGTGTGGCATTAAATCAATAGAGAGAAAAAATTGTGGTTGTAAATAATTTGTTGTTGTTGTTGTTTTACAACTTTTACTAAATATTTGGTGGAAAAATAAATAACATTGTACCTACTAGCCGGTAGAGAAAAGAGTTCCTCATCATTTAATGGATGAAATTGGTGTTGTACAGACAGACAGTGACCGGTAAAGTTTTTAGCTGCCTAAGAGGTGAGTGAGTAGGTGCTATTTTACTGATGGTTTATGATGGAAATAACGAACAGTCAGGTGCGTATGGTATGGTGTCACATTGGGAACTAAAATGTCACTTCACAGGGACACTTCAGTATATTTGTTTCACTTCAGTAACATTTTTTTATCATTTTACTTTTTTTGAGAACAATATTGAGGAGCTGACTCTTGTTCATGCAATGTATTGTTTTGAAAAGATAGGAAAGGTAGTGGTAATGTGCCACAAATTTATGTTGAAGCATTAAACAATGTAGCAGCTTACGGTTGTTCATAGGCATTGATTGAAAGCAACCCCCTTTATGTAGGGTGGACCATCAACCAGTTTAAATTTGAACGATCCGTTATTTCGAATCTGGCAATACTTATGTCATTCTATTCTGTCACAAAATTCAATCCATTATCTCCACTGAACGTAATGAATCGATTTACGCTTGAGCAACGTTGAGATTTATTGGGCCATCGAGAAACTACACGATGATGTCGATCGATTTTGCTAAAAAAAATCGTATTTTTGGATGAATCTGATTTTCATCTTGTTGAGTACGTTAATAAGCAAAATTTCCGTTTTTGGGACATAGACAACTCTCACGTAGTCCATTACGAGTGACTGTTTGGATGAGGACGGCGCAACCATTAGGGTCAATGAATATACCTATTTCACCATTATAACGAATTTTTTGTACTCGTCTTCAGGGTATTAGTGTGAACGATGGTTGGTTTTAATAGGATTGTGCAACTTGCCACACATCTCATACCACAATCGATTTATTGCTTCAAACGTTTAATGGCCGTTTAATTAGCGGAAATGATAATGTCAACTGGCCATCAAGAAGCTATGATTTGACACCGTTGGACAATTTCCTGTGGGGCGCCGTTAAAGAAAAGTGTTATGCCGTCAAATCACAAACAATTAAGAACTGCCAGGGTACGATCTCATACACTCGAAAAAGTGCACGAAAATTGGTCAGATTGAATGAGGTACTGTGAGGCCAGACACGGCAGCCATATTGTTACGAAAATGGAAATGATGTTATTAAAATGATAAACAAAAGCTACAAAAACAAAACAATGGACTTGTTTACATGATCAACAAATAAGCAAAAATATAACAACCACATCAGTAAAGAAAGCAAAGTAAACAAACGGGCAACGACAACACTGTAAGTACAAACGTAAACAAAATACACAAACAACAATAACGTAAGCAATATATTTTTATTTATATTGATTTCGCGAAAGCAAAGTCATCCTCCTTCGAGAGCATTCATTAGACTGTTTTCCCAGCGATATAAAAGGCAAGACAAAGCAGGCAACGAGGGATCAGAAAGAATTCAGTCAGCCTTGTGTGAAGACGCGTTCCGTGTGAAGAGAATAATCGTAGTTTGAAGATCTCCGTTATAAAGATCTGTCGAATAATTGCCTAGTAATTGTTATTGTTTATGCAAAGGGTATAAGCAGACGAATAACAGAAGAAGGCAATTGTTATTGTTTCCATAAAGTTGTGAACAGTGGCACACTGAATTGCGACGAATAATAAAGAATTTTAATTAAAACAGAACACAGATTTATTTTTATTTTATTTGCAATCTATGAGTTCATATTTTAAACGTTTTTAAAAGGTAAAAACGTAACAATATTTTTCAAAACATATAAGAGCTAGAGTATTTCACATCACGTTGAACCATAGGTGGTGTAAATATAGGGAAGTCAAAACACTCTTGATGTTCTGGGCATGAAAATTCAATATGATGTTTGCTAAAACCAACATATTTGTCAATTGTTGAAGAGGCATTTAAGAGCTCATAAAATTAAGAGAAATTGAAAAAAAATTTAAAATAAAAGGAAATTCATTAATTTTTCGGTAGATGTATTGTACAGTTTAGCTCGGATTCATTGTGACTCGAATTTTATCACTTGGGATGGCCTTAGAAAGATTTTATACTCAAAAAGCTTCTATGGTTACTTGGATGCACGCCACTAAAGAAAAATACCCTTTACTTCGAATTATCAGACTTATGTTGATTGTCTTAAAGATAAAACCTACGCTCCTGTTCTATTCACTGATTAATGCCACCAAAAATATTTGTTTTATAAATAATTTCGCTGACAAGCTCGGTCTGTCCCACCACGATTACTGCAGAAGTTGCCATGATGTGGGGAAACGGAATCGATACAACGCCTTTTATCTGAGTGCCCTGCACTTCAAAACAGACGTCATCTGTTTTTGGGTGTCAGAACGATTGAAAATCTGGACATGGTGGCGAACGTATCACTAAGGGAACTGGCCGGTTTCATCGGGAGCAGGGGATTCTTCAAACCCACCACTAACGCATCATGACAAGGGGTCTTAAAGATAAAACCTACGCTCCTGTTCTATTCACCGATTAATGTCATCAAAAATATATCGTTTTTATTAATAGTTTTGAATTGTTTCAAAAATACTTTTTTAATCATGTTACATTCATTTGTTGCTGTTGTTGCTGTTGTTTTATAGCACATTTGATAAAAGAACGTTTTATTTTATTTAGTTTGATAAGCCAAGCTATTATTAAGGGGGGGGCCATTAAAATTCTGATTGAAATTTCATGTCAAAATTTTGTGTTTTTATGACAGCCATTGTAAAACTTCGATTATTACCGCTGGAAATAGTGGAAATAGAAAATAAGATTTCTAAATATTGTGTGTGTGTGATAAAATATCACGAGAAAAAAAGGAAAATTTTATTTAAAAATAAAAAAAATATTTTACAAATAAAAGACCGTCATATTCGATATTTTAATTCCGTTTTCAACTTTTTAAATCGCCTTTTTTTTTGAAATTCTTTAATAAATATAAACAAAGGAATTGAATTGACAATTAAATTGACTTTTATGATACACGTATAATTTGTAAAACGTTTATGGCAAAAAACATATAAAATGTTTGTCCTCATAGTACACGTTTCTTGGCAACAACAACAGGAATAGGGAGTGATATTGAAAGTCATGTAATAAGTATGTACATTCTTCTGTACATACTGCATTCATTTATCGATAAGTTTTATACATATGTATGTGTTATTGATCGTCACTAGAGATTACTGTTAATGTGTGAATTTTCTATTTATTTTATTATTAAGAGATCAATAAAATACTTTTTTTCTCTCTTTTCTTCCATACCTATGTGTAACTCTGCCTTTAAGTATCCATGTATTCCTTTAACTTTCGCTTGCTGGTGAAGTGCTATTAAATTTCTTTTTATTTCTTTGCAATCGAAGTGGTGGTCTTCTTTTTTTTAAATACTTCCCTTTTAACATTACATACGTGTGTTATGGCGCAAGACTTTAAACATTTTACAGGGCTTAGTTGAAGATTAAAGTGAGAAAATATTTTCTCAAGCATTAAAGGCGGTTATTTGTGTGGAAATAACGCAACGTAAATATAAAGAAAGAAATTAAAGGAAACCGTTGAAATAAAAGTCCATGTTTGAAGTTGTTTTTAAAAAATACCACGAGCAAGATTTATAAGTAATACAAATTATATGTACGTTTTGGACTTTTTATACATTCATTATACATTATTTTTATTCAAGCATTGCTACAAATCTACTAAGTATACACCATATCGCAAAAATTTCAGAATATTTAGAGATTGTTTGCAAAATGTTTTGAAAAAGCATCAAAGTCAGCTGGTTTAATGATATTAAAAATCATTGCCACGTGCGAATTACAGCTTTCCAAAAATATCATCTGAAATACATATTACCCATCTGTTTTCAGTAGTTTCTACGTACAATATATTAGTAAAGAAAGTCAAGTCCCACTCAATCTATATCTAGCAGCTCTATTTAACAGATTTGTTGTCTCTTTGCTCAATATGTATACCTCTTGAGTTCAAGTCAAAAAGTTCATGAACCTTTTTAGTAATACCCAGTTAATAACAAATCAACATAAAAATTGTTCGAAATTACCAAAATGGTATTTGTTTACGGTCACTTCAGAGTCTCTTCCTGCTTATCCATTTCTAGTCATTCTTTGAAAAATTTAATAACAAGATAGATAGCAATTCGTAAACTAGTTAAAGGATTTTTGTCTTACAAACAGCAAAAGTCATGGTTCTGATGCAAAAGAACTTTTTTCTTGTCATTCTGTGATGCCGATTCACTCTGAGAAGCTCACTGTTAGTGTGTAGTATATCTATTTTATTTAGTCTATTTATATCCGTTGTATTTAGTCTGTGGTAATTGTAAGGGTGTAGTCTAGCTGGTATGTTGGCTTATTAGAAGTGAGGCCATGGTTCTAACCCCAGGCCAGACATCTCCAAGAAAATAATATTTCTTCGGAGAATCAGCAGATTTCTGGCAATAACTTTAAGAACAAATAAAATTCCCTTAAAAGGTTTCTTAAAAATCTGTCGTTCGGAGTCCACTTTAAACTGTAGGTTCCACCACTTATGCAAAAAGTTAACACACACAACATTAGTGGTGTGACAAGCTAGGTCGTAATCCTGACTGAAGGGTTGTAATGACAAATTATGTATGTGTGTATGTTGTAATAGTTTCGAAACGGCATCAAATAAGTTAACACTTTTATAAATATTATGTTTATCTATAATCAATTATTATTATGTTAATAATAATCATTTAACGCAACGTAAGCGTCTGCATTCCCATGCAATTGTTAAAAATGAATAGTGCCGGGTTGTGCTACACGCGAAAACCAAGTTGTGTCGAGACTTAATGTCCTCAGGCAAGTTTTAATAATGAAAATTGGTACCTTTTTAGTCTGTAAAGAATTACGGCAGGCGCATAATGTTGCTTAATAAAAAGACGAAATTTTAAAAATCGTAGTTTTTTATTGTCATTAATCAATATTAAAACAGCTGAGGCTTGTTTAATGTTTATGACTTTAGCATTTTCGATTTCCGATCGGTTAACATCATATTGTGATTTTTTTATAGTGTTTAGGGTTGCAGCATTTTTTGTGCTTATACGATCACATGACTACTACTTCACATTTATTTTTAAAAACTTTTCTTGCTAAAGTTGTTTTTACTCATCGATACGTTTTTCTATATAAATGAAACTCAATTAACTAATGTTTTATACGTTGCCGATATCCTCTATTTGACAGATTTGTCCACAAATCTTATGTAGAATACATCTTTGAAACATTCCAAGTATACATTATTCTGTTTGTGCAAGCACCATATAAATGTGGAGTAAATAGATAGATAGGTTAAGGGAGAGGTTATCAACCATGATTCCCATTTCTAGCGCCATACGCCTAAGCCATGAAATAAGTTTGTTGTGACCTCACTGTTAAGTGCTATCAAACATCACTTAAGAAAAGTTACATCGTTTTGACGCCTTTACCACATACCTCGCATTCGCATTTTCCACAACTCCCAGCCCTTATGCAATATGAAAATACTCATGGTTTTCTCCTCATATACATCGCTTTGGAGACATTCCTACTGCATCATTGTTAAACAATAGTCGATAAAAGGTTTCCATTCATTTTCCCAGCATGGTCTTCAGTGCAATGAATGAAATTGTGTTATCGAAGCTTATTACTTATAATACATTGGCTTTATTACCCAGAATACTTTGATAATTAAATTTTTAACATCCACTACGATCTAGATCCTGTATTTCTGAATGTTCGCGCATTAATTGTTAACTATGACTGAACTTATTTAATTATCACAAGTCAATATTACATATTCGCTGATAACACGTACCTCTTTTAAAAAAATCGTATTATGGTCCGGTATTCGGAGACAAAGTTAAATTTCCGGCACTTCTATACAATTTTAAAATCATCTGTTTCTGTGCTATGAATCCGCTTAAATAAGAAAGTCGGAAGGTATTAATCAGTCGATGCAATTGATTGCTATGTTAGACATTCAGTCGGATAACTACACGAAAATCCGTCCCAATTATACTCTAGTGATACGATTTGTGTATTTGGTTGATCGACTCAAATTCACATCCGTATTCCATTGTATTGTTGTAGTAAACATAAATCCATAAGTTCTGGGCATTTCATTCTTGTTCTATAAATTTATTATGTCATGTCCCATTTCAGCTCTGTAGGTTCTATTGAAGCGAATTTTCCTTTAACAAAATTATTAGCCATAAACAGGAACAAGGGGCCAGTTGCACGCTATGGGATGGGTTAAATGAACATCGCAACTCCATAGGCTTCAAGTTAGTCGCAATCGATGTTTGTGGCTTGGAGTAGGTTTGATGTAGAGGTGTCAAACTATCGATAGTGCTACATATTTGAATTTAATAGGTTAAAATACTAAATAACGCATTTTGTATATACAAAAATAAACAAAACCGAACTTTATTTCTTAGTTCAAAAATCAAAAAATTAAACATGAAGTATTGAAGATGAAGGGTCAGTCAACCAATTGTTTTTTTGTAAAAAGAAGCACATCTACGACATTTTCTTTTAATTCTGTACGCCTATCCGAAACTATTTGATCAGCTTTACTAAACATTCTTTTCGACTCAGTCGAGGTAGCTGGGATATACAAATACACAAATGCAAGTATTTGCATCTCTTTCATATCAATTGAACGTGTCTGGAAATAAAATAATTGTTTTAGTGATAAATAAATCCATCTAAGTAGCACATGTTAGTCAGTTAATGTCTTTACTTCCCTCTCCATTTTATAATAATACTGTAGGAATCGCCAGTTTATAAATGCAAACAAAAAATGATTGGTGGAACATTTACTATCGATAGTGGAAAAAAAATATCGATAATAGTTAATTCTTTATATTTTGTTAAAAAAAACCATCGATAGTAACGAAAAATATAAACTATCGATACTATCGATAGTGCCATCGATATTTTGACACCCCTAGTTTGATGGAACACAATTACATCATGTTCGATTGCTGGTATCTATTTTGACTGTTTTTGAAAAACTCTTCATGGCAATTTTATTTACTCTCAGAGTTTTGTCAGGAATTTACTGAAAGGAAGAGACCAAAGAAAAATTTTTTTATAATTCGTTTTGTTGGAGATGTGCAACCTGGAGCTTAAACCGCGGCCTCCCGTCTAATATGTAAATACACTACATACTAAACTACAACGACTGATTTAGGAATTTTAAAAAGGGGCTATTTATTAAAGACCCTGCTATTAAATAAGGTGACTTATTTAGTGATTTTTTTCAACATATTACAACCTATTAAAATATAATTAAAAATTTTATAAATAATCAATGATATCTTGTAAATGCAAAACAATAATGAAAACGCCTTTTATAAAAACGTTTGTTTGTTTAAAAAATCCAAAAAAAAATCGTGAATTTAATGAATATTATCAACAACAGAAACCTTTAAAATCTTATAAACAAAAACTCAATGTGTATTGAAAACAAAACAAAATGAAATAGAAAATGAAAATAAAACTGAAACCACAAATAAAAACGATATTAAAATAAATCATTTGGTAAAATGGACAGTTTTGCCAATAAAAAAGCGAAAACAATTGAAATGAATATATCAGGGCCATAATATAATGATAAAAGACCCATACAATGGCCAACACACGCCAACTGGAAGTAATAACAACAAAAAAGGATTTAAATCATCGACAATAAAAAATGAAAAAGAGAGAGAAAATAAAAACAAAATGGAAAATATAAGTAAATTGAACAAAATTGAAGAGTAAATAAATGGATTAAAACAAAAACAAGAATAAAACTTATTAAATAAACATTATTTTTTTCACGTGTTGTTTTTGTTTATTCTAAAGTTTGTTGTTGCCATACAGATACCCTATACTATAGGATAAGGGATTGTAGGCACGAGGTAAATCACCTGATTTCTTCAACTTGGTGATCCCAGTGTGATCCTAATCTATCATACCACAAGTGATCCCTTGGAGGATTTTTTCACACCAATCAAGCTTCTACTAGTTCGAAGGGTAGTATCTATTCTCTTAATTGGGGCGTCTGCTGGTGATCCTTACCTTAACTTAGAATAACCGTATGGATATATTAATGTGTACGTGTGTGTGTAATGTGTACGCATTACTGCTAGTGTGATGGCTTAGATATCTGACCCACCATCATACTAGGGTGCAGAGACTAATAAATCTGATACAAGTTTGATATGCTCTAATCGATCCAATAAAGAATTTTGATTGATATATTCCCATCGATCCAATAATATTAACTTTACTAAGAGATAAAGGTAGTTATGAACCGATGTATGACTTGTATGAAATTATTGAAATTTGGATTATGTATGTATCTGTTTAATCCGATGAGAAAAAAGTTTTCCATGAGAACGTTTTTGTAAGTCGTCAAACTAATAAATCCCTGGTACAATGGGTCAATTCGACCTCCGGGTACTGTACTTGTCACAGTTGACAAGTACATATTGTTATGGAGGATCACATGCGAAAATCATCTCCAACTCGCTTTGGCCGAAGATCTTATGCAAGACTTTTCTCTCGAATACTCTCAATGCTGCTGTATCAGTATATACGAGCGTTCATATGGCTGATAACAAAAAAGGTACGGAATATGGGGATATCTTCAAGTTCGTTAAAGAAATTAAAGTGATAATAACAGCAATAAACGTCTATTGACGACCTTTACAAAGCAGATTCACGTACAACGTGTCATAATAAACCTAACTGGGTCAACGGGTATATTGTTCTTAAATTAATTTTGAAGAAAATTAATTAATTAACAAGTAAGAGAAGCTTGGAAAAAATAGAATATTTTCACAGAATTCCGTTTTCTCTGCTTTAATCAGTTTTATGGATGGTTTTGCATGACCAAACCAAAAAAGAATTCGAAATACTAATAAAACCAATATAAAAAAACTTTCGTGTTGAATTTCGGCTTAAACCAGTTGCCTACTCAATAACCTGCTCGCTTTCACTAAATAATTTTTGCAATCACTTGCATCGCGATTACTATGCCGAGCAATTTAGATACGAATGCATAAAACATGAGAAATATTCGATATGGTTTTCAACCTTCCACGCTTTGAAAAAGTAGGTCTGAATAAGAAAAATCCCAGTTCACTGTTTTTGAAGGGGACATTTTTAAATGACAACGGTATAAGGTAAACCTAGCATTTTTGAACTTGCTGAAAAATTTTGCGCTCATGAACTCATGATCAAGGGCAACGCAGTATACTCTAAAGAAACGAAAAGGAATGATAACATAGATTGAATACAAAATAAATTTTTATTATTACAGCCATTAAGGTGATTTAAATACTTATCCGAATCAAGTTATGGGTTCTTTACAACTGGTTACAATATAGTTGTCAGCAGATTATGATATCCTAATCCCTTTACGATGGCAAATCAAACAGTAACCTGACGGAAACAAAGGTTTATTTACATACTTCCTTGCTCATTACAACCATTTAATCAGGATAACAATCTAGCTTTTTACACAGACCATGTTATGTAACAGACTTAGAAAACGTTCCATGGCTATTTTTACAAGAAGGTCTCTGAGAGGAAGTCGTCGAGGTAAATTTTTCTTATCCGTTTTGTTTGATATGTCTGAGATAGGGGATTGAACCACGAGCTCTCGTCTAATAAGCCATTACACTACCTATTAGACTTAAATGTCGTCGCAGTTTCAAACCAATATAAAATTCGGCATTTGATGGTCTTATGCAGCTAATTACCATTTCAACAAGATATTTCTTTGATATCTTGGGCTAAGCCAGTCAATTAACATTTTTCGTTTAGTTTTCTATCGTATCAGCAGCAATTGGCGCGGGTTAAATGTGATAATAAACCTACTCATGCTACCACGCAGTAAATATTTCCATTCTATAGTCGTAATAAAAATCTTTGCTATAGCAGGAATACATAGATGAGGTTAGTACACGGGTGGTGAGTGATTACTAGTCACTGTCTAAAGTGTGCTCATGGGAAAAGATTGGTTCAACGCGATTTTAGAAGAACTTTTTAACAATAAACACACTTTTTCTGTCATTACAGAGTGGTGTTTGTAAACAGGAAAAGATTCCTAGATAGGAACTCCTTGGACAACATACTTGATCTTACTCCATCTGATTTAATGCACATTTTGTTTTGATTTGAGTCTTAATGAGCTATGCACCATGTATTACAATTCTGTTTCGGACAGAGTTGCATTACAATCCCTCTTTGCTGAGTGCAGCCCTTGCGCTGACCAACTTCTTCCTTTTCCATGATTTTGGCGGGACTGCTTCCACCCGTAGCATCACAACGGGCCGCTATGCGTGCTCAAGTGAGCTTTGTGATATCAGAGCTACCACTCCGACCCTCTTTGCCGATGTTATACAAGTGTTTTACTAGAATCTTCCCTTTGGAAGTGGGTTTGAGAATTTCTTTCCTACACCTTAACGAGAACTACACATTTAATTTTATTCGACTTTAAATTTGAAAGATCTACTTGTACTTCAATTACATGAACAACTCAGTAATTGCAGACACTTTTCTGAATTAATTTTTCAACGTTCTACATGAAACCGCTTTGCATTGTAGGGTGTAGGGTGCTTAAACAAATTTAAATCAATAATATTTGAACAGAATTAAAATAAGTAAAGCACGAATATAAAAATAAACCAAAAAAATAAAACAAAACTGTAGTAGAGTATGCACTTTTTAGATTCAATTTTTTCCTTCGTTTTTTTTTTTTTGCCAAAATGACAACAACTACCAAAAAAGTAAGCGAAATAAATGCAAATAAATAAATTGAAATTCAAATAAATGCAAAACAAAGAAAGAAAACAAAAACGGAAAAAAATTTTATTTTTAGTTGTTATTTGCGCATTGATTTAAACAATTTGCAATAAGAAGCTCCACCCGTGCTGCAGTACGAGAAGAGTACATACATACATATATTCATCCAATTCTAACTTGTGTTGGCATAATGGCAACCAAAAAAACAAATAAAATTTCAAATAAAAACAAAATTTCAAATAAAACTAAATCAAAGATAACAAAAAAATAAAAAACTGAAAAACAAAATGTGCAAATGTATGTAGGTATTGGTATTTATGTACATACATTGGAAGTGTATTGCAAATAATTACAGTGTCGAGTAAACAAGTTAAGATATACAGAAAATATTTTGGCCATGTATTGTTAAATATTTGATCTAATTGTTGATTAAACATAAGGTATAGTAAGAAGTCGTTGCTGTTTAGTAGGTAGTGTGTCGACTTATTAGCCATGAGGTTAAAACCCATGAGGATCAAACTCCAGGTCAGACATCTCGAACAAAACGAAATATAAAAAAAAGTTTTGTTTTTTTTCTCAGCAGTCTTCTGACAAAAAAGCTCTTAGAGTATGAAAATCGTTATGAAAAGATTTTTTTAAAAAATTTGTCATTCAGGGCAGATTAGAAACTGTAGGTCTCACCACTCATGGATATAATTATCACACGCAACATTAGTTGTGTTAGAAGCCGGGTCGGAATTCTGTATAAAGGGTTCTAATCATAAATTATGTACATATATGTTATGCATATATGTGAAGGCAAAACTCTAAGAAAAAAGAGCGCACACATTAAGCCTACACTAACCACCCATTGAGTATTATAACCTACGCTAGGCCTACAAGATCTTTATTTCGTATAAGCGCCCTTGGGGTTGCTGGTGGTTTCCGCTCAGTTTCATATGAGTCATATCAGGTATAACTCCACCTGATGTTATGGCTATGGAACTGAAAAGGATATATGATAGAGTTAGGATTGTTGATAGAACTTTGACAACTGAGGGACGAAGGGTGGAAAGACAAAAAAGATTAGACGAATGGCAGATTAGATGGGATACTGCGGTACAAAGTTGGGTTGAAAGGAGACACGGTCATGTCGTCTTTTACACGTCACAGTTTTTGAAAGGGCATGGCTGCTTCAGGGAATTCTTCTGTAAATATGGCCACGACAATGAGGTAACTTCCTTTTTTTGCAATAATTGAAATGAGAATATTTTCTTTTATAGCCATAGATTTGGATTAGAACGCGAGTTGTTAGAGACGATGATAAGTGGAAGAGTGATACCAGACAATATAGTTTCGCATATCCTGCGGTCTGTTGAGGTTTGGCATTATGTCAATGATGCGATATAATCGTAGGATTGAAAGGGATAGAAATCAATAGTAGTAGTCAATAGGCTAGAACTCGTTCTGTAATGAAATAGGTTCGAATCGTAGAGGTGGTTTTTTAGTGGGTTAAAGTCTCACACTACTGTTGCATAGGCACCATTTGAACACGTGCGATCCTTCCGATATCTTGGCAGTGTTATTAGAAACACTAAGGGCCATTATTACAACTTGCCTTTAACTAAAGGGAGGATTTTAACGGGTAGATAAATTGTTTTTCATTATTATGAGTACACAATAAGATAGAAGTGATCGTTAAGCTAAAGGAAGGATCATCCTACCTTTAACATTTAAAGGTCACTTTATGTTTGAAGTTGCCATATTATATATTATTTTCATTATGGCAACTTCAAATTTTAACAAAATGAGCATATACAACTGTCACTGCGTTAAAAAAAAAACTTGTAAAATTGAGCAGTTTTATCGACATTGCTCCCGCACTGCCATATTTTTGCAAACATTTTATATGCAAGTTGTAATAACGAAAATAAGTTAAAGGTAACTTTCCAGTTCCCTTTAGCTAAAGGTACTTTTAACTAACCCCAACTTTAACGACAAGTTGTAATAATGGTCCTAAATAGCATTTCGAGAGCAAATGGACTGCACCACATCTGCAAGCTAAGATTTTTGTCTTTGAAATATTTAATTCAGTTTGATTTGTCTACAATGTCACATAACATAGCCCAAATCTATAGGCCAACAGATGTTTATCATCCGCATGTTCTACGTAATGTGCTGCGCAAACGACTTTTGATTGATTCGAATTAATTACCAACAGAATTATTCGAATTATTATAATTTTTACAAAATCATGAAATTGTTTCACTAATTTAAATACAGAAATTAGATTATTTCCAAACCAAGCTTTCCAAGCGGCGATTAGTATTCCCGAGGAATACGTGTTACAAACGACGAATATTTTCACGAATTTTTCAAATTTATAAACTCATTTTCTGAAGTCGTCTAGTAGTAGTAGACTTGTAGATACTGTGTCGGCTTATAAAATGCGAGCTCGTAGTTCGAACCCCAACTTAGACATTCCGAACTTAGCGAACTATGAAAAAATATTTTCTCTCAGCAGTTTTCTGGCAAAAAATCTGCCATGAAGAGAAAAGATCCCACCACTCATGGACACAATTAACACCCAGAACAAGGGTGATGTGAGAAGAATGGTTGTAATTAAGTAAAGTATACATACATAGTTTACTATGGGAGTTCGGAGTCGCCTTTAAACTGTTGGTCCCGCCACTTACGTATAAAATGAACGCACACAACATGAGTGGTGTGAGAACCTACTCCGTAATACTGACTGAAGGGTAGTAATGGCCAATTATGTATGTATGTATGTATGTATGGGACTTGTTTGTTTACTGGATTCAATCTTAGCTGTACGGTGTTTATCTCTTTGTTGGTGTAAGTTTTTGATACACGCTCAAATTATACTGTATCATGCCATCAAAAAATTGCCAAAAAACATTCATTATAATTTTTTTCTTTTACACCCCCTTGGCGCGGTAAAGCCTTACCAATTCTGTAATTAATGGATTTCTTTTTTACAAAACATTATCTAGTCATGCTTGAATTAGTTTGTGAATCAAGTCATAGCAAAATAGCAGGCAGTTGCGTTACTTTTGATCCCTACTGTAGTTTTTTTCTTCTAATATATGTATGTAAGTGTGTTGCTTTTATGTGGGGCGAGTTGGGGGAGGGGGGGCAGTTTGAAAAACTCCTCCTCTTTATTAATATTTCAAGTGATTTTCGTTTTGACTCTTGTTTAGTCTCTATTCGTTCACCAATCACAGTTGTTTGCTTTTGTGCGCATGATACGGATCTAATTTTGTTTTATTATTATTCTTATTGTTGTTGTAGTTCTATACATAGTTATCGCTATTGTTGTTGCTGTTGTTGTCGTTGTTGTGTATATGTTTTGATTGATAACAAATCTTTAGCGTTTTAACTTGTTGGCCTTATCAATACCACAATATTCACCATTCCGCCTGCTTAAATCCTAATATGGGGGGGTTTTCATAAAAATAAAAGAAAATCAAAAAAAGGAAAGTAGAAATAAGAATAGAAAAGAAAAAATTGAAAATTGATTTTGTGACTGAAAAATTTAAAGGAAACCAGTCAATTGAATTGAATATTTATCGTTTAAAAACACGTATTACAAAATATTGCAAATATTTTTCATTTCATTGTGTTAAATACTATGAAAGGAGGAAATTACGGGCGTTTGGAGCAGGACCACTTTCCCAAGCAAGTCCATTTGTCCGACTATCGATTTTAGTCTTGTTATTAAAACATGGATGGAAGATTTATTCTTTTTAGTGTAGTACACTTAAGTTCAATATC
Organism: Sarcophaga rosellei; assembly: GCA_930367235.1. Classification (NCBI taxonomy): domain Eukaryota; kingdom Metazoa; phylum Arthropoda; class Insecta; order Diptera; family Sarcophagidae; genus Sarcophaga; species Sarcophaga rosellei. The sequence goes on from OV884019.1 coordinate 71,161,088, forward strand.
GATAGCGTAAGGTTTTTAATGAAATACTGGCTTTTGGATCCAAATTTGAAGTTGATGTGACTTCAAAAAAAAATAATAATACTTCCACATTGTGAAGTCCATTAGCTGCCACGAAGTATTTGCAGGACTTAATATTTCTAGTGTAGTAAAATTGATTAAAAAAGTGGAGTCCAGCAAAAGTAAAGTTTACTTTGCGTAGAGAATCGTGTCCTGCTATTCGAATTAATAACCAAAATATACCACAGCATACACATATGAAATACATAGGTTATCATCTTTATCGACGTTTAACATGGAAATAATCACCAGAGATCAGCAATGAATCGTTTTTTTTCGATACTCATAAGCACTGATGAAATTTTGAGTAAGAGTAAGTCAACAATATTGAAATTCAACTATTCTCATTCATTCCTGCTCACTACAACATTGATTTATAAGTACAGGTTGCAATGAGTATGAGTACAACGTTGACTTCAAACTCATAACATTCGAAATATGTTTGATTCATACGCCGCCTACTCATTCAAAAAAAAAAAATACTTAGAATACTCATAAATGATTCGAGTGATTCGAATCATTCATCATAATTTACAGTTGTTGTTGCATTTACAAAAAAAGAAAAAAGAATAAGACAAAGACAGCAAGCAAAGCAAACATCTAGTGAGTAGTGTAGTGTTCGAACGCGAATCATACTTACTTTGTGATTCTTGTAAATGTTGAGTAAAGGAGTGTCGAAATCAACATCATCATAAGTATTGTTAAGTATGAGTACGGTGAGTACCTCAAACTTTGAATATGAGGAGAGGTTCCATGATATTAAAATAAGTATCAGAAATTATGAGTATGATTCGAATCTACTCATCTTTTTGAATACTCATTGCTGATCTCAGGTTCTTATCACTTGAAATTTAAAAAGAAAATATCTTTCTGAAGGGCAAACAGCTTTTAAGATAAAATATTAAGACTTTTACGTGATAAAAATAAATTTTGAGTTAACCGATGTACTACTTTACAGCCTAGAGTTCTCTGTTCGACAAAAATGTAGCCAGATAAGTTACTTAAGTGGTCATTATAACCCTGTAGTCAGGATAACGAACTAGCTTCGCAAACCTCCCATGTTGTGTGGAAGTGGCAGTTTAAAATCGACTTCGAAAGACAGAGTTTTAAACAACTTTTGATGGCAATTTTATTTGCTCTTAGAGTTTATTGAAAGCATATTATAGCCGAACATATATTTCTTCTGACCTGGGGTTTGAAGCGCTGCGTCACGTCTAATAAACCAATACACTACCTTCTAGACTGCGGGGACTATGAAGCCGGATAACACCCAGATACAATATAAAGGTAAAGTCTATTAGAAAGACCTCATACCTCATCCTATCAGGTAGAAGGGTTATGTCCAGTTTAAGTCCATCTATCATCTACGAATACATATTCTCCGAAGCAAATAACAAATATTTCAATAAGATGAACAGAGTTTTTTCTGTTAAATCGGTAAAATTAAATTTTTAGTGGACAAAACTCGATTTTTTACATCAAAGAATATGACCCCTATATTTGCGAAGTCGTCATAGTATAGTAGGTAGTGTGTTGGCTTATTAGACGTGAGGCCACGGTCTCAATCTCCAGCAAACAACGTAAAATGAAGAAATATATCTTCGGCGACTTCTTCTCAGCAGATTTCCGGCAAGATCTTAGAGAGTAAATGAATTTGTCATGAAAAGTTTCCCAAAAATCTCTTCTTCGGTACTGCCACTCTTGTATAAAATTAACACACACGACATAATAGGTGTGAGAAGCTAGGTCGTAGGCTTGACTGAAGGGTTGTAATGACCTATTATGTATGTATGTGTGTATGTTAGTGTTGGTTTCTTTTGATCCCATATTTCCAGTTAATAATCTTGAAATATTCTTCAAGCGATATGTTGTTCCCCAGAACTCGCCTTGAAAACAGAAGCAAAATATATAATTTCAATGCCAAAAGAGATAAAAAATCCAATCCAGTTGGTTCGTCGATGTAATCCGTTCACATAACCACAAAACAGTTTACCCATGAGATTACGTATGATAAAAATTTGTAAAAGAAAGCAATACGAGTGCTAATTCCCAATATAGGCATTTTTTTCAAAGCTTTTTTGACTGCTTTCTTTGGAAAATAACTTGGCAACCCTAATCGGCACCCAAATCGTACTGTGATAAATATTAATTTCAGCGATCAATTTGAATTAAATTGAAGATTTTGTTTTAATTGAAAATCTTCTTCCAAATGCCTTTAATAATAATTAATTTTGCCCACACAGTCATCGAAAAAAACTAAAAATAAACTAAAAAAAACACTTTCAATGGTCAGCACAATAAAAATTAAAAAAATTAATAAAAAAAAGAAAAGAGGAAAAAAAACAGAAGACAACATAAATCCAAACAGTCTGTCAATTTCAGAAAATGATCATCATCATCATCCTTTCTCGTATGATCTTCTGCGTATTTCTACTGTCAATGGATTTCGAAAGAGTATCAAAGTAAACAATAAAAATATGCCGCAATTGTTTAATTGTTTTTCACTCATTCATTCAATATCATTCGTATTTTTTTTTTTGTGTGTTAAAAACGTTAAATATTTCATTCAATAAACTTCAATAAAAAAGGGATTTTTTTTCCGGTCATGTTTTGAAAAAAACCGACTTATAGAATCCAAAAAAAAAAAAAAAGAAAGAATTACTCAATGGAAATCGAATGAGGTTTTTTCGGAAAAGAGAAAAATTAAACAAAAATTTCTTTCAAAAAATCATTATTTGACCAAATTTAGCAGATGACACCCAGTCACGCAATCGTTCCAAGAGTGTTTCTCTTACCACTAGTATATGGCGGTGGTTTGTTTTTGATCGACAAACTTATTTTTTTTCATTTGTTTTAATTTAAATTTAAATTTCGATTCTCTTCTCCTCGCTTTTAATTGAAATCGCCCTTTCACTGTGTTTGTGTGCCGTTGTTCAAGTTAAAAGAAATCGTTGCAGATTTGGTAACTGTTCTCTTGTTTATCACTTCTTTTTCGTTTTCTGTTTAAAACTTTAATTAATTCAAATCAAATTTTTGTTTCCATCGAACTGGGGTGGGTTACACTCCCCCATGGCAGCACCCACATTACAACAACTGTTGCTTTTGATTTCATACCGCTGCTGTTGAAAATGATTCTTTTAGTTTTTGATGGATAAGAGAGAATTGTTTTTAAGTGAAATATATGTTTTTCTTCATTTAATGTATGAGTGTTTAGTCCCCTACAAAAATACGCGAACATTTTGCAAAATTACGGTTTTAGGGTTAAACAGCCAACATTGGCATATTAAAGGGCTTTTAAGCGGTCAGAAGTTAAGAAACAGATGGCGCATCAGCTAAAACCGACATTGTTTACTTAGGATAAGAGACAACGACTCTTTTCGAATCTAAAACCTAATGAGTCGCCGCAGTCTAGTAGGTAGTGTGTTGGCTTATTAGACGTGAGGCCGCGGTTCAAATTCCAGGTCAGACATCAAAATGAAAATATGAAAAAATATTTCTTCGACGGGTTCCTCTCAACAGACTTTTGGCAAAAACTCTGAAACTCTGAAACAAAATCTGACGTTCGAAATCGACTTTAAACTGTAAGTCCCGCCACTCATGTATAAAATTAACACACACAACATCAGTAGTGCGAGAAGCAAGGTCGTAATCCTGACTAGGGGGTTATAATTATGTTATGTACTTAAACCTAATGTCTAATCATTATAAGCCTTTAGTCAGGTATGTATGTAGGTAGGTAGGTCCTATATGGTGTTGCTTTCTGGTGGACTGCAATGAATAAACTACACAATGTCAGACCTCTTGATAAGGTCAGAAGGTCTGCGGCTATTTGTATCACTGGTGCTTAACTGGCTTCCTACTGTGCTTTTCGTTAATCAGGTAGCTAAGTTCGCTGCGACTAGACTCAATGACCTGTCTCGTTGGCGCACCGTTCCTTCTGGTCACTCTATTTTGGAGGTTGATCCTGTGGCCCCACTGAACATCTTCCTGTGGAATATTATTTTGACAGAGGTTTCACTGATTCCCATTTACCGGGTTGCTCAATGGATCCTCATCAATGGTGCGCCTTACATCCGCATCTCAATCTTCTCTGGTAGTCAGGCTGCCATAAGACCTCTATCGAACGTTAACTCTAGGGTCGTTAGGGAATGTCGCCGCTGTCTCGACCTTCTTTCTGGTCATAGAAATATTCCGGAAAACTGCAGAGCCGACGATCTCGCCAGGGCTATTGTACTCCTACCGCAATCCTCTTCAATCGACTTGGGTATGTCATTTAAGTTGGCCGTTGAGCGGAAATTCTTTCGGAACGCGAACCTATTCTCGGTCCATGAGGAGTCCTGCTCCATCGCCAGATTTACTTAGCCCTCGATGAATAGAAGGCACACCAACTAGTTACTTGGAATTGGTCGTAACATCAGCTTGATCACAGTGGTTCTCCAATCCTTGTCAGTTTGACAGAGCTCCGTTTACCAAACTTTAAGACTGTTTGTCCATGGTGGGGTGGTGCAGCCCTTGCGCTGACCAACTTCTTCTTCTTCCCTGGTTTGGTGGAGCTCGGGCAGTACAGGGACTGCGTTCACCTACCTACGCTTTACTCAGGATTACGACCTAACTACTCACACCACTTATGCTGTGTGTGTTAATTATATACATGAGTGGCGGAACCTACAGTTTAAAGTCGATTCCGAAGGACAGATTTCTGAAAAACTTTCCATTTCACATTACCTACTAGACTACGGCGACTTCAAGAAACATACGACTGACACAAAATATTTCCTGCATTTTCTTGTTACATACTTGGGTTGCTTTGGTTTCATTTTTCCGGTAAAACATACATACTACGGTAGGTTCTAGGATGATAGGGTTGCCATGTCTAATTTCCTAAAATCATTATGAATTCTGTAAATAATTATGGGGCTATTTAATTCAAAATTTATTTTGGCTCAAATGCTTTTATTTCAAAACTTGTGTTAAAGAGTATAAAATGAACCGTACATAATTGTTATATAATTTTGTTCTTATTCTTTTAAAATTTCTAGAACTTGCCATTATTTGTTCTTTTTTTTTAATAGAAAATATTCTTCAAAGACAGTTGCCGCGGTTGGTCTGGTACAATTAAAATGACTGCGCAAGTTTTAAATTTTTCTGTATCATCTCTTCAAAACTCAAGGTCACAATGGGGTTGATTACTTAATTAGAATTTTGAAGAAAATAATTTACAACGAATCATCCTCCAAAACAAAATTTACAATTTAAAAAGAATCCACCCATTCCACACACTCACTTCTTATAAAAAGTTTTCAAAAAGAAACATTTAAAAGTTATGACATGAAAGGCGGTTCTGTTTTTCATTTTTGATTTCTTTTTAATAATTTTTTTATTGTTATTATTATTGTTATTGTTGTTTTAATTTTTTTATTTTTATTTTAATTATAGTAGAAGTTTCTTAATTAATTTATGCGTATATTTTTCCGTTTAATAAAATCACTTGAAAGCATTTATACCGAAAGGGGGTGTGTGTATACAATCCACCATAACAATATCAATCCGATTTCGTTCAAATTTTTGCACTTCTGTATTCCGCCACTAAACACTGAACTTTGGCACTTGAACGCCAATCAATACTCGTATTATTACGCCTTAAAATTCCAATTTCAATCGCTTTGTGGGGTGTGTACCCGTATGAAGTTTTTGATTAGAGGACAACGAACAGAAAAACTCCAATATATCATGTGTAGTAGTCGCTGTAATCATAAAAAAAATAATAGAAAATGTTACGTATCATAAAGCAATTAAATGTGGCAGCAGTAGAAGCAATTGTGAAAATATTTTATAATGCATTTCTGATAAAATATGTACTTGCTTAACTTCAAACTTTGTTTCTTTTCTTTTTTTTTTAGATTCCTATCGCTACCAATAAAATGTCAAATGTACGTTACAATCAATCGAATAAATGATAATCTTTATCGTTTTATAATTTCATTTTTACCGGCGTTCTTGATTTTAAACGGAAAAATTATACAGCGATTTTAAAGCAAATTCCGCCAAAGAGTTGCCAGATTAGTGCGGAAGCAAATGATAGATGCAAACAATAAAGTTTCTTCTTAGTTCGTTTTTTTGGTTGTTTTAAAATTTTTTTTATTCATCATTACCGAATCTGTGGAGAATATTTAATGTTATTAAACATTTGAAGGAATTTAAAAATGGGAATCACTTATTTATCGATTAATATTATTCTAATAAGTTATCCCTTATGTCCCATCTATATTTTTCCAGAATAAGTCATTATATACATATTTCCACGCGCTTACAATACGCGCCATTTTCATTCGCATATATGGATATATATCGTGCCTAAGACTTAAGGAAGTTTTTGCCCTTTATTCAACACGAAAAAGTTTTTATATTTTACATACATACATAATTAACCATTACAACCCTTCAGTCAGGATTACGGCCTAGCTTCTCACATCACTCATGTTGTGTGCCTGTCTAAAGTACCGGCGAATTCATTCATCGAAATCCTACATTTGACAGTACTTAGCCAGGTATCATTCAAACTGTTAGAATTATATTTGTCTCATTGATAGCACTGGCTTCCTATTTGATGGAATGCCGGATTGATCATCGTCTACAGTACGATGTGATAAACAAAGTAGTAATTTCCTGGGCTGAAGGAAATTGATACACAGCAATTTCGGAAAGGGTGCATATATGTAAACGAATTTATTTATTTGTAAGCAGAGAATGCTTAAAAGCGGAATGTACGAGTATATATCGAAATATTTTCAGCACATTTTGAATTATAAATCAAGATTGAATAAGTTTCAGTGCCACTCCTTAAATATCATTGTTGCTTGTATTAACAGGGCTTTCTGCATCTTTGCCAGTATATCAGTTCTTGGTTTTAAATTCCCTATGGACTCTGTAGTTTTCTTAGGGATCGTTCCGAGGGTGCTGGCTACTTATTGCAGAGATTATTCATTGCAAATTTTGTGTCGATTTAGGATTTTAGGATTTTTAGGATTTTGTGGATGGCATTGTGCCCTTATTATAGCTTTTCTATGTGTCTTTTATTGTCCTCTATGATTACCACAGGTGACCTATTTGGAATTATTAACCAGAATTGGTCCGTCCTATTATATAGCCGTCCTATTTATTCGATTATGGGTATTGGGACGTATTAATAGTTAAATTTGTTTTTTTTTAACTTCTTGTATACATTTTTGTGAAATCATGTGACTTTATTTTAAACAATTTTCGTTCACATTTGTTCTTCAAATATGCACCTTTATTGCATAAATTGTTGAGCTCAATATTTCATATAAAGTTTCAATTAATTATAGCGCAATAAATATGCAAATTATTTGAAGAGCGGTAAAAAAAAATCGGTTATCATTATGCGATAGGTGCCTCCATTAACCGTAATGGTTGTACCGTCCTCATTTTCAAAGAAATACGGACCAATAATGTCTCCGCTTTACAAGCCACACCAAACAGTCACTAGTAATGGTGCATTCTGTAAGACCACATGTGGATTTTCGGAGCCCCAAATAAGCAATAAACTTACGTATACCGGACACTATTGGTCCTTCTCTGCGATCAAATTTTGTACGACATTTTCGTGTTATTTCCGATCAATTGTCTTTCTTTTCGAAATAAATTTCCAATAACTCCCAATGTTGCTCAAGCGTAAATCGAGTCATTACGTTCCATGGAGATATTATACTGAATTTTGTGATAGAATAGAATGACATAAGTATTGCCAGACTTGAAATAACCGAAGGTTTAAATTTAAACCGATAGAAGGCCCACCCGATACATAGAAAATGTTTCCTATCGTACTTTGATGTGTGCTATCCCTTGAATAGGAATTAACATTCCTTTATGAGTTTTAGAATTTAAATACCAACGTTAGTAATTAAAATTTAAAAATAATTAAACATTCCAAATATGGGCTAACGATTCCCTAATGCCCACTCCTCCCAGTGAAATGGAAAGAAAATGTGACCGAAAGGAGTAATTATTTTAATTACAGTCTTTTGTCCCGCTTCTGGAAAAGGTTTGTCTTACTTAAATCAACTTTGCGGACATTTCTTTTGTTAAAAAAAAAATTAAATAAAAAAAACCAAAAAGAAAGCAAAAAAAGGACGGAAAAATCCCTTCTTTATAATGAATATTCACCCACATTTTTTTCTTCCTGCTCGGAATTCAATACTACTGACCACAAAAGTTTTAGTTTCTACGAAGGAGATAACAATGATGTTGTTGTTGCTGTTGTATTTTTAAGTAATTAAACAAATTATATGGGAAATGTTAACAAAACATACATACATATATACTTTCGCATACATTTTTTGTACATTTTTTTCCCCTCTTTTTGTAGGTGTAACATTTATTTCATCGTCGTCATTAACGCTGTCAGTGTCATCATCATCAGTAACGCAGTAACACGTTTAGACCGATGTCATCTGGTTGTGTCAGTTAGTTAGTCAGTCAGCTTCGGTTTTACTGTATTATTTTGAATACAAAGCGAAGTAGCCATTTCACCCCCTTCACTTTTATTCCCCAAAGAAATCAAGCTAAAAAGTATTTTAGCGTTTTTAGTGTTTGAAAATAAATTTGTTGTTGTTTTTGTTGTTGTAAATTTAACATGTAAAATATTTATTTACGTGAGTGTATGTATGTACAGAGTGTACACATGTGTAATGTCCACATGTATGTTTTTGTGGTTGTGGTGTATTGTTGTATTGGCTAAATAAAATATATGACTTTCTGTTGTAACATTTGCATATTGTATGTCATGTGGCATATCCACATGTGCGTGGGTCGTTTTAAAAACGATTACAGCCTGATGTATAGTAAAATATATGAAATATTGTTACGAAAACTAGATACCGGTATTTTGCTTTTACATCCCTTAACATTAAAATTATAAACAAAAGCTACAAAAACAAAACAATGCAGTAACAAACCACAACAACAAACAAAAAATACGATAAACAAGTAAACAAAAATACACTAACAACACTACAAGAATAAATGTATACAAAATACACAAACAACACTACAAGAAAAAATGTAAACATTGTTGCTTACATTTATAGAGATTTGGAGAAGACGAGGTCAGAAAGATTCGCCTTCAAGAACATTCTTCAGACAGTTCACTATGGCAAATAAAAGGCTAGGCAAAGCAGGCGGCTGAGTGAATGAGTTCAGTCAGTCTTGTGTGAAGACACGGTGTGTTTGAAGAGAATACTCGTGGTTACAAAAATCTGTCGAATAATTGACTAGTAATTGATATTGTTTATGCAAAGGGTATAAATCGAATTCCCTTTCACTATAATTATCCAGTAAAACTCTAGATTATCCCAAACAAATTGCATTTTAGAAAAGTGTCCGCCTTCCTCAGGCATCCCTTTTGATGCACATATACTTCCAAACATCTCTTTCCACGCCCTAAAGAAGATTTCGACCTGTATGCTCATTTCCGTAAATTCTTGCATGACTTTGAACCCAGCAGAGGGTGACTCTATTTCTTTTGCCTAGCTGACTCAGTTTCCTTTTAGCATTAAGTTTTGAATCCTTTTTAGCAGAAAATAACGTGGTCAATTTGATCTAATAATTAATAATAATAACAATTCAAATGACACTGGAGCGTCAGAAATTTTATTCACTTTCGATTAGACAATATACTTCAGCAATGCTCCGAAATCAATTGTGTCTCAAAAACTTCTGTAAACCTTGGTGATATTTTTGATTAAGTGTGAAAGAAAGTTTTTATATAAATTCTTAGAAGCGGAAGTCGCCTTTATTAGGTAGTTATTCAATGGGAGCCCGTGATTCAAGCCCTGATTCAGATATTTCGAACAAATCGAAATGTGAAAAAGATTTCTTTCGGCGGATTCCTCTCAGCAGTCTTCTGGTAAAAACTATGAGAGTTAAATACAATTGCCATGGAAAGATTAAAAAAAGAAATCTGTTGTCTGGCGTCGACAGGACCTACTGTTGTCAATCAAGGAAAAAAACATACACAACATGGATGGTGTAAGAAGCTAAGAGTACCAGAGTAGCAGTGGTTTTAAACCTCCTACAACCTACAACCAAGAAAGAATACAAGAGCTTATGAAACATTTTCATTGAATACTATTATGACTATAGTTTACTTAATTGAGAGACTGTAACTTTACCACACAACCCATGTAATCATCAGTTTTAGTATAGGTAATGTAATATTTATATACAAATGCAAATAAAAAAGGGAATTTCTTTTTCTGTTTTTGTGAGTATTTGTTATACTTAAAAGTCAGCTGGGACTGGGCTTGTTTCTATTTCTCGACTAAAAATATTTCGTATAAAATATTGGTCATTAAGAACAGATTATTAATTTAAAAATAATATATTTTTAATTGAAATTCACTTATTAAAGCATATTCTTTTTATTTTGTTGTACTGGGTAATGCAGATTTCTTTAGCTTGTTGAATATCTAGCCAGCAAAAACAAACGGAATGAGAGAGACAATTCGTTATTATGGGACAGACAGTAAACATTTAAGCGTTTCTGGAAGCACAATTTAGTTTTCTATTTATTTTGTTACGTTTTTAAAAGGTAAAAAATAAGAGCTCTTGATAGCAAATAAAATAAAAACAAATTTGTTTGGAGTTTTAATTAAAATTCTTTATTCTTCTGTGTGCCACTGTTCACAATTTGATGTAAACAACAACAATTGCTTTTCTTTGTTATTCTTCTGTTTATAACCTTTGCATAAACGATAACAATTACTAGACAATTATTCGACAGACCTTTGTAACGGAGGTCTTCAAACCACGATTGCTCTCTTCAAACGCACCGCGTCTTCACACAACACTGACTGAACTACACTAACTCACGCGCCTGCTTGGTCTGATGAATGTTCTTGAAGGTGAGTGTTCGTGACATCGCCTTCTCGAAATCGCTATAAATGTAAACATCGTTGTTTACGTTTATTATTGTAGTGTTGTTGGTGTATTTTTGTTTACTTGTTCACCATCCTTTATGCTAGTGTTTGTTGTTATAATAAGCAGTATGATAATTTGGAATCAGGTTTGTTTACTGCATTGTTTTGTTTTTGTAGCTCTTGTATACAATGTGTTAAGAAAGGCACCATTCTGTGTTAGACGGATGAACCAATAGAAACTCACAGGTATGTTCCAAGCGACAATTTACACTATCAAACAGGACGGGACATTACAATAAGATTGGACAGTTAGGCTCCTGTCACAGCGCCTTCTATGAGGTTGACTCGAGATTAATATGATACTGTTTGAGCAAGTGAATTTGAACTGGAAAGCTGTACTCAACGAAAGAGTTATAAAGAGGCAGATAGGATGGAGGCAATCATAGTGAACAGAAATATTCCGACAACTGTACTGTCCTTTCGACTCTACATTGTAGACTCAAAGAATGTTTGCTTTGAATCGGAATCAGACCAAATATGCAAATCAAATGATGGGGAAAACGAATTACCAAAGACCGTACTTTGAGTCATACATAGTCTAGTAGGTAATATGTTGACTTATTAGACGTGAGGCGTCGGTTCAAATCCCAGGTCAGACACCTTCAACAAAACGAAATACGAAAAAATATTTCTTCGGCATCTTCCTCTCAGTATATTTCCGGCAAAAACTCTGAGAGTAATAAAAATTCTTAAAAATCTGTCGTTTGGAATCGACTTTAAACTGTAGGTCCCACCACTCATGTATAAAATTAACAAACACGAAATAAGAGGCGTGATAAGCTAGGTCGTAATCCTGACCTGAGGATTGTATTGTATGTACTTTGAATCTGGTATTTCAAAACAGAAACACTCAAATGATTATAAAGTACTGAACAGGGAGTTATCCTTACTGAAGCCGATCCGCTTACTCAGGTTATTCAGGACAACATGGTTAGGCGAGACATTATAGGGAAACCCTCCATACATGTAGATTGAGAGCTAGTAGCTCTGAACAAAAATAATAATTCATTAAGGTATTTATATGTATAGAAGTCGCCGTGGTCTAGTAGGTAGTGTGTTGGCTTATTAGACGAAAGGCCAGAGTTCGAATCCCAGGTCAGACATCAAAACGAAAATGTGAAAATATTTCTTCGGCGAGATTTCTGGCAAAAAATCTGAGAGTAAAAATTGCAATGAAAAGCTTCTCAAAAAATCTGTCGTTCGGAGTCGACTTTAAACTGTAGGTCCCGTCACTCATGTATAAAATTAACGCACACAACATGAGTGATGTTGAGGAGCTAGACCGTAATCCTGACTGAAGGGTTGTAGTGGCCAATTATGTATGTTATGTTATGTGTATTTTTATGTATATCCTAGAAAATATTGGAATTTTATGGTATTAAATTTAGTACCATATAAAGAAACAATTCTATGAATTTAAAAATAAATTCTTTCGCATGCTATTGAATCAATTTTCATATTAAATTTCAATTTCCTGAAAACAAAAAAAAAATTTCCACAGGCATTATGCATTGTAATATTTTCAATTGATTTTCTTCTTTCTTTTTTGTTTGTTTTTGGTTTAAACATTGAGAATCACTCCATCTGTTTGCGCCACAATCCATCATAAATGAATGTAAATCTGATAATCCGAAAATTGTTTGCCAACATATGTAAGGATTGTAATTTGCTCAGGAAAATCGCGTAACATTAAATAAGCCAGCCGCCACACAGTGTTTAAATGCCTCAGCAAAAAGGGGTAAAACGAGCGAACAAATGAACAGAAACGCCTACAACTTTTCCAGAAAAACGCTGAAGAACAACTGAAAAGACTATACAGAAGCTAACGAAAAATAATAAAATCAAGGATCAAAGCGAAAAGACATTAAAAAAATCATGAATAAATTTTGCGGTTAAATTGTTAAGCAACTACTTACTGACATACTCGAACACGTGCCTCAAGTCGTATGGCACACGTTGCAAGGAAAAGGACATTTTCACGGCGAAAAAATTCCAAAAGGGGTGTTGTATTGCTCAATAGCATTTAGAATAATTTCTAAAGCCTATAATTAAAGGATAATGTTTGATCAGCGGTATTGAAATTGTACCTTTTCCTGCGTTAACCAAAATAAAAGTAACGAATAACGTTTCAATTTCATTTTATTCTTTGTACGAGCATGACATTAAAATTGAAATGTAAACATTGAACATAAAGGACGACAGGATACATTTATTTAAATAGAAAACAAGAACAACAACAACAATAATAACAATCAACAGGGACATTATTTTCATATACGCAAAGGGTTATTTGGAATCAAATCCACCCCTACTCTGTGACTACCATTATTACCGCATAAGCATATAACATGACTACAGACTGTATGTATTTAAACTATTATAGGCTTGAGGAGTGAGCTACTAAATGCTCTTTATTAATGCCTCAATTCATATGTGACAACATTATACAAACAAGAGAATATCATGCTGATTTTTTCCTCTTACGCCCTTTATTTTGTTTATATTTATTGGGCCTAAAGGAGTTGTTTATTTTCTGGTTAATAGTTTAGCAAGAAATTAAAAGATACAATCAAATAATAATACATTTAACAGATGACGTTTTCAGTTTCTCTACCGAATACATATAACTGAAGTTATTTTGAGGAGTGTAAAGCAAATTACTGTAAAAGAAAAAAAAAACAATATTTTTGGAATAGAGAGTATATACAATTTGGACATTGCGCTCATGGTTGGTGAAGTGACGGTCGTACGTTTCAACAACAAAACAATTAGGAAAAAAAAAAAGAAAACGAGAGCGCTCCAGAGTTCGAACCTCAGCTCAGATAATAAAAAAAAAAAAAAAAAAAGGACAAAAATGTCACCGATTACAAGGTGATTGTGCTCATCATAATCGATCTACTTTGCAAGAAATCGTAAGACATACAGAGAGCATCAAAAGAAACTGTACACTATGGATAAAATTCTAACAATCACCAACCTCAACTTTCACTACTTAAGAGAGTGCCCGAAAAATATTTCGTAATTTTTTGTTTTTGGTTAAATTTTAAAAATTGGAAATGAAACAATTTTAAAATAAAAATAACGGTAATTTATTAATGTATTTTTTTAAATGTATACTTTCTTTTGACGCTCACTGTAAACAACATACATACATAATTGGTCATTACATACATACATACTTATATAATTGGTCATTACAATCAGGATTACGACCTAAATTCTCACATACTTACATATGTTGTGTGTGATAATTGTATACATGGGTGGCGTGAATTAAATTAAAGTAAACTCCGAAAGACAGATTTTTTGAAAAACTTTTCATGGTAGTTTTATTTACTCCTAGAGTTTTTACCAGAAATCTGCTGAGAGGAAATCGCTGAAGAAATATTTTTCATATTTCGTTTTTTGGAGATGCCTGATCTGGGGATTGAACCGTGGCTTCATGTCTAATAAGCCAACACACTCACAGCTAGACTGCGGTGATTTTTAAGGAATTGTAAGACAATGCAGAAAGTTAAAAAAAAACGGAAGCATTATTGATGCTCCTAGGCCTTTGCATCTTCGCAATGCACGCACTGCCGCAAACATCGCCACGGATAAACAGAATTTGCCTATCCTACATTTTATTATGGCATATTTTGTATTTGATTATACACCTACATTCATATAAAGTCCAAATCATTCAACAATTAAAACCTGAAGTGCTTCTTTTCTAATTTTTCCAAAAAAAAAAATTTTATATAGTTCTTCGTAATTATATCAGCACTGTAGAAGAAAACACTGAAGAGGCTGTAAAAAGTCATTGGATCTGTAAAGATTTACCATCTGCAGCGCATTATGGTCTGAAGTGAACCGTAATCTTTTGAAACAGACACCATCGAAAACCATGGCTTTAATTCAAAGAGCTCGAGAACTTCGCAACCAATGCTGCTCGTTATCAACAGGACAATTTCTCTGCCCAGCACTTAAGACTTCCCCGCTACATTTCTTCTAAGATGCATTAATTCCCCACAGATTTCAAGTATGTGTTGTGTTGATTCGTAGTAATTGCTACTAAGGTCTCAATAGGCAATTAAGTAGCAGAGGCCTCTCTCTCTCTCTCTCGTACAATAATCCCCCCATAGTTCTTTATGGCACAGAAGCACGGTTACTATTAAGTACTGATGTTGCAGCCTTGAAAGTATTCGAGAGAAAAGTCCAATACAAGTTGCCGTTAATTTGTACATCCGATCCAACAATGAGCTCTATGATCTCCTCAATGACATGGGCGTTATGCAGCGTATTAACATCCAGTAGCTGCGCTGGCTCGGCAATGTCATGCGATTGGAAGAGGTTGCTTCGACATGATGAGTATTTGATGCGGGTATTTGCAGAAGTCGGAGAAGAGAACCAAATCTAGTAAACCCTGTCATCGATAACTTATTTAGTCTTGGCAACAACATCTTTATAAAAGGATATTATACAAGTTCTTTGCCCAAGCTCTGTTTAACTAATCACAGCAGACATCTTTCTCTTGATTCGTTTTTAAAAGCTCTCTTAATCGATTATGAATATCAATTACTTATCCACAGAAATTCGTCCTTCTTGGCGTCAATTAAAATTCTTTGTTAGTGAATCATTGAGGAAATAAATTTTAAAGAAATTAAACACGCAATTTGGAAATAAAAACGAAAAAATAAAATGTTTTTCAACATTAACAAAGAAAACAATCGAAAAATCAAATTTTACTATAAAAACAAGAAGAAAATCTGTTACGGAAATTGACAGTTAAAAGCCACAGGACAATGTTAGTTGGCACGTAACCACAATTAACGCTAAACATGCTCAAAAGGACTTGAGAAACATGAATTTTTTTTGTCGTTAAATGAATAAATGAATGAATGAATGAATGTCAAAAACATAAATGTTAACAAAGCAAAATTTTTCAATATTTTTTTCCAGTGTAAGTGTATGTGTGTGTGTGTTAAAAAGTTAAACGTGATTTTTTCGCTTTTTTATTATCATCAGATCTTGGCATGCGATCGTTAAATATTTGAATAAGTTTTGTTCCCCACTTCTTTCTTTTTCGAAAGCTATTTCTTATGGAATCTATTGCCTTCATTTCCTGAATTTTTTCTTCATATCTTTTTTCAAGTGTGACATGTTTATTAAAAACTGTGGCACTCCTCGTTTGTTTCCTTAAGGCTACACTTTTCCATACCTTTGCTTGTTATGAAAATGAAGGGTGTGTCCTTTGTAGACATGTTTTTGTTGCTTATCTATTTTTTCATTCATCGGTTTAAACGTAACGAAAGGATTAAATAAATGCTTAGCATTTTTCTTCATGTTAACAGCAGTTTAATTGTGGTGCGAATATAATTCGTTTTCATATTTAAATGAAGTTAAGAATTTTGGTTCGACATGCCACAAATGGTAACAGTGCTTCAACGTTTCATTGAATTTGTTTGCAGTTTCTTTAAATGTTTGTATCCTTATGACAACTTCTGCAGGAATAAAATGTTAACATTTATTTTGCGTTAAGGAGGCATATCATCAAAATTAATAATAACGAATGAAAATTTTAAAATTTATTCGAATCAGAGGTCAGCAATGAATCGTTTTTTCACTACTCATAAGTACTTATGGAATTTTGAATATGAGTGAGTTTACAGTATTGAAATTTAACTACTCTGATTCATTCGTACTCACTACAATGTTGATTTATAAGTACAGGTTGCAATGAGTATGAGTACAACGTTGACATCAAACTCATACCATTCGAAATATGTTTGATTCATAAGCCCACTCATTCAGATTCGTAAATTTAGAAAAAATACTTATAATACTTATAAATGATTCGAATTATTCGAATCACTCGTTAAAATTTACAGCCTTAGTTGTTGTTGCATTTACAAAAAAAGAAGAAAGAAAAAGACAAAGAAAGCAAGCAAAGCAAACACACAACCTTCTAGTGAGTATTGTAGTATTCGTACGCGAATCATAATTATTTTGTGATTCTTGTAAATGTTGAGTTATGGGGAGTCGAATGCAATAACATCATGCGTATTGTTAAGTATGAGTACGATCGGTACTTTGAACTTTGAATATGAGTAGCATGAGTATGATATTAAAATAAGTATGAGAATTAAGTATCAGAAATTATGAGTATGATTCGAATCTACTCGTCTTTTTGAATACTCATTGCTGATCTGATCGAATGTAGTTTCAATATCTGCGGTTAGATACTCAGTATATTGAAAACTGTGTATTCTTGTCTTTAAACCCGGATTAGTTTTGGGTTTTCACACAGGTCGGGAGTTAAACATTTAGTACATTATTAACTTGCATCACCACATTAGAGTCGATTATGTGAAACGAAAAAAAATATCCTTCGGCGACTGTCTCTCAGCAGATTTCTGACAAAAACTTTGAGAGTAAACAAAATTGCCATGAAAAGTTTCTCAAAAATCTGTCGTTCGAAATCGACTTTAAACTGTAGGTCCCTTCACTCATGGATAAAATTAATATACACAATATAAGTGGTATGAGAAGCTGGTCGTAATCCTTTTAGAAGGTTTGTAATGATCAGTTACGTATAATTTCATGAATAGAACATTCGCTTTTTCTCTGGTCTGGTCCTCAAGATTCTCTGGTCTATAAATATTTACACTGTTGGCTAAAATATGATTGACAGTGAGGGCTGTGGTATATTTATTAAATATATATTTATATAAAATGGTATATTTATTAAAGGTCCTTTTATTAAACTTTGCTATAGTCTGGCTGAACACTGCTGTGCTTTCCAATTAGAGATCATGGAAATTTTGAAAAGGACGCAATGCTTGCTGGGAGGCGTCAGATTCCCTGATAATCTTTGGATTTACTCGAACATCCAGGCGAGCATCCAGTTCTTTACGAACGTAGTACGTGGCTAGGTCCGATACTGAGCTCGATACCTCCGACATGTTCCGATTGCTTCATGCAATATTTCTAGACTATGTTGGACACGTATGGATGAGAAGAGGACCGGCTCACTGATAAACTTAAAAACGCATGATCACACACCAGCGAGTCTCAAGGGGTACTGTTCCTTCGGTAAACATGCCGAAAGACTTGGAATTTCATCAAATAAATTCTGCAGTGGCTGCGGTTCTGATGAGTAGGGAGAGGCTGTCATTTATCTTATGTCTCAGCGCTCTGCTCTTTTTATAAAAAGGCGTAGGTTTTTAACCTCTCACATTCCGATATCCTTGATCGAGCTCTTCAATATAATGGATGCTTGAATAGCAAGATTTATTTTAGACTCGAGCTGGTTTCCTCTAGGAGTTGTTTATCCGTGGCTGCTATCTGGGTGAAACAGTGGATTTACAATGGGCCTAAATGACGGCCGCCGGAATTTCGGTATTTGCAGCTCTTATTTACAATCAATTCAATAAAATATGTAAAAAATTGTTAAACAGCATAGCACATCTATACGAAAAAGATAAGGAAATGTTCCAGAAAATATTTTCTTCAATTCTATTGAATAATTTTATGGCCATAAGATTTTAAAACACATTTCAATTCTTTAGAAATTATTCTGCCACATATTGTTTTTCCTTAAAAATTCAAAAATAAAGCAAACAGAAGAATCATGGAAGCGTTACAATTTAACACGCAAAGGGTTAATTAATTTAATGCGATTCTTCTGTTTCATTCTTATGGAAATTCTTCCTCCACCAAACATTTTTATGGACAATTGTTGTTTACGAATATTTAAAGGAATTGAAATTGTTTTCATTGCACTGCTCATCAAGTATTTGTATTCATAAATGCGGGTTTTAAATGGTAAACTTTCATAAATTTAATATGAAAACAGCACAACTGGTTGATAATTTATGAGATTACAATTGAATTATTCTCCGTTTAATGGATGAATCATTTCATAAGAATGAAATTATTGCCATTTTATTATCCTTTGTATTGAAGGCATTGTTATTATTGTTTAAAGAAAAATTTATTCAAAACTCTTTTCCGTTTTACAATTGTTCGTTAATAAGAAATGCTTTAATTGTTACTCGTTTTTGCCTTTTGTTTTGAAAGTTTATAATTTAATAAATTCAATTGATTTTATTTGAAGTAAAAAAAAACTTGCAATTTATTTAATTTTTCATAACAAATTTCAAATCAAATTGTTGTAACTTCATATATGGGTTGGAAGTTTGGTTCTCCCTAAGAACACTGCTTGTAAAGGGTCCGCCATCTAACGTTGTTTCCAACTAGTGCTTATTTCGTGAATGGTAACACTTAGCTCATGTCTGATTTGACAGATAATTAGTTTTATCCTTCCGCTGAACGAATATTGACCATCCAATGCGTTTTCGCTACGCTAAGTGGGCCTGCGATCGACTTACAGAAGATGCCGATTTTGGCAAAAAAAATCATCTTTTCAGATGAAGCTCATTTTGATCTTGGCGGCTATGTAAACAAGCAAATTTGTCGCATTTGGGGCACGGAAAACCCGCATGCATACATTTGCGTCGGCACCCAAAACTAGTCACTGTTTGGTGCGGATTTTGGTCCAGAGGCATAATTGGGCCATGAGCAAGGAGTGGCCATTACAGTCAATGGCGATCGTTATCGGGCCATGTTGAACGAATTTTTGTTCACAAAAATTGAAGAGGAGGATATTGGCAACATTTGGTTTTAACAGGACGGCGCTACGTGCCACACAGCCGAAGCTACACTCGATGTTTTGCGCCCTTTTTTTGAAGATCGCATTATCAGCCGCAGAGCTGATGTCGTAAGGCCACCTCGGAGCTGCAATTTGACACCGTTGGACTATTATTTGTGGGGTGCCGTCAAAGATAAGTGTTACGCCGACAAGCCAGAGACAATTGACGCTTTAAAGGACAATATTCGTGAAGCCATTGGTGAAATACAGCTGCACACAATCGATAATGTGCTTAAAAATTGAACCGATCGTGTAGGCTACTGCATGGCCAGCCGAGGCAGCCATTTGAATGAAATTATTTTCCATTATTAACCGGAAGGATTGTACTTTCAAATAAAAAAGGAAATTTGAGAAAATATTCAGTAGTTTTTTTTAAAGCATTTAAAAAAAAAAAATTATTTGGCGGACTCTTTAAAAATTAGAAAATGATTTCAATATGTATTGCTATTCGGAAATAAATAGAAACATTTCGTGCAGTGTAGTAATGATTTCAAAGTTTTGATAATAACCGATACGGGTATAGTGTAGTGGTATATAGCCTTTGCTAAAATCTGAATTGATAACACTGTCACCGAATCATTTTTAAAATCCAATTCCGCCGTACAATTCTTCACCTAAAGAATATTAAATCCTGCAATTCTTTACAAAACCGCTGGCTTAGACTAAGCAGGATTAGAATTCTATGATCGTGTAAAAAATCGGCCCCAAGACATTTAAAATAGAGATAAGTGATGGACATAACTTATACCATCATTTTTTCCTCCTTATTGTGTCATAATATTAGTATGAAAAGCAGCAACTGATACGTGATCCAAATGGAACGGATTATCCAAATAAATTGGTCGACATATTTAGTTTCTTATCTAAAAAAATTACCAACTTTGGGCTTAATGGTCTTAATGGCATTTACTTTTTAAATATGATTTTTGGCTTCTGTTGTCCGCGTCCAATTTTGTATAACTTTTTTCATTAAATAAGGCTAGAGAGCAGGACTCCTTGTTCATTTGAATAAATTAATAATAGACAATTATATTGGATATAATGGCTATTGAAGGCTTGGGAAAGTCTTCGTAAATTTGCTTATTGGCGTTACCATTTAACAAGAAATGAGCTTCATCGCAACCATAAATAAAGTTATGTGATAAAATTACTTTTCCTTAAATAGTTTCAAACGAAGACAATTAGCAAAAACGCCATGCAAATGATGGTCGTTAGCCTAAAGTTTATGGACACGTAAGCCAAAATGACTCTTCTCAAAGACTCTATGCTGCAGCAGCAATATTCACTTACGTACGCCTGTTTCTTTGTCTTGCTGAAGCTTTTGATTCAACATGTGTTTTATGAACTATGCGATCAATTATATTGTTCTCAAAGCAATTTTCAAGAATTTGAATACATTTTTAAAGCAAAGTTCTTCAACTCTAAACCAGTTTTTCACCACTTTCAGATGAAAACCCCTTCATTATACGATCTTGTGAAATTAAGCAAGGCTAACAAAAACATGATATGCTTTATGAAAAGTCTAGGTTCATTAGGTTTTTGGGCTCTTCCAAGTGATCGATAGAAACTTTTCCAACCCAGATGCATATCCAAGTGACAGCAGGTAACCTTGCTTTCAGCGACTACGGCCATACTCTGCTAAATATCCAGCAAAGAAACAAGTCTACGTCTAGCAAAAACCAATGGTATCACCCGTTTGACAGATTCTTTGGTATTTATTTTTATCGTTGCTTGCACTTCTTGACTTTTTGAAACCCAAAAATTAATACGATTGACTGCAGCATAGAGATCATAATTTACTAATGCGTCAGGTGTCATAACTGCAACAGTCTTTACACATCGTGTCAATTCAAATTCTATTGCAAAATTCCTAAATAAAAGATAAGTAGATAATGCAATTCCGTGCAATATAAGCAGACCAACATATTATAAAGTACAGCGGACATATACGTATGTAGGTTAAGCAGTCTTTGTTTCAACAGAATTTAAGTTTTGTCTCCAATATCGCCATTATATTGTTTCAATATCAGTTCATTTTCCATGTGATAGGAAAAATTACTCTTCGCTTGTAATAGACGATGACACACTAATCTGCAACGAAGATTCTTACACGGAAAATCGATCTGTGAAGAGAGAACTGAATCAAGGCAGTTTTAATGTTGAAAATATAAAGACTCCCAAACAGACCTACGATCAGACTTACAGAATGAGATACAATATTTGGACTTATGTATATGCAATATTATGATAGCCTATAAAACTTTCTAATGTTCTCAAGCAGTTAGGTTATACCCCACTAAATCCGTCTAGGCAAGATATGTTTTTCGTACTCTTCAACTACTGTGGAAATTGTAAAAAAAATCGATATACGTTTTAGTAAACTTAAATCTGATAAATTGAGAATCATATTCAGTATAATAAAGTTCGAGAAATGCACAATAATTTCTATAAAATTCCTACAAAAATTTCTACCAGTCCTAGTTAAATCGTCTGCACCAAAACATAAATAACGTCTCTAACATTTAGCAACGACTTATTCACCCATGCATTAATTTATAAGTTTCTGCACAATATTCAGAAATAAATTTGCAATGACCTAAAATGTAAAAATCCGTTAACAACAATTTCCTAAAAGATAAAAATCTTTGCTTCTTTCTATTATTGTTGTTTGAGAGTTGAAGGCAATAATTGTGAATTATCTTTCAGTGTCTTAGAGTTCATCTTCAATTATAATTTTAAAAAAAGAAAACCAGAAAAAAAACAGAAAAGAAAATTACAGAGTCTCACAACTTCATATTCATTTTAAATTTGTTTCTATTTTTAGCATAAAAATGCAGAGTTTAAATTTAGTAAGTGTAACTCGTAAATTATCACTCAATGACATTTACCAACCAATTCAGGAATGTTGTACACATGCATATGCCTTCATCTAACCAGCAGCAGCAGCAGCAGTTGTTCTCTTGTAGACTTCAGTTAACATTTCTAAGCACCCGTTTCAATTGTCTTCTTTTGCCATGTTTTTCTCTGAACCACAAACAGAATAATTTTTCCTCAATTAAAACTTCCCTATTTGTATCGTTAATTTCGATGATGATGTCATAGGAAAACACAACAATAACAATGATATTTAAAAGAATGAATTCTATTTTGAAAATGGTTTGTAGGTATTTGTGGGATGAGCTATTTTTCTTAGAATATCTACCAAATTGCAGTATATCACCCAGGGAATAAATTATATTCCAGAATAAGTCATATGATTACAAAATGCTAAAGATTTATCATTAGAAGAATAAGCTTTATAGAACTGGAGAAATATGGAAGAAAAATTATGGACTTACAAAACTGAGTCGGATGGACAACGAGTGAATTGATAAGCTTATAAAAAACAGCTATTTGGAATTTTCACACAGTAAAGTTTTCTTTATTGTCAGAGATTTTAAATGCAGACAATTAAAATAAAAATTGTTATATCATCCGGGTATGAATGTAATGTCACAATCTAAATAGAGCCTCCTGGTTCGCTTTATCGTACTATACCATTCCATCTAAATGAAGAAAAGTTTCATAGTTAGTATAGTGTAGTAGTGAGATTATTATTTTGATTAATTAAACAATTTTTAAGTCGAAATATTTATTTAGAAGAAGACTTTTCCAACAGGCACTATGATACAATTGATACGATTTATTGTAAATTTATTCATAACGAATGCGTTTCTTTTTTCTTTATTTTAAAGATGACATCTAAGACATGAACAATACAGTTTCAGGCCAAAATAGATCATATCAAAACTTAACAAATTATAATAGAAAAACCTGTAAAAGGGTGGAATCACTTCAATCTACTGTACATTGCCACCAGACACAATACTGTATAGAAAGTACAAGTAAGGAAAGTTTCCCCAGAAAAGAATTCGAATCATCAAAGCTACGTACGCTGAAGTTAAACAATGATGCCTTCTATTACCTCATATTTTCACCATCGTATTGAATAAAGTCTGTTTAGAGAAATGATTAGTTATATAGAGTTTCTAAAGCCTTCTCAAAGATTTGGACTATACATATTCTTCCACTAGATTTCAAAAATGCATGTTAAACGTATTGAACATGAGATAAATTTCAAGAAATTTGAAGACATGGGAATATATAACGTTTACACACAGAACAGTAAGCTCTCTTGGCAGTATACATACATACATACATACATAATTGGCCATTACAACCCTTAACTCATGATTACGGCCTAGCTTCTCGTACCACTCATGTTATGTGTGTTAATTTTATACATGAGTGGCAGGACCTACAGTTCAACGTCGATTCCGAACGACAGATTTTTGAGAAACTTTTTCATGGCAGGTTTATTTACTCTCAGAGTTTTTGCCAGAAATCTGCTGAGAGGGAGTCACCGAAGAAATATTTTGTTTTTCATACTTCGTTTTGATGTCTGGCCTGGGGCTCGAACCCGGGCTTTACGTTTAATAAACGAACACACTACCTACTAGACTAGACTACAGCTGTCTTTCAGTTCCTTTGCAGCTAGTCAAATATAGTCTTAGGTTTTCCTAATGCAAATCAATTGAAGCCACAAATATCGAGCTCCACATAATTTTCTTTCGACGTTAAATACCCTTCAAGATTGAATTGATTTAGTTTTCTGCATATAAATGTAGTATGAAATAATATATTAAAGGCAAGAGCTTCCCCATGATTCATTTAATTTAGAACAATTTCATGTTCTAATAACGAATACTTTGTTACACTTACGATTGTGCTTTTCGGTTTGAAGTTTTCAAACTATTTGATGGGACATCCAACGAAAATCTAATAGTGGTCGATAAACAAAACTACACTCGAAAAACGTCGGTGAAGAAAATTCAATAATTTTTTGTTTTATTGTGCAGTCCCTTGCTTACGCCGAATTCAGCAGGCATTTTTTCCATTTCTTAAAGTCTTGTTTCTATACTGATTAATTTTTTCGAGTGTTACATAGATAAATAGCGTCTATGAGTTCTGCTTAAGTTAGAACTAATGGTTGTAGAAGATTCACTTATCTCTTCATAGGCACAAAGATTGTAAGACACAAACACATGCACAATCATTTTCCAAATAAACAGAGTGGTTGCATGTTGTTGTAGTCTGTCGTTGTTCTGTTCTGAATCTGTAGACTCAACACTACTGGCCAATTTAGTCCGGTTTGGCAAATCAATTAAATTCAATTAATCTTCAC
This sequence comes from Sarcophaga rosellei, assembly GCA_930367235.1. NCBI lineage: Eukaryota > Metazoa > Arthropoda > Insecta > Diptera > Sarcophagidae > Sarcophaga > Sarcophaga rosellei. Next base: position 71,186,058 of record OV884019.1, read on the forward strand.
ACAACATCTCGCTCCAAACGTTGCCACTACTGCACCACCCGTCACATTCACACTCTTGACTGAAGAGTAAAACAGTCGCCGCATTTGAGTGGCCATTTGATTCAGTTCATGATTGTGTTAATGAATGATAATGGAATGGGTGACGAGGCATGATGAGACCACGATTACAAAATATTCTCACTCCGTCGTAAGTAAACTTGTGTGTGGATAAGAAAGAAAAACAATAAATATGTTTGATTTTTGGTGTTGTGTGTGGGAATGTTGTGAATGGTTGTTGTTTTTATCGTTTCTCGTTGTCGTCGTTGCTTTAATTCAGTTTCTCTGTAAATGATTTGTCCGTTCCGGAAAATAAAGGCTTTTGTTGTGAGTGACGGCGATTGGCTGGTTAAAAGGAGTGCAAAACAGCGAACACAGTAATTGATACGATTTCTTTTTAAATTTCAAATGAAATACACTGAGAGAAAGTGGAATTTTATACGTGGGTCTTTTTTTTTTTGCAGTAAAATTAGAATGAAAGCCACAATTTGATAATAATTTAGTAATAATATCCTGCCCCGAAAGGTCTTGTGATTATTTGTTATGTTGACATATTTCCTATAGAGTATGCTTAGGAATCATTATTGGTTTGTTCCAGAAATTTGACAGAATTTATAAATATAAAATAAATATAGAAATTATAAATATATATAATATATAAATTAACCAAATGTTACACAAAAATCTTCAGAAATGAAAAGTTTCTCAAAAATCTGTTGTTCCGAATTAACTTTAAACTGTATGTCCTGCCACTCGTGTATAAAATTAACTCCCACAACATAAGTGGCGGGAGAAACTTGGTCGTAATCCTAACTGAAGGGTTGTAATGGCCAATCATATACGTACCTTGAAATCATAGTCTATTGTTAATGGTTGTCGAACACGTCTGATCGGTAAATGTCATTGTTAAGTCGCTATCACGTGGAATCAGTGTGTCTAATAGTAGAATTATTGGAATCAAATGTAGATAATCCACCTCTGAAGTTTACACCACACAATTCAGTACAGTCACAGACATTTCTTGCATGGCATAGTATTGTATCAGCTTGTACTTTGTTAACTTCTATTATGGCCGCTAGAAGTCCCAAATTTTTATTTTCATTATTTATTGCAAATGACTAACATTATAAACGAGCTGGTGAATACGAAATCAATATTTATAAGAGCTGGTATCGAACTAGCCTTCCGAAAATATATTTTTAACATAAGCAGTTTTGTTTCAGATGCTGTTTTACTACTAGATGCTTGTAAAAATGCGACGTTATATCCTCTGTGTGCTCGTAAACTTTTTCATCTAAAAAGAAGTATCTTCTCCACTGTTTCTTATTTCTCATTCATTCAGTAACAATTGGTTCTTTTAGTAAGCTTAGGCGGTTGTCAAACTTTTATCGTCCCAGAACATCTTAAATAGTGTCTTTCAACTTGAATGTTTAGTTTTTTCCTTTTTTTTCTATTCATGAATGTTATGATGCATGACACAGATCTCCTTTTATTATTAATTCCCAACAAAAGTTTTTATTGTTTCATCACTTGGGTTGTGAAAAATCTTTGCTCTCATCCGCGCAATCATCCGCTTTCAGTCACTAGATGGGTTTTGGCATCTACAGCAGCGTGCAAGCTCCCTTCCTCGTAAGCTCGGTTTTTGGTCATTGCCTGCGACCCAACGGATAGTAACCTCATTTTCCTTACCTAGATTTGATTTTATTAGAAATTAGTGCTCGTATTGCGGCCTCACCGTTAAATAGTATTGCTATATCCTGTCTTTTATAATCCCATCCAATTTGAATTGAGCACGTCTTTCGAAGGTTTAGACTTCCATTTGAAAAATGCCCGCGTGTTTCCTCTTGGGTTGAGTATTTCATTCTTGGTCAAAAAACTCCAGCTCCTGCTTCAAAACCCATTCTTAACCCATCTACATACTACAGAATGATACCTCCTTTAAGAGTATACATACACCTTCCACATTACCATTCATTTTTATTACTAAGTCTCATTGTGAAGTATTTCTCCAAATCACAGAGTGTTCTGGTTCAGCTTAGGGAACAGTACAGATATCCCCTAAAGAATTTCTTGTTAGACTTGTTTACTGTCAACCTATTCGTTCGTCAAGACCATTTGCAGCGGACTAAAATTCAACAGAGCTACCAATACCCCGTGTGGAACAGGTTCTCATACCATCTGTTATACCAACACACGTTTCTGTTGGTAGTTGATGAGGATATGTTATATAAAACATCATACGCTCCAAACAAAAAGTTAGCCACTAATTTTCCGATACTCTTGGCCAAAATACAATTTAAGGGAAATGTTCTAAATATAATATTAGCAGCATTACCCTAAGAAATGACTTGTGTGCATTATTTCTTATCGGACTTAAAAAGCAATTTTTTGCTACGCTGATTGTAGTAGTCGCAGTCTAGTAAGTAGTGTGTTGGCTTATTAGACGTGAAGCCAAGCTTCAAACCCCAGACCTCAAAAATCTGTCGTTGGGAGTTGACTTTAAGCTGTATGCCCCTTTTGAATAAAATTAACACATACAACAACATTCTGACTGAAGGGCTGTAGTGACCAGTTATGTTATGTATATATCCTGCTGAAAGCTGCTTGGTTTTCTGACTGCCTTAAATGATTGCTAGCATAATACACTTTAAGATTTCTGCCATTGGACTATTTCTATAATTGTTCTTAATGTAAATGGCAACAAGGCATTGAGAAGTCTAGTAGCCAACCTAAACCCAACTCCAAGAGACAGATACAAGGAGAACTATGTTGCAATAAAATTCATTCAATGTTTTCAAATGAATCAGTTGCATAAGAAATTTACTTACAGTGTAGTCCTTGCAACACCCTGACACTACAGATATGAAAACATAAAAATCTATTAAAAACTTATCTTCTTAATAATTCTTCATTTATAATAAAAAGTACATTCTTTTTTTTCTGCTCGTTTAATTTTTGCAATTTTAACTTCTCGTTTCTAAGATTTGTTTCAATTTAATGAAGAAAACTTTTTCTCACGCTCCGTCCAATGGACAATAATGGTCACTTTGACATTTTCGAACTTTTGCATGATTTTAAAATTAAAAAAAAAAATAAAATGAAAATAAAAATAAAAACAAGAATAACACCAATAATAAGAGACAATAACTGAAAAAAAAAATGTTCCATTAATTATTTACAAGACTACTGAGATACAATATGCGTACAACATGCAACAATTGCAAACCAAATGATCTGAAATGATATTTTACTGCAAATGCAAGTGGGAGTGTTTGTTATTGCTGTTGTTGTTGCTGTTGTCCATATTTTAAGAATAATTTGTTCTCTAAAAACTGACACAATAAATACATTTTTTTAGTAAAAAAAAAGGAAAGAAAAGCTGGGCACTGCTGTTCAATTACGAAACGGCAGTGAAATACAATCATTAATAACGACTGAACATCGCAACGATAACAACAAACAAAACTATTAAAAACTATTTTAATAAAAATATTTTTAAAAATTTTCATATTTTGTTTTTGTTGTTGTTTTTATATATAAAAAGAACAAATAAATTTGACACATAACAAACATGTTGTTGTGGAATTAAATTTTTTTTTTAATGGATTTAATCGGTCGCGTTGACAGTTGTGGGAAAATTATTGTGAAAATGAGATCTAAATTATGATAAGAATTGTTGTGATAGTAATACAAGCAGTTTGGTTGTGATAAAAGATTTATACATATGTATGTCAGGCGTTTTTTCACTTAGAATTGCGTAGAGTATAACATACTGCATGAATCATAAATAAATGAACTTTTCTTACTTACTTAATTGGCAACTAACAACCCGATTAATGGATTTCGGACTGCTCTAACACATTTTTCCTTCGCCAAATGGGCTTTTCGATTTGGTCCTCTCAACGCAAACAAGGTCGTCCTCTTCGCCGACTTCCACAAATTCCCGCATAAAATACCCGTTTCGCCGCAGCATCCTCCTCGATTCAAACGTCATGGTCGAGCTAGATCAGCCGCTGTATGTTAACATGCTGCACAACATCCATGTCGTTTAGGAGGTCATACAGCTCACTGTTGGATCGGATGCTCTCGTACTCATACTGCATCAGAGCTCAATAGTGTCAATGCCTCTACGATATATAGAAGTACGGGAGGATGAGCGTCGTAGAGTATTAGCTTTGTCGTACGAGAGAGACCTCTGCTACTCAATTGCTTGTTGCCAAGAGTGCTCCTGCGGTTGATCTCCATATTGACATCATGTTTAGTAGTAACGGCGGAGCCAAGATAAGTAAATTATTTGACTGCCAGACTCATCTTAAAAGACTCCCATTTAATAGCACTAAAGGCAGCAGTAACATCTGGCTTGGTTCGCCCTATAATGTCAATGTCGTCAGCATACCTAAGCAACTGGACGATTTTTTGAAAAATAGTATCATTCCGATTCATTCCCGCCTTACGCAGGACACTCTTCGCGACGATGTTGAAAATGTCGCATGGTAAGGCATCGACTTGTCTGAAACCCCGCACGGTATCAAAAGTGTATCGGAGAGGTCCATTCAGGAGAGATCCATTCGGAGCTGCAGGAATTGCTCAACTCAGGCAGCTACAGGCGAAAAATGCAGCATACATGAATTTTGGATTATGAATTAAATTAAAATTAAAAAAAAAACTGTGCCATCAGTATATATATATATATATACAGTGAAAGCTCCACTGGCGGACAGCTCTAATAGGCGGACATCTCCGCTAGACGGACGATTTTCTAAGTCCCGTCAATTAGGTCGTATTTTTAGAGCAAATTCATCTCCCGTGGAAGGACGCTCCCTTGGACGGACGCGGACACCTGTTTTTCCAAAAACATCTCCGATAGGCGGACAAATAAATATTACCAAAGGCAAAGCTGAGCCAGTTTATTGTATTTTGGTTTATCCCCCTTTTATACTATGCGCAATGTGTAGAGATTACATAAATTTTTCTTTGTTGAGTGTGTATTTTTAACTTAATCAGATTATGTAACATTGCGTAGTGCGGTGATTCCCCGGTTTATTATTTTATGTAATGTGTGATGTTCATAGACAAAATCTAAATTGTGATTCCCCTTTTTATTTTGGTTTATGTAATAACTGATGGATGGTCATTAAATATGGCTTGCCTTTATCAACATAAATAAATTTCTATAAACTATCCGAAGTAAATGAAGATAATTTTGAAGATTTCGTTAACATTGATGAATGTGCTTCAACTGAAAATGATTTGATGGAAAATATTTTGGAAGATCCAGAAGAAATATTTATTAGGTATGAGGACCAAGAAATTCACTCGGAGCCCAACGGAAAAAATATTTTTGAGGAAGCTTTTACAGAAATTCAACGATTAAAAGCCTTTTTGGCAAACGACTTTGTAGCATGCTCAAAATTAATGAATTTAGAGAGCCACTACTAGGATATGTGGAAAAAAACAAGCAAGCAAACTATAAAGAAACAACAATACAACAATTTTTATATCTTAATAATATTTCTTGTCAGTTAATTAGCTACTCTGAATATAAATACATATCTACGTACGTAGAATGTATATGAACATTAGGAAAATAAAAGTTAATGAAAATATTTTTAAAGATTAGTTTTTACCACAGTTATCGTTGGTAACGAATAATATACAGATAAACATGTATTTATTAAATTTTTCCCGAAGTATTTTATCAAAATATCCCTTGGACGGACATCTCCCATAGGCGGACAAAAATGCCTCGACGGTCGGTGTCCGCCTATGGGAGCTTTCACTGTATCGGTTATTACCTTCATGACTTGAATACTTTCGATTATTTCCAATCAAAACCGTAAAACTATTAAAAGCTACAAATCTATGAAAAAGTCAGAATGTTTATGATTATAAACTTTTAATAAAATCATTATGTTCCCATAAGGATGTCTTTAAAGACGATACGAAAGCTGCAAATCAAATAAACCTTTGAAACCTATTCAAAAAGTCTGAATACAACATGACGTTAAAAAATATTTGTACGATTGTAGTGACAAAATTAGCCGAACGAATAAAGAAATTGTTTCTTAAGAAAATATAACCTTAGTTCAATACACTTTTTCTAGTACTTCCGAGCATCGATACACGGGTTGTAGTAAAGAATTGTCCGATTTCTTACAAAATCAGATTTCTGGCCTCTCATTTTTCATACATCTTTCACCGAGCTTTCTAATATGAATATTGCTGTAACAGAAAGATTTATTTTTTGGACTAGGGATGTTTTTCTTTAGGGAATGTTTGGTCCCTGGGTAGAATGTATTGCGATATCAAGATGGGCTTAAATGCTGGCCTAAATGGTACGTCTTCCTTTAAGGGAATCCGAGCAATTTTTCATGCTTAGAAATTATGCGTTGCCTTGAATATAAAATAATTTTTTTTTTCCAAATGTGATCTTTATTCTTATTTTATTACTTGACGTAGTCCTAAGTGGTTGTCGAATGTTAAATTTGCAAATTACTAAAAGAAAAAAGATTCTGACATTAATTTGATGCATACTTCTCACTCTTTCCTCCTCTTATAAATTAATCTCTGGTAAGCTGATACATTTCAGACACTACATATTGATCTCGATTCTATTTGTATATTCTAGCCTACAGATGACACTAGCCAAGCCTTTTTTGAAGTGATTCCATATCCTTAACTGCTCCTTTGTGAAATGTCATACTCATGCCTCATCCAGTTTTATGAATTGTCGCAACATCTCGGCTCTATCAACGTGAAATTATTCAAATATATTCACGAATTAGGTTTTGGTTTAGTGTAAGCAAACGTGTTCCTCAAATTAGTCACAGCTTTCTTATCCCCAATATTTGTCAGCAGCTTTTATTTTGCAGCTAAAGATGCAAGAGCTGAATATATATCGATCAAATTTTCGTGTGGGAAATGCTATAAAATCGCAATAAAATTTACTTATTCCTGGACCATTTTTGGCAACATTAATAGAAAAGAGAGTGGTCAAATCGATGTTATTCAATGTAAAAGGTGGTCATGACAGATTGATTTATGTTGATAGTATAACTTAAGAACCAATCACTTACGTTAGATGACCCCGCTTGCTTATGCCTCGTTTTATATCCACGATTTGAAATTATTTGAACAGTTTACATTTAGCATAATTCATTCAAAAGCATTGAAATTGGTTGCCATATGAATTGAAACCCAGAGACGTTGAAGAGTACTTTGCATCATATCTCAAATACTGTTTGATTGCTTCGAATTATCACTGGTGATGAAAAATTTAACCATTGCGGAAACCTCAAAAGTAAGACATCGTATTTGAATCTACGGCCAAGTAGGGATAGTAGGATCAACAATTTATCGAGAGCTTGAAGTGAGCATTAAACCATACATAAGCACTTTCCTGGATATATGTAAAATATTGGATGGCTCCCTAAATAATATCTAGTAGATAGTATGTTAGCTAATTAGAAGTGAGGCTACGGTTCAACCCCCAAGTCGGACATCTCGAGGAAAAAATATTTCTTTGGCGAGGCAGCCGATTAGTAGATTTCTGGCAAAAAATATAAAAGTAAATGAAATTGCCATTAAAAAGATTCTCAACAATCTGTCGTTCGGAGTCGAATTTGAACTGTAGGTCCTGCCACTTATGGATGAGAATTAACACAAACAACATAAATGGTATGAGAAGCTAGGTCGTAATCCTGAATAAAGGGGTATAATGACCAATTATGTATATACATATGTACAAAGATATATTCAACTTCATAAAAAAAGAACTCATCAGTAATTATCATATTATTTTTAAAAGGCATGAGCTATGCTTTAATCAGTCTTTAAGTAACAATATGGACACAATATATTGAATTATAAAAATAAATATTAAATTGAACAAATTCGATATTAACAACAATGTTTTGTCTTAGTCTTTATAAATTATTAATTTATCCAATAAAAATGCCTTTTATGAGATACATTTACTCGTGTAGCCGATAATAGATAAAAATATCTTTTTATTTGTACATCGTTTTGTCAGGTCTATAAGTGTATATTTGGCTTCTTTTTTTTTGGTTTATCGAAAAACCACATACGATGACATTAAAAAAAGGAGTGTATGAGTGAGTATGTCCTGTGTATTCTGTGTGACAGTGACAACATCAATAGAATCTATAACAAATAGAATTTGTTGTATTTGCCGTTGCTGTTGCATGTTTTAACCAACAAATACCAGTTACTTGTGGTTTTAACAACGACATGCTGTACACAACAGCAACAAAACAAATAAAAATAAAATATCAAATAGACGTACCATGCAAACAACAAACATGACAACGAAGTGATAATATTCAGGAGTATGAGAAGAGCTTACTTGGTGGCATAGATGGTGGCAGACACTTGTTGTTTGAGGATATTGATATTCTGGCATATCCTGGGGACAATTTCATTGCCTGGTTGTTATTTTGTTTCTGGTGGGGAGGGGGGGGGGGGGCAGTCGTCATATAACAGACATAATGAATTACCCATATTGACAAGTTAATGTTTATAGGTGTCGTCGTCATCGAACTCATCATCAGCGTATCTTTGGCGAACCACAGCGACCGAAGTTACTTTGTACACTCGAAAAATTCAAATAGTCATTGAATGTGAGTAAAATTTAAATCGAAAAATTCTATTCATACATAATAACTCTAATAACTTACTGGGCTTCAAATACAGGGCTGGGATAAACACGTAGATTTTGAAAATGTAAGGAGTATTATAGATTTATCAAATTTCAATTTGTTCAAATTGAAATTTTCCGTCAAATTATAGACTTGAAGGTAACAAAATGGTCAAATGATAGATGTGCCACTTATTTCTTTTAGTTTTGCCCTAAAGTAAATACATTCTATGTATATATTTTCCACATGAAAATATTAATGACCTGCCAAACAACAACATGTCCGCCGACATGCTTTACTGTACAACTCCTCTTCAATCACACATCGAACGAAAATACTAACCTTTAACTCTTACGTTGCTTCAATACTTCCATAGGAGTGTGACCATGGAACGCTGCCAAAAGAAACTCTACAATGATAAATATTATCTGAAAACTTACTTGTGAAATACTTCTCTATCGACTTTCATTGAAATACTATGAAAACGCACTAATACGTATTCGCTTGAAAAACGCTCGAAGATTGGTCGGCGCACACATCAAAAAGGCAGTTCTGAAAGAACATTGGGAAGAGCGATATGATTTTAGTTCTAAATTATATTCCCATCATCTTTAGAATAATAGGAATATTTAATGGACTGCACGCACGGTGAGTAAATTGCATTGGATTCTACAAAAGGTGTACCTTGTGCTTAATATCAGAAAATAAGCCAACCTGTTAAGCTTACACTTGTGTTAAGAGCAAATAGAACCAGAACTCTTCCTTCGTTTATAGTCACCTAGCTGTTTCGTCTACTCGGTACTGTATCACCAATGCATATAACCAATAGCATCTGTTTAATACAGTATTTCCCGGATATAAAATTTCCCGCTTAATAGTACTGAAAATGTACTGAAACTATTTCGAAAAATGCATAAATTTAATCAAAAAAAATCGTTTTTACATACCCGCTTAGTGACAACTCTCTTTTCGAAATTGGTCCTGTTCACTAGCTTCCTCATTCGTGCAATTAAATGTTTCTGGATTTTTTTATAAGGATATTTTAAGTCATGGTGTTATGCTGATAGCGATTCTTGAGCCATTGGAAGCCTGGAAACTTAAACTCAGATAATTGATTCCTGATAGAAAACCTTCCACCCACCAATGTTTCCCTTTCATAATTAGTAAAGCTCTTCTTATACTAATCTGGCGAATCAACGAGTCTTTGCCTGGTTAATTCTACAACTGCTCAGACTCTTGACAATGTCTATAAAGTCTGCTCTCCTTCAGTAATTTCTTTGCAAACTTTGTTCACCACACTGAGTTGTAGAAGATGATCAAGCCGGCATTCCATCGAATGCGAAGCCAGTGCTGAAAGAAACAGAAGATAAAACAAATAGAACTCTATCAGCTTGAATGACACGTGGTTATTTGCTCTAAGGATGAAGGATTTTGATATAAAAATGCCCCACTTATAAGCACTATCCTGAAAGCATTTATGAATACTGTATAGGCAATAGAGATCAAGATAGAGAACCAGCAATATGAACTTCCTGTTTGGTATGGAACAGTGAAATACATCAGCGTAAAAATATGTATTATTATTTCAGGATTTCCATTAGTTAATAATTAAGAAGAAAAAAGTGGAAGAAGAAGGGATTAGTTGAATAAATACCTGAAAAATGGATTATGTAGGAGACTAGTGACAGGCTAGGGTTTGTGCGATCGAGAAGCACTGTTCTTTTGTACAACATCTCAGACTTACATATCTATCAATGGAGATATAAATTTTTTTTAAAGTCGCCGTAGTGAAGCAGGTAGTGTGTTGGTTTATTAGACGTGAGGCCATGCTTCGTATCCCATGTCATATATTTTCAACAAAAGCGAAATATGAAGAGACAGATTTCTTGGGCAAGTTCGTCTCAGCATATTTCTGTCAAAAACTTTGAGAGTAAATAAAACTGCCATGCAAAGTTTCCCAAAAAATCTGCCGTTCGGAGACAATTTTAAACTGAAGGTCCCGCCACTCACATATAAAATTAAGACACACAACATGAGTGGTGTGAGAATCTAGGCCGTAATCACGACTGAAGGGCTGTAATCTCCAATTAAGTATGTATGTATGTATCAGAGATCAGCAATGAATCGTTTATTCTACTCATAAGCACTCATAATATTTTGAATATAAGTGAGTCAACAATATTGAAATTTAACTATGAACTCTGATTCATTCATACTCACTATAACATTGATTTATAAGTACAGATAGCAATGAGTATGCGTACAATGTTGACATCAAACTCATAACATTCAAAATATGTTTGATTCATACGCCTACTGATTTAAATTCATAAGTTTAGAAAAATACTTATAATACTTATAAATGATTCAAGTGACTCTATTTTATGTGCCACTGTTCACAACTTGATGATACAACAACAATTTGTTTTGTTCGCGTAAGCACTTACATACATATATGTATATGCGGTAGTTCTTTACAACTGCAATCTTCAAACCATGATTATTCCCTTCACACACAACGCGTCAATTTGTTTAGTTCGCTATTCTTCTTTACACTTCTGTTCGCGTAAACACTAACAATTGTTCGGTAGTTCTTTACAACGGCAATCTTAAAACCGCGACTGTTTTCTTCACATGCAACGTGTCTTCACACTAGACTGACTGAATTTTTTACTGCTCGTTGGCTGCTTTGTCTTGCTTTTTTATATGCTCACGTAAACAGTCTGAAGAAGGTTCTTGAAGTCGAATGTTCGTGTCTTTGCCTTCTTGAGATCTCTATCGTTTCATTGTGTATTTTGTTGACGTTGTTTGTTGTTGCTTTCGTGTTGGTTGCTGTTGTTGGTTCACTTGTAACAAGTTCGTTGTATTTGTTTGTGTAACTTTTGCTCATTTTAATGTTAAACGACGTTACACCGTTTCTATTTTCATAACAATATGAATGCGTATAAGCTTTTTGAATACTCATTGTTGATCTCTGGCACGCACATACATATGTATGTATACAAGTTTTAAGGCAAACCTCTTTTACAAACGAATTTATTTTTCTGAGCGTATTCGCTATTTATAACGCCTTTTTACCTTTTTAATGTCCGCATCATTAACACGGGATGATACGTTTTAGATTGTATAAAAATCGCGTGAATTGCTCCCCAAGCAATATTCTCTCACATTTATGGACTTGTTTTACTTTTTTTCCATTGTTTTTAGTGAAAAATGATACACGCCATTAAAAATGATACCCGCTTCAATGGTGTACCTTTTCAATTGACAAAAACCCCTGTTGCTAACAATGTTTGGGTTTGGGTTTGGTTATCCACAGCCAACAACAATTTATTGTCATTGCAATCTATAAAAAATAAAAGCAAGAGAAGGAAAAGATTAATAAATTATTTATTTTTATTTTATTTGGAGTCATTTTTCTCCTTTCCTTTTTGTTGTCATGGTGTTCAATGTGTTTCATGTTTTTTTTTTATTATTTTCTTAAGTCAGTATTTGTGCCACAATAATAATGCCACCAATACCAAAGTAAAATAGAAAAGAAGAAAAAAACTGTGTATTGTTTTAAGGACTTTCGTCGAACGTCTCAATTATTATTAGAACTGGAGGGAGTATCATGTTGCATGTGATGGATGTTTCATTACATTCGGGTTGTTTCTCTTGTTAATTTTGTATCTACTTTGGCACACGAATGAAACTTCTAGAAGTTGTCTTGCAAGTTGTGAACGATTAATTTATTGACACTGTCAATTGATTGAGTGTAATTGCCAATGAATGATTATCATCTAATTACACGACACACAACCAGGATAATAAGGTGACTACAGAGAGAGAACAGAGAGAGAGAAAGAGAGTGAGAAGTGTTTGAGAAGTTTCGCGATGGGTGAGTGATATATGATGCAGGGCATTGTTTATGTTTATTTTCGTCAATTTATTATTGTTTGCCATTACATCACATTATTGAACATAAATTTAATTAATTAAACAAAGTTATTTGTGTGCCATGGTAGCAAAATATTAGAATCCTTGTTTATGTTTGTATTGGAGGAACACAGGTGGTAGTGAAATGAATTAAGCCTCAATTAATTTCACTTGAATTCGCGGTATATTCATACATATATTATGAATGTTTTCATTAATTTTGTTAAAATCTACGCCTTTTTCAGAAGTTTCCATTGTTTTAAATCAGCATTTCCTGTTAGTGTAACGAATTCGGTTTTAATTTCAATTCTTGCAAAACTGGTAAAGGCTTTATGAGTAGGGCTCAAGTACCTCAATTTATACCACCTAGAATAAATAGAGTTAAACTTAGTTCAAGTCCCAGAGTATCCAGATCAGTGATCGTTTTTTCGCTACTCATAAGCATTCATGAAATTTTGAATATAAGTGAGTCAACAATATTGAAATTCAACTACATACTCTGATTCATTCATACTCACTACAACATTGATTTATAAGAACAGGTTGCAATGAGTATGCGTACAACGTTGACATCAAACTCATACCATTCGAAATATGGTTGATTCATAAGCCTACTCAGTTAGATTCATAACTTTATAAAAAGAATTATAACGCTCATAAATAATTGGAGTGACTCGATCCATTCATCAAAATTTACAGGTTTAGTTGTTGTTGCATTTGTGCAGACCTTGCGCTGACCAACTTCCTCCTTTTCTCTGATTTTGGTGGAACTTGGTTAGTATAGGGCCTGCGTTCACCCGTGGCATCACAACGGGCCGCTATGCGTGCTCAAGTGAGCTTTGTGATATCAGAGCTACCACTCCGACCTAACCTAACCTAACCAGTTGTTGCATTTAAAAAAATAAGAAAAAGACACATAAGCAAAAAAGACAGAGCAGCAATCAGACATACTGACTTCTAGTAAGTACTTTAGTTCTTACGCGATTCATTCTTAATTTTGATTCGTGTATATGTTGAGTAGTGTGAATACTATGAGTACTTCAAACTTTGAATATGAGTAGAGGTTCAATGATATTAAAATAAGTATGAATGCGTATCGGTATCAGTAATTATGAGTATGATTCGATTATATTCATCTTTTTGAATACTCATTGCTGATCTCTGATCCAGATCTGATTCCAAGTTTGATTCTTGACCCAAAGTCGCCGTAGTCTAGTACTTAGTATGCTGGCTTATTACACGTGAAGACGTAAATAAATTGGTATAAGCCCGCAAATTTCTCTATGGGCTCGGGATATTTTTCTATGCGACCAAAAACTTTTTTTGTCCTAACAATTGATCTCGATACATCAGTATGACCCCTGTTTTAAGAAAGTATGTAGCTGCTAAACAAATCCATTTCCCATCTCGTTGACTTGTAGATTATTAATAAAATCTAATGGTTGTGTCCAGGGAGCAGTTAAGGAGGGAGTGTTACCCACTTTGTTTAAGTTGTTTCGTCCTTGAACTAGCCTTTCTTGCTCTCTATGTAATGTAAATTTTCTATTCAGTGGCATTCCAAGTTGCTCTAGGCTAGTAAGTAAAGTGTTGGCAAGCCCGTGGTGGTTCAAACCCCAGATCAGACATCTCTAATAAACCGCAATATCAAAAAAATATTTCTTCGGCGACTTCCTCTCAGCGAATTTCTGGCACAAAAGCAAATAAACTTGCCTCGAAAAAGTTTCTCAAAATCTGTCATTCGGAGTCGACTTTAAATTTTAGGTTCCACCACTCATGTATAAAATTAACTGGGGGAACAACCCTACTTAGAGGGCTTATTAAGCAGCTTGCTATGCTTACTGTTGCAGTAGGAGAATTGTTATAAGGTGAAGACTTTAACCTGCTGTGGTTCTTTGCATTTATTGGTTATCGAATCTAATCTTCCTTATGCAGTTGTCTTCTGTTAAAGTAATCTTAGTAGAATTTGGAATTTTATACTCCTTCATAAAGTGAGACTCTTTGTTGTAATACGAGTGCCTTCTTTGTTATGCTAAATTGTGTTCAATCAACATTTCTGGGTAGACAACGTGTGATACTAGTGGCTATGCGACATTGTTAGTCCCGCAAATTATTCCCCGTAGGCCCTCTTCTATTCTATCACAGGATTGCCTGTGTATAAAAGAAATTAACCATCCCAGGAATGAACATAACCTTCATGACATGGTCAGCTCCAGGGATTCTGTGAAAGTTCATCTTGCACTTGATAGTAAGGTTGCTAACATATTTTCTCCGAAGGTCTTAATTTGACAATATCTCCTTATATTCCTGATTTCTTAAGTGTGTTTCGGTCTGATACAACGGCCACAAATCTCGCTGCGTAATTAGGGACTGCCTTTGCATATTAGACAAGAGACCAAACAAAATATAAACAAATATTTCTTCGAGGACTTCCTGTCTTCTGACAAAAACTCAGAGAGTAAAATAAAATTGCCATGAAAAGTTTCTCAAAAATCTGTCGTTCGGGCTCTAAAACCACAAAGCGTATTTTGTCAATTTTTTGATCATTGGGGAATCCCAGGTAATTGTATAGCTGATGAACTTGCTAGCGCAGGCTCACTTCGACCGTCTAATAAGAAAATATATATACATGTTGCCTCCGTCAAGCTACCTATTAAGCATGGATGTTTATTGGCTGCCGCCAAATTTTTCTTTAGGCAGTGAAGGAACCTTAGCAAACAATTTAATACGGATTGTAGGGATCTTTCTATTCTCATGGGTCGTAGTATAATGGGCAGATATCCCCGGAACCTTCGTACTTATATCTGCAACGACATCTACAGATACTGTAGATCGGTTAGAGAGGAAAAGAGTTCTGTCCAGTTTACATGATAGTATATACCTCTGCGTCGATCCAGAATTCTTTCATTTGATTCACACTTTTCTGATAGTCTAAAGGAGTCATCGTTACTACATATAGGATCCATCACTAAAGTCATAAAGTTTTCAAGCTGGTTTTAAGGGAGTCATGCCTTAAATAATAAGCCCTAATGTTGATTGTCAAATCGGGATAATCAGTATTTGCATCGCTTTATGTGGTATCCTATTGCGCAGCAACGTCTCCTCAAGTGACCTCTGATCAAATCCTGAGTACTTCTCTATACTAATTGAGAGTTATTCTTAAATGATCATGGGCCCTGATTAAATTTCTTTAGATGGAGTTCTGAACTGCTGGAAGAGAAAGGAAAGTTTCTTCGAAGTTTTAGGCTGGCTGTTAAGCGAATTACTATAACTCGCAATAACTGAACGATTTTTCTTAATTTCTGATACCATAGAACCGTAGTTTAATTCATAAAGTTGAAGTCGCCGTAGTCTAGTAGGCCGTATGTTGGATTGTTAGACGTGAAATCACGGTTCAAACTCCAGCTCAGACATCTCCAACTAAAATAAATGCTTTCGCATACACTGTGACGTCGGAATTTGTCTTCAATACAGCTAAGAATTCTTATTCTAACGATATCGGAGCAAGTCCTATAGGCTCCTTAGCTTAGGTTTTTATCGAGTGAAGTTATGCAAATACCGTGTTTGAGCACTGATTGTATTGTATTCCAGCCATAGAACTTTAATAATACGTCGTTGAAATATAAAAATAATAATAAATTTGATTTTAAATTTTTCTAAAGAAACAAACTGAATATTTCCATTCATTTTCCATTTCCAATTCAATAACCAATTGTATCTCAAGGATTGTTTACAAATATTTACGAATTCATTGTAAATTTCTAAAGCAGCATTATTACCTCCAAACTAATCCACCAAATAAATGATTAGTTAGTGTATGTGTGTACGCGCATATGAGAATGTCCTTTTACATAAACATGTCCACAGAGAAGGCTTAAGCTGCCAGCCACACACTGATGACATAACATGTACATAACTGTATGGGAATGAGTATGTAAATTTAAGCATTTTATTTTTAATCCCCCGCCCCACCAAACACGTAAAAATTGTTTATAGAAAACAACAAATAAAAACAATTCAAGAGTTCGAGAAAGCGGAAGCAAGAATGACAACAATAACAATGAAATGAACACGTTTGAAAAACCTTTCGCGAAATTCATTACGGGAGGCACCTGTGGTTTCTCACCAAAAAATTATTCGAACTTAAAAGACAAACACACACACACGCACACACAAATACAAAAACTGTTTTCTGCTGATACTGATGCTGCTATTGTTGTGCGAATAATATTGACAACAACAGTCAAGTGTCAACGACAATTACAGTGACGATGAGTTGTTGTATACGGAGCAGATTTTAATCAATTTTGGTACTTTTTTCAGATTATCAATAATGGATTAAAAAACAGAAAAGAAACTGAACACTGATTAAATGGCAAGTAACATAAGGATGGCCCGAGTTCGAATCCCAGGCCAGACATCAAAAACAAAATACAAAAAGTATTTCTTCGGCGACTTCCTCTCAGCAGATTTCTGGCAAAAACTCTGAGAGTAAAAATTGCCATGAAAAGCTTCTCAAAAAATCTATCGTTCGGAGTCGACTTTAAACTGTAGGTCCCGCCACTCATGTATAAAATTAACGCACACAACATGAGTGGTGTTGAGATGCTAGGCCGTAATCCTGACTGAAGGGTTGTAATGGACAATCGCTCTGATTGTTAGAGGGTTTCTGTGAAGTTTAATGGATAGTATGTTTTTCGAGTTTAAGATGATGGTTGTCAATATTAACTTGTTATATATCACTATGGAATCAAATTTGTGATTACAATAGATCCCGAACGTCTCTCAAAAATTGATTTTTAAAGGTGAGAACTAAAAAATTTTTTCTCGTAATATTGTGGAATATCTAAACAGCCTGGCCAAATAACGCGTAGTCGTAGCCTAGCTCGCTTATTAGAAGTAAGGCCACGGTTCAAACCGCAGGTCAGATATTTTCAACAAAACTGAATATAAATAAAATATTTATTCGGCGACTTCCTCTTAGCAGCTTTCTGGCAAAGACTGTAGGGGCGAATAATAAAATTGTCAAGAAAAGTTTCTCAAAAATCTGTCGTTCGGAGTCGACTTTAGATAGTAGATTCCGTCACTCATGTATAAAATTAACTCACACAACATAAGTGTTGTGTTATAAGCTAGGTCGTAAGCATTACTGAAGGGTTGTAATGACCAATTATGTATGTATGTATGTATGTATGTATGTATGTATGTATGTATGTATGTATGTATGTAAGTATGTATGTATGTAAATATTCCCTACCATTACTAGTTTCCAGCTCTAGCAGATATATCCATGATTCTGATTGATGTGATCAAAAGCTTTGAATTTATTCAAAATGTTGATAATATTGTTAAAGTATTCAACGTAAAGGGTGAGGTATTATATACATAAACAATAAATTTTCCCTATTAAGAGGTCTAGTAAAGAGTTATCAATTTTTCGGTTTGAAAACTAAGATAAATAAAACACATAAATATGAAGCTAAAGGGCTATCCATTTCGTGGTTTCAAAAGTATGGGACTTTAATTCGACATCTGTCAAACTAAGTTGTGAAACGAATTTTTTTCTTTTCAGTTGAAAGTCTGACATTGACGAAAATGGATCGCTTAACTATCACACAACGCATAAAAATTATCAAAACCTACTACAAAAATGGTGATTCTGCCACAGACACGTATCGTGCTTTAAGAGGAGATTATGGTTTACATGATCGTCCAACTACGCAAGTAATTGGCAAAATTGTGAAGAAATTTGAATAGACTGGAGTGGTTACAAATATTGAAAGGCCTGTGCATCATCGTTTCGCTCGTTCCGCTGAAAATATAGCTATTGTAAGTGAAAGTGTTACCGAAGACCTGAATGTGTCGATTCCTCGTCGTTCTCAGGAATTAGGACTGTCTTACGGCACATTATGGCGTATTTTGCATTTAGATCTACACTTACATCCATATAAAGTCCAGCTCACGCAACAACTGATGCCAGCTGACCATTCACAACGTCGTAGATACGTGGAATGGGTGCTTGAACAACAGGCGGTGGACTACAATTTTTCGAACAGAATTTTCTTCAGCGATGAAGCACATTTCACACTCGGTGGGTATGTTAATAAACAAAATTGTCGTATATAGCGTTCTGAGAATCCTCAAGTAATTGAAGAGAGGCCATTACATCCAGAAAAAGTCACTGTTTGGTGCGCTCTTTTGTCCGAAGGTGTGATTGGACATTACTTCTTCGAAAACGACGATGGAACGACTGTCACCGTCAATTCGGAGCGTTATGGTCATATGATAACCGACTTTTTTTTGCCTGCTATTGAAGAATACGACTTGGAGAATATGTGGTTTCAACAGGACGGTGCCACATGCCACACAACTCGAGCGAATATGGCTTTATTGCAAGAGACATTTCCTGGCCGCGTAATTTCTCGTCCTGGCGATATCAACTGGCCACCAAGATCATGCGATTTGACACCATTAGACTTTTTTTTGTGGGGCTACGCGAAAGACCGTGCTTATGCAGATAAACCTTCAACTCTTGAGCACTTAAAAACCAACATTCGTCAAGTTATGGCTGAGATACCGCTCAATATGTGTCAAAAAGTGGTCGAAAATTACCTCAAAAGAATCAATGCTTGCAACACTTCGCGTGGAGGTCATTTAAATGAAATTAGTGTTTCACACATAATGTCAACGTTCAAACTTTACAATAAAAAAGAAATATCATGAACAAAATATTTTATATGTGTTTTATTTACGTTTACTTTTGAAACCATGAAATGGACCCGATATATGCTCATTTTGTTTAAATTTGAAGTTGCCAAAATGAAAATAATATATTATATGGCAAGTTCAAACATAAAGTAGCCTTTAAATGTTAAAGGTAGGATGATCCTCCCTTTAGCTTAACGATCACTTCTATCTTATTGGGTACTCATAATAACGAAAAATAATTTATCTGCACGTTAAAATCCTCCCTTTAGTTAACGGCAAGTTGTAATAATGGCCCTTAATCAATGAATTTTCAATTACCAAAGTATTCGTTCATTCATTAAGAAAGAATCGAAATACAATCTCCTTGGAGAGTTCATTAAGGACATACTAACGTCCGGTTTTTGATCATTGTATTTTCATATTGCCTGAATGTACCGATATTCAAAGTAGCCTTAACCTATGTTAAATTAGTCGCTCCAGTGATCGAATACAACTGAATGCAACATCTTAACCGCTCTTTGGCTGTCTCCTAAAACATGTATATTTTTATTTCGTTAAAGGCTATACCATGTATTATATTCGTAATACCGAAACCATCGTCGAAAGAACGTAATTCGTACGATTAAAATGTAAACATATAGTGGAGCAAAGGCATCATAATCTCCATGTTGGTTTACAATACGTATTACAGCGATTGTAATAGGCCAGGTTATGTATCTGGTCTAAAGCAAGGATTTCAAAGTTTTTATCTTCGATCCTCGGCCCATAAAAATTTTTATAAATCAAGTCTAATTATACACATCCTTCTAAGTACTTTAACAAGTTACACTCCCAAATGTTCCGTACAGAATTGTGCTCCGATTATTATCCTTCATTGGATTATGAACGCACTTTTAAGTCTCATAATTGATTAACAATAATTACGTATATACGTTATTAAGTACCAATACAAAAGTACTTTTTCTCATATGTTCTCCCTCTTGGGTATAGTGAGTGTGAGAGCGTTTAAGAGAAATTGAATCGTGGTTACAATATTTTGATACAATGCCACTTACTCGTTCTCTATATAAAACGCGGTATAATAAACAATGGTTATTGCCGTTGTTGTTGTTGTTGCAACAATGAACGGTGACAAATATGTTAAACGGTTTTATTTAAAATCGTCAAGGCGGAAAAACGCATAAACAAACAACAAACAGCGGAAATAATAAATACAAAACAAAGTGGAAACGGAAGCTATAACAGTAACAACAACAACATCGTCATCTCGACAATTGTAAAAAGAGATGATAAAAAAACAAAAACAGAAATAAAATTCGTTTGTTTGTGCCTTTGTAAGGATATGCGTATGTGTCTGGAAGTAACAAATGTGGGGTGTTAAAGAAAATTTTCAGTGAATTTTGTATGCAAAAATAATAAATGAAATGAATTTTCATTGAAATTTTGTTCATTTGATCTGTTACACACTAGTGTTGCTTTTGCAGTTGTTCTTGTTGTTGCTGCTATTTTGTGTCTCTAGACCAACATGTATAGATAATGAATTGAACGATATCTCGCTCGTTGTTCACTATAATGCTGATGACGAATGATAATGAATGCATTTTGCTTTGCCACAAGGTAAAAATAACAACAATTCAACAACAAATGAGATAGAAAAAATAAAGAGAATAACAAGAAATATTACAATAAAACGTAGTGAAGGCATTGCTTGCAACGCACTTTCTAACAAAATATGTAGCATAGGGCAATACCATGGACTCCCAACTCTGATTGTTAAAGATAAATAAAAATTAAGCGTTTTTAAATAACTTTTTTAAATGCTTGCTTTGATGTACGAAGAATAAACGTATGGCGAGTGATACAAGATCATGGTAAGTATTTTCATACATACATACATACATTATTGGTCATTACAACCCTTCAGTCTGGGTTATGACCTAGCTTCTCACACCACTAATGTTGTGTGTCAATTTTTATGCATGAGTGGTGGAACCTATAGTCTAAAGTCGACTCCGAAAGACAGATTTTTGAGAAACTTTTCATGGCAATTTTACTTACTCGCAGAGTTTTTGCCAGAAACCTGCTGAGAGGAAGTCGCCGAAGAAATATTTTTTTTTGTCTGACTTGGGGTTTGAATCAGAGATCAGCAATGAGTCTTCAAAAAGATAAGTAGATTCGAATCATGCTCATAATTTCTGATACTTATACGCATTCGTACTTACTTTGATATCATACTCATACTACTCATATTCAAAGTTTGAAGTACTCATCGTACTCATACTTAACACTACGCATGATGTTGTTGATTTGGACTCTCCTTTACTCAACATTTACAAGAATCACAAAATAAGTATGATTCGCGTGCGAATACTACAATACACACTAGAAGGTTGTGTCTTTGCCTTGCTTGCTGTATTTGTCTTTTTCTATCTTCTTCCTTTGTAAATGCAACAACAACTAAGACTGTAAATTTTGATGAATGATTCGTTTCACTTGAATCATTTATGAGTATTATAAGTATGAATGAAAATAAGCGCTTGAATCAAACATATTTCGCATATTATGAGTTTCGTGTCAACCTTGTACTCATACTCATTGCAACCTGTACTTATAAATCGACGTTGTAGTGAGTACGAAAGAATCAGGGTAGTTGTATTTCAATACTGTTGACTCACTCATACTCAAAATGAGTACTTATGAGTAGCGAAAAAACGATTCATTGCTGATCTCTGCTTCTGACTGAATGACAGAATTTAGATTCTAATTATTCTCAGCGTTTTTATGAGTAGACTGCTGAAGTTGCCGAAAGAAATATTTGTTCATATTTCGTGTGTGTTCGAGACGTCTGAGCTCTGGTTTGAAATAAGGACACTCTACTAATAAACCAACACATTACGTACTAGACTACGACAACTTTAAGGGAAGATAGGGTTACGTTTTTACCTTTTAAAAACATTTAAAATATGAGCTCGTAGGTTGCAATTAAAATAAAAATAAATTTGTGTTTCGTTTTAATTAATTTTTTTATTGTACGCGCAATTCTGTATGCCACTTTTCACAACTTGATGTACACAACAGCAATTGCTTTGTTTCTTATTCCTCTGTTTGCGCCTTTAGCATAAGCAATAACAATCATTGAGCAATTATACGAGATCTTTATCTTTATAACGGAGATCTTCAAACCACGATTACTCTCTTCAAACACACCGCGTCTTCACACAAGACTGACTGAATTTTTACTAGCTCAGTTGCCTGCTTTGCCTTGCCGTTTTATATGGCAACGTAAACAGTCTGATGAATGTTATCATTTTTTATGCTGGTCTTGGTTGTTATATTACGCAGTACGATAATTTGTAAACAAGTTCATTGTTTTTGTTTTTGTAGCATTTGTTTATAATTTTATGGATGACCATAGCGATATATCATTACTCACATATAGAAACAAACTGAAGTTGTTTGAAGAAATGTAGTTGCCGTAATCTAGTAGGTTCTGTGTTGACTTATTAGATATGAGGCCTCGGTTGAAACTTCAGGTCAGACATCTTCAACAAAACGAAGTATAGAAAAAAAATATTTTTTCGGCGACTTTCTCTCATCAGAGTAAATAAAATTGTCATGAAAAAGTTTTAACAAAAATCTGTTGTTCGGAGTCGACTTTAAACTGTAGGATCCACCATTCATGTATAAACACAACATAAGCTGAATACGAAGCTAGGCAATAATCCTGACTGAAGGGTTGTAATGATCAATTATGGGTGTATGTATGCATGTTTAAAATAATACCTAACAAACTCGCTCTCCAAGCAAACAACGTGATTCGTAATATTTTGAACTTCTGTGGTCACATTCATGTATGGCAGATGGATCCTGCACCAAATTTTATTCCTGGTATTGATCTGGACCAAAGAATTAAATCGCTATGGTTTGGACACTTATGCCCCGTTTCTGTAAGACGAACGATTTCAGGCGAACATCAATTTGTATGAAAATAACTCAAAAACATTTGAGTAAATAATATTTTATTACGAACTGCCTTCGTTCTTTACTAATACCTTTCCAACATGATGCATAATTAATATGTAAGGAATTTAAGTATTTTTTTCTGTTTTATAAAAATTATTTTAAAATCTCAAGAAATTTATAAATCATAAATGTATGTGTGAAAACGAAACAATGCAGAGTCTAAAAATAAAATTTAAACGATTAAAACCCGTTTTTCATATAAAAGGATTTGTAGAAATTGTATATTCCCCTGCTTACACTTACTTACTTGGCAGGATACAGTTGTGTTGTGAAATAATTTCCATTTAAATGCCATAATTGAGCCTGTAAAAACAAATTAAACTTCAATTTAAGACAAGTGCGAACACATTCACAGTTATTATGACTTAATCATGGCATCCTGGGGATTTATTCCAACCACTACCAAACTCTTCTCATTCCATTACAATGCTACTTAAACGTTTCAATTTGTAGCCGAGATGATGATGCTTTTATAAGCACGCTTTGTAAAGACTTTTCCACTGCATGATGATGTGGCAGAACACAGTGAGAGTTTCTTTTTTTTTACATTTCCTGGTGCTCTCTACCATATAACCACACCACCCATTGCTTTCTGTACAAATTTCATCTTGAGTTCATAATGGTCGTGATGATGATGACGATGATGATAATTCTGGTACGTAAACCCGCCTCCAATTTTCAACTTTTCTTTTGGCTGCGTTTATTTTATTTTTTTTTCCAGTTTTTTGTTTCTTTTATTTTGTTTCCATTGCTTTTAAAATGTCTTAATAGAAGGCCTTCTGGGTTAAAGTTTATTTTAAATGTTGTTTTATTGTCTTTATCTTGGCAAAAACTTTTCAACTTTCAATTACATTTCTTACGTTTCTATTTGAAGATAAGAAGGCAGTACAGCAACTGAAACTTCAGCTATAACTTTATATTTTCATAGATTAAAGGGAAAGAAAGGAAGGTTTTTACACCCTACATTCCATGTAGAAAACATAAAGAAAGTGGGGCCCTTGGCTCCATAATGCTGGACAGAGGGCTATAAAGGGTTTTCATTATTAATGTCTGACCAGTATAGTGTTTTCCAGACTGAGATCATGGCCATTTTGAAGGTTTCGCAATTCTTGTTGGGTATAGTGAAAATGCCTTGATATACTTGGACAACCAGGAAGCTATAAAATCCCTTACAAACGTCGTTCCGGCGTCAGTCCCCATCAGGGAAATTTCCGATTATTGAAATGTCACTCGGATATGTATTCCAGGGCGTAGGGATATGGTTGCATATTGCATTACTAATGAACTGGACAGGGATGGTACGGCGCTCACAATCTCTGGAATTTTACAGGCCATAGTTTATAGTCGACTCAGAACGAGGGAATTTTGAGAAGATTTTCTTGGCAATTTTATTCACTCCCAGAAATCTGCACTGAGGAAGTCGAAGAAAAAATATTTCTTTTCCGTTTTGTTGGAGATGTTTGGCCTGAGATGTGAACCATGACCTCAAGTCTAATAAGCTAACACGCTACCTACTATTCGTACTATTTGTTCGTGTTTTTTATTCAAGCGGTGTTTTTCTTCTTTGCGAGTTGTAATTTCTTTTATTTTTATTTGAGATTTAATTCTGTTATCAGATTATTTTCTATTTGAAGTCCATCCATACAAAATGATTAAGAACGCCGTATCTCTCGTTACTGGTGGAGCTTCTGGTTTAGGACGTGCCACCGTTGAACGTTTGGCCAAACAAGGAGCCCGTGTTATTTTGGCTGATTTGGGTACCTCCAAGGGTCATGAAGTAGCTAAGGAATTGGGCGATAATGTTTGTACCAGTCGATGTCACTTCCGAGAAGGATGTCAATAATGCCATGGAAACTGCCAAGGATAAGTTTGGCCGCTTGGATTTAGCTGTCAATTGTGCTGGTACTGCTACTGCCATCCGCACCTACAACTTCAGCAAGAATGCTACACATAACTTGGACGACTTTATTCGTGTTATCGTGGTTAACAATGTGGGTACGTTTAATGTTATTCAAGACGGCCAACGTGGTGGTCCCTCCATAGCCGCATACGATGATCAAATTGTTCAAGCTGCTTATGCTGCTGCCAAAACTGGCGTCGTTGGCATGACTTTGCCAATTGCTCGTGATCTCAGTACCCAAGTTATCCGTGTTTGCAACATTGCTCCCATGTTGACCGCTCGAAAAGGTTCTTGGCCAAGTCGATTCCATTCCCCCAACGTTTGGGTGAATCATCCGAATATTCCCATTTGCTTCAGGTCATCTATGATGAACGGCGAAAACATCCGTATTGACTAAGCCCTCCGTATGCAACCTTAAAAAGTTAAATCTCCAACTATCTTGTGACTTTCTGTGCTTCAATGCCACACAGACTTGTATTTATTTTTTATTGAAGTTTTTTCTTGTTTAGCAATTAAGTTCTAGTTAAATCGTGTTTTACGTGGTTGTTGAGCAAACTTACTGACAAATTTTCCAGTCCTAAGGATTTTTTAGAAGTCGACGTGGTCTAGTAGGTAGTGTGTTGGCTTATTAGATGAAAGGCCCGAGTTCAAATCCCAGGTCAGACATCAAAACGATAATATGAAAATATTTCTTCGGCGACTTCCTCTCAGCAGATTTCTGGCAAAAACTCTGAGAAAATTGCCATGAAAAGCTTCTCAAATATCCGTCGTTCGGAGTCGACTTTAAACTGTAGGTCCCGCTACTCATGTATAAAATTAACGCACACAACACGAGTGGTGCGAGAAGCTAGAATGTTGTACAATGGGTCAATTCAACCTCCGGGTACTGTACTTGTCACAGTTGACAAGTACACGTCCTCTAACCTAAGCTAAGGATTATAAATTAAAATATACGTTTATTATCATAATACTAGACTACTGCTACTGGAATTTGTAGACAATATTAACAATCATTTGCTCTGAAATTTACTCATTTCGATGGTTGAACACTTCGGAGGAGGTATTTAATAGTATAGGGCTATCCATTTCGTGGTTTCAAAAGTATGGGACTGGAATTCGACATCCGTCAAACTAAGTTGTGAAACCAATTTTTTTCTTTTCAGTTGAACGTCTGACATTGACGAAAATGGATCGCTTAACTATCGCACAACGCATACACATTATCAAAACCTACTACAAAAATGGTGATTGGCGGTGGACGGCAATTTTTCGAACAAAAATTTCTTCAGCGATGAAGCACATTTCACACTTTGTGGGTATGTTAATAAACAAAATTGTCGTATTTGGGGTTGTGAGAATTCTAAGTAATTGAAGAGAGGCCATTACATCCAGAAAAAGTCACTGTTTGGTGCGCTCCTTGGTCCGAAGCTGTGATTGGACCTTACTGGCTGAGATACCGCCCAATATGTGTCTAAAAGTGGTCGAAAATTACCTCAAAAGAATCAATGCTTGCAACACTTCGCGTGGAGGTCATTTAAATGATGTAGTGGTTCACGCATAATGTCAACGTTCAAACTTTACAATAAAGAAGAAATATCAAGACAAAATATTTTATATGTGTTTTATTTACGTTTACTTTTGAAACCACGAAATGGATAACCCTATACTTGTCATCAGCGTAATCAAGCCATTAGGCGAGATGAATCTTGAATATTTTCTCGCGCACACTCGACGTGATTGTGACTGGAAACTACGTATATAGCAATGAGAAACATTAATTGTAATGAAGGTAATCCTGCTTAACTCTTATTATGTATTTGGAACCGAGAGATCAAACATGGTCGTGTCTTCAGGGTTAGTCAGGACATTCCAGAATGCTTATAAGACTTTCGGTCTTGAATATTTTCACTATTTTTACTTTATATGGAAATAACATGATTGACAGTAGCAAAACCATAAACACTCTTCACATTTTCGTCTTCATAGAAATTTCAAATATTTATAAATTTACTAGCTGTACCCTGCGCGCTTTGCTGCATACAAACTAAAATAAATTTGAAGGAAAGACATTAGACAAATATCCAATTAAGTTTGAATAATTTTATTGATTTTGTTTCCCGTTGTCCAGATGATTCAGACGAACGGGCCTGAGTAGTACGCATTCAATCAAGTGATTCATTGTTCAAGTGATTCATGCGAACGGATCTGTGCGGCATGTACTCGAAGATTTTTCAGTCTCAATGATGATTCTGAGGCTAGTAATGCTCTTTTCTTTTCTTTTCAACACAGGATCAAATGCACAGTTTACGATTTAATTAATTTCGAAGAATTTTCAGTGGCGCCACCTGTCGGAAATTGGTTATACCAACTTAGAAACCTTCGTCGGCTCATGCGCAACAACTTTGCTAAAGATTAAATGCATAGTTTACGATTCCATAAAGTACATTCATTTTTATATATATAGATAATTTAAACTTGAAAAAAAATAAATAAAACAAAAGTCTACGAATTTAATTTTGGTTATATTTTTTCTTATTTGGTGAATTTTTTCACAAATGTTGGTTACAAAATTTTTTTCTTTCCCTTCTATCTTTCCCCCCGCGTCGTTCTTTACACTTTATTTTCTTTGGTTTTATACATCAAGAATCACAGATAGCATACTTGTAGGGGTAACTACTATGCGTATGAGTAATATATTTCAAATGCAATTAAATATTAAGTATGTAGTATGTAGCATACGTGGGCATGGCCCCTCGCTCATTTGGAATATCAACATAAAAAGTAGCCTATAACTCCTTCCAGACATACAGGAAGATACTGTGAAAATTTCAAGAAAATCGGTTTAGCCGTTTAGTCGTCTATAAACTTCAAACATACAAACATACAATCAAACACACATTCATTTTTATATATAAGATTTCAGCTATTGTTTTGTATTTAAATGAACATCTTTTAAATTCGACCACTTCCTTAAATAGTTTCACGCTCACTTCTACTACTTATTGTTTTTAACCCCCCATTTATTTATACCACGATAACTTTTGTATTCGTCTAATTTATTTGAAGTGCAGTGTAAATTTATTCAAACATTTTTTAACGCTTTTAAATAAACTGCTGATGAAATGTCTGGCGTAGTACGTTAATATTTTAGATGGTGGCAGCCTTTAATTAAGTTCTTGACTCGTTTATTTCCTTTATTTTTTTAATTTTTACTTAATAATTGTTTTTAATTAGAGGGCGAGATATAAGAGGTAGGAGTTAATTAAAGGAAATGAATAAAGGATAAAAAGGATGCTCCAGAAAATAAAAAAAATAATTATAATAAAAGAGTGCCTGATGAAAAATAAAACAATTATTTTAAAAAAAAATGTTAACAGAGAATAATTATTTTTTTAATACTTTTTAATCAGTTTCTATTTTAAAAACCATATTGCATTATCATATTTCGTTTTTGTTCCAGATGTCTGAGCCAAGCGGACACATGTTCAATTTCCACTGCTAGAACTCATGAATTAGGATACGAGCTGCTCACTTATTCAACCCACTTTTCAGTTCAAGGACCAAGTGAATATTTGGTGTCTCCAAACCTAAAGAAATGACACGGCCGAAAGAGATGTTCAATAAATGACTGCTTGTCCATGGTTTTTTATGTTTCTAAACATGGGAGATGAGGTCAGTAATGTTCCTCTTTTTTAGGCAAATGTGGCCATTGAATTTGGATGAAATGCAAATACCTTCTGGTATATCTCAGAATATTTTTCAATCTCGGAAATTCTGATGTATATTCTTATGTGTATACTGTATAGTCGCCGTAGTCTAGTAGATAGTGTGTAGAGTTGTTAGACGTGAGGCGGCGCTTCAAATCCCAAGTCAGACTTCTCGATCAAAACGAAATATAAAAAAGTATTTCTTCGGCGACTGCCTTTCAGCAGATTTCTGGCAAAAACTCTGAGAGTAACTAAAGTTCCCATGAAAAGCTTCTCACAAAATTGTTCGGAGTCGACTTTAAAATGTAGGCCCCGTGTGAGAAGCTAGGTCATAATAATGACTGAAAGGTTATAATAACCAATTATGTATGTATGTATGTATGTGTATTCTGTAAGTAGTATTTTTAAGGTACCACGGTGCTAGTGTAATAGTGCGTAAAATCTTGTTTTGTCATCTTTGAAGTTTTGCGGTGTGTGAGGCAGAGACAATTCCCTATTACTGAATAACGTATATTGGTTTATGAAGTGAATTACACTGTAAGACTTTACAGTCCACACTGAAGCAACAATTTCTGCCAGTTAGTTGACCCACATGTGCTTATCGCCCCATTTTTAAAACGGTAAAATATTGATCAGCTGTGTGGTAGATTCCAATAAATACAACAAATCCATGTTTTTACGAGAAAAAAAGGTTGGCTATATACGGGTTAACGTATTTGAAATGTTTTAATTTAATTCGTTCTAAATTCATCTGTATGTGAAATTTCAACGTCAACCATTTCTTATATTATTGTTTAGTCTTGTGTTTTCTTTTGAAGTCAAAGCGTTTAAATTTTTTCGCACAGATTTAATATTGTTGGCAATAGACTTATAGGTGTGTATGATATAGCTTACGCGTGATCCTTGCCAGACTTCCGTATCATTTTAAATTTGTTTGCTTAAGTATAATATTGTAATCGTAAAATAACATTAAAACTACAAAGAATACTGTCTATGGCTGAACAAATCAGTTCTATAAGCGTGTATTTACTGTTTTATTAATTCCATTAACTTCTTTTAGCTGACTTGAATATTTCATAAGTCTGTTTTATTTTCTGGAAAATTAATTTCCATCCAATTAATGGCTTGGTAGAGGTTTCGCTATAAGCAGCAATTTAAAGATCTTCATTACAGTCAGAAATAGAAGTATCTGTGTGTATCTTTTTCTTATTTGAAAGAAAAAACCTTTCCGGTTTATAAATCGAAAATAATTTCATTCAAATGGCTGCCTCGGCTGGCCATGCAGTAGCCTACACGATCGGTCCATATTTTAATCGCATTATCGATTGTGTGCAGCTGTATTTCACCAATGTCTTCACGAATATTGTCCTTTAAAGCGGTTTCATCCGAAACTCGGTGTGGTTCAAACTCACCACGGACCACGACAAGAAGGCTTACCTCACACTGGGTGACACAATGGGCTATATGGGCCCCCGAATGAACTTGCCTGTGAACGGCAAGCTACCCGCAATCTAAGCTAATCTACGCACGTTTTCATATCACCCACTTAGCAACAGATTGACCAATCTATCGATCTATATTTTCTGATGTTGTTTTTCTATTAAATACAATAAATATTGAATAAATTCAAACATTTGGCTTTGTTTACTTCTATGTAATGAAATTTAAAATTTTCCAAAAAAAAATTATTTTCCAGACTGTAAACGCTTTAGCGATAAGGATGAGATATTTTTGTTAAATTTTTTTATTGTAATAAAAAAAATTAAAAATGAGAAAAAGAAAACGAACAGCAATTTGCGATAAACGTGCTTGAGGTCAATAAAATGCTAAAAGCAATTGAATAAAAATTGTCAATATTATTGAAATGCAGAGACATGGGAAACATGTGACAAAAAAAGAAAGGAACACAGGTAAAATATCAAACATCAGGGCTGATATATGTATGTATGTACCGAAAACAAGGATAATTCACATACCTTATAACACAGGGATAAGTAAAGGATAAGAGAAGATTTTTTAAGAGCTACAAAAGAACTCATGTCAATATATTTACAATATGTATTGGAATAATGTCATAATCATAAAAAGATAAAAAGGGTTGCAGAGCCAAGCATAAAAACTAACCCAGCAAACATTTTTGTTAGGTTAAGAGACGTAAATATGTAAAGCTATTCAGTGTTAAAGGATCATGCATTTACTCACTGGGCTAATGCATTACATTCGAATTGATTGTATGTACATATTGGGTATTGACATGAGTGTAAAAAAAAAACGAAACACAGAAATATTTTCATGTGACATGACATTGACTTCTTCTGGCTTATACTCGTATGTACATATGTATGCGAATGCCAGCGATATAAAAATACAATAATTTTTATGAATTTCAATTTTTTTCTCTTTTATTCCAATAATATATAGAAAAAAAGCAAAAATTTCAATTCAATTCAATTCAATTGGATTTTATTATGAAACACTCTACTCTACTACCACTCGTATGACGTATGGTAGTTGCTGTATATGTATGTATTTAAGCATAAAATTTGAAAGTATGATTGAAATGTAACTGTAATATTTATGAGTTCCAATATTGAAGTTGTAAGCCATAGTATGCATACGCTAAACCGTTATTGGTGGATGTCTCAATATTTTATGTTTTATTTGTCCATAATAAATATTTTAGAAATTTACCATTCGAAACCTTTGCGTAAATAACTTACTCACACTCACTCATTCTTGTTTATTTAATTGCCTAGATGGTATGTGTGATGCATGTGGTTGTGTGAAAAAGTGTGACAGGACAATTTTAACCAAAAAATTCATTGAATTTCTGTAGTCCTAGAAATCTTGTATTAGAATGTTATGCAAAGTAAAGTCGAAAGTGTACCGATACAGTTGATGACAAAGAATTATTTCCACTTAACTTTATGTTATCTATCTGCCTGGGCATTCCCATATTAATTTTCTTACTACATAAGACGGATAATTTGAGAGTAATGCCGCAAAAATTCTTATTCAACTAACCAGTGTGACAAGCTCATGTGATTTCACTTCTACTGCGTGTTGCCTATTGCATACATACATACATAATTGGCCATTACAACCCTTCAGTCAGGATTACGGCCTAGGTTCTCTTACCACTCATGTTGTGTGCCTTAAATTTATACTCGAGTGGCGGGAACATAGAATTTTTTTATTTACGCTCACAGTTTTTTGCCAGATATCTGCTGAGAGGAAGTCGCCTAATAAATATTTTTTCATATTTCGTTTTGATGTCTGAACTGCATATTGCATAGCTAAACTAATATAAAATATGACTCTTAACTTAAAAAAACTTAATTGGCCATAACGACCCGTTTAACGGATTTCGTCCTCGTCGTCAGCGTACGCAAGCAACTGGACACTTTTTTTGAAAATAGTGACATTGCACACTCTCCATGATGACGAGCTTCACGATTAATCCAATTAAACCAAACTGAGGTCATAAATGTTCTCAACGGTGACACTCACAGTTTTAGTTTACTTATTAATTATGTTGAAGTTTGCTTAAAATACAGAAAACTGATCTTAAATGAATTTGCTTAGATTTGTATTTAAATGAATATATAAAATGAAAATGAAATGGAAAATATTAATATTGATGTACATAAGTTCACATGTTAATAATAATTACGTTGTAAATAAGATCAAATTATATGAATTTTTTGCTGCCTTAATGTTGCCTTTCTGGCTCACAACTATAAGTTAAGCCAATTATAGATCAATGCTATTCTTTTATATATATACTCTCCATGATGAAGTTGAAACCTCGCACGATATCAAAAGGTTCGGCGAGGTCCATTCCTACCTTGACGGAGCTGCAGGAATTGTACAACGTCATTCTGCATAGCCTTATCAGTTTCGCAGGTATATCGAGCAGGTATATTGCGGCAAAAACACAATCGCTTATGGTAGTCGACAAAAAGATGGTGTGTGTCGACTTATTGTTCGTGGGTCTTTCCAGGATTTGGTGTAGTGTGAAGATCTGGTAGATGGTGGACTTGCCAGGCCTGTAGCCGCAGTGATAAGGTCCAAAGTCCAATAAGATTCTATTGTATTCGGCTTTTAGAGTTCTGGTACAAAATTGAAATGATTAATATGTTTGAAACTCTCTTGTATAAAAATGCGAATATTTTTGCGAACGCGCTGTACTTATATATAATGGAATCGCTCCCTAACAGATTGCACCACTATAATACATAATGTAATATAAAAAATTCCTTTCAATAGAGATATTTTTACGTATTACGGAGTGGCTAGCTGAGTCCTCTCTGATGGCTTATACCACTTTATATCGACTATTAACAAGTAGAAGTAGCTTTCACGAACATGTACAGGCAGGCTTAATGCAATGTTTCTAAGTCTTACACAAATGTCAATTAGAAGGAGAATGACACCATTTGCCATGGCTTTGCAGCAGTCTTTCATCCTCTAATACACTGCTTTTTAGTTTTTATCTTAAATTATCTAGATTTTCTCTTAAGGGTAATGATAATTGACAATGAAGTCAGCGTAAGTCTAGTAGATAATGTGTTGGTTTATTAGACGATAACCCGTGGTTCAAAACCAGGTTAGACATGATGAACAGAAAACATATTTGTATTTTTTTTACTTTATTTACTCTGATAGTAAATAATATAGACATGGAAAGTTCTTCAAATCCGTCGTTTGCAGCCGACATTAAACTGTAGGTCACGCCACTCATATACAAAATTACTACACACAACACGGGTGTTGTGAGCAGCTTGGTTGTAAAGCGTAAGTGATGGTCCACATGTAAGAAAGTTACTTCTTTCGAATCATCTTACATTCTATATATTTGCATTCCACTTTGGATCCACTTTGTTATAATAATATAATAATACACAATAAATGCGCTGGTTCATTTGAGGGTTAAAAGTTGTCTTTAATTTTCCAAATGGACCTAGCATTGAAGGTATGTTATGTTATGATGGACGGATGGAGGTGACGAGAGGCTATGCAACTATATTTAAATATTAATAGGATGTTTTCTATAATACATACTTACATAAATAATTGGTCATTAATACCCTTCAATTAGAATTACGACCGAGCTTGTGGGTGTTAATTTTATACATGAGTGGCGGGACCTACAGTTTAAAGTCGACTCCGAATGACAGATTTTGAGAAATCTTTTCATGGGAATATTATATACCTTCAGAATTTTTGCCATAAATCTGCTGAGAGGAATCGTCGAAGAAATATGTTTTCATATTTCGCTTTGTTTGAGATATCTGATCTGGGGTTTGAACTGTGGCATTACATCTAACAAGCCAATATACTACCTACTAGGCTACGGCGACTTCAATAGTATAGTATTTTAATTCTAGCAAATAGGAAACTTGTCCCACCGAATCATGTCATAACCAGTATTATAACCCCTTTATAATAAAGGTTAAGGAAGAGGTTGTGTTCCTTAGATGAATTGTTTATTCACTTCAATATTAACTATTCCTGATATCCAGTTAGTATCTGGTGATACTATGCACATTTTTATGATAACTGAGTGTCATCTAATATTAATATTCGATATTGGTATATTGCTTCTTTGCATCTACATTTGTATCTACCAAAATTAGTTTCTTAAATTATTTTCGAAAAAAACACTCTGGGTGACTCGGTGGTCTAGTGGATAGTGTGCTAGACTGCTAGCGTGAGGGTTTCGTGTTCGATTCCCACCATAGACTCAGGTCTGTTGGGCTATACCGAGAAAATAGTCGAAGTGGCTCAGCGAGTAAATAAGTAGATATAATTTGTAATTATATCACAATTAATAAGGACTGTCTCTTCCTATTCCTCAGGCCAACAGCTCCTGCAGGCTTTATTTGACGAAATACCAAGTCACTCGCCATGACTACTAAGAGAACAGTAACCTCTGAAAATTGGTATTGTGGAGGTTCTCTTTTTATCCATACGTGTCCAGCAGAGCCTAGCAATATTGCATGTGCCTTCTTGCTGCCAAAGAAATTAAGCCTCCTTGTAAAAATAGTGGATAATAACTATTTTAACTGAGGCATATCGGTGATTGCGAGCTACGTAGCGACTCTGCATCAGTCCGATGTCCCTATGACTCGGAAATCTTCAAAGAGTTACCTTCGAAATTTCCTTGAGAAATCCTCGACATTCATGAAAGAGGACAGACGTTAAAAATACATTATTTAGGCACTTAATCGCAGCATGGCTGTTCGAGTGAATTTTACAGCCACCCAACAACCATTGCACCGGTTTTAAAATGACCATGGTCATGGCGTAATATCAGGACCCTTAGTAAATATACCACAGTCCGCCCTGTCTGGAATCTTCGAATTAGCGGTTTAAGCCTCAAGGTTCCCATTGGAAGCCTTCTGAGCTTCTCGAGACTTTTAATAACAAGATTTATACAGTCACTAAGATCTATTCTTTTCGAAGCTGGAAGTCTCTAAATTGAAATTCATTGCAATGTTGCACATATTTTATGTCACCAACTGTATGTTTATTTAGATATTATAAGTATTGAAGGTGGGTATTTATGATTTTGTTGTGTTTTATTAAATAAACGTGCATACGATGTTGTACGTTATTAAAAATTATGGGTGTGTTATGGCTGATTCCACCAAAATGTATTCACTTTCGTTATGGCATTTAACCCTTTTATACATTACCATCACCTCGAATAAAAATTCATAATAAAGTTGGCATTCATTAAATGAAGGCTTATTTGGCTAAAATATTAGTTTGGCTCGTGTTCTTGTGTTATTTTTATTGTTTTTGTTTTATTTATAATTAAGTAATGTCCTGTCTAGGGTCTACAAAGAAAAAAAAATAGAAAACTTATTCCCAAGCATATGGTTATACGTTGCACGTATTCCAGTATAGGATTTTAAGGACTGCCGTAAGTGCTTGTATGATATAATGGGGTATAGTACGAGTGTTTGGTAGTACGTTAGTAGTACGTTGGTAATTTAATGCACTTTCAGCATTTGCGTATTCAAATGTTAAATAAATGCTTCCTTCCCAAGAGTGAGACAGACAGTATAACTCTTTCTTCTCAAGTTCATTTATTTGTTTTGTAATTGAGTTTCGGTGTTTTAATTTTCACCTCTTTTATAATAATAATTACCTGCTCATGTTAAGCTTCACATTTTAGTTTTAAAAAAGGGGATTATTTCACATGAAATAGTGACGAGGCACACCCGGTGGTATTACAGTTTAATTTTGTTAAAAATAATTAAAATTTTAAAACTGTTTTGTTTGTAGATATGAAATTAATTTCCATCTAAAGAGGATTAGATTTAATCGCTAGGAGCAGTCATGACAGGCGTTGGCATTGAAAGTTTTTATGTTGAATAATTTCTGCAAGTAATTATAATACCATTGAAAATTATACAGAAAATGAACTTGACGTAGTCTATAAGATCGTGTATTGGCCTACTAGACATAAGGCGGCGGTTCACACCTCAGGTTAGACATCTCCAGCAAAAATGAAATACAAAAAAATATTTCTGGGGCGACTTCCTCTCAGTAGATTTTTGGCAAAAGATCTGAGAAAAAATAAAATTGCCATGAAAAGATTCTCAAAAATCTGTCTTTCGGAGTCGACATTAAACTGTAGCTCCTGCCACTCATGTATAAAATTAACAATCATCACATAAGTAGTGTGAGAAGCTACTTAGATCGTAATCCTGACTGAAGGGTTGTAATGACCAATTGCGTATGTATTACTCAAAATGAAATTGAGCTGTATTAAGTTCAGAAATTGAGCAGGAAGTGTAATTAAGCTAAGAAAGTTCAAAACCTTACAAAACTCCGGGAATAAAATAAAGACCTCAAGAGGAATGTGTGTTCCTTTCTCGCCCGAGAGTTTATAAATATGAATGAAATAGATGTTTTTAAATGTATGAAATATAACGAAAAAACGTTTTAGTGGCACCATTCATTAAATGTTAATGAACTGCCTAACACATTCGCGACGGATGACGCCTAAAGTCGCCATTTAAAATTTTCCCTTGGGTGCGGATGACGCTTTATGTAGTCATTTAAGTTATCGTTTAACTATTCTTTAAAAATTTAATTTTTCAAATTTAAATTACTTTATTGTGGAATCTTTTACAATAAAATATATAATTGTTGGTCCACACACCCACTTTTAGAAACTCCAGTTTTCGGTACTACCATGAGTAGAGATCGGTTTTTACGAATTTGTACTTTCCTCCATTTCTCCGATAACTCAACTGCTCACAGGTTTATAAAAGTGTAAGAAATTATAGATTTAATTGTTGTTACATAAGGTAAGAGTTTGTGAGACAATAAGATCAAATCGGGGAGTACCGAATGAAGAAATATAAAATTGCAACATGGAGAGACACGTTACAAGCGAAGAGGCGAAATTATGATACAAGTATGGAACAGTAAAAAAAAGTGCAATAGTCAAATGATCTGTACTATTCATAATGTCGATATAATCGATTCTAATAAAATCGACCGAAATAGCCAACTTTTCATCAAGAAATGAAATGATTTTTTTTCAACTTCGCTGGTGGTTTTTTGTAGTAACAGACTTTAACCATTATACCATGTATACTCGGAATATACTTATGAGTGCTGGACTGAGAGAATAAAACACTGTCATTATAAAACAGAATCTAATGAGTCGTATTATGATCTTACACTTAAAGAAGAGAGAGTAAAGCAAAGTACAAACGGCGCACTTCTGCGTACAGAAGGTCCTAAATAGATCAGGCACTGTAAGATTATTCATTTTAATCGGAAAAAAGTTATAACATAATGTAATATATCATTTGGTCCCAAATAAAATACCAAATCATGGTTTGTATGTACAAAGATACATATATCAGAGA
This sequence comes from Sarcophaga rosellei, assembly GCA_930367235.1. Taxonomy (NCBI): domain Eukaryota; kingdom Metazoa; phylum Arthropoda; class Insecta; order Diptera; family Sarcophagidae; genus Sarcophaga; species Sarcophaga rosellei. The sequence goes on from OV884019.1 coordinate 71,223,901, forward strand.
AACAATATTGTAATTGAAATGTTGCAATTATTCGACTCTTAGAACGTCAATTCGAAGTAAAGGAAAAATAAACATCGAAAATGTCAACAATGAAACTCCAACTCGGCGTTAAGTATACTTAATACATATAGGGACTTTGTCAACTGTAGTTCTGTTTCATGAGGTCTGCTTCTGATGCATTTTAAAAATAACTCTTTAGTTTTATGCAAATAATGATCTTCAAGATTAATTTGTTATGTAAGAGATTTAGTATATGGTGTTACTAATCTAGATATCGAGTCCTTAGATGATTGTTCATGCTGGCCACCCTACTTTTTGGTTTAGATATAAGTTTTAGTTTAAGTGTATAAACCACCCCTGTGTTCATATGAATTAATTGTGAATTGTTATGAAATATAAACGAAAAGAGATCACTACCCGATCCACCCCCGAAGCTAAAGGTACGTTTTGTGTACATGAAATAAATAATTATTTGAATAGTAATACTAATACTTTTGTATTTTTATTTACCCCCAACTTCTCGCAAAATATTTTATTTTATTCTCCACTTTCTCACGCCCACAATGTTAAAAATAAAGCATTTTGTATTAAAAAAAACTTCAGCGATAGACATATCAGACATTTGGTATAAATGCACTTTAAATTTGCAGTGCCTTGTCACTAAAATGTCTTCCTAAAGTAATTCATCAAGAACAGTATTGATTAAGTCAAACCCGTTTGGCCTATAAAGAGTCTTAGCATCTCTTTATCTCTCTTTACGTTGAGTATACTTTTCCAAATATCTGCTCCCACTTCACAGAAGGTTTCTGGCACCATAAGTAGAGCGGAAAATTCCCTCCCTGTGTATTCAACTACCTGCATATTGTCGCAAATTCCCACATAATATGGGATCCAGTAGAGGGTAACCCTAATTTTCCTATATAACTGATACTGCTCCCCCGGACAGTCCCATACTATATTCGATTTAACCTCATAGGAGCCTAGTGCTTGACTATCAGATAATATTGCATTGTATCTTCTGTCTAAGTTGAGTAGAGCACATCTTTCGATGGGATAGGCTTCTAATTGGAAAGTACCCATAAGTTCTGAATATTTCATTTTGGGACTCATTTTGGACTCATCTGTAAACCACATAATATATGTAGCTTCCATTCACTTTTATTGCTAAGTTGCGTTGCAAAGCATTTGCCAAAATCATAGAGTAAATTAGTTCTGTTTAGGGGACTGTTAAGGAGGCAGTTGTCAGCCGCTCGATTTAATAAGTCACGAAATTCTCTAGCGATTTTTATTCTAGACTTGTATCCTATTATCCAACAGAGCTTGCTGTGGGACAGCTTTCCATTTTCCTTGTAATAACCCAGTTTCCTACAGCCTGGAAAATTGGAAGAGTTATACCAATAGCAAAGATTTCCAATGCAGTGAGTGCGGGCGATTATCGGCCAATAAGTATTTTACCAGTTTTTTCGAAAATATTTGAGTCCCTAATTGCTGAACAGATTACGTTATATCTGAATAACAATAATCTCTTGTCCCCATTCCAATCTGGTTTTCGCATTGCTCATAGTTGTACTACTGCGGTCTTGAAAGTAATTGATGACATAAGGCCCGAATATGACAAAGGAAACCTCTCTCTTATGTGTCTGCTAGATTTTTCAAAGGCCTTTGACAGGGTTGATCATTTAATCTTGTGTCGAAAATTGAGGCACTATTTTAATTTTACGAATACCGCTTTATCTTTTATGGGAAACTACTTATATGGGAGAGCCCAAAGGGTAATTATTGGAAATAGGCAGTCAGGGCTGAGGCGTATAACATCCGGTGTTCCACAGGGGTCCGTGTTAGGACCCCTGCTATTTAGTATGTTCGTCAATGATTTATTTTCAGTATGCAGGTATACTAAGGTACATGCATACGCAGACGATATTCAGCTGTACATCTCAAACCGTATTGGTCTGATAGAGGATACAAGTTACAAACTTAATTATGACTTGATGTCTATTTTAAAATGGGCTGAGGATAATAACCTTATGCTCAATCCTGGAAAATCTTACATTTTACCAATCAGTAGATCGGAATATGATTTAAGTTATTTTCCGACCATTTACTTGGGGAACACACCTCTTGTGTACGTTAGTAAGATTAAATACTTAGGATTTTGGATCAATTCCACCTTGTCATGCACTGACCGTATTAATCATGTTGTGCGTAACGTATACCTCTTGCTTCGTAATTTACGAATGTCGTCTAACTTCACACCAGTCGAAGTTAAGAGGAAACTTATAATTCAATTAATACTTCCACTGATTAATTATTTTGCAGAGGTTTATAGTAAATTGGACGCTCTCTCACTACATAAGTTGCAAGTATCTTTTAATAATGCTACGCGGTATGTGTATGATTTAACTAGGTTTAGCAGTGTATCGTCCTGGAGGAAAATGATCTTGGGCTGTGACTTAATCGACTACCTTCAGATGCGAAATATTATATTTATACATAATCTTCTTTATCGGAAGAAACCACCCTATCTCTTTGAGAAGCTTGTATTTGGCAGATCCACTAGATATACAACTCTAATTACACCTAGATATACTTACATCAATACTGGCAGATTGTTTTTCGTCAACGCAATTAATTTGTGGAACTCCTTACCAATGTCTATTAAAAACATTTCGAGAAAGAGCAGTTTTAAGAAGTCACTTTTTGACTATATGTCCTCAAATATTTAAAATTTTGTGTGAAATATAATTATTGCCTTTTTGTGTATTAGCTATATACTTTATAAAACAATATAAATTTAGGGAATACTAATGACTAATGTAATTTGTGTATATCCTACTGAGCTATAAAAGAATAACATTCTTAAAGCTCTTGTAAGTTCTTGTAAATAAAAATAAAATAAAATAAACAAATAAAATAAATAAAATAATATAATAGTTCAAATCTGTATCCTGTCTAACTCCATTTGAACTATTTTAAACGCCCTGAAAGAAAGAAAAAGAGTCTAATTTCAACCATTATTTGTTGACCTTGGGTGCAAGTTGAACAATAGTTTACGGAAAGCAGTGGAAAAAATAAAATAAATAGACCTATCACACTCGAAGCTCCTAATCGATTACAAAATGGCAAATGGTCGAGAACTAGTGAGGAAAAAGTTGAAGCTTTTGTTAATCATTTGAACAATGTCCTTACTTTAAATGTTACAGGTTCGCATATCAGTTCCTTTAGTAATTGAAGATAATGTACACTTTACGAACAGCTATTAAGAGACTAAATGCAAAATTGCTGCCGGATATGACAAAATTACCGCTTTAATGATAAAAAATAACTTGCATTCCGCAGCTATACGAGTTCCCTTGTTCATTTATAACTCCATTCTTCGAATTGGCTCATTTCCGGTGTCGTGGTAGATTTTAGAGATAATTATGATACCCAAACAGGGCAAGGATATAACCAAAGTTACGTCATATTGGCCCACAAGTTTGTTGCGTATTCTCTCTAAATTGTTCGAAAGAATTTTCCTTGACAGCCAACTTCAGGAAGTGCATCTCAATACCATTATTCCCCATCATCAATTTGGTTTTAGAAAACATCATAGTACTACTAAACCAATCCACCGTATAACAAATCTGATTCAAGATGCTTTCGAAAAAAACAACATTTACAAGGTCTTGCACGAAGCTTTTCAAAAGTTACCTAGAAAACAGATATTTTCACAAAAAATCTAATTTATCTTCCCAGAAAAGGATTTCTGCTAGCGTTCCTCAGGGAAGCATTCTAGGGCCATTCATGTATTTGCCCATCTTACCCTCATAATTGAATGCAAAAATTAGATTTCTCCGTATGCACTGTACATTTGAAATTAAATTCAAGTTATCTTTACATTCCATTTAAATTTTTCAAAAAATATTTCCTCTCCAATCTTTCACGCTTTCTGTCTAAACAAATGTTATTGACTATTATTTTCTAATAAAATAAGTATAAGACTGGCAAAAAAAAAAATGAAAATAAAAAACAAAATTGTCAAAATAAATGAAGTTATTGAGATAGACAAACATACGATACGTTACGGCTGAATCAGCAACGCCTTCAGTACAACAAGACAGTGTCAACCAATCAATTTGTCTACAAAACTTAAGACACCAACATTCTTCATACGTCCATCCCTGCTTCTATTTTAACATTTTCTCAGCTTCAAGTTTTTATTTTAATAGAGAAATTGTTTGAAAAAAAAAACGATGAAGAACGTAACGAACGTAACACGTGAAAATTCGATTATTGCTCTTCAATATTGAATTTATTAACATCGAGTCAACGGAAAACGTGCCTGGAATAGATTTTTAACATTTTAAAATGAAAAAAAAAAAATTTTTTTAAATAGAGTCCGTATGGTAACATTAAACGTAAAGAAATAGGAAATGATTGTAACGGAAGTATTTAAAATAATGACACTTAAGCTACGTTACATTTGCCACAAGCGAAAGCGGTAAAGCAGGAGCAGAAAGGAAATGCGGGTATCTGTTAAAAAAAAGAAAGTAACGGACATTCTAGCAGGAAACCAAATGTAAGATAATCATTACAAATGTTTTAATAGAGAGGGTGATGTTAAAGACTCTACAGAACGTTTTAATTTTAGAGGAATGCGATAAACACGGAAATATATTCAATACTCAAAGTAAACAGAGATAATATTGGAAGTGTGTTATATAGTGTTATCTTTAAAATATCATTACACTGTTTCCTTAAAGAAAATGATGTGTGTGTATTCTAGCAAAAGCTCTAAGATTAAATAACATTGCCATGACAAATCTGTTGTTTTTTTTGTCAAAGTTATACTGTATGTCCTGCCACTCATGCCTAACATTAACACATACAAAATAGGTGGTGTGAGAAACTGAAAATGATGAAAGGTGAAAATACATCCGGGAGAGATATTAGCATTCTTTCTAAGTACGCAGTTTTCGTTTGCCGATATCGACTAAACGAAATGTCAAAGTGGTACAACATTGTGGGAGTACAATGGTAGGTTTAACGGTGTGGGCGGAAATATAAATTACATTGGCATTATGATGTTATTAAACCAATACGATATTTGTAACCAATTTTCGAGAATATTTTTTGCTACAACGTATTACCAATACTAGTTATTTACATACATAATTGGCCATTACAACCCTTCAGTCAGGATTACGGCCTAGCTTCTCACACTACTCATGTTGTGTGCCTTACTTGAGTAGCGGGACCTAGAGCTTAACGTCGACTCCGAACAATAGATTTTTTTGAGAAACTTTTTCACGGCAGATTTATTTACTCTTAGAGTTTTTGACAGAAATCTGCTGAGAGGAAGTCGCCGAAGAAATATTTTTGTTCTATTTCGTTTTGATGTCTGGCCTGGGGCTCGAGCCCGGGCTTTTCGTCAAATAAGCGGACACAACACCTACTAGACTACGGCGACTACTACTAGTTCTTTAATAGGCCATTATTCTGAAATTATTCTGCGGCGGTCTTTGCAGCTATTATTGTAGTTATGATACTATGGTCAAGATAGGATCATGAAAGCGGAACAGGACTTTTTGGTCCCAAAATGCCACATTTCGAGTCCCTGGAGAAATTCAAGGGTATCTGAATTATCTTGAGAAACTGATTCGGCTAGGTAGGCAAAATAAGTTAATCCTCTGAGTGGTCCCAGTTCAAGCAAACGAAATTGGGAGGAGGGAAGCTTCCACCTCGTTGCCGTGACCAAAAACCTTCTGTGTTTGGAAAAATATGTTTAATGAGGTGATAAAGAGAGGCAAAGACTCTGCTCAAAGCAAGTAAGTTTAAGATAAAACTCAAAATTTTTGTTGGGGAATTACAATGAGAGGAGATCTGAGTCATGACACTGTAAACTCAGAGTGCACATGCTCAGAAGAGGAAATGGTATCGGACGCAACATGAACATTATGTGATGAAGATACTGAATCATCGGAACACATTATTAGACCCTATGGGGCATTAATGCATCTCAGAATGAAACACCTGGGTGCATATCAGGTGATAGCCAGGGATTTGTCGTTGTCATCTTGAACTTTGTCTGCACCAAAGGCTTAAAGGAGATATTATAGGAACACTGTATAAAGTTATAGAGTAGCGCAATAGCTCATATAATAATAAAAGGCTAAATATTCGGATAACTCGCGAACCAATCTGAGATTCAACTGATCTGTAAAAATTACAATTTCGTTTGCGATCTTGATCCGTGAGTAAATGATGTAGTCTGAAATTTGGAAGCGATGCACATAATAGGCCTTTTGCTACATTTTGATAATGAAACCAGAATCGAAACCGAGCTCAGGGACATCTAAATCTATAGCACATAAGATATGGAAACGGCAATATTTTTGTGACACTTAGCTTTGCCTTGACCTCCGCGTACTCTACTTGTTAAGTACACATCCTCTAACCTAGCTTTACCTGAGATGGATTAGCTTTAACAACACCTGTTATTATGGATATCCGTGTTATAATACAACCACACATATATCAATGAATTTTGTTTTGCAGAGCTGATAGCCAGAATTCTGAATGAGTAACTTCAGTAACCTTAGAACGATCTGACTATCTAATATTAGAAAACCAGAAGGTGGTGAATCCAACAGAAATGGAATGACCTTCTAGAAAAATATTTGGACATGTTCATCCATTCAAATTTTAAATTATTTTCTTATTTATTTAAATAATCGTTATGTTCAGTAGTGAGACATAATTTCTTCTGTAAACGGTGTAAATAGCCTTCGATTCTAAAGTTTCAATAACTGACAAAACTTGTTAAAAGAAAAGAAAAAAGAAAAGAAAAAAGGGAAATAACAACATTAAGCCAAATGTCAAAAATATAAGCAAAATTTAAAACTAAATTCCTTATTTTTTTTATTCACTTTCTTCTCTCTCTCTCCTTCATCAATACAAACGTGTATTGAAAATGACACTCTTGTAGTGTTTAGAATTTTAAAGTCATTCGTTTTTCATCTTATCGTTTTACGCTCACGAAAGGCAATAATGACAACGAACACCATTAATCTACCAGAGAATGGGTGGCTTGTCAAGTGCTCACATTTGTTATTAAAAAAAAAAAGGAATTCTATGCGTTGACTGAAGAAGAAGCCGCAAAGCTATTCATGCAAATGTAAAATACCCGAGAATACTTATGATAAAATTTTTTCACACTTCTTGACACACACACATACTCACGCAGTCATATAGTGAACTATGCATGTCCTTTTTTAATACACATTCATTCTATACTTATGCTTGCTATCCTGATACATATATGTATGTATGTATGTATACTGATGTATTTAAACAATTTACACCGTTACGTGTATCCGCTTAGTTTACTACCATTTGTTGGTTGCCCTTCTGTTTATTTCTCTCTTCCTGTTGTTTTTTTTTCTTTTTTTTTCGGTGAAAAGACTTCACATCTATTTGTAGTCGAGTGAAGGAGCCGGCTGGGGGGGAGGTGTGTACGAATGAATATTTTTATTCAAATTGAGACATTAGACAAATTAAAATGTTCACATAATTTTTGATTGTTATTCCTTCCCAATGTTTGGCTGCTATTGTAAGTGTTCGAGTTCGTTTGAGTATTGAGTATGAGTATGAGTATGAATGTGTTGAAATTAAATTTCATAATACATGTGTCCGTCTGCTTGGTTTTTATTCAGCCTGTCTGCGTGTTACATTACATTGGTGAATGGTATACGGGGTAGTAGTATTGGTAATAGCAGTCGAGGAGTGAATTTTGTTTGTATTTCAATTTCGTTTTTTTTTCTCTTTGCTTTCTAAAGTTCAAAAAAATTTACATTTTCACTTATTTAATGTTTATTATTATTATTATTTGTTGTTATTATTTGTTTGTTATTGTTGTTGTTGTTATTGTTGCATTTTTGTTCAGTATTTAAATTATAATTGCAATTCATATTAATGTTGGTTTTAATGTTTTATTACTTTCGTTATGATTAATTTATTTAAATTTAAATTGTTTTTATTTGCAGAACATAAAGTGGAGCAGTGATACAGCTGGTATTTAATCGTTTTAGGAATTTAAATTTAATGTTTTGAAATACAAATAGAAAACATTAGAAATTATATTGTATTATATTATATCGTTCAATGTATCTAGGTTAGGTTAGATTAGGTTGGAGTGGTAGGTTTGATACCAAAGCTCATTTGGGCACGCATAGCGGTCCGTTGTGAAGCCACGGTAGGCGCAGTCCTTGTGCTGACCGAATTCCATCATATATTGGAATCAAGGTACAGAAGTTTATTTTGCAGGCGTAACGCCCAATCAGATTTATATCTTCCATGGAGTAAAGTCAGACTACATGTAGGTGCCATTATTATTTAATGTTTCGAAAAGGAAGTCGCCATAGTCCAGTAGGTAGCGTGTTGGCTTATTAGACGTGAGGCCATGGTTCAAACCCCAAGTCAGGCAACTCCAGCTGAACGAAATATAAAGAAAAAATTCTCCGGCGACTTCCTCTCAGCATATTTCCGCCAAAAACTTTAAGAATATAAAACTGCCATGGAAAAGTTTCTTAAAAATTTGTCGGTCGGAGACGACTTTAAAATGCAGATCCTGCCACTTATATATGTACATACAAAATTAACACACCCAATATAAGTGATGTAAGAATTTAGGTCGTAATCCTTAGAAAAGGATTGTAATAAGCAATTATGTATATTTGTATTTGTAGTCGCCGTAGTCTAGTAGGTAATTTGTTATCTTATTAGACGTAAAGCCCGGATTCCTATCCCAGGTCAGACATCAAAATGAAATATGAAAAAAAATATTTCTTCGGCGACTTCCTCTCAGCAGATTTCTGGCAAAAATCTGCCATGAAAAAGTTTCGCAAAAAAAATCTGTCGTTCGGGGTCGACGTTCAACTGTAGGTCCTGCCACTCAGGTATGAGTGGTGTGAGAAGCTAGGCTGCAATCCTGACTGAAGGGTTGTAATGGCCAATTATGTTATGTATGTATGTACGAGTATGTATTTGAAAAAGGAAGTACAAACTTGCTTAGAGCCTATCTGATGCTAGTGATTCATTAACTAACAGCAGGCCTTGCTGTGTCAGAGGGGTGCATGCTAACCACCAAACTAAATACTACACCTCTATCTATTAGCGTCCGTTTCGCTAGTTAGGAAGGATAATAGGAACCAACTTTCATTTTAAAATAAGATAGTCCTTTCGCCCTGATGATCCTTTTAGAGCGACAATTTAAAAGCAAGCTTAAAACAAAAATCGGCAAAGGGCTCCATAATCTCCGGTAATCTTATACTGTTGCTATCAGGCTGTCGTCAGTTGTACGTAGTGCAATAGCCAACGGTCAATTCAATGATTTGGGTGCGGGCAAAGTGATATTGACCACCAAACCGGTTTCCCATTGACAAACAGTCATGCAAGGCGATCATTTGCAGAATGATTTGAAGATCTCCGAAATATTTGTCTTGATTTCTACGATCTTGAATATCGTTCTTCATCTAAAGGACCTTCACTCCCAGCTTTTCGGTTTTTAAAATAATACAAAGATTCGATGACCCATCCTCTTTTATAATTTCCAATAAAATCGAAAAGTCGAAAATAATACAAATATTTTTGTAATTATTTTGACATCAGTATTTCCATTAATGTGAAAGCACTCGCAAATTATTTCCATACCCAAACCTGATAAAAGTTACAGACCAATTACTATACTTCCCTACTTGGCCAAGACTTCCGAGCGTATAGTCTATAATCAAATCAGTAAACAATTTTATGACAACTCATACAATCTGGTTTCAGTTAGTGGAAATTGTAGTGGATATTGTAGAGGAGTTAAGGTCAAAAATGGATCAAAATATGCTGTATTTTCTAGTACCACTAAATCACTCGAAAGCCATCGATACTGTTGATCATGACATTCTTTGTCACAAGTTTAAAAATTCCTTTAAATTTTCATCGTCAACAGTAAAACTATTACTTACGTACCTGTATAAGAGAAGCCACAGAGTTCATCATGGCGATGTAAAACCTTTTAGCAGCCCGGCACGAAGTGACGTACACAGAAAAAATTATGTCCAAAATCCGTGTAACAACTTTAGTTGTTAATTATCAATTTCTATATTGAAACATGCTTAATTAATACAATTAAGTACGATGTTAATATAACAATTATCCAAAAAAAATTCAATAAATTGAATTGAATATCGGTTTTGTCAAATTTATGTTAAAATTTCAATATTTTGCATAAATTTTTTTTAAGATTTAAAAATTTTTTTTATTAATAAAGCCAAAATATTTGTAAATTTTACAAATTTTGTTTTATTTTTTTAATTATTTAAAAATGAAGAAGTTAACATTTTTTCATTTGTTAAAATAGAATTTTTATTAAATAAAAATTTTATTAATAACACCATCAACATTGTTAATATAACAATCTTCAACCTTTTTTTTCAATTAAAAATGTTGACAAATCGTTTTGTTAAAAATCGCAATGAATTTCTAACGGAATGCAAGACACATATGAAAAATGTAAAAAATAAAAACAATGTCACTAAATTGCGTTTTATATACATGATATTTGAAAAAAAGGAAAACACATTTGGTCCATATACATATGTGCCTAATTTTCAAAATCATATTGTGTTTTACTTTTTAAGCGATTATTTTAAATATGAAATTTAGCAACATTTTTTATTTGTTTTTTTGCAGTTTTTTTATCATTTAAATTCGTTACAAAAACACATATTAATGAATTTAGCAACAACATGTTGGACAAATACAATATTTGCTCTATATGCAGTGTCCATAAATTGTAAAACATACATACATACTTACTAACTGACATTATAACGGAACAAAACAAAACACGAATTGAAAAAAAAACAGAACGAAACATGATTTGAAAAACAAGCAAAGAAGAAGGAACACATCTTCAGTTTTGTTTGATCTATGCGACAGTAAAGAAGTGAAGTGTTTTGTAAAAAATTAAAGTGTTTATTATAAAAAGTGATTATATACATTAAATTGGTGTTAAAAGCATAATTTAAATAAAATATATTAAAAACAAGGTAAATTGTATTAATTGTTTTCTGTGTGATAAATATAATATGTAATAATATGTTTTAAAAGGTTTTTTTACCAAATAAAAATGTAAATGTGGATCTTTATAATTTGCTGCTTAAACGGAAACTGCCTCATTTATATAATCATTTTGAAGGTGATTAGATTTAAATATAATTTTTGTACAAAATTAAAACTTTTCTTTTTAGAACAACTAATAACTGTGGACCTATACTGGAGAAAATGTGCTTACTACAGATTTAAACAAATGAAAGAGAAGAAAAGTATATTGGAAATATTGAACGAGTGGCCGGAATATAAAAAATCACCAGGATTTCAATTAGTAAGTATTTTTATTGATTAGGAGATGTTATAAATATTTATATTTCCCTTATTTATTTATAGATATCAATAGACTTTCTACTAAAGTCTCCAAAGGCTAAAGAATTGAAAACCAAATGGGCAGATTACGTATAAAATATATTTCTTTTGGAATTAACTTCTTATTTTAACTAATGATAATGATAAAATATGAACATATAAGTTTCAAAATCAACATTTGTAATCAAATTGATTAGTTATATAACTCTATTGCATTTCTCTGTATAATTTTATTTATATAAAATAATTTTTATTAATGGATATATATATATTATTTTAATAATAAAAAATACCAAACTTTTATGGCAAAAACAGCGTTTTTTTTTATTAAAAATAGAACAAAAAAACAACAAAATTGATTGTTAAAAATAACAATTTTTTTGTTAATAAATTTCGTTGAAAATATCAGCTAAATTAAAAAAAAAAATTTGTTGAATTTGTTTGTAATAGTAACAATATTATTTGTTACCATAATAACCAATTTAATTAAATAATTGTCATTATTGTGACAATATATTTAATTCAAATGTGCGTGAAATTTAACTAAATATTTTATTACTATAACAACCAATTTTATCAAAAATATATTTCAGATTTAACAATTGGTTTTTTCAAAAAAACAATAATTTTAATTAAAACTATATTTTAATTCGACAATCGCATTTGTTAAAAATATATTTTGTTTTTAACAATTTCTTCAGTTAATAAAGCAAAAATATTAATTGAAAAAAAATAAATTCATTTTTTATAAAACTACAAAATCCCGTGTTTGTATTCACAAAAAACTGTTGTTGGCTGAAAAACAAACAAATTTTTAATTGTATATGCAAAAAATTAATTGTATTTACAATCCATTTTTTCCTGTGTACCACAGAGTTCAATTCTTTCTCGTATTACTCATTGCGGCATTCAACTCTACATTGGCTATTTTAAAACTGACATCGACAATTGTATATTGAAACTGAACCAGGAATTTGAAAATTTTTTAAATGGACTACTGCAAATGGTCTTTTCTTGAACGCGAATAAATCAAAGGTTGTCATAATTGGGAAAATTGGCCTTTTGCCGATCAGTTGTTGGTGACTCACCCACAGACAGAGTACAATGTGCCAGAAACTTAAGTATTATTTTTAATAGTCAACTTTCCTGAAGTAATCATGTCAATGCTGAGGAATATATGTATGGTTACATTTTTACCCTTTTAAGAAAGTTTAAAATATGAGTTCGTAGATTGCAAATAAAATAAAAATAAATTTGTGTTTAGTTTTAAATCAATTCTTTATTGTTCGCACAATTCCGTGTGCCACCTTTGGCTACTTGATTTAAACAACAACAAATTATTTTATTTATTATTCTTCTTTAAACTCGTTCGTTAGATCTTTTCAACGGAGATCTTCAAACCACGATTATTCTCCTCACACGCAACGCGTCTTCACATAAGACTGACTGAATTCTTTCTGATCCCGTTGCCTGCTTTGTCTTGCCTTTTATATCGCTGGGTAAACAGTCTGATGAATGCTCTCGAAGGAGAATGACTTTGCCTTCGCGAAAACTCTATATAGTTATGTAAGCAGGTTGTTTACGTTATTGTTGTTTGTTTATTTTGTTTACGTTTGTGCTTGCAGTGGTGTTGTTACCTGTTTGTTTACTTTGTTTATCCCGTTTTTTATACTGATGTTGTTGCTATATTTTTGCTTATTCGTTGATCATGTAAACAAGTCTATAGTTTTTATTTTTGTAGCTTTTGTTTATTATTTTAATAACACTATGCTAATTCCTAGCCTCTTGTATGGATGTGAGCTCTTTGTGGGTCTGGACTCTGTTAGCAAAAAAAAAAAAAAACTTAACGTAACTTATAATAACTCATAGTAAATATAATTATCTCGCATTGCTTGAACTAACAGCGTCTACAGGGTAAACGCCATAAGGTACCAAAAATAGGTGTCTGAAAGGAATTTTTGTATTAATGGTATACGTTCGTGGAATCAACTTGCCAGAAATAGGTGTCTGAAAGGCATTTTTGTTTTAAAAGTATACGTTCGTGGAATCAACTTGCCTTCTCATTTTTAAATGATGCCATGAATCTTTTTCAGTCTATAATCTATTAGTAGGGTCGATAGTTTCGAGAGCTCCGGGTACTGTCATCTTTAAAGAGAAAACAAATATAAACAATATTTCATTATTCTCACTAGTCTTCTCTGACTGTAACCAATTGCCACTAAAAACTATCTTAAGTCTGACGTGAGGAATCGACGACGGTATAGGTCATGCCATAAAGCTAATATACACAACATATATTTAAAACAGAGATCAGCAATGAATCCTTTTTCGCTACTCATAAGTACTCATGAAATTATGAGTATGAGTAAGTCAACAGTATTAAATTCAACTACTCTGATTCATTCATACTCATTACGTCGTTGATTTGATGCAACGTTGACATCAAATTCATAACATTCGAAATATGTTTGATTCATACGCCTACTCATTCAGATTGATAAATTTAGAAAAATACTTATAATACTCATAAATGATTCGAGTGATTCGAATCATTCATCAAAATTAACAGTCTTAGTTGTTGTTGTATTTACAACAAACAAAAAAAAAAGACAGAGCAGCAACACACAACCTTCAAGTGAGTATTGTAGTGTTCGTAAGCGAATCATACTTATTTTATGGTTCTTGTAAATGTTGAGACATGGAGAGTCGAAATTAACAACATCATGCGTATTGTTAAGTATGAGTACGATGAGTACTTCAAACTTTGAACATGAGTATGATATTAAAATCAGTATGAATGCGTATAAGTATCAGAAATTATGAATATAATTCGAATCTACTCATCTTTTTGAATACTCATTGCTGATCTCTGATTCCCACCTAAAAACAATTGACATGATTTTTCAATATTATGTTACTATTAAAAATATAAATTGTTTGGATTTATAAAATACTGGGTTTATGTCTTTGCTTAACGCTGCCATCTATATTTCATTAGTAACACAATTTAGTTTTTATAAATTTGAATTGAATCAAATGTTCCGCTTTATAAAAAACGCTTTACTGGAAGTGAAATTTGGATTAAGCTATTCATTTTCAAAAGTGAGATAACGGAAGCAACAAACCGCCTTTTTTAAAAGGTGAATTTTAAGGTATGTTGTATTTCATTGTGGTGAGTTTATCTGAAATGGAAATGTACGGCTTGCGTGAATACATAACTAACAAGTCGATAATAGCATCACTTTATTATCAATTAATTAATTATGCGGTTCATGTCTGAAACAAGTAAATTCGCCCTGATGAGCGAAGTCATTGAATTAAAACCCACCACAAATTCGAAAATGGTGGGTAGACAGAGTGTCTTTATCGCAGACACAAAAGGGTCACAATATTTTAAAATTAAAATTGAAGTCATAAACAATCCGTAAATCAATAACGCAAACCTCTAGCAATTTTCAACACCTTTTTCTGTTACTCAACGTTGTATTCGACTTTTCCAATACCAATTCAAATTGAAAACAAAAGCAGATAGTGTTGCTTTTGAGACATAGATGATAGTGTTCAGCAAAGAAAAGAACCTTATATTTTTATAAATCGATACAATTCTCTCACGACTAACAAACGAAGCTTGATATAGGATAGGAATTAATTTTTGAACGTTTCATTTTACCTTAATTTAGAAAGAATCCATCGATCCATCTTAATTCATCCTTCTCTAATTTTTAATTCTCGAGTTATTCCTAAACTTCTGTCAAATATCTAGTAAAAGAACTCAATGCAATTAAATTAAATTTGTTCCCCGAATCGGTATTTTTAAGTCACGCCTAAAACACACCGTTGTAAATATAAGGTACAGGGATTTGGCTGTATAAGTAGAAAGGTGTGTGTTTATCTTTTCATTGCGCACCCCTAAATTTTCTTTTCTGCTTCTTTTCTTTCATTCTCTTTCTATCACCCTCCTCTCTAGGTTCCATGATCTGCATGTATTTTTGAATTTGCCACTTTCTGATGAATCTTTTTACCTAGAGGGTATTATTCAAGTCGCCGTAGTCTAGTCCCGTCGCCAGGATCGGCCCTGTATATAGCATAAAAAGGAAAGGAAACGAAAATCATTACGAAACCCATTTTGTGTGTGCTTATGTACAATGTACATATATATTCTCTTGGTAGCAACAGTTAAATTTAAATGCGGCCGAAAGAGTTAAAAAATGGTTTTAAATACTCAAATTCTTAAGTAGTAATTAGTTCGGGTTCGGGTTCACGTATTTGTTTCGGTTCGGGTCGAGTTCCGGTTCAGCAGAAAAAAACGTTCCGGACTCCGGTTCGTTCCGGTTCAAACCCTTGTTTATAAAAATACATATAAAAATTCGTCAAAAATTAGAAAAAAAATATTAGCAATTCTTTCTAATTTTTTTTCAAAATGTCAGCCAATTCTCGTTATCAGAAATCATCTTTAGTTCCGGAACGCGTTCCTGTCCAAAAAGGAAGTACCGGAACGACGTTCCGGAGCGTTCCGGCTCGACAACACCACTGTGGGTTGGGTATTACTTCTTTAACATTGTATTGAAATTATTCTGACTCAATCATGACTTCGCTGTCATACCTTTATCCGAAGGTTCATATTTTCAAAGACTCTGAGACATTTCGACGTCGCTGTCAGTCCATACTTTTGACAATTTTGGATTGGATATTGGATTGCTCAAAGGCTGCATTTCTGCTTGTTAACGAATCCAGTGAGGTGAAAGTGTGCCTCGTCGCTGAAGGTGATTTTCTTTATAAAGTAACCATTCGGCGCATCGACGGCTTTTGAAATGATCAGTATCCTGCAACTGCTCAGTCAATTGAACCCTATAAGCGTGAAAATTCAATTCTTTATTCAAAATTCGTATCAGTAATGCTCGTGAGATGTGAAATTGTTAAGCATGACGTCGAGTCGATGTTAACGGATCTTCTGCTACACCATTCCGGGCAACAACAAAGTTTTCCGCAGATCGCAATGGGCGAGGTGTTTTTATATTTCCTACAGATTCGGTTTGCTGAAATTTCCGAACAATAATCAATAATCACTGAGAGCACGAAATGCGTAAAAGTCTTCAGCAATCTTAATGCGCTGCTCAATTGTGTGCCTCTTTATGGTAAAATTTGTCAAACACTGAAGCAATGTCAAAGCTGGGTAAAATACTTGACGTTAAGGTGTAACACACAAAAAACACACATACATACATAATTGATTATATGTATTCAAGAAAGAAAATTCCCTAGGATATGGAAAAGATAGAGGTTGGTTCTCATCCCGAAGGGAAACGGCGCGCTTAATGCGACAGGATACCGCCCACTTTGTATGATTGATACCGTTGGTAAACTCCTGGAGAAGATAATATGCAGAAGACTGGAAATGGTATTGGATAGAAATGGCTTGTCGGATCGCCAATTCGGCTTCCGAAAAGGTTGCTCCACGGTGGATGCAATGGAGGCGATCATAACCGTAAAAGAAGCCATCAGCGGTGACCGCTGATTTGAGGGTGATAAGCAGTATTGCGCCAGCATCACTTTAGACGTCAAAAACGCCTTCAATTCGGCAGATTGGGGCTGCACTAGATGAGAGGGGCGTACTTGGATATTTGATGGAACTTATTATGGACTATTTCAAGAATACATTATTGATACGGACGAAGGCAGAAAATCATATTCAGATTTGCGGACTATATTGCCCTCGTGGTGAGGGATAAACATCCTGATGAATTCAAGCGAACGTACAATGCAGCAGTTGGCAGAGTTAGAAGCTGAGTCGCGAGTATAGGTCTGAAACTTGCTGATTATAAAACGGATGTCGTATTGATAAGCAGTCGGAAGAAAAAACATAATACATCACCATAACTGTCGGCGGACAAAGGATAACATCGAAGCAGTCACTCAAGTACTTGGCAGTTATGATTGACAACAGACTCACATTCAAGGAACACCTGACGCATATTAGTAGGAAATGTGCGGGGTAATGCCCAACTTGGGAGGTCCGAGACAGGAGAAAAGGCAATTGTCAAAATTCCATTAATTAAGAGGCGACTTAATGGAAGTGTGATGAACTAGGTTGGGTTTAATACGTATGCGCTTAGCAACCCGAGAGTAAATCTTACGGCTAATCGTGAACATTGTGTAGCCCGGGCTACCAATATCTTTTGAAGATTCCCAACCTTTAGCTCGCATAGTTAAAAAAATTTTTTTTTTTCATTTTTAATTAAAAAAAATATAAATTTTTTAAGTCAGAATTACGAAATAACTTCTCACACCACTTATGTTGTGTGTGTTAATTTTACCCATAAACTGTACGTCCTAGTTTAAACTAGTCTCAGAACGATATGTTTTTATTTAACCATCTTTTCATTTCAATTTTATTTACTTCAGAGTTTTTACTAGAAATCTACTGAGCGGAAGTCGTCGAGGAAATATTTTTTTCATATTTCGTTTTGTTCAAAATGTCTAAACAACTGGATCGTATCCTGCCACTTATGGATAATATTAACACATACAACATAGAAGCTAGATCGTAAATAATGACTAAAGCGTTGTAATCACCAATTACAATTTAACAATCAACTCTTGGACGTTAACACGAATATTTTTGTAATTTTTGTTATTTGCACTCACTTTGATGATTTTGATTGGCCATTAAAACCCTTCAGTCAGGATTACGGCCTAGCTTCTCACACCACTCATATTGTGTGTGTTAATTTTATACATGAGTGGCGGGACCTACAGTTTAACGTCGACTCCTAACGACAGATTTTTTAGAAACTTTTCATGGCAATTTTATTTACTCATCAAACATATCAAATCTAAAAAAGTGTTTATGCTAGAAAGAGGTACATTTGCCGACCAAATATCGAGTTGTTGCATTTTGAAACAGAACGTAATATATTTTCAATAGCTTGGTGTAGGAATTATTGTTTGACTCAGTGTACTTATGTTAACCTGTGGTTTATTTTTAAAATATAAATAAAAAAAATTACCTCATTTATATCGTATGTGATATACAAAGCGATTAATCCTCTGGACTTCTTCAAATCGGTACCGCAAATTTGGATGGGTCATTAATTTAAACCAGGAAACCTGCATGCAATGATTCAACAAAATTTCTAATCGGCCAAATAAATTCAAAGGTTTGTGTGACAATCAACAGTGATTTATGTACACTTTTTTATTTTATTTTTTTATACTTTTTAAAGTTTTAAATTGTTAAGAAAATGTATTTTTTGGGGAATTTAATTTTATATTTTATTTAAACAAATAATGGCAATTAATTTCATTTCAATTCAAAATACTCCTCTAATTTATTGCTTTAAAATTTCTGCTGTATGTTGAAAATAATTTTTTTTTCAACAACTAGAAGGATTCTAGAATTTGAAGAGCCTAAGCTTGCTTCTTAATCTTAAATGTTACAGATTACAATAAAAACCACCGCGTTTACATGTGCAATTGTTATCAAATGGTAAACATAGATAATAATTTATCATTCAGAGAGCCTATTTTAATTATTGATTTCATGCTATTTTGATTGCAATAAGTAGTAATACTTTCATTAACAAAATTACCAATAATTTGTTGTTGTTCCGTTTATTTTTGGACAACTTTCACCTCACGATTTACAAAAAAATTTTAAAAAATTTAAATTGAATGGAATGAGACCCATAATTAATAATTACAAATATGTATGTATGTATGTATGTAGAAAAAAAAAAGAAATAAATTTGTATTTAAATTTGTATATTTACGACACGAAGTACTCCAAAAGTCAAATATCATACATATGTAAAGAATGTGTGAATTGAAGTATTACAAAATATGTATCTATGTTTGTAATAATTGACCAAAAAAATAATTTAAATTGAAAAAAAAAAATCAAAACAAATACAAAAATAAAAATTGAAACTTAATAGGGGCACAAATTTTGTCAACTCAAACTATTTTATTACCGTAGCGCTTGACAGAGTTGCCATCGCCGTTATAATCGTTTATTTGGGAATACTTTGCGATGCCCCAAATACCCATAAAATATCAAAACATTACATATTTCATTATTTTATATACCCTTTCAATCAAATCAAAACGAGTAAAAATTCCACTGTAGCTTTTATGCACTAATGCAGAGCCCGGCAATTCCTATGCACGCGT
Organism: Sarcophaga rosellei; assembly: GCA_930367235.1. NCBI lineage: Eukaryota > Metazoa > Arthropoda > Insecta > Diptera > Sarcophagidae > Sarcophaga > Sarcophaga rosellei. Next base: position 71,243,527 of record OV884019.1, read on the forward strand.
GCATGTCAGCCATTACTAAATTTACAACAACGATCAAAAACACTCTCAGTCTCGTTTGAGCATTCATTGAAAGCGGATGTGTTGTCGCATTTTTCTTGCTTTTGTAGATGAAGATCTGCTAATGCAGGGATGGAAAACTTAATGTTTTTAACAACAGCGTATGGTGTACGTTTTTAGAATTATAATCTTTTTCAAAATAAATTATTCTAATTTATTAAAACAAAAACAACTTATATTTCACTATTCATAAAAACTATTTAAAAAAGAAGTATTTTTCAAGAAAATCCTATGAAAAACAACAATTTTCGAAATTTATTCGATAATCTAATAATCTAAAATGCTTTCTTAAATCAATATAATCAAAGAAGTATAAACGAATTTTACAAATTTTAATTTAATAAACTAATATTTTTAATTAAAATACCACCATTTAAAAATTTCAATTTTCCATGCCTGCATTGTAGTGAATGTAAGAGTATAAATTTTTTTCTTTTCTTATTTTTCGCTCTCGCAACTATTGACCAATAGCAAGTGGTGCCGAGCTCTGCACTAATGATATGCTTAAGACGCCATAGGCTAATGGCTGATTAGACGTGAGGCCACGGTTCAATCCCAAGGTCAAACATCTCGAACAAAACGAAATATGAAGAAATATTTTTTCGGTGACTTCCTCTCAACAGATTTTTGGCAAAAACTCTGAGAGTAAATAAAAATTTACAGTTTTGAAAATTGAAAATTTTCAAAAATTTGTCGTTCGGAATCTATTCTATCTATAGCACGACAAAAAAATAAACAAACAAAAAATGACTTACGGTCCAGTTCATAATTTTCAATAGCATATCAAAAACTGAATATAATATTAATGGCTCTACTTGGATCATTTTCCAAAAAATATGGCTCAATTACAACTCCGACTCCTAATGTGTCCCAGATACTCACTTTTCCAGATTTAATGGCTTCGTCACAATCGCTCAACTACCGAGTTTGAAAAATCAAAAATCTAGCACGTAATCAAAATTGAAATTGTTGCATGAGTTGGGCCAGATTTCGATGGAAATGTAAATCTACGTACAACACACGTAGTATTGTTCAAGACTGGCATAATTGCTATAAAGATCGTGGAAACAAATTCGCCATCAGAGATTCTTTAACTGAAGCGATATTTTCAGCAGGAAGTACATTGTTACGATCCACAGGCCTTATCAGATCTGTAACGCTTTCAGTCTCTATAAATTTCTTTATATTCCGGCCAATATCATGTACAGTACGATAGATTGATTGTGTCTAAAAGAGACCAGGTTTGAATCAACACTTTTGCAGTAGGTTTTTTGTAATAGATTGCTTTGGTTGTTAAGCCTTAAAAGTTTGAAGCAGTAGAAGGACCTGATAGCCAAGCAGCAAAAAAAACAATATCAGGACAGAATGTCAACACTTAGTAGCCTATATTTCCGTGCCTCAAACTTTCAATGAAATGATTATTCACTTAGACATGATAACATCAAATAATGCAAGTTCAGTTCAAATAATTCCAGAAATTTACGGTTTTAATTAATTTTAATGTCATTGCAACATTAATGTACAAAATTTAAAATAATTTAACCATTTTAGTGGCCATGATTAAACACAAAAAACAAAAAAAAAAAAAACAAACGAAAACAGAAAAACATAAACGAGCATAGAAAGAAAACATGCGATTTCATTTGCTCGATCAATGCCAGTGCAATAAATGAATAGAATTGAAAAGAAAAAGAAAAAAACACAAAAATTACAGTCAAATATTTGCAAATAAAAAACAACAACAACACCAAAAAAAATCAATTATACACGCGATTAACTTATAAAGATACAATAATTTTATTTAGTTTAACCATAAATTTAATTCGTATTTTTTTTATTGTTTTTTACGAATTTTCAATACAACTGTAAGACGACTGTCTGTTTTGTCTGACTGACTGATTCACAATTTTCGTTTTTAAAACTTAAATTTAAATAATATTTGTTGCTATTTATGTTATTGTTTTTTGTCTTTTAGTTGTTGCTTTTATTGTTTTTGTGCAATTCAATATTTATTCGCATAATACGGCTTAAAAGTTTCGTAATTAAAAACAAAAAATTTTTTAAATATTCCATGTACTCGTACATGGCCTATAAACACAGTACGAGTATACGCGAGCGATGCGACCTATTTGACGTAAAACGAAACGACAAGAAACGAAATTTTAGAGAAATTTTATGTTTATTTCTTAAGAAAACGTATGTATGTATATCATTTTTTGCGTTGGTCATGTACTATACATACGTATGTATCTATCAGATTGATTTTGATCTGTTTCGAAACCATTTAGATTTTCAATGAATTACTTTGATAAAGAAGTGATTAACAGAGCAATTAACGAGGGGGGATTTCACTTTTAATTTTGCAAAATCACACGACTTTTGTGTATTTTAATATGCAACAAACAAATGTTTTTCAATGGGGAAAAACTATAAGAAACCTTCACGGGCATTTACAAAAAAAGTACAAAAATCTTTCAAAAAATGTATTTATTTGCAAAGAATTGCATGAAGGAAACATGATTAAAATTTAAATGTGCTTTACAGCGCGACACTTGGTTTCATTACTAATTACATGATAATAATAAACTAAGAAATAATGATTTGTAACTAAACTAAACAATTAAATTAAATTAATACGCTTGAATGATTCAGGCACTTCACTGATAAAATTTATAAAAAAAAATTTCTCAATACGAATTTTGCATTAAGTCAGTCAACTTGAACGCTTCAAATCTGTGAAATCATACCATCTTTCATCATAGTCTTCTTATATTTTGCTTTACTTTCCTTAAATTTTTTTAATGACATCTAAAAAAATTGATTTGTCGTAGTCATCAAAATGTAATTCTTTGTGAGATGATTTCTTCGTTGGAGTCAGTTTTCAAACAATAAATAGTCATACATACTTATACGGTGTTCAAATATGCACCTTTATTGCGTAAATCGCAATAAACGTCATTATTGAGCTTAATATTTCATATAAAGCTTCAATTAATTATTGCGCAATAAATACGCAAATTGTTATAATATTGAGTAAAATTTAAAATGTAGCACTGTCATAAGTATGCTTTCTTTTGATATTTGACAATTCAAATGTCAACAACGACAAAAAAAAACAACAAAACAAAATAAAAACAATATTGTTGAAACAACCAGCTGTTTTATTTACCAGCTGCCAAATGAATATTGAATGAGCACCTAAACTGCGTGTATTGTTATGTCTGAATGAGTATGGATCCATCGTATGGGATCCCCACTATAATATTTACAATAAACACATCGAATCAGTGCAGAAACAATTTCTACTCTTCTGCTTGTGTGGCCTTGGATGGAATTATTTGGATATGAATTCATATACTAGCAGACTGGCATTAATAAAACTGCCTACCCTTAAGAGTCGTCGAACAATGTTAAATATATCCTTTATGACTAACGTGATTAATGGTAATATTTGCTGTGAATTTCTGTTAAGATCTATTAAATTCAATATTCCTTGTCGTAACTTCCGCTGTTATAATCTTATTTATACGCAATTCTGCAGAACTAATTATCCAGTTGCTGAGCCGTTAACTAGAATTTGCCGTCAATTTAATTATTTGTCAGACTATTGACTTTTCTTTAAATTCTTGCGTTATAAAACGGAACATTATTGTTTTTCTCAATTCATAACTTTTCATATTACATATTATTGTAACAATTACTTGTATTTTTGGAGAAACTGTTTGTAATTCTATTTAATTTTATTCGTACCTATTTTTGTTATTAGTCAGTAAGGAATTCGTCCATTGACTTAAATAAATAAACACTTAAAATATTGTACTGAATAAACCGAATATTGACTCAATAAAAGTGCATATCTGAACATAGTAGTACATACATACATACATAATTGGTCACTACAACCCTTTAGTCAGGATTACGACCTAGCTTCTCACATCACCTATGCTGTGTGCGTTAATTTTATACGTGAGTGGCGGGACCTACAGTTTAATGTCGATTCCGAACTACAGATTTTTAGGAAACTTTTCATGGCAATTTTATTTGCTCTCAGTGCTTTTGCCAGAAAACTGCTGAAAGGAAGTCGCCGAAGAAATATTTTTTTTATATTTCGTTTTGATGTCTGACCTGGGGTTCGAACAGTGGTCTCATGTCTAATAAGCGAACACACTAGAACACTACTAGACTACAGCGACTACCTAATAATAATAATAATCTCGAAATTCCTCTATATTCTTGAAAGTTCCCCATTCTCGAGAGATCGATATTCGATCGTCGCCATTGTCCAGTTGCTTACAGACCTTGATTGACAGTAGCTGCTGAGCCCTTGCAGTAAAGGTCCAGCGGGAAGATATGTAAAATTGTCCCCAGGGCTAATGTTGGTTTCGTACTAATGAAGGCGAATATTATAATCTACCGTATCAAGTTGAGGTTTGTTGTCCTTGCAAGGGATTTCCACTACACTTACGTATGTAACGTAAGAATATTAAAATAATTTTTTTTTTTAATATGTCAAAACGATATAAGTCCCCGTAGTCTGGTAGGTAGTTTGTCGGCTTATTAGACGTGAGGCCATTGTTCAAACAACAGATCAGACATTAAAACGAAAATATGAAAAAAGAATATTTCATCGGCGACTTCCCCTGAGAAGATTTCTGGCAAAAACTCTGAGAGTAAATAAAATTGCCGTGAAAAGTTTCTCAAAAATCTGTAGTTCGGAGTCGACGTTAAACTGTAGGCCCTGCCACTCACGTATAAAATTAACGCGCACAACATGAGTGGTGTGAGAAGCTGGCCGTAATTCTGACTGAAGGGTTGTAATGGCCAAATTATGTATGTATGCCAAAACGATATAAGTTGCCATACTATGTTGGGTTTTTAGACGTGAGGCCACAGTTCAAACCGCAGGCCAGTCATCTCCAAAAAAGGAAATATGAAAAAAATAGCAGCAGCTCTCAGCAGATTCCAAAAGCTCTGAGGGTAAATAAAAATTTAAAATTTCTTCAAAATCTGTGGTTCGCAGGCGATTTTAAACTGTAGGTCCCGCCATTCATGTATAAAATTAATGCAGATAACAGTGGTGGGAGAAGCTAGATCGTAATCGTGATTGAAGGTTTGTAAGAATATTAAAATCATTTTTTTTAATTTATGGAAAATATGCCAAAACGATATAGTAAGTCGCCGTAGTATGTTGGCTTATTAGACGTAAGGCCACGGTTCAAAACGTCAGAAGAGGAAGTAATTGATGATGCAGAGCACACTATATTCAAGTGTGCACGCTGGCAGAGCTATCGCTCTGAACTCACATCAATAGTTGGAACAATCACAGCCGCTAATATTGTCGGGGTTATGATTGCGAGTGGAGAGAATTGGACTTCAGTGACGAATTACGTGGAGCGTATCCTAAGACTGAAGAAGAGAGATCTCGAGGCTGCGGAACATGTAGGCACGCCGGCATAGATGATACTTGCACACGTGTCAAACGGAATCCGGCACAGGGACCTGGACGAAAGGAATAGGGGAGACACGTAAATGTCTCCTCAACTTTCGACACGCAATCTGGACGCGGATATGAACACGTAGGGGCCAAAAGGACTCCACTCCGAAGTAATACCACCGTAGTTCCGGAGTGGGCACAACGAGTCCACGAGACGAGGGGGGGAATTTAGTGGGTGAGGGCCCCACACACGGAGGATGTGATGACTTCCTCTATGGTGCGGTTAGGTACATTCACCCCTCCTCGGTGTAAAAACAAAAAACGGTTCATCTGCAAAAAAATTAAATACGAAAAAAATATTTCTACGCTGACTTTCTCTCAGCAGATTCCACATTTCTTAAAAATCTGTCGTTCGCAGTCGACTCTAAACTGTAGGTCTCGCCATTCATGTGTAAAATTAACGCAGAGAACAGTGGTGGGAGAAGCTAGATCGTAATCCTGATTGAAGGTTTGTAAGAACCAATTATGTGTGTATGTATGTGTATGTGCAAGTTGTGTTAGTTTTATTTACTTTTTTTTTTAATCAGAAAAATAATTTTTGTATTTTTTCTTATTTATTAAATATGTATGTATGTATGTAGCGAATAAAGTGCGCTATGTTTTCTCAAAATGTACTAAATAAGGTACCATTTGTTTGAACAACACCATTTCCGCTAGCGTGGGAAACGTATAGTTTTAAAATCAAAGCAACGATAAACTTACGAAATATAAAATAAAAATATCGTAGCAGGTACTCGATACCTAAAGAATTCAATAAAAGTTCTTAAAATTTTATTGATAAAAATAAATAAAAGTGTTTAAAAGGTAAATATAGGTGAGACGTTGATGGAGATTACAAGTGTCTGTTTCAAAATTATAAGTTTTTAAGACTCCATTAAATGTGCGTCGTTTTTCAATATTAGTGGGTCACATAAAATGTTTATCAATTGATAATTTAAATGCTGATGTTTAATCGATCATATTTATTTACTTTTATTTTATTCCATTCAATTCAATACGATTCATTCATTTGTTAAACAATTATTGAGACGTGTAATAATCCAGCATATGAAATAAAAATGTTTGATTGCGTATGCGAACATTAAATTTGTGATTTGGAAAAAAAAGTGACTGCGATTTTGACTCACACACCGACAAAACAATGAATGGAAAAAATTTTTTTTTTATTTTAATTGTTGTTTTTAGAATTATTGAATGGCCTTAAAGCACGTATTTCAAGATTACAAATGATAAGTTTTCTTTCACAAAACTACTATTAACGATTAACGGATGATTGATTTGAATAAAAGTCAGAAATATTAAAAGCCGTCACCTGTGATTGGCTAACAACTACTCGTAATTGGAATATAAATTTCAAATACATTTTTCAAACTTTAACTTTTTTATTTCATTCATTTCAATATTTTATTAGTTGTTTCAATAGTTATAATAAATTTTAATAATAAGTTATTACACGATTTAAAAATGAATATTTTTTTTGTTGTGAGTAGAATTTATTAATTGGAAATGAATTTCACTTTTACCGCTAAGGCAAAAGGGAGGGCACTCTTAGAGCCATTATTACAACTTGTCGTTAAAGTTGGGTTTAGCTAAAGCTAACTTTAGCTAAAGTGAACTTTAAAGTCACCTTCAATTTCTTTTTGTTGTTACAACCTACGATAAAGTTAACTTTTTCAAAAATATGGCAGTGTCGGAGTACATACATATATACATCATTGGCCATTACAACCCTTCAGTCAGGATTACGGCCTAGCTTCTCACACCATTCATGTTGTGTGCCTTAATTTCATACTTGAGTGGCGGAACCTGCAGTTTAACGTCGACTCCGAACGACAGATTTTGAGAGACTTTTTCATGGTAGGTTTATTTACTCTCAGAGCTTTTGCCAGAAGTCGCCGAAGAAATATTTATTTTATCATATTTCGTTTTTGATGTCTGGCCTGGGGCTCGGACCCGAGCTTTACGTCTAATAAGTGAAAACACTACTTACCAGACTATGGCGACTGTCGGAAAATGTAGATTTTTTTTTAAATGCAGTGGCAACGACTGAATTCTTTATTTTTTGTTGTATTTGCCCATTTTTGTTCAAACATAAACTTAACTTTAAAAGTTATCCTCCCTTTAGCTTAACGCTCACTTCTGCCTTATTGTCCACTTATAATAATGAAAAATAATTTATCTGCCCGTTAAAATCCTCACTTTAGTGAAAGGTAAGTTGTAATAATGGCCCTTAATGGTCATAAATATATTCTTATAATCACAGGTCAACACAGTTATGTGTTTAAAATACAGCAGATTTTTGGTTTATATTGGAAAGTTCGCATTTACATTTTTGTCTCGCCGTTGTGTGAATGCTTATGTTGCAAGAACTCTCAGAAATTCGAAAAACCGTTTGCTCTCTAACACTGAAATATAATGAGGCATTAATTAAGAATTACACCCATTGGCCGAATTAAGATATTTAGATTAGAATCAGTTTTGAAAGGGAAATTACCACATTGATTATCGGAGCCTGTTGAAAACCAAACCATATTCAAGAGTAAATAATCTTTGTCATGGCATACGATGTTGTCCATAATCAATCTCTCAATTACGAACATGGAAGGACTACTCATGAAGAAACAGAATATTAAAAATAAGATAAATCTGCGGGCCCAGCCCCCAACTTAATCAAATGGCGTATGAGCTCTGTGATGAAAGACCAAGAGGGACATACATATATACATACATAATTGGTCATTACAACTCTTCAATCAGGATTACGACCTAGCTTCTTACACCAATTTCATTGTATGTATTAATTTTATACATGACGGCGTCTTCAAGTTCAAGAGGAATAGCTTCTGACAATAGACGCAACAAAATGGCAATGCCAAACAAAAAAAGCTGAACCCAGTAGTATAAATGAGTGTTAAGGTACAACGGGGCATCGGAAATCAAAAGAGGAGACAAAGACATAACGCCCCCCCAAAATACAGAAATGAAAGCGCAGACACATCAAATTAGTTCTGTCAAGATTAGAAGAAACTGCATGCAAATGTTACGTGGAGATTTGAAAAGCTGACAGAATAGCAGTAATGCCGAGGGAACAACGAGAGGACAACCTGAGAACAAACTGCATTGGAGGAAACAATGGGATTGATGATGAAAAGTAAATATTTTTTCCTATAACTCTCATGAGAGTGAAATAATATTTGTTTGGATACCATTGTTCTCTGAATTTATTGAAAAATGATCAGCTATTGTCCAATCCTTTAGAAATTTTGAATATTTTTTACAAGTATAATTTTTATCGCAAGTCCCCAAAGAAAAAGTATACAGTGAGTGTCAAAAGAAAGTGTACATTAAAAAATATACTTTAATAAATTACCGTTATTTTTATTTTAAAATTGTTTCAGTTCCAGTTTTTTAAATTGTAACAAAAAAAATTGCAGAAAATTTCGAAATATTGTCAAATTTTTTAAGGCACTCTTCTTAAGTGGTGAAAGTTAAAGTTGGTAATTGTTAGAATTTTATCCTTAGTGTACAGTTTCTTTTGACGCTCACTGTATTTTAGAAGAACAACACTAATTCACAACAATTCCTAATCAATAAACCGGTTTATATCAAAAATTATTGATATAATGTACAAGTCAGCATGTTTCCCAGATTTTAATCGAATGACAGATAAAAGAGGAAAGCTATCTAAGTGAGGTTGTTATCGTCGTAGTCTAGTAGGTAGTTAGTTCGATTATTAGACGTAAAGCCCGAGTTCGAGCCCCAGGCCAGACATCAAAACGAAATATGAAAAAAAAATATATCTTCGGCGACTGCCTCTCAGCAGATTTCTGGCAAAAACTCTGAGAGTAAATAAAATTGCCATGAAAATCTGAAATCTGTCATTGGGAGTTGACTTTAAACCGTAGGTCCCGTCACTCATTTATGAAATTAACGCACACAACATAAACGGTGCGAGAAGCTAATTCCTAATCGTGACTAAAGGGTTGTAATGACCAATTACTCCGCTTAACGCTGTTTCAGTATTACGCGGTACTATTGGGATTCCCCTAAATCGCACACTGTATTGATAATTGTTGTATATGTGTGCAAATGAAAGGCGATGCACCAACCAAAAGCGGTGGACTATATAGCGACGTTGTATACTGTATATTTTATATTTTTTTCAACCCTCTTTTGTTAGTCTGTCCAGAATAAAGATTCCAACTATATTCTCCGAAGCCGCAATCACAGTATGTATGTGCGTTTTAAGTTGCCTCGTTTAACGCTGTTTCGTTTAGCGCTGGAACTTATTGGAACGTATCCCCCGCGTTAAGCGGGGTCTTACTGTATGTCTGCTGTACTAGTACGACTTAAACTACACCATGTGATGATCGTATAATAAGGGTTTCTCAGAACTTAAGCCAAATGTAGGCTGATCTTCTGCAGACTGTCGAATTACTGGAAATCAAAATATATGATAATATATGAAGTGATCTTTCTACACTTCATTATCATGTTAAATTACTCATTTATGGTTATCAAAGCAAATGTGGTTAAGGCCCACTATGGACCGATCAAGAAACCAAAAGACAATTTCTTTAACTGAGTTATTTATGTTTGTAAGTCAGAATTCAAAAGTTCAATATTTTTCAGTTATCGCCGATCACTTGTTTATTGCCTTGAGAAACAAAATATGGGTTATAAACGTATTATTAATGATTTCCCTTTCAAAAACAAAAATTTGTTTTTTGAAAATAATTACAATATTAGGTTTCGAAATTGAGAGAGAGAGAGAGAGAGAGAGCGAAAGATATTTGTAATTGATCTTACATTGATTTCATGCTCATTTTCCAGTTCAAAACACTGTGACGCTGACACTGACCGCTTAACAGACTTGATGAATGAACTGAACGAACAATCGTTCCGATCGCATTACGAGAACGCATTGCGAACATTTTTCATTTACACACTCTACGACATCATGGTTATGATGACGGTAAGGTTAAGACTACTATGATTGCTACTACCATTGCTACTACCACAACAACTGCTACTCATACTGGATTTGTATTTGACAAATATTGAAACGACTAGTAGACAGATAGACACGGTCGTTTCTATGGATAGACAGACAGTTTAAGCAGAATTAAAAATTGAAATACAAATAAAAATGTGGTCGCAAATTAAAACTAGAACAACTTTTGCTATTTTGGCAAATAGATTTTCAAAAACAGACTGTGTGTGTTTAAAGCGTTTGACAGCATAGCAAAACACAAAACAAAAAAAAAACTCAAATTAAATTAAATATTTCATATTAATAAAACAACTACTATAAAGCAACAATAAATAGTAACAAGATCAACAAAATTAAACAAAAAAATAAAAAATAGTAAAACAAAAAGTAGTAAATGAACGCATAAAAACCCTGAAAATAAAACAATTTTTAACTTTAACAACAGTTTTGTTTGCGCTTTTTTTTTTTTTTGAATTCTCATCTATTTCAAATTTTATTGCGATTTGTATTCGTTTTTCTTGCGATCGTTTTATTTTCTAAATTCAAACAATAATAGCAAATGAAAAATTAAAAAAACAGAGGAGTATTGTACATATGTGTGATGCATTCATGAATCTAAAAATATCTCGTAGATATTATTTTGATTGTTTGCTGCTCATGCTCATACACCGAAATGCCTCGCAGTCATAAAATAATTATTTTAAAGGCATTTTATGAGCAATCAATATAAAAACAAAAAAAAACGTAAACAAAATACGATACTCTGTGGCACAGTAGCATATAGAAGTAAATACATGAGTGCGGTACGCGAGACTGAAGTACAATTTCGAAAAATAAACAAACAATTTAATAACAACAACAAAAACAACTACAATGACGTATAAAATGCCGAAATATTTAAAATCTCCCCCTCCCCCGCACAAAAAAAAAAAATTTCTTTTAAATTCCAAACCTGAGCAAAAGAAAATCTCGTACAAAAATAGAGAGAGTACTTTTACTCCACCCAACACAAACAAAAGTACTTGAATATTTCAAACACTAAGTACATACAGTGGGTGAATAGCATGTTTGATGTCTCGTTTGATTGTTTGTTTCAAACCTTGACCTTGTCTAGTTTAATTGATCTCAACTACACGTTTTTCGCATTCATTTCTATTTTATTTTAGCAGTAAGAATTCTAATTTAATAATAACAACAACAACAACAGCAACAACAAATTTTATAAGCCACATAAAATTTGCATCTTTAATGAAATTTTATTTTTCTTTAAATTCAAATGAAAACGAAAACCAAAAAAAAAAAAAAATTAAAATGATCGTTAATCACACTAATGAGAGGCTGTTGAAAAAAGTGTTAATTGGATATGTCAAATGAGAAAAGTAATTTTTTTGTTGTTGTTTTGCAAGTGATAAATCATGTAAATCAAGATTCTTGCTTACACTCCCAACACGACTTACTACGTACTCAGTACTTTCAACATTTGTGTTTCTCCGTTCAGATTTTCTGTTTGTTTGCCTATTAACCAATGCAACCTACGAACTAAAATGATTTCTTGCAAGTCGTCTACAAGAAATGCTTGTTAAGTCTGGTCTGCTGGTTATGGACGTTGATGAATCTCTGCAAGACACATTAATTTGAAAGATGCAACATGAATGATCTTTTAATGAAGCTAAAGCGTATTTTTTTAAGTGCTTAAAAATGTCCGGCATTGATTGTTTAAATATGAATTGCAGCAGTATATATACGTCCCGGCTACAAGTAACATAGTTTTAGTGTTGTTGGTTGGCCGTACGAGTGAGTCTGCCAATGTACAGGATCATTGCTCCGTCTTATATCTCCAACAGTATATCTCGGTAGGTCACATACATACTTAATTCGTCATTACAACCCTTTAGTCAGTATTACGACCTAGCTTCTCACACCACTTATGTTGTGTGCGTTAATTTTTATACATGAGTGGCGGGACCCACAGTTTAAAGTTTTGAGAAACTTCTCACGGAAATTTTATTTACTCACAGAAATCTGCTGAGAGGAACTCGTCGAAGCAATATTTTGTCATATCTCATTTAGTTGGAGATGCCTGATCTGGGGTTTGAACAGTGGCCTTACATTGAATAAGCCATCACATTACCTACTAGACTATGGCGATTTTAAGGTAAATATTACTTTTAGTATATATACGGCCTGACTGGGCTACTTTATTCAATGCTTCGTTCGTTTGTCGCTATAAACCAAAGACTTAACAGTAATTCAGAGACGTTTAATTGCACGAACGTGTCAGCCATTTCTGGAATGAAAGTCGTCACTAAATTGATTTTACAATACATCGCGCTGTACGGCAATTTGCTACATTTTATATCACCGTCAGCATATCTCGATAACACTTGCCATACACTGTAATTGTCAAACCTTACTGAATAGACTGACGTTCTAAGCACTCAAGCTACAGTTATCTGTATGTCGATAGTTCCCTTCTAACAAAAAAAAAATTAACATCTTGTCTGTGGTTTTAAAATGTTTCAAGTTAAGTGCAGTATCATTTCTCTTTCGCAGCTATGTCCATAGCTAGTTTTGAATAAATCTCATATTTAGAATAGTATAGGTTTTCTTCGGGAAATAGAACCATGACAAGAAATGGCGCAGTGTAATGGTTAAAATGTTCAATTGCCTACTCCTACAAGCCAGGTTCGATTAAGAGGCGATCATCAAATAAGAGTCAGGAATTGCCACCTCTTAAAAAGGACACACTACAAAGGAAATAACAACAGGGGCTTCCGAACTTTGATATTTGATAAGGGTTATCTTGTTATAGTCGCATCTGCCACCATGGCGACCATAGACAACGAATGTTTGCCTTCATTTTCATAGAAAAATCATAAATTATTGTCCAACTTAAGCAATAAAAAATTTGGCGTTCATTTTTATTTCATTCTATAATAGTTCTGAGACAGTATGCAGAGGAATAAATTGCGAAGCCCTTCTAAGTCACAGTTCTATATTCAGTTTATTCGAGTATAATCTGTGATAAGGTCAACCTTAAAAATGTCTCAGGGTATTTAGGGCATTTCAAGAAGAGCTAGAAATTTAATGAAATGCGGTTATCACTTGCCTGATAACTATTAACCGGCTAACGCATCTTTATGTTAGGGCTATTTTTTTTTTTTTTTAATTGGCTCTCATTCAAAATTGAATCATTATTCCAAATAAGGGAATTTGCTCAGTAAAATTTAGGTTATATATGTGTGTTGGCAACATATTGATCTCAAATTTGACTAAAATAATAGCCTAGGTAGTGTGTTGGCTTATTAGACGAAAGGCCCGAGTTCGAATCCCAGGCCAGACATCAAAAACAAAATACAAAAAGTATTTCTTCGGCGACTTCCTCTCAGCAAATTTCTGGCAAAAACTCTGAGAGTAAATATGTAAACCTGCCATTTCTCAAAAATCTGTCATTCTGAGTCGACGTTAAACTGTACGTCCCGCCACTCAAGTATAAAATTAAGGCCCACAACATGAGTGGTGTGAGAAGCTAGGCCGTAATCCTGACTGTAGGGTTGTAATGGTCAATTATGTATGTACTATATGTTATGTATTTAAGGCATTTCAAGAAAAAGTAATAATTTCACGAAATGAGATTATCATTTGCCCGATAACGCACCCACTTTCGCGTTAGCAAACACTGTGTGTTGTACATGTTACAATCCTATATAACCTGAATTTTGTTGAGCACATTTCCTAATATTGAGTAATGGTTCGATTTTCAATGGAAACTCCAACTTCAGTTCGGCGTCATCAAAGTCTTGTCTGCCATCTGACAACGTAACTCAAATTTCAACATGCAATTGATCTAGATACAGTAAGGGGATATGTTACAATAAGTTCCAGCGCTAAACGAAACAGCGTTAAACGAGGCAACTAATAAATCAACTGTGACGCAGGAAAGATGAATTCGTACTGCGATTCCGATTTCGGAAAATACAGACAGACTAACAAAAGAGCGTTGAAAAAGATACATAGTATATGCCGTCGCTATATAGTGCACCGCTTTTGTACTACCGCGTAGTACTGAATCAGTGTTAAGCGGAGCAGCGTTAAGCGGATCTTACTGTATATAGTTAATACGTTGACTGCCAACTACGACATAACTCGTAGATTGTGTTAACACCCTAGAAGAGAACACAATCTACGAGTTATCTCGTACTCACTAAACCTGCCATTTTTGTGTAGCTATGAATAAAACCGTAGTATATCAGTGTTAGTATCGATAAATGGCTTCTGGGAAAAAAACAAAAAGTAAATGTTGGCTTGCGTGGCCAGTTTACTGACAATTGCCGCGGCAGTCAACGTGTTAAATTTAAGTGTTCGCTTTTTTAGGATGCAACATTTTGAATTGAAATGAAGAAAGTCAGATCTGTTAAACGATTAACCCATTAAACCATAGGTTGGATGGTTTGTTTGATCGCTGACAGGTTATTGCTTATAAGCAAACGCATTACTCAAGATCGTTGGCGAAGAAATAAAGACTTTCAAAAAAGCACAACCCTCGTATAGAAACATGCCGGCATTTTTCAAATTGAATTTCATTTGCTCCACTGTTAATTAAATGTAAACAACAAAACAAAACATTATTAAGCAGCAATAACAATAACCACAACAGCACAACAAAACAAATTGAATTGATAAGAGAGAAAGCAAAAAACAATAATAACAACAACATCGACAACAACATAAAACAGATACAAATACTTATTGACGCATTGTTATTGTTGTTCAATTGCTGCTGCCGCTGCTGGTCTCCGGTACCGATCTTTTGCCTGTTTGTCTACTAATCGCTAATCGAAATGAGTCGAAACCGAACATGGTGAGAGAGTGAACACGTATCGAATAGCTCAATAGCATTGCTCGTACACATTCGATACATTCGCAATAAAACTTTTAAGCGGGTATTGAAATTTTAGTAGACGTTGAGTTTTGAAACTAAACGGTCTGTTTTATTGAATTGTAGCCATACGCGCGGCTTTACGTAAAAACGGCACGCGACCGAACATCTCCGCAATTCGCTGAATCGGTTGATTTAAAATAGTATTTTTAAAACAAAACCAATAAAAAAAAATTAAAACTTTTTTATAAAAAACTGATAATCAGACAGACCTTTAAATGAAAAACAACAGTTAGCCAGTAGTATGAAAATATAAGACGATTGGGGATAATAAAAGGAAGCAAAACAGAAATAGCTTACGGCTGTCTGAAGAAGAATAAAAAAAACAAACAAACTTTTAAACTTTATTTTTTGCATTTAAAAGATGCCATTTAAATAAACTTTCGCGTTACTGTTGCGTTCAATAAAATATTTAAAAAAAAATCAACAAATTTGAATAAGTGGATGCGGATACTCGGAATTCGATACGAGAGTTTGAGTTTAATTAATTTAAAGGTTATTTTCTGCAGATAAAATTTAAGCGAATAACAAAAGAATATTTGAATATGCAAAGTATCCATCAATAAGCTATTAAATATTTTGTTTTCATTTCATATCGGTTTTTTTTCTTTAATCCGCCATTAATTAAGGGGGGATTTTTTTTTAATTAAACAAATTAATTCTTGTATTTCTTAATAATTTGCGATGCACAAAGTGGTTTAAGCGAAAAAAAAAAAAAAATAAACACGATCAAATGAACGTCGTCAATGTTTTAACAAGAATTTGAAGTATAAAATATTCAAAAGCCAAAATATTAAGCACTAATAATTCCAAAATATATACCCCATGTATTTGTTATTGTTTGTTGTCCACCAAAAATAAAAAAAAAAACAACAAAAACATTTAATTTTTTTATTTATGAATTTTTGTGTCATTTTTGCTTCATTTTTTCTTTTTTTTTTTTTTTGTGTGCCTTCAAGTATTTTTGATTGTTAATTTGAGACACGTTTTAACACAAAAAAGCAACAACAAAAACCTCGAAATATTACAAACACCCGTTTTAAATTGAATTTTTACCGGGGAAACTTGTCTTACAAGTTACAGACCTACCACCATTAAACAATTAGGGTTGCCATGAAAGTTTGTTTGCCTCCTACAGGATTTTAAAACGAGTATATTTATAGTTACAGTGGCACTCCTGCAGAAGTAATTTTAAATCAGTTTTTTCTTTTTCGTTTACATAAGAAATATAGAACTGATATCACCCATCTTATACTTCTTCTTTCTTTGATCAAGTTATTCCAGCTAATCTAAGTGATTAGTGTACTCTACTACGATCTGGATGATGTTGTGTTGTTGTCTTGGATGTAGATTTGAAACTTTGCTTTATAAGTCTCACATTTTTTCAAGAAATTATATCTACCTGGTCGCGGATTTAATTTACACCATACACTCTGGCTCATTAATAAATATAATACCGATTATAAAAAAAAAGATTGATTTCAATCAATGAATGATGTCAATCAAAGATTGATGTCAATCAAAAATTCGATCTACCTGACCTTTCAATCATGATCCTTGTCAGTATTTTCCTCTCTAGCTAACATATTCAGACGAATTCGTAAAAAAATTATTTAAAGACTGATTGAAGGCTGTTATTTCTTAGAAATCAAAGACAATGAGACTCCTTGTAAATCAATTATTAAATATTCTTCAAATTTTCTTCTACTCTCAGGTTAAACTATTTTATTGAGAAAAATGCGGCAAATACAATATGTATATTGTTTGTTCAAAGTACTTTAGTACTTCTACTCGATAGTAATATATATCTGTTTTAATTATTGAATGAAATTTCAAATATAAGAACAAATTTTCACCATAAAGAATGGAGCTTCTGCTAAAATTCAGCATAATTTTTACAATTTCTAAATATTCTAACGTAAACAAAGTAGTACTTAAAAATAGCAATTTGTAGCATACATAGACTATGCTATACACATAAACATCAGCGATTACAATTTTTTTGTTCACTTTATTATGCTGCAGCAATAACTGGTTCCTTAAGTAATGTACTACCAACTACTCTGCTTTTGAAAAGTTAGATACGTTATTGTTATGAAGTCACCGTAGCCTTGTACGTAGTGTGTTGGCTTATTAGACCTGATGCCACGATTCAAACCTTAGATCAGACATCTCCAACAAAACGAAATATGAAAACATATTTCTTCGCCGACTTTGCTCAGTAGATTTCTGTAAAAAACTCTGAGAGTAAATATAATTGCCTGGAAAATCTGCTCAAAAATCTGTAGTTTGGAGTCGACTTTAAACTCTAGGTCCCGCCACTCGGGTATAAAATTAACACACACAACATAAGTGGTGTGAGAAGCTTGGTCGAATTCCTGACTGAAGGGTTATAATGACCAATCATGAATGTACGTTTTTCCCCACTCATAAATACTCATGAAATTCTGAGTATGAGTGAGTCAAAAGTATTGAAATTTAACTAATCTGATTCATTCTTACTCACTACAACATTGATTTATAAGTACAGGTTGCAATGAGTATGAGTATAACGTTGCCATCAAACTCATAACATTCGAAATATGTTTGATTCATATGCCTACTCATTCAGATTCATAAATTTAGAAAAATACTTATAATACTCATAAATGATTCGGGTGATTCATTCATCAAAATTTACAGTTTTAGTTGTTGTTGCATTTACAAAAAAAGAAGAAAGAAAAAGACAAAGACAGCAAGCAAAGCGAACATACAACCTTCTAGTGGGTATTGTAGTGTTCGTACGCGAATCATACTTATTTTGTGATTCTTGTAAATGTTGAGTAAAGGAGAGCCAAAGTCAATAACATCATGCGTATTGTTAAGTATGAGTACGATGAGTACTTCAAACTTTGAATATGAGTAGTTTGAGTATGATGTTAAAATAAATACGAACGTGAAAAAGTATCAGAAATTATGAGTATGATTCGAATCTAATCATCTTTTTGAATACTCATTGCTAATCTCTGATGTGTATGTATTAGACATTGAAGTACATAGTATTTAAACACATACATACATAATTGGCCATTAAAACCCTTCAGACAGGATTACGGCCTAGCTTCTCACACCACTCATGTTGTGTGCCTTTATTTTATGCGTGAGTGGCGGGACCTACAGTTTAACGTCGACTCCAAACGACAGATTTTTGAGAAACTTTTTCATGGCAGGTTTATTTACTCTCAGAGTTTTTTCCAGAAATCTGCTGAGAGGAAGTCGCAGAAGAAATATTTTTTTTTTTTTTTACATATTTCGTTTTTTGATGCCTTGCCTGGGTCTCGAACCCGGGCTTTATGTCTAATAAGCAAACATACTACCTACTAGACTACGAGAGATTCGAATCTACTCATCTTTTTGAATACTCATTCTGATCTCTAATAGAGACATTTAAGTATATTTAAAGGTATATCACATTACATTTTTTTTCCAAAAATTTTTAAACACCTAAACTTTGGCAACCCTAAATACGCGATAAACCATTGAGATAAAAGTTTAAGCATTGATAATAAAGTGTTAACCCAAAAAATCGTCTTTTATCACAATTACAGACAGTATAATTTCAGAATTCTTAAATAACCTTTTTATTAATTTTTTTTGTTGTTTTATTTTAATATTTGTTTAATAAAAAAAAACTTAACATTTCAAAACTGTCTGGATGAAATTGTGTTAAATATGAATTCTTAATATCATACTTTATTTAGTTGCTTAACATTTGTATGTATTTTGTAAATACAATTTAATTTTTAAAGTATTTTTATAAACTGGTAATTAAATATCAAATCCAGAATAAATAATCGATATTAAACGTATAATAACAAATTTTATAAAAATATTAAATACAGTGGGGAATAACACACACACACAAAGATGCTTAGGATCTAAATGAATGGAAAAAAATTTAAAAATAAAATTTTTAAAAAAATATTTAAAAAATAAAAAAAAAATATATACACACACTATTATTTACAGTACAATTTTATAAATAAATAGGAACATTGTACTTGAAAAAAATAACACCGATAAGCAAAACATATTTCAAATATTGAAATTTAAAAAAAAAATAAAATAGAAATAAGGAATTAAAATAATACACAATAAATAAAACGAAAAAGAAAAAAATATCCGTGTTTAAAAAGCTGTTTTTCAAAGTTCTGCAAAAATAAATAAATTTAAATACTACTTGAATTTAAATATTTCTAACAAATTTAAAAAATAAAATAAAATTATATTCCGATAACAGGTGTCAATATAAAAACTAAAAAATCGATAATAGTGATGAAAGTCTAAATCAAGAATATTCCTTAAAATTGAAGAAAAAAAAAGGAACAGAGAGAAAACTAATTTAATAAATTCAAAATAATTGAAAATAAAAAGAGAAAAATTATTAAAGTACATATACATACATATGTACACTACACTTTTACTGTGTATCAGTCATTCTCAACCACATAGTCAACGATCGATAAATGATAGTCAGTGAACGTTATACGTCAAGTCCATTGTTTCATAATTTTTGTTGTTTTTTTATTATCAACAATTTCAGTTCGAAAAGCGTTACAGATACACAAAACTACATCCCAAATGATTGTGGACAAGCAAAAGATGCAGGCAGCACTGGCAGAAGAATTCAATCAAATCAATTTAAATAACATAAATTCAAATAGTTCAACAACAACGTCTACAACAACGGCACACAATACAATAATCAATATTACACAAACAACAACACAACAGCAACAGCAGCAGCAACAGAGGCAAACCAATTCCATGGCTCAATCACCGCTCAATAAAAGGCGTCACACTGCCTTGCCACATTCATTGATTATGAATCAACAGAATTTGTTGCTGCATACACAACAGCAACAGCAGCAGCAACAGCACTTACAACTACAACATAAAACTCAAGCACTAGAGGAAATAATCGATTTCGATTTAATGGAATGTAAACCGATACTAAGAAAATCGTTATCAACACCCGCCTTTAATATTTTAGAACCTCAGCATTCGTTAAAAAATGATGTTACAATCATAACTAATCATAATCATAAACAACAACAACATAATCATAATTCTAATCATAATGATAATCATAATCATAATTGTCAAAATCATACAAATAATTTGAATAATAAAACAACGATTTTAAAGAATAATAATCATAAAAATGATTGCAACAATTTACAATTATCATCGACAACAATGGCAACAGCAGCGACAACCACAACAACTTTAATACAAACTTCCTCCTCAATAGAATCTACAACAACGGCAACGACAACCGCAACAACAACGACATCATCTTTAAGTCAACGCTTGGGTTGTGCCCATTATA
Source organism: Sarcophaga rosellei (assembly GCA_930367235.1). Lineage (NCBI taxonomy): Eukaryota > Metazoa > Arthropoda > Insecta > Diptera > Sarcophagidae > Sarcophaga > Sarcophaga rosellei. Next base: position 71,264,381 of record OV884019.1, read on the forward strand.
AGCGTAAAGCAATGTTTGTGGTAAGCAATAACAAATTTATTTTTTTATAGTTTTTTCCAACACGTACTATAAGCACAATTACAATTTCAACGACAGGCGTTAACTGCTAGAGATGCATTAGTTTTATTCATAACTAACTAAAGCTAGACAAACTGTACTAACACCTCCTTAATAGTTTATTTCACTTGAACCAAATTTACCGACCATTAAAATAATAGTGTGTTGGCTTATTAGACGAAAAGCACGAGTTCGAATCCCAGGTCAGACATCAAAAATGAAATATGAAAAAAAAAATATTTCTTCGGCGTCTTCCTCTCAGCAGATTTCTGGCAAAAACTCTGAGAGTAAAAATTGCCATGAAAAAGCTTCTCAAAAAATCTGTCGTTCGGAGTCGACTTTAAACTGTAGGTCCCGCCACTCATGTATAAAATTAACGCACACAACATGAGTGGTATTGAGAAGCTAGGCCGTACTCCTGACTGAAGGGTTGTAATGGCCAATTATGTATGTATGTAAATGAATTAGAAGCAAATTAGAGATCAGCATTGAGTATTCAAAAAAATGAGTAGATTCGAATCATACTCAATTTTTCTGATACTTATATGCATTCATACTTATTTTAATATCATACTCATACTACTCATATTCAAAGTTTGAAGTATTCATCGTACTCATACTATACAAAACGTATGATATTGTTGATTTCGACTCTCCTTTACTCAACATTTACAAGAATCACAAAATAAGTACATATGATTCGCGTACGAACACTGCATACTCACTAGAAGGTTGTGTGTTTGCTTTGCTCGCTATCTTTGTATTTTTTTTCTTCTTTATTTCTAAATGCAACAACAACTAAGACTGTAAATTTTAATGAATAATTCGAATCACTCGAGCCATTTATAAATATTATAATTATTTTTCTAAATTTATGAATCTTAATGAGTTGTCGTATGAATCAAACATATTTCGAATGTTATGAGTTTGATGTCAACGTTGTACTCATACTCATTGCAACCTATACTTATAAATCAATGTTGTACTGAGTATGAATGAATCAGAGTAGTTGAATTTCAATACTGTAGACTCATTCATACTCAAAATTTCATGAGTACTTATGAGTAGCGAAAAAACGTTTCATTGCTGATCTCTGAAGCAAATACGATTATATTTCTCAACCTACTGGTGACCGGGCAAGAGTGTAGTTGTGTTTTTTAATGTCTAAATGTTGTTGACCGATCACGAGTTAACTCGTGATTGCACTTCCACTAGCAATTTGAATTTATGAAACCCAGGGCAATATAGAATACTGCTTTTTACAAAACTATACTCAAAAAACGCAAACTAGGGCGAATTTCAAAAAAAGCTAGGACCCGTATTTAATTAAATCAACTAAAGATTAAAATATTTTAATTTGGTTATTTTATTATAAACAACCCCGAAGAAAAAATTCAAAAACCGTTTTTTTTTACAGAATATCCTTAAAAAAAAGACATGTATGATTGTCCGTGGACAAATTGTATATACCGCTGGACGCGCCTTGAAAAAACCTTTCTTATGACACCCATACTCTATATGTTGGTTAGGAAACAAATTCTCAAATTAACAAAACATACAAAAATAGACCCTTTTTCAAAATGGTCCAGCTCACGAGAGGTCAAAGCTAGAGCCGAAATATTTTAGATGTCATCTTAAAAAAGTCCAAGGTTCATTTTGAGGGGGGTACATCGAGCACGAATTTTACTTCCATACAACTTGAGTCGCTCTAATGTATATATATATGTGGTTGTAAGCATTCGCAGCAATAACTCTTTTTTGGCAGATCAATTATTACTTGTCATTGTTTTTATTTATTTAAATTGCTGGAAAATTAATTTTTTATTAATTTAACTCGTTTGTATGTAAACAATTAACATCATTAACTCCTATAATACAATTGCTTTTTAGCGCCCATCGCCTGCAGCTTTATTATGAAATACTTTCAATTGTTTTCGATTAGGGTTGCCATTACTATTGATTCAATACTATTCTGGCGATTTTGAAAACTGAAAAATTATTCTTAAACGCATATGTATGTGTATTAGAGATCAGCAGTGAATCGTTTTTTGCTATTCATAAGTACTCATGAAATTTCGAGCATGAGCGAGTCAACAGTATTGAAATACAACTACTCTGATTCATTCATACTCACTACAACATTGATTTATAAGTACAGGGTGCAAAGAGTATGAGTACAACGTTGACATCAAACTCATGGCTACTCATTTAGATTCCTAACTTTAGAAAAATACTTATAATACTTATAAATGATTCGAGTGACTCGAATCATTCATCAAAATTTACAGTCTTAGTTGTTTTTGCATTTACAAAAAAAAAAGGAAAAAAGACACATAAGCAAAAAAGACAGAGCAGCAAGCAGAGCGAACACACAACTTTTTAGTGAGTATTTTAGTGTTCGTACGCGAATCATACTTATTTTGTAATTCTTGTAAATGTTGAGTCATGGAGAGTCGAAATCAACAACATCATACGTGTTGTTAAGTATGAATATGATGAGTATTTCAAACTTTCAATATGTTTAGTATGAGTATATTTAAATAAGTATGAATGCGTATAAGTATCAGAAATTATGAGTATGATTCGATTCTACTTATCTTTTTGAATACTCATTGCTGATCTCTGCTGTACACTTTATGTACAGTACAAGTTATTGTTGCATACCAGTTCCTAGGACCGAAATTTTGGCAAAATTCAAAACGATATGAGTTGTTGTAATGGTGCTACTGCTTGTGTAAATATGTTTCTATTGGTGATCCACAGACAGATCCACAGCGATAAATAATGCTAAAACCGATGTAGCATTATACTTTCAGTAGAAAATAACTTGTGGGAACTTTAACCAACCATTATAAAAAAAATTTTGTAAAGTTGGTTTTGAAACTGTTTAACCATGACCAGAATAGTCTTACTGTAGATTCAGAATTGAGCAATTAAACCTCAATTGTACATTGGAAAAGCTTGCTGCACCGGTCAATAAGGAGTATATCAGTGAAGATTTACTTCTAGAAGAAAGAACTAACAAAAGAGAAGAAATACTAACAAAAAAACGATCGTTGTTGTAAAGGAAATAATTCATGTCGTTTTTACCTACTTACTCATCAGCATTTGTGGTTTATTTTTGGTCAAACAGAAACACCACAATCAAAATTTAATGAAATGCACATTTTTGGCAAAAACTCCGCCATTAAAAAAGTTTCTCAAAAATCTGACGTTCGGAGTTGACATTAAACTGTAGGTCCCGCCACTCACGTATAAAATTAACGCACACAACATGAGTGGTGTGAGAAGCTAGACCGTAATCCTGACTAATGGGTTGTAATAGCCAATTATGTATACCTACAGCTTGAAATCCATTTCGAACGATAGATTTTTGAGAAACTTTTCATGGCAATTATTATTTAGAGTTTTTTCCCTCAGAGTTTTTCCAGAAATCTACTAAGAGGAAGTCGCCGTATTTTGTTTTGTTGGAGATATCTGACCTGTGGTTTGAACCGAGGCCTCACGTCTAATAAATCAGCATATTACCTACTAGACTACGGCCGCTATCATCGACAATATATTTACATACGGCGACAATATATGTACATTTTAAATACGAGCGGTATGGGAAAGAACACATGTTTCGAGAGATTGTTCTGAAAACCTTAATTATTTACCGGAGAAAATATTTTTTATTTTGTCAAATTAACACTGCGAAATACGAAACGCTACATTGAAGCTTAAAAGTTAAGAAAATCTTTAAAAACAATCGAAGCTACTGAATCCAGATAACCTAGGCCTACAAGCGTATCATTTGAAATGCTGAATATTCTTGTTCATAAACATGATATTTTGCCTTTATTTTGTCCATTAAACGACTCATTAAACGATAATTTCAATTGAAATGGGCTCATATAGTGACGGTTTCTCTATTATTTTAAAATAATCTGGAATGTTTGCTATGAATATCATAATGTGGTTGAAATTAACGATTCGATTCAATTATAAACATTACCGCAATTGTATTTTCCTACGATGACAGGGAATAACCCCTATCGCTTACACAAGCGTCCTCAACAAGTTGACTCATGTTAAAATTTGTTTTCGACTCACGCATCATAGATCGTACCTAGTGTTCTTCAAATTGATCGTATTTTTTTTTTTTTCGTTTTTTGTTATGAATTCTTATCTTTGGTTGTTTAGGAGAATATTTCTTATTTGTCCGTTTCCTTTTTGTTTAACGTCGTCACTAGCGAGTGTTAATTAATATTGATTGTCGATATGGGCGCAACAATTAAAGAATGGTGGAAAATGGTCGAGAGAGAGAGAGAGAGGAAGAAAGTCTTCTCAAATAGAAATTAAATTGAATATTACTACGCTTTAAATTACATGTGTAACATGTAAACAAATAGTTTTTGTTGTTGTTGTTGCAACTTTTTCGATAATTGTATCAATATTTGTTATCGAATTTCGTTAATAAATATTTAAACTTCACAATTAGAGTCGTTGTGCTGCTTGCTTGCTTTCTTACACATGTCGTGATGATCATTTAGAAACAGTAGCCAGCTAGCCTGCCTGCCTGCTATGCCTTGATTATTTATTTTAAGCGACTAATTTTGTAGAAAAACTTCTATTTTTGATTTCATCTGTTGATTATACTTATATATGTATTTATACGATGAGTGTTATTACGACGAATGTATTGTTGAATTGATATGCGATAGAAAAATTATTTGTATTTGCGTTTAGCGGTTAAAAGGCGTTTAAAATAAAATTGAAATATTAATAAGTGTGACGAAGGAATCGTGTCATTTTAATTAGTAGACATCAACAATAATAAAAGATTTAGATTTTATACTCGTATATGAAATAATCCCCATATAATAATGCCATATTTAAATATCTAATAACGGTAATCCATTTGAAAAGCTACCATATTAAATAATTTTCATTTTAAATAAATAAACTGTCATTGTTTCGTTAGGCTTTTCAAAATGACATCTTCTTTTGTTTTGATAAATATTACGTAGTTTTTTTAAAGTTATTCAAAGCTGGTTAATAATACAATATAAAATGTTTAAGAAATTTTGTTATTAAATATATAAAATTCTCGTGTCACGGTGTTAGTGGTTAAACTCCTCCGAAATGGATCGACAGATTTTCATGAAATTTTGTGTGCATATCGGGTAGGTCTGAGAATCGAACAACATCTATTTTTCATATCCCTAAATGTTAAGAGGGCGTGGCAAATCGTTAAAATATATTTGGATATTTAGGTACAAATTGATCGTAGACGAGTAAAATTTGGTGGGTAAGTTCGTAGAGTCGATATCGACAATCCCACCAAAAATAGGCGTGACAACCCTCCCCCTTCAAGTGATACCTATAATTCTTAAACTACTGAACCGATTTTTACCATTCTTTTTTTGTTCGAAAGCTTATCAGAATTAGATGGTTTAAAAAAATTCGATATAGCAAAATTGAAAATTTATTGACATAGCATTCGTAGACGAATTCAATTTGTCGTGTAAGTTCGTAGAATCGATATCAACAAACTCGTCAAAAATGGGCGTGGCAACCCTCCCCTTTAAGAGATACCTATAAGTCGGTTAATTCGATGGTTTATAACTACATATGTACATATATAACATGTATATCTGTTAGTTTTTATTTTGGAGTGAGTACAACAACTACAACTTCGTCAGCGCTATTATAATAAATTATTACAATAAATATATAACGTGACCTGTTTTGGGCAATAAAAAAAATCAATTTTGGGCGTGACGAAGTTCGCCGGGCCAGCTAGTTAAATATAAAAATATTGTTGAATTAAAAGGTTTCTAGACGGAGACAAAAATTAATTTTATAAAAAATATATTTAAAGTTGTTTAAAGTTTTTATGGAGCTGTCTTGTAGTGGACTTGTCTCAATAAATGTTACAATATAAAATGTAATTGTGAGGAGATTGAGAGGAGACTGTTCTATCCTCTTCTGAACATAATTCTGATAGGTCATTTCACACTAGAATTTAAGGGAGGGAAGATTGGTCGCCATTAGACGTGAGGCTAGTTTTCAAGTCCCAGATCAGACATCCCGAACAAAAAGAAATATGAAAAAACATTTTTTCGGCGACTTCCTCTCAGCAGATTTCTAGCAAAAACTCGTAGAATAAATAAAATTACCATGAAAAAGTTTCTCAAATATCTGTTTTTCGGAGTCAACTTTAAACTGTAGGTCCTGGCACTCATGTGTAAAATTAACACGTACAACATAAGTGGTGTGAGAAGTTAGGTCGTAACCTGACTGAATGGTTATAATGACCAATTAAGTATGTATGTATATATAAGATGGCTGCAAAAATTGTTTACGTCTTCCAGACTACTGTAATGTCAGGCCAAGCATCTGTTGCATCTTGTAAGGACGTAAACTTAAGATAAAAATGTCATCTAATGCGACTCCTTTGGTATACTCTCGCGGTAATATTTTTACAGTCTCAGATAATTGTGTAGCTGATTAACAACAGCAGGTACTCTTTTACCGAATATCAATTCACATTTGAAAATAAGAATAATACCTTATAGCTCCTTTAGGTTGTTCATTTATTGGCCACTAATAAACTCTGGCCTGAATTGGTTACGTGCCATTATTTCTGTATCTCATTCCGTGTATTTATTCTCCCAGATCATTACGTAATGGGTAGGCATAGGAAGAGACTTTTCTTGTCTACTACTAACTTTTGCATAAGTTGTAGATCAGTTCAAGAGGAAAAAAGTATTCCCCATTTTATTTGCCTATATCCGAACCTAGTTCGAGCCGGACTTCTTTTATTTGACTGAACTTTTTTTAATATTTTAATGGAACTAATATTACATGATATGTTTTAATATCATAAATAAATAAAAGTAGACCCTTCCTAGGATAAGTACTCGTTCAGTTTAAAGTAGATCTGTGGTAGCAGGCTTAAAATCCTACATAAATAAAAGAAAGAATAAAAGTTTTTGCAGTCTGTTGGGTGGAATTGGTGAGAAAACTTTAAGAATAAGTTGTTCCACTACAAGCGGCTTGTATTTGAAGATCTCCTAGAATAATGCCGTTCCACATTCATTGATAACTTGAAACACCTGGAAAAAATACGGTTGATTTCTTAAATACTGAACTAATTTATGACAGGTATACTCGATTATTTCAAAAAATATATTTTTGCTTCTGACGAGTAAATATGTATATAAGGGGTGATTTTTTTAAGAGCTATAGGAAAATTTAAAAAAAAACACATAAAATTCAGAAAAATGCATGAAATCTTTATTTGAATCGATATTACGGTCCATATAATTTAATGTTTGAAGATTATTTCATGCAAATGTTGACCGCGAGTGCGCCTCAAATGGTCCATTCGCTTAGTCTAATTTTGGCATACTCTTTCCAACATTTCGGCCGGTATCTCACGAATAAATGCTTCAATGTTGTCTTCCAATGCGTCAATTGAAGCGGGCTTGTCTGTATAGACATGAGCTTTAACATAGCCCCACAAAAAATAGTCTAAAGGCGTTAAATCGCACGATCTAGGCGGCCAATTGACCGGTCCCGAACGTGAAATGAAATGTTTACCGAACTCGCCTTATTACTTATTGAGAATAAGTCCTTTGTTACGCGTACTGTGTGGCATGTGGCACCGTCTTGTTGAAACCACATATCATGCAAGTCAAGCTCTTGCATTTTGGGCAAAAAAAAGTTGGATATCATCTCACTGTAGCGGTCACCATTCACACTTACGTTACGATTCGCAGCATCTTTGAAGAAGTACGGTCCAATGATGCCACCAGCCCATAAACCGCATTAAACTGTGACTTTTTCTGAATGCATTGGTAGCTTTTGCAATGCTTCTGGCTGATCTTCACTCCAAAATTGACAATTCTGTTTATTTACGTATCCCGAATAGCCGCTTCAGTGGGTCGATTAAACTGATCATAAAATGGAAGAAGCGCGCGATGAACTTTCTTAACAGAGTACGCGTTTTGATAATAAAATGCAATGATTTGCAAGCGTTGTTCGTTTGTAAGACGATTCATGGTTAAATTATAGACCAAACTGAAGATGTTTGACAGTGAAACAAAACACGAAACGTGCGTGAGCTGTTTAAACCAGTGTTTCAAAAAAGATAATAGCTAAAAAATCACCCTTTACAATATAAACAATTAGAAGCATGAAATGTTGCTTAATAAAAGCACTATATCATCCCCTAAGTTGGAATGTTGCATTTTATCATCATTTTTTAAATCAAAGTATGTAATTCCAGTTTAAGTTTTCATGCATGCCGGTTTATTCTACTAAAATTCTAAATTTTTATTACTTTTCAAATTTCGGTATTTCAAAAGATCGTTGTATTCCTAATTAGATTCACTTGTAAAATATGAAATTATATTTTCAGAAAAAAATTAAGTAAATAGAAACACTCATAACGGTCAAGTCATCACTTTTTAAAGCGTTAAAAATTAGTTTAAAATTAAAGAATTAATTAAAAATTAGTTTTAAATTATTTTCGAAAATTGAAATTGAAATAATTACCGCAAATATAATTGCTAACAAATCGAGCGTCAAGCAATGTACATCATTTTTAATATTTTGGGCGATTCAAATGAACGGTGCATCATTACTTAGTTAATTGCATTTCAGCTGAAAAGGGAACTAAAGAATATTTCTAATTAGAAAACTTTAATTTGTTAAAAATCTATGTTTTTTTAGAGCAATAAAAATAATTGTACCGAATTGTTTCGATAATTTACAACGAGATAGTTTTCAAAATATCGACGTATGTAAATCGTATACAACTAGTCTAGTCTTCCAAAAATGCTTCAACTTTATCTGTGTTAATTTTAATTACAGACAGAATTTCGAAGCGCAGCATTCTTCAGAACAGAAGAGTATTTTCTGATCTGTTCCGTCACGCTTTGAAATAACAAGGGTTAATGGGTACGTCTATCAGAGCTTGGCCTATGCGGTTCGACAACTTGAAAGTCTTTGCATATAGTTTTCGGTTTATGCATGCGGTAGTAACAAATTTCTATGTACAGTGAGTGCCATAAGTGAGTCAACACCCACTATAATTTTAAATGTTCTTAACCTTCCTATACCCGCGCGTTGGTCTGTGAGACCGATTTTTTTGTTATTACAATTTTTTTGTAAAAAAAATAGTGCCAGTAAGTTGATATTACTGGTAGCTTCATTATTCATAATAAGCTTCGTTTTAGTGCAAATACGAAGTATCTGTGAAAAGCAGGAGTATACACTCAGAACGATAATCGGTCTGTGAGACCGACGCGGGTATTGGTGTAACACTTTTGTGTAAGTAACTTTTTAAATATTTTTATTTGTTTTGTGTTATTTTTTGTTATTATTTATGTAATGTTATAAAACATTTACATTGAAGTATGGTTTCATAAGTGCCCACCAGAGGAGACGTGTTACAATCCTCTGTTTACCAAGATTGATAAGATATAGACTTGCCGAAATATATAAATTAGATGGTCCAGAATCTTCTGCAAGATGTAGTAGTCAAAAAATAGGCCGTTGTTTCGAATGCGGCTCAAAAAGCAACCGCAAGACACGCTACAAATGTATTTCTTGTAATAACTACTTTTGTTTGGGACATGCTATTATGGTATGCTCTGACTGCTTTTGTAAGGGGTCTGAAGAGTCTAAATTCTTTTATTTTTATTTTATATATTGTTACCTTTAAAGTTATGAATTTTTTTTTTATTATTTTGAGTATAAGTGTAGTTTTCGTAGCCCTTACGAAAAAGTGCTTTTTTAAAATACCTGTAATAAATGAATTTTTTTTAATTAAAAAAAGTATTTTTCTGTATTATTAATGACTTAATGGGTAATTATTGACTGTATTGAAGTCGCCGTGGTCTAGTAGGTAGTGTGTTGGCTTATTAGACGAAAGGCCCGAGTTCGAATCCCAGGTCAGACATCAAAATGAAATATGAAAAATATTTCTTCGGCGACTTCCTCTCAGCAGATTTCTGGCAAAAACTCTGAGAATAAATAAAATTGCCATGAAAAGTTTCTCAAAAATTTGTCGTTCGGAGTCGACTTTAAACTGTAGGCCCCCCATTCATGTATAAAATTAACGCACACAACATGAGTGGTGTTGAGAAGCTAGGCCGTAATCCTGACTGAAGGGTTGTAATGGCCAATTATGTATGTATGTATTTTTCTGTATTTTCTTTTTTTGCATATACTTAAGAACATTCAGTTCTAATATTAAACATGATTCAAATTAATTTTTTTGAAATAATACCAAGGATATAGGCTATCCAATTGTCGGTCTCACAGACCGTGCGCGGGTATTGGTGTTTCACTTTTTGGCGCGGGTATAGGAAGGTTAAGTATAAAAAAGGTTCCTTTATCATGAATTGTTGTTTTTGTTTTAACATTTTATAAGTAATAAATAAAGGTTTTTGTTTTTGGAAATTTATTCGACTATTCTCATTTACTTTTCTCGCTAACCTAAGAAAATGAATTATTTCAGTGGTGTTTACTCACTTTTGGCGCTCACTGTATGTATAGCCTATTAGAACTTGCCGTTAACGGGCAGATAAATTGTTTTTCATTATTATGAGTGGACAATTAGGTAGAAGTTAGCGTTAAGCTAAAGGAAGAACACCTTGCCAGTAACTTTTAAAGTTAAGTTTATGTTTGCACTTGCAATATTATATGTTCTTTTCAATATGGCAACTTCAAATTTAAACAAAATGAGCATATCGATGGCTTAATATAGAAAGGTCGTATCTTACATTTTCAACACTTTACAGGAGAAGGAAAAAACGTAATAAAATCTAAAACAAAAATGTTATGTTATGTTTCTTTTAATTACTGTAAATCAACTATTCGTCAACATAGGAACCTGAATTTTTCTGAGGATGTGTATGGGGTTTTTTCCACCAGAATATGTAAAAACCCCGATTTAAAAAAAAAACGAGATACGACCTTTCTATATTAAGCCATCGATGTACAACAAAAGAAAACGAAGCCCGTCGTTACCACTGCGTTAAAAAAAATTGTTTAATTAAGCAGTGTTATCGACATTGCTCCGGCACTGCCATATTTTTAAAAAAGTTAACTTTATTTTATCTGTAAATTGTAATAACGAAAATAGGTTAAACCTAACTATAAAGTTCACTTTAACTAAAGTTATCTTTAAATAAACCTAACTTTAACGGCAAGTTGTAATAATGGCCCTTAGACTGTTAAATACAGTCTACTTTCTTAAATCGTATCATATTTTTTTTGATGGGTTTGTAATTTCGTATACCTCTGATAAACTTTTGTTGCCAACATTGTCCATTATTAAGCATGGGTAAAAGGGGTTATTCCCTTCAAATTCTTACATTCCAGTTTATAATGGTACTTAAATGATTATTCCGTTTTCTGGTTCTAATTCGAAGTCATTTGTTTTTCCTGAAATGATTTAGGGATGACACAGTATATCTCCATTCTCTAATTTGCTGTCTTATTTCATTTTTATTAATAAAATTTTACGAACTTAACAGGCGATTAGTCTACCGTATCAGGTTCCAGGGTTATAGGCTTGCCATTCGTCGTTGCTTAGAAATAACACCCTCCTAGAAAATGTAATGGATAGCCGTTTCCTTTCTTCCTCTTTCCATTTATACTCGTTGTTCATTTTACCTTCTCTTTGTAGTGTGTTGGCCAAGATAGACCTGAGGGTTCAAACCCCAGGTCAGACATCTCCAACAAACTGAAATATGAAAAATATTTCTTCGGGTACTTCCTCTCAGCAGATTTCTTGCAAAAACTCTGAGAGAAAACAAATTTGCAATGAAAAAGTTACTCAAAAAATTTGTTGTTCGGCGTCACCTTTAAACTGTAAGTCCCACCACTTATGAATAAAATTAACACAAACACAACATAAGTGGTGTGAGAAGCTAGGTAGTAATCCTGTTCAAAGTCTGTATGTAAGTAAAAGATTATTAATTTCGATTTTATAACACAAAACCTCTCTGTATTTTGAAAATCGAAATCTTAAAAACAATCTCCTTTCGAATTTTTATCATCATCACACCCAGTGACATCTAGTCTACTGTAACGAGGACATGTTGTTCATAGAAAGTCAATCAATTAATTGTACAAAAATTTATCATTATTTAACAAATCATTCAATTGTAGAAACAAATAAAGTGTTACTGTCACAGCAATGTATTTTTCATTAATTATTTCAGTATTTCATTTTTTTTATGTTCAATATGGCATTGCCGTCTATGCGAAAAGTAAACTTCAGAAAGGCAACAAAAAAACAAACGAAAAAAGAAATAAAATTCAAACATAATTTAATAAAATTATCTTGATCGACAAACGCTTTGTTAAAAACAAATAAAAAAAAGAAAAGCAAATAAACACCAGTTGCTGTTAAACAATTACAAATTTTTTATAATGAATTATTAACTGTTTTTTTATTAATATTTTTTTTTGTTTGTTTTAATTGCACACAATCATATTTGCATAGTTTTTGTGAAGTGATAAGTCATTCTTTTGCAAATTAAACTGAAGCCTTTTAATACCACCACAGAGTTATAAAACGTTTAAAATAATTAAACTTAATCAAGGTGCGCCTTAGTGAAATTTTGAAACTGTTAATGCAATAACAGGGGCTTTCAAGTATTTAAAAACTTCCTAAGCATTGAATTACTAAAAATCTTTATTTTTTTCATTTATTTTTCGAACCCTTTGAGGAGCATTGGGGGGAGATCAGTCTATTATGGACTTTCTAGAATAAAAAAGTTGCCCAAACAAAAACACTTTCAACGAAAATATATTGGGTTTGTTGTATTGGGTAAAAGGAATTAGCAACTTTGTTTGGAAGCGCCAGCCAAGTGTATCAAAATGATTAAATTATTGAAACACATACAAAATTGGTCATTACCACTATTCAGACAGGACTACGACCTAGCTTTTTCACACCACGTATAATGTGTGTGTTAATTGTATAAGCGGCGGGACCTACGGTTCAAACCCCAGCTCAGACATTTCGATTAAATCGAAATATGAAAAAAATATTTCTTCTGCGACTTCCTCTCAGCAGATTTCTGGCAAAAACTCAGAGATTATATAAAATTATCATGAAAAGTTTCTCAGAAATCTGTTGTTTGAAATTGACTTTGATAATGGTAAATTTGACTTGATAATGGTTTAGGAATTGTCTTCTTGTCAAATACGGCATTTTTGTTTATTGACGTATTACACACAGATTAGCTTCATCGTTAAACACATTTTTTTTTATTAAAAATTATCATCTTCAGCCAGAAGCCTACAACTAATCGATATTTAGGTGTTTTTTGGAAACTAATGCAGCTGCGATATTCTCTTCGTAGTACACATCAGAGAGCAGCAATGAGTATTAAAAAAGATGAGTAGATTCAAATCATACTCATAATTTTTAATACTTATACGCATTCATACTTATCTTAATATCATACTCATACTACTCATATTCAAAGTTTGAAGTACTCGTCATAGTTAGCAATACGCATGATGTCATTGATTTCGACTCTCTTTTACCGAACATTTAAAAGAATCAGAAAATAAGTATGATTCGCGTACGAACCGTACAATACTCACTAGAAGGTTGTGTGTTTGCTTTGCTTGTTGTCTTCGTCTTTTTCTTTCTTCTTTTTGCATAAATGCAACAACAACTAAGACTGTAAATTTTTATGAATAATTCGAATCACTCGAATCATTTATGAGTATTATAAGCATATTTTTAAATGTATGAGTCTAAATGAGTAGGCGTATGAATCAAACATATTTCGAATGTTATGAGTTTAATGTCAACTTTGTACTCATACTCATTGCAACCTGTACTTATAAATCAATGTTGTAGTGAGTACGAATGAATTAGAGTGGTTGAATTTCTATGCTGTTGACTCACTCATAGTCAAAATTTCATGAGTACTTATGAGTAGCAAAAAAAAAAACGATTCATTGCTGATCTCTGGTACACATATTGTTTCTTAAAGATGGTTTTAAATCGAGAAGAATAAATTTATTGCTACAAGACTAATAACTCCAGTTCAGACATCTCCAATAAAACGAAATATGCAAAAATATTTTTTCGGGAAAATTACCATGAAAGTTTCTTAAAAATCTGTCGTTTGGGCTCGGCTTTAAAACTGTAGGTGCCGCCAGCCATATATAAAACACACAACATGAACACACACAACATAAATGATGTATAAAGCTAGATCTTCCTGATTGAAGGGATGTAATGACTAATTACGTATGTAAGTTGGGCGAAGTACTTTAAGAACGCCGCAAACAGATTTATATCTTTTTCAAAGCAAATTACAACAATTTCAAAGCATCGTTGGGGCTTTAAACGATTTATGATGACTTGCTCAACCTATCTGAACAGAAATGTTATCACTAAACATAGTTGGAAATGCACAACTGTCAAGTCATACCAAAAAATAAGTTAGAAATCGTTGCGCTAAAAGTTCTTTAAACAACCGCACAACGAGTTATCAGTATTCAACCGGTTTCATAAATTTTATTTAAAGATAAAATAATTAATAGATGAAGTATTAAATTTATATGTAGAAACTGTGTAGAGAGAGAGAGAGAGAAAAAAAACATCCACAGAAATAAAAAATTTATTTTCACATTCACATAATCAGTCAACCCCGGCCATTTATTCTATCAGTCATACGAACTCATCCATAATGCCTTGGATGGAAATGATAATGAATAAAAAGAAATGTATGGATGGGGAGACAAACTACTTGTGCTTGTAGTTTATTGTTTTATTATTTATTTTTAATAAGAAATAATTAAAATAAACACTATAGTTTATGTTTTCTTTTGTTTTTTATTCATTATAAATTCTAAAATTGAAAATTTATTACAAACCAAAGAAAACAGCAAAGAAAATAAGATCATATACATACAGTGGTTAACAAAAGTAAATTTACATTTATTACCCCGAGATGAATGTTATGGCTGGGAAGTGTTAAAAATCCATTAAAATTTATCAAGTACTTGACAAATAGTTGGTCACCACCAAATTTAAGATATTTTTCACACCCCGAAACAATATTTTTTTTTATCTTTTTTTATTTTTTTTTTTTTTGTTGACTTTAAGACGCATTTGATAATTTGATAAAATCGTATTTCTGTAACACGCACTTGTAATAAATATAAGTAAACCAGTTACAACAAGTGATAATTATTATGGTTGACTTAGAAAATCAAACAAAAGAACTTGATTTTTCTTTAGAATTCATATTTGTAAAACACACACACAAATAATTATTTGAATATTTTACAGGCAGAAGAAGTTTTATCACAAAACGATTCAAATTATCTTCAATATCATCGATTTTTAAATATTTTATTTTTTTAGTTTAGTTTAATAGACTGGCATTTAATTAGCACCTTAACATAAAAATTAACAGATAAAAAATGTACAATCATTGTTTGATATGGATATGGATCATATGTGCTCTTAAAATAAAAACTTAAAATACGACATCAATTAATATGCGAAACATATTCATCATATGTTTGGTTTGGTTTGATCTCAATTCGTATTGAATCGAAAAATTCTAGATTTTATTTTAAATGAAATTTTTAAAAATAAATCAAAACATATTTTAAAAGGATATATCTATATCTCTATGTCAGGTTTCGCAACAGGAACTTCCGAAGTTTGACAATTGATAACGGCCATCTTGTTGACGCTGCATCTAAAAAAATTAGTCGTCATTTATTCAGTCTATATTGTCTGTTCTGCATTTAACAACACCAGCAAATAATGTAACGTACTGCACACTTCGCATCTTCAGCGATTAGACCCATTTTTGACTGTATGAGTTACGTGAACAAACAAAATTATCGAATTTGTAACGAAACCAATCCAAATGAGATCCAAAAGTCTCCAATTCATCCTGAAGACAGTCACTATTTGTTGTAGATTTTCAACTGTCGCGGCGACACAGCCCTCATTTCTTTGAGATTGATATTGGTCAGGCGAGGACTATAGGTCGATGATCACCAACTTCTTTCAAAAAGTTTCGTAGGTGTCTTACACACACTTTGTTTTATTTAAATTTAAAGTAGGTAGTCTAGTAGATAGTGTATTCGCTTATTAGACGTAAAGCCCGGGTTCGAGCCCCAGGCCAGACATCAAAACGAAGTATGACTTCGGTGACTTCTCCTCTGCAGATTTCTATCAAAAACTCTGGGAGTAAATAAACCTGCCAAGTAAAAGTTACTCAAAATCTGTCGTTCGGAGTCGACGTTAAACTGTAGGTTCCGCCACTCAAGTATAAAATTAAGACACACAACATGAGTGGTGTGAGGCCAATTATGTATGTAGATAAGAAGCTCTTAATAAAAGACCCGATAGAAAAAAATGTCGGTGTGTTTTATATTGTACTGATAGGTTAGGCAGATAGGTTGGTTGAAGGTGGTAACACGTTGTACTAACCGAATTTCCCCAAACTAATCGCAGATGTTGGTCAGCGCAGCTGAACTGTGCTGATAAATCTGTCTTTTACAATTTAACTTGGACAGGAGGTAAAGGAGAGATAACATAGCATTACTGACAGTCAGACTGCCTTCCCAGCTTTTATGAGTTGAATCACACTTAGTACAGATTGTCAGAGTAAGCTAAGTTAGACTGGTGCAATAAGATTACCCTGTGGTAGATGCCTGGTCTTGGCTGAATTCAAGTAAATTAACATACAGATGAACTGGTGCCAGAAATTTTCTGTGGAGTGCGAAGAGAATATTAGAATGGTATGATTAGCGAAATGGAAGATAAAGATTCACTAGACTAAAGACTCACTAGGACTATTAATAGCCTTGCATCAGACTATCTATGACTAACTTGAAAATTGTTATTGGCCTTCTAACCGGGCATTGTAACATTAAGATTAATTGTGCTGAATTGTTTGAGAATTGTTTGAGAATTGTTTGAGAATTGTTACTGGTCTCTTGACCGCCTTTAAAAAACATTTGTACCGAATAGGAATCTCTTCAACTCCGATATTTAGATCTGTTGATGAGCAAAACCTAATGGCTAAAATTCTAAAAAAAAAAACTTTGGGTTGCAATAAATAATTATGTTTGTACAGCAAAACAGCTAAAATGTTACAGTGCAGCTGTAAACTGACTGTAAAACAAAGCCCAGGTCATTATTGCATTTTGTCTTTGAGTTAAGTGCTGCCATCGCCATTCATCATTAATTTTTTCATTATCGCTTATATTTACTCTACGTGGAACATTGCTTTAAAGTTAGTCGTATTTTAGGCTACATTGCACGCTAAAACGTGTTTAATTTTTTCAATTTTATTCAACTTCTATTATTTCATACAGAAATTAATATTTTGAAATAATTGGCAAGTGTTAATTGCCTTTTGGGTGCGAGATAACATACGAATTTAAAATTTAATTAATTTTAATGAATTCACTTTAATATATTAATTATTTTCAAAATTAATTTAATAAAATACATTTAATTGTAATTAATTTTAGTTTTCAATTAAAATTTAAATTTAATACGGATTAATTTCTAATGACAGTGTTTAAAAATTGGTTCAATAAAATCGATAACAAGAAATTTAATAAGTTATGTTGGATTACATAATTCCAATGATTTTTGCAACATATTTTTTAATTTATTAATACCTACCAAGTAGAACAAATAGCATTTACTGGCTAGTATTTTAAACCCCTTTTAATTTCAATTTTTACATGTCTTTTAAACCTAAGTCAAAAGACTTCCGTAATAAACACAATTTATGTTTCATATTAAAAATTTACGTTTTTTGTTCTGCTGCTTGACAACAGAAACGTTGCGTCAGTTGTGTCTATATGGCAGACTTTAATTTCCTACAATTTTTGCTACCTTTTAAAAGAAATTAAAATAAATATAAGGGGTATTACAAAAAATCCTTTAGTAAGCTGCATGTCACTAATGTGTTGAACTAGACGGAGCAACAAAGAGAATATTTTGTTCTAAAAGAACTTTATGAGAGCCTTATAGTATACATCAGTGCAGAGAACATTATTTTAAAATGTTTCGAAAACAAAAACTAGTTACAAGTTAGTTCTATAATACCCCCCTATAGCACCCTATCGTACAACAACCTTTGTCTTCGTATAGACCACTTATCGATTTCAACCCTCATTTAAGCACTATTTTTATTGCCTAGAAGCTGAAAGTAGGACGAAACATATTTTGGAAGCACTGCATAGATTCCACAAGTGTTATCACAACAAAAAAAAAAAATGAAAACCTACACAATAATCTGCAGAGCGGCAATAATATTTATTGACTTGAGGCGCAAATGGTGACTGATTGGTGTTAAAAATTCTGTTACTTACGATCAAGTGAAATGCAAACAGTGCCAAGCCTTGATTGACTGTTGGGGACCTTTTGTTCTGTAGCTGATGGAATAGGCAAAGAATTTTTGGCCGAATTCGGCTTAAGTCCGACCATTGCTAATCGCCTGATGTGGTGGATGAAGAGCTGGTTAAACTCAACAACGAACATGACAGGAAGATATGACAGTGCCATCTCTAAAGCGAAGTCCCTCGCCAATGCATCCAATTTAGCAATACACTATCTTCTCAAAGAAATCGTGAAAAAAAATTTATTTCTTCGACAAGTTCTTATCAGCAATCTTCTGGCAAAACCTCTAGGAATATGAAATTGACACACACAAAATGGGTTATGGGAGAAGCTAGATCGTAATCCACATTAAAGGGTTGTAATGATCAATTAAGTAAGAAAGTACGAGGCGTGAGCAAAAAAATAACCGTTAATTTCAAATTTCGTGAGTTACGTATGTTCGAGCAGGAGATGTTGAAGGTCGTCAACGACGATCCATGGGTGTATGGTAACTTAATACAGTTTCTTTGATCCATTTTTTGGAATAGTAAAAATTCAAAGATCACACCAAAACACGACTTACCTTTTTATCTGTCAAAAACAAACTGACAATCCAAAATGGCTGATATTTTCAACATATATAACAGACATGTGCACCAACATAACAGAAAAAAATGCGAAAATCGAACATACATTACTCACGAAATTTGAAAATAACGGTTATTTTTTGATTACACCTCGTAAGTATTACCCTCGTGCCTGTACGACCAATTACTCGTTGAACTAAAAAAACTTGAATTAAGAAACCAAAACAAAGTGCAGAACTTATAGAAACAAAAGGAAGCAACCGCTTACAAGCAGTCAGTGCTAGGCAATAGGAGAGTCATTGAGTTCGACTTCGACTTGCTTTAAGACAATTTTAACTATAATTTCCGGTCAGTTCTCGTCAACAGACTTACTTACTTATTTAATTTCATTACAACCCTTCAGTCACAAGACATAGCTTCTAACACCATTAATGTTGTGTGCGTTAATTCTATCCATAAGTTGTGGGACGTACAGTTTGAAATCGATTCCTAACGACAATTTTTTGAGACAAATTTATTTACTCTTATGGTGTTTTCTTTTCTGCAAAGAAAATGTCACCCTCTTACAAGGTGCATTAAAAAAATTGCTGACCAACCCTGTTATAATGTAATTTTTATTTGAGATGAACATAACACAAATATGAAAAAAGGGTATGCCCCGTGCCCTTAAAAATATGTTGTATTTTTTGATTTGTTTTCAATAAAATATGTAAACATAAAAAAGGTGTTGCCAGATCGCTAATTTTTCGATTTCATTTTTTTAGGGCTTTATTTTATAACCAAATAACATTTTTTTAACACAGTTCTAACACTGAATGCAATTTCTTATATTACTGACCATGTAGCTTTAATAATGTAATGTCCCCTTAAGGTTACCCCACAAAACCATGAAAAAATTAACTTCAAAATTGAATAACAATACTAGGTGACTTTTTTAAATTTCATCTGGTAGCCCTATAAATAAACAAAAGTCATTTGCTTTACAGGGCATTATCAGCACTCTCGATTTATACAGGGCGTAAAATGCAATGCCCTCCACCATTTTCAAGTGCGAATTATTTAGAATAAAACATACCACCCTTTTAAAGGGAGAAACATTTTTAAGAAACAAACACAAAATTGCATTTTTTTAAATAAAGTGCACATTTTTTGGTAGAAAAGAAAACACCATTAGAGTTTTTGCCAAAAATCTGCTGAAAGAAAGTCGGCGAAGATATATTTTTTAAATTTCGTTTTGTTCGAAAAAGAGCTTGAAGCGTGGCTAATAACCCAAAACACTACCCACATTGGTAGTAACCAGAAACTATGACAACTCCTTAATAGCAGCTTGTAAAAATCGATTCGTCACTCTTTCCTTGAGGGAAACATAATGAATTTATATTTAAAATTTTATTTTAGTTGAGAAGCTTTATTAAAAATACAAATGACTTCTTAACACTACACCTTATATTTGAAATTGTATTTGTTTTCAATTAAAAAAGGTAGTCCGTCATTTCATAAGTCAATAAAATGTTAAAAATAATTTTTATTGCCGCCTACAGCCGACAGCATCCCATAAAGAACTTACGTTTGGCGGTAATACAAGACGCGTAGAAATAAATTCAACAATTTTACAACGGCACATAATATTAAACAAAGGGATTGGGTGGATCCCCCTTTCAATATTTAATTAACATGGCTTAAAAATTATTAACAATTTAAAAGAAAGAAACAAATTAATTAACTTACACTAGAGTAGATAATCAATTTAATACGTACAATAGGTATCGTTAATATGAACGTGAAATAAGCCCATAAAATAGATCGATCCGTGTGAATAGCAAAATATTTAGAATAAGTTACTCCCACTATAAGTGGAATTGAACGCGTCATTTTGTATTTAAAAAAACAAATAAAAAGGGAAATTATTTCATTTTCATTTTGCAAAAATTTTCTAAAAAAGAAAGAAGCAATTCGTTTAATAAATAAATTTGTTTTTTATGTACATACACGTATGTACGTACGTACATACGCTGCTGCTAGACAGGTGCAAATTAAATGTACATAAAAATTTTTTTAAATTAATATATCGATTGTAACGTGTTAACAGCGGTTAAATTCAATTGATTTGCTCATTTGTGGCTGGTAGATACACATATTGTTTATACTCGTATGTATGTTTCGTGAGATCTTTTGATTTATTTGTTAAACGTTTTGAACTTTGTAAACTCAAAAATAATACGATACTTATAGATCAATAAAGATTTCAGTTGACTATTTTTAGAATCGTAATGCTATTCGATTTGTCAAAAATAATTAAAAATAAAATTTTAAAAAAAGTTAAGAAATTACGGACGATCAAGACCAGCTGAATGATACTCTGCATTGCATTCCATAAATATATCGATGCAAAATAAGACAAGTGTATTCAGAGTATGGCTACTACACATCAGAGCTCAGCAATGAATCGCTTTTTCGCTACTCATAAGTACTCACGAAATTTTGTGTGTGAGTGAGTCAACAGTATTGAAATTCAACTAATCTGATTCATTCATACTCACTTCAACATTGATTTATAAGTACAGGTTGCAATGAGTATGAGTACAACGTTGACATCAAACTCATAACATTCGAAATATGTTTGATTCATGCGCCTACTCATTAAGATTCATAAATTTAGAAAAATACTTATAATACTCATAAATGATTCGAGTGATTCCAGTCATTCATCAAAACTTACAGTCTTAGTTGTTGTTGCATTTACAAAAAAGACAGCAAAGCAAAGCAAACACACAATCTTCTAGTGAGCATTGTAGTGTAAATGTTGAGTAAAGGATAGTCGAAATCAACAACATTATGCATATTGTTAAGTATGAGTACGATGAGTACTTCAAACTTTGAATATGAGTACGATGAGTACTTCAAACTTTGAATATGAGTAGTATGAGTATGATATTAAAATAAGTATGAATGAGTATAAGTATCAAAAATTATGAGTACAATTCGAATCTACTCATATTTTTGAATACGCATTGCTGATCTATGCTACACATGCAATGCGTTGTAAATACAGTATTCCTCAGGTATAAACACCTCTTAAATATCTTACAAGACAGCGCATATAAGCGGAGAATTATTGTATTCAAATCCCGCCCCTGGTAGGTAATAGCTACGTGTCATTTACATATATAATTGGCCATTACAACCCTTCAGTCAGGATTACGGCCTAGCTTCTCACACCACTCATGTTGGGTGCATTAATTTTATACTTGAGTGGCGGGACCTACAGTTTAACGTCGACTTCGAACGACAGATATTGAGAAACTTTTTTAATAGCAGGTGTATTTACTCTCAGAGTTTTTTTTTGCCAGAAATCTGCTGAGATGCAGTCGCCGAAGATATATTTTTTTGCATATTTCGTTTTTTGATGTCTGACTCGGGCTTTACGTCTAATAAGCGAACACACTACCTACTAGACTACGGCGACTACCAGAGATCAGCAATGAGTATTCAAAAAGATTAGTAGAATCGAATCATACTCACAATTTTTGATACTTATACGCATTCATACTTATTTCAATATCATACTCATACTACTCATATTCAAAGTTTTAAGTAATCATCATACTCATACTTAACAACACATATGATGTTATTGATTTTCAATCTCTATAACTCAACATCAACACGAATCACAAAATAATTATGAATCGCGTACGAACACTAAAATACTCACTAGAAGGTTGTGTTTCTGCTCTGCTTGCTGCTCTGTCTTTGTTTTTTTTATGGGTCGTTTTCCTTTTTTTCATATGCAACAACAACTAAGATTGTAAATTTTAACGAATGATTCGAGTCGCTCTATTTTCTAAAGTTATGAATCTAAATGAGTACAGTTTAACGTCGACTTCGAACGACAGATATTGAGAAACTTTTATTAGTATTTACTCTCAGAGTTTGTTTTTGCCAGAAATCTGCTGAGAGGAAGTCGCCGAAGAAATATTTTTTTTTTTCATATTTCGTTTTGATGTCTGGCCTGAGGCCCGAACCCGGGATTTACGTCTAATAAGCGAACACACTACCCAATAGACTACGGCGACTGTCATTTAAGCAGATAGAATTCTATTTGTTTCAATGACAGCATTGGCTTAAAGTTCAATGGTGGAAGAGGGCTTTGATCATTTAATACATTTTAATAAACAAAAGAAATTTGCTAAAGGAGATGTTTCCACAACAGTCCGCCAAGAGTCCTATTATAGCATCTACTAGGCAGAGAGTTAGATCGTTGACTTGTCCGAGACCTTCACCTTGATTATAAGCTTTCCATCAGGAAGCAGTTATCTGATATTGCTTCAGTTGGTTACGTCTTCTGGATAGGACAGAGTGCAGTCTCTGCCTCGAGGAGAATGAAACCGTAAGGAACATTCTATATAATTGCATTCCGCTGTAAAACTTTTTTACTATTTTTTCCAATAAATCTGCGATATATCTTTAATGGTGAACATTGGCTTTCAATCGCTCAAGACATATTAACATGTCATCATATTTAGTCGCACGAATGCGGGAGCTAGTGAACAGCAGTACCAATTTTGGAAAGAAAGCGGGTGCATATAAAAGCGGATTCTTATAAACGAATCTTTTTTAAGTAAATTTAAAGCGGAGAATAGTTTCAGTACATTTAGAAGCAAAAATCAAAATTGCAAAAGTTTCAGTGCTACTAAGCGGGAAATTATTATATTCGGGGTGCTTATATTTAGGGTATACTGTACTGTAAAAGTAGCGAAAAAAGTGGTATTCATGAATATTACATTTGAAGTAGTTTTCATTGGAAGTGTAGTGGTTAAAGTACTTTATTTCATACTAAAGATATACAGTCAAGTATCCAAACAGATTTCCCTGATTGCTGACATGATAAGAATTTTAGGCGTCGCCGCCTCATGTGTAAGAAATCTAGACAATACTTTAATCCTTCTACAGTAGGCTAATCACATGCTCTGCAGTGAAACTTAATTAATGAAATTGAAACAAGAGTAAAGAAATAATTGGAAAGGTGAGGGAGATGCTTTGTGTAGTCGTATGTTCCCTAAAGTAACGTCTTTCCAATAATCATAAGGAACTTAGTTCCACTAGTAACTCAATTTGGCTTGAAAATATTATAAACTTATAAATGATTATGAATTCTTCTGCCCTACTTATAGGCTTTGAAAGTCGCCGCAGTCTAATAGGTAGTGTGTTCGCTTATTAGATGCAAAGCCCGGCCAGACATCAAAACGAAATATATGTGGCAACAATTCTGAGAGTAAATAAACTTGACATGAAAAAGTTTCTCAAAATCTGCCATTCGGAGCTAACGTTAAACTGTAGGTCCCGCCACTCAAGTATAAAATTAACGCACACAACATAAGTGGTGTGAGAATCTAGGCCGTAATCCTGACTGAAGGGTTGTAATGGCCAGTTATCTATGTATGTATGTGTGTTACTTATAGGCCGTTATAAAACCCATCATTACTAATAATTCTTCATCCTTCTATAGATGTTAGAGGATTTGTACGTGCTTTTTTGTAAGAGCTTGGCGTCTAAGGTTATCAGGAGTCCCTAGGCGACTGGGCAATGACATTAATCGAATACTGATCACACAAAGATCCTTAAAGAATTTCGAACTATAGGGGGTAGTGATTGCCTGTAGAATATATTTGAAGTTGTTTCTATGACTTTCCAATCAATTCAGGACACCCATCGGATAAAGGGGTCTGGAAAAATAATGTCGTGCACCTTGTAGAAGAGTCCACACAAATCTTTACTGTTGGTGCCAATTTGAATACAGCTGTGGGTGGTGAAATTTTCGCGGACTCGATTGAAACGGCCAAGTCCACAAAGCCGCCGAATCACTGTACCATCTTTCAGACTTTCTCTTTCGGCCAGGCAGGACAGAATGCGGCGAGTGTTATTCAAAATGCATTATAGCCAGACGAGATATTTCAGGCGGAGGTAGCGGCAATACAGGCTGCGGCGAGAATTGTTAAACTAAAACGATTTTAATACCGTACTTCTGACAGCCAGGAGGCTATCAAAGCATTAGATTCCAACATGATGAACTCCAAGACCGCGTATAGATGTCGTTCGGAGTCGATTGAACTGAAGGTCCCGCCACTCATGTATAGAATTAACACACACAACATATGTGGTGTGAGAAACTAGGTCGTAAACTTGACCGAAGAGTTATGAAGACCAATTATGTTATGTGTAGTCGTCGTACTCTAGTAGGTAGTGTGTTGGCTTATTAGACGAGAAGTCACGATTCAAATCCCCTGTCAGACATTAAAACAAAATATTAAAAAATATTTCTTCAGCAACTTCCTCTTAGCAGATTTCTGGCAAAAACTCTGAGTATAAATAAAATTGTCAAAAATCTGCCGTTCGGAGTCGACTTTAAACCTACCCGTCACTCATGTATAAAATTAACACACACACCATGAGTGGTGTTGAGAAGCTAAACCGTAATCCTGACTGAAGGGTTGTAATGACCAATTATGTATGTATGCATGTTATGTTATGTAGTATCACAATGGGCCTCATGTAGCCCAAATGTGTCTGTCCAACTTCTTTTTGGGTATACAGCCACCTCTACCTACTTCTGTAGCTACCTAACCGATAGTAGAAGCAAATATTTTTCTGTGTGCTCAACATTAGTACAATTTCAACAAGCCTTTGTTGCCTTAAGCCACATTAGTATGATGAAGATATATAAGATCGAAATATAAATCGATTGTAATCAACGTTTATAGGAAATACCAAAAAAAAAAACAAGTCGCTATAGGTATCGTAATACGGAATCTGATCAACGGAATCAAACTCAAACCAATTTTAACAAAATATATTCTCAGTAATTTTATTACACGTCACGTTCTCTAAAATAGTAAAAACTTCCATCAATTACTGATC
The DNA here is from genome assembly GCA_930367235.1 of Sarcophaga rosellei. Classification (NCBI taxonomy): domain Eukaryota; kingdom Metazoa; phylum Arthropoda; class Insecta; order Diptera; family Sarcophagidae; genus Sarcophaga; species Sarcophaga rosellei. The sequence goes on from OV884019.1 coordinate 71,290,340, forward strand.
GGTCGCGAAGTTAAATAACGTATCAGTAGCTAATATTCAACACAATAATATTCAGAGTAGAAAAATGAATATTTAATGATCACGACTATATATTCATAGATTCATAAATTCATACATATATTCATAACAAATTGTTGAAATGAATTATTCGTATAGAAACAATGATCTATTTTGAAAGACTGTTTTCCTCTGATGAACAAAGTAACTCACCGTTAATTGAATGAAATTATTTTTAAGTTTACGATCGACGTACGTATACTTTTATTACCTTTTTTTATAAAGATATTCAAATGAACAGAACAGTGAGCTAGACAAATGAAAGCTTAAACAATGAGTAGGTGGACAAACAAAACTTGGATGATTTATTTCAAATTACATCTTCAATATTTTAAAATCTGAAAATCATAAAAATGGACACTATATTGCAAAATGTCGAAAATATATTGGAAATCTCGCAGAATGTGATAATATATTAATTTTACTGAATTTTAATTCATGAAGTTAGCGGCCCGTTGTGATGCCGCGGGTCCCTGTACTGACCAAGTTCCACCAAAATCAGGAAAGAGGAAGAAGTTGGTCAGCTTAAGGGCTGCACATCAAAAGCACGACCACCCCACACTGGAGAACCAGCCAGAAAGTTTGATAAACGAAGTTATATCTTTGACATCAATAGATGATAGGTCCATCAATCTGACAAGAAATGGAGAGCCAAATAACCTATATCTGCACCTCGCAAGAGATGAGCACTGCCAAAGAAAGTGGATAACAGTCTCCTCTTCCTCAGCGGATCGTTAAATGGGAGCCGCATCCTTTCCGCGTGTCTACCCATAACACAATGACCATGGCCACTGTGCTTGAGATAATGCCAAGACCAAGTCCAAGTAACTGGTCGGTACGCCTTCTATCCATCAGGGGCCAGGTGAGTCTAGCGGTGGAGCAGGACTCCTCATTGACCCAGGATAGGTTGGCGTCTAGAAAGCATTTTCGCGCAATGACCAGCTTGACCGAGGCGAGTGGGATACCCAAGTATACTGGAGAGGATTCTGGAATGAGTGCACCTGGTCTGGCGAACTCATCGGCCCTGCAGTTCCACGGAATGTAACTGTGCCCTGTCGAGACAGCGACGACATTCCCTAACGATCCTGGAGTTATTCCAAAAGAGATCTTATGGCGGGTTGACTGTCAGAAAAGACCGAGTCGCGAGGGCAAAAGGAGTACCAATGACGAGGATCCCTTGAGCGGCCCGGTAAATGGCCATCACATAAGTTTCATAGAATAGACTAAAAGGTTATAACTATCAATTTAGTAGTTAAGCTAAGTAAGTTTTACCAAATCACCTTGGACAGTCGTAGACTTTCGCTGAATTAGCTGTGGAGCAGTTGGCAACTGACCCTAACTTACATCGGAAAATCAAAAAATCCTCAGCGATGAGGCTCGGTTTTGGACGAATAGGTACGTTAAGAAAAAATTGTTGTATTTGGGACGATACCAATCCACATGAGATCTAAGAGAGTATAATGCATCCCAAAAAAATTACTGTTTGATTTTGACTTTGTGTCGTTTGGTGAGCCAATGACGCCTTAATTTTTCTTGTAGAACTACGTTAACCAGGCTATCGCTGTCAACGCGAGCACTATTGTTCAACGATTATTTATTTCTTTTGCGCTGAATTGGATGATATGGACACCAACCTCAGCGGTCCTCAAAGCTAACATATCCCATTCCATCCGTCAAAGAAGGGATTTGAAGGATGTTATATTCCATAGATAGATAAATTTGCAGATAAGACATTGCTTGATATCAAGTTTGGAATAAAGCGCCGCAAATAATGCTTCTATCCAGATTTATCACTTTTCACAAGAAGCCAAATTGAGAATTCAGTCAGCACAATCCCTCGCCACTGTACCTAATATATGTTCAAAGAGAGCATTGTTTCTAGGCAATAGCAGAGAGTAAACCCATCATCCTAGGACCTCCTACAGTGAAGCGATCATGTGCTGTGCTTTAAAAACTTCGTTAATGTAATTAAAACGAAGTTTCTGTTCCTTATGGAAAGAAAATTTTTTGTTTTTTGGAAATCTAACCTTTAGGCTCACACTGGGGCTATCCATAATGGTGCCTAGTAGAGATACCAAACGAGATTGATCTTTAAAAATTCCGGAATTCGGAATCCCGATCCTGATATCCCAGGCTATTTCGGGATAATTCGGGATTCAAAAATTCCAGGATTTCCCGATTTTCTCTTAATAATAAAAATGAAAAAACATGTCATCTGTTAGTCTTGAACGAATTTTGTTGTCAACATACGCTGCCGTTTAAAAACACCTCTCGCAATCAACACTTGTTGGTAAAATAGTGCCAAGATAGCTATATGCAGCTTGTAAGTATTCACCTCTACCACCTCCTGATGTAAATAAATCTATTTCGTTTGAGAGTTGAGTACCTAAATAAGTAACACTATTAATTGATTTTATAGGGCTTTTGCATTCTTCGATGGCATCAAATAATTTTTTAGCAATGGAAGTAGGGTTCTCCGGGACAAGTTTTAAAAAATCCCGGGATTCCGGATTTCGAGTTTCGGCATCCCTAGTGCTTTGTGTAAAAATTGCTTTCTACCTGCAATTTTATAAATTTGGTCCGGTCGATCAAACAAATGATTTTACTTGTAAATAATGAATAAAATTTAATTAATAAGAATAAATAAGTAGAATAAATATAAAAATTTTTTACTTGAATAAAACTGAATAAAATCTGTGATACTATCTTTTATTACCTTACAGACACCGTGTTGCAATAAATTCTATAAGTGCCGATTTTGTCATGACGAAAATGAATCTCATCATTTTGATCGCAAAACCTTAACGGAACTAATTTGTTCCGAATGCAATACAAGGCAAAAAGTTCAAGAACGTTGTGAAAATTGTGGCATTCGCTTTGGAAAGGTAAGTAAAAAAGTATTCTTTGTAATTATGCCACAGAAGTGAATATTTCCTCCCCCTTTCTCTTGATTACAGTACACCTGTCTAATTTGTAATCTCTTCGATGACTCGGATAAACGTCAGTATCATTGTGATCAATGTGGCATATGCCGCATTGGTGGCAAAGAGAATTTTTTCCATTGTAAAGTCTGCAATATGTGTTTACCACTACAATTGAAAATTGATGGCCATAGGGTAAGTACATGCTGAAAGCAAAACTATTTTTCATAACGTTTAAAGAGGCTTTGGTGTATTTGAAGATTGTTTGGAAGAAAAAATATTTTCGAATATGCTAAGTATGTTTATTTGTTGTGGCGGCCATTAATTTTATTCGTAAAGTATTTAATTAAAGATATTAGTGCTGGTGCTGCAATAGCAACAACAATTTCAAAACTTCAAAGTATTTTGGGAATTTAATTTACGAGGGACAAAATATCGCGTGTTAAAACAAAACGATTTTAAATGGTATTCGCCGATGTACGAGTATAATAATGATTATTGGAAAGAAAAAAAAAACATTTAATATTCGTTTATTCGTCGTTACGAATGATTCACGAGATGATTTGTTTTGTTTGGAAATGGAAATTGATTTCAATTACGACTCGTTTCTTATCTGAATTATGGCTTTTTAATTGAATTCAAAATTATGTTTTCGCTGTTTTGTCTTTTGTGTTCGTTTTGCTTGTCATTTAATTCCTAAATAATGATTGATTGTGCCTTTGCTTGATAATCTATTTTTGTTTTTGATAGTTTTTGAAATTTTCTATTTTTAGCAGGATTTCGAAATTGTTTAATAAAATTTAGCCACAGTGCCTACTGTACCTTTATGAGTTCAAGTAAATAGAAGTCCATAGTTTACTTTTCATGGCAATTTCATTTATTCTCAGAGTTTTTGACAGAAATCCGCTGAGAAGAAGTCGCCGAAGAAATATTTTTTCATAAAATAAAAGCCTACATTAGAAATATATTGTTACGTTTTTACCTTTTTAAAAACGTTTAGAATATGAGTTCGTTGATTGCAAACGAAATAAAAATAAATTTGTGTTTAGTTTCAATTACACTCTTTATTGTTCGTACTACTTTTATGTGCGCCGTATACAACTTGACGAATACAACAATAATTGCTTGTTCGCTATTTTCCTTTGCTGACAACGCAGATCTTTTCAACGGCGATCTTCAAACCACAACAGTTTCTTCACACGCAACGCGTCTTCACACAAGACTGACTGAATTCTTATTATTTGTTGTCTGCTTTGTCTTGCCTTTTTATAATGCCCACTCATATCGAGAACTCTATCGCTACTTCATTGTTGTTTTTGTATTTTGTTCACATTTGCTTGTTGTTGCGTTCGCTTACTTGTCTATTCCCTTTTCTTTCATACTGATGTTGTTAGTTTACTTGTAACAAGTTCGTTGTATGTGTTTGTATGACTTTTGCTTATCGTTTTAATGTTAAACGATGGTACACCGTTTTGCTAAACCTACAACCGAAAAAATTTGATTCTTTTGAAAAAAAAAAAACTTTTAAAACAATATTAACTCGAATATTAAAAATTTCATTAAACTCCCCATCAAAACTAGAGAAACGCAATTATTTATACCCGATCAACATCAGGAATGGCTAAATTTATTTCCGTCATAGTTTTTTTTTTATTTTTATGGAATTTTTTTATGTCATATGATGATGAGGGTAGCAGCTTCCACGACAGTTTAATATCTTACGAGCAAATGATTTCGAATGGACTAGTTTCTAATAGCTTTCCAATATCCGATTTGACTATTGGCACCTTGTGAATATGAGAGTTTTTAATGCACTAGGAAGCTGCCATAACCATGCGTAACTTCCACCAAATAGCCAATGTATCTCGAAAAGTTTCAATTTAATTAGCGCTTGTGAATCAAATGTAAAATGTTCAAGTCAGGCATCTATCAAGATAAATGCCAAGGTATTCAATACGCAGTTGTTCATGCAGTATACTGCCCTATGGAACGGAATGCTGCTATTGGCTGGGAATCACAAAGTTTCCCTCCTAGCTTTCCAACAGGCAACAATAGGAATATTTTATTTTAATATGTGTACCACTTCTTCAGATGAACTTCTTGTTATCTCCACCAATCTGTGAGTTTTTTTCGATAGTGCTGTGTTTCCTTCTGAAGCCAAATTGATGATCTGGTATACGTCTACTTGCATTTAGAATTGCCATTTGTTTTCTACATCTGCAGTTTTTTAAATAGTTTTGACAATGTTGATAATAAGAACGAAAAGCTATGTTGGCAAAGCAGGCGAGTGAGTTAGTGAAGTTCAGTCAGTCTTGTGTGAAGATGCGGTGCGTTTGAAGAGAGTTATCGTGGTTTAAAGATTTCAGTTGAAGACGGAATATATCCGTTGAGTAATTGTCCAGTAATTGTTATTTTTTTATGTAAATGTTATAAACAGAGAAATAACAAAGAAAAGCAATTGTTGTTGTTTACATCAAGTTGTAAACAGTTTTTTTTTTTAACTAAACACAAATTTCTTTTCATTTTATTTGCAATCTACGAGCTCATATTTTAAACGTTTTTAAAAGGAAAAAACGTAACAAAATTCTGTAATATTTTCTCCCCCTTTACAAATACTTGTTGGAGCATTTTTAGCTAAGAAAGTTATGCACCATCTTTTCAAAGATAGGATTTTGGTTTTACTTTTACTTATAAATTTATTTCTAAAAATCATTTATTTATGTTTCATTTTAGTGTGTTGAAAATATATCACGTTCCCATTGTCCTGTCTGTCTTGGCGACATACATACATCACGCATTCCATGTCACATTCCAGATTGTGGTCATTTGTTGCATAAAATGTGTTTTGATCAACTTTTAGCATCTGGTCACTACACCTGTCCCACATGTCAGACCTCACTGATAGACATGACAGCCTTGTGGGAGTATTTAGATGCCCAGGCTGAATTAATGCCCATACCTAAGAAATATGAAAATCAACGAATTCATATATTCTGTAATGATTGTCATAAGGTAATTCCGAGTGCTTTGCAATATAAATAATTAAATGAAATATTAAAATTGTTCATAATTTTTAGACTTCTAAAACAAAATTTCATTTTATTGGTTTAAAATGCTTAAACTGTGGCGCTTACAATACAACACAGGATGTCAAAAGACGCATGTCACTGGTAACAGGTAATGTTTTATGCTTAAGAAAATAATTTTATTTATATTTAAAATACATATATGTATGTGTTAATCATTATAAATAATTGTTCAATTTGTTTGTTAATACATTTCCAGATGACCCCAATTCTGCATGACATATTTTGACTGCAAAGGCTTCTCTTCTAAAGACGTCTACAATGCATAAATTGAAAAACTTGATACTTAGTTTATTTAAAAATCTATTCTGAATTTCTATAGTAATTGCCTTTTTAAATTATATATTAAAGTTAATACATATGTAGTGTTAAAATGAATTTTTTTCTTTTTTCAATTTTATAACAATTGCTCGTACATAGCATTTCTTTGATAATTTTTTTGTACGATATTTTTCCATGAATTTGTCTTAAATTTATTTAAATTAGAAACTTATTTCGAGCTGGTATCGAATGAAATTTATTAAATCATACAAAAAATTGTGTGAAAAACAAAATACATACATATATGAATTCAAAATTGTAAAAACTTTGAAATAAATCAGCCCTATTCATATGAATGAATCATAATCGATTTTATTTTATAAGAAAAATTGGCAACCAATAAATTTTGTTTAATAAAATCTCGTATAAAATATATGTTAAAAATATAATACTAGTGTTAAACAATTAATTAGCATTGTATTTAAATTCTACCGATATTGATTTGTGTACGTATATTGAAAGTGATTTATTTTAAAAGGAAATTTTATTTGGCAAAAATATTAGTTTTTAACAATAATGTTTAACTATTTAAACAAAAATTAATATTCGAATATTTATTTTTTAAATTTATTAATTACAATACAATTACAAATTATAACTAATTATGGTGAACCCATGACCCTCACCCTAATAGCTTAACACACTACCCACTACATTACCAGGGCACCCTTAATTAATTGAATATATTTAACAATTATTTTGATTTTATTTTTTTCAAACCATTCCCGGTTTTGTAGCACTCGAAATTAACATAAAAACAATGCAGAATCTAAACAAGGAAAGTAAATCAAATCAAATTACATACATACTTGGTCTTTACAACCCTTCAGTCAGGATTACAACCTAGTTTCTCACAACACTTATGTTGTGTGTGTTAATTTTATACACGAGTGGCGGGACCTACAGTTTAAAGTCGACTCCGAACGATGGATTTTTGAGAAACTCTTCATGGCAATTTTATTTACTCTCAGAGTTTCTACCAGAAGTCTGGTATTTTCGTTTTGATATCTAACCTGGGGTTTGAACTGTGGTCTCATGAATAATAATTCGACACACTACCTACTAGACTACGATGACTAACAAATCAAAATTAGGCAACTTCATTATATAAGGTTCCACTGTGTAATATCCTGAAAGCAGAATTGCATTTAAATTTCAGGATTGTAATTCAATAATACAGAATCAGCAACATAAAACATGTCTTCTTTTTACTTAATATATAGTGTTGAATGTAATAATAGGGACAATTTATTTTTTCCCAAAAACATGTTACAAAATTTTGTACAAATTCTTTTAAGTTTATGCAATACTTTGTAAAGGATAGTTAGAAAGCCTAAAGAAGTTGTTGATGTAACCAAACTAAATCAAATTTTCAAATCTCTAAGAACGGATTGTGTTTCATTTGTACAGCAAAGGATTTTTCTTCACAGAGAAATTGTGCGTATCACTTATAAAAAAAACTGTAAAGACTGTGTGGCACAACTGGCCGTTTTGCCTAACTTCTCATTGGCTCTAATCACACGAGAACAATTGTGATGGCGTAAAATGATAGTTTATAGACAAGAGAGATGAAGAGAATGTTTTATCGGTGGCATAAAGTTTCAACCAGCTACAACCCAGCATTACCAGCACCAAAGTAATAATTGCAAATTTTTAAAAATCAACCAAACATATGTTTGTTTGATATCAAATGAATACTAAAACACTAATACATACATACAAAGCTGTGTATACGTATACATTTCATGCCAAACTAATATTCATCCCGTGTGATTTGAAAAGAACAAAAATTATGCGACTAAAAATTGTTCTCGTGTGATCTTAAATATCAATCCCTTCGAGTTATAAAAAATACACTCAAATAAGGCCCTACTGTAGCTGTTTGAACCTACACAATAAGGAAATGAATCGAAATATACTAAAAAATCAAAGTTTATTAAGCACCTGCGGCGTAATAATTGGGACAAGATGCCTATGGTCTGACGAATAGAAGATTTATTTGTTTAGGTCAGAGAGAAAATCCAACTCCTTATAGTAACAAGACATATAAACCCTTAGACCTGATTTGCGCCGATGAATGCTTAGAATCCTTTGGCTATGCTGATGACAAGTGTGATTTATTGCATAGATACAGTGGCATGAAGACTAAATTATGTGAATTGACTACAAAACCTGCTAAAATAAGTCTAAAAATCACCACCAATAAAACAAAGAATCTTCGAATGAGTCCAGCAGATATCTAACGGTCTATAATGAACAAGTGGAACAAGTAAATGAATTTCAATATCTAGGCAATATGATACTCATATAAGTACTCATGACATTTTGAATATAAGTGAGTTAACAAGATTGAAATTTAACTATGTACTCTGCTTCATTCGTACTCACTACAACATTGATTTATAAGTACAAGTTGCAATGGGTATGAGTACATCGTTGACATCAATCACATAACATTCGAAATATGTTTGATTCATACGCCTACTCATTCAGATTCATAAATTTAGAAAAGTTCTTATAATACTCATAAAGGATTCGAGTGATTCGAATCATTCATCAAAATTTACAGTTTTAGTTGTTGTTGCATTGACAAAAATGAAAAAAACAAAGACAGCAAGCAAAGCAAACACACAACCTTCTAGTGAGTATTGAAGTGTTCGTATGCAGATCATACTTATTTTGTGATTCTTGTAAATGTTGAGTAAAGGAAGGTCGAAATCAACAACATCATGCGTATTGTTAAGTATGAGTACGATGAGTACTTCCAACTTTGAATATGAGTAGAATGAGCATGATATTCTAATCTCCTCATCTCTGCTGATCTCTGATATCTACATTAATAATGCTAAACTTCGAATCTTCTCGAAATATGTTGTATTCTGCTGTGTACATCATCAGTAAGTGTCTATACAATACTAAGAATAAGCTGGCAAATACTATATGCAATGAAAACCTCATAAGACAAGTAAACATAACTAACATTAACATAGAGACTCTACGAATGCAGATTGTATGGATTGGCCAAACGCAAAAAACCAATTGCACTGCATATACTATTGCTATTGTAGACTATAAAAAAAACTTGTTTGATAGTATATGTCCACCAAAATTAGACAGGACACATAATGTATGACCAAAAACACATAAAAGAGACTTGCAAAGTCTAAGACAGATTGTTGATGATTTGTAGAGTTGCCTGGATTCATTAACGCAAGACTGATCACGAATCTAAACCTTTCGTTAGAATTTTAAAAATCATGGTTCCTGGGATATCAAGTATTTACAATACAGTATACTTCTTAATCCCCATAATTAGTCCCTATAAAGCACCTCCCGCAACCGCCTTTAATAAAATAACCAAGAAATGTTAGATACAATTCGGGAAGAGAATACAATTCTCAATTCAAATCTTTTAAACTCTTTGAAAAGTTTATAAAGGAGCCTAAAAGAAAGGAAGTAAAAAAATATATGAAAAAGAGCTTAATATTAATATTTCATGAAAGCAATTTGTTTTTAAAATTATTAAACATTGTTATTTATTTTTTGCAGACATTATTTTCAAAGTTTTTACTTATCTTCTCGAAAAAAGCAGGATTGTTGTTTTCATAATTTGAAAATTTTAAATGAAGCTGATTTTTCTATTCAACACTGCGTATGAATTTTTCGATTCGAATCGAATATTTTCGAAAACGAATCAGGGTTAAGATAGTTTTAATGGCTTTTCTGGGAGATCTTTAAGCTATTAGTTTGCCTTTAAAAAAATCTGAATCTGAAACTTATCTAATGAACATGGATTTGGGATTTGGGATTATATTAATAGAAGAAGTGAATACAAGAAAAAACAAAATTATTTTTCAGGAGAGACAAGAATCCTTTCAAAATAAAGGAAGATTGGAAGTTGGACAAAAATAACAATAAGTAATGGTTTTATATGATCTATTTTGAATCTTTATTTAGAATCGTTGTAATCGATCACCATATAATTAAAGAAATATAAACTGGTGCAAATTTAATAGCTGCTTTAAATATAAAAGTATAAGAAAGGCAATTGTATGACTTAAGTTTAATACAGAATAGGGCTGATTATTCCTTTTTATCTCATATAATATTCTTTGTTTCGTTAAAATATTCCAATCCAATTAAATGAAAGTATTGTGCCTAAAGACTAGGTTTATTTAAACAATAAATGATTAATTTTAAGCAATGATTAATATACCAATAAAGATTTTTATCAATTAAACCTGTTATGTAACCTAATAGGTAATATGAAAATGTCTATAAAAAAGCAAAGGTTTGTATAAAAAAACAAAACTTATACTTATAAACTACTACTAGTGTGTGTATAAATTTAAATGGCAACAAAATAACATTTTGTGCGAATGCTTTCTGCTTTTAAATTAAAAAAATAATTGTAAATTATTTAAATTATAAAACAGTAAAAACTCAAGAAGACTTATTGATTAACTACATAGAAGACGTTCGTTACAAAATGTCAAATTTCTCACTGTACTTTTTCTTTGGACTCATTCGCAACAGATGCTGCTCCATCACCTTGCTTTTCAGCTGCACGTTTTTGGCGTTTTTCGGCAGCTTTCTTTTTGGTGGTTAAGAAAATGCCCAAACCCATCATTATGGCCCAGCCAATGTAGCCAATATGATACACAGAGCTATAAAACTTCCATATATTGCCAAAGGATACCAACAAGAAAGCTGTACCCAGATAACTAAAGGCAAAGAATTTTGAAATCCAGAAGATAACATCGATTATTTGGCGTTTAAGGCCGGTGGCATCCTTGCGCACTAGATTATTCCACATATCCTCCAAGGGCACATAGAATGGAGCACCCATAATACAGAAGTAATGGCCAGGGCGGAAGCCATGCCAATAGGCTGAGACCAATAATGTAACTCCGGTTCTATCGAAAGTACAGTAAATCGTTATTATATTGATAGAGAGAGAAAGAGAAAAACAACCTCCTCCTCTTCTTACCTATATTTCTTGCTTGGGAATAACTTGTAAACATTTACAGCCAACCAATATTGTATACAGATATTCCAATGTTTCATGGCCTCCCGGAATGTCCAACATTTTTCCACATTCTCAACACGTGTATTTACTATGGTAGTAAAGTTATATGTTCTCTTTTCAGCATCACGTTTCAAATGCTGATATTGTTTGCGTGGTCCTTCGCCATTGGCTGTATCTGCCTCATCCGGATAGGCACCAAAACCAGCCATAGTACAAACACATTCACTCAATGTCAGACCGGTATACATACGCATACGGAATATAAAGAAGGTGGGCCATACATACATTAAACGATAGAAAAAGGAACGTTCATTGTAAAACTCATCACTAAGAGCGTACTGCAGAGTGTAGTTGGAAGAACATGGAAAATTAATTCAATTAATATCAATGAAATACAATGAAAAAATGACAACATTAACGTTACTTACACTTAATGGATATAAATAGTTGGCAATCAAATATAAAACGCAATAAATTCCGGCACTTTTCAGTTTTTCAATGGTCGCCTCTACGTTTAATGCGTGGTCTTTGAATGGTGTATCAAAGTAGTCACGATATGTGCGATAACGATAATAGGGACCTTTTAACAGAAACAATGAAAAATAGAAATCAATGAACACATGCATGTTTAAAATGTAAAACTCGTTTTATTGTACTTTGAACTGTAGAAAAAAATATTCCTTTAATGTTTGCTTAAAATTAAGCATAGTTATTAAGCAAAATTATATGCATTCTTGTTAATTTGATAATTTGTGAATGAAATTTATCATTGGCTCAAATGAACCAAAAAAAAGAAAAAGCTAGGGCAAACATTTTTCACAAATCCTATTGAAGCGTATTTTTCTCTCACATATTTATTTATTTATAAAATGTTACTTCTTACTGACTTAAGGTAGGCTGCCGTTAATGAGTTTAGAAGACTTCTTTATGGAAAGGTATCTCAAACAGAATAGGCTCGAAGTTTTCGAAACTTTTTTTAGGAAAAATACTACATAATTTGCGATTTACAACATTTCTTAGAACTTCACAATCACTTGAGCGTGGCACGTTGTTACTAAGATTTGTTTCTAAACCCATATATCTAGGTTGCAGTCTGCAAACTTTTTGGGCATCATTAAATTATCAATTTATGTATATTATTTAACAAAAAATAAAACATAATTGCAGAGTGACGCCTATCTTTTAACAAGAGTCGGACACAGACAGGACATGCTGTATAGTCTCCAATTCCTCCTGACATCCAGATCAGAGATCAGCAATGAATCGTTTTATCGCTACTCATAAGTACTCATGAAATATTGAGTGTGAGTGAGTCAACTACTTTGATTCATTCGTACTCACTACAACACTGATTTATAAGTACAGGTTGCAAAGAGTATGCATACAAAGTTGACATCAAACTCATAACATTGGAAATATGTTTGATTCATACGCCTACTCATTCAGATTCATAAATTTAGAAAAATATATACTCATAAATGATTCGAGTGATTCGAACCATTCATCAAAATTTAGTCTTTGCTGTTGTTGCATTTACAAAAAAAGAAGAAAAAAAGCAAAGACAGCAAACACACAACCTTCTAGTGAGTATTGATTGTAGTGTTCGTATGCGAATCATACTTATTATGTGATTCTTGTAAATGTTGAGTAAAGGACAGTCGAAATCAACAACATCATGCGTATTGTTAAGTATGAGTACGATGAGTACTTCAAACTTTGAATATGAGTAGAGGGTTTCCATGATATTAACATAAGTATGAATGCGTATAAATATCAGAAATTATGAGTATGATTCGAATCTACTCATCTTTTTAATACTCATTGCTGACCTCTGATCCAGATACTATGCAGAAATGCGGTTCAGATCTATCATTATCAGCGACGTAGCATTACAATGCCTCGTAAGGAACCTAGTGATCAGTCTTACATTTGGCTTATCCAGCCCCTGCAAAGATAGAGTTCTACCACTGTCGTATACTGCCGTGTCTCGCAACCACGTAATATTCCGACATATCCACCCAGTGCCCTGGTTCCAGTCACCAACACATTTCCCATGGGAGTAGCAGATTGGACGATAAGGACAAACAGTCACATCAATAATCAATTGAGACCACAAAGTAGTAAGGGCATCAGGCCTCACGTTCATAGTAACACCGCTATGCCCCGGAACCCAAAAGAAGTCCCAAATCGGATCAAATGCTCTTATGACGTCCTGCCACACGTGAACTCTCTCTACGCACATTCCTATTGAATCTAAATTGGATATCTACCTGAAGAAGAATACAATCGTCATCCGGTCTATAATGAAGCTCCAGTCCGATATCCTTACATAAGACAGAAGCACCATACAGTTTCAATCCATCTCTCAAAATAAATTAACTAACGTTTGTGGCAAAATTCCTGACAATTAACAATATAGTACCCAAAGATAAACAATTCCAGGGGAATCATATACTCTGTGCTTCGATTCAGATGTTGGTTTCAAAATTTATCTCTTAATAAAATATCCAAATCTTACCTTAAAATAAAACGGAACTACTTAAAAATATACACGTATTTTTTATAGTAAAGTATAAATAAACTTCAACAACTGCCTTATTATGGATGGCAAGTGATACGACAACCATTTTAAGCAGCCTCCAAACAAACATAAGAATATTTATGAACCTATCCAGTGGTCTCCAGTTTCAAACAATTAAACAAGTTTAGGCTACAATATTCGATATTTTTGAGAAATGGTCCCTTCCAGAAGTTAAAAGAAAAGGTTTTTTGATAATAAAATTTCTCAGATTGCACGATTGATTGAGCTATACTAGTACTCCATTTGTATATAGGAGGACATGTGTGCAATTCTGTATTTTCGAGAAATTGCTCTTGATCCTCTCAAGAAATTTATAACAGTAGAAAAAATTATTATTCTTCAAATTCAATTATTATACTTATAGTTGAATTTCGATTGCGAACGACAGATCTTTGAGTAACTTTTTCATTTACTCTTAAAGTTTTTGTAAGAAATCTGCCATTCGGAAAAGAAATATTTTTTCATATTTTGTTTTATTAGAGATTTCTGACCTGGGTAGTATCAGTTTACATGGAACTATTTTGCCAAGACTAATTAAATCCATGGAATATTTCGAATTACGCAGTTGACAGTGATCTGTTTAAAGTTAATGTTAATGCCATAAGAGGCACAGTTGAAAATGTAAGATTGCATCTTTGGTTTTTAAATTCTAATTTACCTTCACACATACAGTGCTGTTCAAAAAAATAGATTCCCCTGCTCTCCGAAAAGTTTAGTATGTGCATCTAAATCTCTTATACAAAGGAGTATATGTAAAAAAAGTAACTGCACTTTGTTTACTGACCTCTTATGAATATAATTCCGTTACATTTCAAAAATTTGAAGCATCACTCTTCTTTAATTAATTGCAAGTATAGATTTGGTTGTGATGTTAGAGCATGGTGAATCTATTTTATTGAAGAGCACTGTATTATATTTTAAATCGTTACCATAAAATTTAAGTCGGCTGGTTCAGTATACGAAATAAAAGCTCTAATTAGTTCCTGAATTTTCGACCGAGTCGTTCAATTAAAAACAGCTTTTCTTTCGGGGAAACATTATTATGGTATGCACATGACATTGTAGAGTCAATTAAGCGGATTAGAGCTGTCTGCATTTGGATCTTGATCCTTGTAAGGTTTAAGTCCATGAAATAATGTACACAGACACACTTTGCCAAGATCGCAATTAAGAAATCTAAATCTAATCTAATTGGAATTAAGAAATCTAAAAGATTAAAATTAAATTTTCATTATTAAGAATCACAAATACACGGCAGACAACTATCTGATTATATATATATGTACATATATAACATATCTTTACATTAATACATTATTAAAGATGATAATTAGTTACTCATTAAAAATGCGTTTTGAATTTACATTTTGGAAAAGAAACTCGACCTTGAAGGACCCTATACAGATTTATAACTAATCAAATAACTAATGCACATATTTAATGATGGCTGGTCTATGTATACTATAGATGATAAGCTTAATGCTAATGTCTATGCATTTAATAAAAATGTACACCAGCTGCCCGTATACAATAGAAGAAATCTTAACAGACAATCGTTTTTATAATTCAATTGATAAAATTTGAAAAGAAATACCAACTAACTATATGCTTACCCGTCAGTATGCCAATGTAGTTGAATGTATAGTGGAATATCTCTACAATGCCAATAGATTGAATCTCTACATCGTAATCAGTTATTTCGACAAGTTGACCGCCCTCACCGGCAGGTTTTTTATCTTTTTCTTCTTGTTCACGTTGTTTGAGTTTCTTCCAAGAGGCAGTTTTCTCAAAACCCACACCAGCCACCTAGGTATAAGCAATATACATTAAACATTAAATAAGCTTCTTATGATAAGCTTAATTACTATGTATCGTAAAGTAGGACATCAATCATCATCATACCTTCAAGGTCAATAACATTTGTATCATATTCGTATGGCTGGGCGGTTCAACAAAACCAAACCAGTCCACCAAACGGAAGAACATCAAATAACCAAACATAACAGCAAAAGCGACCAAATGGCAGTTGCTGAGAAAGAAAACATAATTTATGCACACGCTATCAGTAGTAGTATTGCATACTAATGACCATGGCTGTCTTTCTTACCTGGGGTGTACAAAGACCACAGCAACCGCACCTATGGCAGTCGATAGAATGCAATGCATTATATGCCATCCCGACACAAGGAAGACCATTAACAGGCCAAATCCAGTGCATAGTAATTTCCTTTGGCTATCATCGGGTATCTTCTTCACATAGCTCCCAGCCCCAATGCAGGTGAGCAGACAGATGACATAAATTATATCGTCCCACTCCATTTTGAATGCAACAATTGATTGATGTTTTCTATTAACTTTTGAATTGAAAACAATTATTTATGCTTATTGTGCATTATTTGCTTGACTATTGTTATTATTTTGAATTTGATTTCTATTTTTTTCTTTTGTTCCGTGATAACGATCTTTGTACTGCGTTTTCCGTAAATTTTTTTCTACTACTGAGCGTCGGTGTGTTTGTTAAAACAACAATAAACAACCACTTCTCTAGTACAGCTGTTTTATGTTTTCGTTTATGACGTCATATCTGAGAACAGAGATGTTAAGCAATTTGTTATACAAAGTTGTATTTAAAAGTAGTAAGAAATCCCACCAGTGTTGTAATTAATTCTCTTTCACATGCTTTTTCAGTATCCGGTTTGTGTGTGTGTCTAGGATTAAAGAATGAATTTGAGTGTGTGTATATGGTTGCTGTGTGGTGTGTTCGTTTCTGAGTGTGGTATTTTTTTTTTTATCTTGGGTCAGAGTTGGGAATCTTCGAAAGACACTTTTGTTCCAACAAAAGAGCGCACTATTATTCACCATCACTGTTGCCTACGTACTAAACCCACCCCCTACACACTTCAACCACTGTCCCCCCGCGGGACAGCCGTAAGGTATTACCTCGTAGAGGGCTGGTTAGCTTTAGAGCTTTGTCACACACACAAAGTCAAATTTCGCCTCCATTCCTCCAGGCTTCGGTGTTCTAGCATAACTTCAGCCATTCTTTGTCTGATTGGTATTGGCTCCATAGAATCATAGAATTAAACATGTCTTCCATAAGCCGAGTTGGTCCAAAACTAGTTTCTCCGGGCCATCTAAATCTGGGGCAGCATGTTAGAATATGCTCCGCATCTTCCTCCTCATCTACACAGTTTGGGCATAAAGGGGAAGTACCCATGACCAGTTAGGAACTAGGTCACGTAGTAGTTCAGCTCGCAATGTTTGTTCTCCATCTAAAGGGTTACATCAGGGACAAAGTGAATTGTCCATCTTCCCTTTAAACTGTTCTCCCATTTTGACTGCCATTTGTGCATGGAAGTCCTTCGTACCTCCGCTTTTATAGCTGCTGTTCGTCCTGAATACTCGAGACGGCGAAAGTTTAGCCTTTGCCAATACCAATGCCGCTTCATCGGACACCGTCCTGAAGCCACTTATTTGTCTTATCGCGCTTAGACGATACACCGAGGACAGTAGCCTCCTTATCGTCCCCACGGAGAGTGCCTCCGACCATATTGGGCAAGCATATAACATTATCGAGGTTACAACCCTTGATATTATCCTCCTCTTGAATGGACCTGGTCCTCTAATATTTGACATCATCCTCGCCGGTGCTCCCTGTGTTACAGATAGATGCCTTTTCGCCGATGTATTTCACGTGCTCCTTGAAGTTCAACGCGTCGTCGATAATCAATCACAGTTATTTTTCGACCTCTTCGATTCGATCTTAGTGCCTCCAACGATCACTTCCATCTTCTCCACTATCTCCCCGCCGCTTACTTATCAAGACGGCCTCCGTTTTATGTGTAGCAAGAAGAGTAAAAAACCTGCCTCATCAAGCCATACTTTTTGAATCGGTATGTTCGTCTTCTCCTCTATTTCCCTTACCGTAGTAGGGACTGAGACTATGGCAATGTCAACTGCAAAGCCACAATTGCAGTTCCGCTGGCAATCGAAGTACACCATCGTACATAATGTTCCACAGTAGTGGCCCAAGTATAGAGCCCTGCGGGACACCCGCCGTTACTACATATTCTGAGTGACGGTGTGGTTGATTGGTGTTAGGAATTTGGTGGGCCGACGGGACGTGGTGGTGATGTGTTAGTGGCATCGTGGGAAATTTTTGGAATGTGTGGTGAACTTATTTGGTGTGGTGAGTTTCCAGGGTGGTGACTTTTGGAAGGAGTGATGAGTTTCCAGGGTGGTGAGTTTCCCAAAGTGTGGTGAATTTGTCGGGGGTGGTGAATAAAATTGAAATATACCAAAGTGCCGCTATTCGAAATAGGTACTGTATTACCATAGCCCACTGTGTATATAATGGTGAACTAACTGGTGTGTGTCTAGAGTAAGTAATTTTCAACTCATTTAGCAGCGCCATAGGTTAAAAACAAATTCACCATACACAAATTGGAGTGCGAAACAGGAATGATGGTTGGAGTCACATAGTGTTGCCATTGTGTCAGTAAATTCTATTTATCACGCAACTAAAGGAATGGCATTTTCTATTTTTGAAAAAGTAGAATTCTCCTTAAATGTTTGCCCATCCTGAGTTTAGCTATGGCGGGATGGTTCTAGTAAGATATCATGTAATGATCTGTCTGTTGTGTGTTTTGGTCCGGCGGCATGATTCGGATCTTTTTGGAAGATGCTGCCAAAATTGCAATGACATTCTTTACACGAACACGAATTCTACTTCAACTGGACATGTATTAGGTTTTAGCAAAACGTCACTGGCTGTCACATTGCGTGTGATACAATCGGCATTATAATGTCAACTGATCCTGCAATTCAAAGCCGAGCGATTTATGCAAAAAATTCCGATGTTAACTGATTATGCGATATGATTCTTGTAGATTTGTGAAATCTAGAGTTAATCCTGAAATAATTCCTGAGCTCAAATATGAGATCCAAGGCATTTGTGGAAAAGACATGAAAAATTTCATCAAAGGAGTAAGTAGTGGCCCTATCTTCTGACTCTTAATGAGCCCCCCTTTAACATTACTGTTAGTCGGGCACTGGAAGATCGTAAAGTAAAATATTCGGGAACTTTATTTTTTCCTGATTTGGATTGATTGTTGGTCTTTTAATTCTCTCAGAATACTGGCTGGTTAACACTAGTCTTAGATAAGATACCTATGAAGATAGGTGGATGCTCCTTAAAGTGCCTGTGTAATTTTCTCGGAATGGTAACTACTCCGACTTTGAATTGCAATACAAAATCTAGCATGTCCTGAGCACGTTCACAAACCAATCAAATTACACAAATTAAGAGCAGATGGCGCTAGATCAGTTATTTTCCCATTTTTTGTTCGTTTCCGGAAATCATTATAAAGCGACTTTTATTTGCCATTATCAGACGTCGGCACAAGAGAACATGATAAAAATGCGAGTGTTTTGTGAGAGGCATGTTAACCCAGAGGAAAATTGTTAGTAATATGTATTTTCAAGTCTGCTTAACCCAATAATATTTTTACGTTTTTACCTTTTTAAAAACGTTTAGATTATGAGTTCGTTGATTGCAAACAAAGTAAAAACAAATATGTGTTTTGTTTCTTTTAAAACTCTTTATTAATCACACTACTTTTGTGTGCCACAACACGATACAACAACAACTTGCTTGTTCTTTCTTCTTCTCTGCTTACAACCATTTTGTAACCGTCGTACGCCAGATATGTATAGCGGAGATCTTCACAATACCGCGATCTTCAAACTGAGTGTTTACTTCGAATGCAACGTCTCTTCACACAAAACTGACTGAGTTTTTACTGACTGGTTGCTTGCCTTATATATATTATCAGTATGTTGAACATTCTCGATGTGGAATGTTCGCGTTTTCGCTTTCTCGGGAGTTCTATTGCGACTTCATTGTTGTTGTTGCGTTTGGTTACTTGTCTATAGCTTTTTCTCTCATACTTGTTGTTGTGGCTTTACTTGGAATGTGTTCGATGTATTTGTTAGTGTGTATCTGTGTCGTGTGTGTTATGTGCACATACTCATACTCATGGTCTTTGTATTTGTAGCTTTTGCTTATTGTTTATGTTAAACGGTGTTTTCTTGTGAAACGATATTAGGTCGTTTCCATTTGCGTAACAATATTCATATGTGAGCGAAAAATATAGAAAAATTGTATTAAATCCCTAAAGGCAAGTATTCTTCCAAAAATTGAAATCATTTCTCATTAATATTAGTGAATCCTATGTGTGTAAAAAACCAAAGATGTTCTTCCCCTGAAGGACTTTTGTGCTGAAGTCTAGTCCAGAGATCGGCAACGAGTATTCAAAAAGATGAGTAGATTCGAATCATACTCATAATTTCTGATACTTATGTATACGCATTCATACTTATTTTAATATTATACTCATACTACTCATATTCAAAGTTTGAAGTACTCATCTTACTCGTACTTAACAATATGCATGATGTTATTGATTTCGACTCCCTTTTACTCAACATTTACAAGAATCACAAAATAAGTATGATTCGCGTACGAACACTACAATACTTACTAGAAGGTTGTGTGTTTGCTTCGCTTGCTGTCTTTGTCTTTATCTTTCTTCGTTTTTTGTAAATGCAACAACAACTAAGACTATAAATTTTGATGAATGATTCGAATCACTCGAATCATTTATGAGCATTATAAGTATTTTTCTAAATTTATGAATCTAACTGAGTAGGCGTAGTCTAGTAGGTAGTGTGTTCGCTTATTAGACGTAAAACCCGGGTTCGAGCTCCAGGTCAGACATCAAAACGAAATATGAAAAAAAAATATTTCTTCGGCGACTTCCTCTCGGCAGATTTCTGGTAAAAACTCTGAGAGTAAATAAACCTGCCATGAAAAAGTTTCTCAAAAAATCAGTAGTTCGGAGTCGACGTTAAACTGTAGGCCCCGCCACTCAAGTATAAAATTAAGAGCCAATTAAGTACGTATGTATGAATGAGTAGGCGTATGAATCAAACATATTTCGAATGGTATGAGTTTGATGTCAACATTGTGCTCATACTCATTGCGATCTGTACTTATAAATCGTTGTAGTGAGTACGAATGAATCAGAGTAGTTGAATTTCAATACTGTTGACTCACTCATACTCAAAATTTCATGATTACTTATGAGTAGCGAAAAAACGATTCATTGCTGATCTCTGGTGGGTGCAATAAAACCACTTTTTTCGAATTAAGGTGGAAAATTCAATAAAGGTTGAATTGAAAAGTTTTAATAGTAGTCTAGTAGGTACTGTGTTGGCTACGGCGATTACTAGAGAAATTAAAAGTTTTTATTACACTTAAGGCCACGGTGCTAACACCAGGGCAGACATCTCCAACAAAAACGAAACATGAAAATATATTTCTTCGGCGATTGCCTCTTAGCAGATTTCTGGCAAAAACTCTGAGAATGAATAAAATTGCGATGAAAAAGTTTCCCAAAAATGTAGTGTCGAAGGTCCCGGCACCATCACACAACATAAGTGGTATTAGAAGCTAGGTCGTAATACCGACTGAGGGCGTGTAATGACAAATAACATGTATGGCTGGACCGAAGATCTTACGAAGGCCTTTTCTCTCGAATACTATCAATGCTGCTGCGTCAATGCTTAGTAGTGTCCATGCCTCTGCGCCATAAAGAAGCACGAGGAGGATGAGCCTTTTGTAGAGTATTAGTTTTGTCGTACGAGTGTTATCTCTGCTACTCAATTGGCAAGAGTGGTCCTGCGCTTGATCTCCAGACTGACATTATTATCGGCTTATACCCCTGTAGTTGGCGCATATCGTAGGGTCTGCCTGCAATCATTGGACATACTTTCCTCTAGCTATATTTTATAAATAAATTGGTTCATGCGCCCTTCCGGTCTTAAACAAAATTAGCAGGAAGGCCATCAGAACCTGCAGCTTTACTTTTCTTAAAACGCAAAATCGAGACTTTGATCTTTTCATGGCTAGACAGTGGAATCACTGCGCCTTCATCATCGTATGGATTCGGTACATCATCTCTAAAGGCGGTATTAGTGTCGTCATCGCCTTGTAGTGTTTCCTTCATATCCTTAGCACCCCCTGCGAATCTGTTACAAGGTTCCTGTACAGTACAGTATGAATTTTTCGGGATGTATTCGACGCTTTTGTATCTCATATGGATTACAATTGTTCAAAATTCTACAATTTTGTTTGTTCATGTTCGATGAAAATCAGGATTAAAACTCGGCTCATAGTTATTGTTTACAGCAAAATGAAAAGTGGATATATTATGGCATAGCAGCGTGTTGAAGTCACCTCAACGTTAAAATGTTTAAAAAGGAGTTGGGAACAAGGGTTCTGTGAATATGATTTAAATATTGTGTATGGAAACGATATTCTTACATCGTTTAAAATTAAAATTATAAACAAAAGCTACAAAAACAAAAAAAAAAATGAAATTGGTAAACAAGTAAACGAAAATATACCAACAAAATACCAGCATAAAAATGATAATAAGTAAGCAAATACACAAACAACAATAATAAAACAACAACATGAACATTCGACTTCAAGAATGTTCATCAGACTAGTTACGTGACCATATAAAAGGCAAGGAAGGCAAATCAGGCAACGAGTGAGTTAGTGAAATTCAGCCAGTCTTGTGCGACGATGCTGTGCGTTTGAAGAGAATAATTGTGGTTTGAAGGTCTCCGTTACAATGATCTGTCGAACAATTTTTATTATTCACGGAAAAGAGTGCAAAGAGGAATAACAAACAAAGCAATTGTTGTTGTTTACATCAAGTTGTGAACACTGGCACACAGAATTGTGCGAACAATAAAGAAATTTAATTAAAACTGAACACAAATTTATATTTATTTTATTTGCTATATACGAGGAGCTCATATTTTAAACGTTTTTAAAAGGTAAAAATGTAAAAATATAATATGCGGCATTATCTAGATATGCAATTACAAACATGCTTAGTGCTTAACACCTACAAAAGCGGCACTTAAAAAATATAATATTGCATTGGTTACGATAAGCATAAGAAGTATACAATATAATTTTGTTGCTGTTGTTGTTACTGCTCTTTAGAAAAGTCCACAGCATCTTCTCCTAAATCATTTGACTAATCTTTTCCAAAGGAAATTGTTTTTCTCTGATTTCAAGCATTCACATCATCAACGTTAAACAGAGGAACCATACCGGATTGCAATTTTGCTGAGCTTATCAAACAAAGTGTTTGAAAAAGAAGAAGAAAACCAAAAAAACTTAATGGAAATGGCGTTAAATATTTATGCATTTATCGCTTTGCATATTTTTCTAATTTTTTTTTTATTATTTTGCAAAAAAAAAAAAAAGAAACAAAAAATGAATATTTAAACTGAAAGAATAATTAAAAGCCACTTCAAGATTGTTGCAAGTGGTACGTTGCAAGTGGGGAGGTGGTGGTGTAGTATGTAGTGTTGCAGCAATACTCGAGCGCATAAAGTACTCGTGCTCGTGTCGTTTACAAAGTATAAGAAATATTTATTGCATTAAAATAGTTCGACGATAATCCTTTTTGTTTTGCGCGATAAAAATGTGAATGAAACTGAAAACGACAAACAACTACCAGTGCAAACCAACAATAACAACACAAGCACAGTTGTTCGTAGTTCAGCTAAGAAAGCCGACATTAAAAATTTCTTTTTCTACCACTATTTGAAATTTGAATTTTTCTTTCTTGCCTCTGCTTTCTTTTTTGTAGCAATTTGAAGATGCTCTCTGCCTAATCTGTCTTCTGCAATTGCATTGAAAGTATGAACGTAATTATACGGACCTGAGCAGTGGTAGCTAGAAAAACTAAAAATACTCATACATACATATATACATACACTATAATTGTTTTTCGAATGGAAAATAAAAATAAAGCACACACACACAAAGATATATAAAATTTAAAAACTCATATTTATTACTGGCAATTAGTGGAGTTTAGCCGAGATAAAGAGATGTTGGATGGAGATCTCAATTTATTATCAAAAAGTAAAGACAATTTTTAGTCTCACTGAGAAAATTTGCATTCAGATGCCACAAAATTTATGGCTATGCTATCAAATGATAAGATTATCGGGGCAAATTATTACTTTAATTGTTAAAAAATAATGGAATAAAAAAAAACACAAACTCATTAAAATATTCTTATTCCCTTTAAAAGCGCATTGAGAATGAAGATCCATAATGGCCAGACCAGAGATCAGCAATGAGTCGTTTTTTCGCTACTCATAAGTACTCATGAAATTTTGAGTGAATCAAAAGTATTGAAATTCAACAACATACTCTGATTCATTCATACTCACTACAACGTTGATTTATAAGTACAGGTTGCAATGAGTATGCGTACAAGGTTGACATCAAACTCATAACATTCGAAATATATTTGATTCATAAGCCTACGCATACAGATTCATACATTTAGAAAAATACTTATAATACTCATAAATGATTTGAGTGATTCGAATCATTCATCAAAATTTACAGTCTTAGTTGTTGTTGCATTTACAAAAAAAAAAAAAAGGCAAAGACAGCAAAGCAAAACAAAAACACACAACCTTCTAGCAAACATTTTGTGATTCTTGTAAATGTTGAAATCAACAACATCATGAGTATTGTTAAGCACGAGTACGATGAGTACTTCAAACTTTGAATATGAGTAGTATGAGTATGATATTAAAATAAGTATGAATGCGTATAAGTATCAGAAATTATGAGTATGATTTGAATCTGCTCATCTTTTTGAATACTCACTTCTGATCTCTGAGTACCTACTGCTGCCACAACGCATTTTTTTATACTTTTTTGTGGTGTCAAGGATGATGAGCTTGCCATCCGTCATCGTTTAGAAATAACTCGCTGCCAGAAAATATATTGTGTTCATGTACTGGACGCATGGGTGAACATATGTATATATATGAACAATATATTTTTTTATAAAATTCTTTTACATTTTAATGAAAGATTTTTTTTTTATTTTGTTTGTTATTATTTTCCTCTTTTTCTCACTTAACTATTGTTTTCTGTTTGTTATTGTTGTTGTTGTAACAGTAGAGATGAATCTATTCTTCACATAAAAAGGAAATTATTTTACGTGTAATAAACTTTTATGCCAGAAAAATGCAAACAAATGTTTGGTATACGAAATCAGTATTTATTATCGTAGTATCTATAGGGTTATCCATTTCGTGGTTTCAAAAGTAAACGTAAATAAAACACATATAAAATATTTTTTCATTATATTTCTTTTTTATTGTAAAGTTTGAACGTTGACATTATGTGTGAAACCCTACATCATTTAAATGACCTCCACGCGAAGTGTTGCAAGCATTGATTCTTTTGAGGTAATTTTCGACCACTTTTTGACACATATTGGGCGGTATCTCAGATATAACTTGACGAATGTTGGTTTTTAAATGCTCAAGAGTTGAAGAGTTATCTGCATAAACACGGTCTTTCGCGCAGCCCCACAAAAAAGTCTTATGGTGTCAAAGCGCATGATCTTGGTGGCCAGTTGATATCGCCACGACGAGAAATTACGACGCCAGGATGTCTATTGCAATAAAGCCATATTCGCTCGAGTTGAGTGGCATGTGGCACCGTCTTGTTGAAACCACATATTCTCCAAGTCGTATTCTTCAATAGCAGGCAAAAAAAAGTCGGTTATCATATGACCATAACGCTCCGAATTGATGGAATCGACACATTCGGGTCTTCGGCAACACTTTCACTTACAATAGTGATATTTTCAGCGGAAACGACGATGCACAGGCCTTTCAATATTTGTAACCACTACAGTCTCTTCAAATTTCTTCACAATTTTGCCAATTGCTTGCGTTGTTGGACGATTATGTAAACCATAATCTCCTCTTAAAGTACGATACGGGGCTGTGGCAGAATCACCATTTTTGTAGTAGGTTTTGATAATTTTTATGCGTTGTGTGATAGTTAAGCGATCCATTTTCGTCAATGTCAGACTTTCAACTGAAAAGAAAAAAATTGGTTTCACAACTTAGTTTGACAGATGTCGAATTCCAGTCCCATACTTTTGAAACCACGAAATGGATAGCCCTTTACTTTGATGTTGAAAAAAAAACAAAAAATAGAGAAAAAAGAAAAATTAAATGAAATATTTAGTAAAAATACAAAAATTCATATGAAAACTTATTTCAAATAATTTTTTTCATAATTTTTTTTTATTCAACTTTTTTTCAATACAGACACACACACACGTGTAGGATTTTTGAGTAAACTTAAGAATATGGGTTATTTTGGGTTTACAATGAAAAAGCATACAGTATTGGTCTGAAGAGCATTTGAATTTATATTGTAAAATGACTCATTCGCATAACCATACATACTCGACTAGTTTTATTTTTGTTTGTTGCAATTCTTTCTTAAATTCGTATGTGAATATTTAAAACACTGTGTATGTGCATGTATGTATGAATGTATATGTGAAGGCGATTTTTGTGTTTGTGTTGGTTTTTACTTAAAACTTCTTACATCATATGCATATGAGTGTATATACGGTTTGGTTTATAAAAGAATGCAAATGTGCATGTGTGTATGTGTGTATTTGTGTGTGTTGAATGTGCAACCTCTTGAAGATAATAATAATTTAGTGTTGTTGAAATGACTTTTGACCATCATCTACAATTGATATTATTAGCCTGAATACGAATATAATCATACTTATAGTTATGCTAACAAAACAAAATAAAAAAAGAACACAGAGAAAAAAAAGCAATCACAAACACAAATACAAAGAGAAACTTATTTAACTACTCGTACTCGTATAACATTCTATGGCATTTATTTATTCATCCTTTAACAACAATTACAAACACACACACTCTCCCATTGTTTCGGCTCCTGCCATATATATTTGTAGCAATTACATGTGAACGGGAATATGCGAGCAAGTATGAGTATGAGTACTACTCTGAGTATTTACTTTATAGTTTATGAGCTTAAAGTAAAAATTATTTTTTCTTTTCTTTTCAATGAATTGAATTGATTGTAAAAAATAAAGTTTCGAGTTTTTTTTTTCAAAGAATTTTTCTTATTTGTAATAATTCTACGAAATATTGTATAACAGAATAATTCATACATCCCTGGTTGGTTCGGTGTGGAGGTTGTGAATTCAAATTTTAATAGAAATTTACAAGGTAAGGCTATCCTGCAGCTCCGTTAAGGTAGGAATGGACCTCTCCGAACCTTTTGATACCGTGCGAGGTTTCAGACAAGGCGATCCCTGATCATGCGACCTCTTCAACTTTGTCATGGAGAGCGTTCTGCGAAAGGCGGGAGTGCATCGCAATATAGTGCTATTGAACGGGAGTCTACTAAGATGGGTATGGCAGTAAATGAGGTCAAAACGAACTATATGTTATCGACAAGTAGAGACATACGGCGTATTGAATCTCAGATTACGGCCGATAACTATATTTTCGATGCAGTCAGAGAATTTATTTATCTTGGCTCGGCCGTCAGCACCAAAAATGATGTCAGTTTGGAGATCATGCGCAGGATCACTCTTGCCGATAGGTGCTACTATGGTCTCAATAGGCAGTTGAATAGCAGAGGCCTCTCTCCTACGTACGACAAAACTGATACTCTACAAGATGCTCATCCTATCCGTTCTTTTTAATGGAGCAGAGACATCGACCCTATTAAGCACTGATGCAGCAGCCTTGAGAGTATTCGAGAGAAAAGTACTACGTAAAATCTTCGATCCAGTGCGAGTTGGCGATGATTTCCGCATCCAATCCAACAGTGAGCTGTATGAGCTCTTTAACGTCATAGATGGGCTGCCTTCTAAAATGTTAGTTGCTTTGCGTTTGAACAAAGTATCGTGTTTCATAATGCAGCTGTACAAAATATATACAATGTATTCTATTTCAAAACGTCGTCAATGCGTATTTTTAACGCAGTCAAAAAGCAAGCAGGCATCGGATTTATAGTTGATGCATTGTTTGGTTACTTTGCATATCTACATAGTTTATATACAATAGTAGAACTGCATACAAACTTTGTATTGATACATTTTGGAAGGCAGTCATGTTGTGCAGCGTATTAACATTCAGCGGCTGCGCTGGCTCGGCCATGTCGTTCAAATGGAGAAGGATGCTTCGGCGAGAGGGTATTTGATGCGGAAATCGTCGAAATGGACGATCTTGCCTGTGCTAGAAGGACCAAATCGAGGAAGCCCTGTTATCAATTGGTGTGACCAACTGGCGTAGGCACGCAAGAAGTAGAGGCGCCTGGATGGATGTTTTGCGGCAGGCTGAAATCCGTTAATCTGGTTGCTAATGGCCAATTAAGTAAGAAAGTAAGGTAAGGTTATACTATCATTGTTCTTGAATGATCATACGTCTCTAGGTTTGTGGTGGACGATGTACATCGATGTTTTACAAACAATAGATGAAATTTATTGAAGCAACGAGGCAATTCAATATCCTCTTCGTTGATAGATATTGTTGCATCGAAATTACAACTTTTAATACAAATACTAGTAAAAATCCAATATGCCAAATATTTATAATCGACAAATAAATGTTATACATACATACATACATGCATAGTTGCAACCCTTCAGTGAGGATTACGACCTAGCTTCTACACCACTTATATTGTGTGTGTTAATTTTATACATGAGTGTCTACAGCTAAAATTCGATTGCGAACGACAGATTTTTGAGAAATTTTTACGTTGCAATTTTATTTATTCTCAGAGGTTTTGCCAGAAATCTGCTGAGAGGAAGTTGACGAAGAAAAATTTTTTAATATTTCGTTTTGTTGGAGATGTCTGATCTAGGGTTTGATTTGAGGCCTCACGTTTAATAAGCCAACACACTACCCACTAGACTCCAGCGTGGCTTTGATAACCTGTGTCTTCATGACGCTGCAGGCTATGTTGGATTTAAGACCGTAAGTAAGTGAGTAAGAATCAAACCCATGAAGACTGGGAAACAAGTCATACGTGATATTAATAAGGGGGGCATCGTGATGCGTTAAATCGAATGGCTGAGAATTCATTCCTTAACTGTACCCTAGACACTAACAGTAAACTCTATGATTTGGGAAATTCGTCACGAGACTGGAAGCAAGAGTGTAAGGAGTAATTAAGTTGCTACAAGCGGTTTTAAGAGAGAAACCATTCTGTGGTATATAGATAGGTTATGGACATATAGTAGGACAGCGCCAGACTGAAATGTTGAGAGCACATGAAGAAACTTTTGATTTGTTTCCTAGCAAGAGTTTATACTATCGAAAAATGTCTCATTTCAACCTGGACAGAAAGTAGGATGGGACATAGCAATACTATCTGGCAGTTAGGCCGAGCTCCGCTCAGCTCCTATGAGGTAAAGGCAATGAGCAGGCAGAAAAGGGTAGTTTCCTTGCTACTGATGAGGCCAGAAGCTTTCTGCGGAGTAGTTAAATGGGCTTGGATTGGCGAAAGGAAAGATAAATGTAATTAGACACTCTTCTCAACTTGAACAGATTTGAGACAATCTTATTGTCTGTTGGGTAATTGCAATGAGAAGTATTCTGGGTTATGCATCAGACTATTAACAAGTAGCTTGAAGATTGTAACCGGCATTTTACTGGGAATAGAAGAATGAAAGAATATTTGTTTTAAAGTAGGGCTCGATTCAATTAGAGAAAGAGAAGATTCAAGTAATGGAGAGAAGAACGAATTAACAAACACGTAACAACTGGGTATTTATCAAGCAATATGCCGCGACAACAGGCAAGAACAACAGCAGTCATTACAGGAATAATCTATGTAGGCTGAGGGCATAATAATAAAAAGTCTGGTTGCGGTGCTGCAGTACGTTCATGAAGCTTTTGTTCTGAACGTCAATTTTCGTAGCCTTGGAAAATTTGTTGTTTAATTTTTTTAAGGCGATTGTTAACTTTTACGGGTTTTATTAATTCGATCATTGGTGTCCTTATCTGATCGCCCATCTGAAGTCATAATATAACCAATATAGTAAAATGAATTTACTTATCCTATTAAGACTCCAACAAAATCGATCAGATATTTATTTGTGGGACCGATACTCATTACATTACTTTTTGTGATGCACACAGCACTGCGAGGAAGAAAGTAAATTTTTTTCCTGATTATCACTAATTAAGGAAAAAGTTATTCGAGTAATTTATATGATTTAAACGATCAGATAAGATCCATTGAACTTCATTACCAAATCTTCGTGTGTATGTAAGAAATATAACAACCAGGGCTCGATATAGACAGATAGATATAGACGTTTTCATTGCTATTAAAGCGAAGACTGTAGCAAATTATTGTACAATTCGCGAATTACTTAAACTGTCATTACAATCCCTTTTACTATGTTCAGATATGCATTTTTATTGAGTCAATATTCGGTTTATTGAGTACAATATTTTAAGTGTTCCGACATAATAATATTCGCTGTTCAGTTGCTTACTCAATATTAATTTGACAGATGGTAAATAAAACAGCTGGTTTGTTCAACAACATTGTTTTTATTTTGTTTTGATGTTTTTTGGTTTTTTTGTATGTCGTTGTTGAAATTTAAGTTGTCAAATATCAACAGAAAGTGTTCGGATAATTGTAATATGCGCACTGAGCATACTTACGTATGACAGTGATGTATTTTAAGTTTTACTCAATATTATAACAATTTGCGTATTTATTGCGCAATAATTAATTGAATATTGAGCTCAATAATGACGTTTATTGTGATTTACGCAACAAAGGTGCATATATGAACACCGTATTACTGCGGATTAAGACCTAGGTTGTGTGTTAATCTTATATATGAGCAGCAATCTTTGCAATTTCATTTATACTCAAAGTTTTTGCAGGAAATCTGCTGAGAGGATGTCGCCGAAGAAATGTGTTTTACTCTTCATTTTGTTGGGGATGCTGATCTGGGGTTTGAACCATTGTCTCGCGTCTAATAAACCAACACTCGAATTTTTCGGGAAACCTTCAAAACTGACAGTTTTGAAAAACTATTAATTCGGATCGAAAACTATTTTGTATGGGAAAGATAGAAAATTGTATGTACCAAGCTACAGAAAGAAATCGTATGCCACAAAATATACAATAAGACACAATTTAACAGGGCGACTGATCTTTAATGATTGTGGGATGTTTTGGCTTATGAGACGTTGATCTAATTGTTTGGATTCTGGACCAAATTACCACTGCTAATTATTTTGATATTTTACAGAACACAGAATGCTATTAAGATTTAAATTTAATAATATAATAAGTTTCTCACACCACCCACGTACTATGTGTGATAATTAATTCCATAAGTGGTGGGAGTTTAGTGTCAACTCCGAACGACAGATTTAAAAACTTTTCATTGGAAACTTTGAAAATGAAAAAAAATGCGAAATTTTATTCACCCCCTAATCGATACAAATACTCCAATAAAAAACCCTTTTCTTGATACAAATTTTTTTACCTACGAATTGTCATAATGTTTCATGTGATTTATCTTAAAAGAAATTAAGATGTCTCCGAAGTTACGTCGATATCATATGATATTAGTGGACTTTCTATCGTACATGAAGTTATTACCACACCTTTACACACACACACACACACTCACTGAAAAGTGTCCATAAGAAATGTTTTCAAGAGTGAAAAAGTTGCTCCTTTAAGATTTGCTTGTGTATTTAAACACTTCACCAAAAATACATCTTCGATAAAAGTTTTGATTTTTTGTTTTTCCCAGCTTCCATCCATTTGGTAAGAGTCACTTTAAATAGGACTTGAACGAGGAAGAGATTTTGTTTCGAACTTACGAAAGAGAATTTCGTAACACATGTGTAATTCAGTCAGTATTTGAATATTATACGAGGTAAGAAACATAAATTATGGTTAATTTTTTTGTGCATAAAAAAGAGTTCTTAGAGATATTTGCGTAAAAGAGTCTTCAGGGCCGAATGGTATTCCTAACATTCTCAGTGGCTAATATCGTGTAGTTACCTTATATTCCACAATTGAGTCTAATAACTCCTAATATCAATTTGTCCACTACTTTCAAAGTTAAAGGAAACAATGAAATCTAAATAACTGATCAGCTACAGACCGAAATCGATTCAACGATTTGGTGAGAGTAATGTTGCACTTCGTGATATTAACTAAGCTTTTGCTAAGCAGTGTGGCACAATATGGGTGACAATAAATTCAAGATAAGTTCTGCTCTATGTACGGCTGTAATTCTTTTCAATCTTAATGTTTTTCTCTCTTTCATTTTCAACTTTAACTTTTGATGATGACAGTCATATTATGTATTCGTAGTCCTCTGAAAATTGAGGAGAAACAGCTGAGAGCGACTTCTCACTCACATTCGACTTACAGAAAAACAACCAAAAGGGGTCATATGAATAGACTCGTTTTTAGCGAGCGAATACAGATTTTCATCAGTATGTCAGCTATGACTATGGGTGGAGCAAAAGCTTTGGATGTTATCTGCATGAAAACTCAATGCGATTTTCATTGAAATCAACATATTTTTTAAGTAACAAGAAAAAAAAAAGGTAGGAGAGATCAGCAACGAGTATTCAAAAAGAAGAGTAGAGTCGAATCATACTCATAGTTTCTGATACTTATATGCATTCATACTTATTTTAATGTCATACACATACTATTCATATTCAAAGTTTGAAGTACTCATCTTACTCATACTTAACAATGTTATGCTGTTATTGATTTCGACTCCCCTTTACTCAACATTTACGAGAATTAGAAAATAAGTATGATTCGCGTGCGAACACTACAATACTCATTAGAAGGTTGTGTGTTTACTTTGCCTGCTGTCTTTGCCTTTTTCTTTCTTCTTTTTTTTTGTAAATGTAACAAATGTTTTTTGATGAATGATTCGTTTCACTCGAATCATTTATGAGTATTATAAGTATTTTTCTAAATTTATAAATCTGAATGAGTAGGCGTATGAATCAAACATATTTCGAATGTTATGAGTTTGATGTCCACGTTTTACTCATACTCACTGCAACCTGAACTAATAAATCAATGTTGTATGAATGAATCAGAGTAGTTGAATTTCAATATTATTGACGCATTTATATTCAAAATTTCATGAGTGGTGATGAGAAGCGAAAAAACGATTCATTGCTGACCTCTAGTAGGTAGTGCATTGGCTTATTAGACATAAGGCCACGGTTCAAAACCCAGGTCAGACATCAAGAATATGAAAGAAATATTTGTTCGACGACTTCCTCCCAGAAGATGTCTAGCAATAACTCTGAGAACAAATAAAATTGCAATGAAAAGTTTCTCAAAAATCTGTCGTTCGGAGTCGACTTTAAACTGTAGGTTCCGGATCTTATGGATAAAATTAACACACATAGTACGAGTACCTGGATAGTGTGAGAAACTAGGTCGTAGTCCCGACTAAAGGGTTGCATTGGTCAATTATATACATATGTATGTATGTAACAAAAAACATTCAAGTGACTTGCATTCCTTGGGCAGTTTAAGAAACTCTTCATTCCATGTGATGATCTGCGCCACTTATATCTCACCGAACGCAGAATAAACGTCCCATGTGTGCATCGATATCTCGAAGACTATTTTAAGACTATTGAACTGCTTACCGAAGTAGGCGAAGTTATTATTGACAGTAAGGTATATAACCACGGTTCAAACCACAGATCAGAGATCTCGAACAAAATGGAATATGATAAAATATTTCTTCGACGACTTCCTCTCAGCAGATTTTTAACAAAAACTTTGAGAGTTAATAAAATTGACATGAAACGTTTCTCAAAGCAATCTGTCGTTCGGAGTCGACTTTAAGCTGTAGGTCATACCCCTTCTGTATAAAATTCACACACACAACATAAGCGGTGTGAGAAGCTAAGTCGTAATCCTGAATGAAGGGTTGTAATGATCAATTATATATGTAAGTTTGTAAGGTATACAACACTATTGATTGAATGAAGCACCGCTGGACACGCAAGCCACTGCGTTTCACTCTTCTATCGCTACGAATTGAGTTCTAGTGGAATAAAGGGATTTGTGACACTTATGTACATATGGTAGTAATCGTTTTTTTTCTCTTTTTCTCTTAGCTTTCTGCATTTGTTTAGTGGATTGCATAATATATGCCGAGAAAATTCGTTGTTTATCAGCACTATCCATATATAGAGCACTCTTTCTGTCACTTACGATATAAGTTTAAAATCTAACGTTCATAAACACTACTTAATTCCACAGCTTATTTGTCTATTTCCAATAGAATGCTCGGTTTGAGTAGGAGGCATTCTCTAGGTTAGGTTAGCGGTAACTTGCCGTTCACAGGTAAGTGGACTTGGTGATCATATGTCTTACCCAGTGTGAGGTAAGTTCCCTTGTCATGATCCGTTAGTAGTTGGTTTCAACCACGTCGAGCTTCGGATGAAACCAGCCAGTTCCCTTAGTGACATCACTCAACAACCGATGACGTCTGTTCTAAAGTGCAGGGCATTCGCATAAAAGGACATATTCCGTCATGACAGCTTCTGCAGTAATACATCATGGTGGCTTCTGCAGTAATACTTGGTCTGCCAGCTGTCCACTGATGGACCCAGAGCAATTCCCTAAATATACAAAAGTTATTAAAAAATTTCTTCTGAGTTCATGCAATCAAAGTATAGATTGATGAATATTCTGACTACATTTTTCGTGTGAACCACAAGCTTTTATTAAGAAAACAAATTCACATAAAGTTCTCGATACGACATAGTCCATAAAGCAATCAGTTTCTATTGATATTATTATACCATACCACCCTCGTATGTAGTTAAAAAGCAAATAACCCTTGTATTTATTCCCTGATTTACACACACAAACAGGCAACTTCTGTAACACCGTACAGGAGGAGAGTACTATAAATAGTATGGCTAAGCGAGAGACAGGAAAAGTGAGTGAGAGTGTGAAAAAAAGTTTTTTATTTACTAAAAAAGGTACGGATATTAAATATTTAAATGGCTACATATATGCAACGCAACTGTATGTGTGATGTCCACATACATATATGTACATACCTATACATATGTATGTTTGCACAGACCAACACAGTCTTAAAGTGTCGAGTTTCTTGAAACTTTTCTATGACAGTTTTTCGTATGTGTTTCAAAGTAGATATGTAAGTATGTATATATGTGTTTAGGCCATGTTATAAACTGTATGTTGTGGCTAAAATTTATAAGCCTTAGTATGGTATGTTTGAAAGAGAAAGAAGAATATTTGGTTTGTTGTTATTTTGTCTTAAACGATTTTAATCCTTTCGAAAGTTTTTTTTTGAGCCAAAAGTGACTTAATGCGGGCACTCATCTGAAGTGTCAAAATTCATCATATTCCACTGCAACACCCACCCACATACTCATACATACACTTGCACATGAGTAGGTAATATGATAAAGTGGACATTTTAAAGGCATAACATGGTCCTTATAATATAGTTGAAGCAATATAAATAGGCGTCAAAACAAAGTGAAATTATGTTCACACAAACACAATTCTAAACAGCACTCACTCATCGCATGCATTTAAAATAAATTCTACTTTAGGCTTTGAAATTAAATAATTTATGAGCGATATTTACTAGCCACCCCTTATTGCCTCACTACCAACACCACCACCAGCTTAATAATAACATTTCTTTTGAATTGAAGCGCCTTTCCAACGGAATTGAAAGAAATACAATCAAATTAATAGGAAATTATGTCAGCAATTTTCCATTGCAATTACCGTGTGGCAAAAGTTTCTCGGACACCTTACAAAATAATTGTAAATTATTTTACGTTTCTTCTTCTCCCCTGTTATTATATTATTTTTATTTGCCAAAACAGATTTTAAACAAAATTTGATTACTTTTTTCCCAACTTTGTTGTCCATGTTCATGTCTATGCTCTTTAGAGTGGTTGGTGGTCACACTTTTGGTGTCATCAACGACTTCATCAACGTAATATTCAGATAATATGCTACCCACCCTTCTCGGAAGATATAATATAAGGAGAGAGAGAGAGAGAGAGAGAGAGTGAGACAGTAAGAAATGACTGGTAGAAGTATATGTATTAACATTACAGCATAAATTTTGAAATTTTGTAACAACAACAATCCGAAAAGTTTAAGAAATAGACAAATTTTAAATAGTAGGGGAGCATTATAACCCAGCGACATTTATTAATATCTATAGAACTCGATTATATTAGAAAGACGATGTAGAAAGACAGTGAAAGTAATAAAAATGAATTTATATTGACTTGGCTGCAAAACTCGACTGTCAGATAGTATTCCTATGTTCTGTCTTTTGTACCTCCTTTCGATGATATAGACTTCCGTTAGGAAGACAGCCGCGCATTCTGGGGTCAAAGTCTTAAGCTCCTTTAAAAAAAAACTCGTTCTTGACCCATCTGAATAGCACAAAGTAGTCCCTCTTTTAATCTGCAGCTTCCAGATCACTCCATCCTAAGTCTCGTTGCAAAGTACTGCCTAAATGAAAGTTAAGGAGGGTACTGCTAGCCAATCAAAATGTTCTGGTGAATTTCATGTTAGAATTGTCCCCCAACAACCTAACCATGAACTAGAAGGATTTGGCCTTCACTACCATATGCAGCGGATTTAAATCCAACAGAGCTTCCGGCTCTGCTGTAGAATAGGTTCTCATTGTTCCTGTTATGTCGATATACATTAATCTCTGTATCTTGTCCAAAACCAAACCAAGCTTTTATACCATAACATGTTGTTACGTTTTATCCTTTTAAAAACGTTTAAAATATAAGCTCGTAAATTGCAAATAAAATAAAAATACATTTGTGTTTAGTTTTAATTCAAATTCTTTATTATTCGCACAATTTTGTGTGCCACTGTCCACAACTTCATGTAACAACAACAATTGCTTTGTTTGTTATTCCTCTGTTTACTCCCTTTGCATAAACAATAACAATTATTAGACAATTGTTCGACAGATCTTTGTAACGGAGATCATCAAATAACGATTACTCTCTTCAAACGCAACACGTCTTCACACAAGGCTGATTGAACTTCACTGACTCACTCGACTGCTTTGCCTTGCCTTTTATATGTGAACGTAAACAGTCTGATGAATGTTCTTGAAGGTGAATGTTCGTCAATTCACCTTCGAAAAATCTCTATAAATGTAAACATCGTTGTTTACATTCACTATTGTTGTTTGTGGATTTTTGTTTACTTGCTTACCATTTTTTATGCTGCTGTTTGTTGTTGTATAGGGTTATCCATTTCGTGGTTTCAAAAGTAAACGTAAATAAAACACATATAAAATATTTTTTTCATGATATTTCTTTTTTATTGTAAAGTTTGAACGTTGACATTATGTGTGAAACACTACATCATTTAAATGACCTCTACGCGAAGTGTTGCATGCATTGATTCTTTTGAGGTAATTTTCAACCACTTTTTGACACATATTGGGCGGTATCTCAGCCATAACTTGACGAATGTTGGTTTTTAAGTGCTCAACAGTTGAAGGTTTATCTGCATAAACACGGTCTTTCGCGTAGCCCCACAAAAAAAGGTCTAATGGTGTCAAATCGTATGATCTTGGTGGCCAGTTGATATCGCCACGACGAGAAATTACGCGGCCAGGAAATGTCTCTTGCAATAAAGCCATATTCGCTCGAGTTGTGTGGCATGTGGCACCGTCTTGTTGAAACCACATATTCTCCAAGTCGTATTCTTCAATAGCAGGCAAAAAAAAGTCGGTTATCATATGACCATAACGCTCTGAATTGACGGTGACAGTCGTTCCATCGTCGTTTTCGAAGAAGTAAAGTCCAATCACACCTTCGGACCAAATAACGCACCAAACAGTGACTTTTTCTGGATGTAATGGCTTCGCTTCAATTACTTGAGGATTCTCAGAACCCCAAATACGACAATTTTGTTTATTAACATACCCACCGAGTGTGAAATGTTCTTCATCGCTGAAGAAAATTTTGTTCGAAAAATTGCCGTCCACTCATTCAATGCTTGCAACACTTCGCGTGGAGGTCATTTAAATGATGTAGTGTTTCACATATAATGTCAACGTTCAAACTTTACAATAAAAAAGAAATATCATGAAAAAAATATTTTATATGTGTTTTATTTACGTTTACTTTTGAAACCACGAAATGGATAACCGTATATTTTTATTTACTTGTTTACCATTTTTTTATGGTGGTGGTTGTTGTTATATTAAGCAGTACGATAATTTGTAAACAGGTTTGTTTACTGCATTGTTTTGTTTTTGTAACTTTTGTTTATAATTTTAATGTTAAGCGATGTAAAAGCAAAACACCAGTATCTAGATTCTAGATTCTTTATTTTCGTAACAATAATTTTTTATGCTTTAGCCATTTCATAACTAACTGCTGACATACAAAATTTGCTGGGTTACTATTTTGTTTTTTCTATCTTTACCGTTCAAAATTGTTTTTATTTTTCTTAAGTAATTTATAAGAGCAATTAAATAGGAATGGACGGGCCAAAGTAATTCTTTTTTTACCATGTGGCCAGTAGAGGGATTTTTTCAGTAAAGGTGGCGATGAATGTTGTTCAGATTGTTGGAGTTCTTTTTATTTTTAATTTTCATAAATTTGACTTAACGGTGATTTGGTATTGTGAGAGAGAAAGAAAAGAAAAAAGATACATGATTTCTTATATTCAATACCACTCCCTCTTTGAGATCGAAAAGAGAAAAAATTCCACCTGAATAGATGGGAAGAGAAGCTTTTATGTTTCATTTTTTGTTAAAAATTATGCGGATAATTATGAATGTTTATGATGATTGCAAAATAAAAAGTAAAATATTGATATTTATTGTTATTGAAAATGTGAAAAGTTTTTCGTTTTTGGTTGTTTTTTTTTTTTGGTGAGAACAACAACTGAAAATATTTTATAATTATTGCCACCTTTTTATAATTTTAATGAAGTTGAGGAAAAATTAGATTAGTTTTGTTACATTTTGTTAAGAGAAATGCTACATAATGATGAGATATTTACAAGTACATAATTTCAAGCATATTAAAAAATATGCGATATTTATAGGAAAAGAAAAATTAAAATTTGAAAACTGTCATAATAAGGATCCTCAATACCTCTTAAATGGTGTGAGGGAAGAATGAAAATTATAAAATTGTAGTTTTTGGTTTTCCAACCAATTTCTACATATTGCGTGTACAACTAATCCTTACCTTTTAAATTTATTAGCATATCCTTGCAAAAAAAAAGGAAAATTTTTGCTTGAAAATATTTCCAAAGGAGAGTATCCATCCACAAATCAAAGTATTTGGACAAGACATAAATTATTTTATTATTTAAACAATAAAAAGGGTATACAAAAATAAAGACAAAAAAGACTGTAATAAAGCATTACAACTAAATGCTGAGCAATTTTTTTTTTGTTTTTTGTGGGTGTATGGTGTTGGACAATGGCATAAAAATGGTAATAATAATGGCAGAACCTTTTGCAACTAAATGCGGATAATCTGTAAGTTTTGCAAACATAAAATTTATGATGAAAAATAAAATTCACACAGGTACTAAATATGTATACATAGTATAGATATCACACCCTTAACGCCAAAGTATCATAAGAGATATGTAAACAAAATATATTTGTTTTATAAAAGTCAAGTGAAATGAAGTCGATTTCAATCGAATATAGGCTGTGCATATCAAGAAACTTAATCACCTAGTTGGACACTTTAAAAACATGTCTATTGCCCTCACCCTTGTTTGGGTGCTCATGACTAGGACACCAAAAGTTTCTGCATGAAAAATACTGCACAATAATTCATTTTACGATATCTTCAATGTTACCCTTGTGTGTGGGTAACCCACAATGGATCCTCACAGGCTATTTGAAGATTTCGAAAGTGAATTTTTGAAGTCTCTGTTGTCTAGTAGGTAGTATGTTGGCTTATAAAGGTATCAGGCATCGGTTCAAATCCCACATTAAACATCTCGAACAAAATGGAATATTTCTTCGGCGACTTCATCTCAGCAGATGTAGTTCGGAGTCGACTTTAAACTGTAGATTTTTTTGTCTTGAGTCGAAGGTGGGAATCTTCAAAACACAATTTTGTTCCAATAAAAGTGTGCACGATTCAATATCATTGGTACCTACGCACTAAACCCATCCCTTATATCCCTCAACCACTGTCTGATCACGGGCCAGTCGTAAGGTATTACTTCGCTTAGGGCTGGTTAGCTTTAAAGCTTTCTCATATTAAATTAAATTTCGTCTTCGTAAATCCAATCTTCCAGCATAATCTTAGCCATTCACTGACTGTGTTGCCGCCATAGAATTCCAGAATTCAACATCTCCCCTATAAACCGGTTTGCCCAAAACTTGCTATCCCCCGAATCATCTAAACCTGGGACAGCATATTATAATGTGCTCCGCATCTTCCTCCTCATCTATACAGTAGGGGAGATATCATGTTTAAATCTGTGCAGGTATTTCCTGAAGCATCCATGACCCGTCAGGAACTGGGTCACGTAGAAGTACAACTCGCAATGTTTCATATCCATTCAAGGGGTTATATTTGGGACAAGGTGAAATGTCCATCTTTATCCTTTTAAACTATTTTCCCATCATGGCAGCCATTCGTGCAAGGAAGACCTTCGTTCCTCCTCTGCTGTTTGTCCTGGATACTCAAGAGGACGAAAGTATATCAGCCTCAACTCATTCGCCATTATGTCTATAGGTATTGTCTTTGCCAATACCAGCATCGCTTCATCATACACTGTTCTGAAACAACTTATCTGTATAATCGCGCTTAGGTGATACATCGAGGACAGTTTCCTCCTTGTCGTCCCCACGGAGAGTGCTTCCAACTATATTGGGCAAGTATTTAACAAGCGGTTGCAAATTAACGTTAAAGTACAAAAGCTATGAATTCGCCGTAGTCTAGTATGTAGTGTGTTTGTATATTAGACGTGAGGCATTGGCTTAAACCCCAGGTCAGGCGATTCCAACAAAACGAAATATAAAAAAAAATTCTTCGGCGACTTCCTCTCAGCAGATTTCTGGCAAAAACTCTGAGAGTAAAAATTGCTATGAAAAGTTTCTCAAAAAATCTGTCGTTCGGAGTCGACTTTAAACTGCAGGTCCTGTCACTCATGTATAAAATTAACATACACAAATAAGTGGTGTGAGAAGCTAGGTCATAATCCTGACTGAAGGGTTGTAATGATCAATTACGTATATATGTATGCGTACAAAAGATATGGTCATGTCATAATCTCACATGAGACTGATTTCAATCGCACTCACACAATACCTGAACTTGCTTTCAATTTTGGTTTAAAAATGAAATTACCAGAAAGATCATATTGTGGCGGTGGAAACTTCCAGAGACCAAATATTCATCCAAATATTTATTGACGGATTAATATCACGCGATTTGATCTGATACGAATCTCGCTAGAGGTAAAATAATTAAAACAAATACTCCAGGGGATGGCTCCTATTTATGCATTGCTATGCATTGCATTGTCTTGGAATTAGAAAAATAAGTTATTGGAGAGAGAAAAGAGGGAGTAGGGTTTATAGATATTATATTTAAATTTGTTTATATTATAAGAGCCATAAAAGACCTCTGCAGTAAGAGAGATCTCCATACGTATGGTGCAGCAAAATAACGAAGTGCACTGTGCGATCCACTGGCTAATATATCACATAAGCATGTTCTCTATGTGACAGACGTGTATTATGTTAAAATTTGTCTTTACCCTGGTCTTTAGTTTCTTCGATTTCTCTTATGATAATTTGAACTTCAAGGTACGATATGTCTAAAAGTACTGCATATGAAGTGAAAATGTAAAGTTTAATTTTTTATATGTTTTGCTTAGTACCCTACAAAATTCTCGGTAGATGTTTAATTTCCAGAACTATATAATAACGGTGTTAGACGACAAAATAAACTTGAATTTTTTTGTTTTGTGAAATTAAGCCAGTAAATATTGAGAGATGTAGAAGCAATTTGAACAACTTTATAAGACATACTATTGGCGTGCCTTAGTTTCTAACATGATTGCCAACAAATTAAAGTATCCGAGCGCTTTAGTAAGATTAGGAGGCTTCAATTCCTTTTTATATAGAAGCATCCTTGAAAAAGATGTGCTAGATTCTTTACCACTATACTCAATACCATCCATAAGCCATTACATTTTCAATGGAAGCGATAATACTAGGCAACGACTAATAACGAAAACTGGGAAGAAAGGAAGCAAAACGCCTTAGTAAAGAATTATTCCAACAAAACGCAGTGTACAATATTTAATTAAACTAACGTGAACACATAAAACCATACATACATACATACATAACTGGTCATTACAATCCTTCAGTCAGGATTATGGACCTAGCTTCTCACATCGTGTATGTTGTATGTGTTAGTTTTATTCCTAAGGGGCATACAGTTTAAAGTCGATTCCGAACGACAGATTTTTGAGAAACTTTTCATGGTAATTTTATTTACTCTCAGAGTTTTTGGCAGAAATCTACTGAGAGGAAGTCGCCGAAGAAATATTTTTTCATATTTTCGTTTTGATGTCTGACCTGAAGATTGAAGCCGGGACTCGAACATAGGTTTATAAAACGAATTCTGAGTCCAATGTAATCTGTAAAGCCACCGAAGTTTCGAAATGTTTAGGAGTTTGTTACACTTTGAAATTTTTTCTGTTTGAAGGTGTCATCAGTTCTTTTTAATTTGCAACAGCATTTTTTACAACTTGTTACATTAGAGCCCTATCGAACATAAGGAACTGATTGAATGAAAATATATGGTTATGAAGGGTGTTTTTTTTTTTGGCGTGTGATGTAGGATTCAAAAAGTTTTCGCACTTACAGTGACCGTCGTCAGCTGCGTCGAGTGGTGCTTCCACTAAAACAATCCCTCCTCCTCTTCTGGGGATACTCCCTTCCCGGGACGGCTATCTGCATTACTTCGGGAAGGGCCCAGAACGACGTCCCGTAAAGGACCGTTATCGATTCTCCCACGTCTGGGTACGCCATATTTGAAGCCAGCCTCAAGCTATTGGCTCGCCTTCTCGTGTATCATTTCGTCGCACTGTGTCAAGGTCGACCTTCTTCCTGCGGAGTATACGCTCAACTTATTTCCTCGCAGCGTTCCATTTCGCCTCGCTCTCGAGCATTGCATCCATAATGTTGTCGGGTGTGAATTCACCAATCTGCACCATTAGCATATTCTTCTCGTCTTGCCATTTGAAGCAATGGAAGAATGTATGTTCAGCGTCGTCATTTATTTCCTCGCAGTAAATGCAACCAGGGTCAATCACCTTGCCCATGCGGTGTAGATATTGCCGGAGATAACCGTGACCCGAAAGAAACTGTGTCAGTAAGTAGTTAGTTTCCCCAAAATTGCTCTGTATCCACGCTTCTATAGATGGAATAAGTCTAGCAGTCCATCTTCCACTTCTTTCGTCGCTCCATCTGCTTTGCCATCGCCGTATTGTTTGCGACCTGACATCTGTCGCACTAATGTCATGATTTTCCCTCTACGATTATGGACTTCGCTCAAATGCCAGCAAGTCGATAGGTATCTCACCGGTGATAACGAGGACTGCGGCGCCTGAGACCGTGCGATAAGCCGATGCAACTCTTAGTGCCGCTGTTCGTTGCACCGCTGCTACTGTTTTCCGCTTAGATTTAAACTCCAGCGCATCTCCCCATATCTCGCTGCCATAATCAATTCTTTTTGTCGTCGCCATAATCAATTTCCTTTTCGACTGCGTTGGCCCGCCGATATTTGCCATCAGTCTGCTCAACATGGCTGTTAGTTTATGAAGGGTGTCATAGTAGGAGAGTTTATGAAAACTTATTATAAACATTTGGAAAGTTATGCTGAAACAGCTCGTATCCTATGAAAAATTTTCAGTCGAGAAAGTACAACAATCTTTCAACCATTCGAAGAGTGATCAAAAAATTTTAATAAACTGGGTCGTTTATCTTCGGATCGGTCTCTGAAAAACGTAGCTGCTGTAATCGAGAGTATCGCAGAAAAATAAAAAAAACAATCATTCTCTCCAATTTCAAATTTCACGAGGCACTGCACAGCGAATTTTGATAAAAAGGAGACCTTCACCCCTTTCTTGCGTACAAAATTAATTTTTTCAGGAGCTTGAATCAGCTGTCATTTTCTCCAAAGCAGCTCATTTCCATCAAATGGTTAAGTGAGTACATCAAATTGTGTAATTTGGAGTTCAGGAAATTCTCATGCGATTTAGAACGAGCTACGAGTCTGGTTCGGATTTTCTTTTGAAGATGAAGCCTGTGAATGGCATTTGGTACAGAAACGTAGTCACAAAGTTCTTATTGTCTCAATAGAATGGCATGAATCTGAACAGCATCGATTTAATGCCTTGTTCTTAATAGCTGTACCCTGTTGGTCGACTATTTTCTCTCTTAATATTTCGTTTTGTTACCTCCAAAGTATTTCATTCAACATCGTTTGTAACAAAAAAAAAAAACAAAAAAAATCTGCTTCTTCATAGAAATAAACCACATGAAGAAAAAAAAATGAAACAAAATATTTTGTGT
Source organism: Sarcophaga rosellei (assembly GCA_930367235.1). Taxonomy (NCBI): domain Eukaryota; kingdom Metazoa; phylum Arthropoda; class Insecta; order Diptera; family Sarcophagidae; genus Sarcophaga; species Sarcophaga rosellei. Next base: position 71,334,967 of record OV884019.1, read on the forward strand.
ATATAGAAAATGTATATCCCAGTACACGTGCCAAGATATACTGCCAATGTAAAGAAACATGCATTTAATCGCCCAACTCTTGTGGGTGCTGCTGCAATTCATTTGATTTGAACATTACATTTCGTTTCAAAGGAAAGAGTTAAATGAGTCAAACATCTGAAGAAAGGTATGGTGGGGCCTAGCAGATATTAGAGCTCGAATTGAGAGATGAGTTCGAAACATGTACTCGTACATGAGTACATACGAAAACGAAAAGTTCGAAAGAGTTGTGCATGTGCACAACATCTATGCAGTCATACGTAAATGGTTACACAACAACAACAACAAAAAAAGAAATTGTGAAAGAAGAAAAAATTATTTTACAATATCTAGATTGCAGAGTAGAGTTTTACAAAATAGGGTGGAGAAGACTGAGCACAAAAAAAAAATGCGAGAGGAGAGTAACAAAAAAATTTAGGTTGGGGGTTGAATGTTTGTGCAGAGATTTACCGTTTTATACTTGACATTTTCAAAAGTTTAAGTTTTAATTTATGACAACGTTTTCTATAAATCGTTATACTTGTGTACGTTGAAGAAGTTCATACACACACATATATAGTATATACATATACACCTACACATACACTTACACTATTTAAGCTACAGATACACATACACGTTAGCAAAAGTATATAAAATATTGGAGATTATGAGAAATGAATACAGAAACACAACAACAATAAAATAAAATTAAACAAAAATAATTCCAAGAAAAAAAAGTATGAGAAGAGGACGACAACATATCTTCAAACAGGATATTATTTATAGAATAAGTAGAGGAAAATAGTTGGACCGACTGTTGAGGTATAAAATATTGGAGCTTTTCTTGTAAAAAGCTTTTCTTCAATTTATCGAAATTGTTGTTATTTTTGTTATTTGAATGGGCGTTGATAATATTCTGTAGTTTTTTCAATTCTTTGACAATTTAAATACAATCATGCTTATTTTAATGGCAATTCTGTAAAAGCGGAAGTGATAGTACTCCTGTGAAGCAATCAAAATTATACTCCTTTAACTTGTTCTCCTTTTCCAATTCTAAAAGAGATGTTTGAGATGTAAATTGTAATCAAATATGTACTTCCCCAGTCTTTCATCAATTGCTGTCAAATACAAATTCCAGACTTTAACAAATTAAGACTTTAACGAAAGCTAGAATGAATAAATTCGTCCAGTGTAAGTCTCCAAAACTAGCTTCCTTCTTGCTTAACGGGTAGCCAAATTTGCCCCAACTAGACTCAATGCTTTGTCTCGCTGGCACATCATCCTTTCGGGGCATTTCCCTATTTTGGAGGTTAATCCTATGGCACCACTGAACACTGATTCCGAGAAGGGACGACTGGATCCCTGACATGATAATTCTCCCAGAATTTCTGGATATATACACTGATGGCTCTAAACTCGAAAATGGGATGGCTAGCAGTGTTTACTCTGGGAAACTGGACCTGAACATTTCCCTCCAACTGCCGGATTACTGTAGCGTGTTTCAAGCGGAGATAATGGCCATCTACCGGGCCGCTCATTGAATCCTCATCAGGAGTGCTCTTTTCACTCGCATCTCAATCATCTCTGATAGTCAGGCTGCTATAAGATCTCTATAGAGCGTTATGATAACCGCTAGGCTCATTACGGAGTCTCGCTGCTGTCTCGACATGCTCTCTAGGTGCTTCAGTGTCTCAGTTGTCTGTGCTCCTGGGCATAGTCACACAGGGCGGACGAGCTTGTCATGGTTGGTGCACTCCTTACGAAACCATATTTACCTCGGTTAAATTAGCCATTGGGCTTAAATTCTTTCGGGGCGCCAACCCAACCTGGGTCAATGAAAAATCTTGCTCCCCAGCCTCACTTGGACCCCGATGGATAGAAGGCGCACCAATCAATTACTCGGACTTCTTCGCAATACCATCTCGCTCATATTGGCCATGCTTACATTTCAATGCATTATGGGAAGACACGTAGAAAGACTGCATAACCCAACTAACGACTCTGCCATAGGTATGTATCTGCTGAAGAAGAGGAAACGGTTATCCACTTTCTTTGTCAATGCCCATCTCTTGCGAGGAGAAGATATAGGTTAACCCAACCTAAATCTCCAAAATGAGAGATTAGACGACTGAAAAATTAAATATTCAGAATTTCGTTTATAGGTCCACCATTAGGGAGGAATTAGTACCACATGTTCTTCTCTCTCAATTCGTCCAGTAAATGTAAAAAATATTCGTTGAGCTTAACAATTTTATTTCACTCTTCTTTATTTAAAACTTCCAGAGTTTTTGCCAGAAATCTGCTGAGAGGAAGTCGCCGATGAAAACTGTTCTCATATTTCCGTTTTGATGTCTGACCTGGGGTTTGAACCGTGGCCTTACGTCTAATAAGTCAACACATTACATACTAGACTACGGCGACTTACTATAGAATGACAATAGTATATAGTATAGTATTGCCAGATTCGAAATAACCGATGGTTCAAATTTAAACCGATAGATGGCCCCACTCGATATGTTTTAACACAACTCTACTAGATATAAAGATCTTTTTCTTTGTTTTAACTAGTAAGGGACAATTCCGTTGAAAGAGTCGATGATAGTTTGTAAATTGTAAAAAAAAGCTTCTTATGGATTCTCAAAATTCTAAAATCTTTATCCGCATTAAAATCCCATTCAATTTATAATGCTTGTAAAATATTTCTTTGATTACAATTGCATTGCGTACAGCACCATTAAAAAATGCATCATTAACTAATTTGCATAATTTCTAACTTTCAAATTGTTTTTTTTTGTCTTCTTCTGTAATTCCATTAAAATCCTAAAACCACAACAATTTAGAGGAAAATTGTTTTTCTGTAATCAAAAAAACAGAAAAATCCCAATTAGAATTGGAAAACGGTTCGTATTTATTACAATTATTAAGCAATTTGAAAATGCGTTGTTATTGCGCTGTGTACTTCTTGTTACTGCTGCTGTTGCCTGCAGTCTGTCTGTCCTAAGCAGTATAAAAGCACTCAACTTGAAAGCATTCCAACTAATGATTTTAATTTCCAATTTTTAGTTTCATTTCAATTTCAGTCTAAACAATTTGTGTGTATTGTCATGTATAATTGAGGGTAAAAGAAATTAAAAGGAAAATAAAAATACGTGTTATTTTTCTTGCTAATAATGCAAATTAAATATACAATACATACGTACATATTTACATACATACATACATTTTTGTTGTAGTTTCTATTTTTTTCTTTTTGCCAAACAATTATCCTTTAGAGCAAGAAACAAAAACCAACAATTGTTGTAAGAAATAAGAAAAAAAGGAAACAGTATACGAAGAAAATACTTCTTTCCATTGCTGAAACAATGTGTCACATGTATGATGGGCACCCTTTTGGTTTTTTTTTGTTAATTTTTTAGTGAAATTGAAATAAAAAACGAAAAACAATTTAAATGAATAAAATGCGTTTTTTCTTTGCTTTCAATAATTTTTGCGGTTTTTTTAATCGTTGGCGCTACAGCGAAAAAGGTGCTGATAGAGTTTAAGCCATGAAAACTACAAACTACAGAAACTGTGTATATTTTGTATTTTTAATTTTTTTCTGTTTAAAACAGATATTAATTGAAAACATATACATGTACATGTTATAGTCTAGTAGGTAGTGTGTTAACTTATTAGACGTGAAGCCACGGTTCAAATTCCCGGTCAGACATCAAAACGAAATATGAACAAATATTTCTTCGGTGACCTAATCTCAGCAGATTTCTGGCAAAAACTCTGAGTTGAAATAAAGTAAAATATTGTTACATTTTTGCCTTTTGAAAACGTTTAAAATATGAGCTCGTAGATTGCAAATAAAATAAAAAGAAATTTGAGTTTAGTTTAAATTAAAATTCTTTATTATTCGCACAATTCTGTGTGCCACTGTTCACAAATTGATGTACAGAACAGCAATCGCTTTATTTGTTATTCCTTTGTTTACACCTTTTGCATAAACAATAACAATTACTAGACAATTGTTCGACAGATCTTCAAACCACGATTATCCTCTACAAACACACCGCCTCTTCACACAAGACTGACTGAACTTTTGCTAACTCAGATGCTTGCTTTGCCTTGCAACGTAAACAGTCGGATGAATGTTTTTGAATGCGAATGTTCTTGGCTTCGCCCTATCGAGATCTCTATAAATATAAACATCGTTGTTTCATTACTGTTGTTTGTGTATTTTGTTTACATTTATTCTTGTAGTGTTTTTGTTGTATTTTTTTTTACTTGTTTCCCATTTTTTATGCTGGTGTTTGTTGTTATATTACGCAGTGCGATAATTTGTAAACAAGTTCATTGTTTTTGTTTTTGTGGCTTTTATTTATAATTTTAATGTTAAATGATGTAAAAGCAAAACACCAGTATCTAAATTTTTCCATTTCCGTAACAATATGTACATGTAATAAGCAATTTGTAACGTAATTCGTTCGTATATAAATTAATTCAATGCTCGGACGACTGTTACTTTTCAAATGAGCCTACATAATCCGGTTATAGTAGGAGGAGCTTTCAACCTAACTTCATAAAAAATTTAACGACATCAAATCGCTTGACCCTCGTGACGACTTGAGGTCTCTAACTGAAGTTTCTCATGACTGGCTGAAAGTTCGTTTTGTTGAAACCACATATAGTTTCCTTCATATACTTACATACACATATAGAATTGGTTATTACAACCTTTTAGTCAGGATTGTGACCTAGCTTCTCACACCGCTTATGTTGTGTGTGCTAATTTTATAAATGATTGGTGGGACGTACAGTTTAAAGTAGCCTCCGAACGATTATTGAGATATTTTTACGGCTAATTTATTTGCTCTCAGGGTTTTTGCAAGAAATCTGCTAAAGATGTCGTCGAAGATGTCTGACCTGAGGTTTTGAGCCTTGGCCTCAAGTCTAATAAGCAAACATATTGTCTACTAGACTACAGAGCCTATTATCTTTCCTAAAGAGTTTTTAATTGCACTCTGAATTGACGGGCAAGTAAAATGACTTTTTCACAAACAAGTTCTAGGTTCTCCCACCCACCGAGTGATAAATGAGCTTCATCGCTGAAGTAAATTTTTTCTTTTGTAAAATCAGTATATATATGGCACAAAAAGATCTTTTGGTGGCAAAATTTTAAAGAAAATTTTTGGTAATAAGGGTTGTGATTTAGGCATTTCTTCATTACAAGTCTGAATAAAATTAATGAAATGCATACTTAATGTAGCTTGTAATTTGCCCCGTGAACGATTTTGATGAAACCTGGCATTTATTCGAAACGGCATGTGTATCAAATTTGAAGACTTTGCTTGAATTTTATGCATACATATCGATTTGGATTGTATGGGCGGTGTGCGGTGGGCATGGTCAAGTTTTAAGATTTTCTTTTTACCTTTTAACTTCCAGTTGACATCAATCAATGGACATTGAGCACAAATTACTGGGAAAAGACGAGTTCTGTTAGTAACATAACAGAGCTCTGTTAGCTGACCCCGTTTGCGTCTATGTTCTCACGCATAATAATAATGGGACTGGTTCGTTGAACTCTTTCAAGACAATGTGATATTTTGGAAAAAAGTGGTTCCTCTCACATGACAGCAATAACAGAAAGCTAACAACCGGAAATAAGAGCCAAAATATTCAAAGGTGATATAAAGTTCACACTTTTTACACAAAGGAGACTGTTGAATACCTCAACAAAGGATGTCAGTAAATTTCAATTAATTGTGGCCTTGACAGAACATTAGAAATCTTTTGATTTCTAATTGAAGAGCCTGTTAAAGTAGCTGAATTGAAGTCAGACAAGTTTCTGTTACACGATTGCTTGGTAGTGGGCGAATACATAGGATAGCGATCAGATTTTTTGTATTATAAGATAAGGAGTTAACTCTTTTTCATGCGGGAGATTGGGTTGGAATAAGAAAAAGATAGTTATAGGAGAAAGGAAATAGAAGTAGCGTGCGACAAATTTTATTTTTCTAACATTGATTTTTTAAATGTATATAATTAATTAATTAATGTGAATCAGACAATCACAAAACACCAAGGGTCTTTGGTGGGAATCGAACCCACGCCTAAGTACTTGAAGTTTAGCACACTACCTATTAGGCCATCGGGGCAGCCAATGAATGAGTGATGATGAATTTAGTGTGGATTATACTCCGCATATAAACTTTCATATATATTGAAATAGGGTGTCCTTAAATGTCTTCATTTATTGTCATATTCTGTCTGTTTTTTAGCTAATTTTTGATGTTGCATTATTAGATTAGTTTCCTGATTGTACTCGCATTTATTTCCTTCTTGTTTTTTTTTTGGTGCTTTTTGTGAATCTCTAATTCAGTTTCGGATAAAAATAATAAAAACTCACAGCTGCATTTAAGTACAAATTGTAATTGAAATTAAAATGCTGTGATACCACACAGTCTAAATGCTTTTCATGTTCCATTCGAGGAAAGTCAAGCAGAAAAACTCGACAAAAAAAAAACAACAATGCACGGCAACAAAAAAGGGATACAATTGGTTTAAAAGCACAACAAAATTTGTGTAAAAAAAGACAATTTTAGAAAATTAAAAACCACGTTTCTTATTTTCCTTTTTTTCAAGCTTCTAAAGACTATTTTAGTTGCTTAATTTGTTTTACAAATGAAAGCAATTAGAAATGTTACTCTGGCAACGCAAATACGATTGCGAAATGGATTTCATTTAAAACCAAAAAAAATTTGTATATTCTGGCTACAGCAGCAGCAGTAGCACCAGTAGCAGATAACCAATTCACCAAAAATAAATTTGTACGTTTAGTTTATTAATTGTCTTCATAAAGTTTAATGAAAAGGATTTCGTTAGAAAAAAATACGAAAAAAAACCAGCGAGAATAAGAAATTCGAAGGAAATTCATAAAGTTTAATTAAAACATTTCCTAAACACTGCCACCAATTTCATATGCCGTTTCTTGCTCGTTTAATGCTTGCTGAGTGTAGGGGTTGTAGAACTCATTTTAAGTCAAGCGAAAGTGCGAATATAGTTTCAATATTATCAGGAAAAGAAAGTGTAGCATGGAATTTAATAAGAATATATTCAAGATATTAAGGTCCTAACTGTCTAGTGGCTATATCTTTGTTCTTCTTCTTCATCCAGCTCAGTGATCCTTCACCTTTCATAGGATGAATACTAAAGTTCGAAGACTAATAGAATATATTTTCTAACATTTCTGCGATGGCATACATAAAAGATATGCAGCTTAACTTGAATGAATGAAGCTTGTAGTTTCAGTAATCTTATGTGATTGAAATGTTTTTCCATTACTAATTTTAGGATCATACAGCTTCCACAAAACATTTCCTTCTTATCCGGTCGACTGCTATTATTTTTGCGTCTTTCCATGTAAGATTACTTTGTCCTAGATCTTGGAGTATCGAACGTGTCTTGAATTTGGAGGATGCCACTCTAGTGCTATTTTTTTATCCTATCAGTATTATTTTTTTGAGGGTGCGATCAACAACGATCCAACTCCATTTCCTACGTTTAATTTGCGTTATTATGGGTTCCTCGTTAGTAAGTTTCGAGAAATCCAGGTTGCTGATGTTTTTAGGTCAGAATATTTTTTTGCATATAATGATGAGGCACTTGTTGATGAATACCTGTGATTGCGTGATAATGTTCGATACTAACCACGTTGCTATCGTAAAACAAAGTGGATTTTACACATGGTTTGAATATTCTGAGCTTTATTCATAGGAATATTTGTGAGCTTCTTTATATTGGCTGTAGACGTCCGAATGCCGCTTTTGCTTTATTAAGCCTGTTGATTACGTCTGTTTATGCGTCGCTTTTTGTTGTCACTATATGCTTAGATAGTGAAAGCTATCTATGTATTTGACTGGTTGGCCTTATAACGGGTGATTTTTTAGCTATTATCTTTTTGGCAACACTGGTTTAAACAGCTCACGCACGTTTCGTGTTTTGTTTCACTGTCAAACATCTTCCGAAGATCAACTTCTTTATCGAAAAATTGTGTTCAGCGACGAAGCTCATTTTTGGCTCAATGGATACGTAAATAAGCAGAATTGTCGATTTTGGAGTGAAGATCAGCTAGAAGCATTGCAAAAGCTACCAATGCATCCAGAAAAAGTCACAGTTTGGTGCGGTTTATGGGCTGGTGGCTCATTGGACCGTACTTCTTCAAAGATGCTGCGAATCGTAACGTAACTGTGAATGGTGAGCGCTACTGTGACATGATATCCAACTTTTTTTTGCCCAAGATGCGAGAGCTTGACTTGCATGACATGTGTTTCCAACAAAACGGTGCCACATGCCACACAGCACGCCTAACTATGGAAATATTGAGAGGCGAGTGCGGTGAACATTTTATTTCACGTTCGGGACCGGTCAATTAGCCGCCTAGAGCGTGCGATTTAACGCCTTTATACTATTTTTGTGGGGCTATGTTAAAGCTCATGTCTACACAGACAAGCCCACTTCAATTGACGCATTGGAAGACAACATTGAAGCATTTATTCGTGAGATACCGGTCAAAATGTTGGAAAGAGTATGCCAAAATTGGGCTAAGCGGATGGACCATTTCAGGCGCAGTCGCGGTCAATATTTACATGAAATAATCTTCAAACATTAAATTATATGGACTGTACTATCAATTCAAATACAGATTTCATGCATTTTTCTGAATTGTATGTGTTTTTTTTTAATTTTCCTGTAGCTCTTAAAAAATCCCCCTTTACTATAAGGCTTATAGCATGATGTTGTCGGTGCTTATGTTGTTAATTCTCACGGCTTTAATTTTCTTGATATTGATAGCTTTGTTTACATCATGGGAACTTTGTGCGAGAGTAGACAAATATCATCCACATAATCCAAATCCTAAAGTTGATGTGAGAGACTCTATGATATTTCTCTTCATTCATGATATCATCCAGCACGATAGTGAATAGCTGAGGTGATAGGGGATTCTCCTTTTACTCCAGAATTTGTATGAAATGGTGGAGTTTTATTGCCGTTGTGAAGAACTGAGAGTTCTGCATCCTTGTACATGGCTCTGATGATTCGTATTATCTTCTGGGGTACTCATTTTCTTCTCAATGTTTTCTATATGGCAGTTTGTCTGATAGTATCAAAGGCTTTCTTGAAATCTACGAATATGATTGAATATATGTGGACCTTATTCTAAAAGTAAATGGATTACCCAATGCATCTGAAATAAGTTTGCTTATTAAATAGGCAAACCTATCTACAAAATGCTGTTTAAAAGTCTAATTAAGAAAAAAAATTAATAACGAGAGGAAAGCATATCACATGTTTTTTCCTATAAACACTGAAAGAAGTCTACATAGACATTAGAGACTTCATTGTCAAGTCGTCAAAATTGAAAAATACATTGTAGGATCTTTCCTAAGTTTATGTAATTTGTGATAAAAGGGAAAGCATTTAAGCAAATTGCAAAATTTTTGTATAAAAATCCATGAATTTATATATATAAAAATGAATGTGAGTTTGTTTGTCCTGTATATCTGAAACGAGTTATAGGCTACTTTTTATGTTGAAATTTCAAATGAGCGAGGTGCCACGCCCACATATACTGCATACTTAATATTTAATTGCAATGGAAATATATTACTCATACGCATCATAATACATCTACTAGAATTGTTACCCTGACAAGTAGGCAATAAAAATTTATGATTTTTTGACGTATGAAACTTAATGGAATTAGATATCACTCATACGTCATATATGTAATTTTTTAATTAATTTTATATCTATGTATATACATATGTATACAAAAAGTAGTGTGTGTTTATTTGTTTGTGGATTTGTTTGTTCCTGTATGTCTGGAAGGAACTATATAGTGTTTTCACACCGAGTGGTTTTAACGCAAAAGTTGGTTTTAACGTTAAAATCAAAAATAAAACCTGCTTTTACCATACAAAATTATTGTGTTAAAATCAACTTAAAACCTTTTTTGAATTGGTTTTAAGTTGATTTTATGAAATACAACCTTGTTTTATGTACTAAATCAGAGCTATCAGCTCTGAAATGGTAAAAACAGCTGATAAAAATTAAATAAAAACAAAATAAAAACAAAACAAATGTAAAAATATAGAAAGCCGGTTGTATAAAAATGTAAAATTTCAAATAATGAATGCTACAACAATAATAAATAACAATATTTTAACAATAATATTAATATTATTTCTTAATTTTTCATATTTATTGTTTTTTCGTAAACAAAAACATTTCTGTTCCGTCATGAATGTATGAAAGTTAAAACCTGATTTAAGAAAATTTGCAGTGTGAACGCAAAATCAGCTGATAATGGTTTTAATGCTAAAATCAGGTTTTAACTTTTGGTGTGAAAACACTAATAGGCTACTTTTTATTTTAAAATTCCAACGATCAACGTGATGCACGTGTAGAAGGAGAGAATAGAATAAGAAATAATTATTATGAAACATTGTAAATACCAGTAACAAAATAAATATTTTAAAATCCAGACTTCTTCTTATTTTATTACGTTGAGGTTATTGACTAAAAATAATAAAAATATACATAAAAAAATTTATATCAATATATTTTGATTATTTATATTTCATATTGATAGGAGTAGCGAAGCACACAGGGTTTTAGCTAGTTTTAAATAAAAATGTCTGCTCTTGTTTTTAAAAGTGCTGGCAACAAATGCGTGTCTCTAATTTTCCAAGAGATAAAAAACTAATTTTTTAGCCAGCGTTTAGCAAGTGTAAGTATTTAAAAGATAAACTTTAAAACACATTTCGCACATCGGAATACAACTTCAACAGAATTGTTGTCCTTTTTAGCTGGGTCGCTAACCCTTAGCCGGCGAAAGTTAAAGGCCAAGCAACAAGGTACAAACGACACTTTGGTGGCTTTTGGTGGCCCAAAGAGAATGAAAACTAAAGAATATTGGTGGAAACATTCACAAACAATTGTCCACGTAATTAAAACGTTACAAACATGAAAAATAAGTGAGGCTTAAATGCAAGGTGATTGGATAATGTAATTCAATTGACAAAATCCATTCTGATTAGATTAAAAAATTATATAGAGGAAACGATGTTTGACGGCAAATAGATTTAAATTAGATCACATACATATCTAAAAAAAACATTCGTCGTGCAGTTATAATGAGTTGATTGACTTTAGACGAGATATTTAATCTATAAACCTTAATTAGAAGTCACACTAAAAAATTTTAGCATACACATCTCTTGATAAACTCTAAGTTTCTTGGTGAAATGATTTCAACTTGCTTAATGTGTCATTACAATCCATCAGTCAAGTTTACGAACTAGCTTCTCACAACACTTATGTTGTGTTCGTTAATTTTATACATGAGTGGCGGGACCTACAGTTTAAAGCCGACTCTCAGAGACAAATTTTTGAGACAATTTTATTTACTCTCTGAAGGAGAGAATGTGACCTCTCCGATGTCACTGTCCTGCTCCCGCTAAGGCAACTGGCGGAAGTGGGATGTACTTCGGTCAGGAATCTGTTACAGATTTGAAACAGAAAAATATTTCGAACTTTGAATGGATCATAGGTTGATTCTACGGATTTTCGTGTTATTACAATTGACCTGGAAGTTTAAGTGTGACGAACAAAGTCGGCTGCTACTCTTACCAAATCTAACCTAAACCTATAGCTTAGAGAAAGCGCTGCAATATTACTTACTTACTTAATTGGCCATAACAACCTGTTAACGGATTTCGGCCTGCAGCACACATCCTTCCAGGCGCCTCTTATTCTTGCGCGCCTACGCCAGTTGGTCACACCAATCGATGACAGGGCTTCCTCGATTTCGTCCTTCCAACGGATACAAGGTCGTCCTCTTCGCCGACTTCCGCAGATCCCCGCATCAAATACCCGTCTCGCCGGAGCATCCTCCTCCATTCGAACGACATGGTCGAGACAGCGCTGCCGCTGGATATTAATACGCTGCACAACGTCTATGTGTTGAGGAACATATACAGCTCACCGTTGGATCGGATTTGAAAATCATCATCTACTCGCATTGTACTGAAGATCTTACGTAGGATTTTACTCTCGAATAAATTTAAGGCTGTTGCATCAATGCTTAATATGGTCCATGACTCTGCGCCATAAAGAAGAACGGTTGGATGAGCGTCTTGTATTGTATTGCCGGTTGAGACCGTAGTACCACCTGTTGGCAAGAGTGATCCTGCGCTTGATATGTAAATTCCTTGACTACAACGAAAGTATAGTTATTTGAGATACAAAACGCCGCACGTCTCTATTTGTCGATAACATATACTTTGTTTTGCACTCATTTACTGTCAAGCCCATCTTAGTAGACTCCCGTTCAATAGCACTAAAGGCAGCAGTAACATCTCGCTTGACACGCCCTATGATGTCAATGTCGTCAGCGTACGCAAGCAACTGGGCGCTTTTCTGAAATATAGTGCCATTGCGGTGCACTCCCGCCATTCGCAGAACACTCTCCATGACGAATTTGAAGAGGTCGTATGATAAGGGGTCGCTTTGTCTGAAACCTCGCATGGTATCAAAAGGTGCGGAGAGGTCCATTTCTACCTTGATGGAGCTACAGGAATTGCTCAACATCATTCTGCATAGACTTATCAGCTTCGCAGGTATACCGAGCTCAGACATTGCGGCAATAACACGATCCCTTATGGGACTATCGAAGGCTGCCTTATAGACGACAGAAAGATGGTGTGTGTCGACTAGTTTTTCGTGGGTCTTTTCCAGGATTTGGTGTCCTTTTCTTCCGTCGGGTCGTGAGCACAGATAAGGCTGATGTTGTAGAATTTTGCCGTGATGCGGATTGTGGCTATTCTTTCGTTCACAGGCGTGAACCCATCGCATTTCCTGTAAGGCAGTGATGTCCGTCCTACATTTCTTTAGGGCATCCGCCAGCTAGGCGAAAGCGCCTTTGAACGTTTGCCGTGGTCGTCAACTTTTGATAAGATTTTCTTAAAAGCTATTGCTTTGGTTTTCATTAGAGAAGATTTTAACGTGGTGGGTTCCAAGCCCTACGCATAACCCAAATTTAACGTCCAGGGGATTGGATTTCGTTGCACGCATTATAGTTAACATCTAGCAAGAATGCCATCCAGGACGGCGTGTCAACTTGAATACAGCAATACCAGAATTGTAATGGTGGTCGCCACGTTGACCATAGTCAGAAAGTTTACCTTTTTTGCATGTATTCCATCCCATCCAACTATTGTAACTATTTTAAACATCAAATTAAATATCAATTGATAGTCATTTAGTTTAACTCTTTCACGCATAACCGTATTAACCATGATACTGCATTAAGAAGCATAGATGGAAGAGGAAGTCAAGAAAAAGTGAAAAATTATGAACTAAAGTCATACAACACCAAAATAAACATTCACTTTCACCCCAAAACACAAGTTCAACGAAAAGGCGAATTGAATTAATTCATGGCTGGCTACTACTAGTAGTCGATGCTGTTACGTCTGTTTTCGCTACATTTCTTGTTGCTTCTTGTTGGTATATTTTTAAGGACTACATGGATACAAGTTGTTATGCTACATGACACCACTTGCGAGCCCATAATTTTCATTTGTTTTCACTTGTTTCTTTGAATTTTCTTTTTTTTTTCTTTCATTTTGTTTTGCCTTCTCAAAAGTCCAAAAGTTACCAGGGGTTATTTAAATATTCGTTTTTGTTGGCTTCGGTTCGGTTCGGTTTGGTTTCTTTAGTAGCTGGGGCTATGGTTTGTTGGCATCGTCAATAGTCAGGTTAACTTGTTGTAAATGTGGTGGCGTTTTTCGTTTCGTTTTTTTTTTGCGGGTTAACATGGTTGTGGTAGCGTTAAATGATTTGCGTCTGATATACACGCACATTCATACATTCTTTTGCTCAGTTATTCAATCTAAAAGCAAGTGAATCCTGCTTTATTCCAAAGGTTACTTTGGGTGCTGATGGTTAATATTTCACTGGCATTACGGTTAGTTCCTTCTTCTTCTTCTTATGCTCTCTCTCCTCAAACCACTTCATTTTTATTTTTCCTGATATTTCAACGCATGGCAAACATATTTCAACAACGGAAAACGGAAACCAAGTCAAACAGTGTCGTTATTAGTAGTAGTAAGACGACGACGACCATCATACCATCCTAGTCAGCTCGACCAACCAACCATCGTTCCAACGTATTGTCATGTGCCACATCATCATCTCTTATTTTACATTCTCATACCATGTTTACAGTTAGAGATGGGAGAGGAGTATGGGGGTTATTTGCATTTGTTAGGTAGTTGGGTGGGTTATGGTGCTTTATAACCATATTTCTTCAATGTTATTTTTAATCTATTTTATTCTCTCAGGCAACAACAACAACAACAACCCCACCAACAACATAACTAACAAAAGTAATCTTCATCTATAAACTACCAACTTAAACAGTTATTAACACAAATTTATTTGTATTGCTTTGACTGGACTTTTTTTCTTTCTTTTGGTTTTACCCGCGGCTAGATGGATAATGGCAGGCCGTTAGAGGACGGGAAATATAAGAAAAGTTATGAATATATTTCGTAAGATTTTTATTTTTTTTTAACAGTTACAAAGATTCCAGTCAAATAATTTTTGATAAATTTTAAAACTAAAAACTGTACAAAAATTGCCATTTATAATTTAAAATCCTGTTATGTGAGGATTTTTTAAAGGCACCAAGTTTATAGTATTGAGAGTTTTATCTTGTTGAGGTAAATTAAATCACGACATGCTTATCGCTGGTGATACCAACTTTGTTCTTTGGTGGGCCACAGGAAAAATGGTGATCCAGTTTATGGACGAGAGAATTTTCCATAAGTGGTACTTTTTTTTAACTGAGCTCCTTATTGTCATAAGTGAACTTTGTAAAGGGTCCGCCAAATAAATTTTTTTTGAAAATGCTGTAAGAAAAAACTACTGAATATTTTCTCAAATTTCTTTTTTTATTTGAAAGTACAATCCTTCCGGTTAATAATGGAAAATAATTTCATTCAATAGTAGTATGTTGGCTTATTAGACGAAAGGCCCGAGTTCGAATCCCAGGTCAGACATCAAAACGAAAATATGAAAATATTTCTTCGGCGACTTGCTCTCAGCAGATTTCTGGCAAAAACTCTGAGAGTAAAAATTGCCATGAAAAGCTTCTCAAAAAAAATCTGTCGTTCGGAGTCGACTTTAAACTGTAGGTCCCGCCATTCATGTATAAAATTGACGCACATAACATGAGTGGTGTTGAGGAGCTAGGCCGTAATCCTGACTGAAGGGTTGTAATGGCCAATTATGTATGTAATTTCATTCAAATGGCTGCCTCGGCTGGCCATGCAGTAGCCTACACGATCGGTCCAATTTTTAAGCACATTATCGATTGTGTGCAGCTGTATTTCACCAATGGCTTCACGAATATTATCCTTTAAAGCGTCAATTGTCTCTGGCTTGTCGGCGTAACACTTAATTTTGACGACACCCCACAAATAATAGTCCAACGGTGTCAAATCGCAGCTCCGAGGTGGCCAAACGACATCTGCGCTGCGGTTGATAATGCGATCTTCAAAAACAGGGCGCAAAACATCGAGTGTAACCAAATGTTGCTACTGTCCTCCTCTTCAATGGCAATTGGCCCAATTATGCCTGAGGACCAAAATCCGCGCCAAACGGTGACTCGTTTTGGGTGCGTCGGCTTTTCAATGTATGCGTGCGGGTTTTCTGTGCCCCAAATGCGACAATTTTGCTTGTTTACATACTCGCCAAGATCAAAATGAGCTAAATCTGAAAAGATGATTTTTTTTTTGCCAAAATCGGCATCTTCTGTAGGCTACTCGTGTAGGCTACTGCATGGCCAGCCGAGGCAGCCATTTGAATGAAATTATTTTTCATTATTAACCGGACGGATTGTACTTTCAAATAAAAAAAGATTTTTTGAGAAAATGTTCAGTAGTTTTTTTTACAGCATTTAAAAAAAAAAAAAAAAGTTATTTGGCGGACGCTTTATATACGATAATTGCTCCATAGTATCTCTCAGTTCTCCAATCGTCTTATTAATTAATTGTTTCATTTCGTTCCAGCTTTTGACAAGTGTGTTCTACTCGCCGTTATCTGTTGCTGCCATTCCAGCTTTAGTCTGTAGCATTAGGCTTGACATTGCCATTACCTTCCTAAAAATTGGTTTTGTATTTGGCTCAGATGTTAGTTCAGCAGATTAGAAATTCTTCTCATATAAATGTTGTTTTGTATTCATAGATTTTAAATGGACTAGAAATGGGTCATAGGTTCAAATTTGAACCATCGCTTATTACGAATCTGGCTATACTTATGTCATTCTATTCTATCACGAAATTTAGTATATTATCTCCAATGAAAGTAAATCGATTTCCGCTTGTGCAACGTTGGAATAGATGGGCGAACGAGAAATAGCACGATAATGTCGATTTTGCGGAAAAAAATAATTTTTAATTTTATTTTTAATATCCAGGTTAAAAATGCATTGGATCTTGTGAATAAGGCTTCTCTCTTCATTATTTGTCTTGACCACTTTCAAATTTTAGATCATATCGGTATGGCTATTTAAAAAATTATATATCATTGGCAAAATCAAGGCCTGTCAGACGACCACCAATACCAAACGTTAGGTCTCTTCTATAGATAGAAATGAAGTTAGCTAAAGCCTAAAAATTTCCTGGGACTTTGGTTTTTCTTTTCTCTGAAATTTTGTACTCAATATGTTGGAATAAAGTTGCCGAAGTCTATTAGGTAGAGTGTTGGCTTATTAAATGTGAAGCCGTGGTTCCAACCGCAAGTCAGACATCGTGAACGTTACGAAATATGAAAAAATATAACCCCAGTTCGAGTCATCTCCAACAAAAACGAATATGAAAAAAATATTTCAACGGCAACTTCGATTCCCCAGATTCCTGAAAAAAATTCTGAGAGGAAATAAAATTACCATGAAAAGTTTTTCAACAAAAAAATGTCGTTCGGTGTCAACTTTAACACACACAACATAAGTGGGGTGAGAAGCTTACTACTGACTGAAGGGATGTAGATATATTTATAAGAACACACATTGCACATGGTCTTTCAAAAGACTATGAATCGATTGTTATATCGCAGTTGTAGGAGATAATGAATTGCAGCGGTCTGATTAATGCTTAGATCCAACAGAACTTTTGTCACACTTCGTGACCCTTAATAATTTTTACCAGTTTTCTTTTCTAACCAAAAGGAAAAGAACGTGTATTTTGTTGCCTACTGTTACGTTGTTCTTAAAGCAACTTTCTCACAGAAATCAAGTATGCTGAGTAGGGTATTAATCTGGTCAATGCACGAACGATTTGTAAGAAAACAAGCTTGCTACATTGAGAATTTTTGGTCTAGCTTTGAAATATTTCGACTTATAATTACATGGGTAAATACCTTGAATGTTATCGCTAAAAGGTGATTTCGTTGTAATTTGTGAACGCCTTTTGAAAGTATAAACAGGGCATCCTGAAAGCAGTTTTTGTGGGTTATCTCTCTGGCCAAATGGATTTGAATATTGTGTCGGTGTTGGAAGAAGGTTCAAAGTGTTGTTTTCAGAGTTATGACATATGACCTTTATGCAAAATTTCACTTGAAACATTGTCCTAAATTGGCTGCTGCTTGTCGTTTATATTGCTTTTTGAATTTTCTGTTGCTTGAACCCTTATTCATTTTGTCCCTTTTCGAATTACCGCCTGGTCTATCTCGCAAAACAATTTTTTTTCGTCCTAGTGTGCTTTCACTTGCATTATGAATTGAAATGTAAGAAAAAACTTTCACCCTCTCCTTCAATCTGGAATTCCACTTCAGATGGATAGACTCAAACAGTCTTTATCAAGTCTTTGACAATTTTTAAATGTTATGACAGTTTTACTTCTTCTCCAAATAATTCGTCCAGAATTCAATGAATTCGACATCAAATATAGCAGAATGGTCAGGTACCACCTTGTTTCTTGAAAGATATTGACTCAATTATTTCCCCGAAACCATTGTAAGAACCAAGTACATCAGTTATTGACATGCTGATAGGTCGTTTTCATAAGAGATTAATTCCGATTTTACACGACACTTTATGGTAATTTTTTTAATACTTCTATTCCAGTTCTCTCTCTCTCTCTTGTCCTTACGGTGTTTGTTAATCAGATTCATATTGAGATTCTGTTTATTAAACCATCATTTTAAAGTATCTCTCCTTACTATTTCGGGTAATTTCGGGTAATTATGAATTATTTTCTGTACTTAAATTTAATATGGCCGATAATTAAAATTTTAGTTTCAAAATAAATCCTTTTATTACCAGCAGAACAGAGCAAAGCAGAGCAGAACAGCTGCTGCAGCAACAGCAGCAGCAAGATATCCTTTTAAATGAATTTTACTCAGTACGAGTCATCAACATTGATTAGGAGAATGACACTTGAGTATCACATTAATTACGATTATCATCACGTTTTATGAGACATTTGCACAAGTTTATGATTTTGTTCTCATCATCCAAAAACCCACCTGAAATCTCACTTTCAGCTCCTTACAGCTAACTTCACACAACACCACACAAGAGTAGAATAGAGTTGTAGCCTACGAACGGGTGGGTGTATATAGTCTTTCGTTATGGGTATTTAAGTGTGAATCCTTTGAGGGTATACGGAGGACATCTACAACATGAAAGTATATTTTGATATTCTATGGTATTAACTTGTATTAGCCATTAGCAGCAACCCTTAAAATATTTTCTTTATCTTATTTTTCTATTTTATTTTTATTTCTGAGGTTTTTCTTTCTTTCTTTCTGTCTTGGCCATCATTTATGCTAAAATGTTATTTAAGCCTAAAAATCATAATGAATATTGACAAAGGTATTTCACCTATACAACCGACAAACTGTATGACATACTGACATACACACACTTCCACACACAAATTATACATATTTGTAGATTTACTGTGTGTGTTTCATATTTAAGATTCAAAGAATGACAGTTGAATTGTAGTTGTTGGTGTTTTACTAGCAACAACACAGTCTGGGCTAAGAGAGTTCATTTTTCTAACAAAAAAAAAAAAGAAGAAGAAAAACCTCATAAATGTTCATTAGTTGAAGTAAAATATTTGCTCAATCAAAAAACTAAATATTAACTTTTAGTATCAGAGACTAATTAGATGAGTTGGCAAATTCATTTTTATTCTACGGCTTTTAGCTCTTCTCTGCCATGCAATATTATGAATCCATATTAAAATATAAATTTCTAGAAAAAAAAAGTATTGGACAAATTTTTCTGATATTATTTTACTCGTTCAACATTTTTAAGGTGATTAGGAATATATTCAAGTAGTAGTTGAATCACTTCGATCGAAAAGAATTGATTTACATGTATACCATTAGAGACTTCCAAACTTTGACACTTGATAACGGCCTTCTTGATAACGTTACATTTCTTAAATTGATTGCCGTTTATTCAATGTGTTTTACATAATTAGCATGGACACATAGAGCACCGTATCGCGGTAGTCTAATAGGTAGTTAGACGTAAAGCCCGGTTTCGAGGCCAAACATCAAAACGAAATATGAAAAAAAAAATACTTCTTCGGCGACTTCCTCTCAGCAGATTTCTGGCGAAAACTGTGAGAGTAAATCAAATTGCCATGAAAAAGTTTCTCAAAAATCTGTCGATCAGAGTCGACGTTAAACTGTAGGTCCCGCCACTCAAGTATAAAACTAAGGCACACAACATGAGTAGTGTTGAGAAGCTAGACCGTAATCCTGATTGAAGGGTTGTAATGACCAATTATGTATGTCTGTAGCTAGAGCACTTAACTTATTTAATTGTTATTCAGTTAGGATTAGGACCTTCTTATACCATTTATGTTGTGTGTGTCAATTTTTATATACAAGTGGTAGGACCTACAGTTTAAAGTCAACTCCGAACGACAGAGTTTTTGAGAAACTTTTTATGGCAATTTTATTTTCTCTTACAGTTCTTGCTAGAAATCGCTGGAAAGAAGTCTCCAAAGAAATATTTTATCATATTTCATTTTGTTCGATATTTCTGAACTGGGAGTTGAACCGTGATCTCAATACCTACTAAGCTAGGCGCCTACTAAGCTTGGCGAATTCGACTAGCGCTTAGCAATACTTTAACATTTGTTTGGGCAAGGTACCGAGTGTTTCACCCATTTTACTAACTCCATAATTCTTCTATCATAAGAACTATTCGTAATGTGAAGGTTAAATTCGATTTCATTGATTCGGTAAAAGGAAGGCTACCACCCGCACGTAGACGAATCGCTACATATGTGGAAAAATCGGCCCCTCCCGTGAAAGTGTGCAGAAGAATGCGATGCAGTCGGCTTCACGTTGTTCACAAGTACTCGGCCTTTTGCATTGACCTTGGAACTGAAAATAAATGAATATAGACAATGACGTGTGTTCTTTGAATATATTCTGGAGCAGTTGGCAAGTGACTTAAATTTTCATCGAAAAATCATGTCCAGCGATGAGACTTATTACAGAATAATTGGTTACGTGTACACAAATTTGGGACTATACATACATTAATCAGCGTGAGATCCTAAAATATAAAACACATCCTGGAAAATCACTGTTTGGTGTGGATTTTGGTCTGACGGTATTATCGGCCCGTATTTCATTGAAAACGACGTCTCCCAGGTCATCACTGTATATGGATGATTACCATCAACTTTCGAATGAAAGATGTGGATACCAATGACATGCGATTTGAAAAGAATGGCGAGACGTGCCACATACTTCATGAAATATATTCTGAACGAGGGATTTGGAGATGCGAACTGACGACTAAGATAATGTTAATTATCTTATATTATATATATGTTATATTACATCTAATATATAAAAATGAATGTGTGTTTGATTGTATGTTTGTATGTTTGAAGTTTATAGACGATTAAACGGCTGAACCGATTTTCTTGAAATTTTCACAGTATCTTCCTGTATGTCTGGAAGGAGTTATAAGGCTACTTTTTATGTTGATATTCTAAATGAGCGAGGGGCCATGCCCATGTATACTACATACTTAATATTTAATTGCATTTGAAATATATTACTCATACGCATAGTAGTTACCCCTACAAGTATGCTATCTATGATTCTTGATGTATAAAACCAAAGAAAATAAAGTATAAAGAATGTGCATTTTAGCATATTTTAGAAATTCACGACGCGGGGGAAAGATAGAAGGGAAGGAAATAAATTTTGTAACCAACATTTGTGAAAAAAATCACCAAATAAGAAAAAATATAACCAAAATTAAATTCGTAGACTTTTGTTTTATTTATTTTTTTTTCAGAAATAACCAAAAAAGGCAACATCATTACTAGATTCAATCTTTGCGGATTTTTTGCAAATTACAATACATTTTGACTTTTTAGAGTTAATCCTTAAACCATTTGCAGTCGCCCAAAGAGAAATATTATTAAGGTCAGTGTTAAGATCTTTAACTCCAGTGTTGATGGAAGCTACAGAGCTATCAATGTAGAGTTGAATATCATCAACATACATTTGAATTCTAGAATGTTTAAGCTGCTCAAATGGTTGAGTTTGAAATTTTCAACTCATATACATAGTAAGTACTGAAATTCATACTATTTAAATATTTATTTGAAAAACATATACATATGTAATAGTTACGTTATTGTTTACTTCTAACAATGGGTAATTACTAAAAATATTATTTATTTGTTGCATATCTTGAAAAATAGATCAGGTAAGTTTAATAATCAGCATTTTATTGGGTGATGAATGGGCATGTAACAATAGGCAGTAAAATTTTCATTCATTACTTTCGAATACCTAAGTAATAAAATGTAAACTCTCAATATTTTTTCCAAATAAAATAAGAAGTTGCAAAACTCATCAAAAAAAAAATTACCTGCGACCGTCACAAACATAATTATTTGTCAAATTTAATTAGCCTCAGTTTTTTAAAAAGTTTTTTGACCTGAACCTCTTTCATATTAGGTAAAATATAAAGGAATAAATATAGCACGCATTCGGGTTTGGAGATCAGTTGAATCTTTGATTCTAAACGAGTTAAACGTTGAGTGACATTTATTTTGCAACAATTTATAAAAATGCCCCCAAAAAAGCATCGCTTTCCAGAAGCACTAAAAATGCATTGCATTTGCAATCCCAGAGAGCAAATGAAAGTTCGGAAGAGCGTGAAAGTTGCCTCAGGACTGAAAAGAGTCGAGCTTCAACCTTTAGAGCCGGAACGCCATCACAACGAGAAGAACGCCATGAAGGCCTACGGCAACGCGCCACAACAGCAAGAGCTACTGAAACGCTTTCAGAAAACCAAGAGCGCCTTGAAAGTCAACGAAATCTTACCTCTTTAGCACGAGCTTCTGAAACGCTGTCAGAACACGAACGACGTCTTGAAGGTCTTCGACAACATGCGACAACCGCACGAGGTACCGAGACACCGTTGGAACATGAAGGTCGGCTACAAAGCCAGCGAAATCGTATCGAAACATCACGAGGCACAGAAACGCCTTTAGAGCGTGAAAAACGTCTTGAAGGTCTTCGACAACATGCGACAATCGCACGAGCTACCGAGACACCGTTGGAACATGAAGGTCGGCAACAAAGCCAGCGAAATCGTACCATAACATCACGAACTAATGAAACAGAAGTCCAACATGAATCGCGAGTAGAAAGTCAGCGGATTCGAACATCAACAAGAAGAGCAGCAGAGAGGATAGAGCAATATTATTTGCGTCGAGAACAAAATCGTAATCGAATGGTGGTGAATCGACGTAATGTTTTTCATGGATACTCAGGTATTGCATTTAACTATAGATCTGATATAGATTATACCGAAGACGAATTAGTGGCAATTGGCGACATGAATGAAGTTTGCCAATATTGCAATGCACTCAGGTACAAAAATGAAACACCTGGCATGTGTTGCTCTAATGGTAAAATCGTTTTGTCTGATTTACTTCCACCTCCAGAACCACTACAATCACTGATTTCAGGTAAGTTTTTCGAAATATATACTTTTCTTAATTTAACAAAATATTAATAAAAGAATAAAAAACAAAATAAAAAAATGACCTCTTTTGCTGATACCAAAGTATTTCGAGACAACTTTATGCCAACGTTTCGTGTTCAAGGTCAAATTTATCATAAAATTGTTGCCAATTCCAAATGAAGATACTAAGTTCTTACAAATTTATTTCATAGGAGAAGAGGATAACAATGACCAAGTGCACCACCGCCAGCATTATAACCCTGACACAAAACAATGGATTGTTGCCGATTTACAAGTGATGTTTCATGAAATCAACGAATTGGTAAGGATCTTTAAGTTCACGATT
The DNA here is from genome assembly GCA_930367235.1 of Sarcophaga rosellei. Classification (NCBI taxonomy): domain Eukaryota; kingdom Metazoa; phylum Arthropoda; class Insecta; order Diptera; family Sarcophagidae; genus Sarcophaga; species Sarcophaga rosellei. The sequence continues at coordinate 71,358,417 of OV884019.1, forward strand.
AAGTTCAGATGACCACATAATCGCAATTCATGCTGATAGAACTCCAGCTGGACAACACCAAGGATGATACAATGTCCCAACAATGGCGTAACAATTTTGATGGTGGGCGATCCAGTTGCATCACGAGATATGTATTTAATTCCGATGGGGGTAGCGAAGCACACCGGGTATTTGCTAGTATATTATAATTAACATTATCTTGGTGGAGGGTGCTTTTATGTCGCAAGTTCATGCGAATAAGTTACAAACCTCAGCCGTCGTACTAATTCAGCCAGACTAGAGTCATGGAAACTCGGATGAGCTCGGCCTTAAGAAGCTGTGTGGAACAGTTGAATGATATTATCTTTCGCATATAATGGCATCAATAGGTCAAATTGATACAAAATTTCGAAATTTGTTTTATTTAAATTTTTAAGACAGGTAGCGCTTAGTTATTACGATAAGAGTTTTATCTATGTATCAATAAATGATTAAGTAAAATTCCAAAGAAAAGAAAAATTAATCCATCCCTTATCTAATGAATTGTGGTGGTTTCTGAAAAATGTCAAATAACGAATAGAGCCGTTCGAAGTACTTTCTTTTTCTGTCCAAAAATTGAGTACATTATCTCCACTGAACAAAGACAATTGATCGGAAATTGCAAAAAAAAAAATAATATGCAAAATTGCAGTATTTGGGGCTCAGAAAACCCACACGTGGTGTGACAGAAGCCAATGAACCCAGTACGAGTGATTGTTTGGTGCGGCTTGTAGAGCGAAGGCATCATTGGTTCATATTTCTTTGTAAATGAGGACGCCACAACCATTACAGTCAATGTAGACTGCAATCGCACCATTATAACCGACTTTCTTGTACCCGCTCTTCATAATATTGATGTGAACGATGTTTGGTTTCAACATGATGGTGCAACTTGTCACAAAGCTCATGTCACAATCTATTTATTTCGTCAAACGTTTGATGTCCGTTTAATTAGCCCAAATGTTGATGTCAATTGATTGTTCAATTAAGAAATTGCGATTTAACAGCTCTGGACTATTTTCTGTTGGGCACCGTTAAAGAAAAGTGTTATGCAGACAAACCAGAGACAATTGAGTGTTTGCAGGCCAACATTTGCGATGCCATTGCCGACAACATATACTCAAAAAAATGCACGAAAATTGGTTCGATCGAATGAGGTACTGTGAAGCCAGCCGTGGCAGCTATATGAATAAAATGATATTCCATTTCTAATCGGAAAAATTGTACTTCACAACAAAAAAAAATTTATCAAAATTTCAAACCGTTTTGGTTTTATTGCATTTTTAAATTTAAACAGTAAAATGGCCCACCCTATACATTAAGTAATATAACCATAGTTGCAACTTTTCACTATACCCAAGCAAGATAAAATAATATGACTTCTTCTTAAACTATGGAAACTAAACGAAAAAGTTTTTATGGCATATTTAAATTAACATATGTTTTAAGCGTATAATGCCGGTTGTATAGCTTTTGCGCCTGAATTTTTAAAACATATACGAGTATGTCTCCTCCTATCGCATCTTCTTACTCTGAAAGTATTTATTACTGAATAATTGTCATTACGTGGAAATAAATCGTTTTAGTTGTGCTCTTAATAAAATAAAATAAATTCACATGTAAAGTACATGAGATATTCTAACAATTAACAACACCGCACAAATAAATTTATTTCATTTGAAAAAAAAAAAAATATATTTCGTATGCAGGATTCCCATGTTTTTTTTTTTTTGGGTTCAAATTTAGTTTTTCGTTTGCTCTGTTTCGGTATCATCTCCTGTCTGCCCAAATTAAATACAACCGAAATTACAAAGGGACTATTTGGGCGTACGAGTGACTGAAAGTGTGAGTGACTGTGTGTTTGTGTCACATGTGTGTGTGTAAATGAAAACAAATGAATTGTCCTTTTAAAATGAATTTCCATGATATTTTATGGTGCGTAAATAAATATATTAGTGCAGTAAGTCATTTATTTAAATACGAATACAATTATTTTCATTTCTTTTAACGAATGAACCAAATTTTGTTTGTTTTTTTTTTGCTCTTCTCCTCCAATAGTTTTGATTTTTTTGTGTAAATTCTTTTAGCTTAAATCATATGGAAATATTAAATATTTTTTTAAAATAATCTTAGGGCCATTAAAATAACTTGCAGTTAAAGTTAGGTTTAGTAAAAGGTAAGTTTAGCTAAAGTGAACTTTAAATTCACCTTTAACTTCTCTTCGTTATTATAACCTACAGATAAAATAAAGTTAACTTTTTTAAAAATATGGCAGTGCCGGAGCAATGTCGATAAAACTACTCAATTATACAAGTTTTTTTTTTAAACGCAGTGGCAACGAAGGGCCTGTTTTTTTGTTGTTGTATTTGCTCATTATTTAAATATATAATATGGCAAGCACGAACATAAAGTGAACTTTAAAAGTTACCAGTATAATGATCCTCCCTTCAGCTTAACGCTCACTTCTCTCTTATTGAGTACTCATAATAATGAAAAACAATTTATCTGCCCGCTAAAATCCGCTCTCTATTAAACGGCAAGTTGTAATAATGGCCCTTAGAATAGTAAAATAATAAAAAAAATAATGATTTAAATATCAACGAAGTAAGTTATTTTAAAATATTCATCTTGAGTATGATGCAATTTTACTGCAGTACATATTTTTATACGCTTCTCTAATAAAGCCACAAAAAGTGAGTCACTAATAATCAGTTGTTTGCTTTTCACACTTACTTACTTACGGATTACGACCCAGGTTTTCAAACTATTTCTGTTGTGTGCGTTTATTATAATACATGACTGGTAAGACTTACAGTTTAAACTCGACTCCGAACTATAGACTTTCGAGAAACTTTTCAGGGCAATTTTATTTACTCTCAGATTTTCCGCTAGAAATCTGCTCAGTGGAAGTCTACGAAGACATATTTTTTTATGTTTCATTTTGTTCGAGAATAATAAGCTTACTAGACTTCGGCAACTGCCAAATACTAATTTGCAGCTCGATTCGATTTTGAATTTTTTGCGATAATATATATTCATAGCTATTGTCTTCTAAAGTAAGTTTGAGGCTTAACATTCCGGAGTATGTTTGATGAGTAATAGTTTCTTTAATTGTATTACAACTACAAGTAAGCTCTGATAACAACTTAATATTAGTTTCGTTGGCAAAATCAATTTTTTTTTTGAATTTTCATTGTTTTTCTAAAACCTTTGAGCAAATATTTTAAATGTCTGTTCATTTTTTATTTCGTATGCTATTTTCTATTGTGCTGTAAAATAAATCACAATAACTTATCATCACTTGTAATGAACTTTAGCATGTTTTGTAATAAATTTTCTAAATCAAAATTTTTTAAAGCCTTCTAAACATTCATTTTCATGTACGCAAAATACAAATACAACTGACATGAATACACAGGAAGAAATAAATTTCCTTAAAATACTATTCAAAGTTGAATTAACGTTAGTTTACAAATATAAAACGAAACAGTTTTTCTAATACACGTAACTAAAAATTAAGTACGCTAATCTAGTAAAACCCCGCTTTAAATACGACTCTCGCACTTATTTCATAATCCTTAAACAGTTTCTTTGAGTGTATCTGACATGAGTGTATATGTACGTGTGCATGTGTAATCAAGCATTTTGCATTGACAATTGTACCAGTAAATAAGTAACTACTGCTCCATTATTGGTTGGTTATTGCCTATAAAATCGTAAATTTTACTCAACTTATATAACGTTACGGTTGTTGTTCCCGTACAGCAATATATTCTACACACTTCAATACATGTATGTATCTATCATGTGTATGGTAAATATGTGCGTAATCTATGTATATGCCATATGTCCAGTATATTTTACTCTCTTCTATTTCCATTCATTATTGTATTAATTAACAGAAAACACAGGATCACCAATCAGTTGCTTGATTAATGATGTCACAAACAGTCGTAAATCTTGATTTCTGCAATAAACAATACAACAATACAATACCAGCACAAATACAACAACACTGACATTGGCAGCAGCACAGTACTCCACAATAGCAATAACAAAAAAAGAGTTCTAATGAATTAGGAAGCCAATATGGTATAATAGCCCAACTACTACTCGCCAAAAGCGCCCAACTACCATTCTACTTCAGATATTTCATAACAATTTTGGGTCCATCATCCGTTTATCGTCATACATTTATCGTCAAATTCATTCCTTTACCGATGCTTTGTAACCACAAGAGTTTCACTTGGAAAATAGTTTATTCAGTTCGAGAGCAGGAGGCGTTTGTTACAATTTACCATCAATTCAACTGAAGAAACGGAAATCATACGTACATACATACACACGTAATTGAAAATTACAACCCTCCAGTCAGGATTACGACTTAGGTTCTCACACCACTTCTGTTGTGTGTGTTAATTTTATACATGAGCGTCAGGGCCTACAGAGTCGACTTCGAACGACAGATTTTTGAGAAACTTTTCATGGCAATTTTATTTACCCTCAGAGTTTAAATCGTGGCCTCGTATGTTTTAAACCAATACACTGCCTACTAGACTATGGCGCCTACTATATTATCGACCTTAAGGCCATTGTTACAATTTACCGTTAACTAAAGGGAGGATTTTAACGGAGCAGATAAATTGTTCTTCATTATTATGAGTACCCAATAAGATAGAAGTGAGCGTCAAGCTAAAGGGAGGTTCATCCTGCCGGTAACTTTTAAAGCTAAGTTTATGTTTGAACGCGCCATATTATATATTATTTTCAATATGGCAACTCCAAATGTAAACAAAATGACCATATACAACAAAAAAATTGAAGTCTGTCGTTGCCACTGCGTTAAAAAAAAATTGTTTAATTGAGCAGTTTTATCGACATTGCTCCGGCACTGTCATATTTTTTAAAACAGTTAACTTTGTTTTATCTTTAACTTGTAATAACGAAAATAAGTTAAATGTAACTATGAAGTTCACTTTAGTTAAAGTTACCTTTAACTATGAGATGAGGAGGATATACTGTCGCCGTCTCACGTATCCAGGACGAATAGCAGCTATAAAAGCGGAGGAACGAAGGACTTTCATGCATAAATGGCAGTCACGATGGGAGAGCAGTTTAAAGGGAAGATATCCCTGATGTAACCCTTTGGATGAAGGACAAACATTGTGAGCTGAACTACTACGCGCACTCTTTTGTTGGAACAAAAGTGTCTTTAGAAGATTCCCACCTCCGGTTCAAGACAAAAAAAAAAACACATTACGACTGGCTTTATTGCAAAAAAATTTTTAGAAAGAATAATTTCACACTATCGTCGACTCGCCGTAATTCAGTAGGTAGTACATATATACATACATAATTGGCCATTACAACCCTTCAGTCAGGATTACGACCTAGCTTCTCAACACCACTCATGTTGTGTACGTTAATTTTATACATGAGTGGCGGGACCTACAGTTTAAAGTCGACTCCAAACGACAGATTTTTTGAGAAGCTTTTCATGGCAATTTTTACTCTCAGAGTTTTTGCCAGAAATCTGCTGAGAGGAAGTCGCCGAAGAAATACTTTTTGTACTTTGTTTTTGATGTCTGGTCTGGGATTCGAACTTGGGCCTTTCGTCTAATAAGCCAACACACTACCTACTAGACCACGGCGACTTCATTTAGTAGGTAGTGTGTTGGCTTATTAGCCGTAAAGGCCACATTTCATATCCGAGGTTAGACATCTCGAACATAACGAATTATGAGAAAATATTTCTTAGGCGACTTCCTCTCAGCAGATTTCTGGCAAAAACTCTGAGAGTAAATAAACCTGCTATGGAAAAGTTTCTCAAAAATCTGTCGTTTGGTCGATTAATTAACACACACAATATGAGTGGTGTGAGAATTTGGCCATAATCCTGGCCTAAATGTTGTAATGGCCAATTATGTATGTATAGCTGGTAGAGGTAAAAATGAGAAGGAAATCTCCTGTGTCCGAGACATTCTTGAACGTCGATATCGATCAATAAGTCGATCTCGGTAATGGCATCACGAATGTTGACCTGTAAATCCTCAATTGCCTCTGGTTGGTCGGCATAAAGATTTTCTTTAACGGCGCCACACAGAAAATAGTCCAATGGTGTCAAATTGCAGCTTCTGGGCGACCAATTGATGTCTTCTTTCCGACTAATTAAACGGCCAACAAACGTTTGGCGCACTAAATCGATTGTGGCAAGAGATTGTAACGACACGTTTCCGCTCGGGTGCTGGGGTAGGTCAGCGGCGTCCAGTGGTTACATAAAAAAACACTTAGTTTAAGTTTACAGCTATTTATTTACAATACTGCAATAACTTACACACTAAACTAAGTAAAACTAAATACAAGCAAAAATAATTAAATTGGATATGAATTAAAATATCCTAGGCCGGCCTAACAACGGTTCGTCACGTCACAGTACCGAAGCGTCAAGGGGGGTTGAGTCAGAACAACAGTCAAACGGCATGCGCCCAGGATGACTGCGGTCCTTGTTGTTGCCCCGGTTCGTCAAGTGACAGTGCCGAGTACGTCAAGTGACAGTGCCGAGTACGTCAAGGGGGTTTGGAGTCAGAAGAACAGTCAAACGGCATACGCTCTGGATGACTGTAGTTTCTACTCGTCCTTTCGGTTACCCCGGCACAATCAGTCAAGTCAATCAAAGGAGGATGTCAGAGCAACAATCAAACGGCATACGCACAGGATGATTGCGGCTCCAAGATCTCCCTTTGTTCGTCTGGTCAGTCAAATTCTCCGGAGGAGGTTGTCAGAACGTAATCAAACGGCCTACGCACAGGATGATTCTGGTTCTGAGGCCTCCGGAGTCGGTCCAGTCACAGTTGCCAATGTTTTGCCGGTTGTAAATAAATCACAAGTGGGGACGACCACACCACTTGGGATTTATCATATTTCCAGCACAGCCGATGTCTAGATCGACCTGCCTTACCAGCAACTCATCACCAACTGCCCCGACTGCTGAAGTCACGCTCGCTTTTATACACAAAAGTAACGAGTAACGGATCAAACATGATCGAACATCAAACATGTTGTATCCCACTCTCCGACTTACCAATGTGAGAGCAAGCATCAGTTGAATTCAGCAAATGTCTTGTAGGTCAAATGTGAGTCGTATGACAACCGTTATAAAGAATAATACTAATTCTAAAAATAGCTTATAACATCGACTCAATCATCATATGACATATTTTAAGCACTATGGGGCCTGTTATAAAAAATAATTACAATAATGTTATTTACAATAATTCATACAGCCAGCATATGAAAGAAAATAAACAATAAATTAAATCCTAAATACACTCCCCGAAATATTTATAAGACCAAACGTATTTCTCGAAAAACTTAAAATCTTTTAGACCAATTCGTACCATTTTTGGGTGAAATATAACTAACTATAATAAAAATCTTTTTATGTAAAAAAAATATTTTTTTCTTTGTTTAATAAAAGGATAGCACAAAATGAATTTCATTTTCAAACGAAAAAATTATAAGACCAAAATTAAATAATATTCACCTAAAGCTAAAATAACAATGATAAAAAACAACTACTGAGTAATTTTTGTATTTATTAGTAATTAGTGTGCCCACCGTGATTAATAATGACATCCTGAAGTCGACGGGGCATAGAATTTATTAAATTTTCAATGCAATTTTGACCAATCCTACTCCATTCTCTTATGATGGCACTTTTTAAGCATTTTACATCCTTATACTGAGTGTTATTATTGAAAACTTGGTCCGATAGTATTGCCCATAAATTTTTTATCGGATTTAGATCTGGACTACATGCCGGCCAATTCAAAACTGGTATGTTTCTGGAGGACAGAAATGATTTTGTTGCTTTTGATTTATGGATTCCGGCGGTATCCTGCTGAAATATCCAATTGTTGCCAAACGAATCATCCCCAAAATTAATTAAAACGTCATCTAATAATTCAATATACTTCTCGCTATTCATTTTAGTTGATATAAAACAAATAGGAGTCCTTCCCATAGTCGAAATCCTAGCCCAAACCATTACGGTGCCTTCACCGAAATTTCGCGACTTTCGTTGATTTTATTTTTTACGTGAATCCATCCAATATTTTTGGGAACCATCTGAACCATCTAAAACAACTTTTTTTTCATCAGAAAAAATAACTGATAACGTAAAAAAAAATCAACGAATGTCTCGAAATTTCGGTGAAGGCACCGTAATGGTTTGGGCTAGGATTTCGACTATGGGAAGGACTCCTATTTGTTTTATATCAACTAAAATGAATAGCGAGAAGTATTTCATTGTTATTTTAGCTTTAGGTGAATATTATTTAATTTTGGTCTTATAATTTTTTCGTTTGAAAATGAAATTCATTTTGTGCTATCCTTTTATTAAACAAAGAAAAAAATATTTTTTTTACATAAAAAGATTTATATTATAGTTAGTTATATTTAACCCAAAAATGGTACGAATTGGTCTAAAAGATTTTAAGTTTTTCGAGAAATACGTTTGGTCTTATAAATATTTCGGGGAGTGTATTATCCAGTGATATGGTGTGGACAAAAACAAGGTCTCCGACTTTTGTCGTCACAAGATGTATGACAAGTTGCAAACAAACATCGTTCACATCAATGCACAGTGGTTGCACTTGTATGGGAAGGAGCGACAAAAATAATTATATTGAAGATATAGTCTTGAAATTTTCACAGTACATTTCGGATATAATATCCACAATATTCTAAAAAAAATGGTCGCGGTCACTTGCCCCTACCGCCCATTTTTTAAATTTTTTCCTGATAAAATATTCAGAATAAATTTTCGGTTTTCCAGAAATCTTTCAAATACGTGTTTTTCTGCAAATTAAATTTAGTACTTTATTGTTTTCAAAAAAATATCAAAATATAATGCAAGAACTTCAGCGGCATTTGATTCCGAACAAGCTTGCTTTGGTTCTGAACATAGACTACGTAAGGCATCCGCTGCAGTCGCATCAGTTTCTGCCAACTTTGCTACTCTTCGTTGTTTTGTTCTTTTTGAAGAACTTGAGAAATCAAATGAAGGGCGACCACGTTTATGCGCTTTTAATACTTGTTCTTTAGGTGACACAGAAACGTTTTTCAGTTTAAAAAAAAACAACCTCTTTTTTAGCTAACCAGTCTGAATGATTTTTTAAAACGTCTGGTTTTAAGCGGTGATTCTTTTTCCAAATGTCAACAATTCTTTTACATAAATATTGTACACATTTCAATAAATCACAAAACGCACCTTCTTCGCATTCAAAATTAATTAATTTGATTACTTCGTGATAAACTTGCTGTGATTTCGCCGAATTTGAACCCTTCTTAGAGCACCAAAGCTCGAAAATTGTCATTCGTGAAAATATGCATTGACGGGATGTTTCTATTATTTAAAATAAAAAAAACTATCAATAACAACAAAAATGTCAGTATTATTAAATCAAACGAGATACACAACAAATTTTAAAAACACAATAAACACAGAGGTTAAGCCAGTATATTAAATATATAGGGAAAACCTGCAAAAAACTGCATTTGAATTAAACACAATTTTTTACTATAGATGTGTATCAATATTTACAAACCAATTTGGTCATTGGCTTTCATTTGGAAACTAACTAAAACTCTAATTATTTTTTACAAAGAATTTCAAACGATGTTAATAAAAACACTTCTTAAAAATCAGTACTTTACGAAAACTATAACACAAATTATTAAGTTATTATTTTTTAAAAATAATGTCAATACCATTCACATTAATTTCCATTTTAATTATTTTAATGGGGCACTTTAATTAAATGTATTTTAACAATTTGATATTCACTTTGTTTTCACAGTCGCTTAGTCAACTTTCTTCTTCTATATAAAATCGCACTTTAATTGTTTGCATTTAAAAATTACCTTTAGATATTATCAAAACCAATTCAGAAGAGAGAAATTTGATGACATTAGCGACTATTTATTTCGCTCAAACCCAATCTGGAAAAAATTTTTTTTTTATTTTTGTCATATGGGCGCAACCACTGTGCAATGCCATGAAGAGCGGATACAAAACATCGGTTATCATGGTGCGATAGGTGACTTCATTGATCGCAACGATTGCACCGTGCTCATTTTCAAAGAAAAATGGGCCAATGATGACTCCGCTCCGCTCCGAACTTCACCTGAAAATATGATTTTTTTTTTGGCAAAATCGACATCATCGTGCACTTTCTTGTTAACCCGATAAATCCCAACGTTGATCAAGCGTAAATCGATTCATTAAGTTCAGTGGAGGTAATATTCTGAATTTTTTTTACAGAATAGAATGACATAAGTATTGTCAGATTCGAAATAACCGATTGGTTCTAATTTAAACCGATATATGACCCCACTCGATATAAATCAATCTGAAAGCATGAAATTGTTATATTCGAATAAGAAATTTGCAAACCAAAAGAGGAAAATTAATTCTTTCTGTAAGAAGGGAAGACGAAAGAGCCACTCCTTAGGAAATAAGGGGTGATTTTTTAAGAGCTATAGGAAAATTTAAAGAAAAAAAAAACACATAAAATTCAGAAAAATGCATGAAATCTTTATTTGAATCGATAGTACGGTCCATATAATTTAATGTTTGAAGATTATTTCATGCAAATGTTGACCGCAACTGCGCCTCAAATGGTCCATCCGCTTAGTCCAATTTTGGCATACTCTTTCCAACATTTCGGCCGTTATCTCACGAATAAATGCTTCAATGTTGTCTTCCAATGCGTCAATTGAAGCGGGCTTGTCTGAATAGACATGAGATTTAACATAGCCCCACAAAAAATAGTCTAAAGGCGTTAAACCGCACGATCTAGGCGGCTAATTGACCGGTCCCGAACGTGAAAAAAATGGTCACCGAACTCGCCTCTCAATAATTCCATTGTTACGCGTGGTGTGTGGCATGTGGCACCGTCTTGTTGAAACCACATGTCATGCAAGTCAAGCTCTTGCATTTTGGGCAAAAAAAAAATTGGATATCATCTCACGGTAGCGCTCACCATTCACAGTTGCGTTACGATTCGCAGCATCTTTGAAGAAGTACGGTCCAATGATGCCACCAGCCCATAAACCGCACCAAACTGTGACTTTTTCTGGATGCATTGGTAGCTTTTGTAATGCTTTTGGCTATTCTTCACTCCAAAATCGACAATTAACTCCAAAATCGACCACTTCAGGGGGTCGATTAAACTGAAAATAAAATGGAAGAAGCGTGCGATGAACTTCTTAACAGAGTACGCATTGTGATAATAAAATTAAATGATTTGCAAGAGTTGTTCGTTTGTAAGACGATTCATGGTTAAATTATAGACCAAATTGAAGATGTTTGACAGTGAAGCAAAATACGAAACGTGCGTGAGCTGTTTAAACCAGTGTTGCCAAAAAGATAATAGCTAAAAAAATCACACTTATTTGTTTGACAGTTGATACAACTTCAAATTCATTTTAATTTTGGCGATGACTAAGAAGAGCATAGAAACTAAAACTCTTGAAGATTACATGCATACATAATTGGTCATTACAACACTTCAGTCGGGATTACGGCCTAGCTTCTCACACCACTCATGTTCTGTGTGTTAATTTTATACATGAATGGTGGGACCTACAGTTTAACGTCGACTCCGAACGGCAGATTTTTGAAAAACTTTTCATGGCAATTTTATGTTACTCTCAGAGTTTTTGCCAGAAACCTGCTAAGAGGAACTGGCTCAAGGAATATATTTTTTTTTTATTTTGTTTCGATATCTGACCTGTGCGACTTCAGAAGATTACCATGGCTTCTAATTAGGCTTATAAACCAATAGGGCTGAGGACAAATGCAATTTGTTATACATAGCCACCTCCAAAAAGGCATTTCACATACGATTTAAAAACATTTTTTGAAAAACACAAATCTTTCCATTTTGCTGCTTTTTGTACGAATTGCTGTTTTAGAAAAAGCAAAAAAAAAGAAAAATAGAAACAGAAACAGAAAAACAAGAAATAAAACATAATTTTTGGAAATTTATGGTTTACAAAATAAATGGCAATAAATTGCCATTAAATGCAGTTAAACCACTTGGTTTTTGTAAAACATTTAAATGATGCCGTACAGCGGCACGGAGAGTGATGCAAAACAAAAAGAGCGCAGAGCAGGCAATGCAAATGAGTAAAACTGCATAACAGAATAATATTTTCGTTTTTTTGTTGTTGTTGTTGTTTTTGACTAATAATACTAAATAGCCACAAAATACAAACACTATTTAACCACCATCATTACCGAAAAAATATTAAAAAAAAATCGAACACACCAAATACAACAACAATTATAACAACAATATTATTATAAGCATCAATATCTCATTTTCTCCCTTTACACATATACACAAATTTTTCCCCAAATATTGTTCAGTTTTCGTACGCAAAACTGAGCATCCATCCAGTCAGCCAACCAAACAGCCACCTAGCCAGCTAGTCAAGCCGACCATTTAGTCAATATGGAACAAATTTTGGTACAATTGTAAAGAGTACTCGAGTACTGTGGACATGTATGCATGAGAATCTATGGTAAAAGATCTCAAAATATGTTGTTGTTGTTGTTGTTATTATTATTACAGTTGGTGTTGGTGGGTACAACAATACTTATGCCCAGTTGGTTTGCCAATAATACACATACAAGTCTCGTATCGTATCGTATCGGATTGTATCGTAACTGCAAGTATGTATGTGGCTATGTGTTTAACATAATATCTCTGTGTGTGTGTGTATCATAAGTATGTACATGTGTTATTCTAATCATGTTTGGAAAATTATAAATTGTTGCGCACTTAATTTCAACCCAAATAATAACACGAGTAATTAATTTAATATGCCAGAGACACAAAATCATCTCCGAATGAATAAATGAATGAATGCATACATGTATGCATGTGTGTATGTGTTTGTACGAATGCAGTATTTCGCATCACTTTGGTACCCATATGCAAGCACTACCGCCATAGGTACCATTTAAAATGTTGGTTGGTTGGTTGCTTGCTGTTTGAGCATTTGTAACACATTGCAATCAGGTGAGTAGAAGCGAGTAAGCTGGTGTGGGATATATAAGAATTGTATTGATACTTGTAAGTAATAGTACGACAACTCTTTATGAATGTATTGCTTCAGTCTTAGTCATTAGTTAGTTTGATCCATTGCCTTACATATACCAAAGAAACAGTTCAACTATACTATACGTATGACTTTATCAGGAAACCAAACATCAAAAAAGTGTTGTGCAGTGCAGTCTAATCCCATAAGGTGGTCCACCATATCAATCGATACTGTTCGAACTACAACATCTAGGGAACTCGTCCGATAAGACTCGAAGCAGAATACAATAAGAATGAACTGACTGTACAACGTCATGTTCGTACCAATTAGAGGTTCTGGTGATATCATGTAGCCTGCCAAAGTTCATAAGCTCCAAGTCATCTAAGCAATATAGAGAGTATTTATCTAGAAAACTATTTGTAGACAATGTCGTACAATGACAGACTAATGGTCCTAAATGTCATACCAGCTTCCACTAAAGTCATCTAAAGAACAATCTATTCATCACCCCAAATGGTAAAGGGTGGGCCATTTAAAAGTTTAATTTTAAAAATGCAGTAAAATAACAACGTTTTGAAATTTTGCAAATTATTTTTTTCATTGTTAAGTACAATTGGTTAGAAATTTAATATTATTTCATTTATATAGCTGCCACGGCTGGCTTCATAGTAGCTCATTCGATCGGGCGAATTTTCGTGCACTTTTTCGAGTTTATGTGGTCTTATGTGGGCAATGCCATCACGACTGTTGGCTTGTAAATACTCAATTGTCTCTGGTTTGTCGGCATAACAGTTTTCGTTAAAAGCGCGCCAGAGAAAATAGTCCAACGCTGTTAAATCGCAGCTTCTTGGCGGTCAATTGTCAGCACCATTTCGCTTAATTATACGGTCATCAAACGCAATAAGTTGGTTGTGGCATGAGTTGTTTGGCAAGTTGCAGCATCCTGTTTTGCACCAAACATCGTTTACATCAAACCATGATGAGCGGGTACAAAGCTATCGGTTAGTGGTTGCGTCATCCTCAATTTCAAAAAAAACGTGGGTCAATGACGCCTCCACATGCCACACAAAACAGTTACTCGTACTGGGTACATTGGATTCAGTATGTCCACGTCTGAGTGTTCTGAGCCCCAAATATGGAAATTTTGTTTCTTAATGTATCCATACATACGTATACATACATATACGGCCTAGCTTCTCACACCACTCATGTTGTGTGCCTTAATTTCATATTTGAGTGACGGGGCCTATAGTTTAACGTCGACTCCGAACGACAGATTTTCGAGAAACTTCTTCATGGCAGGTTTAGTCACTCTTAGAGTTTTTGCCAGAAATCTGTTGAGAGGAAGTCAGCGATGAAATACTTTTTTGTTTTTCATATTTCGTTTTGATGTCTGGCCTGGGGCTCGAACCTGGGCTTTATGTCTAATAAGCAAACACACTACCTACTGGACTACGGCGACTATTTATGTGCACTCAGAATAACTCTACTTTAACAAAGCTGACACTGCCTCCCATCCTTCGATCCTATCTATTTTCATATTTAGAGGTATTCAGACTACATATTCAGTTTCAGTTAGTTTTATTCGACGACAACATGGGCTAAGCGCTGATATATTTCAGGATTAACATTCTGATACATACAATAACATAAATTTAAGCACATGGATCATACATACAAACATAATTAGTCATTACAACCCTATAGTCAGGATTACGACCTAGTTTCTCACATCACTTATGTTGTGTGTATTAATTATATACATGAGTGGTGAGTCCTACAGTTTAAAGTCGACTCCGAGCCACAGATTTTTTGAGAAACTTTTCATTGCTAATTTATTAAATTCTCAGAGTTTTTGCAAGAAATCTGCAGAGAGGAAATCGCTGAAGAAATACTTCATATTTCGTTTAGTTGGAGATGTCTGACCTCTGGTTTTAATTTTGGCCTCACGTCTAATAAACCAACACACTACCTACTAGACTACGGCGACTTCCTTATAATTCTATGACTCCATACAATCCAAAAAAGAAATGTCAAACTGAATATTATGAATATTGACATTATTTGACTCAATTTGAGTGAACAACAGCGCCTTCAATATTCCACTTCCATTGGTTGGATTAACCCCTTCCTCCATATTAAAAGCAAACTATCTGACCCTCATCGTCTTTACCAATAAGTACCGTGAAAATTTCATTGACAAATAATGCTTCGTTCGACGAATAACATTCATTTAGGGGACATTGTGAAAGTCTTCAGAAAGTGTCATTTCTTATCAGCACTTTTTCTGCAGGTAATGCTTGCTTAAATTTGATAACCTAATTGTTGACAGAAGTTTTTTCCCACTTGTAGATTTTATTCTCTAACAAGTTGAGGTTACGGCACACAATTAAGAGATGTGAAGACCAACCTTTTCATTGATCATAGACATTTGGACCGTGGTCTAGTAGGTAGTGTGTTGGCTTATTAGACGAAAGGCCCGAGTTCGAATCCCAGGCCAGACATCAAAAACAAAATACAAAAAGTATTTCTTCGGCGACTTCCTCTCAGCAGATTTCTGGCAAAAACTCTGGGAGTAAAAATTGCCATGAAAAGCTTCTCAAAAAATCTGTCGTTCGGAGTCGACTTTAAACTGTAGGTCCCACCACACATGTATAAAATTAACGCACACAATATGAGTGGTGTTGAGAAGCTAGGCCGTAATCCTGACGAAGGGTTGTAATGGCCAATTATGTATGTGTATGTATGTAATGCTTGCTTAAAAACCCTTATTGCCCTGTCCACCGTTATGGAAGTGCCCTGTCACTGTTTAAATGGTCACAGTCATGAATAAGTAGTGGTGCATTTGTCGCCTGGTTGAATGCCTATTTATAGTGAAAATGTTTTTAGCCTATAAGTGCTTAAAATGTTTGTCTGAGTGTTCGTGTGTGTGTTTGTGAATTTATGTAATTGTGTGTGCGTGTGAATTTGTGTAAAATGCAAGTGCATTATCTCGAATTAGCAACAAATAAACTAATGTGTTGCAATTGCTTTAAATAACTCTAATATACTAATATTACAAATATACAAACACATACGCACAAGTGAACAGATTGGTAACTCTTATGACAATAGTCGAGTCTAACTTTTGTATAATTTAAGTACCAGCAATATTTATTTTCAAATAAATTTTAACAAAAATGGACCCCAAATTTTAAAAGTTTTTTTTTTTTTTTTGTTCTCAATCAAAGCTAATAATTTTGTTTTTTTTTTTGTTGAAATTACAGAGGGAATAGGCTAGAAATAATAACTTCGAAAATGGAGATTTTAATAATGAAAGTTTAACTCTGTTCTATTTTACTAGCGAGTCATGTAGCACCATATAAGTCGCATGCCCTTAATAAAATAGAAAAATTCAGTTCAAATAAGGATAAGTAAATACAATATTTATAGCCTATCTTAAGCATTAATTGCCTAACCTTGACGATTATGATGTTGTTTTGGAGTCACTAAATATTTAAATATGTAGTCGCCGTAGTCCGCTTATTAGACGTAAAGCCCGGGTTCGAGCCCCAAGCCAGACATCAAAACGAAATATGAAAAAAAAAATATTTCTTCTGCGACTTCCTCTCAGCAGATTTCTGGCAAAACCTCTGGGAGTAAATAAACCGCCACTCAAGTTTAAAAATTAAGGCACACAACATGAGTGGTGTGAGCAGCTAGGCCGTAATCCAGACTGAAGGGTTGTAATAGCCAATTATGTATGTATGTATGTAAATATTTAAATGTTAAAACATGAAACCGTACAGAATAGTTAAATTTGATTGCAGTTTGGAATTCGTCTTTTAATGCTACTTACTTAATTGATCAGGTTTACAACCTAGCCTCTAATATTGTGTGTCTTAATTTTTTTCCTAAGTGGTTGGATAATCGTCGCCTCTGAATGTCGGTTTTTAGGAACTTTCCATTTCAATTTTATTTATTCTAAGAGCTGTAGCAAGAAGGCTGAGCCATGTGCACTCACCTAAAAAGCCAACATACATACATACTTCTTACTAGACTAGCGTGATGTCACATTAATTTCTATTAGAAGCAAAGATCCATTATAAATTCTTTTTTAATCAATCCTATCACTAAACCTTTGTTTATTTTCAACCAACCTTCTTCGCATGTGTACTGGTCGTTCAACACATGTTAGGTCTAGAGAGTTGTAATCCATGTGTATTCTTGTATTATTCCCTCATGATTTTGTTACGATACTTAGGCTTTCAAAGTGGTTTAATGCATAGCAATATATCGTGCCTCAATTTTAATATGCACAAACGAAAAGTTTTCCAATAGTGTGTGAAGCCAACGGTTGTCAAACTATTGGACGAAAGCGACATTCTCTGGTACGATGATTTACGCCTCGCTTCCTTATGGTTGTATGAAAGGAACATTGCTATTCGATATTAAGATCACAGTTCCGGTAGACCCTCTCCTAATTTGATACTGCATTGGCTTTTCAAACCTTAAACCTTAGCTCTCGCTTCTTAAAAAGAAGTGTACGAAATAGTAAGGACTAGAACCATGAAAACTATAGTTAGGTAAATGAGAGACGTAAGTGATATTAGTCATGGGGTATCATGATCCAACAAATCGAATGGCCGATAGTTAATTCCTTAATTGTCTCCTAGACAGTATCAACAAACTTTAAGATTTTAGAAAATGGTCGGCAACGATACAGGATAATAAGATTGAATAATGGATGGAATAATTTCGTTGCCATATATTCTTTTAAGTCGCCGTGGTCTAGTAGGTAGTGTGTGGGCTTATTAGACGAAAGTCCCGAGTTCAAATCCCAGGTCAGACATCAAAACGAAATATGAAAAAAAAATATTGTTTCGGCGACTTCCTCTCAGCAGATGTCTGGCAAAACTCTGAGAGTAAAAATTGCCATGAAAAGCTTCTCAAAAAATCTGTCGTTCGGAGTCGATTTTAAACTGGAGGTCCCGCCACTCATGTATAAAATTAACGCACACAACATGAGTGGTGTTGAGAAGCTAGGTCGTAATCCTGACTGAAGGGTTGTAATGGCCAATTATGTATGTAAGTATGTATATTCTTTTAAGAAAGCGACCATTCTGTTGTATACTGTACGTATAGTGAAACTTTCCTACTATAAAATTTTCAAAGCACATGGGGAACTTTAAAATTGATCCCAAGTTTACACCATCGATGGATGTGCTTCATTTAACTTGGAAAATCATAGCAATACTATCTGACAGTCAGGCCAAAATCCGCTTTCTCTATTCCAATGTGGTTGACTCGAGACTTGAATGGAAAGTTGAATTAGATACACTCGCTCCCCGGTTAGGTAGAAATTCGCGCTACTTATCAGGCGAATAAGCCTTCTTTCTTGATGCTGATGAAGCCAAAAGGGTTTGAAAGAGTAGACTGGTGGAAACTCCTTTCACCTCGAACATATGTGAGACAATCCCAACTTTTGTTGAATAATTACAATGAGAATTGCTTTGAGACTACCGACAAATAGTCTATGGATTGCAACTGGCAATTTACCGGCCATAGTAAACTCAAAGACCACTAGTTTAGAATTAGAAATCCCATTACGCAGATTTGGTGATGAGTTCACCAAACACATACTTAGGATCTATAATATTTAAATATGCGTCAGAAGAGAAAACCTGAGCGCTTATTGAAATCACTGTAGTCTAGTACGTATTGTGTTATTAGATGTGAGGCCGTGGTACAAATCCCAGGTTAGACATTTCCAACAAAACAAAATATGAAAAAATATTTCTTCGGCGACTTCTCTCAGCAGATTTCTACCAAATACTGTGGGATTAAATAAGGTAATGCCATGAAAAGTTTCTCAAAAATCTGTCGTTCGAAGTCGACTTTAAACTGTAGGCCACGCCACTCATGTGGGGAGCTAGGTCGTAATCCTGACTGAACTGTTGTAGTGACCAATTTTATATGTATGTATGTATGTATGATTTTAATAGAATCTACAAACAAATTAAAGCTTTAAATGTCACCTTTCAAATAACCTTATAGAGTTGCCTGATGGAATTATTAATACCAGAGATATTCCAAATGGGGGCATTTAATTAATGTAAAAATTACATTATGATGTAGAGTAACTATTTTACCGATTGTATTTCTGTTAAATTTTTATTTCATTGGACACTCCTTTAAAGTATTACCAGCCTATAATCCTTTGGAAATGACTAACAATTATAATGAATTTTAAAAGTCAATTAATAAGTGCTTTTAATTTCTTAAGCCTTACTTATCATTCAGTGGAAGGAAGGCTTTTTAAAGAACTCATTTATACATTTACTCGTACATTGAAGTCAATTTTAATTCGTTTCAAAAAAAAATTACAGAACGAATGTAGAATTGCCATAAGTTTTCATTAAATCGTAAGCAATTTAACAGAAAAAAAACGAAAACACAGTTAAAAACGGCTCGGTAGCAGACAATAAAACAATATTCATATACAATAATTACGAAATACCAACGATTGAGTAGATTTGGTATGTCTGTGCTGCCGTTGTAATAGCCATTGTGAAAGATACGAAATTTCTTGATTGTATGTCCAATTAAATGTGACTTGTAATTGTATTTTTTATTGTTATTTAATAACGACTGACCATTTAAAATAGTTCTCCCTCTCTGGTAAATGATCAATGGGGGAATTGAAAATTTTCTAAAATTGTTTTCTCTTAATTTACTCGATATTTTGCAAAGAAGGCTTCCGATTGCTTTCGGCAGCTGAAACAATATTGTTACGAAAATGAAGAATCTAGATACTAGTGTTTTGCTGTTACATCGCTTAATATTAAAATTATAAACAAAAATACAACAACAAACACCATCATAAAAAATGGTAAATAAGTAAACAAAAATACAGAAACAAACACAACAGTAATAAATGTAAACAAAATACACAAACGACAATAATGAAACAACGATGTTTACTTTTATACTGATTTCGGGAAGGCGAAGCCACGACCATTCGCATTCATCTCACGGTGATTGAACTGACTACCGATATTGTGTTCGATGATCCCCTACTATTTTTCTTGTAGAGTTTTCTTAACCTGCAGGTGTATGCGATCATCAAAGCCAATATGACACATGACATCGGCCAATGGACATAACGTGGATGGCAATGGTCATGTCTAAGTAGAAACGAAACAATGGAACATATATTCTTCACTTGGCCGCACTACGAATACCGACGAAATTTCCTGGAGAGGATGATCGGGTCCTAGGTGACACCCGATAAAAGAAAAATTTTCTATACCCTTGCCTGCTACTAAAGTATGTTACTAAGTTCAGTATAAAGGCTTATCTGATACAAATATTCTGGCTTTTAGCAACCACAAAATCCATTTTCGAGGAGAACTTGAGAACTCTTTTGAGAAAACGGCGATATATTCATCGATTTCCTTTGCTGAATATCTAAACCAATATTCTAAAAATCAAAATGTTTTTGAAACGTTTAGAAAAGTCGACGATGATAGGAAATTTACTGCCTATCACATAAGGGGTGATTTTTTAAGAGCTATAGGGAAATTTAAAAAAAACACATAAAATTCAGAGAAATGCATGAAATCTTTATTTGAATCGATAGTACGGTTCAAATAATTTAATGTTTGAAGATTATTTCATGTAAATACTGACCGCGACTGCGCCTCAAATGGTCCATCCGCTTAGTCCAATTTTGGCGTACTCTTTCCAACATTTTGGCCGGTATCTCACGAATAAATGTTTCAATGTTGTCTTCCAATGCGTCAATTGAAGTGGGCTTGTCTGTATACACAGGAGCTTTAACATAGCCCCACAAAAAATAGTCTAAAGGCGTTAAATCGCATGATCTAGGCGGCTAATTGACCGGTCCCGAACGTGAAATAAAATGTTCACCGAACTCGCCTCTCAATAAGTCCATTGTTACGCGGGCTGTGTGGCATATGGCACGGTCTTGTTGAAACCACATGTCATTCAAGTCAAGCTCTTGCATTTTGGGCAAAAAAAAGTTGGATATCATCTCACGGTAGCGCTCACCATAAACAGTTACGTTACGATTCGCAGCAGCTTTGAAGAAGTACGGTCCAATGATGCCACCAGCCCATAAACCGCACCAAACTGTGACTTTTTCTGGATGCATTGGTAGCTTTTGCAATACTTCTGGCTGATCTTCACTCCAAAATCGACAATTCACTCCAAAATCGACCGCTTTAGTGGGTCGATTAAACTGACCATAAAATGGAAGAAGACGGCCCGATGAACTTCCTTAACAGAGCACGCATTTTTATAATAAAATTCAATGATTTGCAAGCGTTGTTCGTTTGTAAGACGATTCAAGGTTAAATTATAGACTAAACTGAAGATGTTTGACAGTGAAACAAAACACGAAACGTGCGTGAGCTGTTTAAACCAGTGTTGCCAAAAAAGGTAATAGCTAAAAAATCACCCGTTATAACACGTACATAAGCTATGTATTGTAAAATGACTACGATTTCAATTTGCACCAATGCTTATATATATAATTGGCCATTACAACCCTTCAGTCAGGATTACGACCTAGCTCCTCAACACCGATAATGTTGTGTGCGTTAATTTTATACATGAGTGGCGGGACCTACAGTTTAAACTTTAAAGTCGACTCCGAACGACAGAATTTTTGAGAAGCTTTTCGTGGCAATTTTTACTCTCAGAGTTTTGCCAGAAATCTGCTGAGAGGAAGTCGCCGAAGAAGGCACCAATGCTTGGAGGAGTAAAATAATCAGTATTTGGTTCTCTGAATTGTGGTGGCGATAATGTATAGCCTATGAAATTACGGATACCGTGTTACAGATTATGAGTACAGTACAATGTAATTCCAAGGTCTATAGTAAACCGATGACGAGACATTGAAGAGTTTTTAGTAAGCCTGTCCAATAGTAGTTCAATAACTCAACTTGGGTCCACTGTTTGATAAGTAAGAGAGTATTTTCGATAGATGGCTGCGATAAATCTATGACTATCGTATAAAGGAATTATAACGAAATTTCTGTGACTGTGTAAATTAGTCCAGGATCTAATAAATAGGCAGTGAGCTCTTAAAATTAAGTTTAACACCAATTTAAAATTATAACGTGGATGTATGTATGTTTCAAGTGCAACTCTTGTCGCAGTCAGAAAATCCGACTTGAATCGACTAACTGTTGTGAAAAAGAGTTACTTATCTTTCACTTTACCTAGCCAACCGATATTTTATGTTAATAATCGGTATTCATTGTTATGTTTCCCATTTAGAAACAGATTCGTCAACGATTTTAATGTCGATCTATATTTGTTAACAAACGTTTCATTTCGTTACGAATGTAATGTATTACAAAAACTTAACAATTGTGCCACGTATTATTAGTCAGTCCTGTCCATTTACATGTTGTGTTGTGATATGATACGTTGAAATATAAAAAACAGGGTTAAAATCATGAAATTATTGTTTATAACTGGATTGACTGTAAACTGTAAAGCAATTGGTTCCCTGTAGGAAATGTCAATATTAAAAATGTGCTGAATCGCTATTGACTTTGTCAACAGTACTAGTGTCGAATTATACCCCGTACAATTCTTAGTGCTATAGACATTTAACATGTCGGTGTCATTGAAAATCCTCTAGTGACATTATGACTATTGACTTCGTATTGACTAGGTACTTCTCATGGATCTATATGGTGACATTAGAACCAGGAATTTACTAGTACATTTCTATAACTTATGGAACTTTCCTGTAGGCAATATCAATAGTAAATAGGTGGTGTCATACTAGCGACATTGTCACTAGTTTTTTTACTTTTTTTAATATTAGGGCCCTTAAGCCGGTATCTAAGCAAATAAATGAAATTGTACACTATTGTTTAAATCATAAGTTTATTAAACAAAAAATTATATATAATAATAATATTGTCGACTATGGAATTTCGGGAAAACCATTCTATCTAGCAACACTTGTGTTCAACAACCGTTTTGAGACCTCTTGGCAGCAGCCGCATTTTGAATTAGCTACAAAAAAAAAAAAAAGAAATACAGAAAAACAAATCAGTAGCACTAAAACGCTTGGTAAAACTTACCTTGGTGGATCGGTCATTTTTCTGGAATGCAGGTGTGCAAAATTGTAATTATTAAAAAATTGGAATTTAATGGTAGGCAATAAAGTATAAGTTTTGGCACAGCGGTCTCATCAACACTATAATTTTCGCCTTCGCCTATAGCTTCATTGGCACTGTTTCATTTCTTTCACTCAAAACTGTTTTCTATTTTTATATAAATCAATTTGTTTTTTAATTTGCTTTTTATAATTTCTTTTTGTCATATTATAATATCACTATTTGAATGCTTACACAAACAATTTCCAAATTTTAATAAAACCACGGAATTATAGTACTGAGAAAATAGAGGAGAGCAGTAGAATTTTTTACGCATAAAAAAACATAAATGTCAACAGCATAGGTATATTTCAATAAGGGCTTATATGTCAATAGAATATTGTATGGTGTACAATTAATTGTTTGTTGACAATGTCGCTAGATATACACCACATCTTTTGTCTCTGTATTTTTCATATTGAAAGATTGGAGACATTTGAACTAGTGCTGTTGACAAAAAGACATATAGACCCAGTCTGACTGCAGGGTTGTTTCCGACTCATACTCTCTTAACACACACACACACATACACTCTTATACTTTGTAAATGACAATGTCCAAATGCAAATATATTTTGTCATCAACTCATTTACACACACACACACACTCATGTGCAATACAGACACAAATTGAAGAATTCAAATGTGTGCAGGCAGTCAGGATTATTATTAGCCTCCATTTCCAATTATCATATCAAGGCAGACATGTTAAATGCTTTAACACTTTCAAACATTAAATTCTTATTATTATTAAGGATATGCAAGTCCTTGCCATCAGTAAACAACGACAAACAACGACGAACACACAGTAGCAGCAGCAACAACAATAAAACATTTAAAAACATTTCAAGCAGCTGTTGTTATATTCGACTTTCTCTTACTGCTCGGCTGCCTCTCTATCTGCCTTACTGGCTGTCTGTCGGTGTGTTTGTCTTGCTGCCATTTTGCCGAATGATGCACAGCATCATTTGTAACAGTGTTAGTGGCAGCATTTCAGTTGATGAGGCGTTAAATATTTTTGTTGCATGTGATACAACAGATACTCGGTGTCATATATTCATAACGTCATTACAGTCAGTCAGTGTAGGTGTGTAGCACGTTGGTATTGCGACAGTATTCGTATCGTTTGGTAGGCGTTTATGCAAATTGTCGTACAATAATGTAGAATTTTAAATGGATTTTTGATTGTTTACGATGATGATTTCATATGTGCACACGCACTTCTAAACTTATGGCATTATTGCGTAGCCACTTTACTGTAATTTATTGACGATAAATTGTAGTTGAAAAGCATTTCAGGATCTCTTTTATACTTCTTCTTAAATTGTTTACAATCTGCAGCAGTTAGAGGTTGATGAGTGTCTGATATATTGCGAGAATATGGGTGAAAACTTAAAATTTGGTTCAAAGTAAAACTTCAAAGAAGCAACAGTTAAGTTCGCACAAGAAGCATAAGATTATCCGTCATATTCAGGTCTTTATTTATTTTATCTATTGCAAGTCCTATCGTCTCTTTTTATTGAAACCAACAGTCAGGGGATGACGCCTATTCAAGCAGTGCATTGCGTAAGATAGTTACAGAAGATAATTTCTTAATTTTTTTAGGCCAAATAATGCCAATGGAAGCGGCAATAGTAATGGCAAAGCTAAGCAACCAGATAAATTGGTTCTAAATTGGAATAACAGCTCCAAATTCACCAAAGTATCCGTGTGACGTAATCGAGGTAAGAATCATGTTTGGTTTCAATTGTTATAAAACCTCGTTTAAACCTCGGCACAAAAATTTTGTGCCGAAACGATGGGTGAATCCAGCTTAAAACTCAGAATTTTATTACAGCAGTACATTACATGTTTCTTACATTAGCACCTTATGCCCACGAACGAAATAGCAATCAAACTACCTAACTTGAAAGCAGAACCAGAATGAAATTCCTATTTTGTATCTCTCTCTCTCTCTCGCTCGCTTCTAGATAATCAATCAGAAAACTACAAACAATATGAGTCGCCGCTGTGAATCGAATCCACGGCCTCGGCACTTGAAGTTCAACACACTATTAACTGGACCATGAGCAGCAATTGATAAGCAAGTAAAAAAGTAAAAAAAAAATCCAACAACAAACACCAGAATAAAAAATGATAAACAAGTAAACAAAAATCCAACAATAAACACTACTAGAATAAATGTCAACAACATGTTTACATTTATCATTCGCCTTCAATAGCATTCATCACACAGTTTACGCTGCCAAATAAAAGGGAAGGCAACGTAGACAACTGAGTAAGGAAAAGTTCAGCCAGTCTTGTGTGAAGAAGCGGTGTGTTTGAAGAGGGTAATCGTGGTTTGAAAATTTCCGTTGCAAGGGTCTGTCGAACAATTGACTAGTAATTGCTATTCTTTAACACAGAGCCATCGTAAAACTAAATGTTAATAAGCGTGTAATAACGACGTTTTTAAACTTAAAATAATTTATTTAAACTTCAGCTTGGCTAAAGCGTATGAAGTTATTTTGACGTGTTTAAGAAAAGATGAATAGTAAGCCGACATTGATATAGTAAAACTCATTAAACAGCTGAGGCATGTCCTGAATTGGCGAAACATATTTGAAAGCAATGCCGAGCGAACTCATCGAAGAGGGCGTCCAAAGGTTCAAAGAAAATATTAAGTGGTATATAACTCTCCGACTCCTAGTATATGAATTGTGGGAGACAAGCACCGAAGCGAAGCCCTCAATCGGGTTGATACAATTGGACATCTAATTAAGCAAGTAAATCAGAATTCAATCGATCAGTATGATTTTATACTTCTTACGAGGAAGCGTATACCGCTGGAAATTTACATTTACGATATGCGACACCGCTTTGACGACGCAGAAAGTAGTCAACTATCTTGTCGTTCCAGGCTCAGATCCAACACGCTGCAACCAAAGCCGCTAAGGTTACCTCCTTACTTAGTAAGCTTATGGCGAATATTGGTGGTACTGTACAGAGCAGACGCAGATTTATGATGGCAATTACGGACTCTATTCTGCTTTACGGCAGTGAGGTCTGGGCAGAAGTATTAAAGGCCGACTGTAGAATAAAAATTTCATCATTGGTACAACGAACCGCTGCACTTAGGGTTGCATCGGCATATAGGACTGTATCTAAGTCATCAGAACTGGTAATCAGTGGTGTAATACCTATAGGTCAACAAGCAAGCGAGCGCAAGAGGATGTGGGAGACTAAAAACGTGCACGGAGAGACAGTAAATGTCAAGGACGCCAGAAAGCGAACCATACACAACAAAGGTAAAACTTCTCCCAGATATTACTCGCTGGATTTTTTGTAGTCGCCATAGTCTAGTAGGTAGTGTATTTGCTTATTAGACGTAAAGCCCGGGTTCGGACCCCAGGTCAGCCATCAAAACGAAATATGGAAAAAAAATAGTTCTTCGGCGTCATCCTCTTAGCAGATTTCTGGCAAAAATTCTGAAAGTAAATAAACCTGCCATGAAAAAGTTTCTCAAAAATCTGCCATTGAGTTTAAACTGTAGGTTTCCCGCCACTCACGTAGTCCGAACCCTGACTGAAGGGTTGTAATGGCCAATTATGTATGTATGTATGTATGGATTCAGAGGAAATTTGGTGAGGTTAATTACTATTTAACACAACCGTTATCCGGACACGGTTATTTTTGTAAATCTCTGTTTAAAATAGGGAAGATGACACGACGAAATTGCATCTATGATGATGCGTCGATTGATGACGCGGAACACACTTTCTTTCATTGTTAGAGATGGAGTTTGGAAAGAAGGAATCTTGAGGCCAAAGTCGGCGCCTGTACTGTTGAACACTTCTGCGATATATTTCTGAACAGCGAAGAAATTTTGAATAAAATAGCCAGTTACACTGAAGCCTTGCTGAAATCTAAAAAACTTGACTTGGATGAGAGAATTAAAATGGATGTTTAAACACCTTTTCAGATCTCGACATGAAGGGGCCAAAAGGCCACATGGACTCCACTTCGAAGTAATACTAAAGTAGTTCCAGAGTGGGCACATACATACATACATAATTGGCCTTTACAACCCTTCAGTCAGGATTGCGGCCTAGCTTCTCACACCACCCATGTTGTGTGCCTTAATTTTATACTTGAGTGGCGTAACCTACAGTTTTTCATGGCAGTTTTATTTTTTATTTTGCCAGAAATCTGCAGGGAGGAAGTCGCCGAAGAAATATTTTTATTAATATTTCGTTTTGATGTCTGGCCTTTGGCTCGAACCCGGGCTTTACGTCTAATAAGCGAACACACTACCTACTAGACTACGGCGAGTGGGCACAAATAGTCCAAAAGAGGCGGGGGAGATTTAGAGGGTGAAGGTTCCCCTATGGTGTGGTTAGGTACATTTACTCCTTCTCAGGGAAAAAAATCGTCAAGATAGTTATCTACTGTTGTGATAGAAAAGAATTATGCCATGATATTTTGTCGCCATATTTTATTGGAGGTCAGTAAGATTAATCACAATATTCTTTTAAGTAAAGCTAAGCAGTTACTCTCATTATAGCTCAGATTTGACACTAATTGTTTGTGTTATTTTATGTTAGAAGGATGTCATCTATTTATTTATAATTATTCTATTATTTTATGAGCATTACATTCTCATATCCTTTTTAAACAATATTTCGCAAACCTTTATACTTACATACACCCAAACACTCATACATCTATAAAAATATAGAAAATATTACGCTTGACCTCGTTCATCTTACCACCGGTACTTCACTATATTTTAGACCAACTTCTTCCAACAAACTAATATTTTCAGTATTTTTCTATCAAATGTTTCTGCTTAAGACTCTACTAGAGATGGAGTGAAGAGTATGGTATAAAATTTTATAATGGAAACTGTAAATAAATGCACATTATGCAGGTGTGTTCCTTTTATGTGTTCCGTTTTTTTTTTCTATTATTTTTCACTTCTAATTTGGTTTTACAACTCGTATGTTATAAGCGGCGACATTTGCGTTGAAAGCATATCCGAATCCGTTATCGTTTCCTATGGCCGGTGTGCATATACCCGGTGTACACTTTTAATAGCAAAAGGCAGCATTTTCGTTTATTTTTTATAGCTTAGAAGTGTTTTAAATATGCGGTGGCGTACACTTTATATTATTTTATTGCATTGCATTAAACTCCACCTATATCTTATGGCTACAAATTGCTTTAAAAAAATTTGAATTTGAAGATTTGAGAAGAAATAGAAGTTGCTCGCTCAGATCTGAATGATACCGCATAGTGGTGGAATATATTTATTGATGTTTTAAAATCGATGAAAAGTAATCGATGTATTGAAACAATTCAATGTTGTCTTCACTAATCAGCATCGATATAGCATCGCTGTTTTTTATTCGATGCATTGGAGTTAAAATCCGTAGACGCCATAGTCTAGTAGGTAAGGTAGTGTGTTGGCTTGTTACATACAAGGCCCTGGTTCAAACCTCAGCTCAGACGAAATATAAATAATAATTCTTAGGCAACTTCGTCTCCGCAGTTTTCAGCAAAAGCTCTCAGAGTAAAGTTTCTCAAAGATTTGTCGTTCGGAGTCGACTTTAAACTACAGGTTCCGCCATGCATGGATGAAATGAATACACACATTACATGAGTGATAGGAGAAACTAGGTCATAATCCTGTTTCGTTACGTAGGGGTCTAATCCAAGAAACAAAGATCCAAACTTACACTGAAAAAGATTATCGCCTCATTGCTAGTCGACTCGATAGTGAAAAGAAGAATTATTACACATACCAACTTAAGAGCGCCAAAGGCCTGATAGTTGTAATAAAGGGCATTGATAGCTCTGTGCCTACTGATGACATTAAAAGTGCGCTAGAAGAAGAAGGGTACGGTGTACGGTCGGTGCACAATATTTTAAATAAAAATAAAACCCCACAACCAATGCATAGGGTAGAAATCGTGTTCGATTCCAAGCATATAAAATCGAAAAATTCAGTGCACCCCATTTATAACTTGCGATATCTTCTCAACAGAAGAATAACCGTCGAGGAGCCACTAAAGCGAAAAGGTCCGGTACAGTGCACTAATTGTCAGGAATTCGGGCACACGAAAACTTATTGTAAGCTACCATCAGTTTGCGTAATTTGCGGCGATGCTCATAATACTCGTGAATGCTCTCACTCCAAAAGTGACACCAAAATTAAGAAATGCAGTAATTGTGGGGAAAACCACACCGCAAACTACAGGGGCTGTATAGTATATACGCACGTCATCAAATCAAAAGTAGCACGTAATCCCTCACATGAAAATTATCATACATCCGAATTTCCACGCCTCTACGCTGGTCATACTGCTAGTACTCAACCTAGTAAAGAGGCTTTAAACAAACCAAACGTTTCCTATGCTGAAGCATTGAGGACAGATGCACAAATGCCACATTATTGTGGTAGGAAAAATGTTGCAATGGAACAAAAGAATTCGTTCGCAAATGTGCTAAAAGATGGCCCGCAGGTTAATGGTAACTCGACCTCAATCGAAAAATTAATCCATACGATCGATAATTTCATGGCCAATATGCAGAGTATGTTCCAAGAGATGATGAGAACCCAGAACATGCTTCTGCAAGTTTTACTTAGTAAAAAATGAGCCAGTTAAGAATTTGTTTCTGGAACGCTAACGGGTTATCCCAACATAAACTCGAAGTGGAACAATTTTTGCACACAGAAGAGATCGACATACTTATGGTCTCAGAAACACACTTCACCAATAAAAACTGTTTTAGAATCAACGACTTCTACATTTATGACACTAAGCACCCAAGTGAAAGGGCATGCGGTGGCAGTGCCATTATTGTTAAAAAAATGTGCGGCATTCTCCAATGCCAGAATTTAAAGAAGATTTTATTCAGGCCACAACCATAAATCTAACGGATTTAAAAATAACAATTTCCTCACTTTACTGTCCTCCTAGACACAAAATTGAAGTCGACAAGTTTCAGACGTTTTTTGCCACGCTTGGCCAAAAATTTATTGCAGCTGGCGACTACAACGCTAAACATAACTTTTGGGGGTCAAGACTCATTAGCCCTAGAGGTAGGCAGCTGTACAACACAATAATTGCAAATAAGCTCGATGTTGCCTCTTGTGGTACTCCGACTTACTGGCCAACGGACTTCAACAAGTCGCCAGACTTGATAGATTTTGCCGTTGTTAAAAACATTAAACGCAACGAATACACAGTTGCTCCATCGTATGACTTATCATCCGATCACTCACCTACAATTCTCACCCTGCAAAACAATTTCTTTGTGCATCGTGAACAGTTGCATTTATACCCAAACAAAAACACGAACTGGTTAAAATATAAAATGTACGTAAGTTCTCACCTCTCTCGGAATATTCCTCTAAGAAACGCAGAAAACATTCAGTTAGCTGTGAATTATCTCACTGAAACTATGGTCTCGGCAGCGAAAGTGGCAACGCCTGCGAAGCGTATTTTAAAAAATAAATGTTACCAATTTAGTACAGAAACTCTAAATCTCGTTAAAGAAAAAAGAAGACTTAGAAGGCAGTGGCAAAATAGTCGCTCTCCTCTTCTAAAAGCGCAACTGAACAGATGTATTGCCCTATTGCGGAGTAACCTATTGCATACACAGGAATCTAGACTTGCTAGTTACCTCCAGAATCTGGACCCAACAAAAAACACAAATTATAGTCTGTGGAAAGCTGTAAGGCATATGAGATGTCCTATCACTCTAGAATCACCAATAAGATTGGAGAACCACACTTGGGCAAAAACCTCTAGCGAGAAGGTTAATGCTTTTGCGAACCACCTGGAGAATGTCTTCACACCACATGACATTAATGCTCATATCTGCCCACCTAACATAAGTAATACTGTTAACGCACCTATAAAACTCCGGCTTTCTCATGTACAGGCCGCCTTTAAAAGCCTTGACGTGAAAAAGTCAGCCGGGCCCGACGGCATTACAGGCTCAATGTTAGTCCACTTACCCAATAGTGCTATAAGAATTGTACTATTCATATTTAATGCAATGTTAAGAATTGGCTACTTCCCATCATCTTGGAGGATATCTACAATTGTTATGATTCCCAAGCCGGGAAAAGATGCTAGTCAAATTACATCATATAGAGCCATTAGCTTGCTATCAATATTATCAAAAGTGTTCGAAAAAATTCTTCTCCAAAGCTTAGCCACGTACCTCGACGAGCGACAAATTATCCCTGAACATCAGTTTGGATTTCGAGCTAAGCACGGTACCACTGAGCAGGTTCATAGGATCGTCACTATGATTAGATCGGCATTTGAAAAGAAACAATATTGTTCAGCTCTTTTTATCGACATCTCACAAGCATTCGATAAGGTTTGGCATGATGGCCTACTCAGCAAAATAACACGACTGCTCCCCGAGAACACACACAAACTTCTTAAAAGCTATTTAACTGATAGAACCTTTAAGGTCAAATTGAGGGACGAACTGTCTACAACAAAAAAGATCTCTGCAGGTGTCCCCCAGGGAAGCATATTAGGTCCTATTCTGTATTTAATTTATACATCGGACATGCCCACAAGTCCTAACACTTACACATCAACATATGCAGACGACACCGCATTTATAAGCGTCAACAAGGATCCGAAGGTAGCATCAACACAACTGCAGTCGCACATATACGATCTGGAAAGATGGTTTGAAAAGTGGAGAATAAAGGTGAATCCATCCAAGTGTGCTCATGTAACCTTCACACTTAGAAGACAAGATTGCCCACGAATAAAAATAAATAATATTGATGTCCCTGTTGAAAATAACTTCAAATACCTGGGAGTCCACTTAGACCGGCGTCTAACATGGTCCCGCCACATCGAGGCTAAATTAGCGGCCATTAAGCTGAAATCCGCTCAAATGCATTGGATTATTGGTCCTAATTCAACACTAGACCTTGAATACAAGGTTCTTTTATACAAATCCATTATAAAGCCAATATGGACCTACGGCATTCAGCTTTGGGGCAGTGCTTGCGCGTCTAACGTTTTGAAATTGCAAAGAAGACAGTCCAAGATTTTACGACAAATTGTCTGCGCCCCATGGTATATTCGTAACGACAATATCCACAGAGATCTCAACATTCCTACAATTCAGGAAGAAATTAAAAAATTCGCCATAAAATACGTCGGTAAACTAACGATTCACCCCAACGCTTTGGCAAGGGACCTGCTTCAATTTGACGGCCATCAGAGGCTGAAACGGAATGACACATTGTGCCTCGCTCGACGGCTGCACTGAGCCCAACTTTTAATATTTAAGATTTAATATTTAAGATTTGAATACAATATATAGTTATCACGCTGGTGTTAACTATTAACCTTCAAAACTAGTTGTAAGATTTGAAAACTATTGTAAATTTCATTAAGAAAGATTCAATAATAAAAAAAAAAAAAAAAAAAAAAAGGATTGCAATGAAAAATTAAGATAATACACTCATTAATTCAGTACAACGTTTTGTAAATAAATTCTTGAAGAAAATTCAGGATGACTTATATTAGATTCAGGGACGGGATTGCCTTATTACAACCGTGAAGATTAGAAATTAAACTAGAGCAGCGTTGCAGTTGAATTTAAGACCATTGCATACATCAGTATAAACCAGAGCCGTGGAAATTATAGTTACTTTTATGGGAGACAAGTCTAATTCAACATTTATCAGGTCATCGTTATCCGTCGAATCGAGTAGCGTACTGGCTGTACCTTGTCTCCTAGATAGTAGCACTGAACTCGATGTTTTTTGGAAATGCTTTACAACGCAATACTCTATTAAAAGAGTGACCATTCTATGGTATACAGATGAGGTTACATACTTATACCAGTCACGTATTCGGTTCCAGAGTGAAATACTAAAAGCCCATGAGGAGATTCGCAAAATGTTAAGAAGCCAACATCAAAAGATGTACTAAGCTCAACTTGGACGCGAATTGAAGAGGACGGAACTATTTGACATTTAGGTCGTATACTGAACACTTGACTCCTATGAGCTTAAATCAATAATATTATACATTAGCAAGTTAGTAAAAGAAGAATTACGCTCCCAGCTCGTGTAGAAATTCCCGACAATAAACAGGCTAATAAGCTTGCGAGGGGGAAAGCTTTTACTTCAATAATGGAGCCAGAACTTTTCTTTGGAGTGGGGGCAGATATACTAAACTAACTTGCGGTGTGTTGTAGTAGTCGAAACTCCTTGTCTATAAGTCGAGAAGCCCGAGTTATAATCGAAATGGTGTTGAAAAAAAGCCCGGGTTCGGATGGTAATGGAGTTAAAAAAACAGGATTCGAATCCCAAGAGATACATACTCATCGACTTCAAGGAAAACAACTTTCAAAAGATCAAAACTTTACAATTTCAAAGTAGAAGAACCCAATACAATTAAGGTAACACAAATAAAACGTCGTAACATAAATATAATGAAATCCCAAAAGAGAAATTAAAAAAAAATCGTTCACTAGGGTTTCTAATTTCAAATGAAGTGGCTTCACCCCCACCAATACAATTCATTTATGAAGTTCCCTCAACTCCCAAGAAATGGAAAAAGGATAAAATCACAGATAGATCAGGCAGCGCCTCTACCTAATGGAGAAAAAGCAGGACTCAATGGTTAATAAGGTTCGCCACTACTACAGCACATAGCCGGAGGGCGTTCTTGTTACTACGCAACGATAGATGAAAGCACTAGTATCCTAGGACCTGCTACAGTGGACCTGTTTAGCTGAAACAGCAATAGACTAACGAAACAGAAACAAGGCAGAATAACAATCAACCGGAACTAATGGCTGCAACAACAGATAACCAGATAAGATGGAAAATGCTTTGTGGAAGCCATATGCATTCAAGAGGGGTACTAAAACATTCAACGGAAGGGAATATAAAGAAAAGCAAAGGCTCTTCTCATACCAAACGAAATTAAAGCCTTTTTTGAGCACTTGTAATTGGAAAAGATTTCGGGAATAACTTGAGGTGATAAGGCACACGTAAGTCAGTTTGTAATTCTATAATGATAACAATGAATAATTAAATCATATTCTTGGAACCTGTGAGGCACTAATACATGCATAAGGAAACTTGTGGTCACGTATCACATGCTGGGCAGGGAATTGTCCTTGTTGACACCAAGCAGTATGCAGAAGTATGTCATGTCATTAGATTTGGATTAGAAATTAAAATTGAGGTATGAAAGATCGTTTGCCAACCCTTCCACAATAATTACCCAAATCATCAAATGGTGCTGAATTCATGGAGCCATCTATATTTGATATCCCATAAAGTAATTTCTTAAGGTCATTTAATTTGAAGAGGCGTTTATAGGTTTGGGCTAAAATTTTGATACTGAAACAAACCTCATCCCTGTTTCCACATTTCTTTGGTCAATAAAAACTTGAAATTTTTTTATAAAAATTTGCATAATTTAACAATCAATTTTTGTTGTTTTTTATTGAAATTTATTAACTTTCAATGGAATACTTCATTATATTCCAGAGTAGAAGAACGGATTATAAACAATTTTGATGTTGCAGTTGCAATATGCAAAACTGCAACTAACAACTCTATATGAAGGAAACAAGTAAATAAATAATTGACTTTGTCAAAGGCATTTTAGAAAAAGAGGAAGCAAAATAAATAGAAAAAAAAAATTACAAACAAAAAAAAATATATGAGAAGAAGGAAGCAACCATGAGAAAATTTATTCTTTTTATGCACTTGGCCAGGATGCATGCCATACACACACACACACACACACAACATTGTTAGAATGCATATGTGCAGCATGCATACCAATATATGCAAATAAATTAATGTGTTGCAACAAGAAACAATTGAAGTAAATGAATATCTAGAGAAACGACAATTTTAAGGATAAACAATTGTTGCATCCCCAATTTCAAGGGGGGGGGGACTAAATAATGTTACGATGTTTATCTCTCTGCAACAACAGAAAAATTAAGTCAATATGTTTACAAAGAGTTAAAAGATTGAGTGTTCTATTGTTATTGCTGTTGTTGTTGTAGTTCCACTCGAAACTGTTGCTAGACTTAGCCAAGACCATAAAATAAATGCAAATTATGGAGATTTGTTAAACTCTTAATACGTATGCCTATTGGGTAGGTGCAACAATTAGCACCGGAATGAAGGCATTTAAACGAAATGTTATCATAGAAATTGTCGACTATTACTAAACAAATTTAGTCTTGGAATTAAACAACTTATCGAGATATATGTATCTTATGTTTTAATATTCTTCTCATAGAAAAGAATTATTTTTTAAAAAAATTTAAAAAATTCTTATGCAATTATATTGCGAAAATGGAAATGGTGTTTTGCTTTTATATCGTTTAACATTAAAATTATAAACAAATGCTACAAAAACAAAGACAATGAACTTGTTTACAAATATCGTACTGCGTAAAATAACAGCAAGCACCAGCTTAAAAAAATGATAAACAAGTAAACAAAAATATACCAACAAAACACTGCAAGAGTAGATGTAAATAAAAATACACAAACAGCAATAATGAGACAACTATGTTTTATAGATCTCGAGAAGGCGAAGCCACGATCATTCGACTTAAAAATCATTCATCAGACTGTTTACTTTGGCATATAAAAGGCAAGAGAGTGCAGGTAATGGAGTCAGTAAAAATTCAATTCAATCTTGTGTGAAGACGCCAGTTGTTTGAAGAGAATAATAGTGGCTTGAAGATCTCCGTTACAAAGAAGTGTCGAACAATTGTTATTGTTTACGCAAAAGAGTGTAAAGGAGAATAACAATCAAAGCAATTGCTGTTGTTTACATCAAGTTGTGAACAGTGGCACACAGACTTGTGCTAACAAAGAATTTAATTAAAACTAAACACAAATTTACTTTTATTTTATTTGCAATCTACGAACTCATATTTTCAACGTTTTTAAAAGGGTAAAAACGTATATTCCTTTTGCAAGAAATTGGAAGTTCCATTTTACATTGTTAAGATGATGCCATTCAAATTATTCATAGATAGGGACAGGTCTTAATCACTCGGTTTCAGATGTTTGAAAGTCTATGTCGTGTGTTCTTTAATATCAATAGTAATCCCAAATTCCAAAATGTACATACCCAAAACGTAGTTAAAATGCTACTTCCTATTTTTAATACCCACGGAGGTGCCTTATCGGTTGTGAAAAATTGAATAACCAGGGCTAGCAGCGTATTTCACTCGATTCACAATCTCTAGAATTCGAACGAACTTTATCCAATGCCAAAAATACGAATATTTATGTAACGCAATTTGTAACGCATTTTGCTGCATGGTTCGGAGTCATACAACATTAGACAACATCTAACAACTTTTACTATGTATATGGTGTTCTCCAGCCATCATAAACAATGAATTGTTCCAACTTTCTTATCGGGACGACATTAATTCTCAAACAAAAAGTCGAAAGCTCACATACATATCTGGGTTACACCCTGAGAAACCGTTATGATAATACCATGACCATGCTATATATGACAGTGACTCGTAAGGACTCGATGACGCGTGAGACCTAATGATAGCCATGCCAGCAACATCGAAGCTGAATATGAAACGAGAATTGCTGTGATAGAAACCAATCTCCTTCTCTATTAATTTTGTTCCTAGCATTCGCAACCCCAGAATGTTTTTGTGCATGCATTCAAAGTGAGCGGCAGATATAATGGACCGCCAGTAGGAGATCTAAGGTCAAAGCACTGATGAATATTAACAATTGCGATTCACACATATTTTCTGATAGCGAGTCTATCGTTAAACGACGAGAGAGCGAATACAAGACATCGAAGATTGCCAGAAAATACCGGGTGTCTTTGAATGAAACCTCATGCTCCTAGGTGCAAATATAAACGGTAGCAGCATAGCTAGCACTTGCAAAGATGGCATTTCTCTCTGGAGACGGAAAAATGGGAGAGGTTAAATCCACTTGTAGAGACCAGACAATACATACATAATTGGCCATTACAACCTTTCAGTCAGGATTACGGCCTAGCTTCTTACACCACTCATGTTGTGTGTGTTAATTTTATACTTGAGTGGCGGGACCTACAGTTTAACATCGACTTCGAACGACAGATTTTGAGAAACTTTTTCATTGCAGTTTTATTTACTCTCAGAGTTTTTGATAGAAATCTGCTGAGAGAAAGTCGCCGGGCTTTACGTCTAATAAGCAAATACTCTACCCCTAGACTACGGCGACCAGACAATTTTGAGATTAATTTACCTCGAATCCACCTTAATATTCCCTATCGGTTCTAACGGTGCTTTGGCTTCTGGTATGCACGTCTAAAAGACAGCGAATACCTTACAACGGCGTTTTTCTGCAATGACGAAGAAAATAGAATAGCCAATTGAAAGTGTTTTTGATTCTAGTTTAGCACTTGGGACCTAAAACGATAGATTATTTGGGTACCCCAGAAATTATAGACTGAAGCTAGGCAGAGGTAATTTTGATTAAGTCCTTTGAAAAAATTGCTAAGCTATGTTATCAATCATGTATTATAGATATACCGTGCCAAAATTGTTATGGACCACATAAGCTATGCTTAAGTTAATGGCTCATTTAATCGAACCCAAACAGGAAAGCATTTTCCCTCAAAACTTATTTTACGTACCAATTTATGGGAAATAAGCCACATATTTTTCTCACAATGATAAAATGGTCTACGCCAATAACTGAATCGGTATAATGGGTAGGTTAGCGAGAGTTTATGAATGTGTAGCTGCATTTTAAGTGGGTGTAATACAAGAAAGATATTTATTTAGTAGCCCATATGAAAGTAATATATGGTCTACAATACGATACGATTGCTGCACAAGAGCGTATGTATGTATGTATTTATATGCCCATAAGTGTGTGTGTGTGTATGTGAATATAACTGTTTGATATGGTAACATCTGGCGCCAGTAAATAACCGGATGTATCAATTTTAAACAAAATTTTACAAAAACACACACACACGCACTCGTAAATGAATGCATTTGAATAAGCGTTAGTGTATGCATATGTACGTATGAATAACGGAAACTTTTGTGGCTTTTATTTTTCATTCTCGTACTTTATATTGATTGGTTGTTTGTTGTTCTGGTACCAAAATGTCGCATCATATTCTTCATTCACTCACAGTGACTCACTCACCCACTCATTTACTCACTCACATGTTCACAGAGTGACCAAAATAAACAATTTTGACCATTTCATTGTATTCAAACACCCATTTATTTAAAACCACCTACACATATACTATATACACGCATATACATACATATATACATCGATCTATTCATATGTATGTGGTGCATGTACCGTTATTTATAAGATTATATACAGTTGTAGTTGCGTGTAAAATAGCTGGGTTGTTGTGGATTGTTTTGCTTTGTCAGTTAGTTTGTGTGCGGTTGCTACTCTTGGTCCGTTGGTGGTTTATTTTGTTTGTTTGTTTGCTTGTCTCTTTGGTTGCATGCGTGTGTGTATTTGTAGCTTTGTATGCGTGTCGAATTTAATACTACAATTATTGAGCTGATATACAACATAAATTAATTATTTTATTGCCATTAGATAACATTATGATGTGCCAATGAATATGTTTGAACAGCTGCTGCATTTGCATTTGGAGAATAGAAATTTCATTCCCATATTCCATAACTACAATTCATATATACAAGTACACATTTAGAAGCATGATAGAAAAAAAAAAATAAATAAAATGTTATGTATTATAAACATTTTATATACAAACATTATATACACATATGTATATACCAATTTTATACTTGTGCCCTCTACTCATTGGTATTCCTTTTCTAATTGTAAATCATTTTTAAATATTATTTGGTAAATAATTCATAAAAAAAGATGGAAACAAAAATGTTTATAATAAATTGGTTTTCCAAGTAATTTGTATTAGAAGAAGGCCATAGATTGGCCACATTAAAATATTTTAAGATCAAAAAACTGTTTTATTTTAGTGTTCTTGAAATAATTTTTTTCAATTACGTAAAAGAAAAAATAAATATTTTTTTGTAATTTTATTCTACAAAATCTTGAAGGTTTTATTAAATAAACAACAAAATACATTTTCAGTTTTTAAATTTTAAGATGCGAAATGCATACATACATACGTAATTGGTCATTACAACCCTTTAGTCAGGATTACAACCTAGCTTCTCAAACCACTTATGTTGTGTGCCTTAATTTTATACTTGAGTGGCGGTATCTACAGTTTAAAGTCAACTCCAACCGACAGATTTTTGAGGAACTTCTCATGTCAATTTTATTTACTCTCCGAGTTTTTGCCAGAAATCTGCTGATAGGAAGTCGCCGAAAAAATTTTTTTCGTATTTCGTTTTACTGACGATGTCTGACCTGGGGTT
Organism: Sarcophaga rosellei; assembly: GCA_930367235.1. NCBI lineage: Eukaryota > Metazoa > Arthropoda > Insecta > Diptera > Sarcophagidae > Sarcophaga > Sarcophaga rosellei. The sequence goes on from OV884019.1 coordinate 71,398,168, forward strand.
TGAACTGTGAACTCACGTCTAATGAGCCAACTAGACCACATCGATGTCTGAGATGCGAAAAACCTGTTTTAAAGAAGATTGATTGCTCTTGAAACATTAAACCGTTAATTAAAATAAATGCAGTAATGAATACGTTTTAATGCGTAAATAATTTTTTTTTTTACATTCTTCTACTATTGTGGTATTACAATTATTGACCTCTAGGAATAATTCGTTGACGCCGTTTGTAACGAACGGTTCTGTTGTATTTTTTTTTCTTTTAATAACGATGTTTTCCCTCAAACTAATAATCCTATTTACAAATGACAGTAATATTTGTCATTTATATTCCCTTAATAGAGTCCTTTGGAGAGCCTTGCCGGTGTCTCGAAGTGTATTTTAAGGCTTCTGGACCGCACATACTAGAATGAAAATGGCTCATTAATGACGGTAGCGTATCCATACGCTAATTGATTCATTGAAGCATTGTTCCACATTGTTCTACAATGAATTTTGCTCAAACGAAAATCACGCATTCTTGCGTAATATTCGTCTTTCTCCCAGACCACATCCGTTCACGGTTGGCTAGCCAGAGGAATGCAAACAGCATTACAGACAGAATTCGTTCTTTACCCGAACTACCCGTATGAAGAGCTTCCTTCCTGCAGTCTTTTTTTAAACATAAATGGATTCAAATCAATCACGCAAATCAATCACATAGCTTAGTTTCCTAGTTCCAACACTATGCATTGTATTGGGATTGGGAATCGCATAACACCATTGGGGATCGCATAACACTTTAATCCACCATTTTTTACGCAACGAAATCCCTTAATTTTAATACTAGTTAGAAGTAGTAGTAATAGTCGTCGTAGTCCAGTAAGTAGCGCGTTGGCTTATTAGACGTAAGGCCACGGATCAATCTCCAAATCAGACATCTTCAACAAAACAAAAAATTATTTCTTCGACAACTTCCTCTCTGCAGGTTTCTGCTTGAAACTCTGATAGAAAATAAAATTGCCATGAAAACTTTCTCAAAAATCTGTCGTTTGGAGGCGACTTAAAACTGTAGCTATAGTAACAGAAGAATAAAATTAATAAACACAACATAAGTGGTGTGAACAACTAGGTCGTAATTCTGACCAATTATTTAAGCATGTGTGTAGATACTACGTAGATGGCAAGAACATTTTGCAACACAACTGGCAACAATACGGAAGAAAATTAGAATTTTTGATTCCACAACAGAAAGCGGAAATTGCAAATATGTCTTCCAATTAAATAAAAAGGATGATAGCAAAAATAGTTGATTAACTTTACATAATTAAATCTGCATGATCTAAAAGTATCGCATGAAAATTTTGTAAAATTAATTTTTCACGGAACACGACTACTTTATACCTAAGAATTTGTAACGAATGGGTGAACATAGATTTCTGGAATAATGTACAGTAGGCGTTACCAAACAAAACAAGTTTAACCTTAAAGAATATAGAAACTGGCGCGAATAAACCTTCCGAACACCATACAGAAAATCATAGCCATACTGCAACTTAAGTTAACAACATCAATATTCGTAATGAATATGGCAATTATTAATAGCAACAAATATGGATTAAGAAAGTGAGTAAATATAAATAAAAACAAATCAAAAATATTGAACACGTAATGCTGACTTTAGATATCATAATTCCGTATATTTTCCATGCAATGTACGGATGTAAGAGAGTGGTTTGTTTATTTGTTTTTTGTCCTTTTATTGTTCGTAATACACTCAAGATGTTACATTTTCCTTGTTTCATACTTTTCAAATCGAAGTGACCATTTCCGTAATTTTTATTATAATTGTTGGGTAATGTGGCGTGCACCAAATAAAGACATTTATCGCCATCTGCATTAAATTACCATGGGATGTATAGAAAAAAGCTGTAAGAAAAAGTTAAGAAGACCATTAACCTGTCACTTCTACCCAACACTGTCATAGTGGAAAGTAAATTATTTTATTTTCACTACAATTTTCAACAAATTACTGTCTATGAAAATTATCAAATCAAACTTCTAGCATTTAGAAGAACGCTAATGTGTCAGTCATGCAAAAGTCCTTTGAGAGAGCTCTTTCCGCGGCAACTCCTTTAAATGAATTTTGGATAAAACCTTCATTAACACATTCACTACCATCTATGTGTTATCTCGTACTCCGGCAGTCAACGTGTTAAACAGTTCTTAGATATAAATTCTACGAGATTCTTTTAATTTTCTTGGCCAAATGATATCTTCTTGTGGTGACAATTGTTGTTGATGTGGCAATTACATATTGCCGCAGTAAATGGTTTATCTGTGGAACATTTATCGCTTACAGTACAGTTATTAAATTCGTGATTGTTTGCCAAATTGTTTATTGATAAATTAATGTTTTTTTTCAAAGATTGTGGCTGCTTATTAGATAACTCTATACAAACATATAGGGTCCGCCATCTAACGTTTTTTTCAACTAGTGCTTATTTCGTGAATGGTAACACTTAGGTCATGTCTGATTTGACAGATAATTAGTTTTATCCTTCCGCTGAACGAATATGAACAACGCTGGGAAATATTGCGACATTACTTTGAAAATCATGGTAATGTTGCAGAATGTGTGCGAAAATTGCGTACGGATTTTGGAAGAAGAGAAGCACCGTCAGCTCCGTATGTTCGTTATCTTGTGAAAAAAGTGAAAGAAACTGGCATCCTCATCGATAAACCAAAGCCAAAAACAGTGCGTACACCCGAGAATATTGCTGCTGTGGCAGAAAGTGTGCGTGAAGCGCCATCAACATCAATTCACCGTCGTTCTCAACAATTGAACATTTCGGAGACATCATTGAGACGAATTTTGCATAAAGGCCTTGAATGAAATTATTTTCCATTATTAGCCGGAGGGATTGTACTTTCAAATAAAAAAGAAATTTGAGAAAATATTCAGTAGTTTTTTTTTAAAGCATTTTCAAAAAAAAAAAAATTATTTGGCGGACGCTTTATATTATATATACCTTTGGCTAAAGGGATCTGTAAAGTTACCTTTAACTTCTGTTCGTTATTACAACTTACAGATAAAACAATGTCAACTTTTTTTAAAATATGGCAGTGCCGGAGCAATGTCGATAAAACTGCTCAATTAAACAAGTTTTTTTTAACGCAGTGGTAACGACGGGCTTCTTATTTAGTTTATATTTGAAGTTGCCATATTGAAAATAATATATAATATCGCAAGTTCTAACATAAACTTAACTTTAAAAGTCAAAGGTAGGATGATCCTGGCGGGACCTACAGTTTAAAGTCGTCTCCGAACGACAGATTTTCCATGGCAATTTTTTATTTACTCTCAGTTTTTGCCAGAAATCTGCTGAGAGGAAGTCACCGATGAAAAGTGTTCTCATATTTTCGTTTTGATGTCTGACCTGGGATTTGAACCCTGGCCTTACGTCTAATAAGCCAACACACTACCTACTAGACTACGGCGACTACAACAATAATGTAACAAAATAGTGGAATTTTCATTTTTTTTTATATTTCGTTATGTTCGAGATATCCGTACAGGGGTTGAAATATGGGCTCTCGTCTAATAAGACAGCGTAGTACTTACTCGACTATCTACTAGTTATTTACATGCAAAACTGCTTTCCGCTAGCTGTGATGTATTTCCTGCAGTTCTCTTGTCATATCCAAGAAATTATGTTAGAGAAGTCAGATGTCTGCAGCGTAGAGTTGGAGTCATCTATTCCCCATGCAAAGTCCATTATAACGCAGAGTACAAAGTTGAATAATAATACATTAGCTGAAGAATGTGATAATACTAATATTGTTTAATAAATTTAGTCAAGCCTGGAAATTAAAATTTTTTCTTAAATATTTTGCTATTTTTTCCCGAAAATCGAGAAGTTTTATATCATTTTCAGGAAAAAATTGTGTAAGGCTTAAACAGCCTATGCCAGTGTTGTTTATTGACACATAAGCGCAGCAATAGTATTGCATCATCTATGTCTATGAGTGGTGTATATATTAGGAAGTCAGAAGATATTGACGTTATGGGCATGAAAATTCAGTCTGATGTTCGCTAGAACCAAAGAATATGGATATAACGAATGCACATTATGTAGAAGTAAAATTTCTTATGGCGGGTTGTAACATTACGACCCGCTCTCACCAAAATCTTTTTAGAAAAACATTTCTTGATGAGGGGATGTGGAAGACAGAGGGAAAATAAACACAAGCAAAGAGCGTAACAATGTGTTGCTCTCATCATGAGAGCGTAAAAATGCATTCAGTTGCTTTGCTTGTCAGCTTCTAAAGAAGAATGTGCATGTCGCTTTTTCAGACTTCAATTTTACACCCAAAGAAATATTACAGTATGATTCACTAATATCAATGAGAAATGATTTCGATTTTTGGAAGAATACTTGCCAAGTTAAATACTGTGTTTTTAGCGCAGTACAATTTTTCTATATTTTTCGTTCACATATACATATTATTGGGTTAAGTAGACTTGAAAATATTACTAACAATTTTCCTCTGGGTTAACACATGCCTCTCATAATTTTTGTCATGTTCTCTTTGTACCAACGTCTGAGAATAAATGATTTGAGAACAGTGTTGCCGTTTTTGATTATTTCTAACCAAAACCAAAATCGGTTATTTTTTTGATCAATGTGTAGATGTGTAGATTTTGAGAAATATTCCAAAATATGTCAAAATGCACATTCTTTATACTTTATTTTCTTTGCTAGAACTTGTGCAAGAAATATTTCACTTCATCTGATCTTCTTCCTATTTACACCACTTATATCTGCCCGAGGATGGAATACAATTCTCATGTATGGGCCGGTGCCTCAACGTCTATTTTGAGACCTCTCGACGTCGCACAGGGAGGGCGAATGTTCTCGTTAATGTCGGTACGTTATCCAACTTCATTGATTCCTTAGAGCATCGTTGTAAAGTGTTTGTTGTCGATTGGCCAGTAGATCGCACACTGCATTACAGATAAAATTCATTCTTTAGTCGGACTATTCGTATGTATAAGATCCTTCTTGCAGTCGTCTTTCCTGTCACTTATCTTATAAAAGGTTTCAAATCTAGTGTCCACACACACTATTCCCTCTTTGCTCCTTCCCATAATATATTTTCCTAGTTCCAACACAATGCACTGTAAGAGTAAGGGCCATCCCCTGAGTGTTGTTCGTATGAAAAAATAAATTATGGCACTTGCTTTTGGTCTTCTTAGGGTAATATTAGAAGCAATATTAGAATCTTTAAAAATGGTTTGCAACAGCAAATGGTAAATAATGCTCAACTACGAAAAGGCCCAATCACATTAAAAAATTCTTAGTATTGCTATTATTTGCTAGGTAATGTTAGGGCATTTGCAGATATTTGCATTTTTCTTTAAATTTCTGATCATTTCTTTTTAAATTTCTTTTACTAATTGGCGCTTTTATTTAAGTTACTTAGTATATTATATGGTATCATTACAGGTGTTCGTATTGTAATTTAAAAATGCAATACTTTACTCCTTGTTATTACTAATCTAAATTTGCAAAAGTACCAATTGTAAAGCAAATACAAAGCTTAAGGAGGCTTTTAATGTACTAAAGTAAAGTAAAGGGTCCGCCATCTAACGTGTTTTTTTCAACTAGTGCTTATTTTGTGAATGGTAACACTTAGCTCATGTCTGATTTGACAGATAATTAGTTTTATCCTTCCGCTGAACGAATATGGTTGTGTATACGCTTGAACAACGCTGGGAAATATTGCGACATTACTCGATCGACGATCGACTTACAGAAGATGCCGATTTCGGCAAAAAAAATCATCTTTTCAGATGAAGCACATTTTGATCTTGGCGGGTATGTAAACTAGCAAAATTGTCGCATTTGGGGCACAGAAAACCCGAACGCATACATTGAAAAGCCAACGCACCCAAAACGAGTCACTCTTTGGTGCGGATTTTGGTCCAGAGGCATAATTGGCACATTTTTCTTCGAAAATGAGCAAGGAGTGGCCGTTACAGTCAATGGCGATCGTTATCGGTCCATGTTGAACGAATTTTTGTCCACAAAAATTGAAGAGGAGGATATTGGCAACATTTGGTTTCAACAGGACGGCGCTACGTGCCACACAGCCGAAGCTACACTCGATGTTTTGTGCCCTGTTTTTGAAGATCGCATTATCAGCCGCAGAGCTGATGTCGTTTGTCCACCTCGGAGCTACGATTTGACACCGTTGGGCTATTATTTGTGTGGTGCCGTCAAAGATAAGTGTTACGCCGACAAGCCAGAGACAATTGACGCTTTAAATGATAATATTTGTGAAGCCATTGGTGAAATACAGCTGCTCACAATCGATAATGTGCTTAAAAATTGAACCGATCGTGTAGGCTACTGCATGGCCAGCCGAGGCAGCCATTTGAATGAAATTATTTTGAATGATTTTATTTTAACCGGAAGGATTGTACTTTCAAATAAAAAAAGAAATTTGAGAAAATATTCAGTATTTTTTTTTTTAAAGCATTAAAAAAAAAGTTATTTGGCGGACCCTTTATATGATGTAAATTTTTAATTTCTAAAAATAGTCAAAATGAGGGCATAAATCGTCATGTCGCCAATATGATATTTTTGGAGCACAAAATCGTCAAAATGACGATAAATCGCCAAATCTGACAGCTATGGTTGTAATGGCCTATTATGTATATAGGAGCTGCGTAACTTTGACCACATACTTGGTATAGTGTCACAGACCAGAGACTCTGGTGGGAATCAAGCACACTACCCACTATTTCTTAATTTCTTAAATATTTTTTTAAAGAAATTCCATTTAAATATTCAATAAGCAAATATCGATAGCATACCTGTACATAATTTTTCTGTTTTTTTTTAATAAATTCTGAAGAAACTTTAATTTTTTTCAAATTTTTATTTAAATTATAAGGGTGTTTTTTATAGAGGTGTAGAACATTAAGTTGGCATTACTTTTCAAGATGGCGACCGTTTTACAGCTGTCAAGTGATTTATTCTCAGTTTGGTTTGGCAATTCATCATAAATAGACTCACGCCTGAATAACGCTTGCAATTTTATTTCGATATATTGAAAGACACGTTTGGTGACCGCCTAATTTCACGTTTTGGACCTGTGAATTGGCCTCCAAGATCTTGTGATTTAACACCGCTAGACTAATTTCTGTGGGGATATGTAAAGTCATTGGTCTATGCGGTAAAGCCACAAACGCTTGACCATTTGGAAGACAACATTCGTCGTGTTATTGCCGATATACGGCCACAAATGTTGGAAAAAGTCATCGAAAATTGGACGTCCAGATTGGAGTACTTCCGCGCCAGCCGTGGCGGTCATATGCCAGAAATCATATTTAAAATGTAATGCCACAAGATTATCTTTCGGATAAATAAAATTCATGTCAATCGAATAATCCATCGTTGTTTTATTGCAACTTAAAGTTCTATACCTCTATAAAAAACACCCTATATAAATATGGATATTGTATGAAAATAAATATGAAAACAATTTGCATTTCTATTGAAGTAAATTTGCTCTTTTCGAAGAATATTCAAAATTTAATCAATTTCCAACTGATGGTGCATTCGAATAATAAAAAGAAATATTGAGAAACAAAAAAAAAATTCTAGTGATTCTATTAGAACCAACAACGTACAACATCAACTGCAAACGTTATATGGAATAAATAAATGTAAATTGAGAAAAAAAATTTAAAATCAAAACCCATTTCTTATCTTATGAAACGTTGAAACTACAACAAACCCTGTATCATCTTAATATTACAACACACAGGTGGTGGTGGGTAGTGGATGAGAAGAGTGTAACGAATCTCCACAGAAATATTTTATTAAATTTCATAATTTTATTAAAAACATACAGACGAAAAAGACAGGAAAAAGCAGGTAAATTTTAAATGAAATCTTAGAACAATTTGTGAAGCTTTCTCTAGTGACATATGGAATCTATTACTTTAATGAGAGCCACCAAACGAAACTCACACTTTCTTCAAACTCTTAACGATGACAACTTTGAAAATAAGTTTAGGCCCTCCTGGAGTTTGATTAGGTGGTTTTACTTTGCCCACTAACTAAAACAACAAATTTCTAGACAATTGGGCTCTTGGCTAATTTACAATAAATTATCCGTGTTTTCCTAAGTTCGTTACACTTTTACGTTTTATCTCTTATCGGTTATCAGTTATCGTTATATTTTTTAATCGAAAAGAAAACTAAAGACTTTATAAATTCAACTAAAAAAAACATACAAAGTTACCTTCATAAACTACACTATTTTTGGTAATTACCACACGAAAGTATCTTTATTTGTAGAGGAAAACGCTAAGCAGAAACGAAGTATATTTTGAAAAGCCTTAAGGGAAATACTCACATAAGTTACGCATTAGAAATTTACTTTCACACAGGGGTGTATTCCACAAAACAGAGGGCCTTGTATTTTGTATAAAGGAGTTAAACTATAGATGATTAAAAACTGCAATCCATACTGTTTTATGGTCTATTTGAGTTGTCGACCATTCTGAACGTTAATGTGGAATTAACAAATCTTCTATTCTGAAATTATTTGAAAAACAAATATCAGTAAAATAGAGTGTCATTATCATGCCAGGGGCTTCGTTCCATTATATAGAGTTATCCATTTCGTGGTTTCAAGAGTAAACGTAAATAAAACACATATAAAATATATTTTTTTCATTATATTTCTTTTTTATTGTAAAGTTTGAACGTTGAAATTATGTATGTGTGAAACCCTACATGATTTAAATGACCTCCACGCGAAGTGTTGCAAGCATTGATTCTTTTGAGGTAATTTTCGACTACTTTTTGACACATATTGGGCGGTATCTCAGCCATAACTTGACGAATGTTGGTTTTTAAGTGCTCAAGAGTTGAAGGTTTATCTGCATAAACATGGTCTTTCGCGTAGCCCCACAAAAAAAGTCTAATGGGGCCAAATCGCATGATCTTGGTGGCCAGTTTATATCGCCACGACGAGAAATTACGCGGCCAGGAAATGTCTCTTGCAATAAAGCCATATTCGCTCGAGTTGTGTGGCATGTGGCACCGTCTTGTTGAAACCACATATTCTCCAAGTCGTATTCTTCAATAGCAGGCAAAAAAAGTCGGTTATCATATGACCATAACACTCCGAATTGACGGTGACAGTCGTTCCATCGTCGTTTTCGAAGAAGTAAGTTCCAATCACACCTTCGGACCAAAGAGCGCACCAAACAGTGACTTTTTCTGGATGTAATGGCCTCTCTACAATTACTTGAGGATTCTCAGAACCCCAAATACGACAATTTTGTTTATTAACATACCCACCGAGTGTAAAATGTGCTTCATCGCTGAAGAAAATTTTGCACGATACGTGGCTGTGGCAGAATCACCATTTTTGTAGTAGGTTTTGATAATTTTTAGGAGTTGTGTGATAGTTAAGCGATCCATTTTCGTCAATGTCAGACTTTCAACTGAAAAGAAAAATATTGGTTTCACAACTTAGTTTGACTGATGTCGAATTCCAGTCCCATACTTTTGAAACCACGAAATGGATAGCTCTTTACTATCATGTCCTGCATTATCGGTACCAATTTGTGCACTAAAGTCAACCATTAGAAGAAGAATGTCTACGCTATGAGTAGCGTATCATTATATGTTTACAATTATTTGTACGTCTAATATCTCACATACATACATATGTATGTCACTCAGATACCTCAGTCTGAGCATTGCACCGTGTTATTTTTATATTTTGGATATTTGTGCAATTGATATCGCCGCGGTCTATTTGACTTCGAGGCATCGAATAAAAAACGTCGATGTTTTTGACTTTGGTTATTAACAAACAAATATATCGAATTGTTTCCAGGTGTCGATAAGTTCTGTTTTTAACACATCGATATACACTGTCCACCACTTCTTCTGATACGTATTACTGTACAGTACGATATTAAAAAATATCGGTGACGAAATGCACCGTGTATTTCTTTAATATTTACTCTACTGATCTACTCTCAATTGCTCAAAATAATTTTGATACAGATTTTTTTGATCTCTTCTTCAAGGTTACGCGATGCAGCTGCGAAATTCTCGTCGCTTTGATATCAACGCATATGTCTTGTTGATGATTTTTAATCGAGAAGAGTAAAATTTGAATTTGAAAACGAACAATACATACATACATAATTGCTCATTACAACCCTTTAGTCAGGAGATTACGACCCACCTTCTCACACTATCCACGTACTATGTGTGTTAATTTTATACATATCCATAACTATTTTTCATAAACTTTGCATGAAATTTTTATTTACTCTAAGAGTTTTTGGCAGAAATCTGCTAAGAGGAAATCGCAGAAGAAATATTTCTTCATATTTCGTTTTGTTAGAAAAAAGCTAACACACTACATATTAGACCACGGCGACTACTGAACATTAAACTGTAAGAATTGCTTGCGTACTATGCCCCAAAGTGTTTGCGGACAAATTTTTTTTTCAAAGTAAATTTCCACAATCTGAAAGTGTTGATTTTACATTCGCATTTTCAATAAGGGAATATATTGTTAAGAAAATGAAGAATCTAGATACTGGTGTTTTGCTTTTACATCACTTAACATTAAAATTATAAACAAAAGCTACAAAAACAAAACAACGCAATAAACAAACCTGTTTGCAAATTATCGTGCTGCTTAATATAACAACAAACACCAGCATAACAAAAATGGTAAACAAGTAAATAAAAATACACAAACAACACTACAATAATAAATGTAAACAAGGATGTTTAAATTATAGCAATTTCGAGAAGGCAAAGTCACGAACATTTACCCTGCCATATAAAAGGCAAGGCAAAGCAGGCGCGAAGTTAGTAAAGTTCGGTCAGTCTTGTGTGAAGACGCGGTGCATTTGAAGAAAGTAATCGTGGTTTGAAGATCTCCGCTACAAATATCTGTAGAACAATTATCTAGTAATTGTTATTGTTTATGCAAAGTGTGTAAACAGAGGAATAACAAAGAGGAGCAATTGTTATTGTATACATCAAGTTGTGAACAGTGGCACATAGAATTGTGCGAATAATAAAGAATTTTAATTAAAACGAAACACAAAATTAATTATTATTTTATTTGCAGTCTACGAGCTTATAATTTAAACGTTTTTAAAAGATAAATCTTTAACAAAATTTTCCTTACATACATCAATAAGAGGCTGCCAGGTACTTCCTATTTTAAGGCTCTACTTGCCCTGCTCTGCGCCACTCTTTTGTAAAATAATAATTTCACCAAAGATTTCTTTTCTACTATTTTCAGTGGCATTGTTAGTTCTGTATTTTATCAACCCTTTTTTGTCTCTGGAAATGGCAATTTTTTTCATTTGTTTTCTTTTTGTTTTTTTCTTTAGTTTCTTACGAATTATTGTCTGAATTTCTTTTACTTTTCGTTTTTGCCGGTAATGGGTTTCTTTTTTTACTTTTAATTTATATCAGGGATTACAATAAACAAACTAATCTGCAGCAATAAACAGTAAAAAGCCCTCGCAGCGCAGGACCAAAATAAACTAGACTGTGCTGGAGAGACAACAAATATGGTGAGTGAGTCTTTAAATGTTTTCTGGTTTTGTTTTTTACTCTTAACGAAAGGATCATACAATTTTGAAAAAGAAAATCACAATCGTACTGAGAATTCATTTATAACCATAGATAGACAGACAGACAGACATTCATACCCAAGCCCGTACCCAAATCCATTCGCTGTCTTACGAAAGGTAATAATTTAAAACCTTCTGGCCCCCCTTTGGTACAGCCATGGTTATGGTTATTTTAATAGATTTGTTGCTTGTATTGTATTTTAAGTTGCACTGTTGCTCGAAGAACCATCCCCATGAACCCCTTAAGCCTTTAGTTTTAGTTTCATACCTTCAAATAAAATTCTATCAAAATTGCACATCCTTGTTCGTTTATACACGAGTATTATTGCTTGCCATCACTTACAAGTTTAAATGCGAATGTCCTTTTCGTAGCAATTTGGTATTGTTGTTTTTGTTTTTATCAATTCACTTCGTATGGCATCGTAACCCGTTCATTTCTATTTTATTTCGTTTCTAATTTACAATTTTTTTCTTTTTTTTGTTGTTGGAAAATATTCGATAATTGTATATCATTAGAAGATTTTCCTGGACGATAGCCATTCAGCGTAAAAAAATACGAGAATTATAAAAGAATCCTTGTGTCTTGCGGTACGTTTTCTTATTAACAATAAATAGGAGTTAATTTGGCACTTTCTTTCCCTTTTTTCTCGGTAATTGAGTGCTCGTGGCAAATCGTGTGGTAAGTTATTGTAAAGGATTCTTTTATTTTTTTTTTTATACGTAAATAAGATTTAAAAGAAAGGGAAAGAAAAGAGGGATATTTTTGAACAACTTGATTTTTTATTTCTATTTGAGAGAAAGGGGAAAATATTTCGGATTGCCTTGTGAAAATTTCGAAATTCGAGAGTTTTCAATACTAATTTCAATTTATTCAGGAAACCTTAGGTTTACGGCTAAATCAGCAAACTGAATAGCAGCACAATGATAGTTTCATAGAGGGTATTTGTTTCAACAACAACATCAGATGGTAACACTATTATTCTAGTACTTTATGCAGTCGGGTAATCATATACTTAGCTGGAAGGACTTGATTAATCAAACTGTTGGTTAGTTGATAATCACATCAAACCGTAACAGTACCAAGATGTGGAAAATGTCTTTAATGACAGATTTTCGTGGTCTAGCCACATAAGTGTTGTTATTGGCAGAATTTACAGCATGCTTTGGAATTTATGGGCTGTCGTAGATTCAACTCCTTTTGCCATTTGCATGCAACTTGCTAAAACATATTTAATTCCTGTGCTTTTGTATGGGTGTGAAATCTTTGCAAACTGCCATAGTAATGACAAGCGGAAACTCAACTTGGCATATAACAATATAGCGAGATATGTATTCCTTAAAGGTCGCCGGGATCATATTTGTCATTTGGCCTACCATATATTTAGTATGAAATTTGATGATCTTTTGAAAATTAAATGCCTCATTCTATTCCATATTCCATATTCTATTTTATATTCCAAATCCTGGAAAAGACCCACATAAACAAGTCGATACACACCATCTTTTTGTCGACTATAAGGCAGCCTTCGATAGTCCCATAAGGGATCGTGTTTTTGCCGCAATGTCTGAGCTCGGTATACCTGCGAAGCTGATAAGGCTATGCAGAATGACGTTGAGCAATTCCTGCAGCTCCGTCAAGGTAGGAATGGACCTCTCCGAACCTTTTGACACCGTGCGAGGTTTGAGACAAGGCGATCCCTTATCATGCGACCTCTTCAACTTCGTCATGGAGAGCGTTCTGCGAAAGGCGGGAGTGCATCGCAACGCCACTATTTTTCAAAAGAGTGTCCAGCTGCTTGCGTACGCTGACGACATTGACATCATAGGGCGTACCAAGCGAGATGTTACTGCTGCCTTTAGTGCTATTGAACGGGAGTCTACCAAGATAGGTATGGCAGTAAATGAGGGCAAAACAAAGTATATGTTATCGACAAGTAGAGACGTGCGGCGTATTGATTCTCAGATTACGGCCGATAACTATACTTTTGAAACAGTCAAGGAATTTATTTATCTTGGCTCCGCCGTTACCACCAGAAATGATGTCAGTCTGGAGATCAAGCGTAGGATCACTCTTGCCAACAGGTGCTACTATGGTCTCAATAGGCAATTGAGTAGCAGAGACCTCTCTCGTGCGACAAAACTAACACTCTACAAGACACTCATCCTACCCGTGCTTCTTTATGGCGCTGAGGCATGGACCCTATTAAGTACTGATGCAGCGGCCTTGAGAGTGTTCGAGAGAAAAGTCCTACGTAAGATCTTCGGTCCAGTGCGTGTTGGCTATGATTTCCGTATCCGATTCAACAGTGAGCTGTATGAGCTCCTCAACGACATTGACATTGTACAGCGTATTAACATCCAGCGGCTGCGCTGGCTCGGCCATGTCGTTCGAATGGATGAGGATGCTCCGGCGAGACGAGTATTTGATGCGGGTATCTGCGGAAGTCGGCGAAGAGGACGACCTTGTATCCGTTGAAAGGACCAATTCGAGGAAGCCCTGTCATCGATTGGTGTGACCAACTGGCGCAGGCGCGCAAGAAGCAGAGGCGTCTGGAAGGATGTGTTGCGGCAGGCCGAAATCCGTTAAACGGGTTGTTATGGCCAATTAAGTAAGTAAGTAATTCTATTCCATAGAATTATTAACACGAAGCAACCGAAATATTTGTTAAGCCGAATTAAGTTTGCAAGATCTTTCCGGGGCTTGAAGGTTATTCAACAACGGTACAGGACCCTTCTGTCACGGCGACAGTTTTTTATACACACCACAAGTCTTTGGAATTCTCTACCAAACCACATTCAAAAGTTATATAATTATTATCTTAATAAAAGGTTTTTATGATATTGGGTTGGTAATTATATCGGTTAAATATTTATAATTACATACTTTCTTGGACTGATTGTTAAAATATATAATTTTTTATATTTCTATAATTCTTTATCTTTTAACTTTTTTATTTACTTCTGCAGTATTGTTGGTTTTTAATTTACTTCCTGTTATATTTTCATTTATATTTAATTTTAATTTTTGTATTAACTTTTTAATTCTTTATTTCTAATTAATTTCGAATATTAGTTTTTTTAAATTTTATATCTTAGTGCTCCTAAGCATAACACTATAACTTATAAGATTAACATCTTGTTGTGTTATGTTAATTATATAAAAAAATAAATAAAATAAATAAGAATGCTTTGTGATTAAAGAAATAAAAAAATTAAGCATAGGAGTTTTAGGACCATTATTACAACTTTCCGTTGAAGTTGGATTCAGTTAAAGGTAAGTTTAGCTAAAGTGAACTTTAAAGTCATCTTTAACTTTTTTACGTTATTACAACTTAAAGATAAAATAAAGTTCACTTTTTTAGTATTGCGACCTAGTTTCTCACACCACTTATGTTGTGTGTGTTAATTTTATACATTCGTGGCGTGACCTAAAGTTTAAGGTCGACTATGAACAAAAGATACTTGAGAAACTTTTTCATGGCAATTTTGTCTACTCTCGGAGTTTTTCCCAGACATTTGCTGAGAGGAAGACACGGAAAAAAATTATGTTTAATACTTCGTTTTGTTGAAGATGTCTGATCTAGAGTTTGAACAGTGTACATACATCTAACAAGCCAACGCACTACCTACTACACTACGGCGCTTTCAAACGTATTTTTTCGGCTTAATATCACTCTATAAAGGTTTTGGATTCAAAGGAATAAAAAAATCGTAAATATTTAATTAACAGGAGTTCATTTAAATCCACCGTAAGTTTCTCCCACAGCCACATATAATGTCGAATTATTTTCATAATAATCTTTTAGACTTGCTTTCAGATTTTTTTTATTCTCTTCCGTTAATTTATTGTAAATCCCTTAATGTGTACACGTATGTATGTGAGTCGTAATATAAAAGAATTGACAGAAGGTGGCAACTATCTTCTTATCACTCACAGCATATCAAATCGAAATAAAGAAAATTACCGAATAATAATCTCAAGAGAGATTGAAGAGCCTTAAACATGCAACCCTTTGCGCATAGCCTTCTACACTCATACCACTCACTCACTCACTCACTTGCTATCCGAACACGAGAAACTATGGGAAAAGAAATCATAAACAAGCCAAAAGTTAATGAAAAGAAAAATCCCTTATCATTCGATATTTATGATTGTTTCATATGTATTGGTTAGTTTATGTGTATGCGTGCATGCCTGAGTATATGTAAGTAAGTGAGCATTTGTATTGGAAAGTTATTTGTATTGCAATTGACCCTCTTCAAAAGAGAAAATCATGCATTTATGTGCTCCAAATTTCGACTTTGTTCGATCAAAAATTATGTGCTCATCTCGTATGGAACACTAAATGGACACTAAAAATATTTCCCAAATACATGCAACACAAGTATTATGCTCATCGAAACTTTACAGAAATGAGCAGATAAATAGCAGATGCTTTGAATAAACACAGTAGAATCAACTTAGTAGGTATTGCATAAATATTGCAAAGTTCAGATTTCTACAGTTTAATATTTACTAAGATGTGTAAGATCTAGACAACCAAAAATAAGCTGTGATGTGATGTTCGGTATACGAACGTTGTTTAATATTCATTCCATACTTTCTGTTTCTGAACACTTTTTCCAATAAATCTAGCCACATCGAGTCGTCGTAGTCTGGTATTATGTTGGCTTATTAGGCGTGAGGGTACGGTTCAAACCCCAGAACAGACGTCTCCAACTAAACGAAATGTAAAAATACTTCTTGGGCGACTTCTTTCAGCAGACTTCTGGCAAAAACTCTGAAAGTAAATAAAATTGCCATGAAAAGTTTCTCAAAAAATTTTCGTTCGAAATCGATTTTAAACTGTAGTTCCCGCCAGTCATGTATAAAATTAACATACACAACTTAAGTGGTGGAATCTTGACCGAAGGGTTGTAGTGACCAGTTATGTAAATCCAACAAGTTGAGAATGACGCGAAACCAACATATCGACACCTTCTTCAAGACCTTGCGCTACAGCCGCAATATTCTCTTTGGAAACCATGTTACCTTGTGTTGTGAATGCGTTTTAGATCGAGAAGAGTAAAACTAGTACCAAACGATCGATAACTAACTGCACGAATAGCTTGCGCGCTACGAAGATTATGTTGATCGCAAAATGGATGAAGTCGGCTATGAAGTTCTCGAACATAATTATTTTCTTTAAATTAACTTTCACAATTTAAAAGCGTTGTTCTTTTGTGGTGTCGAGCACCTATCCAAGAACCTTTCGCTGTTGACAGACAACACTTTTTCGACAAAGAATATGAATGATCGTTGGCTACATCGTTGCACGCCTTACAGAACTCATAATGGGGAAAATTATTGACGCTTGCGATTTATAGCACGTTAAGTGAGTAGAAATGAGTACGATTATATGATCAATGTAAGAGTAATTGAACAGCTTAAGGCCTACCTTAACGAGACTGTTAGGGACGAGATTTCCTTACTGTTAGCTTATCCAGTCTGAATGGGTGTCCTTAGCCTGCTGACTGCTCTTTAAGAGGTAGAGGTTTTCCAATAAATTCCTATGAAGAACTCCAGTCACAATTTTCCGAACGATATTGTTGCGGAAAGATGAGACCATTTTTAATTTCTTACTCGATAACAGCTCTTAGTAACTGGCTGTATGTCCTCTTATTCGTAAGTCGATTGTTCATAATTTTTTCTGGAACATTGCAGTCTGTCATTAGGGCCGATGGAAGCACCAAAGATTTCAGCATCGATACTGAAGCTTGGCAGATTTTCCTTTGTCGATGCGAGCCAAACAAGAAAATAAATTAAAAGGGAAATGCTGACATAAGTTATTACGGAAAATAAAAGGAACCACTGTAAGGAAGGAAGTTTTAAATTAGTTCCATAATGGTGTTAGTAGAGGTCACCTAAAACTCTAGAAAAACTGACTGAAGGTTCAAATGAGTTGGATGACAATGATGTGCTACGGTTGTGATAGTGAACTACGTCCACTGTATTATCGCCAAAGACCAGTAGAAGTAAGTTAAGTACAGAAACATCGAAGCCTATTCCAATGGATGTAGCGGGTACCTACTATATTAGCAAGATCGGGTATCGAAGTAATATGAATAGCGACGAGATGAATGTCGTTTATAATTGAACAGTAAAGCTTAATGTTTCAAAGAAGACCTATTGGTTCTTAGCTACCCAAAATGGAAGAAAGGATTCTTTCCTGAGCTATGGAACCACTGGCACAGATCCTATATAGTATTCGAAAGGTTAAATAAAAAGAATTCAAAAACACACACATCGGTATCCAAATAAAAATCATATATTTGAAGAGATTTATTTTAAGGGCCATTATTATAACTTGCCTTTAACTAAAGGCAGGATTTTAACGGGCAGATAAATAGTTTTTTATAAGGTAGAAGTGAGCGATAAGTTTAAAGGAAGACCATCCTGTAACATATTTTAGTTAAAGCTTATTTTCAATAAGCCCCTTTAAGTATAAACAAAGTGGGCAAACACAACAAAAAAAGAAGCTCATTGATGCCACTACGATTAAAAAAAACTTGTTTAATTTGGCATTAATCCGGCACTGCCATATTTTTCAAAAAGTTAACGAAAAGATGTTAAGGGTAACTTTAAAGTTCATTTTAGCTAAAGTTACCTTTTACTAAATCCAAGTTTAACCGCAAGTTGTAATAATGGCTCTAATTGTAATAATGTGCCTATTCGAGATAGAAAATCAAAAGAAATTAAAGAAACTCGTGCAATTAACAGACTTCCCATACAAAGTATGGGATTATGGCTCAGTAGTATGCCGATAGACGTGAGCCTTTTTGTTATCCTATTCTCTTTCAACCTAACTACCTATTTACTTAAAATTTCACAGGAAACATGGAAAATCTAGATACTGGTGTTTTGCTTTTATATCGTTTAACATTAAAATTATAAACAAGTGAATAAAAATACAAAAACAAACACCAGCGTTAAAAATGGTAAACAAGTAAACAAAAATTAAACAACAAACACTACATGAATAAATGTAAACAAAATACACAAACAACAATAATAAAACAATGATGTTTACATTTGTAGAGACCTCGAAAAGGCGAAGCCACGAACATTCGCCTTCAAGAACATTCATCAGACTGTTTACTCTGCCATATAAAAGGCAAGGCAAAGCAGGCGAGTTCTTGTGCGGTGTATTTGAAGGAGAGTAATCGTGGTTTGAAGATTTCCGTTACAAAGATATATCGAACAATTGTCTAGTAATTGTTATTGTTTATGCAAAGGGTGTAAACAGAGGAGCAATTGTTGTCGTTTACATCAAGTTGTGAACAACAACTAAAACTAAGCACAAATTTATTTTTATTTTATTCGTAATCTACGAGCTCATATTATAAACGTAACAATATTTACAATAAATACATCCACTGGAATTATATTTAACTGTTTGACTGCTAAGCGATTCTGGTGAGAACGTTCGAAAACTGCGGGACATATGCGCTGCGTCGCGATTTTCATAACAAATGAACGCAGCGCGTTAACAAAGGGTTAGTGGGCTATTTATGCACTTGCCACTGTAATAACTGAAAGTATTGTAGTGGCTTTAACAAAACAAATATGCCACATCATTTTCTTGAAAGTTTTCATATTGTGGGAGAAATCTTTTTCCTGTTTATTTTCGGCTTCTATGGATATATGTATGTACTCGTATATATATAAACGAAATGTAATACGAATACTTCGATTGAAGAAAAGAATAAAATGTGTACGAATCACCAGAAAATAATGAAGCAACAATAGTGTATTAAAAATACTTTAGAAAAATTTCAGCAAAGAAAGATGGTTTGCAATAACAGAAGTAGGCGCTATGGAGGAACAAACATATAAAAAAAAAGTTTCCAAACTGTAGCTATGATCTTGGCAAATGTATTGTGATGTGAGATATAAATTCTATACTTCTGTGATATCTCTTTGCTCTCTCTGAAGTATTGTGAGAACATGGGGAAGAGGTAGAGACACACATTAACCTTCTTATTTATTGATAATGCCTTAATAATGCAAGAGAATCACCTACATTTTGTTGTTGTTGTTTGTGTTATGGCTATAATTGAAGTGGTATCAGTAGCCGAGATGAAATAAAATAAATGTCATGAAGCAACTCATTGACAGGCACATAAGCCCACTGGTTTTATGACCAACAGATATGACCAAAATATATGATTACCATGTGTCCAAGAATAAACAAAATTATATACGAAAAAGAAGGAAAAAAAACAAATTGGAATGAAATGAAATGAAAGGACATGTGTAAATACGTTTGAGAGTGTTTTTGTGAGCGTGTGTTTGTGTTTGTGTGATTTCGTAAGTTCATCTCTTTTGTATTATTATCTCAATATCAACTCGTAAATAGGCATTTACTTATGTTGTAATATTTATTTTTGTTGCTTATTGTTGTTGTTCTTTTGCTTTACGTTTTTCTAACCATCATCATCTATTTTATGTGGTAACTGATGTTGTTGTTGTTATTTTATTTAGTTTAGTATTGTAGTTCCTTATTATGGGCCTCATCTCAATAACCATTGATCCAGGTGGGACGACATGTGTCTTCCTTAACAACTTGGGTCATAAAAATCAAAATTATATGTGTGTTATGCGTGTTTATATTACTATTCCTCTCCATCTTCTTCTTTTTCGTCGTCCTTTGCTTTGCTTTGCTTTATGCACCTCCACTATTAATTCGTTTTATCTTGAGCCTTAACCAACTCCAACCCCAGCCCCAACTCCAACTGGTTGTGTGTGGACAAACAAATTTTCCTTTTCTTTTGCTTTCGTTTCATCTGTTCATTTATGTTTTTATAACTTTTGATGCCATTACATGTGATAAAGCAACTTTTCTTTTCTTTTTCTTGTTTTTCTTCATCCATTTTGTATGTCTTTTTGTGCTTCGATCGTAAAAAAAGGACATCATCAGTAGAGTAGCAAATCCTTATTGTTAATGTTTAATAAATATTCGTAGTCGTAGCATTTCATTACATTTGTAATCGTATTGTATGTATATACTTATACTCGTATGTATATTTACGTATGCAATAAATGTGGTCATTGCATGGATTTTAATTTTTGCTGACTGTGTGTCATCATCATCATGCTAAAGAAGCTGCTGGTCTTCTTTCTGTTTCTTTTTCTTGTCCCCAATTTGAGGTGATAAAAACCAATACTCAATGTCCTTTTTGTAATAGAAAATTTATGGTTTCTTATTTGTGGAATTACATTCATGATGAGTCGTAAAAAGTTATACGTGCAAAATTTCAAATTATAAGGTTGATTGAATGTTTGTAATCCATTAAATATTTAGTTTGTAAGTGTTATTACAGTGTAATCATCAATGGACTTAAAGTGCTCACAAATAACCCTTTAAATGGGGACAGCAGGTAAGTAATATGCAATCGAATGTTTTCTCATACGATAACATATAAATTTTATCGCTTATTTTCTTTTTTTTTGTAATCATTTTTGTCTTCACAATAAAATAATGGACTACTAGGACCTTTCGGGTTTAAACTTTTTGTTTAAATGCAAAGAAATCTTGCATTGTAATAATTTTTATTATTATCATGTGCTTTTTAGAACTATCGATAACTCATATCGATAACAGATAACGGTGATTTGAAAGCTGAAAATGATAAACTGTATTGCAGTTTCTGTAAAGTAAAGGCAAGCAGCCACCATGAATAGTTTGACACCAGAACAATATTTTTAAATTGTGGAAATTTACTTGAGACTTAAAAGCTTATTTCTCAAGCCACGACGATCATATTGTTACGAAAACGAAAAAACCAATATACAGGTGTTTTGCTTTTATATCGTTTAAACCTAAAATTATAAACAAAAGCTACAAAAACAAAAACAATGAACTTGCTTACAAATTATCGCACTGCGTAATATAACAACAAAAGGTAAACAAGTAAACAAAAATCCACAAACAATACTACAGGACTAAATGTAAACAGAATACACAAACAACAATAATGAATATAAACGACGATGTTTACATTTATAGAGATTTCGAGAATTGTGCGCATAATGAAGAATTTGAATTAAAACTAAATACAGAATTATTTTCATTTTATTTGCAATTTACGAGATCATATTTTAAACGTTTTTAAAAAGGTAAAAACGTAACAATATAATCAGTCTAGTGAACCAGCAATTCGAGCAATAATTAATATTTTTCGCGTTAATTTTACTCTTTTTGATTCAAAATCTTCAACAACAGAATGTTTCTGCTGTAGCGCGTTAGGTTGATTCATCATCATTCGCCAGCAAGAACTTATTTATGGAAGGATCATCGCTTTAATAACAATAATTTGCGTTAAGCATTTCAACAAAAGAATTGTATTCAGTGATTAACTCCATTTTTTTTAAACGACTACAACAATATGCAAAAACGATCCTCAAGCTCATAACGAATCACCATACATACAAACAAAATTGGATTACGACCTAGATTCTTCAACCACTCATGTTGTGTGTTAATTTTATACATTAGTGGCGGAACCTACAGTTTAAAATCGAGTCCGAACGTCAGATTTTTGAGAACAATTTTATTTAAACTCGGAGTTTATGCCAGAAATCTGCTGAGAGGAAGTCGCCGAAGATATATTTTTTCAAAATTCGTTTTGTTGGAGTTGTCTGACCTGGGGTTTGAACTGTAACCTGATGCCTAATAAGGCAACATATCTACTAGACTACGGCATTTGAAGCGAAAACTATCCTCAACCCTTAACGATAACATCCGTTAAAATTGAATGTTTGATGCGGTTTACACTCTGACGGCATAATTGGTCCTTTTTACTTTCGAAATGACACTCGTGAATAAATAGCGACCGTTATATGTGGTATAATGTACTTTAGATCCCCTAAGGCTGATTGGAAAGAACATTATTTAGAAGTCTTTTTCTATCTGCGTGCAGATCGGTATATATTGTACATTTATTGTTGTTGTTAATGTACGCACATGTGCTTCAAGATATTGACGCAACTTGTCTAGCACAAATTAGAAAAAAACTGGTGCGTTTGATACCATCTGTTTGGGATTTTTTCCCCAAACCTATTTCTAATGAAAAAAGTCAACCGCAAACCCTACAAAAATTTTAAGTCTCCAAAATTAAATTTACTCATTCCTTTTTACCTCGTCATTTGTTTACTAAAAATGTTAAAATACCTAACTGTTAATTCCTTTTATTACAAGAAGTAAATTCAAGGCCATTGGAAATATTATTTGTAAAAGTCGATTTCAAACAGGTTTTGTAAGACTTAGAAAAAGTAAATCATTACAGTTCTACTTGATCTTCCGCAGGAGGCGGACTTATTTTCTTAAGTTAAATTAAAATTAAATTAAAAGTGAATCATAAAAGAAATGAAATTATAAAATTAAAATAAAGATTTTTAAATAAAATCCTAAGTACCTTTTCACTTGATCATGAAGATCTTGAAATTCAATTAATTCTCTTACACCATCTTTGAAGTTTTAAAGGCATGGTCTAACATCGTACCTGATCTTGATCAAAGAAAGAGGCTATCGATTGTCTAGGATCCATAAGCTTGTCATATGATTGTGTTCCATGTTCGATCGCAGAAAGACTGCTTTGTGCTGGTACAGGGTAAATATTAGATGATACTATTGGTGGATGTATTATAATTTCTAAGTTCTCCGTGTGGATTAAGGAAAGGTTGCTCTAAAAGTATATTCTAAATATTTTATTATTTCCAGAGTGATGCGGAAGTTACTTCTAATCGACATGATCACTTCTTAGCTCGATACTCTTTTCCCGAACAATATAAATAGTTTTTATAGCCAGTTTATGGATAGCAAAATTTGTTATAGTTTGGAAATAATAAATAATTTCAGCGAGCTAAGTATGGCAAAATGGTGCATGATGAAGAAGTGCTAACTTTAATTTATAGATTCTCGGCATCGCAGCAATGGGCGATGTTTTAAATTTCCTATAAATGTGACTTTTTTTTTATAAATATCAACTATAATTTGGTATAAGTAAGGATAGTACTCGCCGGTGAAGACCAAGGAACAGGAGTAGCAACACGGTTCGAATCTGTCTAGCAATTAACTTATTTATTTCAATGTTTACTTACTTAATTGGACATTACAACTCTTTAATCGGGATTATGACCTAACTTCTCACACCAGTTAATTTGTGTGTTCTAATTTTATCCATAAGTGGTGGGACCAACAGTTTAAAGTCAATTCTGAATGAGAAACTTTACAAGGCAATTTTATTTACTCTCAGAGTTTTTGAAAGAACTCAAAGAAATATTTTTTGTTTGAGATGATAAACTAAGTCACTACCTACTAGGCTACAGCGAGTTCAATTTCAATTGGCGAAACAACTCTATTGAAAAATTTTCACGATACTGTTATTGTCCTTTTGGGAATAAGTGCGGACTCGTATTTCACACAGCCTTTTAACCTCGAACTTTCTGAACATAAACACTTTCTGGAATGCATATCACTTTAAGTAACTTATGACGATCATATAAAATCATTTTAAAAATTTTCTTCTCCAACTCTGTTGTGGAAAACTCAATTGGACAACCCAACTTGAGATTCATCTTGAAGCCTCATAAGGCCTCTTTTAAACTCTTCCAATAATTTAAAGTTTAAAGTTGATTAGAGTGATAATCTTGAAATTAAAATATTGTACTGCAACACTGTAACTGATTTTTTTCCATTTCGATGGCTCCAAAAAACATAAAACAATGTGGCGTGTTGAACTTAAAATGTATATTTTATGAGACTGATTACAGAACATAGACCTGGATAATCCAATGACTTTTAGTGCATTGAAAACCGGGCTACAAAGGTGTGTGTAAACATCACAAATAATGTCACAATACGAAACATTTGCAACATAGTCTGTCAGGATCCTGATAGGAAAAAAATCATGGATCAATAATGAACGTCCTTACAGGATACAACGCCTTGTTCATATATATTTTATCTGTATTGTGGTGGTAGATAACGATGAGTACAGGTGCATGCGGTGAGCACATCGAAACACTTTTTATGTCAACGGTCAGCTTTCATTAGCTCGAGATCCCAATATTTTTAAGAAAGACACTACACGGGAGTCAACGGGAAGTCTACTTGATGGCTTAGATGTCTGCCGAACCCATATGGTTGGCCTCCCCCTTCGGAACTATCTGCCTAAGTTTTCACCAAAGTGTATTATTATCAACCAATCACCATCAACATCCCTCGTACTTTAGGGCGTATTTTCATGCCATATTTTTTTATTCGCCATATTTTTTATGTTCACCGGAATTTAAAACTTAATATTCTTACTGATTCTCAAAGGACTTACGTGAATATTTTAATCCAAGTTATTTAACAGCGTATAGCAATAGGAAAGAAATCTTACGCATGTTTTCAATACAACTGTTGCATGTTTTCAGAAGCTAAATTTGTTTCCTGATGAAACAAAAATGGAGAAGAAAATGTAAATTTTTACGTTTTCTTGAAATAAAAACTGCGTGCGAAATTAAATGAAATCGTAAACATAGTGTCAAGAGTTGCCAGATTAAAGAGGAAATATTTTTGAAACCTTTGAGTTATAAAAAATTTATATTTGACTGGAAAAGCTTTAGCATTTAAACTTTTATAAGAGTTATTACCAAAAATTATTTGAAAGTTCTTTAAAAAACTTCTGCAAGGACGTGAACTTCAATTCCGACCAATCTGGCACCTTCACCTATGTTGAATAGATTATAAATTATTAACGCGTGAATAAAATATTCACACAAGAAATGCAAAACATCCTGAAAACACTCAACACTCACTATAAACGACCATTTCATTTTGTAGAAGGGAAATGAAAACCTAAAAGAAGAAAATCTATTTTAACTTGGTTTTTAATAAAAAATGACATGTTGATTGCTGGTTTTCGCCTTCAGTTTCTAAATGGCATTTTAAAAATTTAAATCAGAATACGATTGCATGTGCGTTTGCTTTGGTGGTGTTACTCACCTACACGTGGTAATCATTTATTTAATTTTCTTATTCTTAGGTTTCCTGTCCATTATTTCCTTTATTATTGGTCTTTTGGTATTTGGCAGTGAAGAAAAATTTTAGATGCTTGGAATAGTAATTTAAATATTTAAATTTTTAATCTTTTTTAAGACGATTGCGGCATGATTATATACACTTTTTAATAAAAATATAACATTTAAAAATTCAATTCAATAAAAAAATATTCTTTTACTGACTTCCTCTTCTGACAGAAACAAAGAAAAAATGAAATTGGCATAAAAAGCTTCTCAAATCTTTTATTTTGAATAGTCTGTAAACAGTAGGTTCCACAAGTCATTGATAAAATTAAAACACACAACATGGGTATGATGACCTCATTCGATCGAACCAATTTTTGTGCACTTTTTCGAGTGTCGTATCTTGGCAATGACATCGCTAATGCGGTCCTTCAAATACTCAATTATCTTTGGTTCGTCGGCATAACACTTTTCTTTAACGGCTCCCCACAGAAAATAGTTCAACGATGTCACATCGCAGCTTCTTGGCACCCAATTGACATCAGCATTTCGCCTAATTAAACGACCATCAAACGTTTGACTCAATAAATCGATTGTGGCATGAGATGTGTGGTGAGTTGAACCATCCTGTTGTAATCAAACATCGCTCACATTAATATCATGAAGAGCAGCTACAAACAAATCTGTTATCATGGTGAAATAGGTGTCTCCATTGACCCTAATGGTTGTGCCGTCCTCATTTTGAAAGAAATACGGGCATATGATGGCATCGCTCCACAAATCGCAACCAAACTGTCGCTCATAATGGATGCATTGGCTGCTGTAAGACCACTTGTGGGTTTTCTGATCTTCAAATACTGCAATTTTGGTTATTATTATCGTATGCACCAAAATGAAAATGAGCTTCATCCGAAATGATTGTTTTTTTTTTTTGGCAAAAACGACATATCGTGCAATTTCTCGTTGGCTCAAATTTCCAATAAATCCCAACGTTGTTCAAGCGTAAATCAATTCATTACATTCAATTTAGATTATATACTGAATTTTGTGACAGAAAACTGAACTGATGGTTCAAATTTAAACCGATAGATGACTCACCTTTATAACCATAA
This sequence comes from Sarcophaga rosellei, assembly GCA_930367235.1. Taxonomy (NCBI): domain Eukaryota; kingdom Metazoa; phylum Arthropoda; class Insecta; order Diptera; family Sarcophagidae; genus Sarcophaga; species Sarcophaga rosellei. The sequence goes on from OV884019.1 coordinate 71,425,013, forward strand.
ATGTAGTTGCAAAAGGTACAGAGACCTGCTTGCGTTGGTATAATTGTGTCAATGAGAACCAATTTTGTAAAGGCGTTTCAGTCTCTGTTAGAATTAAGCCCGTTGCATGAGACTGAGAGGAAAAGAATTATTGAGACTGTGTGTGTGGTTAGGTTAGTGTTAGTCTAACGTGAGCTAACAGTTTCCCCATTAATTGTGTGCTGAACAGTACGAGAGAACTGGATGAATAATTTGGTTATTAGATACTCTTTTAAGAGACGGACTATTATGTGATATACCTATAGACAATACATCTTTGCGATGTATTGCATCGAAAAAAAACATCGATGTTGTATTTTAATTTCCACCACTAATTGAGCCTAACTTACGGCTCTTATGGCCTATTTTGCTTTAGAATTTCCACCTTTATCCACATAAACCCTAAATCTCGCAACATCTATAAGTTGGATAAACATTACCAAAGCCGTTAATATGCTGTTTAGGTGCTAAAGCAAAAGTCTGTCATTGATTTTTCGAAAGAAGAAATCTTCAGCGATGACAACAAATTAAGGCTCGGAGAACCGCCATAGAAGAACTTATATATGATAGAAGAATCTTTAATCTACACCAGGGAAAGGGTAGGAATTATTGGAACGCCTGGTCATCAAGGAGGGTTCCGTAATAAGGAAGGGAATATTCTGGCTAATAGAGACAGATTGTTACGTACCATAACCTTGCCTAACACAATGTCTTGTAGTGAATTAAAATTCAGACAGAGGAACAAATGTCGAATCGTCTGGAAGAATGCTACAGTAGAAAGGATTATAAAGATATTCTAAGGGTATCCCGGTGAGGGAAAAGCCATGAGTATTTTAAGAGTGAATAAAGGCTACTTAATAACACTAATAAGCGTAATGACATCGTAGCATCACTACAAATAAAATAAAATAAAATTTGTGTTTATTTTTAATTAAAATTCTTTGTTGTTCTCACAATTCAGTGTGCCACTGTTCACAACTTGATGTAAACAACAATAATTGCCTTCTTTGTTATTCCTCTATTCACACTCTTTGCATAAACAATAAGCAATCACTAAGCAATTATACGTCAGATCTTTGTAACAGAGATCTTCAAACCACGATTATTCTCTTCAAACACACGGCGTCTTCACAGAAGACTGACTGAACTTCACTAACTCACTCGCCTGCTTTGGCTTGCCTTATGTACGGCAGAGTAAACAGTCTGGTGAATATTCTTGAAAGTGAATGTTCGTGGCTTCGTCTTCCTGAGATCTTTATAAATGCAAATATCGTTGCTTCATTATTGTTGTTTGTGTATTTTGTTTACATTTATTCTTGTAGTGCTTGTTTTTGTATTTTTGTTTACTTGTTCACCATTTTCCTTTTGCTGGCATTTGTTGTTGTATATTTTGTTTATAACTTTAATGGTAAGCATTGTAAATCTTCATTTTCGTTACAGTATTTTTCAACTGCAAATCTCTGTTCATAAATTTTTTTCTATCATGATAGAAATTAGTTTAAGTAACCCCAATTCAAATTTTCTTTTGTAATTTTTCCCAACAATAATGTTCTACTAATTATTTATATCCTGGGTATACTTTGCATGAATACCATATTATTTGTAAGTATTTATGTACATACATATGTATGTGCATTCAATTGTATATGTACTCATATGAGTGTTACTCTCTGCTTTTTATGGCATTTGGTTTTGGGTAATTTTAAAATGCAATTAAAAGCAATTTTTCTACATTTTTGATAACAGCACTTAAATACTCTACAGCTAGTACTCGACTGCTCGTAATAATAATAATCAGAAGTAAAATTCAAATATCGCTTGCTTGCTTACTCAACTACATGAGAATTTTTAAATGTGATTGTTATAAAAGGGGTTTGTTGCTGCATATTAGAAAATTAAAATGTTGTTCTTTTTTAGAACACAAGAAACGAAATGATAAAAACAATTTATAGAACTTCAAATGTATGTATGTACATAGGAGGGGCTATTGTACATAGATCGAATTCAAATATATAAGGGGTTGGAGCTACAAACGGCGTACACTTACCAATGCTGTTCCAACTGATCCAATTGAAAGGCGAAAATATATCAGAATATACCCATACCTGGCGGAACCTATAGCTTAAAGTCGACTTCGTAGGACAGATTTTTGGGAAAAGTTCAATGGCAATTGTATTTTACTCTCAGAGTTTTTGCCAGAAATCTGCTGAGAGGAAGTCGAAGAAAAAACATTTTTTCCTATTGCGTTTTGTTGGAGACGTCTGACCTGGTGTTTGACTATTCTATGGGTTCATAATGTAATAATACTTCTGTCAAGTCTTCCAACACTGGCTTCGATAACGGCTATTCATCTGTCAAATTAATTGGCACTTATTCAGCCTGTTTTCCCAAATCACCAGAGATGGACACAGTATTCGACAATAAATTCAAATAATAAAATTGTTCTATCAACAAGGCCGTTCTGTTCTAGTAACATGTTGCGTCCATTTTATGATAGACATAATCCTATGCAAGGTGCTAGATAGATTCGAGTCCAGTGGTTCAGTGAACGATCGGCCAACACTCGTACATCGGCGAAACACGAGATGTGGCGAAAGCGTTCCCGTTGTCAGTGAACGTGGCAGTAGATTCTGCGTAGCTTACAAGAACAAGGTATTTCGTATACCACGACTTGGCGAATATTGCATCGTGACTTAGTAGGTAAGGCCATGGTTGGAACCCCAGGTCAGACATCTTCAATAAAACGAAATATTCAAGAATACTTCTTTGACGACTTCCTCTGAGCAGATTTCTGGTAAAAAATAAATAAAATTGCCATGAAAGTGTCGCAAAACTGTATCGTTCGGAGGGGACTTTAAACTGTAGGTCCCGTCACTATTCTATGAAATTAACACAGAACATAAGTGGTGTGAGAACCTAGATCGTAATCCTGACTGAAGAGTTGCAATAGCCAATTAAGAAGAAAAAGAAAACTTGGGTATGAAGACTGTTGCTGGGTTTGAAGGTAAGTGACCATAGAGAACTACGTGTTTGCGAGGAATGGTCTCTGAAGCAATTGGCAACTGACATTAATTTTCATCTACCAGGCCTATTTCTGAATGGGTGGATACACGAACAAACAGCCAACTATACTAATCCACACGAAAAGCAAAAGCATTCAATGTATCCCGAAAAATTTACTGTTTGTTATGAAATTTGGACTGACGTCGTCGTCTGTCCATATATGTTTGAGAACTACGGTGTACATGTATTCACAATCATCAGCTAGCACTATAATCATCATAAGGAACCAACGAAATGTGGTTTCATATATAGCGTAAGCTCATACCATATTAGACGCATGCCCCGTTGTTTTTTGGCGGCTTCTCTTAAGTCAGAGGTGTATGCGAATAAGCCAAAATCCATAGCGATATTCAAAGCCTTAGAATTCCAAAAAAATCCATGGCTAATGTTTGAACAATGTTTTATTCTGCATAACATCGTGGAAAATCCAAAAGTACGTAACATCACTTTATCTAATTTTACAGGAGAAGCAAAAAACGTTATACATTTATGCTACATGTTACATGTTGGTACGTCACTTTGCATTATTAATATAAAAACGTTATTTTTGATCACAAATTCTAAAAATTGGTAAAGATATGTTAGATAACCTTACGAATCAAAATCAACTCGATTTTGATTTTTTGGATGATACGCACTTTTGGATTTTCGACGACGATATACATGAATTCTTTAATAGCTCTTTCTAAGAAAAAAAAAAGTTGAATGAAGACTCGAGATTTATTAATTAAAAAACGATTATTTCGTAAGAGAGCCCGTGGTTCAAATATCAGTTCAGACATCTGAATCATAAATACTTCGATCACGATTAAAAAGAATAATTTTTTCGACAACCTTCCCCTAGTAGCCTTCAGGCAAAAAACTCTGATAATAAATAAAATTCCAATCAAACGTTTCTCAAAAATCTGTCGTTCGGAATCGACGTTAACCTATAGGCTCCGCTACTCATGGATAAAATTAACACATACACTGCATAAGTGGTTTGAGAAAATAGGTTGTAATCCTGACTAAAGGTTTGTAATAACCATTTAAGTATGTAAGTATAAGACCATACAGTTTATTAAGAGACGAGTCATGTTGCTTCAATTGCCTAGTCATTGTTTTTTGAAACCAAAGTACAAAACTAAAAGAAAAAAAAAAAAAAATACAGAAAACAATTGTCACTTAAATTCCAATATAATCCAGCTAGCCAATCTTATTCGATGCTGATAAATGTGACTGTATTAGGCCTGCCAAATAAAATTTCCATAAAAATATGAAAAAAACAAACGAACGAAATTCTAAATATGCTACTGAGGAATGAGAATGAAAAATAACCAAAACCATATCAAAACCATGAACTAAAACCCCACAAACAACGAATTGAACGAAATAAAAACACGGGATGAAAAAAGTTCAGAACAACCACAATTTGGATTTTGATTGGATTAAAACAAGTATTTGGCGTCAACAATAAAACGGCCTGATGAGTGACCAGCAAAACAAACACAACAAAGTTTGATATGGTTTTAGATCGATGTACTCGGTGTGTTCATTGGAATGGTGCATGAATTAAGGTATGTAGATACATATGGACCAGTTGTCGCATGATTGTCCTCTACAAAATCACTTCTCATATCAATAGTAAACAATTGTAGTTGAACAAGGAAATAATAATAGGGGAGAGAGGGGATGTGGTAAAGTTGAAACAGGTAGAGAAATTGTTAGCATGTAGTTCTTTTCGTTTAAAAAAGAGGGAAAAAGTTTTCAGAAAAGAAATTGTTCTGGTAACTTAAAAGTGACCAAGTTACTAGTAATATCTTCTGGTATAGGCTTCCATATGTTTACTTGAGCGCTTTTTAATATTTGCTTACTGATAACGTGGAATTTCGATATTTTGATTTTCTTATAAGGCCACAAACGTTCTGCTGAGTCTATGCTTTGCCGAAGTAGAGGTTATAAACTATTTTTGTATTCCAAAGTTGCCAGGTTTTACCAGAACTATTTATTTTCTGTACAGTTTTTTTTATTTGGGAATATTAGGATTCGTTAGTTTTGAAGATTTATTTCTTTCTTTAAAAATTTATTATGAAGTAGTAAGTGTTTAGGATCTGAGTTTGCTCACTTTATCTGCACAATATCTGCACAGTTCCTACATCAGGACACTGATCACACCTTTTTCATGGGTTTATGCTTTACATTTTTCTGTTGCCGCAGATAGTTCGAGATTTTATTGGAACTACAGGCATAACAAATCCAAATGGAGTAGATCAGTCTTAGTAGTCGACAAGAGCGGAGGTCCATATGCAGGCAATAATAAACATACATCATTTTTTTTACATAATTGGTCATAACAATCCTTCAACCAGGATTACGACATAGTTTCTCAACACCACTTATTTTGTGCGTGTTAATTTTATCCATAAGTGGCCCTACAGTTTAAAGTCGACTCCTAACGACAGATTTTTGAGAAACTTTTCGTGGCAATTTTAATTATTCTCAGAGTTTTTACCAGAAATCTGTTGAGAGGAAATCGCCAAAAAAAATATTATTTCGCATTTCATTTTTTTGGAGATATCTTATCTGGAGTTTGATGCGTGGCCTCATGTCGAGTAACAACACACCACCTACTCGACTACGGAGACTTCAAACCACTCAAAAGTAATTCAAAATTGACTCCCAAATGGATAAAGTTCATGAATAGAATCAAAATCAATGCATTATTTGGCAGTAAATTGAGTTGTTATATTGGTTGCGCTACAGAGGAGCTTTACTCAGTGAGTTCTTAAGAAGTGGCACTGCCTGACTTTGCTAAGATTTTTATCATTGATGTTAAACCAGTATGGATGGTCCAGTGGTTTGACAGATGGTTTAATTTAAAAAAAATTCGATTTTTTTGTTTTTTTTTAGCACTTTAAAATAAACTGATCTGTTTGTAAGAAAAAGATATTTACTGATTACATATCACATAATAGGAATACGACATTTACATTTCATTCCGCTTTTAACAATTATTATTATCTTAATTACACAGGTATTTTAAAAGGAGCTATTCCAGTTTTAAAACATAGACAATCCAAATAACTACTAGGTGAGCGGGTATGAAGTGATCGTCAAGATTAATTTCTTGTTTTCAGCTGAAGAAAAGTACTGAAAAGTCGCATCGAATACTTGTATGGGTATGTAATTGAATATGGTGATCAAGTTCTACCATCCAGAACATGCAGAAGATAGTTCCGACGGTTCAGTGATAACGATTTTGATGCGATAAATAAAGCACGTGGAAGACCACAAAAAAAGTTTGAAGACGCCAGATTGCAAAAAAAAAATATTGAATGAAGATGACACTTTGAGTCAAAAACAATTCCTGTTCGTTTAAAAGGTATAAGAAAAATCAAAAAACTTGGAAAATGCTGTGTGTCTAGTAGTATGCCAGGAGCTCTTAAAACCTGGTGAAACCATTAACCAATGCATATCGCTATCGATAACTAATAATCAGTTTGAATTATGCATTGATTGAAAATCCATCAGCCCACGATGAAGTTAAAAATTTAATATCTCATTGGTTTGCTTCAGTATTGTTGCTTGAAAGATGGAAATAACTTTTAGAGTGTTTTCTACTTTCCTATTAAAAATTATTTTTAATACCGGTACACTTAGAGCAATATGCGCCCCTGAAGCTACGCTAAATGAATAATTTTTTAATAATCTGGTTCATGCCTTTTTCAACATACCGAACATACCGCCTCTGTCATACTATATGTCCTTGACATGGTATGTCGCAGAATAGTCCTGCTCTTAAAAGAGTATCTACTACATAAATCATTCCTATCACTCTTATTACTCATTCTCGTTGTGAAGCATTTTCGAAAGTCATCGTGTTCATTGGGACGGTACAGCACACAATTAATGAGAGAGCTGTCAGCCTACATTAGACACCCATTAACCTAACCACAGTCTCAATAACTCTTGCTCTTTACCACATGCAATCTAACAGAGACTGTAAGGCCTTTATGGAATTGATACTCATTGATGCGGTTATACCAACGGAAGTATCTTATAGAATTTATATTTTATGGAATGATTATATATGACATGTTGTATTGAGTTTCGATGCATCGAATAAAAACCACGGATTTTTGGTCGATATTGACCAATAAAATAGGACAGTGTATCGATAAGTTACCCCGATTTATATCGTCCACCACTAGGCTCAGATTGTTAAGAATTTTTAGCTGGACTGGAACAGGTTCAGCCTATTTTGTGTCGGGTGTTTTACGGTAAATTATTGAACTTAAGATTATTTTTGGTTATTGGCCTTGCAGTTAAGAATATCTGTAATTATGGATCCATTTTATTTACATTTTAGTAGAAGTTTTGAATCTTCAAGTAAATTTTTGTAAGTGTAAAAAAAATGTGATTGTGGAACTATAGGCTACAAGAGCCGTACAACAATAAACAAAAACACCGAAAACACAAATGTGTTGACAACTCCTGACTGCTAGGAGGTGTGGACATGGACACAGTAATACAGTCGGTCCATCACGCATTTAGTTTAGAAATGAGCTGACTGAGGAAGAAGAATGTATTGGTTTTGATGTGAATGTATTTGTGTACGTATGTGTTTGTATCAGGATATTAGATATGAATGTGAAAAGGATATGAATATGGTACCATATAGAAATTAGAATAAATGTGTACAATCATGTGAGCCCGTATATGTGTGTGTGTGTGTGGCATCAAATAGAGATATTGCTGCTGAACAATTTTTAAGGCAATTAAAAACGAGAGTACACTCGATATCAATTCTAATTTTTATGATTGTTCTGTGATTTGGTTTTTCATTTCACCAGCAACGGCCACTGTTTTATTTTGTTGTCAGGAAATAAATGAACACTTCTACACACACACACACAGGCAGTTGTATCATTTCAATTGACTAAGAACGCATATGTATGGTGTATCGGTGTGTGTGATTGAATTTAGATTTGAATTTTGAAAATTGTTAGACTGTCCACTGATATACGGGGCCATATGTTTTGTTTGTCGTCCACGACTGTGCTTATTTTGCCATTTAAAAATCCGGTGTATTCCGGTAGAATTTCTTGTTTTTTTTTCTTTTTTGCTGTTCACAACAGCATCCACAATAATAGTGATTATGTGCCTGGTATTCACTTGATTAGATTGAAAATTATCGTCATTTCAATTGCAATATCTAGTAGTCAATTGCTTTTGATCGCCCTGAACAAAATGTACGCACATATGTGTGTATTCCTATACAAACACATTCTACAATATTTTATAGACGGCAATTATGTTCTTGTTTTATTCCCTTATTGCCTGGATTTGAAAATTCAGTCTTGATTACATTTTATATGCCAATGCGAGGTTTAAATCATGAAAATTTTTAAGAAAATTGAAAATTAAAAGAGTAAGTTAAGGCAGGAATAGAGACTATTTTAAAATGTAAGAATATTTTTTAAATTCTCAATACTGTATTCACCGGATAAAAGTACCCCGGATATAATAGTTCCCCGGTTAGTGGCACTGAAACTTAAGCAATCTTAATGCACCTGCTTTGTGACTACTTTCTTTCCAAAATTAATCCTGTTCCATAGCTCCCTCGTGTGAGTAATTAAACGTTTACAGATTTCTTGAGCCATTGGAAGCCAATATTTGTCAATAACACTATACGGCAAATTTATTAGAAAAACAGGAGCGGCACATTGAGGCAGAGGCCGCACTCTGTGCCCTTCAGAAGACAATTAAGGCAACACAATATCAGATAATGGATTGTTGATAGAAAACTGCAATCCACCATCTTCTTCAGCAATTTCTTTGCAGAGATCCCGAAGTTACAATGGGGCCCAGCAAATTATAGCTTTGCTTACCACTCCGAGCTATAGAAGACGATCAAAGCCCTCATTGACAAGCCGGCATTCCATTGAACACGAAGATATTGCTGTCAATTAGACAAATATAATTCAATCAACTTGAATGACATGCGGCTATTTGTTGTCAGGTGCTTATAACCACTGTTCTGCTAGCATTTTTAAAAGTGCTTATATCTTATATATTTATATATAAATTAATTAAGTTGTGGCCCGAAATCGACCCGTATGATTCTTCAATACATTCTCACGGACAGCGGTGATGTTTTTGGCAGATCTTTATTTTTCTTAATGTACGGTTGTTGGTTGATTATTTATTATTTGTTGTTGAATGCTATAAACGGCAATGGTGATTTGACAAAACAGGCAGATGTAGCCTCAACAAGATGGAATTGTCAAAGTTCGTAAGTAAGTGGAACTAATAGAGGTTAGGTCAAAGTGTTAGTTTTGATTGCGAAAACTCCCTTGAGCGGCCCGTTGTAACGCCATAGGTAGGTAAGCGCAATCCCTATACGGATCGAATTCCACCAAACTAGGGAAGAAATTGGTCATCGCTGCAGATTAAAAGCTCGGCTACCCTACGCTGAAAAACCAATACTACAGCGTAATACGTAAACGGAGTCTTACTGTACTGATACAATTTCGTGGATGACCGCAGCTAATCATCTGGATATATGCCTTTCCGATGGCAATTTATGGAGGATAACCATTTCAAACACTCTCCTGAAACTGTTAAATTAGAGAAATCAATTACCATTAATGGAATGACCTTCTTTATAGTCGTGCCTAATCCCTATAAGGCACCTCCTGCATGTCAGGAGTCAGTAGCCTCTAACACGGCAAAAAAAAAAATCGGTAACACGGAACATTGGGAACACAACGATATTTCAATAGGTAAATACAAACGAAACCTAAGTCGCGCCAAAAGGGATTCGTGTACCATAGAGAAAGTCCCTCGCACAGAATATACCTCTTCTGGCTGCCCCCTTGATTATCGAAAAAGCTTAAAAAGTTTTTCTTAATGTAGAACTAGGCATAATTTCCGGTGCACTGACAATATTGAATATTTAGAAAGAAAGAAGTACGACACATCCAGTCCTATGTAATCGCACATCGCAAAAGTGCTAAGAAGATGAACTCTACAGAGTGGGGTATTCTCCCCTTCAGTCAGGATTACGACCTGACCTCACATAACTTATGTTGTGTCTGCTAATTTAATACATACTTAAGTATGTAAGTGGCGGGACCTATAGTTTAAGGTCGACTCTGAACAAAAGATTTTTGAAAATTTTTTCATGGCAATTTTATTTACTCTCAGAGGTTTTGCCAGAATTCCGACGAAAAAACATTGCTTGCTTATATATATTTCGTTTTTGTTCGAGATCTATCTATCGGTTTAAACTTGAATCTGGCAATACTTAAGTCATTCTATTCTGTCCCAAAATTTGTCCCGATTTGCGCTCGAGCAACATGGGATTTATTGGGGGGTATGGATCAACGAGAAACTGCGCGGTGATCTCGATTTCGCCGAAAAAGAAATCATCTTTTCAGATGAAGTTCATTTTCATATTGGTGGGTACGTTAATAAGAAAAATTGTTGTATTTGGTGCGCAGAAAAACCTCAAGTGGTCTTAGAGAAGCCAATCCATCCATGACGAGTGACTGTTTGGTGCGCCTTGTGGAGCGTAGACATCATTGTCCCATATTTTTTTGAAAATATGGACGACGCATAACATCGTAACGGTCAATGAAGACATCTATCGCACCATTATAACCCATATTTTTGTACCCGTTCTTCTTGGTATTGATGTGAACGATGTTTGGTTTCAACAAGATGCTGCAACTTGTCACACATCTCATGACACAATCGATTTATTGCGTCAAACGTTTTGATGGACATTTAATTAGCCGAAATAGCGATGTCAGTTTTCCCAAAGAAGCTGCGATTTGACAGCGTTGGACTATTTTCTGTGAAGCGCCGTTAAAGAAAAGTGTTATACCGACAAACCGGAGACAATCGAGTATTTGATGGCCTTTGCCGAGATACGGCCCTATACACTCGAAAAAGTGCATGAAAATTGGTCCAATCGAATGAGGTACTGTGGGACCAGCCGCGTTAGCAATATGAATGAAATAATATTTCATTTCTAAATGGAACTATTGTACTTCACAATAAAAAGATAAATTTGACAAAATTTCAAATCATTTTTCTCTTATTGCATTTTTAAATTTTAACTTTTAAATCGCCAGCCCATGGTATAAGAAAAGAAGGTAGTTTCATTCTCTCTTTATTTTTTAAAATTCACTATCTGACATGCTTAAGGATTCTGACGTTTTCGTTAAAATAATGCTACCATATTAATTTTAAATTTCCCACATTTTCTTTGAAGTCATATGAAAATAATAAACTCAATTCAATTGAAAAATATTTTGTAACAAATTTATATTAAAATATTTGGGTCTTACAGAATTTGCCTTCAAAACTTCCGCACAAAAGGATGAAAATTATACATATATTAATTTATTGTCCGAGGGAGGTTTACATAAGCCTAATACCAATTTTTTAAAACTTTTGGAACATGTAAACTCAATTTTTTTAAAAATTAATGGTAATTCTTTAAATACTAGCCCAAGTTACATGTTAAACTTGTTAGACCTAACTAATATAAATTTAGATATAAAAATTGTTAAAAGGTTTTATCTTGGACGAACATTTTTTCGAATTCGCTTTCTAAATCGTCATATAAAAGAAACTAAATATTTGTATACTAATAAAAAAATGAAAAAAATTATTACTTAATTAACCTTAAAAACTAGTCAATGTTGTAATGTGTGATTAATTATGACCGGAAATTTAGTTATTCAATCTGCCACTTTTAGCACAACATAATACAGCAAATATCATACTTAAATATACTTAATTATAAATTACACATTTGTCATAAATAATTTATTGGGAATATACAACAAAATTATAAATGTGGCAACGTTTTTTTTTGTATTTATGAGAAAATAAAACTTCAAAAAACCTTATTTTTAAAAAAAAATTTTGATTGAAACTACCTTCTAAATTTCTTATACCATGTCGCCAGCCCAATATAATATATTGTTTAATTTGTAAGACCAAAAAAAAGTGAGATTGTGAATGACTTTAATAAATTGACAATATTTCGTTAGAATCGTATAACAATTTTCATTAACGATATCTAAAGTGTTTTCTAACAAAATATAATTCAAACGAATATATTTTTTACGGATTAATAATGTCCCACATACTCGTATATTGTTACCTTTTATTCGCTTTATTGCCTCGTATAATATTGTATTTCAACAATAAAATAATTTTAAAAATTTAATTCCACAATAAAAATAAAATAAATGCACAACCAGGCACAACCAAAAAAATATTTAAACCTCAATTTTTATCAAATAATTCCAATAATAATACAATATTTTTCAAATTTAAACAATTTACTAAACTAATGACTAAATTTATACTTATTGAACAAACGGCAGAGAAGAGCTCTAAACAAAACCAAAAACAACATATAGCCATACATACATACATACATAGATAGATAAAAAAATAAAATCGAGAAAAAAAGAATACGTACAGAGAGTGGCTAAAATCCTATTTTGATTAGACCATAAACTAATTTACATATAAAACCTGGTTAAAATTATTGCACATCTGTTATCGCTTTTAATCTGTTTGCAAAGTGTGTTGTTATTAATGATGATCTCTTTCACACAAACAACCAAACAACGCACACTAACTAACTAACTAACATACACTGGGCTTGTACAGAGAAAAAAAAAGAACAGAAAAACATTAAAAGAGATGAAAGAGAACAAAAAAAAAACAACAACAACAAGGCATGTGTGTATCAATTTAAAAATTCCAATAATTTCATTTGGTGTTGTGTTGTATAGTGATTGTATGTATTCTTGTTGTTATTGTGATTGTATAATAGCAACAACCACATCACATCGATACAGACATAAACCAAACAATTTGAAAAGCCTACATTCACACATACACACACACGCAAGCAAACAATCGATGTTTGTATATTGGTTGGTTTGTTTTTAGAGTATTTTGGATTTGATTTTCTAGTGTTTTTTTTTCGTGTAGGTGTGTGTGTGTGTTTTGTCAATTGTATAGTTCGCTTGTTGGATTTATATGCCGGTTGTTGTATTGGTAACCCCCAATAGAGTAAACAAAAGCAACAACAACTAAAACGCTTTTGGCACAATATAATCAAAGCCACAGAGTCCAACAAAACACCGTAAAACACAATTCACTCAATCCACATACATATGCATCCACACATATCAGCCTAAAACTCCTTCATACTCTTACTCATTCTCCCTCTCTTCTCATAGTATAACTCAGCAATCAAAGTAGAAGAAATATATTGAAACATAAACATTCATTGTAACACAAATCGCACGGAAATCGTTTGCTTTATATTGTGAACACACACGTGTGTTTAGTGCTTATGGATCTGCAAGTATTCGTGTGTGTATAATAATTGTGTTGTATGGCTGAAAAACTGTTGTATTCATAAATGCATGGGTGTGTGTGTGAGGGTGGAGAGTTTAGCGTAAATTTTTGTTTAAAATCACATTCTGATCAAATTTTATGATTGTTTCACAATTGGAGACCAAAAATTTTATTAGATTGTCGAGTTTTTATTACGAAAATGAAAAATAGGAAAAAAAGCTGAAAAAAAGCAAAAACAACAGCGAACATTTAAAATAGTTTTATTTCATTTTGCATTGTGATAATAGAATTGATTATAAATAAATGTTTAAATGGCAGTTTATTGAAATAAAACATTGAACAGCACACTTTTATGTTGTACACACTGAAGAGCATGTAGTTATGTGTCAATGGTTGTGTGCATACACATACATTCAAATTTTTTAAATATAAGGAGACTTTTTAATTTAAAAAATTTTAAATCAAAACAATTTGCGTAAAGAAATGATAGGGGGACACTTTCATTAATTGGGGTTTAACTAATAGTAGAAGAAAAAATAGAAAGACGAAATGACAGGAAAACAAATCTTCTGACTGAGAAACTTACAAAAGTGAATAGGCTTTAGGACAATAAACGATTTAATATGTACAGCACTGTGCTGTGAAGAACAAGACTTATCACATTGAATATTGTTACGAAAATGAGAAATCTGGACCCTGGTGTTTTGCTTTTATATCGCTTAACATTAAAACTATAAACAAAAGCTCAAAAGCAAAGCAATGCATTGAAGAAACTTGTTTACAAATTATTGTACAGCTTAATACAACAACAAACACCAGCATAATAAAAATGGTAAACAAGTAAACAAAAATCGACAAACCACACGAAAATAATGAATATAAACAACGATGTTTACATTTACAGAGATTTCGAGAAGGCGAAGTTATAAACATTCACCTTCAAGAACATTTATCAGACTGTTTACCATGCCATAAAAAAGACAGGGCAAAGCAGGCGAGTTAGTCAGTGGAGTTCAGTCAGTTTTGTGTGTAAGCGCGGTGAATTTGAAGAGAGTAATCGTGGTTTGAAGATTGCCGTTACAAAGATCTGTTCAACAATTTCTGTTCTAGTAATTGTTATTGTTTAAGCAAAGGTTATAAACAGAGGAATAACAATGAAAAGCAATTGTTGTTGTTTACATCAAGTTGTGAACAGTGGAACGTGCTCTAAAGGAAATAAGGACCGATGATGCCGTCAACCAAAAATCCACAGCAAAAAGTATTGTTTTTTAATGCATTGAACGGCGTAGTCTAATAATAGTGTGTTGGCTTATTAGACATAAGGCCTCGGTTCAAAACTCAGGTCAAACATTTCGAACATAACGAAATTTGGAAAAATTAAAAAAAAAAATTCTTCGGCGACTTCCTCTCAACAGATTTCTGGCAAAAGCTCTGAAAGTAAATAAAATTGCCATGAAAATGTTATTAAAATATCTGGTGTTCGAAGTCGACTTTAAATTGTAGGTCTCACCACTCATGCATAAAATTACCACACACAACATAAGAGATGTGAGAAGCTAGGTCGTAATGCTGATTGAAGATTTTATAATAATTTTCATGGCCTGATTTTTTGAAAGTAGGAATAAAGAATCTTGCTCATTGAGACCTGCTATCTCCCGAGAGGTAGGCTGCCTAATTTTTATACGGCCATCGTAGGAAAACATGTATCCAGAGACTTTGATTGGAAGTCAAGCACTTTAACCACTACATCAGAGTTCAGCAATGAGTATTCAAAGAGATGAGTACAATCGAATCATACTCATAATTTCTGATGCTTATACGCATTCATACTTATTTTAATATCATGGAACCTCTACTCATATTCAAAGTTTGAAGGAGTCATAATACTCATACTTAACAACATGTACGATGTTGTTGGTTTCGACTCTCCATAACTCAACATACACACGAAGCACAAAATAAGAATGATTCGAGTACGAACACTAAGATACTCACTATAAGGTTGTGTGTTTGCTCTGCTTCCTGCTCTGTTTTTGCTTATATGTCTTTTTTCTTTTGCTGCAAATGCCTAACAACTAAGACTGTAAATTTTGATCAATGATTCGAGTCACTCATTTATAAGTATTTTACTAAAGTTATGAATCTAAATGAGTTGGCTTATGAATCAAACATATTTCGAATGGTATGAGTTTGATGTCAACATTGTACGCATACTCGTTGCAACCTGTACTCATGAATCAACGTTGTAGTGAGTATGAATGAATCAGAGTACATAGTTAAATTTCAATATTGTTGACTCACTTATATTTAAAACTTCATGAGCGCTTATGAGTAGCGAAAAAACGATTCATTGCTGATATCTGGACAGCACTTTAAGCACTTAATTGATTCAATTTAAGTGAGAATTTTTACAGTATTTTAAACTTAAATTAATTTAATTAAAATCATGCAAAACAAATAACACAAGACTTTTTAATTTAAAATCAACCGAAAAAAATCACTTAAATACAGTGCCGGAAATGCTACAAAAGTTCAAAAGTTATTAAGATCCCCAAAGTTGCGATATCCTATGACCCTTGTATGTATGCTGCACAATAAATTTGGGGGGAGGGCCATCAAAAAAGTGTTAAAAAAATATACACCAAAAGTCAACATAAATTTGGACCTTTTCCCAGGCAATGCATAATTATATCACGATACCATCTTGTTAAATTGCCACACACAAACGCACACACACGAATACTTTTGGGCTCAATTTCCTTTATTTGTCGCAGATAAAAAGACGCGTTAGAAGTGTTTGACTGCAAAATATTTATCTTTGAGGTTACAAAGAAGCAATAAGACACACACGTTACTTAATTTGTTTCGTTTCGTTTATGTTGTTGGCGTTTTTGCGGCATCCACATGATGGGTTTAGTCATGTTGCAAAAATGTTGTTGGTTTTCCTGTTTCCCCATCTTTTTTTGCTTTTGTTTTTCTTTATCTGACTGAGTTGAGGCCATTAAAAGAAATTATGTTTTGGAAAGTGTAAGAAAAACTAAAAATTGGAAACTCACATAAGCACCTTACCACGGGAGAGAGAGAGGGAGAGAGATTATATGGCAGACAGTTGTAGAAAGTGGCATTTAAAATGTGGCATTTGTAATGGGTTTTTGACGCTTCGTGTCTTTCGTTTTAGCGTAACAAACTTCCATTGAAATGAGAAACGATTACATTTCCTCTTGCTCTGTACGTATGTATGTATGTATGTATGTAAGTGTACGAGATGGTTTAGAAGAAATGAAACTAAATAAGTTTTTTACTAGTTGTTGTTGTAGTTGTTGCTGTTATTGCGTCTTGAAGTTATTTGTTTAGTATTTACAAGTCCTTTGGGATAATGACTGTTTATAGGATGAGCAACGTAACGTATAAGGCTATCAGAGACCAAAAAACTCTCTCTTTATTTAAAGGCGTCATATTTTTTTCTGTGTTTTTCTCTATGAAACTGTCTGTTATAGAAGAGGTTTTCACTACAGATTTTTTCTTCTTCTATTCATTTCATTATGGAATCCTTATTTTCCGCATTGCTGTTATTTGCGTAAATTTCAACATTTTTTTCCTCCGTTGTTGTTGTTCTTTTTGTTATTTTCCATTTTGGTGTCTTAATTTGCTGTACGTTTTTCTTTCCTTTTTGTTTGTCTCTTGTTTTTTTTTCTTTTTCTTTATGTCATCCTTACGACTTGTTGTTATTGTTATTTATATGTGCCATTATCCTTTGGGTAAGGTAAGGTGAGTTTTTCAACTTTATTGTTACTATTGTTGTTAAGTTGACGTTTATTTGTTTTCTTCATTGTCATTGTTATTCCAAAAGGAAAATATTGTTATAAGCGGCAGCCTTCCATTCGTTTGCAACCAAATGGTATGTTAGCGAAAAAAAATTCTTCATTACACAGGAGTTTTTCTAGTGATGGGATAAGGAATATGATCACAGGTTAAGAATTTAGAGGAAAATGTAATTTTTTGAAGTCAACTAATGCTTCTTCTGTTAAACTATAAATTTTTCGTTTTTACAACAAATAATTCTTATGTTCTAATATGATATATAGTTACTCATTTGGCCTTTAACAACCCGGATTTCAGAATGACTTAACATATCCTTCTATGAGCCTCTGCTTCTTGCGCATCTACGCCAGCTTGTCACACCAATCGGTCCCATCCCGGTCACACCAAAATACCCCTCCGTTCGAACGTCATGGCCGAGCCAGCGTAGCCGCTGGATGTTAACGTTCATGTCGTTGAGGAGCTCATACAGCTCGTTGTTGGATCGAATGTTGAAATCATGAACAACTCTCACTGGACCGATGATCTTATCTAAGACTTTTCTCTAGAATACTCTCAACGCTGCTGCTTAATAGTGTCTTACCGCAGCGCCATAAAGAAGCATGGGTAGAATGAGGGTTTTGTATAGTATTAGTGTCTACCCAGAAGTAAATTGCAGCCTGAGCTATAAGCACTTTGAACACTACGTCAAGTTCACTGATGTTTGGAATAGTTAGGACATGAATGTAATGCTTATTAATGACATCGAAAACTACACCGACATTGATCACCTCAAACTCTTAGTCAAGATAACGATCTATCATTGGATTTAAAGTTGTATGGAGTCGATCAGTCTAATATAGGGTGTTTTTTTATAGAGGTATAGAACTTTAAGTTGCAATAAAACAACGATGGATTGTTCGATTGACATGAATTTTATTTATCCGAAAGATAATCTTGTGGCATTACATTTTAAATATGATTTCTGGCATATGACCGCCACGGCTGGCGCGGATGTAGTCCAATCTGGACGTCCAATTTTCGATGTCTTTTTCCAACATTTGTGGCCGTATATCGGCAATAACACGGCGAATGTTGTCTTCCAAATGGTCAAGCGTTTGTGGCTTTACCGCATAGACCAATGACTTTACATACCCCCACAGAAAGTAGCCTAGCGGTGTTAAATCACAAGATCTTGGAGGCCAATTCACAGGTCCACAACGTGAAATTAGGCGGTCACCAAACGTGTCTTTCAAAAATCTATTGTGGCACGAGCTGTGTGACATGTTGCGCCGTCTTGTTGAAACCATATCTGCTGGACATCATGGTTATTCAATTCAGTAATGAAAAAGTTAGTAATCATGGCTCTATACCGATCACCATCGACTGTAACGTTCTTCCTCAATGCTACGCTCTACAGCAGCAATAGCTTCTTCTGTACGCACCGTACAGCGTCTCTGGGGATGCGAGTTATCAATAAGACTAAACGTGGTGCGAAAACGCTCCATGGTTAATCAAATTAACTGCTCTGATGGACGATTTTGTCAACGATAAAATGGACCATTATTTTCGAAATAAAATTGCACTATTTGCAAGCGTTGTTCAGGTGTGAGTCTATTCATGATGAATTGCCAAACCAAACTGAGAATAAATCACTTGACAGCTGTTAAATCGGTCGGCATCTTGAAAAGTAATGCCAACTTAAATTTCTATACCTCTATAAAAAAACACCATTTACATATATTCTCCTCGAAACATTTAGTAGTACACTTTACAGTATGTTTGGAATCAGTATTCTGGTGGAACACCCAACCCATTTAAAATATGTTCAGCTATTTGGAATAGAGGCCTTTAATGTATGTATTTGAACTCTGGAAGGAGTTCAGAAAACAAACTGAATCTGAATTAAATAAAAAATTAAGCAGAAGTCGTAATCAGAAGAGAGAAATGATGAATATTATATTTGATGGAGGGGGTAGTTACCATATTTAGGTAGTGTGCTGATTCATTAGATGTGAGCCCGCGGTTTAAACACCAGTTCAGACATCTTTAATAAAACAAAATAGAAAAAAATATTTCTTCGCTGGCTTAGCAGCAGATTTCCAGCAAAAACTCTGAGAGTAAATAAAACTGCCATGAAAAGTTTCTCAAAAATTTTTCGTTGGGAGTCGACTTTAAACTGTTGGTCCCGCCACGTATGGATAAAATTAATACACACAGTATAAGTGGTGTGAGAAGCTGAGTCGTAATCCTGACTAAAAAACTCTAATGACCCATTATGTATGTACTTAGTTTTTTATTGACCAATATTTTTATATTTCAGTTTTTATTTCGATTTTATTCATTACTAACGAGACCCGTACTTTAGCGTCTACTCCGAAAGACGGATTTAGGGCTTTTTTTTCATGGCAAAATTATTTACTTTTGCTGTGAGTAAGTAATAAAAAATATTTAAATTTTTTTCTTTTAAAGTATTAGCTAAGGTTTGCAATTATGGGATCTCTGCTAGTAAGCCAGCACGCTAGACAATGGTGATGCTATCTCTTAAGCAAAGCTAATACTCAACTCGAAATAGTGTGTACAGAGTGGGGCACTTACTCGCTAAGATAAACATCGTTCCGAAACTTTTCACCAGTTCAGATTACCTCCACGTTAGATGGACCATGCCCTCAAATGGTTTCTGCAGTATCTCCAATACGCCATAAGCTGTGTAGAACATCTTGTTGGATTGCTGGCGTTCAGATCATCCTTTTCAGGTCAAAAGAATTTTGATTTAATACATGATGGACACTCTGATTGATTTGAAAAATAATAAAGACACAAATGTCACGATTTCAGATTTGATGTGAAAGCAATAAGCAAATATTACCAGAAATATTTCCTTGTGTTTTTATTTCAAGGTCCTTTAAATTAGATTAAAATTTTCTCTCTGTGAAGAAAGGACACTTTAACATATTTTCAAAAAGAAAATATAGGTACATATAATTATTGATTTCCATAATATGTCGACGCTTCGTAGCTACTAAACATGGTCTAGGTTTATCGTTAGGTGTATCCTTAGTGTTATGTTCGACACCATGCCCAGATCTTTAAGCGTTCTGTCACCCAAAAACTGCTGACGTCTGTTTTTAAGTGCATGGCACTCACATAAAAATGCACCGATTCCGTTTCTCCCACATGCTGACAGCTTCTGCAGTAATCACGTTGAAGTACTTTAAAGAAATTTTTCCCTAAAATTAATGGTAGTAAAGGTGTCTAGGAATACAACTGCATAGTAATATGGAGGGTTCATATAATTATTCAACCCAAGAATTATGCAGTGGGTGTGTGCGAGTGATTCTATTGTCTGGCCAGATAAAATGAATTTGAAAATAGTTCAAGATACAGAGACTAGTGTGTGTTGATATAACGATGTCAAAGAGAACGTCTTCTACAGTGGTGGGACACAAGGAATCTTGAGCTAAGGAATCGAATGGTTGACAGCTCCCTCCTTACCAATAGACTTTAGGACTTAAGGAGTACTCTGCTCGACAGGGTTCTGAGTATCCAGAGTATCTATATACATATATAAAAATGAATGTGTGTTTGCTTGTATTTTTGAACTTTATAGACGATTAAACGGCTGAACCGATTTTCTTGAAAATTCACCGTATCCTGTATGTCTGGAAGGAGTTATAGGCTACTTTTTATGTTGAAATTTCAAATGAGCGAGGTGCCACGCCCACATATACTACATACTTAATATTTAATTGCATTTTAAATATATTACTCATACGCATCATAATACATCTGCTAGAATAGTTACCCTGACAAGTATGCAATAAAAATCTATGATTTTTTGACGTATGAAACTTAATGGAATTAGATATCACTCATACGTCATATGTTTGGAACTATATAGGCTACTTTTTATTTTAAAATTTCAAGTAACCAATAAGTATATAATGTCATATATCTCATAAACTGAAACAGCTAGAGTCCTTAAATTTTGTATGGACGACTTTGAAGTATATATAAACAAAATGGGCGGATTGGCTATAGTGTGCGTGTCACCTCCCATATAAAAAATATTAAATTATTATATCTAAGAAAATATAACAGTTAGAGCCCAAAAATTTTAGACAAAATGGGCCTGTTATTATGTGTTTGCGAAAATGCGCATAGAGGGGCATGTGTAACTTAGGAATCATTAACAGTAGACACAGACCGTTGATGACACTATACTATCTTAATTTATTAACTACCTACAGCATACATAATTTTTTGAAGAACTAATTGTTACCTGTGGTTATATAAAAGAGACCAATCCTTTATGGTCAGGTCATTTACAGCTACCCTACTAAAAAATATTAAATATTTTCTATTGCACAAAATTTTTTATCTTCAAAATAAATAAATTTGACCTGTTATGGAATATCTGCCTAATAATGATTGAAAGGAAGTACTTAAATATCCCAGATTGTAAACGAGTTAAACATTTATTTTGTGAGTGATCATATTGTGACAAATTAAATACAAAAAAAACCACCTAAAAAATCTTCGCTTCCTAAACGCACCAAAAATGCAGTTAATTTACAATCACAAAGGGCTGACGAAACTCCCGAAGAATGTGATGTTCGTCTGAGTGTTGAAAGGTCTAGAGTCTCCACATCTAGAGCTGTTGAGACTCCAGTTCAACGTGATGAACGTTTAGAAAGGGAAATAATACGATCGCAAAGAGCAGTAGCCGCAGAAACACCAGATCAACGAGATGTGCGTGTAGAAAGAGAGAGACTACGAGCAAAAACATCTAGTGCTGCTGAGACACCTAATCAACGTGGTGCACGTCTTAAACGAAAACGATCCCAATCATCAAGATCAAGAATTGCTGAGACGCCGGATCACCGCGATGTACGCCTAGAAGGAGAGAGACTACGAGCATCAACATCTAGAGCTGCGGAGACACCAGATGAACGTGATGCACGTGTAGAAGGAGAGAATAGAATAAGAAATATTTGTTATGAAACATTGTAAATATCAGTAACAAAATAAATATTTTAAAATCCAGACTTCTTCTTATTTTATTACGTTGAGGTTATCGACTAAAAATAATAAAAATATACATAAGAAAAAATGTATAGCAATATATTCTGAATATTTATATTTCATAGCGAAGTACACCGGATTTTAGATAGTACTTATTATAGAATGGGAGAGTATACTTATTATAGTATACTTATTGTCTCGAGCCCAGCTTAACGATGAGGAACACATTTGTGAAAAGTGTGAGTTATTAATGTTGTAATTAGTGTATTGGTCTACTAGGCGTGAGGTCGTGATTCAACACCAGCCCAGACATTTTGAACAAAACGAAATACGAAAAAATATCCTCTCAGCAAATTTCTACAAAAACTCTGATAGTAAATAAAAATTGCCATTAAGAGCATCTCAAAATAATATGTCGCTTAGAGTCGACTTTAAATTGTAGGTCTTTTCATTCATGGATAAAATGAACACACACAACATGGTGGTATGAGAAACTATGTCATAATTTTAACTGATGTGTTCTAATGACCAATTATGTAAGTAAGAAGAATTCTGAGCCATCCTACAGAAGACCAAACACCAGCTTAGTTGGAAAAACTTTATTGATGCTACTGAAACAAAGTAAAGGAAATAATACGATGGAAATCTAATCCTTATAGGGACAAAGGGTTTGTTTAACAAAACTAACTTGAGCACGCATTGCGGCCCGCCGACCCTGTACTAACCGATTTTCACTAAATTAAACGAAGAAGTTGGTCAGTGCAGGGGCTGCACACTAAAGCACGACTACTGGAAATCAGCCTGAAAGTTTAATAAGCGAAACTATGTACTTGATATCAATTGATGACAAGGAATGGAGATCCAAATAACGAACAAAGAAACAACAAAAAAATATTTTCTACACTAAGTATTCTTAATGCTATGTATTCTTGACACTTTCAATACTTAATTATAATTGTATTAATGATATGCCAACAAAAGTCTTTTAACCGCATAGAAAAAAGTCTTTAAAAGAATTCCTAACGAATGTCAAAATGAACACACAACATCATTGTTGCTGCTGTGTGGTGGTTTTTTAAACTTGTCTCATAAATATTCAAAATCAAATTACAAAATGATTTAAAAATCAACTCAGACTCAACAAAATATTACAACAACAATAAATAACAAGTAAATTTCCAAACAACAGTGATGAACCGGAGAAAAACAACTCAAGTGACAAAAAAGCGCCAGAAGATGACTAAATCCATCATCATTTGCATGCTAAACTGTGGCATCATTAACCGTAACCAACAAAAAAAAATCAGAGAGGAAGAAAAAAAATTCTAAAAATGCAAAACAGCTCAACAGCCAAAGAGGGTCGGATGTAAATTTTCGTTAGAATTTTCGGTGATAGTCAAAGACAGAGAATATGAAGGCGAAATTTGCTGTAGAAAAAGGGTTGATTTTTTTCGTGTTGTCGGCTTGTCAGCAATTAGAAAAGTTAAATACACAATATAAACTGACATGTACTCCACACTTACAAACCATACAACCATACAACCATACACACTGTTTGTTGAATATATTTTCATTATTGTTGTTATCGTTTTAGTGGTGCTAAAATTCACACGTTTAATACATCCTGTTTAGTGAATTGTATCTCTGTTGTCTATATGTTGCCATGTTTATGTGTTTGTGTGCGTTTACATCCTTTAAAATTTCTAAACGGGTGCGTGTGAGAGTGTGTATGTATAGATGGAAACCATAGTATGATTTTGGCTTTTAGCGCTCTACTTGTGGTAAATGTGTCGTGAAATGCTTTAATTTGACGAAAGAGTGATGACGTCTCATTAATATTCATTGTGGTTTTCTTGTGAATTTTGTTTAGTACTGTAGTTACTATTATTATTGTTGTTGTTGTTGTTGTTACCGGATTTGCCACCCATTAATCTTATGTTGTTATCCTTGTTTCTAACATCAACATCAGCAACAACGGAAATAGTTTTTGGTTTTGTTGGTATTTGATTGTTGCTGTTGTTGTTAACGTTGTCAGTTTTACGTATGCCAAGTATCACCGGATGTGTAGGTGTTAATGAAGCGTATAATGCGTGAACATTTATCAAGGAAACACTCTAAAAAGAGTTAAAGAATCTTTAAGCATTTTGATAAATACCAACCAAACAACCAACAAAAACAAAAAAAGTGAATTAATAATAGAACACACACAGATCTTCATTTCATATTCATTTAGTCCTTAATACGTCAGATTAAATCTAAATTACATGATTGATGTTACAGTAGAAAGAAAAAATTTCGAAGTCAGCATTAATTTTGCTTAATGGGAAGCTTTTCAACTGAAAAAGTGTTTAACAATTTATATCCTGTAAGTGAAATTGAATGGAATATATTTTCATTTAAATTTTATTTAAAATTCGATTATAAAAAACATATTTTTTCTTTAATATTTCGAGAACAAAAATTGTAATTTGTTTATGTCGTTATTACGCTATAAAACCTCATTTCACTTAATAAGATTGACATCAAGCTGATTTATCAAATAATCTGATGGTACATTAATGCTAGTGATTTCGAGTCTTAGGTCTAGTCCAGTAGCTAGCGTATTGGCTTATGAGACGTGAGGTCACAGTGCAAAACACCAGAGCAGACATCTCCAACAAAACGAAATCTGGAAAAACAGTCCTACGGTGACTTGCTCTATGCAGATTTCCAGAAAAAACTGAGAATAAATAAAATTTTCATGAAAAGTTTCACAAAACTCTGTCGTTCGGAGTCGACTTTCAACAGTTGGTCTCGCCACTCACGTATAAAATGAGTGCTGTAAGAAGATAGGTCGCAATCCTAACTGAAGTGTTGTAATGACCAATTATGTATGTATGCATGCAATTTCTAGTGTACATTTGGCGGTAAGTCCTCGAGCAAAATATACAAAAAGTGCTCAAGGTAAACTGTTGACATTTTTTCATTATTTAATGAGGTTGTTTAGAAAGCTCGAAAGGGCTTTCAATTTAAAGGATGGTCGACTTATATATTCTGCTGGCAATTGTATCAATATTTTTCATAGTGGATTCTATTATTATAACTCATAATAAAATATAAATCTCTTACATAACATGCAGAATTGGTCATTACAAACATTCATTACGACGTAGATTATCACACCACTCACGTGAAGGTGATGTGAACTGTCCCCAGAGACAGAGCAATTTAATTTTTCTTGTTAGGTTTTCAAAAGTCACAACGTTCCTTAAAGATAATATAACCCATATCATAGTTCTTGTTCAGAATGCTCTATGTGCCAGAATCATGGAAAACTCTGCATTTCGAATGTGCTCCACTCGGAGAAGCCGTGTCATAGATTTAATCTGTATTATATTCCACACATAATCACAGCAGTCAATAGGTGTGTCAAAAGAGTTAAAAAATTTAGGTAATGTCTCACATACATACATACATAATTGATCATTACAACCCTTCAGTTCAGACCTAGCTTATTACACCACTTCTGTTGCGTGTATTAATTTCATGCATGAGTGTCGGGACCTACTGTTTAAAGTCGACTCCGTAAGGCAGATTATTGAGAAACTTTCATAGCAATTTTATTTTCTTTCAGAATTTTTTCCAAAAATCTGTTGAGATAAAGTCTACAAAGAAATATATTTTCATATTTCGTTCTGTTGGCGATGTCTGACGTGGGATTTGAATCATGGCCTCACGTCTGCTAAGCTAACATACTACCTAAAAAACTACAGCGCCTTTAACGAACACTTTGTTTTAATTAAAGTTGTAGGTAGGAAGTACTTAATGAAAGATCCGATAGATTTGATATCTAGTCATCCATAGTATGTCGTACGCATCTCTATATCTATCAAACGCATTAAATTCAAAGGCAGGCAAGATATTTCAGTGCCCAGTGTCGTCTTCTTCGTACATGATGGAGTGTGAAAGACGGTTCAAAGGATTCTTTTTTCAGCAGCGTGATGTGTTGTTATCAGGCCACTTTAGCCTCTTCCTTTTACAAGTTTAGTCAAAAAATTTGCATTTTGCGTTTCATAGAACATGTAGCGAAAAATCTTTTTACTGATGTGCATTGGTGATGAGCTCATAAACAACATTGAGTCATTAAATTATAAAAGATAACTTCGTCTCTCAATTTAGCTGACTTGGCGCAATACAATTTATTATGAAAATAATAGACTGTTTTCCAATACCTTGCAATTGCCATTAATTGTTCAGTAAGGCACTTATATGGCCCCCGAGGAAATGAGACATTAGGATGTAATCTGACGTGAACAAGACTTTAAAAAATTTTGAGTATGGGTAGCCAAATGAGTTTAAATAAATAAAACGAACCATATTCAATGTTTTATGTGATAATAATTTCGCATTTAATTTACTTTATGACCCAAAATAATAAAACAGTAGAACTATTTGAAGCTATTTTAATGAAGACAAAAATGAAATAAAAACCGCAGAAATTTACTAACATTACGATGGCTTTTTGCTTGCATTATGGGTATGTGTGTGTGTGTGTATAATTGTCATTATTATTTATTTCTTATGGCATAACGAATTATATTTCCATATTCCATAAATATAAACAACGAAATAAATACTGATTTTACAGATTCTAGCATTTCTGTTACGTGTTTTTTTTTTGTTTTTTGAGTTAAAATTATGCGTCAAAATGAATTTTTAAAATTAATTTTCAAAACTGCAATTTGAGAAATTTTCTGCATTAATGCGCATTGTTGAGTAATAATTTTTCATGTACGACTACGACTACTGCCAGTGCTGCCACAACAACACTACGCTAATGTAGATTTGTGTGGCACGAGTGAGAAGTATATGAGAATATAAGCATTTATTATTGTTGTTGTTTGCATAAAAAGTATACAACAAACGCAACAATGATTATGAATGAATGTGATGTTGTTGGTCTTCTATTCCTTGGTACTCTCGCTCTCTCTCTCTATTATTTTCTATTTTTTAAGTTTTTTTTTCATTGGTTGTTGTTGTTGTTGTAGATGTTGTTGTTTTGCAATTAAGTAAAATATATTAGTCTCGCAACTGATTTAATTATTTAACATAGAAATGGTTATCGCAGTCTAGGAATATGTATCCTAGTGTTGCTAAAATATCCTGACCAAAGAAATAAATGGTCATACGAGTATAGTTGCAATAACGAGCAAGAGAGCAAAAGAGAGAGAGGGAGAAAGTTGCAATATTTATAGAAAATAACAAAAGGTTTTTAAGTTTTGTTGTTTTTTTTAATTCAGTTTTCTACTCTTTTCCATACACAATCCTCACTCATATAGTAAATGTATATGAAATATGAATGAATGAGAAATATAAACAAACAGTCATAAACAAAACATATTTATCCTGTGTGCCACATAGTAAGAGCGATGCCTGCCTGCCTGCTTGCCTGTGTGGCATGAAGCAAAATGAGCCAATGTTGTACGTTTTTCATACATACTAGAGAGATGGGTGTTTATTGTTGTTCCATCAACTAATGTGTTCCGTATATGCAGAGTGAAAACTGAAAACCTAAAGAAGCATTGAAGTGTTTCAAGGGTTGCCATGTACTTACTTTAGTTCAACATCATCTCGAATAGAAATCATCCTTCCTGCCATTTGGCAATCTTATTTTGGTTGCCTGCATCCATCCATTATAGCTGTTCAGAGTAGCATCATGTAATTGCACAAAAATGCGCGCATAATTCATATCAAATGACCATTTTTGAAATCCTTTTATTTTCTATTCTAAAGCCACCGCTTCTACCATGGCACTAAAATATACGCAAAATACCTCTACACTCTATATTGGGTAAGGTAAAAAGTGATTTCTACAACCAAAAACAAAAGCATCACAGATTAAGAAAGTTTTCCCTTTTCTAAAGCAACCACAACAGAAGGTATGAACTGAATGCCTACTTTACAGGTCACACAAAGATGAAGAAGGGTAAAGAGGCGCCTTAGTGCTGTGACCATAATATAAAGTCTCCAAGTTCAATAAATTTCAGAATGCTGCTTAGTGCCAACAATGTCAATTCCCTAGCGCTTGATATTGTTACATTTTAAAAACGTTTAAAATAGTATGAGCTTGTAGATTGAAAATAAAAATAAATTTGTGTTTAGTTTTAAATCAATTCTTTATTGTTCGCACAATTCCGTGTGCCACTGTTCGCAACTTGATTTAAACAACAATAATTTGCTTTAATTTTTATTCTTCTTTACACTCTTCTGCGTACATAATAACAATTGTTCGTTAGATGTTTACAACGAAGATCTTCAAACCACAATTATTCTCTTCACATGCAACGTGTCATCACACAAGTCTCAATGAATTCTTTCTGATCCCGTGGCCTACTTTGTCTTGCCTTTGTCTACCCTTGCAGGGTAAACAGTCTGATGAATGTTTTTGAAGGAGTATGACTTTGCCTTCGCGAAATCCCTATAAATAAACATGTTGCTTACGTTATTGTTGTTTGTGTATTTTGTTTACGTTTGTACTTGCAGTGTTGTTGTTGCCTGTTTGTTTACTTTGTATATCCCTTTTCTTTTTACTAATGTTGTTGCTATATTTTTGTTTATTCGTTGATCATGTAAACAAGTCCATTGTTTTGTTTTTGTAACTTTTGCTTATCATTTTAATGTTAAACGATAACACCATTTCAATTTTCGTAACAATATGCACCCAGGTATTCCAAGAATTTGTTCCAAATATTTATTGTCATCGCCAAAGTATCTACGTATTGGAGTCGAGACAACCTGAAGAAGTGTAGCCTGAATTTACAATGTCTTGACAGGCTACCAACTTCAGGCAATTCCTGGATAGTTTGATGTATGACTCAGATCTCCTATTAAGGGTTTTACCTACCTCTATCTTCTCTTTCGTTGAGAACACCTCAGCAACTCCACAGAGCAGATCTGGTCCCATTAGCGGCACGGAAACTGTTCTCCTCATAAGCTTGTTGCCAAGAATTGCTCAGTCAGTCCTCTCAAAAAGTGGCGAGGCCTGTCTCTTGAAGAGTTATCTTGAAGAGGAATCTGGGCTGTCAGTATTAGTAGTGAAGCACTACGCCATGCATCTAAACTTGATAATGCAGAATCGTTTACCCTTCCACGAATGAGAAACCAAAAATTAACTTAAATTCTCAGTTTAAATAGTTAATTAAAGGTGATTAAATAATTTGAATTAAATACCACCATTAATGCGTTCTCCCCCAACCAATATTTTCATCTAGATACCCTTTTAGTGGTAAAATGTTATACCCTGACAACGTGCATTGAGAACGATTTTACGATTTTAGCCTTGTATTCTTTAACAAAAAAAAACGAAAGAAAATGCTCGACATTACATTAACCCTGACGTTTTACTGCGCTCCGTAAATAGTGGTGTGTCCGAAATTTGTTTGAAATAATAATTCTTCGAGATAAATTGCTACAAAACAGGTGTGTATGTGCCCAGTTAAATTGCCATTTCTTTTCATAAAAAAAAATGCTAAAAATTGCAACACCACCAACAACAACAAACTTAACAAGAGCTGCACAAAAGTTGAGAGAGCGGGAAGGAGAGGAAGGACGATTAAAAAGCAAAGGAAACAGGACATAAAAAATACAAAACGCGTCTCATAATATTTCTGCACTAATGTAACACACTCTAGTGATATCCAGTGATTCATTTGGTCATTCATTTATTCATTCTCTCCCCTGCTGCATGCAAGAGGGAGGCGGGTGGCATTATGGGGGCACAATATGTACTAAGATTTTAGTGTTTATCTCGTTATTATGTATGTATTTAATCTAAAATGGGGAAAAAATGTTGTGCTCATTTATTTCTTTGTTTACTTTTCGTGTGTCCCTATTATTTTCATACACGAATGACCAGCAGATACTGGTGGATACTCCATTGTTGGCATGATTTCTCGTTGCTGTGGCATTTAACATCAGGAAATGATGCTGACATTGCCATCCAACATAAGTAGGCACTCAGGCACACACTACTACACTCATGCTTAGCTAATGTGTATTCTATGTATTATCCTTTGTAGGTATTTAGTATATCAGGTATTCCATCCAATCAGTGTTTGTTGTTCGTTTGTTGGTTCTTTTACTATTTATATCCTGTATGCAGTTATCCTTTTTTGCTTTTGTTGTTCTCTTCGTTTTTATTAATAATTTTTATTGCTTCTCATTGGTGTCACATTGTATGCTCGTGCCTTAGTTCACATGGCGTATAAGAGTATATAAGTCAGTGTGTCCTTTTTTGTACTCTGGCGTCTAATGAGTTGCAGATTTCTGTGTGTTCCTTAAAAGGGTATGAGTATCGTATGTCCGTTTTTATATTGTTGGACTATAATTGTACGTGTTTGAAGTTATTAGATTTAGAATGGCAGATAGAATGAGTAAATGATTTAAATCACCATGAATCTAAATGAGGGAAAGGCAAATTGCTTATCACTACAGCAGAGGCTTTAAAGCCGTTCATCAGTTTTAAAGTTCGCAGAACAAATTCAAGCATAAGTTTCTATCAATTAACCAAAACATCTCTAAGAGTTTTGAGGCAAATTGTTTAAATACAAAACAAAAAGAGAGGCATTGAATGTGTACTAGGATGGCAAGTCAATTCTGACCATTGTGAGGGCAGACAAAATTAATTTCTTAACAGATCATGTAAAATTTAATACTACAGAGAGTTTGATAAAATGTTCTACACTTGTACGGCCCTATAGACTCTCTTGGATTTCTACCCGTCGCATATTGTTACGAAAATGGAAATGGTGTAACATCGTTTAACATTAAAATGATAAACAAAAGCTACAAAAACAATAAACCTGTTTAGTATGAAAGAGTAGGGGATAGACAAGTAAAAAAGCAGGCAACAACAAACAATGAAAACAAATAACAAAAACAACAATGAAACAACGATAGAGATCTCGAGAGGGCGAAGCCACGAACATTCGACTTCAAGATCATTTATCAGACTGTTCACGTGGGCATATAAAAAGGCAAGACAAAGCAGGCAAGGAGTAGTAAGAATTCAGTCAGTCTTGTGTGAAGACGCAAAAAGTGTAAGCAAAGAAGAATAATAAACAAAGTTGTGAACACTAGCTCACAAAATTGTGCGAACAATAACAAATTTAACTTATTTTTATTCTGTTTCCAATCTTCGAACTTATGGGAACTATACTTAGTATAATAGGGTACGGATCTAATACAAGATTCAGTAAAAGGCAATGTGTTCTGACAAATCGAAAGGCTGACAATTTCCTGCTTAACCACCACAAGGGCTGAACCAGCAAAATCTATAATTTTGGAAACTACTTTTCTTCGAGACATTATAAGGAATAAAATGGAGCCGCGTACTCTTTTAAAAGCGAGAAGGGGAGACCATTCTGTGGTTCACTGATAAGGCAAGGGGGTGTTCTGTCTCAGGATATCTTCCAAACAGGAGTTGCACCATGAAATTAAATCACTTTTTGCACTTGGGCTGGAAATGTAAAAGGCAGCATTTAGACGCCTTAAGTTTGTAGGAGAGAAGGGAAAAACGAGCGGAAGTAAATTCACACTTTGATGTATCAACGATGGTTGTATACATAACAACAAAATATCAAGAGTTTGTCAAAGAAAACTTCAAACGCGCAAAAGCGAAACAAAGTTTAAAAAAAATATAAAAGAGTTTGTCAAAATACTTTGCAAAGTACTTTGAACATGCAAAATGGAGTCTTAGCAACACAATTTGACAGTCGGGCCGTAATATAGGGTGTTTTTATAGAGGTATAGAACTTTAAGTTGCAATAAAACATCGATGGATTATTCGATTGACATGAATTTTATTTATCCGAAAGATAATCTTGTGGCATTACATTTTAAATATGATTTCTGGCATATGACCGCCACGGCTGGCGCGGATGTAGTCCAATCTGGACGTCCAATTTTCGATGACTTTTTCCAACATTTGTGGCCGTATATCGGCAATAACACGGCGAATGTTGTCTTGCAAATGTTCAAGCGTTTGTGGCTTTATCGCATAGAGCAATGACTTTACATAGCCCCACAGAAAGTAGTCTAGCGGTGTTAAATCACAAGATCTTGGAGGCCAATTCACAGGTCCAAAACGTGAAATTAGGCGGTCACCAAACGTGTCTTTCAATAAATCTATTGTGGCACGAGCTGTGTGACATGTTGCGCCGTCTTGTTGAAACCACATCTCCTGGACATCATGGTTATTCAATTCAGGAATGAAAAAGTTAGTAATCATGGCTCCATGCCGATCACCATTGACTGTAACGTTCTTCCTCAATGCTACGCTCTACAGCAGCAATAGCTTCTTCTGTACGCACCGTACAGCGTCTCTGGGGATGCGAGTTATCAATAAGAGTAAACGTGGTGTGAAAACGTTCCATGGTTAATCGAATTAACTGCTCTGATGGACGATTTTGTCGATGATAAAATGGACGTAGTGCGCGATACGTTTTCCGCACAAAACCATTATTTTCGAAATAAAATTGCACTATTTGCAAGCGTTGTTCAGGCGTGAGTCTATTCATGATGAATTGCCAAACCAAACTGAGAATAAATCACTTGACAGCTGTTAAATCGGTCGCCATCTTGAAAAGTAATGCCAACTTAAAGTTCTATACCTCTATAAAAAAACACCCTTTACAAACACTAAGGTTCTATGAGGTTCACACGAGATTCGCGTAAGATTGCCTTCCCGCTGGTTCCCAGATCAAGTGAGATATCAAAGTAATAAGGAAGCAGACTTGCTACGAGAAGAACTCCAACCTCGCCGGTCTATGTTAGTAAAGACAGCAATTTCTTAAAATCGAATGATGCCATTAGTAAGTGATTTGCTACGAGAATAAGTAATATTTTGAATTCACCACAGTCCAGTTGGTGGTATGCTGCCTTAATAGACGTGAATCAAGAGTTCGAATCCCAAACTAAACATCTTGAACAAAACGAAATATGAAAGACAAATATCTTCTGGCCAAAACTCTAAGTGTAAATAAAATCGCCATGAAAAGTTTCTCAAAAATTTGTCTTTCGCAGTCGATTTTAAACTGTAGTTCCCGCCACTCATGTGTAAATTGCCCAAATTTAGAATGAAAGTGGTTTTTAAGTAAACTGTCATTCTGACCATTATACCTCGCTGGAGTTGCGAAAAGATAGCTTAACTTGACTCAGGTCGATAAAGATTCATAGTTTCGCATCACAATGAATTAATGAAATGTGGTGTTTTGTCAAAAACCTCCAAATATCTTTTAAGAAATTTTGTTTCTTGAGATTCTAAGAATAGTCTTAACCGTTGTGAGCATTCCCTGACCTTATCAGAGCTGCTATAGTTAACTTCATGCATTTTCAAAAATAAGACTTGACATGTCTTTTGAAAAAGCTCTGTTGTATCAAGATTGAGGTGCAAGATGAGCTGCCTGCTAGGAGCATAAGAATCATTATCCCCTGGAGGGCAATGAGGGTATTTTTAAAATTATAACAAATCAATGAATTTACTTTTCTTCTTACTTGATTGATCATTATAGCCATTTAGATAGGATTACAATCCATCTCATCCATCAATTCACTCATATTGTATGTGTTAATTTTATAAATAAGTGGGCGTGTACCTAATGTTTAATGTGAACAACTCGCACGGCAGACTTAAGTAGCTTTCCATGACACTTGTATTTTACCCTGAAAGTTTCTGCCAGAAGATTGCCGATAGAAATGTTCTTTTCATTTTTCGTTTTTGTTCGAGATATCTAAGCCAGAAGTTGAACCACAGTCTCTCGCTTCGTATGCCAACGCACTATCTACGTCCTAATATTTTTGGTGTGTGTGTTGTTATATTATATTCATTAGATCTCTTAGTGGAGTAGTCTGAAGATAAGTCTTGTGAAACCTTTTTATTTTTGGACACAGTAGTAGTAGTAGTTTCAGCGAGATGATCATTATCAATTGTCATAGTTTGATAGTCCCTGTTGGTAGAGCACATATATCTAATTTGAACATACCTATAAGCACTTACTTTCGCTCCCATGTCTTGGCTGATAACACCGCTTTTTTATTCAATTTCATTAAGATATTTAACTTACTTAATGGCTCATTACAATCCTTTAGTCAGAATTACAACCTAGCTTCTGACAGCAACTGAAGTTTAATGTCAACTCCGAACGACAGATTTGGCAATTTTATTGGCTCTCCGGTTTTTTTTTTTGCCAGAAAACTGCTGAGAGGAAGTAGCCCAAGAAATATTTTTTCATATTTCATTTTGTTCGAAACGTATGATCTAGAGTTTGAACCACGTATTCTCGTCTAATAAGTCAAAAAACAACTCACTAGACTACTGTATAATTCATATCCAAAATCAATAATAGTGTTATGGAGAATTGTTTAAAAAAACATTTAAAGGAATACTTATAGAGGCCAGCATTCCTTGCAAGTCTTCAAACTTTTGTATTTTTTACTTTCGCTGTACCTGCGTTAGAGAAAAGGAGAGCTACTGCAGTGATCATCTGGATTTAAAAATGCTTGAAATGCTTACAAGTACTGAGTGTTTTCTTGCTGCAAGAGAAATATCGATATCGATAACTACGGTTTGATAGCTGTAAACGTCTAACTGTATTGTTATTTTTGTTCCTTAAGTCCACAAAAACGCTTCCAAGTTGTGAAAATTTACTCTGAAAAAAAAAACAAATGTTCGCGAATTTGGAAAACTGTTCATCCATGTTCCTGACAATTTAATCGGCCTGGTGGGGAAGCAATTCGAGAAGTTTAAGGCGCTTTTTGCCCTAATTTAGCTTTTTTCGATACAAACAACAAAAAATATACGTACCGAAGTGAATATTGCTATTGTTGCACAGGATTACAATCTAGCTTCTCACACAACAGTTCAAGGCCGACCACGAACGATTCTTGAGAAACTCTTTCATGCAATATTATTTACTCTCAGAATTTTTGCCAGCAATCTTCTGATTTTGTTTTGTTGGAGATGTGTGACCTGGGGTTTGAAACGTGGCCTTTTAGGCTATGGCAACTAAAATTTTTAATTAAAAAAATTTAATTTGAAACTGATAGTCGATTTTGGAAATCACTGCATCGCACAAACCATTATGGCAAAGATACGTTTTCTAACTGTAAAACAATTAAAACAAAATATATGCATAAAATGCCTGTTTTTGATCTTGTTATTCTTATATATTGTTTTTATCAAGAATGACTAAATAGTTAATGGAATAAATTGCTTAAAAAGTATTATGAGAATATCTAGAACATCACGGATTAGGGCTATTAATTATAACCGAATCCATTAACACCATCCATATACAGTTTAGATCCTTTGCAGTCATAAAAATATACGACAACAATTCAACAATAAATATATGAAATGAAATTGATTTATTAACCCACACTGATGCACACATACATACATATGTACGTACATATATATATCACTTACAAATATTAAATTCCAGTGAGTAGTACGTGT
The DNA here is from genome assembly GCA_930367235.1 of Sarcophaga rosellei. Taxonomy (NCBI): domain Eukaryota; kingdom Metazoa; phylum Arthropoda; class Insecta; order Diptera; family Sarcophagidae; genus Sarcophaga; species Sarcophaga rosellei. The sequence continues at coordinate 71,460,789 of OV884019.1, forward strand.
GAGTGTGAATGTGTTTATTTAGAGTGTAATTTTTATGTGCAACAAACGATGACATTTTTTGCATTCACTTTTGAAAAGTCATAATTCATCGTTTCAGTATTTGTTAGTGTCGCCAAAAACAATTTTTATTTGCAACAGAAATTGAAAATACATTTATATTCTCAGAAATATACATACACAGATACATACGTATTTTACAATGGCAATGCAATGTCATTGAAATTTATTTGGTGGCATTAAAAGCAACATTTTTCCCAAAAAATATTTAATTTTTCTTGTTTTTCCTTTTTTTTTTTTTCTCTGGCAAACCAATGCACTCAAATATCCTTTTGCGTGATGTGTCTGTGGGTATCCTCTGTCATTGCCAAAAAAAAAAAAAAGAACAAAAATTGCATGTGACAATAAATCAAAATATCACACGTGCCTCAACTCAACTCAACTCATATGCCACAAAGAATGCCATTCTGTTAGCCAACCATTCAACCAACCAAGCGAGGCAAACCATACGTATTCATGCAACAATAACAACAATTATAACAACTACAACCACAACTACAATTACAACATGCATCGCAACCACAGTTAGTCATTGTCACTGTCATTTTTATGTATGCATGTATGTAAGGTACGTTTGTATTGAATTTTTAGTAGATATTATTAGTCAATGTCCTGTTTTATTGTTTTTCTGTATGTGAGAGATCGTGTTTATTTTTATTCCAGCTGAACATTTTATTTGATGCTGTCGCTGCTATTGTTGAGCCTTTGAAATTTGTCAATGACATCAAATAAGAATAACACACAGGAATATTTATGATTTAGATTTGATTGTAAATGTAAGTGAGCGTGTATAAGTGTAGTGTCATGTCATGTTTGCATATGTAAGTGTGTTTGTTAAAATAGTGTAAATTTGAGAAACACATTTGAGAGAGAGAGAGCACTATTCAACTGTTCAACATTGGTATTCATAGTTAAACTAACTTTTTAATGGCAAATAATAAATAACAATTACAGTTACCATTCAAATAAAACAACAAATAAATTTCAGAAAAAAATAATTATTTAAAGAAAATATAACAAGCTGTGCTAGGTAATGGTTCCAAACCCAGCTTAGACATCTCAAACAAAAACGAAAACTTAAAAATTAAATATCGGCGATCTCAGCAGCAGCAAATCTGTCATTCAGGATTAACACAAACAGCATGAATGTTGTGAGAACCTAGGTGGTCATCCTGACTAAATGACCACTTAAATGAGTAATAAATCCTGCTAAATAGAAAGAAACACGCCCTAAGTGCAATGTCAAAGAACTCCAGAAACTATGCTTTATCTTGGGCATATCGTCAGATATCCGTTGTATGCGGTAAACTCCACGTAACCGATATATGCGTCAAAGAGAATTATGGAAGAATTATGGAGGATATCTAATATACTTGCCTATAACTCTCTGCCTGATTTGTAAGACTGCAACAGTGCTAATTCGGACTGGTAATTCGAAATCTGAATATTTTTAGTATAATAATCCCCAAATATTCCAGTCTCTCTTCAAATAGATACTAATGCTAATGCATTGAAGAATAATTCCGTCCACGTCCAAAAGCGGTTGCCGCTAAACTTCTTAATATAAGGCATATAAAAGTAACATTTGATAAGCCAGCTCAGTTAAGGAAGAGCATTATGATCAATATCAGGTATAACATGCGAACGGTGGTGTATTCTAGTAAAGTCCAGTGTATAAAAATATAGTGAGCATTGAACAATGAATTTGAATCTTTGACAAAAATGCTGTAATATCCCTGATTCGCTCGCATTCCAGATTTTCAACTTAACAGATCCACATCGGAGCTTCTGCTAGTGATCGATAAATAGTCTGGGATCCCGACTTGCTGAAACTTCAGCTCGAGTGACATTAGTTGAAATGACAGTTGTCAGTTATTCAGTCTGTTTTGGAAAAATTCCATGGACGGATATAACATTGAACTGGTCACAAAGATCGTAAATAAAACACAAACAACAGCTGTTCTTGAAAATGTGACATTAAAAATTTCGCTCATGCTATAAACACAATAAATGCAACGCAGCCAGGACAACAATTTTGCAATTGCAGCATAAGGTAAGCTGCATGCAGCAAAGCATAAGTAAAACAAATAAAAAATAAACAATTAATTTATTCTTAATCACAAACTAAAACACATCGCGTTTTTAAAATCTCTATGTCATGCATGTTATCGTATTGACAGAATTAGTCCTCGCATTGCCAGCACAAATTCTCTCATTGCTGTGAGTATAAATTAGCTTAAATGCAACGCAGCAGAATCTTTGCTTGTTGCTGCGTTGGCTTTAAAAAAATTAATACCATATACACTCATGTATACTATTTATGAGAGATTGCTGCGTTTGCAGCGTTGCGTTTATTGCGTTTACAGCACCAAATGCTTTGTTTTATTTAAATTATTATGTCCGTTTATAGCTAGTTGTTCGTATTTCCAACTTCTGATTTGCTATTCCTTCTCTTGTGGTAAGTAGTTTGGAATGGACTTTGTTGGTCTAATAATCGCCTTCTCTGATTCACCTGTCAGTTGTTCTTAGTATTTCCTTTCATTAAGTCTTGACGTCTACCGGCAGGCTGGTAGTTCACACTCTTTAATTGTACTCAATATAGTTTGATGAGGATAGTGAAGAAGTCATCAAATTGAATCGAAAAAATTTAGGGAATTAGTTTATAAGCTAAGCGCTGACCAACTTCTTCGCTAGTTTGGTGGAACTCGGTCAGTATAGGGACTCTGTTTACCTGTGGCGTTACAACGGGCCGCTATGCGTACTCAATTGAGCTTCGATAATCAAAGCTACCACTCCAACCTACCAACCTATTCCTTTTTATTAATGCTTACGGATCTTTGTAAATTTTTACAATCGACCTGTATTGTGACTTTGCTTTTTGTTCTCAAAATATTGTTACGAAAATGGAAATGGTGTTTTGCTTTCAAATCGTTTAAATTGTAAGCAAAAACTACAAAAACAATGAACTTGCTTACATGATAAACAAGTAAACAAAAATATACCAACAAAACACCAGTAGAAAAAAGTGATCAACAAGTAAACAAAAATGCAACAACAATAATGAAACAACGATGTTGACATTTATAGAGATCTCGACAGGGCGAAGCCCCGAACATTCGACTTCAAGATCATTCATCAGACTGTTTACATTGCCTTATAAAAGGCAAGGCAAAGCAGTCAACGGGGTCAGTCAGTCTTGTGTGAAAACGCGCGGTGTTTGAAGATAACAATCGTGGTTTTGTTTCGTTTAAAGAGTGTATAGAAGAATAACAAACAAAGCAATTGTTGTTGTTTACATCAAGTTGTGAACAGTGATACACAGAATTGTACGAACAATAAAGAATTTAATTAAAACTAAACACAAATTTATTTTTATTTTATTTGCATTCTGCGAACTTATATTTTAAACGTTTTTAAAAGGTAAAAACGTAACAATATGTTTTATAATGTTTCCATCCATGCGTTTACATATCTCACTCTTTCTACGGCTATGTTCCTAAGGAGACAAGCTACCTATCACTCATTGTATTTGCCTCAGCATTGCGAATCAATATCTGTGCCACATTCGGTGCGTATATCTATTAGTGAACTTGTCCACCTTTGGATATGCCAACATTGCCTACTGTGTTTTAGCCGTTTTCATTATGGAATTTTCTCGACTACCTGTTATCTGTTTGTGGAATCTTGTGCTTCCAATCCCTAAATTATACTCTTGACGAAATGAAATAAGGCGTACCACGTTACTTTTCTTTACTTCGAAGCCTTGTATTTCCACAACACTCTTCACATTCACGTTATCAATACGACTTTTATTAGTAGCTTTTTTAGCTTTACAGACATAACTGACTGGTTAAAATCACATCACCAATGAGGTTTTGCCTGGAGTAGGAATTTCCTATAAAATTGGAACTATGAACTTCATAAACCGTTTTGAATATTAAAGGAAAATCGATTATCGTAAAGAGTATCACAGTGCATCTAAGTATTTTAGCCATTTTGATTGTGTCTTTTAATGTGCATGTCCTTGGATGGATACTTAAATTTAAGCTTTCGGCCATAAAACTAAAGCGTTTAATTTATAACATTGTAAACATAAGTTACAAGCATTTCCTTTCCAGCTTTTCTTCACAATAAACGATTGTTTAAATGTTTTCTTACACTAACACACGCTGTCCAAATCCTTTACACAGCTGCAGTTCATAGAAGAAGGCGTGTAACGCCTGGTCATCATTCACATGCGGAATATTTCTTTAAGCAAAAAAAACGAAGAGTTCAAGTGAGACTGGCCTTCACAAATGAAATTATTTCAACAACAACAACAGCAACAACAATAAAACTAAGAAGAAGAAGATGAAAAGCGTACGGTAAATAAGACAATGAGTGAATGAATGAACGAATAAACGAATGAACGAATTGAGAAAAAGTGCAGCAGTTTTCTTTTTACAAAGAAAACATTTAAAAAAATAAAAATGATTTCATGTGAAATGGCGATTATTTTCAAACTGATTGTGAAATACTGCGCCGAGGGGGAGGCAAATGCACTGCTGCTGGAATAGCAGTAGTTGCGACAGCGACAGCCGTACCATAGATGGTGAAGAAGTGTAGAAGTATAGCAACAACAATATTTATGGCCAACAAGCGTGTTCCGTTGCTTAAATGCACATTTATTTTACGGTTTCGTTTCTTTTCTTTCAGTTTTTTCTTCTTCTTCTTTTTTTGAGCTGTTTTTTTCAGTTTCGAAATGTTGTTTTTGTTATTTTGTTGTTAAACATCTTTGACCACTATTTATTGGTTTGTTTTATGGCATGATTGGCAACTGGTCTTTACCTCCACTAAAAAAAATACCCCTAAAATCTTGGTTAAATAATGAGCTGACAAGGAATGCTTTCTTTACGTTGAATTTAGCGGTTTGAATTTGAATCATCGTTTATTTCGTATCTGACAATACTTATTTCGTTCTATTTTATCACAAAATTCAGTATATTATCTCCACCAGAGATCAACAAAGAATTGTTTCTTTACTACTCATAAGCACTCATGAAATTTTGAATATAAGTGAGTCAACAATATTTAAATTTAACTCTGTACTCTGATTTATTCATACTCACCACAACGTTGATTTATAAGTACAGGTTGCAATGAGTATGCGTGCAACGTTGACATCAAACTCATACCATTCGAAATAAGTTTGATTCATAAGCCTAACCATTTAGATTCCTAACTTTAGAAAACTACTTATAATACTTACAAATGAATCTCGAGTGACTGGAATCATTCATCAAAATTTACAGTCTTAGTTGTTAGGCATTTACAACAAAAGCAAAAAAGACACATAAGCAAAAAATACAGAGCAACCACACAACCTTCTAGTAAGTATTTTAGAGTTCCTACACGATTCATTCTTATTTTGTGATTCGTGTACAAATTAAATTGTGGGGAGTCGAAATCAACAGCATCATACGTGTTGTTAAGTATGAATATGATGAGTACTTCAAACATTGAATATGAGTAGAGGTTCCATGATATTAAAATAAATGAATACGTATAAATCTCAGATTCTACTCATCTTTTTGAATACTCATTGCTGATCTCTGATCTCCATTGAACATAATGATTCGATTTAAGGTTGAGCAACGTTGAGATTTATTGGACATTTATTTCCAAAACAAAGACAATTGATGGGAAATTGCAAGAAAATTTCCCACAAAAAATTTAGTCGCAGGGAAGGACCAATAGTGCCTGGTTTATTGCAAAGGTTCGTGAAACTGGTTTCATTGTTGATGCGACAAGACGTAGCGTGCTGGTACAGTGCGTACACCCGAAAATATCGAAGCTGTGGCTAAGAGAGTGCGTAAGAATTCGTCAACATCAAATTGTCAGCATTCTCAAGAATTAAACATTTGACATAGCAGTTTACGTCGAATTTTACGAAAAGGTATGACGCTTTACAAAGCTTAAATGTCTTAATAGTTGAAGTCGCATGAGCATCCGCTTCATTTTCGCGTCGCTAGATGGGTCAACGAGAAACACCACGATGATGACGATTTTACAAAAAAAAAATCATCTTTTCGGATGAAGCTCATTTTCATCTTGGTGGGTACGTTAATAAGCAAAATTTTTTTCATATTGCTGCCGCGGCTGGCCTTACAGTACCTCATTCTATCAAACCAATTTCTTAAATCTTTTCAATTGTACTTTGTCGACATATGTAATACTTTCCTTTAACGGCGCCCCAAAGAAAACGGTGTCAAACGCTTGAAGCAATTAATCGATTGTAGCATAAAATGTGTGGCAACTTGCAACATTCTGTTGAAACCAAACATCGTTTACATCCCAAATATGGAAATTTTGCTTATTAACGTACTCACCAAGATGAAAATGAGCTTCATCCGAAAAGATGAATTTTTTTTTTGTTAAATCATGATGATGTCGATTTCTCGTTGGCCCAATAAATTACAAAGTCATTTAAGCGTAAATCCATTGTCAGATTCGAAATAACTAATGGTTCACATTTACACCGCTAAATGGCTCTCCCGAATATACCACTCCGTTATGGTCAAAAACTATTTGAAAAATGATTGAAACAAAAATTATAAAATCAAGGCAAGGAAAATAAAAGCAAATGTAACAGACCAATCCATATTTAACACCTAAAACTAAATCACTTCTGCAACCTGTGTAGAACCATTACGATGATTATATGATCTTCTGACGATATTTGAGATGTGGGAGCACAGTATGTACCGTGGGGATATCACTAGTAATACAACTTTGTTCTTTTTTATGAATGCTAAAAGCGGAATATGGTCACCAAAGACACCGTGTTTCCCTGACAAATGCCTAAGGAGAATTCTATGATTTTTCAGGTTCAAATACAAATCGAAGTTTTGGATACGAATTGGCAATACATAGTCCATATATTACGAGGACCCCTTGTTGATGTCACCCATATTGCTGCAACTTAACTTAATTGCTGATTACAACCTTTAGTCAGTATTACGACCTAGCTTCTCACACCAAGAACGCTTAAGTGTAAGAACTTCTCAGGAGTTTCTGGTGTTCTTCAGACTTAATATCGAAAAATTTTCTTTGATTCTAAAATTTCTGTTTCAGAAAGTTACGGATTATATAACCCTCGTATGGCAATTTCATTGATTTCCGGTACTTGTGTGAAACATGTTAATGTTTCTCATTAAAAGTAGTTAACTGCGTTTAATCAAATTTCTTAGGAGGTACAACTGAAAATAACTCAAATCACATTCTGATTTGCTTCTGATTTCGTTAGAGTTGTATAGGATTATCCATTTCGTGGTTTCAAAAGTAAACGTAAATAAAACACATATATAATATTTTTTTCATGATATTTATTTTTTATTGTAAAGTTTGAACGTTGACATTATGTGTGAAACCCTATATCATTTAAATGACCTCCACGCGAAGTGTTGCAAGCATTGATTCTTTTGAGGTAATTTTCGACCACTTTTTGACACATATTGAGCGGTATCTCAGCCAGTAAGGTCCAATCACACCTTCGGACCAAAGAGCGCACCAAACAGTGATTTTTTTCTAGATGTAATGGCCTCTCTTCAATTACTTGAGGATTCTCAGAACTCCAAATACGACAATTTTGTTTATTAACATACCCACCGAGTGTGAACTGTGCTTTATCGCTGAAGAAAATTTTGTTCGAAAAATTGCCGTCCACCGCCTGTTGTTCAAGCACCCATTCCACGTATCTACGACGTTGTGAATGGCTGGCTGGCTTCAGTTGTCGCGTGAGCTGGACTTTTTATGGCTGTAGGTGTAGATCTAAATGCAAAATACGCCATAATGTGCCGTAAGACAGTCCTAATTCCTGAGAACGACGAGGAATCGACACATTCGGGTCTTCGGCAACACTTTCACTTACAATAGCGATATTTTCAGCGGAACGAACGAAACGATGATGCACAGGCCTTTCAATATTTGTAACCACTCCAGTCTCTTTAAATTTCTTCACAATTTTGCCAATTGCTTGCGTAGTTGGACGATTATGTAAACCATAATCTCCTCTTAAAGCACGATACGTGGCTGTGGCAGAATCACCATTTTTGTAGTAGGTTTTAATAATTTTTATGCGTTGTGTGATAGTTAAGCGATCTATTTTCGTCAATGTCAGACTTTCAACTGAAAAGAAAAAAATTGGTTTCACAACTTAATTTGACAGATGTCGAATTCCAGTCCCATACTTTTGAAACCACGCAATGGATAGCCCTATACTATTTTTCAAGACTATGGTATGTATTAGACTGTGCGTATTTATTTATTTATTTGTAAAAGTAATTTCCATAGTACATGTGTGTTATGAAATCATTGATCTCATCATTTAAAGCCGTTGAAGACATTTTTTGGATTCCGGAATTCAACACTTGATAATTGAAGTTTTCTTTCTTTTAAACATTTTGTTTTTCGACAATCTAGTCCAAAAATATATTTTCCCTTTACCTACATATATATATGCGCCAAATATGTACACATGCATGTACGCACACACATGCATGCATTGTTAAATTTACCACACATACATAAATGGAAAACGATGTCTTTACATCTATAAATCCATGTCTTTTGTGTGGTAGCGGCGAACACACGTCTTTATGTCAAATATTAGATTTATAATATTTCTCTTGGTTTGGCAATAATGCTAGTTCAATGACCCCCCTCCACCGCCTTTTGCACTAAACACCTCTCAATCATCATCTGCTGCTGTTGCTGCTACTGCTAGTACCTCAATAGTCCTTTAAATGTTTTCAACGATATGCTAGTATTTGTTTCCCAAAAAACAAAAAAACGAATCAAATTTAAGCAGCAACATTTGAACAAAATTAGCGATGACGATATATTTTCACAAGTTTTGAAAAAAAAGACAAAAAAAAAAATATACAAACACGTTATCGCTTTAATGTTATGAGTTCTGTGCTTTATCCTTATTTAACTCAGTTTATATTAGCAACGATTGCCGTCTTGTGGCGTGCCTAGTCAGACCTGTCAATGGCCAATGAATTATGATTTTTGATTGAAGTTGATTTACTGCCTCCTCACAAGTATTTATTAGCGGCCATTGGGGTAGAATTTTGCAGGAATTCTATTGAACACCTAATAACCGCTTAAGTTAAGAAATAAGGGAATCTATTTAAGTGATAATCAAATAATAACTACTAGTTCTAGCTAGCTTCCAAAATGTTCACAGAAAATTATTGTTTTCTTTAAAATGATTGAGACGACTGACTATCAGTAATAAATGTAAAAATTAATTTAATTTAAAATTAAATTAAATCAATAAAATTTTGGAAAGGCTTGTATATACAGTGTTGGATAAAATAATAGCAACAACTTTTTTTGTTGCATTCACTTGCCATTGATTTCAACTTCTATTGATGGAACTCATTGTAAAATTCCTTCAAATATTATGGGTTTTCACATTCTCTTTTTATTTTACGTACATACATAAATAATTGGTCATTAGAACCCTTCGATAAAGATTACAACCTAGGCTCTCACACCACTTTTATTGTGCGTTTTAATTTTATACATGAACGGCGTGAACTACAGTTTAAATTCGACTTCGAATAACACATTTTTGAGAAACCTTTCATGGCAATTTTATTTACTCTCAGAGTTTTTGCCAGAAATCTTTTCAGCGGATGGCACCGAAGAAATATTATTTCATATTTCGTTTTGTTGTAGACGTTTGACCTGGAGTTTGAACCGTGGCCTCGCTTCTAATAAGCCAACATACTGCGTACTAGACTACGGCGACTTTATTTTGCGTAATTTCTTTATTACTCCGACCTTTTCATCTCTGCTATTGTTTCTAGGCAAACATGGAATATATTCGCGAAATAGGACAAATTATAATGAAATCTAATGGTGTGGTTGATGCAGAAAGCTATGGTACTAATTTTCAATTTTCTTATATTTGTCAGCTTGAAGTCTTTTCATGGTTCAGCTTAGTTAAGTCCAACGCTATACATACATACATACATAATTGGCCACTACAACCCTTCAGTCAGGATTACGGCCTGGCTTCTCAACACCACTCATGATGTGTGTGTTAATTTTATACATGAGTGATGGGACCTACAGTTTAAAGTCGACTCCGAACGACAGATTTTTGGGAAACTTTTCATGGCAATTTTTTTTACTCGCAGAGTTTTACTAGAAATCTGCTAAGAGGAAGTCGTCGCAGAAATATTTTTTCAGACTTTTTTTTGAAATGTCTGACCTGGGATATGAACGGTGCCTTCGCGTCTAATAAGCCAACACACTACCTACTAGACTACGGCGACTTAGATCAACGCCTGGTTTCCGTAGTCAAGTAAGTAGTGTGTTGGCTTATTAGACATGAGGCCTCGGTTCAAACCCCAGATCAGACTTCTTCAACAAAATGGAATGGGAAATGTCTTTGGCGACTTCCTCTCAACAGATTTCTGACAAAAACTCTGACAGTAAATAAATATTGCCGTGAATAAGTTTCTCAAAATGTTTGTCGTTAAAAGTCTGCTTTTAAACTATGGGTCACGCCACACGTGTATAAAATTAAGACACACAGCATAAGTGGTGTGATATAGCTAGGTAGTAATCTTGACTGAAGGGCTCCTTGATAGATTGATCCACGCATGAAGGGTGAAACGTTCTTTTGAAAGTTTAAACCTCTAAGCACGCTACACTAGATGGTAGTTTTTTCCAATATAATGCCGTCTCATCAGCGTTAAAAATCTGATCAGATGAATAACCTTCTTCATATGGGATGTCGTTGAACGGAAACCGCGCTGTAAGTGTACCGCGTTATATCGAAACCGCGTTCTGAAAGTACCGTATTATATGAGGGTTTACTGTATGTAGTAAGCAATTGTCCACAAAGATGTCCAGATCACTCACTCACATGTGTACGGATGTATGTATGTATGAATGCATCATATGACTTCCTTCTCATGGCAACTGGTAAAAAAAAGGTTTTAATTCGTTGGGTCTAGAAATCGCCGACTTAATTGAATTTATGGACGAAATTTTTTTAATAAAAATCGTACATGAACAAAATTATTACAATAGTTTAGGTGTGAAAATAAAAGGAAAAAAAAAAAGACATGCATGTGTACACATATACATACCAGCAAACAATTGAAGAATAACTGGAAAAAGGATCATAATATAATAAAAATTTTTTTTCATTCTCATATTCAAACTGTAAGTGTGTGAATGTATTTTTTAGCCTTTTTTTCCTATTTTTTGGCGGAAACCAGTTGGGTTACATTAATTTTGTAAGCGAGTATGTATGAGAGTGCGTTTTGCATTGTAATGTAAACACCAAAATTGCAGGTCGTTCTTGTTGTTCCCTTCTTTTTTTTAGCACAATTGTCCATTCGTCCTTTTTATTTTTTGCGTATATTGTTGCTGTTGTATTACAATATATTTACAATACAATACAATAGCTGTTGCTGCTGTTGCTGCATAAAGAAATATTTTAATGTTTATTTATTTATATTTTTATTCGTATATTTTTATTCGTATTTTTTATTTCATTTTATTTGATATCATTTTGTTAACAAAACCAACCAGAAAAAACTTGTGTATTTACATTTTGTGAATTGGCGAGAATGCAAAGCAAAGCAAAGCAAAGGAACAAAAAGGACATTCTAAGAGATACTTAATGTGTTACATTGAAAAATATTAACGGATGTAAACGCGTAGTCTACAATTTCTTATTTTTATTTTGTATATATTTTTCGTTTTTCCATTTCGTTTCTTTGTTTGTGGAAACGGTTTATAAAAAAATAATATTTATTTTGTTTATAAATAACAAAAAAAAAAAAAAAAAAAAGGGAAAGATGATATAGGAAAAGCGAATAAAGGAATAAAAAATATAAAAAACAAAACATTGCTTGACCAGAGGAACAAATGGATGATCAAGCGAAAGGAAAACATTGCACCTTTCTTTCATATTTAAATTGAGTACAAATACACCGAAAGAAACCCAACGATGAGCTTACTAAATAAGTTTATAATTGCAATAACTGCCAATTTTTAGTTTAAGCAAAACGCAAGCACTTAAATGCTGTTTAATTATTCATTCGTACTTATTTTCATGTTTCCAAATTGCTTTAACTTCATATGAAAAAGTAGAACTGTGTAGCACTTGCATTTTAAATTCGACTTCAATTCCTTATAAATCTTATTTTATACCTATTTTTATATTAACTTCATCGATGGATGAGAAAGAAATGATACTAAGAGAAGGTAATCTTTATGTTGAATATATCGGGTGGACCATCTATCGATTTAAATTTGAAACATCGTTTATTTCGAATCCGTCGATACTTATGTCATTATATTCTGTCACATGATTCAATATATTATCTCCACTGAAAGTAATGAATCGATTTACCCTTGAGCAACGTTAGATTTATGGGAAATTTACTTCCAAAACCAGAAATTTCGTATAAAATTTGGTCACAGAGAAGGACCAACAGTGCCCGGTATACGCAAGTTTCTTGCTAAAGTTGAGTAAAGTGTGAGTGAGAATCAATCAACAACAACTCGTCATAATTCTCAAGAAATGAAAATTTCACTCACCAGTCTAAGTCGAATTTTTCGAAAAAATGTCGGTATGGAGCCTTACAAAGTTCCATCCGCGCCGTTTTTGCATCGCTAGATGTGCCAACGAGAAACTGCAGGATGATGTTGATTTTGCCAAACAAACTCGTCTTTCCGGATGAAGCTCATTTTCGTCTTGGTGCGTACATTAATAAGCTCAGAAAACCCACACGTGCTCTTTCAGACGCTAATGCACCCATTACGAGCGACTGTGTGATGCGGCTTGTGGACCGGTGGCATCATTGGACGTATGTCTTTGAAAATATGGACGGCGCAACCATTACGGTCAATGGAGATACCAACGGCACCATGACAAACGATTTTTTTGTACCCGATCTTCATGGTAGTAATGTTAACAATGTTTGGTTTCAACGAAATGGTGCAACTCGCTAAACTTCTAATACCACAAATAACTTATTGAGTCAAACTTTTGATGGCCGTTGGAGTATTTTCTGTTGGGCGCTGTTAAAGAAAAGTGTTATGCCGACAAAGCAGAGACAATTGAGCACTTGAATGCCAACATTTGCCAACATTCCTACTACCGAGATACGACCCGAAACACTTGAAAAAGTGCTCGAAAATTGGTCCGATCGAATTAGGTACTGTGAAGCCAGCCGCGTTAGCCATATGAATGAAACAATATTCAATTTCTAAACGGAACAATTGTACTCCACAACAAAAACATAAATTTGGCAAAATTTCGAACCGTTTTTGTTTTATTCCACTTTTAAATTTAAACTTTTAAATGGCCCACCCTTTACAAAAAACGTCTTCTGTACTGCCACCTGTGGTTGCCTTATCATATGTTCCGTGGTTGCATGTCACTATTGCTGAACTTAACACTAAGAAAGCTCCTGGAATTAATAAAATCAGAACCAAAATGATTATAGATATGCCACATATAGCCAAGAGAATTTGTTTTTATGTTCAAGGCAAATTTATGCTTATGAGTAGGTTCGAAATGTTTCTGATGAATGAATTATCACCAATATTAATCCCGACCCAAGGTCCTATTCTACATCAATTTGGATTCAGAAAGAAACACAGCACTTTAGAACAAACCCACAGATTGATAAGCAATAAGAGGGTATTTAGAAGAAAAGAATTAATACTGCTGCGTTTTTATCGATCTTTCTCAATCATTCGACGATGTCTGGCAGGAAGGTCGGATTCATAAACTCAATATAAAATTTTCCTTATATTATTGCTGTTATGTTGAAAACTTATATTATCGACCGAAAGTTTGTTGTTAACATGTGCTTCTCAGTCAATAACTGCCGGTGTGTAACACGGTATGTAGTATATTGGGAACCGTCTTGTATTTAATATATACTTTAGATATGCTGTTGATATTTCTTACATTTACGTCTGCCTTTCTGTCCGCACTACTTTCCTTTCCAGGAACACGTTTTCAGTTGAAGTATTAAAGTGAATGAACAAAAATGCACATTCACATTACGAAATATGTCCACCAGTTCGGATTAATAACTAAGTTGCGGCTAAACACTCGCACGTCAAATATCTTGATAGACATCTAACTTGAAAATTCCACATTGTGACAAAATTAACACAAATTAAAATGAAGTTGTTCAAAAGTTAACCGGAATAAACTTCTTATTAAGACTAGATAGTTAACTCTTAATTCACTTTAAAAAACAATATGGAGTTAAGCTATTCAGTTCTGTGGAAATGCCTGTCAATAAATTCAAATACTTGGTACATCAAAAAGGGCTTCAACTGCCGTCAGTTAAAACTGAAATTGGAAAATACTGTGATAAATCCATCTAAATTTTCTAGCTCGTAACGTAACGTATTGAACTACCGTAGGCACAGTCACATAAAAGTGACCCTGACGCTATCATTTCTGCACAATCAATTTAATACTTCCAAATAAAATTATCGACAAAAGCCTATCACCTACATATTTGTCAATTATAAAGCAAACTTGGACAGGTATTAAAATCAGTGTCTGAATATGGCATATTTACAAAACACATACGAATATGGAATCGCCATGGTCAGGTAGGTAAAGTGTTTTCGTATTACACGAGAGTCCGTGGTTCAAACCTAATTTGAATGTATTTTTCCATTTTTCATATTCATTCTAAAATCTCTGTCTACACCTACCTCAATATCTGACAGTCTGGCTAGACCGGTAAACGAATAAACTATTCGAGTTTTTTAAACGCTATCTTCAAAAATATCATTCTTAGACGATTTGTAATATTCAAAAGCCCTTAATGCCAGTCATTTCTTTAAGTGTATGCTGCCACCATAAAGTGGCAAACATTTTTCCTTTTTGAATAAATAAAAGTAAACAATTGTTGTGTACGATATTATAAAGTACGCAAGTAACACAAACCACAGGAAGTCATTAAATGTGAAAACAAACAATACGAATAAAAGGCAGACTTTTTTAAAAAAGAAAGAATGTCTATTCTTCCCAAGCCAATGCAAAAATAAAAATCTATTTGAAAATTAACGTTTTCGCAGTAATTGAAGACAAAAAACTTAAAATTATTTAAAAAAAACAGACAAACTTGCCATTCATACAAATCAAATGAGATTTATTTCCAAAGCATTTTCATTAAAATTCGTGATGATGGGCATTCATTATGATTGCTAAGCCATGTCTCGTATGTATGTATGTACTACAGCCAGAAATTTTAAATTTTAAATGCGTGTTTTTCTTTGAGTTTTTTTTTTATTGCTTTTAATTAACAATAAATCAAATTTATGTAACATTTTCTGAAACCCTTAACATATCATTTTGAATAGTGCTGCAACCCTTAGTATTTCATTTCGAATATCAAAAATAAATTCAATTCAAATCAAACAAAACTTGAACTATTTTCAATTCCTTGGCACTGACATGCATTCGTGAACTGTGTATTACAAAAACAAACAAAAATATTATAAATTTGTATGAAATTCACGGATATACACACATTAAGTTGAAAATGAGTCCAAAGAAGGGTAGGTTTTTATGAGTAAATGTATCTTTGTTCCCCCCTTCTATAGTCCGCCTATCTTTCTTATTCTTATTGTGTGTCTCGATAATTTATGGCCCATTAAAAAACAGACTAACAGGACTAATGTGCAACAAAAAAAGCTTTGCAGTTATAAGTTCAAATGAATGTTACAGCACTTGGTTTTTCACACAAGCATGCTCTAACTTTATATGAGAATTTTTCCTCTACGTAAATTGTTGGCATTAGGATTCAATAATTGTCGGAATAAACTTATCTAAAACTTGAGGAATCGTGACGTTATACCATAATGTTTACATTTCTCATGATGTTACGTTTTCTCTTATCAACTGCTACCTAGTCTACTCATGTTGCTATTGGGAGACAAGATTTTCTCTCACAAAATGGGTCAGAAGAAAACATTTTTTGGGAGAGAGATTTTAATCTATTGCAGGTGTTATACCCCGTCGTTTAGACTTGGTTTCGACAATATGTGGCCTGATGTTGCTTTCTTCAAAGCAAAATATGTAGCTAATAATCCGCGAAATGAGCGGCTATATATTCTGTTAAATATATCAGACATTTTAGTAGACAATTTTGTGCAACAATGTACTGCCCTGTATTACGGATTGCAATACCATCACGCGGATTGCGATATGGAATGCACTGAGACTGGAAGGTGCAGCTCAGAAAATAGTTCGAAGTATAAGAGCTAAATAGTATGTAGAATGCAGAACATTATCCATTTCATACCAATGTTAACCGTGTATCCTTTCACCGTCGCGATAGTCTGTTCAGAGAGAAGAAAAATACAGGGACCACATCAACTCCAAAAATGTTGGATTTGAAATAGAGATCAAGAATATATATGTATGAGAGTTGAGAACGCCTAGCACAGAAAAGTTATAAGGCCGGTACGTACTTAGCTTCTACATCTACTCATAAACAGGAGACTTAACAAAGCGGCAGCAGAATTTGTTTATTCAATCATTCACATACAACAAGACTAAAATCTTATAATTAGAGTATGCAACCTTAAGCCTTAAGGTTATCTTGTTGCTACAGACGTTGAACATCTTCCTCCAAAACATGACTGCTAAAATTGCACTGAGAATGTGTTTAGGCCTTCTACGGTGGGACACGCTGCATTACTGCATGAAGTAGAACTGAATCTACCAGGTTTTAGATGCGACTGCATGGCACCAGGGACTGTTTTTGCACGAACATGTAAATTTCATGCTTCCACAGGTTGCTGAAGCTGTCATCGGTGATGGTGATTTAACTATCTTCATGAAATGACAACGTCTCAGAAATTAACTGTGTAGCTTTATCTAGGCCAGCGTATTTCTGGCGAAGATTTTTGCTATTGAACAAGCTTGTTTGATTACAACCAGTAATCTAACTCCTTCTTTATTCCTTCTTTATTCTATGTGTGGACAGTCAACCAACAATCAAAGCTCTGGAATTCCACCTTGTCAAAGCAAAGGGCGTCAGGAGTTGCCTAGAGCTTTATACTGTATACAGCGACACAACATCCGCCACTACTGGGTTCCGTGATACTGTTACATAGAAAGAAACGAACGAAGTGGCATGAAAGTGAGCGGAGTTGTCTGAGAAAGAAACTATAGAAGGCATATTTGTGTCCCTACAAGAATACTTTTTCAAATTGAAAAAAACAGAATGGATATCTACAAGCCGTTGTTGGTCCAATATTCATCGTTACCGAATTTCATACCTGCTGTGTTCAGCAGTGGAAGCCAGAAAAATTAAGGATCTACTTGAGTTTGACAATAGAACTGTTCGCACTCTAATATAGCAATTCTACCCGGACACTGCTCTTTTAGCATTTTCGCCGACAAGCTCGATTTGCCCCACCAGGATTACTGCATAAGCTGCCAGGAATCGGTACAGCACCTTTTTTGCACTGCACTTCAGAACAGACATCATCGGTGTAGAGCTTGGAGGTGGTTTAACTCACCACTAACGGACTATGACTAGGCGGTTTAACTCACACTATGTACCACAATTTGTCATATGGATCACCAGGTGAACTCGACAGTGAACGGCAAGCTACCCGCTAACCTAACCTAACATTGGCTATTGCAATAGAAATTTACATTTGAATGTTTGCACTAACATTCAACACGCCATACATAGTCATGCGGAAGAATCAACTTTCTCTTTCTCTGATCATGTTGTACCTTTTTTTCTGGCGTACTCAACTCAGCCATATGAACAGAACTCTACATCGTTCCATAGTGATGTTTTGGTTTGGTTTTAATGTCATACATCAAGCGATGCCATTATATTCGAATTCGCCGTCTCAAAGATACGGGATCAATCGAATTTTTGCAATAAATGAAACGTACTACTACTACAACTACTACTACTACTACTACTACAACTACTACTACTACTACTACAACTACTACTACTACTACTTTTTTTTTTTTTTTTTTTTTTTTTTTTTTTTTTTTTTTTTGGCGTGTGAGGTAGGGTTCAAAATGCTTTCGCACTTACAGTGACCGTCGTCGTCTGCGTCGAGTGGTGCTTCCACTAAAACAATCCCTCCTCCTCTTCTGGGGATACTCCCTTCCCGGGACGGCTATCTGCATTACTTCGGGAAGGGCCCAGAACGACGTCCCGTAAAGGACCGTTATCTACTCTCCCACGTCTGGGTACGCCATATTTGAAGCCAGCATCAAGCTATTGGCTCGTCTTCTCGTGTATCATTTCGTCGCGCTATGTCAAGGTCGATCTTCTTTCTGCGGAGTATACGCTCAACGTATTTCCTCACAGCGTTCCATTTCACCTCGCTCTCGAGCATTGCATCCACAATGTTTTCGGGTGTGAATTCACCAATCTGCACCATCAGCATATTCTTCTCGTCTTGCCACTTGTAGCAATGGAAGAAAGTATGTTCAGCGTCGTCATTTATTTCCTCGCAGTAAATGCAGCCAGGGTCAATCACCTTGCCCATGCGGTGTAGATATTGCCGGAAATAACCGTGGCCCGAAAGAAACTGTGTCAGGAAGTAGTTAGTTTCCCCAAAATTTCTTTGTATCCACGCTTCTATAGATGGAATAAGTCTAGCCGTCCATCTTCCACTTCTTTCGTCGCACCATCTGCTTTGCCATCGTCGTATTGTTTGCGACCTGGCATCTGTCGCACTAATGGCATGGTTTTCCCTCTTCGCTTTCCATAATCGTCTTCGCTCGAATGCCAGCAAGTCGATAGGTATCTCACCGGTGATAACGAAGACGAACCTGTCTCCAGCGTAGGAGAAGATACACTAGGGCTAGAAGATACGGTAATGCAGTGCATGAGGCTGAGGATTTTAAACGGGCCCGAAGGGCACTGAAACAGGCAATCATAGCCGCCAAAAAGGCGAAATGGGAAGAGCTTCGTAATGAATTAAACACGAACCCCTGGGGACTCGGTTATAAAATTGTGACCAGGAAGTTGGGCGCTAACTCCGCCGTGCCACTTCTAGACGGCGAAGCTATAGGCAATGTAGTGACGACCTTGTTCCCCGTGCACCCACCATTGCGTGAGGAACGCGAACCTACGGCCAATTACACGTCAATACCCTTCACAGAGGAAGAACTAAGAACAGCAGCAAAAAGTCTCAAGGGAAACAAGGCTCCCGGACCAGACGGAGTACCAGCCGAAGTACTCAAATTGATTGCTGAAAACCGACCAAATGCACTTCTGGAAGTGTACAATGCCTGTATTTCCCAAGGTGTCTTCCCTAACCAGTGGAAGATACAGAAATTAACGCTGATTAGCAAAGGAAAAGGAGACCCGACGCATCCATCATCATACCGTCCTCTTTGTATGTTGGATAGTGCCGGTAAACTATTTGAGAAACTGATCCAACGCAGACTGGCGGCGGCGATTGACGCAGCTGGTGGACTATCGGAGAGACAGTATGGTTTCCGGCCAGGTAGGTCTACGCTTGGGGCCATAGCGGACGTAGTGGAATGCGTTGAACGGACTAGACTTAGACGTTACTACCCGAAGCGCATTGTTGTTCTAGCCACGCTCGATGTGCGTAATGCTTTTAACAGTCTACGTTGGGAAGATATCATTAGAGCACTACGGGAAAGATTTCGAATTCCTATGTACCTTCTGAGAATAATACGCAGCTATTTGAAGGATCGCAGGCTTCTCTATGACACACCCGATGGCCAAAGAACCGTAGAAATCACGTCTGGTGCAGCTCAGGGGTCTATTCTTGGACCTGACCTTTGGAACCTGAGCTATGACGATATCTTGGGCATAGAAATGCCAGAAGACACATACCTCGTGGGATACGCGGACGACATAGTGTCGGTCATCTCAGCTCGCGATATGGAGGATGCCAGGAGAAAACTAAATCAAGTCGTGATAAGGACGCGGATATGGCTCGAGGACCACGGTCTAGAGCTCGCGGGAAACAAGACCGAAGTCATACTGATGACATTGGCTCACATTCCACTCGAGATAAGTATGCAGATAGGTGATGTGTCCCTGACAACGAAAAAAGCGGTGACATATTTGGGTCTCAGACTCGACTCTAGACTTAATTACTGGGCCCAAATACAGCATGTGGCTACCAAGGCAGCAAAACTAACAGGCATGTTGAGCAGACTGATGGCAAATATCGGCGGACCAACGCAGTCGAAAAGGAAATTGATTATGGCGACGACAAACTCGATACTTCTCTATGGCAGCGAGATATGGGGAGATGCGCTGGAGTTTAAATCTAAGCGGAAAGTAGTAGCAGCGGTGCAACGAACAGCGGCACTAAGAGTTGCATCGGCTTATCGCACGGTCTCAGGCGCTGCAGTCCTCGTTATCACTACTACTACTACTACAACTACTACTACTACTACTACTACTACTACTACTACTACTACAACTACTACTACTACTACTACAGCTACTAC
The DNA here is from genome assembly GCA_930367235.1 of Sarcophaga rosellei. Classification (NCBI taxonomy): domain Eukaryota; kingdom Metazoa; phylum Arthropoda; class Insecta; order Diptera; family Sarcophagidae; genus Sarcophaga; species Sarcophaga rosellei. The sequence goes on from OV884019.1 coordinate 71,481,379, forward strand.
TACTACTACAACTACTACTACTACTACTACAACTACTACTACTACTACAACTACTACTACTACTACTACTACTACTACTACTACTACTACTACAACTACTACTACTACTACTACTACTACTACTACAACTACTACTACTACTACTACTACAACTACTACTACTACTACTACAACTACTACTACTACTACTACAACTACTACTACTACTACTACTACTACTACTACTACTACTACTACTACAACTACTACTACTACTACTACTACTACAACTACTACAACTACTACTACTACTACTACTACAACTACTACTACTACTACAACTACTATTACTACTACTACTACAACTACTACTACTACTACTACTACTACTACTACTGCTACTACTACTACTACTACAACTACTACTACTACTACAACTACTACAACTACAACTACTACTACTACTACCACTACTACTACAACTATTACTACTACTGCAACTACTACTACTACTACCACTACTACTACAACAACTACTACTGCAACTACTACTACTACTGCAACTACTACTACTACTACCACTACAACTACTACTACTGCAACTACTACTACTACTTCTACAACTACTACTACTAAATTGCACACTACAACTCTTTAGTCATGATTACTAGCTTTTCACACCACCCTGCTTGCGTGTGTTAGTTTTATCCATAAGTGGCGACGATTTGAGCGACAATTTTAGTCAGAGTTTTTGTCAGATATGTGCTGAGAGAGAGGAAATATTATTAAATTAATTAAAGACGATACATATACGCAATGCATACATATGTGTGTATGCAAATACAATTCCTTTTCTTGAAACTTCATTTCATTTAATGAATATATTTGAAACAAATAAACGAATATATTTTTAATGCCATTTCAATCCACAGCAGTAAAGTAATAAAAACCAATTGTGATCTTGGAATTACTGCCTCTTGGATGTCAGGATGTTTATAATGCGTTTAATATGTTATTTAATATGCTAAAATAAAGTTTCTCTGGCTGTTGCTGTTTGTTTTGTGTATGTGAGAGAATACAATTTTGTGTGGATGTGTGTATGTGTGTGGTAGTATTCTAATTAAAACATAATAAACATCATTTATATTTAATCTTTTCTATGTTTTAGTATTTTTTTTTTTTTATCAAAATCACATATTGGCGAAATGGGTTCATGGTTATTAAGAAAAGATATAAAGAAACGAAAACAAAGGAGAAAAAACCTTATGTGGCGAATCCACCACTCCTACACAAGCACATATTCACACACACACACATATGCAATGCAAACCAATATATTAAAATAATGATTGCAAAACACAAACACAAAACAAAAAAGAATTAAACAAAGACAGAAGGTTAAAAAAATAATAACACAGATAGAGAGAAGACAGTTAACGAAATCCAACAGATTTTTTTAATGTCTCCATTCTATTGCCTCTTACAGACATACACATGTACATACATATGAGTTATACTCACATGTGTCTGACAAAAGCCGAATAAAACTGAGAAACATTAAAATCAAACAATTAAAACAAAAAGACACATAAAAATGAGTGAATGAAGATAATGTGTTCGAGTTGTAATTGTGACACTAGGATTGGGATTGGGAAAACATTTTACAGGGCTTCGAAATTATTACAAACAATATTTAAAACGAATAACAAAAACAACAAAAAAAAATTCTAATTACGTTTAGCACTAAAGTGTGCAAATGGTGGCAAAAGGATAAGAAGAAAAAGGATACGGAATAAATGGATTTTACATGTGTGTGTGTGTGTTTGTGTGAAATTCATTTAGAAACGACAGCCACCGTATGATAAATATCATAAATTTCCGAAGGAAAGACATTTAAATAAATTACAGCGTTGCCCTGCTTGCATATATTTACATATATGGAAGGAAGGATTGTGGAGATGTGAATCGAAAATTATTTAGTTTTCAAGCAATAATCTGGTAATCTATTTAAGAAAATTTTGTTATTAAAGACTTATTAGCACAATCTCAAAATGCACTTTTGAAAATATTCAAGATAGATTTGAACAACTTTTGATGGCAAGTTTCCATTTCATGTTCAATAACGTGAAACTGATGCCAAATTGATTCACAGCAGGTTATACAGACTTTCAGTGGTTTGATTACGACGATCATAAAATGGACTAATTTACGTAACGCAAGTGACGCAATGGTTCAAGCTCCTGCTATGTTACTGTGACTGTTACGTGTTTACCTTTTCAAAATGTTTAGAATATGAGCTCGTAGATTGCAAATAAAATTAAATAAATAAATGTATGTTTAGTTTTAATTAAAATTCTTTATTATTTTCACAATTCTGCTACTGTTCACAACTTAATTAGTGGTGCCGCTTTTAATATAATCAATTTCATATATTCCCATGTATTCTATTTTTGCGTTTATGGTGTTTATAGCATTACTGTAAATAAAGGAATCTCTTTAGATAAAATGAAGCCACGTTTTAAAATTGAATTCCATGATAGCATATGTAGTAGTCGCCGTGTTCGCTTATTAGACGTAAAGCCTGGGTTCGAGCCCCAGGCCATACATCAAAATAAATATTTCTTCGGCGGCTTCCTCTCAGCAGATTTCTGGCAAAAACTCTAAACCTGCCATTAAAAAGTTTCTCAAAATCTGTCGTTCGGAGTCGACGTTAAACTGTACGTCCCGCCACTGAAGTATAAAATTAAGGCACACAACTTGAGTGGTGTGAGAAGCTAGGCCGTAATCCTGACTGAATGGTTGTAATGGCCAATTATGTATGTATGTATGATAGCATATGACATATGCGAAGTCTTCGCTCTTTAAACTATGGTTTTTTTTGAAGTTTGGACGAAAAAAACTTCGAATGATCGCGGTAAACACGCGGTATACATGTATTTGGTACCTATTTGTCATTCAGCAGGTGATTATATCGTAAGGTAAACATTTTAGTTGTATAGAAATTATATCAATCCTTTAGAAATCTTTCGTGGGAAAGAACTGAGAAGATTGAGTGATCTAAGGCTCACTATAGACGGGATACTTTTCGAATATTTCGATCTATAAATACTTACTTAATTGGTCATTACAATCCTTCAGTTAGGATAACGAACTAGCTTTCGACTTAGGCCTTACATCTTCTGAACCTACTAGATTTGATGATTTCAAGTACAGTTGTAAGGATAGCTTGCCCAATTCCTTTCTTAATGTACGAATGAATGAAAGCAGAGCACTGAGTAAATTTTGCGGCCGTGGGGAATTAACATAGAGATCCAAATATTAAGTCTATCAAAACGGTCATTTCTTCCTCTTATTATTTTTTTAGTCACTGCAAGTTTTCGTCTAACGATTGCTTCAAAAACATTTGACAAATAGTTAGTTAGTCTAGTCTAAAGTTTTTTGGTTTCCCAATAGGATTCTGTAGGTTTATAGCTATGAGTCAAAGCCGAGTGACAAGGTACAGTATGGTTTATTTATTAAGGCTTCTAATATTAAATTTTCTTATCATCTGCCTGACCACTTTAGTGTTTTCCAGACGGAGGACATGCCCATTTTGAAAACGGCTCAAAGCTTGTTTGATGGAGAGATTTTCTTTGAAAGTCTCTTCATTTACTATGGCAGCCAGATTGAAATGGCAAGTTTTCTTAAGGAAATTTTGGGATCATTCACAGGTATATCTTGTAGGGACTTCGGAACATAGTGATATCTGTGACAGTTGCTTGGCTGATGAGCTGGATATGGCCACTACGGAGTTCACAATCATCGACATGTAAGCATAGATATTCCGATTGCCTCAGTTAATTTGGACACTATGTACTTGTTTCAACAGGGAAAATCAATCTCGTTGAAAGCAAGAAAATACGTGCAGTATAGCTAGATGCGTGGATAAGAAAAGGTCTGACTCTTTCGATACTCAAATCCCATCCCAATATCCAGCCATCGCACAATAGCGATTCTCACGTGTCGCTGGAATTTTGGTAAACATGCCGAAAGACTAAGCATCCCGACAGAATAATTCTGCAAGACCTGTGGATCTCAAAAGGAGGATTAGACTGTCTTTTACTTCATGTTTCAACGGCCTGCTTCTGTTATAAAAAGATGGAGATTTTTGGCCTCATTTTTGCTGACATCTTTGAACGAGCTCTCTAATATAAGAATTACTGCGATAGCAAAATTTATATTTCACTCGGGTAGATGCCAGGCATGTTCTCAGTAGGTGAAGAACAGTTTAATCTTCCTCCTCATCTCTGCAGCTTCTACAAAAATTATTGCGTACCCATAATGCAAAGTCCCGTCACGATCCCACAATTACTCAGAGCATGCTGCTTTGGAGTTTAATTAGCCTTTCAGTGTGTCCTCCAACTAGCTTCGACCAGATTTTCTGCGCCGTTCTGCCCGTATCCGAAGCCGCACACTTGCAGTTAAGAAATCTATGACCGCATTGTCAATCACGACCTTATAGGTCCCGAAAACTCGTCAGAGAACTTGATGCCGTTGTTTATTTCTTTAAACAACCTAAATATTTGTTGAATTCGTTCCTTATTAATGCGTTCAAACATTAATGAGCCATTCATTCTACACAGTTTCTAAACAATAAAATTTACCTGGGATTTATTAATCTCTCTCCGCATAAACTTTTAGATCATTTACTAACGGTTTATTGGTTTTTAATCCTTCATATCCTATTGCCATTAAATGCACAAAAAGTCGTAAATAAATTATGAATAAATGAATGAATGAATGAACGTATAAATATTACATTTAAATTTATGTTTTAAGTATTTACCTCCTAAAAAACAAAAAACAACTGAAATTATTGTTAAAAATCAAAACAAAACAAAACAAATACCCGTTATTTATCTATTCTATTTATAGAATTGAATTGCTTGTAAAGAAAAAAAAATTCAAACGAAAAAAAAAAAACTAGAGAGCCCATTTGAACATTAATACCACGGTATTACATAAAGTAATTTATAGCAACGGATTACTTATACACATTATATATGTATTGTGGTATACATATACATATGTACATACATACACATATTACATAGTTTCAATCAATTACCGAAATGTATGAGTCCAAAAAAATTAATGCAAAAACCCACAAAAAAAATCAGAATTCAATGTATTACATCCTGAGAGAGAGGGAGAGAGAGAAAGAGAGAGAGAAAAAAGCAAAGTGCACAGTAATTTTACATACGGACAGTGTGAGTAGTATAAAAGCCAGCAAAAAAATTGATGCCATAATTTTAAAAAGAGCTTTTCTTTCTTGTTTTCCTCTCCTCTCTTTTTTTGGACATTTTGCCAATTTTTACAATGTGATGCATAAGAATTTTTTTTATTCTGTTAGTATTTGTAAATTTTACACTCCGCAGAATTAAAAAAATAAAATCAAAATTTTATTTCTGTTCTACATCATCATGATTGCTGGACATTCGTATTTACCAAAAACAAATCCTAGTGAAGGTATAATTCAATTTATAAACATAAAATCATTACAACCCTTGAGTCAGGAATACGACATAGCTATTCACACCACTTATGTCGTGTGTGTTAATTTTATACATGAGTGACGGGACCTACAGTTGAAGTCGACTCCGAACGACAGATTTTTGAGAAACTTTTCATGACAAATTTTATTTTTTAATTTCAAACGACGCACATTGGGGTTTTTGATGCCTAAAATGGGAATTAATTCGTAAATGAAATAAATGAAATAATTACCCATTAAGTCTTATCAATAAACCTACAAGGTTAACGTATATAAATGAAATTCTTGAGTACCAAATATTTTTTTACATGAGTTAAAAGTACACAAAATTCTGCATCACGTACTACATCTTTTTGAAGTTTTTTGATGTTTTTTAATCTTTCGTAAAAAAAACTAAATTTTCTTTGTTTTCAAAATTAGTTCTCGGCAATTTTTTTAAGTATAAACATTAAAAAAAATATGGAGCCTTCAGCAACAGGTGATTGAGATTATATTTGCTTCGTTGTTTTTTAAGTTATTTTAAAAATTTTTTGTGAAGGTCTATAAATTTGCAAATTTTGTAGCATACATATATGAAAAAATAATTGTCAGTTAAGCAAAGTTAAGCAAAAAAATTTTTTTTTTTTAAACCCAAGACACGTTGTGAAATAATAGAAAAAAATGTTTGCACTTTCTTACACCTGATTAAAATAATTAGAATATATTTGTGCATCTATACAATTTTTATCTATTAATTACCTATTTTTAATGAAAAGCAACGCAATGCAGTGGATGTTTGCCTTTATTTTGTTAACTGAGGGAGCGCAAGAAGCCCGAAACAAAGACTTAAAAAATTTTAGGGAGTATTATTCTCGGAGAAGCTCACTAGAAAAATCTAATGAAGATATTTTTAAAAGATTATTAATTACTTTGGATCTTGTCATATCAAATATGAGAAAATTAAAAAAAAAACTTCTCATAATTTTCCTATAGAGGCAAAGCATTTACTGATATTTGATTCAATTCTAGATGATGATGAAGTCGATGTCAGCGATGATGATAGTGATTCTTATAACAATCAGACAATCAACCAAGGTGATAACATAATAGGTAACAAATAAATATTGCTGTTTTAATATTAATTTTTGTTTTTTTTAAGTAGTTTAAAAGTAGCTTCAAAATGCAGAAGGGCGTAACAACACTTTTCAAAATTTTAGAGGAGAGGAAAAAATCAAATAAAATGAAAACTTGTTTGATATTCAAAATCATTTATTCTAATTTGTATTAACATTTCTATGTTCAATTCTAATTTTATCTGTTTGGTAGATAATCTTTGAGAGTAGGATTATAACATTTTGTCAGAACATATATTTTGATGCAGTACATCAAAATCAATCAAAAACTCAATTTTGAATTTTTAGGTTGTTAGGTCCTTATGCATTTCAGGTCACGATTTTTTTTTTATTATGGATTTATCTTCTTTAAGCGAAATAAACCAAAAAAGGTAAAATAAGCAACCAGAAAAGCTCCCACGATTTAATTCCCATTTTAGGCATCAAAAATCCCATTGTGCGACTGGTTAATTGGTTGCTAAACGATCCATATTCGTAAATACGTTCAGATTAGATGAATTAGCCATGATATCTGAATATATTTGAATTAAATTTAAAATAATAATAATAAAATAAGTATGAATACATATAAGTATCAGAAATTATTAGTACGATTCGATTGTACTCATCTTTTGGAGTACTCATTGCTGATCTCTGGTCAGTTGGCTTCTTACTCTATTACATATACAATTGGTCATAACAACCCTTCAGTCAGAATACATACATAGTTAGACATAACAACCCTTCAGTCAGAACTACGACCTAGCTTAATCACACCACTTATGTTGTAACGAGTGGCGGGGCCTACAGTTTGGAGTCAACTCCGAACGACAGATTTTTGAGAAACTTTCATGGTACTTTCATTTACTCTCAGAGTTGTAGCCAGAAATCTGAGAGGAAGTCTCAAAACATTGTAGCTGTTGACAGACACGAAACTTTTAATCATGTTTATAAAATAATTTTTCCAAACCATAGTATGCAAAATTAAAATTGAAATTCAAACGCTCTCTCTATTGGAAGCCACTTACAGTGTTTCCATATATGCATGTAACGTGTGTTAGTATTTGTGTATGTATGTTCGCCAGTATGAATGTGTTTATATGCAATGTTAATAAAAATTTATGATTATTGTTTTCACATATTTCATGTTGTCAATATTTAAAACATTATTTTTCACACGATGCAACAACAACAACGACAGCAACAAAAAACCGTCGTTCATTCTGTGACGACAACACAACGCATTGCATAGACAAAATGAAACAGAAAGACAGACAAACAAATGTCGATGCAATGCGTTTTATGGCGCAATGCTGACGACACCAAAACAGTAATTTTTTTATTTTTTTGTTGCTTCTACTTCTTCTTGCATTTGACTCAAACAAATGCAAAAAAATGCATGAATGTTGCAAGCAACTCCTGCCGACGCATACAGACACTGAAATACAAACGTCATGATGGAATTCTAGGCGTCATTTTGAACAACAAAAAAAAAGAAAAATTAATTTGTTTATGCTCTTCACATATCCACACACACACCCACACACAACGAAAAAGGATGATATATTCCTGGTGAGAGAGTAGGCTGGTGAAATATTAAATGAAAATGAAAGAAAAAACGAAAAAAAAGAAACGAAATAAAATTGTTAGTTATTGATATTGCTGGCCGTGCATGATGGTATGAGAGAACAGCAATTGTCAAGCAATAAATCGATCTGTCTCATGTTGTAAATTGTCGCCTGTTATTGCCGTAACATAGTGCAGGAAAAAAAGTGCATTTTATGCAATTTTATATGTCATGGCAGGCATGACAATGTAACGCACACACACACATTTACGCACAACGTGAAAAGACCATCATTCCCGGTGAATGTTTGCTGCAACGGAAACGGATGTTAACGAGCATTGCATGATAGGTCGATTGCTTGTCATTGTATACATTACGTCCTATTGAGAGTTTTCTTTCTGTCTCTCTCTCGTTTACATTTCACTTTTATTTTTCGGCTTTATTTTTACATTGCAGTTGTTCATCTGGTTGGCAGGCAGTATTTTGCATATCAATGAATAAAAATTGCATAAATTTTTTGGTAAGCAATTCTCACGCAGCTCGACTCTGCTAAAATCCCATCTCAACTGAAAGTAGTAGTTGCAATACAAATGCAAATTTCAATAAGAACACCTTTTTGCTCAACTTTTTGTGTTTTTCTTTTGTTTACCATGTTTGTTCATGCATGTGCTTTAAGCCTGAGTCCATCATACTCATAAATCAGCCGTAAGTCATAAGTTGGTTGTAGTATATGAAAAAACGAAAAAGCAGAAAAAGAAACGTAGAAAGGATCATAAAAAGGGACACTGCACTAAAAATATAAACACAAACGGATGTCCATTTTTTGTTAAATTTTGTGCCAATTTTTTCAACAATCATTGTCGCATTCGCATTTGCATTCAACGAATGCGTGTAGGTGGTATATTTGCAGTTTTAGCAATCCCCCCTCCATTCCTCCACTACACCAAAAATCGTGGCCAAAATAATGTCCAACAACGATGTTGACAAAATACGTATCCCCAAAAAATTATTGTGAAAAAATTTTTGAAAAAAACCAAAACAACACGCTCTCTCATTGTCATCATGCAATCGTAAAAAAACTAAAAGCCATCAGCGTATGAAAAGCAATGGAAAAAAAACAGAATGAAATGCAGGCCATAACTCTAAAGTAAATGCTGTAAAAACATTGAAAATCCATAAAAATGCATCATAATTTTTCAACGCATCCCCTCATACACTACATTGATATGCAAGGATGAAAAAAATATTCAGTGTACTAGCAGAGTTGCCATTCCAGCTACATAAGCTAGAGAGAATGTATAAGTCTCTGTACTGAGAAGTGAGTTATTTTACACACACTCTTCGCTAATACAATGTTCAGACATGCACGTTTATTGAGCCAATATTCGATTATTTTAGTACAATATTTTAAGTGTTCAGATATAATATAAGCAATATTTATTTGACAGCTGGTAAAGAAAGTAGCTGGTTGTTTCAACAACATTGTTTTTTTTTCGTTGTTGACATTTGAAGTGTCAAATATCAACAGAAAGTGTTCGGTAAACTGTAATATGCTCACTGAACATACTTATGACAGTGCTGTATTTGAAGTTTTGATCAATATTATAACAATTTGCGTATTTATTGCGCAATACATAATTGAAATTTTATGTGAAATATTGAGCTCAATAATGGCGTTTATTGCGATTTACGCAATAAGAGTGCATGTGTGAACATAGTATAAATAATACAACTTTAAATTAATTCAAAGGTCGTTTTATAATAATAGTAAAGGTTTATCCATTTCTCGATTTCAAAAGTAATATTGAAAGTAACATACGTTAACGTTTATTTCATAATAATTGCCAGCATGTACCAAAGTCCAATAGGTAGCTTAGTCTAGCAGGTACAGTGCTGGCCTATTAGACGTGAGATCACGGTTCAAAACCCAGGTCAGACATCTCCAACAAAGCGAAATATGAAAGATATATTTCTGCGGCGACTTCCTCTCAGTAGATTTCTGGCAAAGACTCTGAGGTAAATAAAATTATCATGAAAGGTTCCTCAAAAATCTGTCGTTCTGACTCGACCTTCAAATGTAGAACCCGCCACTCGTGTATAAAATCAACACACAACATAAGAGAAGAGAAGATGTGAGAAGCTTGTTCCTAATACTGACTAAAGGGTTGTATTGATGACTTATGTCTGTATGTATGTGTCTACGTTCGAAATACAACATCATTTAAGTGAGCGCCACTGGACTAATTGCAATAGTCGATCTCTTTGGATAGTTTTCGATGACTTTTTACAACAGATCGAATGGTATCTCCACGATAAATTGACAAATATGGGTTTTCAAATGTTCCAATGTTAGGGGATTATTAGCCCAGACAATGTTCTTGATGAAGGATCACAAAAAATTTCTAATGACAGTTCGTTTCGATATTTTACAGGCCTTTAATGCTATGTTCGCACGAGCCTTCGAATTACTTCGCTCGCTGTTTGAATTACTTATTTGAATTATCATGTTCACACGGCAGTTTTGTAATTCTTTTTTACAGTTCTTCTTCCTTTTATTACTATTAATATTTTTCATACAGCTTCTTCAAAAGCTGCAAATACGAACGTTTTATACACACATACGTTTTATACACACATAGTGGCTTCCTCCGCTTCCTCCTTATAAATAATACTTTTTTAAAATATTATTTTTGGATTCCATTATTGTTTACTATAATTTTTGTTTATAATTTTTGTGCTTTGACAGCTGGTGATGGCAAAAATACGATAAAATTTAGAGATTACATTGATTTTTAAGTAATTCACAGGGTAATAGAAATTGAATTACACACAATTTGGGTAATTCGCTCACAAAATTTTGTATGACGAATTAGGTAATTTAGCACATAATTGGATATTGAATTACGAATGAGAGAGCGAATTACGAAAAATTGCTGCCGTGCGAACATAGCATAAGATTCCACTGAATTAATCGTATAAGATTTTCACTTTCGAGAACTTAAAAATTTTTAGATTGCATAGGATTTTATTTAAAAATTTTTTTTGTTTTGCTTTGGTTCTTTTGTTCCTATTCCTTTCATCTTCTTTTTGTTTCTGGTTTTGAGGTGTCTACTTGAAAAAAATTCAACAAAGTGAGGTTGACAACGTTTCACTACATTCATTCAGTCCGATTTTCTCTTCCTTTTGGAGAAACCGAAGTTTTCATTTCTACTCAGCTGAGCAAACTCTATTTACTATTTTGTTTAGCATTAACATGAGAAACAAAAGCTACACTAACACATACAACGAACTCGTTACAAGTATACCAACAACATCAGCATGAAGAAAAGGCGACAGAGAAGTAAGAAAGAAAGCAACAGCCAACAACGTAAGCAAAGTACACAAACGACAATGAAGTAGCATTAGAGCTCCCGAGAAAGCGAGAACATTCTACTTCGAGAGTCTTCGTCGGACTATTTTTGTGAGCATATAAAAAGGCAAGACGAAGCAGACAGTGAGTAGTAAAAATTCAGTCAGTCTTGTGCGAAGACGCGTTGTATGCGAAATAACCAATCTTGGTTTGCAGATCGCTGTAGTGAAGATCTCCGATATACAGATCTGACGTACAAGTGTTGTTGCTTACGCAAAGGAAGAAGATAACGAACAAGCAAGTTGTTGTATCGTGAAGTTGTAGACGGTGGCACAGAAAAGTAGTGTGAACAATAAAGAGTTTAATTGAAATGAAACACATATTTGTTTTTATTTTTGTTTGCAATCAACGAACTCATATTCTAAACGTTTTTAAAAAGGTATAAACGCAACAATATTACTTCTGTCGCTGAATGTATGTCGAAAGATGAGCGGCAAGTTTAAGTTTCTTACTGAAGTCGGAAAGAGGATAGATGGTACAATTTATTTACCAATTTTTTTTTCTCAGTTAATCTATTGGGATTTCCAACAGGGACTTCTAAGCTTTGTCAACTGAGAATTGTCATTCGGTTGAAGCTACTTCCGTCTTTTGTTTAGTCTGCTTTGCGAAATCACCATTGACGACCATAGACAAAGAAGTGTGTTCGATTAATATGGCAATTCAACCCAATTTTCATCGATAAATCATCTTCAGCGATGAGCTGGAGAAATTGTGGATATTGGTGTCAATGCTATCACTTTTTTTGTGGGGTTTTCTTAAGTCTCAAGACATAACCCATGAGATCGGACTTATTATGAGCTTATCGCTCATATGATTTTAACTAAAAAGTTAGAAGAAAGGCTTTGATCAACACTGTCAAAATTTGAATAAGCAATCGTAATCGTATTTCACTCCTGGCATAAAATTCCACCAAATTATGCACAATATTTTCCCTATACTAAGGCAACTCTTGATAAGAAACAGATCATAAAATCTCTTTCTCTCTCTCTCCTCTTACAGACACATCCTTTGTCAAAAATTGTTACTTTTTTGGCATAAAAAACAAACGAAAAGTATTGAAAAGCAGTATTTACGTTTTACCAGCATAAATATGCAACAGCACACGGTGGCTTAACTAGAACGACATCTATCTTTTGGTCACATTTTTTTTACTCTCTCTCTCTCCAGCTATAGCCAAAAACAAAAGCTTGATCCATTCCCTCTTCCCCCCGGCATTAACCATGTTACCATGCATTCTCATGCACTTCCTCAAAGAATTGTTTGTCAATGTTTATAATCGTCCGCCGGACGATTTTTTTTTCTCACTTTTTCGGGAATCATTTCCATTTTTTTCGCTTTTAGTTTCGTCTGCCATTGTTTGTTGTTGTTGTTGATGCTAAAAGGTATTGGCAGTATCCTTTACATGCTGACGCATGTACTCGTTTGTTTGGCTGTGCTTTCTTCTTGTTTGGGGTTTTTTGTTTGTCTTTGGTGTACTTTTTTTAGGAGATTTAATGTGTGGTTTTGTATGTACAATGTGACAGTGCGACAGTGCTTTGTGTATTGTGAGTGCATGATAATAGATTTGCAATGTTACTGTGTTTGCACCCGTTCCCCCAAAAAATTTTCCACGGCTATTTACAGAGTTGCATTTAATGTAAAGCAACGTTTTGTTGTACCCCTGCCCCCGCCCATCACTACACCGTTTTTTTCTTGTACCTTTTGCTGTCATAAATTTCACTTCATATATTGTTTTTTCATTTCGTTGTTGTTGTTGTTATTGTTGTTGCACGAAAAAATTTGCCTTCAAAAAAAAAAATATAACGAAAAGCGGGTGTATCACCGAATGCACTTTCCGATAGGCTTTGTCATCATGTCAACCTAGTGATTATTTATTGAAATTTAAGCCTTTATGCAGATGAAACTATAAATGGAAGACAAAAAAATGGTTCACCAAAAACGTTTTATTTGGTGTGTGTGTCTTGTGATTTTTATACCCTTAAATACTCGTAAAGCCTAGCCAGCAGCAGCAGATTTTTATCTTTTTGTTCGCATCGCTTGCTTTCGCTTGCTTGATTTAATGGTTTATAAACATTTAATTGAATTTCCCACAAACAAAAACACAAACAACAAAGAAAACGGAAAAAGAAATGAAAAATTAAAAGATCATTTTCATTTTCCCTTTCGCTGACAATTGATTCGCTGAAATTGATGGCTGTCACTCATTCACTGGAGTGCAACCCCCGGCTGCACTAAGCCTGTATGGTTGCAGTTTATTTTTCTTAATGACAATTATTAATTATTAGCCTTGCGGTGACAAATATGTACATACGTATGTAAGTATGGTTTGTAATCCAGTGCACGCTATTGCCTTGACTTGAAGTTCACTTCATATTTTTTTTTATTACATTGACTCTATTGACTTTGACGTGTGTGTGTGTGTTGGTTTGAGCATGTTTGATGCATCTTTTGTTCAATAATTAAAGATTAATGACCAGGAAAATGTGTTGTCAATAAAACAAATTATTTCATCAATTCATGTCCCTTTTTTCGTTAGCATGAGAGGGAAAAAACAATATCTACATGGGGTTGTTAATGTTCTCGTTTGGTGTTACAGTTTAAGTCTTATGGCTTATGGCCCAAAAACAGATGTTTTGCCAATTTCAAAAGTACTGCTTAGTTTTTGCAGATTTCCACGAAAACTCATGTACACACAGTTTGATATTCTTCTAATGATTATTGAATAGACAGAGAGATACTGTCTGTCTAATAGATATTAAAAGTGTCACATTTGAAGAATTTGAAAATAAAAAAAACACATAGTCTTTCCATCTAGACCAGTGCAAATATTTCGGCTGTTCAAATAAAGGTCTGTAAAGTTCCATTAACTGTGTAATACACATGCATGTGTATTATTGGTAACAGGAAGTTGTGAATGCATGACCTTAATTTTGGTTCCAAGACGTAGATAATATTAATCGACGTGAGGCCACAGTTTAAACTCGAACGAAATATGAAAAAATATTTCATAGGCGACTTCCTCTCAGCAGTTTCTGGCAAAAACTCTGCATGCAAATAAAATTTCCATGAAAAGTATCTCAAAAATCTGTCAATCGGAGTCGACTTTAAACTGTAGATCCCGCCCTCATGTATAAAATGAACACACACAACATATGTAAGTGGTGTAAGAATCTAGGTCGTAATCCCGGCTGGAGGGTTGTAATTTCCAATTATGTATATATGCATGTATGTACAGTCCACGGTTCAATGTTTGGTCCTTCGAGCCGTATTTTGTTACCTTTCGAAAGTTTACATTACCGCAATTTAAGCAACAGTTACAATAGAAAAAACACAATTTGCAATAAGTTTTTTTTTCAGTGCATATCCACCTAGAAGTGCCCTGAATCGCTCTGAAACATCTTAGAAATGTTCGAATAGTTCCTTTATACTGCATCCAATATATTTTTACAGAAGGCGTTGTTAAACACCGATTGCTTTAATGGTTTAATTACCAACATATCTTGAGAAAAAAAACACAATAACGTTATTGAAAAAGATAAACAAAATATTTTTGCTTTTTTAAAAATCATTATTGTGTGTCATTATCTAAAACTATTTTTGGATTATTTGTATTATTAAGCGGCTTTAGAAATGGAATCGCTACAACACCTTTCGGTTTTTGGGTGACAGAAAATTTGAAGATCTGGGCATGGTGGTGAACGTGCCACTGAAGAAACAAACCGGTTTCATCGGTAGTTCAAACCCACTACTAAGGGATCATGTCAAGGGACCTACCTCACACTGGGTTACATCGTGGGCCATATGGACCATCGAGTGAACTTGCCTGTAAACGGCAAGCTACCCGCTAACCTAACCTAACTCAGGCGACCTTTAAAGTCGCTGTGTGTTGGCTTGTTGGAAGTGAGTCTATGGTTCAACTCCAGCTTAAATATCTCAGACAAAACGAAACATAAAAAAAATATTTATTTAGGCGACTTCCTCTCTGCAGTCTTTCGCCTAAACCTCTTAGAGTAAATTAAAACTGCCATTAGAAGTTTTCTGCCATTCATGAATCAAATTATCACATACAACATAAGCGGCTTGAATTTGACTTGAACACTAAAGGGATCTAATGACCCATTGGTCGATCATAGGGTTCTTTGTAACTTTCCGAATAGGGCATTCAATTTTACAATTCCAATAAGGGGCTTCTGATTTGAAGATCTGGAGACTTTGCCAATATTGCTGGACTCTGCTGAACTTGAATGGATATGAAGCCGTGGTCTTCTGACCTTAACGTCTGACCTTAACGTTTGTGGCCATTGCACAATTGCAGCTTTCACAAACCAATAAACTTGGCGTTCCTTCCGATTACTTAGGCAAGTGTTGTAGGTTTATTCCCTATATCGGAACTGCTCAAATTTCTATCATGGCTTGACATCGGGTCTTTGTGGAAGAGTATGTACTCGTATTAAGCCTTTAGGTAGTTTGGTTGGCAAATTATATTTTCACATGAATAGGAGTATGCTTAGGATCATTTCTTTGTTAGAAGCTTCCCCACTGTAATAGTCGCCGTTGTCTAGTATGTAGTATATTGGCTTATTTGACGTTAGGCCACGTCTCAAAATCTCAGGTCAGACATTTCCAACAAAACGAAATATGGAAAAAAAATATTTTTCTTGAAAAACTACACCTGTCATTCGGCATCTACTTAAAACTTTAGGTCCCGGCACTTAGGAATAAAAATTAACTTCCACAACATAAGTGGTCTAACAAGTCTTAGTCTGACTGAAGGGTTGTATTGACCAATTGTGTATGTTTTCAAAGTTGAGGTTGTTCTTCAGAGTGTTGAGATACACTGTTTTATTCCTTGTTTACTCAATAAATTTTAATCTGTACACATCTGGTGTCAATACACATCCCCAGAGTGTTATGCCACTACCATCATTTCACGATTCGGATAGTAAATCTGACTTCTGGCCGACGTCATTATTTCCGAAATCAAGTGTTATTCACACTATCCGTCGATTCAAATCTTTCCATCAAATTCTGAGCGTTAGGTTATAAAATTCAACTCCATTAGAAGTTTAAGCCTCAACATCTAGAGGTATTAAGCAAGGCAAATATTGCACATGCACATGCATACATACATAACTGGTCGTTACAACCCTTCAATCAGGATTACGACCTAGTTTCTCAAGCCACTTATGTTGTGTGCGTTAAATTTATATACGAATGCCTGGACCTACAGTTTAAAATTCGACTTCAAATGACAGATTTTTGTAGAAACTTTTCATGGCTGTTTTATTTACTCTCAGAGTTGAGTTGAGAGCCATCCGCCGAAGAAATATTTTATCATATTTCATTTTGTTGGTGATGTCTGAGCTGGGGTTTTGAACTGTTGCCTCACGTCTAGTATTCCAACACGCTACTTACGATACTACAAACGTTATTTTTAGAATAAAACATAATTTTTTCAAAACTTTGTTCTGGTTTTTTATTCATCATTGGATATATAATTCAAATAAGTGGAGCTTAGAATAAAAATTGTTTAACAAACATAAATAAAAAAAGAAGTCGAAAAAAACTGCAATTCTTTGATAAGCATTCGCATTAATAACTCAATCTTAAAAAAGAAATATTTAATGCCGACAGGCAATAATATGTATTTGGGCGATCTATGCAATCAAATTCTAACAAATCTTACTTCCAATAACATTTCGCAGCTCAATGTAGAAAGAAATTCAATTCAATTTTAGGCATGCGAATCAATATCATAAATTATCCGCAAAGATTCCTGAAAAATCTCCTAAGCAATCTTTCTCACACTCAATCTACAGGATAGATTAACATAAATTGTTCGGCTTGTTCTGCTATTGTGGTTGATTTTTTGGTTTCTTTCGCGTATTTTTCATATTCCATGCTTGTGTCTGACAAGCAGACGTAAAAGAATATTTAAAGTATTTATGTACATACATACACTGGCATTTGTAGCAATAGCTTAAAGCAAAATCAATGCAAAAAAGAGGAGAATAAGAAAGGCAGCAGATAAATTAAAGAAACGGGCGAAACGAAAATTGATTTGTGTGCCACAATGACCACCGACACATCAACGACATACCTCTATGGACTGATTTAAAGGCCGCTTTAAAAACAAAAAACAAGAACTTAAAGGAAAGAAACATTTATAATTACACACACAGTCTCACACTCACCCATACGCATACTTGCAACAAATGAACTCGAATACAACTACTCGCATATAACAACTGGCAATAGTAACAACATAAACAACAACACCAAACCCAACTACAAGAGCAGCAGCAGAAAGAAAAGAGTAGAGAAACTGTGCTTATTGATCGAAATCGATTTCATTCAAGATGATATTTCAACAACGATTTATGGCAGCCAATCCCAACTGGCACTAGCACTCGCACTGGCCATACCATAACACAGAAACAGAAACGTTTCCACCAATAATGGCAACAAATAAAAAAAGTTACGGCTCAAAACTACATGGAATCTGTGCATGTCATTGAGGCATATTGACATATGGACTGTCTGTATTGTTTGTCTGTCTTTCTATACACTACGGCTTATTCTGTCTGTCCATTGCACTGGCAAGACACGCTTAATGGAATTCAATTTTTTTTAAGTTTTTGGCACATCTTGCAAAAACAACGCAGAGATGAGATTTTAAGAAACAAGTATCGCAACTTTTCAAAATTTATTGATTCTTCATCTTATTTTTCTCTGCCATTTTTCAGATTTTTGTTTCGTTGTTTAGAAATTGAAGGAGGTTTTCTGATCTTGTCATACAATAAATTAAAATTATATTCACTTCATGGAATTTTGTTTTTCCATCTGAAGTTATTTTTTACCAACACAACAAACATAATGAATAACGAACTGTGAACACTTGACTTTCAAAATATCGTGAGCAATTCTAGATGTTTGAACATACATTTCCTAGGCTCTGCTATGAGAATATTTAAGGATTCCAATAATCACTAAATAGTCACCATAGAGTAGTAGATAGTGTGTTGGTGAGTTCAAACCTCAGCTCTAACATGTCAGAAGACAAAAGATATTTCATTTGGCGACCTGCTCTCAACAGCCTTCTAAAAACAACTCAGAGAGTAAATAAAATTTTCATATAAAGTTTCTGAAATCAGTTGTTTGGAGTCGATGTTAAACTGTAGATTCCTTAACTCATGGAGAAAATTAATACACACAACATGGGTGATATAAGAAACTGCATCGCAATTCTGACTAAAGTACTGTAAGGGCCAATAATGGTATTCACAAAAATTAAATTTATATTCCGGTCTCTATAGTCCGGTCCATATAGTACTTTCTCCAAAAAGCTGACTTTGCTGTGGCAATTCATATATATCACAGATTAGCAATGACTATTCAAAACGATGAGTAGAATCGAATCATACCAATAATTCTGATACTTATTTTAATATCATGGAACCTCTACTCATATTCAAAGTTTGAAGTACTCATTATATTCATACTAAACAACACGTATGATGTTGTTGATTTCGACTCTCCATAACTCACCATATACACGAATCACAAAATAAGTATGATTCGCGTACGAACACTAAAATACTCACTAGAATGTTGTGTGGTTGCTCTGCTTGCTGTTCTGTCTTTTTTGCTTATGTGTCTGTTTTTCTTGTTTTGTAAATGCAACAACAACTAAGACTATAAATGTTTATGAATGATTCGAGTCACTCGCCATTGTCATCTGCTGATCTCTGATACATACTTAATCGGTCATTACAACACTTCAGACAGGGTTATGACCTAGCTTCTCGTACAACTTTTATTGTATGTTTTAATTGTCTTAACGACAGATTTTTGAGAAACTTTTCATGACAATTTTATTTACTTTCAAAGTTTTTACCAGAAATCTGTAGAGAGGAAGTCACCGGAAGAATATATTATTCATATTCCGCTTTTTTTGAGGAGTCTAAACATAAGCCAACATAATACCTAATAGAATGCGGGTTGATTAATTGTCATCAGCAAATTTTTTCAACAAATTACAGTACGACCTCCTCATTTGTTCATTCATTTAACACTGTTTTCATTTTGACGCAGTTGGGAGAACACAAGGCTTTCTTTTATTGAATATAGAAATCAAACTATAATAATCACATACAGTAAAAGCCAGTAGTATTCGGCCACCTCTTCGGCCTAATGTATAAAATCAGCCTTATGATCTTAGCATTCAATTTAGTTATCCAGGATACATGACGTAAGTTCACCAAATATCTGTTTTTAATGTCCGTGACAACTAAACTAAAACAAAAATTATTCACCATCATTTTCCTGCCTTGAAAACTCCTTCGCTAGTCACAAAACAGAAATATAAGACTTCCTGCATTAATGCCTACAGTACACAGACCCATCACAATACTATGGACAAGCAGTAACAACGTGCAGTTGCTGCTCATAAATTCGTCGTCTCATTATTTAAGTCCAATAGAAGTTTTGAATTCTTTATTAATATAATGGCCTCGTTTAGATACAGTATTGATATTTCATTTAAATTTTAATTTCATCATTGATTCCGTAATATTTATAAGAATCATATATTTTAGACTTTGAGTGATAGTTAACACATGCACGTTAATTTTTCCATAAGCTTCTGGTCAATCCCAATAAAATCTCATACTGCACAAGGGTTCTCATCAAATTGTATGAAGGTAACATGAAGTTTAAGAAAATAAATAGAATAAAATAAATAAAATAAAAAGACTTCCATCACATTCTCTGCCTCACAAGAGGAGCTGCAAATATCACTATAGTATGTATATATCCTTTTGGTAATGACGTTAATTCTAGACGTAGTTACCTAGTAACCTTCAAATATTTTGTTGTTCAGTTTCAAACCAAAATCAGCTGTCAAAGCCTCGTAGACCTGAAAAACTTTTTAGAATGGGGAAACGCAATATTGTCAGATGCTAATGATTTCCTTAATTTCTTTTCAAAATTTAAACATCTGATCAAAGCAAGAAATAGTCAGACAGGATTTTGTTTGGCTTAGATGTCTACATTTTCCTTAGCGCGCTCTAATACCTGATAGCCCTCTTCTAATACGCTTGACTGTTTTTTTCATCACTGTATTGCCTTTCATTTAGGAATATGATAGTCTTGTAACAGGCACGCTGCTATGAGTCACAAAAGGTATTCTTAAATTCCACCCAAAAACGTAAGAAAAACTACAAACTACTCCATTCATATAAATGGAGATAGCATAACAGTCTCTTCATTTATTGTTGCCTTACGCATAGTTAGATTCTGAAGACCCTTCATATCCTTTAGGATCGATTACAAAAGTGTATTCTACGAACCCTCGACATACATAGTCGTCTTTAGTTCGGTTCCCACCATTTTTCAGCGGCTTATTAGAAGATCTTTTTAGTCGAAATATCTGCAAGGGTTAATCGAAATTTTTTATTCGTTTTAAAGAGCTTTTGATGGCATTAGGGTACGTATGGAATTTAATCTTTTTTACTTAATATAGGATCTTCTTACAGGCACTTCCGAAAGTTGACATTTGATAAGAGCCATTTTGTTGAAGTTAAATTTGTCAAACTCGATGTAATTTATGCACCCTATTTTGCCAAACCATATAGCACCATAGAAATAGACATGAGTTCGCTGAATAAGCTCTGGAACAGTTGGCTATTGATGTTAATTTTATGCCGAAATCTCATCTTGAGCGATGAGCTCCATATCCGGGCTTAGGGATACGTGAACCAACAAAAATGCTGAGTTTTGACACGATGCCAATCCTCATAAGATCTAAGAACATCGTATGCATTCTGAAAAAGACAATGGTTGGAGTGGTTTTAGGGCTGGCGGTGCCATCGGTACGCCGTTGGCCATGTCAATAACGAGAACTATAGGTCGATGGTCGATATATATATCTGACTGTTGAAGTGATCGGACGTGTTTATGTTTGTGCTCCTGCAAGATTTTTGTGTAGTATCTGTGTTTTTGAAGTTTTGCATCCTGAAAATATTTTCTATAGTTGCATTTTGGGCAATAAATCGTGACATAAAAATAGTCAAAATAACATAAAAATACCGATTTGAAATTTATCAAAGTGAAATAACGCATAGCAACAGAGTCTAACTCTTCATGCAATATTTATTTATAATTTACAAAAACAAATATAAAACGGACAATCTTATTCTTGGTGACTCATCCTCAGAATTAAAACAAAATTAAGTAACTGAAATTGAACAACAACAAACTTACACAGTATCAGCGTTGCCGTTTTGGTCCAATTGGACCAAAATTGGTAGTTTTCATTTAAAAATGCTACGATTGGTAGTTTGGTTGGTTTGTTCAAATTTCATTTATTTTTGGTAGGAAAGTACAATTAATATCTGTTAGATTTAAATCTGGAAGTATTATTTATTTTTAGGTCTAAAACCGAAAATAAAATGTTTAAGTAAGAAAATATTGGTGGCTTAAAAACATTGCTAAATAGTGAAATAGAAATTTTTTATAAAGTGCTCTTGCCATTCACTGCTTTTATGTAGCAGTTATTCTTCCAGAAAATTACCGAATGATATAGAACAACTTTGCAGAGGCATTTATGGTTTATTTTCTCATAGCCTAACAAGAATTACAGAATTCAATGAATTACAAGATTGTTGTTTCGTAAAGCCCCATAAAATTTTAGGCATTTGTTCAACAAGATGGCTTTCATTAGAAGGTGTATTTTCTAGAATCATCGAACAATGGGATAGTCAAAGACTATTTTATTTCATTTTCATAAGAAGTTAATGGCATTCGATCAGCAGAATTAGCAAATTCAATGGGAGCCAAAATGAAAACTTATTTCCTTCATATATTTTACCAATAATAAACGCGTTAAATAAAGAATTACAATCAGAAAGCTCTAGACTCCCATACCCCTCCGAATCCCCTGACGTTAATTTTCTTCACAAAAATAACCATGTAGATATAAATAGTGTTTTTGTAGGTACAAAAGCCGAAGTATTTTTGGAAAATAATTTAGATCAAGTAGATATAGTGGAAATCAAATCAAATATTCTACAATTTTATATAGAATATTTAAACCAAATTAAAATAAGATTTGACTTTGGAAAAGAAGATGTAAAATTACTACAAATAATAACACATATAAATGTTCTTTCCAAAGAAAAAATAAATATATTGCCCTTGATACTGAAATTTAAGAATTTAGTGGATTATGATCCAGATAAAATCGTAATGCAATGGAAGGAACTTACTTCGACTAAGTGATATTGGTTTTTAATCTCAAATTCACGATTTTTCGACTAATATTAAATGTTTTTCAAATTAAATTAAATTTTATTCGAAACAAATTAAATTATTTTTAACACAAATTAGTTAATTTCTAAAACAAATTCATTGTTTTTCATTTGAAATTAATTTTTTTTCATTTATATTTAAATTTATTTCTTTTCAATTTATATCATTTCAAATTAATTTTTTATTATTTTAAATGAGGGAATATCTTAATCTTTGTACAAAATTAAAAGGTGACTAAATAATTTTTGCCATTCATCAATATGTTTAAAAAAGGTTCAACCGTGAACCCTACAAACATTGTTACCAACGCATAGTTTCAGTATTTCTTAAACATAGAATCTACATTTTGATGTTGTTGGTAATGAGTTCAGCAACACAAATAGTGAAAAATAAAATTGCCGAGTTTGGGCAAACATTAGTTTTTCTTCCTCCATACTCCCCCTATGCACGCAATTTGCTAGCTGATCCTGATATTAATATGGACTTGGTAACTGTAATTAAGAACTCCGTCGAATCGGTAACACCGGTCTGATTATAATAATTACTATGTTGTTATGGCCATGTCATTATCATTAGCTGCATCTGGAGAACAGTTACAATGAATATTTTATATTCAATTTATAACTACATACATACAGTGGTGGCCACGAATTTAAGACACGACATATGACTGAGTTGTTTGAGATAATTTTTACATTTTATCGAAAAAATTATGGGTCCATGATATTTTTTTAGGATTTTAGTAATGTTATAAAGAAAAATTAATAATATTTTGTTACCTATATTCGGTTAAAAATTTTTATTTACATATTATATACATAAATACAAATTTTATCCTGGTCTCGAATTTAAGACATAGGCATAATATAACACTATTCTGTAAATTAAGCTCAGCTTAATAAAAAAAATCCTAGTATTTAGTGGGAAATCCTTTATTTTTCATCACAGCAGCACATCTCCCGGGTAAACTTTCGACTAATGCCACATAACGTTGCTTTGGAATTGCATACCTAGCCCTTCGGATTTCTTCCCACAAATCGCTTGAATTCTTTGGTTTAACTGTTCGTACATATTCCTCAACATCATTTCACAGGTTCTCAATTGGATTGAGGTCCGGGGATTGAGCTGGCCATTTAAGAACAATGATATCGTTTTCTTCTAAGCAACTCTTCACTAGACGTGAAATGTGCTTAGGGTCATTATCATGCATAAATTTCTACATTGGAGGCATGTTGTCTTCAGCGAATGGTATCATTGTGTCTGTTACAATATTTTTGTAAACATGGTGGTCCATTTTAGAATTTATATTGTAAATGGGACCTACACCATGCCAGGAAAATGCCGCCCACACCGTCACATTTCCACCACCATGTTGTTTTTAGGGTGTACTTTGGATGATGCTCTAGGTTTGGAGGGCGCCATACGTACTGCTTTTCATCAGAGCCGATGCGGCAAAACTACAAAGTATATTTTTCCAAAATATCATGGGTTTCTTGAGATTTCTCAATTATCACAAATAAGTCTATCATATGTCGTGTCTTAAATTCGTGGCCACCACTGTATATTACTATTTATAATCTTAATTTAAGGTATAAAAAGTTTTATATATTTTTAACTATTTTGCGTTAACTAAAAAATGAATTTGAAGTTAAAATAAGTTAATTAAAAATTAAAAAAAATTAATTTAAAATTAAATATATTTAATATGACACACAAAAAGTTTAAGTTGTGTTTAATTTAATTAATTTAATTTTATTCTAATAAAATTTAATTTGTTTTGAAGAAAATTTAATTTGATTTAAAAAAAATTGAATTTGTGTGCAAAAATCTTTAATTTGAGACTAAAAACCTATATATCCTTAGATATAACACTTAGCATAAATGAATTTTGGGACAATGTAAGCACATTTAAAAATGGTTTAAACGAATTTTATTATGGTGATTTATGTAATTTTTAATTTGCTTTCTCTTCCACATAGTTCTGCAGTTGCAGAACGAAAACTTTCACAATTAATTTTAATAAAAACAAATCTAAGAATAAGTTAGATAACAGCACAATAAACAACATAATGATATGTAAAGAAGTTACATGCAAGTCTGAGCCGCATTATGTGTGGTCTGCAAAAAAAGATCTCAATGATACCTGAATATTATAAATATAATTTTTGTTATATATGTACTATATTTAGTATATTAAACATTCTAAACAAATTATTTATGTTAAAGATGAATTTGGTATGAATTTAGCTTTAATTTTATACACTATGTTTATGTTCCTTTATTTTTATATTTTTTAAATGAATTATTTTGTTTTTTAAACACATTAAATGTGATATATATAAAATTTTTTTGTTAAGTTTAGCAATAAAACGTTAATTTCATACTGAATAATCTATAATTATTTAAATTCAAATTTTGGTAGGATTGGCATTATTTTGGTAGGTTTTGGAAAGAATATTGGTAGGGAAAAATTTTTCTTTGTGGCAACGCTGCACAGTATCTTTAATCCTAACACCTACATAGCAACATTATCCTAAACAAAATAAAACAAAAACAAAAGTAAACAAATTAAAAACAACCAGCTGTTTTACACTAATTACCGGTTTATTAAGTGCTGCCAAATTCATCTAAAGTATTGACAGTCAATTTATATGTTAAACATTGTTACTTTTTGTAATCACTACTATTTATTGCAACTGCCTTGGTTTGTGAATTTGCTAAAGGTCGTATATTGCGGTTTATACTTTTAAATTAATATAATGGAGTGTTCAAAAGCAAATTGTTCCACTACTGGGAATCTTAGGATGGTCTCATGCTGGCTATGTATGAGCCTCTATCATATAACTTGTAGTGGTCTTAAGGCTCGTGATGCTGATGCGTTAGCTGATCCACAGAAGTTCCTTCAATGGACTTGTCCTGATTGTAGAAAAGTCAATATCGAATTCTACAAACTATTTAAGGACTCTAAGGTTAAATTTAACACAATTAGTAATGATCTCATGGAATTGCAAAAGAAGTTTACAGAGTTTGGTGAGTTATTTGCTAAATATCCTAATTTGGATAAATTTGTTAGTAACCAACATTCTGCATCACCTAAACGTAAAAGGGATGGTCTGAGATCTGCTCAAAATGTTTCTCCATTACTACCACCTGCTGCTGATCCGAATGAGAATGTTGTAATGACTCCATCTTGTGAATTGCAACCGTCATATTCTTTGAATAATAATTGTACATCACCGTCCACAAATTTAATTTCACCTTTACCTCGCGCTGCTGATATTTCGTCCGTTACTGAAAATCCTACTAACTCACAACCTACTTCAAGTTACTCGAAAGCTGCTGCAAAAGTCACTGATATTAATAACACCTTGATAACCACACCTAAGCCGTTAAGAGTCATACCACCTGCTAGAAGCATTTTTATCTCACGTTTAGCTTCTGACACTGCCATAAAGGACATTGAATTTTATATAAGATCTAAAATAGGTGACGGGATTAATTTATCGATTCATAAATTTGCATACTCGCAACCGAGAACAATAGCGTCTTTTAAAATTACAGTTCCGGACGAATACTTTGAAAAAATACAAGATTTTAATTTTTGGCCTGCAAAAACATATGTCCGGGAATATGTTTCTTCGGAAAGACAAAGGAATAATATTGTACGTCTACCTACACCGCAGATTACAAAAAACTAAATATTCACTGTGATAGTTTATCAATAGTGTATCAAAATGTTCGTGGATTGAATACTAAATTGTCCAAACTCTTCGTTAATAGTCATGATTTTATGTATGATGTAATTGTCTTTACGGAAACTTGGCTTAATGACGGTGTTTTTAATGCAGAAATTCTTTGTAACAAATATCAAATTTATAGATACAATCGTAATACACGCAGAGGAGGTGGTGTATTAATTGCTGTCTCTTCATTATATCCATCAGAACAGTTTGTAACTGACACTTCCAATATTGAATTTGTTGCTGTTGTTGTAAAATTAAAAACGTCTAAAGTCTACTTCTCGTGTTCTTATGTTCCCCCTGATTCTGACTATGCTGTTTACTCTGATCATGTTGACGCAATAACATCTGTTGTCCAATGTGCCAAAAAAGACGATTCTGTTTTTGTTATGGGTGATTTTAATCTACCCTCAATTATATGGAAACATGTACCTGATGTGCCTTATTTAATTCCGATTAAAACTAAGACTTGCCATGACGTATTCCTAAACGATATTTTTGGACTATCACTGTATCAAATAAACTCACTTTGTAATGACTTTGGAAAAATACTGGATCTTATATTTGTTAATGATGTTAATCACTGTAGTGTTTTACGTTCTGAACCTGTAACTTTGCCTGAGGATCGATATCATCCGACCTTAAAAACTAATTTTTCCCTTCCAACGAATTTCAAAGCTAAGCCTTCGAAAATAAGTAAAGTTTACTGTTTTAATCGAACCAATTACCATTTATTTAATGACATGATGAAAAATACTTGTTGGAATGAAACCTTATCTATTCCTGTTAACAATGATTCTGATATTGACTTGATGATTTCTAACTTTTATAAGAAAGTGCATTCAATAATTGAAAATTGTGTTCCCTTAAAACCTTCATATACTCTGGTTGGTCCACCATGGAATTCGAAACAACTGTCACGACTGAAAAATCAAAAGAACAAGTATTACAAGAAATACAAAAGGTCTGGCTCGATTATTGATTATGGAAGATATTCTATTTGCCGGTCTGAATATAACATTCTAAATCACTTATTATATAAAACATATATGGACAAAATGAAAAATAATTTTATTAAGAATCCTAGATCTTTCTTTACGTTTGTAAATTCCAAGAGAAAATCAACTGGTTATCCATCCTTTATGAAATTTGCTGATAAAGAATCCGGAAGTGTTGATGTCATATGTGATATGTTTGCTGATTTCTTCGCCAGTACTTATTCTAACTCCGCTTACATGGATACAAATAATTACCCTTTCCCGCTGACATCGGCTCCAGTAATATCTATTCCAACTTTTAGTGACTGCGATATTTTAGTAAACCTGAAAAGGTTAAAGATGTCTTTTCGTCCTGGTCCTGATGGGGTTCCAAGTTGTATTTTAAATCGATGTGCAGAATCATTCATCACACCATTAGTCATATTGTTTAATACCTCGATTAATTATGGATATTTTCCTATGTTTTGGAAGGACTCGTATATTATACCGCTTTTTAAATCTGGCAATAAGTCTGATGTTACAAATTATAGGGGCATTGCAAAACTGAGTGCTATTCCAAAAATGTTCGAGAAACTGGTTGCCGATTTTTTGATCCATCATACTTCATCGTTACTATCACCTCATCAACATGGTTTCCGAAAGGGCTGCTCAACAACGACTAATGTGCTTCAGTTAACATCCATGGTAAATGTGGCCTTTTCTCAACAGAAGCAAACTGATGTAATTTTTACGGATTTTAGCAAAGCGTTCGATAAAGTGAATCACAAACTACTGTTAACTAAATTGGATTTAATGGGTGTAAACCATAGGAGCTTAAGATGGCTAGAGTCGTATTTGACTGGTAGAAAGCAGACTGTATGTGTGAACAATAGCTTATCTAAATATATTTATGTGCTATCTGGTGTTCCTCAAGGCAGCCATCTTGGTCCACTTCTTTTTTCGCTGTTTATAAATGATCTTCCCAACATAATTAATTTTGCCAATATCTTAATGTATGCTGACGATGTAAAACTTTTTCTCTCCTTTAATAATTTCATTGAGCATATTTATCTTCAAAGTGATCTCAATAATTTCTATTTGTGGTGCGAGTACAACATGATGGAGCTGAATATTAAAAAATGCAAATGTATGCGGTTCTCAAGAAGTAATTTTGTCGCGGTTAATTACTTGCTTGGAGGTCATCAACTGGAAATAGTGGACTCTTTTATTGATCTTGGGATCCTATTAGACACAAAATTAAACTTTAATGATCATATCACTTTGACTGTAAATAAGGCAAGAAGCACTCTTGGCTTCATAAAACGTTGGGCAAAGGAATTTACTGATCCATATATTACTAAACAGCTATACATATCGCTTGTCAGACCTATTTTGGAGTATGGTTCTATCGTTTGGGATCCTCACTATAATGTTTACAGCGAACACATTGAATCTGTTCAGAAACAATTTCTACTCTTCTGCTTGCGTGGCCTTGGATGGAATTATTCGGACATGCCTTCCTATACTAGCAGACTGGCTTTAATAAAACTGCCTACCCTTAAGAGTCGTCGAACGATGTTAAATATATCTTTTATGACTAACCTGATCAATGGTAATATTTGCTGTGAATTTCTGTTAAGATCTGTTAAATTCAATGTTCCTCGTCGTAACTTCCGCTGTTATAATCTTATTTATATTCAATTCTGCAGAACTAATTATGCTGTTGCTGATCCATTAACTAGAATTTGCCGTCAATTTAATTATTTGTCAGACTTTGTTGATTTTTCTTTAAATTCTTGCGTTATAAAACGGAATATTATTGTTTTTCTTAATTCTTAACTTTTCCTAATTTTTATTGTAATAGTTACGTTATTTTTGTAGAAACTGTTTGTAATTGTATTTAATTTTATTCGTACCAATTTTTGTTATTAGTCAGTAAGGAATTTGTCCATTGACTTGAATAAATAAATAAATAAATAAATAAATAAATAAATAAATGGTTACCAACTTCGCCATGTGGTTTTAACATTACGGCGTCACTTGCTACGAAGTTAATGCCATATAGTTAATGCCACATTGTATATTCTGCACGAACGATTTGATTATCTTATGTGAATGTAATGTTAACTCGAGATTATGCGAATTTTTCTAGTGGAGTTTTCCTAAGTTGTAGTCCTATGCGAATAAGCTGTCTTTAGAGCTCGCATAACACATGCCATCGTTCAAGTTTGGAATGATTTACTCGGCAGAGCATCCATGTATCTGCACCTCGATAAGTCGTATAAGAGATTTTACACATATATTTCACAAATAATGAAGTCTAGTAGGCAGTGTGTTGACTTATTAGACTTAAGGCCACTGTTCAAACCCCAGGTCAAATCACAACGAAATATGAAAAAATATATATTCAGTGACTTCCTCTCTACAGATTTTTGGCAAAAACTCTGAGAGCAAATAAAATTGCCATGAAAATTTTCTAAAAAACCTGTCGCTCGGAGTCGAATTTAAACTGTAAGTCCCGCCACTCATGGATAAAATTAATGTACACGACATATGTGGTGGGAGAAGCTAAGCCGTAATTCTGACTGAAGGGTTTTAATGGCCAATTATGTACGTATGTATGTATTTCACACATAATGTCGTCAGAAGTCTTTCAAATGAATAAAAAAAAAGTTCGTTTCATAAATTTTAAATTAAAAAGGGCTTGAATAAGATGGAAGTACAGCGAAATTAATAAGGTTTTGACAGCAGTCATAATGTTTAAATGTTGCGTGGAGGTATTAGCATCGAAAGTGTCAAATATAAAGTGTTAAAACCTATAAATAGAATAACTTGGTATTAGAAGAATTAATTTCAGACTTGAATATCGGAGAGGATTTGAACAATAATTGTTGGATTCTTAAATATGGTATAAGTTCTGAAGCACAGCAATTACTTATTCAGCTGCGCTCTATAGTAACTCTTGAGAAAACGTAAAAACATTTACAAGTAATTTAAAAAACCATATCTGATACAGGAAAAGGATATGCTCCATTTTGAAAACATTTTTAAAAAAATTACCATTAAAACACTGACATTTTTACTCCTATAGAAACACAAAAAAAAACACAAACATAGAATGGAAATAATTTCTGTCTCAACATAAATTTTATGCACTTAAATTGTTGTAAAATTGTTTTAAAAAACACAAACAAACAAAAACAAAAAAAAAAAAAGTAAAGTAAAGCAAAAGGAATTAAAACACCATTTGATTTGTTAGTTCACGCTTAATGATTATCGATGGCAATAAATCTCATGCAGCAGCATGTTTTCTTCCACAAAAACAAACAACCAACAAAATTTACAGCAACAAAACAAACTTGTAAAATAAGAATAAAATATACTAACAAACAATAACAACAACACGATATACGAAAAAATAGTTACAAAACAAAATGTTTAAACAAGATGACAAAAATGTTAACGACCGTCCAAAAAAAAAAAAAAAAAAAGGAATATAAAGGACCAAAAACGATCACAATGTGGTTGTACAACAACTCAGCCAGCAGTAAATGAAACACTCCCAAAAAAAATAACCAAAAAAATTGTAAAATAAAGGCTGAGTACGGGGAAAATGTTTTTAATTGATATCTCAGTGTAAAATATTGTGCAACAAATCTAAGTAGCAGCAGCACGATTTAAGAAAACTCAATAGTGATGATAATGCTGATAAGAGAAAAGTATTCCCATTTTGCTGCCATTAGAAACCTTAGCAGATTTCTGGCAAAAACTCTGAGGACAAATGAAATTGCCATGAAAAAGTTTCTCAAAAATCTGTCGTTCAGAGTCGACGTTAAACTGTAGGTCCCGCCACTCAAGTATTAAATTAAGGCACACAACATGAGTGGTGTGAGAAGCTAGGCCGTAATCTGATGACTAATGACTGAAGGTTTGTAATGGCCAATTATGTATGTGTGTATGAACATATGTATTTATTATCTAGTGGGAGCTCTTCACTGGAGGTGAGATCCAATCATTTTAGTTTTCTAATTTCATCAGATAATTCAGTTCAGTTGAAGTCGCCGTGGTCTAGTAGGTAGTGTGTTGGCTTATTAGACGAAAGGCCCGAGCTCGAATCCCAGGCCAGACATCAAAAACAAAATACAAAAAGTATTTCTTCGGCGACTTCCTCTCAGCAGATTTCTGGCAAAAACTCTGAGAGTAAAAATTGCCATGAAAAGCTTCTCAAAAAATCTGTCGTTCGGAGTCGACTTAAAACTGTAGGTCCCGCCACTCATGTATAAAATTAACACACACAACATGAGTGGTGTTGAGAAGCTAGGCCGTAATCCTGACGAAGGGTTGTAATGGCCAATTATGTATGTATGTAATTCAGTTCTCATTATTACGAAAATACGTTGCCACTATAATGACGACAAGATTTCCATTTCATAGTGAGTGAAAGCTACCAGGTGCCAGGTGCCAGGTATTCCTGGAAGGTTTTCGGATCAAGTATTCGGTGTTGCGTGCACCCTCAAATAATTACTAAAAGGGCTGCATATATTTGAATTATTTTACTTTAAAAATGAGGTCTTTTGATATTTTATTCAAGCAACTTTTGTCATACGGTAGCCTTGTTCGTTATCAGTGTAGACTTTCTCCTGTATAGGGTGAGCCATTTAAAAGTTTACATTTAAAAATGCAATAAAACGAAAACGCTTTAATAATTTGCAAAAAATTTTTTTTTATGATATGGAATTGTTTCAATTGGAAATGGAATATTATTTCATTCACAGTACCTCACAATACTTTATTCGGCAATGACATAACGAATGTTGGGCTTCAAATACTCAATTGTCTCCGGTTTGTCGGCATAACAATTTGCTTTAACGGCGCCCCACAGAAGACAGTACAACGGAGTCAAATCGCAGCTTCTTGGTGGACAATTGACATCACCATTTCGGCTAATTAAACGATCATCAAACGTTTGGACGAAATAAATCGATTGTAGCATGAGATGCGTGCCAAGTTGCTCCATCCTGTTGAAACCAAACATCGTTCACATCAATACCACTGAAGAGCAGGTACAAAAAAGTCGGTTATCATCAGTGGTGTTGTGCTAATTTTTTTTTACCGGAACGCGTTCCGGTTCAGCAGAGAAAAACATTCCGGACTCCGGTTCACGGTTCGGAAAAACAAGCCGGTTCGTTCCGGTTTTTGTTCCATTTCGGGTTCGGTTCGAACCCTTGTTTATAAAAATTCGTCAAAAATTAGAAAAAAAAAATCTGCAATTCTTTTTAATTTTTTTTTTCAAAACGTCAGCCAATTCTCGTTATCAGAAATCATCTTTAGTTCCGGTACGCCTTCCTGTCAAAAAATGAAGTACCGGAACGACGTTCCGGAGCGTTCCGGCTCGACAACACCACTGGTTATCATGGTGAAAATATGATTTTTTTTTTTGGCTAAATCAACATCAACATGCTGTGTCTCATTGGCCCGTCTAGCGAAGTGAAAACGAAGCGTAAATCGATTCAGAATAGCTTGACATAAGTATTACCAGATTTGAAATAACCGGTGGTTCGAATTTAAACCGATAGATGGCCCACTCTATATATTATATTCTGTTTGATAAGTGCAATAATTCGTCATCTGATATGATGTTACTGTACATATTTATGGAAGTTCTGTGTTATTCTCTAAGAATATTGGGTCAGTACATTAATTTGTAAATAATTGTGGCCGTAGGTAAGTGCGCACACTCTCATGTACTGTTAAATAAATTGGGGGAATGATCTTACTTATTATATTTGCTACATCTATGCATACACAGCTAATCGAAACCGTAAGACTTATTGAAATTGTCGTATCACACTTTATTTATTCTTTATAGTGTTTTCACACCGAGTGGTTTTAACGCAAAAGTTGGTTTTAACGTTAAAATCAAAAATAAAACCTGCTTTTACCATACAAAATTATTGTGTTAAAATCAACTTAAAACCAATTCAAAAAAGGTTTTAAGTTGATTTTATGAAATACAACCTTATTTTATGTACTAAATCAGAGCTACCAGCTCTGAAATGGTAAAAACAGCTGATAAAAATTAAATAAAAACAAATCAAATGTAAAAATATAGAAAGCCGGTTGAATAAAAATGTAAAATTTCAAATAATGAATGCTACAACAATAATAAATAACAATATTTTAACAATAATATTAATAATATTAATATTATTTCTTAATTTTTCATATTTTTTGTTTTTTCTTAAACAAAAACATTTCTGTTCCGTCATGAATGTATAAAAGTTAAAACCTGATTTAAGAAAATTTGCAGTGAAAACGCAAAATCAGCTGATTTTGGTTTTAATGCTAAAATCAGGTTTTAACTTTTGGTGTGAAAACACTATTAGATCGCAATTATGTATCATTTTTCTGATGTATTATGGTGTTACGAAAAAGAAGAATCTAGATACTGGTGTTTTGCTTTTACATCACTTAACATTGAAATGGTAAACAAGTAAACAAAAATATAACAACAAACACCAGCATAAAAAAATGGTAAACAAGTAAACAAAAATACAACAACAAACTGTACAAGAATAAATGGAAACAAACTATACAAACGACAACACTGAAACAATGATGTTTACATTTATAGAGATTTATTATGATTGATGATTTAGATGATAAAAAGCAAGCCAAATCAAGCGAGTGAGTTAGTAAAAGTTCAATCAGTCTTTTGTAAAGACGCGTTGTGGTTGAAGAGAGTTATCTAGGTTTGAAGACCTCCGATACAAAGAACACTTGACTAGAAATTGTTATTGTTTATGTAAAGAGTGTAAACAGAGGAATAACAAACAAAGTAATGTTTATTGCTACATCAAATTGTGTAAAGTGGCACACAGAATTGTGCGAATAATAAAGAATTTTAATTAAAACTAAACACAAATTTATTTTTATTTTATTTGGAATCTACGTGGTCATATTTTAAGCATTTTTAAAAAGTAAAAACGTAACAATATTATAGCTTAGCATTACAATAAGAAAAGGTAGCCATACTGTAATGCATTTGATTTTTTAAAATTGTTAACAAAATATTTTTCGTGTACAATCTGTATTGCAGCACTGTCATTGCAGACTAGTCATAGTATGTAATGGCATTAACGAAATACGCGTAATCTTATAAATTTTATTTTAACAAAATATCTAGATTTGTCGTCGTTGTCGTCGTCGTTGTTTTCTCGTTTTCATTTGTAATTTTCGTATTCTAAAGACTAGAAGCCTTTTTCCTTTTGGCAAAAAACGGCAGAGTGGATATAAAATTGAGCTGACTTTTGCTATCATCAACACATGAATACATGCGACGACGACTTGTTATTTGCTGCTGCTATAAACGTACAATAGATCTGGTATTTTCGACAGAGTCAAATACCAAAACCAAACGTCACTGCCTCTCTATACACTCTGAATCCTTAATGATGATCGTGCACAACAAATAACATTTAATTTGTGTATCAACAACAAAATATCTCCTTTGCAGTTTTTTTTTCTTTTTTTCCTCGTCGTTTTCAACTCATTTTACAATTGGTAACCACAAACAGAAAAAAAACTACGAAAGGAAAAGAAGAAAAAAAAACAACCGAAAATACTGGCAAAAAGAAAATGACAATTTGGAAAATGGCAAACGAAAATGTTTCAAATGATCTCATCTTACGATTTCGTTTCGACGACATAGTTTGTGGCAGTCTAAACGACAAAAGTAGTGAACCAAAACAACAACAAAAAATCGATTTCAGAAGTAAAATTAAATGGTGGACCTTTTTTTTGGGGAACTTCAGCATTATTTCTTACGTTCGTTGTGTAATTGTTTTGTTTTCTTTTTTTTTTATTTCAAGTCAATGCGCTCGTAAATTTAATTTTATTACTTTCGTATACGTATGCACGTAAGTTTGTTACGCTCGTTAGGGTCAAGTCTTCTTCTATGATCAGTTCCATCTCATTTGCTTTTCGGCCTTAAAAGTTGTTGTAACAAAGCATTTAACCAATTGTGACTACCAGAACCTATGTGCCTATGATGATGTTAATGATGACCTGTGTTCTATGATGATGGGTTGCCAACGTGCAGTAGCTCACGCAGTAATTTGTAAGCGGGATACGATCTTTTTGAATGTAAACAGTCTTAACAAGTCTTAAAAGTTTCAAGAAAAACGTGAATTTTATTTGATTGTATGAAAATGTTTAATTAGTTCTCATTGCCATCCTATGCCGTACAATTATAAACGATAGAAATCATTGCCATGGTGAATGTACATAGTCAGAGGCAGGCATAATTTAAAAAAGATTAAATACTCTGTATATCTTCCTTAAGAAAGTATCATAAGCCATGCAAAAGCATAATAATGCAATAAGCCTTAAATTATCTGGGACAACTTGAATAAGGTGTATGGTATTCGTTTTTGGTCACTAACCAATAAAGTGGACTTACGGAACCGTAACAATATGACCATATATCTCAATAAATAGAACACATTGACTGTGGTTTTTTGCGTCTTCTGATACATCATCTGTACGATTACTTAATCGTGTTACTTAATGCTACGTACAAGCCTTAAGCAGGAAGATAGTATGCTTCTTCAGTTCTCATGTTCAGAACAGTGCGTCATCTTTTCATACGTGGTACATCCAAAAATAGTCCTCAGCTACAGCTAATGGTTCTATTAGTAACTGCTCTTCTATTCTGGATAGGATTATACAAGACTCAAGCCCACGAAAAAATTACATAGTCTATGCCTCTTTCCGTCTTTATCTTTCTTTATCTGTCTATGTATAGCTTTTCAAAATACTCCTTCAACCCAACAAGGTTGGTATCTGCCTTTATGTACCGAGTTCCAATGATCTTATTTCCACTGTCTAGCTGATTACTAATACCAATCTCGAGTTAAGAGCTAAGTTTTCGTGAGCTAGACTGCTGCTCAGATAACATATTACGTACCGAACTCCCTACTTCCACTTCAAGTTGGATTGACCAGGTTTTCAATGGTGTAATCTAGTACCCCTCGAGTTTCACCATTGTATGGCTGATACTTTCGTCGTAGAGGTCGCAAAGATTTTGAAATCTGTAACTGTTAAATAGCATAGTGAATGCAATTTTACGGAATGTGCGATCATACTTCTCTGGACGTTTATGTTATGTGTGCAAGATCTCTGTGGAAGGAAATCAATTTCTTCCATGTATAGAAAAACATTAAAGGCCACAGTGAAACATTGATTTAGAACCTGCCACTAATTTCAGGAGACAGTTTTAATAGTTCTGAGATCCATTATTGTATTTCTTACGCAGTTTATGGCTTCAATTCGCACAGATTTTGTGTCGATAAAAACGGAATGTTATGCTGCACACATATCTCGTTTTCTGTCTTTTTAGAGGAGTACCTATTCCCGATTAAATTTTCAAAGTGGTTTGGAGCTCGCATGGTTTCTGTTGATAAATTGATTTGCGATCCTATTAATATTCTTCATATTCTAGTGCGCATGCAGTAAGTTGTCAACTTCGTTTTAGGCATATCGCCCGAGATATTGGGCGTGTCTAAAAATGAATCAATAACGATTTTCGTCTTCTCCTATTTTAAGTCGGAGATCCACTGTTCCGTTTTTATGTTTTAGATGGCCGTTGTCTTAGGCTTGAGAAAAATGGTTACTGGTTAGTGCCTGTAGGTAAGACTATAAAGAACCAACATATGGGGAGTTATTGGTCGGATCTACAAAGAATCTTCTCTGGATTGATATTAACTTATATTTTTATGTGACGGATTTGATATATATTTCACCATTCTGAGTCACTCTGCCTGCAAATGTCGGCTCAATGCCCTTTCGTTTCCAAGCTGTATTGTTAAAATCGTACGAGTTTTAAAGCGGGGTTATACGATGGGTCAACTTGACCTCCGGGTACTGTACTT
The DNA here is from genome assembly GCA_930367235.1 of Sarcophaga rosellei. Lineage (NCBI taxonomy): Eukaryota > Metazoa > Arthropoda > Insecta > Diptera > Sarcophagidae > Sarcophaga > Sarcophaga rosellei. The sequence continues at coordinate 71,518,917 of OV884019.1, forward strand.
CTCTCAATTGGCAAGTACACGTGCTCTAACTTAAAGCGGCAGCATTTTTTTGCGGATTTAGATAAAAAGATTTTGGAAACAGAAAGGTTCGTATTCTAACAAGAATTCAAAGGAGACACTACGCTATTGGCAAGCTCGGCCTGTCCCACCAGCATTATTGCAGAAGATGTCATGATGTGGAGAAAACGGAATCGAGTCAACACCTTTTATGGGAGTGCCTGCACTTTCAAACAGACGTCACCGGTCTTCGGATGACAGAAGAATCTGAGCATGGTGGCGAATGTGCCACTTAGGCAACTGGACGGTTTAAACCGGAGCTTGGGGTTGATCAAGCTCACCACTAAAAAACCATTACAAGGGGCTTATCTCACAGTGGGTAACACAATGGGCCACCGAGTGAATTTACCTGCGAAAGGCTACCATTCCGGTAACCTAACCTAACGAAACAAGATTCTCAGTCATTCTTGGCTATCGAGTGGGTACAGTTTCTGTTTGTCAAACATCATCAGGGATGATCAATTGATTACAACTATAATAAGCTCAGGTTTCTGTCATCATTTTATTTAAGTTGACCCAGATACGGCATCCATACTGGAGGTGGAGGGACTAATGGGAAAGTGAAGCATTCAAAAGACACGTACTTTTGGACAGAGCCAATCCTTTCCAAATGTCAACCTCACCCACTGTCCTTCAAGGGCTTGGTGTCCCCTGTTACGCTGAAGAGGCTCTGACGATCGAATATGGGCGGTATAACCTTAAATCCCGGCAATTTGCATGCCTGGAGGCGATGTTGGCAGCGCCAACACCAGGGTCAGACGCTATAGCCAAGCGGCCCTATGCTCCCTAAAGGAGTATATATACTGGAGGTGGAGCTGCTAGCAATATCTCCAGGTTAGCCAGTGAATTTTGTCACTGAGCATAGTTAGGCTTACTCCTCCTAAGTTCGATCATCAGAGCTTTGTTTGTTGGAGTAGTACCGCGTGCAAATGGGAAGACTTTCAACGCAAATATTTGTTCAATTTACTCTGCTTGGAATTGTTGCTGCAATCATATCTTCGTTTAATTTACACAAGTCCATTGGGACATGAACTCCCTACTAATACATTAAATGCTTTTGGCAATAACAAGCACTTTCAAGTGTAGGTCTTCCATTTGAAGTTCGATTTTCCTATATCAGTGCTAATGTAACAATGGCCTATACATCCACATATCAGAGGGATTTGCTTGTTTAATGATTTCTTTTGAATTCAATTTTCAATGCCCATAAACTATGTTTAATTTAAACTCATCAGTTGCAGAGATTGGCCAAAGAAACTTTGCGTATTGCAAACAAAAAATCAATTTAATTAAATGATCCCTATCGCTCATAAAGACTTAATACCGAACACATACGAACATACATACATACATATATAGCAGACGATATACAATAGAGTGTGCAACATAGTATAGGAAATGGAATACGAGAAGAATGTCCACACAGCATAACCACAAATGGGACGAAGTAAAGATGCCAAACAGAAACGAAAATGCAAGAGAAGCGAATAATGAACAACAGAACCTTAAAAGACATTCTTTATGCCGAGTACGTATTGAATTGCCATTGGCAATGGCAATGGCAAACGGCAATGGTGATGGCATTGTGAACATTTGACGCAATTAATTGTTGCATCGACACTTGTTTCATGTTGTTCGTGTGCGCGCGAAACTTAAATGTTGCGTAGACGTTAAAAAATATGTAATTCCCGCATTGTCTCTTTCTTGTGCTCCACTGCTAAAGTGGAAGGGATTGAATCATTCCCTAATCTTTGGGGCAATGGTTTGAAGTTGACAATACAATGCCGAAATGAGTTTGGCAGTTGCCTTCATTTAAAGGGTAATTTTTCTTAGGATCTCATGGTTTTTCTTTTTTCTTTTAATTTTAAGATTCTTTACGTAAAAAAAGGGGGATCTGGAGCATTTATCAATGTTTTGTATCGCAAAAATCACAATACTTTTGTCTGCACTTGGTCCCTTTTTTCGTTATTGATGGGCAGTTTTGCATTTAAACCAAGTAGGACGGTGTGATTTCATGTGTCTGTAGACGATTGTAAACGATTTCCTTGTGAATTGCATTGCAATGGCATCGTCGTCATGGTCTTATCATCATTGTTGAGTTAATAAATCAGTAGCTTTATTTATTGTGATATTTATCAGTGATCATTTGCTTGTGAAATTTAATGTTCTCTTCCCTCTATTTGAGTTTCTTAAATGGCATAAGTAAATATGTACTTTTTTTTTCTGTTTTTTTTTTTCATTTTGTTTTTCTCTTTTGCATGTCCCTTAGGTAATGCTGTTAGCCCGAAGGTTTCTTATAACAGTTATAAAAATATTAAATTTCAATTAAAAGAAAATCAAATCAGTTAACATTCTATGACAGATACACGGAATAGGCTTTTAGGATAGGCTTTTAGAATACGGAAAGCAATGAGAACACTTGCCGAACAATAATGTAATTGGACTTCGTGTGCTATAAACGAATGTCGACGCTAGACTAAATTGAACGTTTACGTTTTGTTACGCTCAGAATCAATAGGTTTTTTTTGCATGGGAGGAACACGTATAAGTCGTTAGTTTTTCTGTTCCTTACCGTATGTATATTAAACATAAATAAATAAATAATCTAGTAGGTAATGTACTAGCTGGCAACCTTATTCTGTCAAAAGCTCTCATGAAAAAGTTTCTCAAAAATCTGTTGTGCAGGGTCGATTTTAAACTGTCGGTCCCGCCACTCATACATACATATATAAAATTAACACACACAAAATAAGTGGCGTGAGAAGCTATGTCATAATCCTGATTTAATAGTTGTAATGTATATATGTATATTTTTACAAAGGTACCATTTGATGCGAAAAAGTACTCTTTCAGTTGTAGTTCAGTACAATTTTAAAATTTAATTTTGCAATAATGCTTCACGCAGTATCATGATGTTCTTTAAACCTGGTCTGGGAAAACCAACACAAGAAGCAAAATAAGAAGAGTCTCTGCAGCCGTATAATTCCACACACTGGGCTTGTCTAAAAACTGAGAACTGTGGAACATGTATGCGTTAAAGTCGTATAGTGGTCCCCCAACAAGGGCATAAAAAAGAGTATATGGAGTACCAAGCCATTTTTCACATGGAGGTTTACGCTGTCAAAAGATCTGCTCAATTCAATTTAAACAGGAATGACATCAAAATTAATTAAATTATTAGGGAAAATACTGTTACCCTCTGCTGGATCAATGGTCAGGTGGGTATTCAAATAAACGAACTTGCTAGAAAAGCAGCCTCCACACCAATGATGGACTCATAAACTTTATGCGGAGAGGGTTGGTAAGAAAATATGAGGGGAGGCGAAAATTTTTCTCATGCCACATTTAAGACAATCTAAACTTTTAGTAGAATGAAAGGATTTAATTATTTTATCAGACTATTTAAGCACTTTTGATCAAGCATTGTATCCTCGAATATGCAGAATCAACAGAACACGTGCTTGAAACATGCACAACGATGCATACACAATCATTTCAACCCTTTATTCAAGATTAAGACCTAGTTTCTCACATCACATGCATATGTTGTGTGTATTAATATTATACCTGAGTGGCGGACCGACAGTTTAAAGTCGACTCCGAATGAAAGATTTTGAGAAACTTTTCATGGTAATTTCATTTATTCTCAGAGTTTTTGCAAAAATATGTTGAAAGGCAGACGCCGAAGAAATATTTGTTCAAATTTCATTTTGTTGGAGATGTCTGATCTGGGGTTTGAATCGAGGCCTCAAGTCGTAGTGCCTTCTTGTCTACGGCGACTTCAAGCCGTCTAAGACGTGTAGATTGTGTATTATACAACAACAATATGAAATGATATGAATATTGTATTAGACTAGACTGTATCCTCTTAGAGTATCTGTATCCTTTGAACAGAACATTTATTTGAAACCCATGCAACGATAATACTGTTGCGAAAGTGAAAAATCTAGATGCTAGTGTTTTGCTTTGTACATCGTTTACCATTAAAATTATAAATAAAAGCTACAAAAACAAAAGAATGCAGTAAACAAACCTGTTTACAAATTATTGTACTGCTTAATATAACGACAAACACCAGCATAAACAATTGTAAAGTAGTAAACAAAAATATAACAACAAAAACCAACATAAAAAATGGTAAACAAGTAAACAAAAATGTACCAACAACACTACAATAATGAACGTAAACAACGATGTTTACATTTATAGAGATTTTGAGAAGTCGAAGTCATGAACGTTTGCCTTCAAGAACATTTATCAGACTGTTTACTCCGCCATATAAAACGCAAGGCAAAGCAGTGGAGTGAGTTAGTAAAGTTCAGTCAATCTTGTGTGAAAACGCGGTGCATTTGAAGAGAGTAATCGTGGTTTGAAGATCTCCATTACAACGTTCTGTCGAACTATTGTTCAGTGATTGTTATTGTTTATGCAAAGGGTATAAACAGAGGAATAACAAAACAAACAAAAGCCTGTCTGAAAACTTAATAGATTTCCTTAACGAAAGAAAACCATTATAATTTTCCAGTCACAGAACATCACATGTTGCACGGCCACCATAATCAAACAGTTTAACTGACTTTGTTTTAGTGTTCTTAAAATCAAAGAAAAAAATAAAATTTCTTCCCTCCAAAGAACTTTTCCTCAGAACAGTGTAAATATTTCCCATTTCATAAGCTTTTCATGATGTTTCCAATTTCTACTTCCCCCCAATAGCTTCAAGTGCAATCATACAAATACATACTACTCCAGCATATGTTTGCATGTGTATGCAGTGTTGTCTGTGTTTGCAAAAACCGGCCACTAAATACAAATTAAACAAATCCATAAATAATATTTAATCATATTAACAGGAATATTAGCACAGACACAAACAACATGCAACAACAAGAATTACGTTCATACCACCATCCATACAACTGCCACACTACAGTACAGAATAGAACAACGCAAAAACAACGGTAATAACACAATGCTTACGCCATACTTCGAAATGTAAGTTTATCTGTAAATTATATACGAATACATACATAGAAAATACGTATGTATGTATTATACTGTACCAGTGTGTTAATAATTGTGTTGGTTTTATACGCACTTTCATATCTTATTGGCCATGTTTCAAGGCACAAGCTGTAAATATGGTAATTTAGACAATGTGTTCCACATACAAACACACACTCATACACATACATACATACTAACTACTTATATACATTAAGATGGATAAATCTACATATACATACATACATAAGTATGTATGCTGTGTATGTTAGTATTTGTATGTGGCATAATAGTGAAACTAAGTAAGTACGACATTTGGTACAAGGTGTTTACAGTTATTTTTGTTACGAGTATTTAAACAAAATCTTACTCCTGCATTCCACAATCACAATCACAGTTTGCTTAGATGGAAATTTGTTTTGTTAGTGAATTAATTCAAGTCTCTCTCTCTCTCTCTCTCTCTCTCAGTATTTATTTAATAGTCTTTCAATGATGGGGAATTATTATTCGGAATTATATTAAATTAATAAACTTTTTACTGCACACTACTACCACTACTATTCCCCTGCCACTATAATGCAATTCTTGAAATGATTAACATCAAGACACAATTATGTAACGTCAAGAGTCACTTCAGTTGTTAAAGATTATAGTAAGGAAAGCCTGGTCACTGTCCATCTTAATTGAAGAAGCTTGCCTAATCCCGTTATATAGGGTGGGTGATTTAAAAGTTTGAATTTAAAAATCCAATAAAACAAAAACGGTTTTAAATTTTCAAATTTATTCTTCTTGTTGTGAAGTATAGTAGTTTCGGTTATAAATGGAATATTATTTCACTTATACAGCTACCGCGGCTGGCCTCACGATACCTCTTTCGATCGATGGGGTCATATCTCGGCAAAGTGCTCAGTTGCCTTTGGTTTGTCAGCAAAACACTTTTCTTTAACGGCTCCCCACATAAAATAGTTCAACGGTGTCAACGTTTGCAGCTTCTTGACGACTAATTGACATCACCATTTCGGCTAATTAAAGGGCTATCAAACGTTTGACGCAATAAATCTGTTGTGGCATGAGATGTGTGGCAAGTTGCACAACCCTGTTGAAACTAAATATCGTTCACATCAATAATATGAAGAGCGGATAGAAAAAAATCGGTTATCAATATGTCCCAACGTTGCTTAATCAAAAATTGATTCATTACGATTCAGTGGAGATAATATACTGAATATTCTGACGGAATAGTATGACATATGTATTACCAGGTTCAAAATAACCGATAGGTTCACATTGAAACCAATAGATGGTCCACCCTATATTTTAAACAAAGTTAAAAAATACACCTGAGCTCCCATACACAAAACCCACCAGACCATGAGGAGCACGTGAAATTCATCGGCGAAAAGGCATCTGTAATCCAGGGAGCACTGACGAGGATGATGTCAAAAATTAGAGGACCAAATCCATTTAAGACTAAAATAATATCAAGGGTTGTAACGTCAATAATGTTATATGCTTGCCCAATATGGTCGGTGGCACTCTCCGTGAGGACGTCAAGGAGGAAATTGTTCTCGGTGCATCGTCTAATGATAAGATTATATGAAGCGGTACTGGTATTGGCAAAGACAGTACCGATAGAAATATTGGCGGATGAGAAGATGGATATACTTTCGTCGTCTCGAGTATCCAGGACAAACAGCAAATACAAAAGCGGAGGAACGAAGGACTTCCATGCATAAATGGCAGTCACAATGGGAGAACAGTTTAAAGTGAAGATGGCCATTTCACCTTGTATCTGATATAACCCCTTGGATGGAGAACAAACATTGCGTTCTGAACTACTACAGGACCCAGTTCATAACTGATCAAGGATATTTCAGGAAGTATCTGCACAGAACTGGACAAAAGACTTCCCCTATATGCCCAATCTGTGTAGATGAGGAGGAAGATGCGGATCATATTCTAATATGCTGCCTCATATTTAAATGGCCCGGGGAAACGAGTTTAGGAACCGGCTTATGGAAGAGGTGATGAATTCTAGGATTCTATGGAGCCAATACAGCCAGAGAACGGCTGAAGTTATGCTGGAAGTCCGAAGGTTGGAGGAATGAAGGCGAAATTTGATTTAGTGTGTTAGAGCTATAAAGCTAACCAGCCCTCCGCGAAGTAATACCTTACGGCAGTCCCGCGAGGGGAGAGTGGTTAAAGAATGAATGGGGTGGGTTTCGTACGTAGGCACCAGTGATCGTGAATCGTGCACTCTTTTGTTGCAACAAAAGTGTCGTAATATGTTTGAATAAACTAACATGCCTTTATTCGCTCATGCAGAATGTCCAATGTGGCATTAACTGTGTAAGGCGCAGCGTTGCTTTGTTAAAGCCACATATACTCACTTTCCAAATCATACACGCTAGTTAAAGTCATTCTTAAAGAAATATGGACAAATGACGCGGCCAAACTAATATCTACATATACTAAACAGAGCTTTTTCGGGACGCTCTTAAAACACATGGGGACTGGTATCGTTTCACATTCAACAATTTGTATTGCTTGCGTTTCTATTCATACAGAGGCGATCCTCATGAAGATAAGTTTTCAATGAAAATTATGGTCAGTTGCCAACTGCTACAGAGCTCGCTCAGCGAACACAAGTCGTAGTCTATGGATGCCTGTACTGATTTAACAGATGCAGCTTCAACAAAATGGCCGTTACCAATTGCCAAATTTTAGAAGTTCAAATACCCTATAATATTGACGATGATTCTGTAACGAATCAATTACATTTGCCTTTACGTTATATCACAGGAAGCATCAGCTTAAAGACAATGGGAAAAGGATATTTAATCCGTACGGCCGTCGAATAATCCTCTAAAATAACTGTTATAGGACGACCTCTTAAAAACTCGGCATAAACCATAAGGAATAATTACGATTCATAGGAAGGATGAACTGTTTTTGAAGTGGAAGTGGTATTAATCTTTGATTGTATTGAATTCTGACCGTCTAACACCTTGAAAGTGCATTACTTAATAGTATGATCAGCACATTGATTGCTATTCCATTAGTCATACTTTCTCATAAAGACTGTATTACTCTGTGGCATGTGGAATAGAGGTGACCAATGAGGATTCAAAAAAATGAGTAGAATCGAATCATACTCATAATTTCTGATGCTTATACGCATTAATACTTATTTTTATACTCATACTACCCATATTCAAAGTTTGATGTACTTATCGTACTCATACTTAACAATACGCATGATGTTACATATTTATTTCGACTCTTCATAACTCAACATATAAGCGAAGCACAAAATAAGTATGAGTGGCTTACGAACACTAAAATACTAGAATGTTGTGTCTTTGTTCCGCTTGCAGCTCTGTCTTTTTGTTCTTATGTGTCTGTTTTCTTTTTCTGTAATTGCAACAACAATTAAGACTTTAAATTTTGATGAGTGATTCGGGTCACTCGAATCATTTATAAGTATTTTTCTTAAGTTATGAATCTAAATGAGTAAGCTTCTGAATCAAACATATTTCGAATGGTATGAGTTTGATGTCAACATTGTACGCATAGTCAGTGCAACCTGTACTTATGAATCAACGTTGTAGTGAATATGAATGAATCAGAGTACATAGTTAAATTTCAATATTGTTGAACCACTTCTGTTCAAAATTTCATGAGTGCTTAGGAGTAGCGAAAAAACGATTCATTGCTGATGTCTGATGTGGACTTCTTCGGTTTTCACAGTACTGCGTTGGCCGTCTTTATAAATTTTTGAGCAATGCCTCAGTAGCATCACCTCCATTGTCTTGTCTATCATCAGCATCACATCGACTATGGATTCCATTTACATTTGATGTTCGAAAAATCTCGGATATTTAAATTGATGGATGATGGGTTATACAGTACCATCACTCACACATTGTTCGACTCTAAATCTCGGAAATTTTAATTAATGAATGAGACTTTATCTTGTGAAGCTAAATTAAGGGGGATACAGTACCACTATACACACATTGTTCGGCTCTAAATGTATCTTGAGGTGGTAGTTAACCATGCTTACAATAACTATCGAGACGATATCGATCACGATGTGTAAAAATCGTTCCTTAAAAAATTTCAGATAATATGTACAACTAACGGATACTGAAAAATACAAGAACTAGTTGAGATTCCTCTAACGAACCTTCTTATAAATGAGGACAGAATAAATCAGCTGACCGCATAGCGCTGTGAAATTCCAAACACAAAAAGGATAAAAATACGATGCAAATTACCAGTCCATGTAAGAACTTTTACCTCATATTTATGAGGCTAAGAGGTGGAAAAGAGACAGAGTGTATAATACAATACATGTACAATACATGTACGACTGTGTGGGTTGTAAAAAAGGTATATTAATTAATACACGTTTTAATTTTAAATTATTGTAATCAATTTTATTAAATCGGTCGTCCAAACTTGGCTAACAAAATTGTTTAAAAATTCTTTCGTTAATTATTTCAACATTTTATAAAAATTGTTTTCATTCACTTTAAATTCGTTTTCTCTCTCTCTCTCTCTCTCTCTTTATGTATAGATAGGTATGGTAACTCAAATTGTGAACATAAATTGTTGGCATCTTTTTGGTCATATATTTTCCAGATATATCCTGATTGTCTGTCCTATAGGAACAATTATACGGTTTTGCTTAATGAATTTATCTGCTCATCAGTTTATAAAAATCTACAACCAAATACGGACTCATGCAAAACAAAAACAACAACAAAAATGGTCATACACTTACGCATCTAAGTGTATACACACATACATACACGCGTGGCCGTATCATAACTTCTAACCAGGCTGTAAACACACACAGACACACACACAGTCGCACACCGCTCCCATTAGTTATTGTTACGTGAATGCACATTACAAGTTAAAGTTTTTCCTCATTTTGAGAGAGACGGAGATGGAGATGGAGAGACTGAGTAAATTTTATGTAGATTTGCTAATACGAATTATGTTCATTTGTTGTGCCACAGAGTAGCAGATGTAACAACACAGCTACTGTTTTTTGTTGCTACCACAAAACATAAACCCACACATACTGATACTCGCACACAAACGCATAAAAGCTAACCCTCACACACGTTAACATTTACCCGTTTACATGGCATACATACATGGCTATGCATGGAAACATAATGAACGTAGAAACATACGAGCACATATTCATGTTGTTTTATGTGCAACTACGTAAGTAATGGTCGTATGTCGGTCTATTAGTTTGTGTCTTGTAATTACACTTGTGTCATTGTTAACGGCATTCTGCAAACACATTTCAAATGTTGTATAAAAAATGTAAAAATGACGGATAATAACTGTATTACAATCACAACGGATCTTAGGAATCTAAGGAATCCGTTGCATAATTCATTCTAAACTAAATCAAAACAAAATACAGTATTTCCCATTATAAACACTCTTGATATAATAATTTCCCGCTTAGTAGCACTGAAACTTATGCAATCTTGACTTTTGCTTTAAAATGTACTGAAATTATTTCGATATATGTATATGTACATAGTATATGCATCCCGCTTTTAAGCATTCCCCGGCTATAAACGCAAAAAATTGTACTTCATACTCTAATTTACTTAAGGAATTCCGTTTGTATGCACCCGCTTTGTGACAACTTTCTTTCCGAAATTGGTCGTGTTCACTAACTCCTTCATTCGAGCGTTTATTTTTATGGCGATATGTTAACTCATGGGGTTATACTGATAAAAATAGCAACTTTTGAGCCATTGGACACCAATATTCACCATTAACGCGATACGATAGATATTTTGAAAAAAGTAACAAAACAATTCCATAGAACGTTTCCTAGGGTTTCATTATTTCTGTCTCACTCTGAGGCAACATAAGCTCAGATTCCTGTTAGAAAACCTACAATTCACCAATGTTTGCCTTTCGTATTTGAAGAGCTGTTCTTATTCTAGTCTAGCCTCGTGCAGGTCTGAGGCGAGTCAACAACCTGATTGTCTGCTGCAATAGAGCTCTTGACTATGGCTATAAAGTCTGCACTGAACGCTTTTTATTCAGAAATTTCTTCATAGTGAGCCCAATCTGACACAACTTACAACTTTGTTCACCACACCGAGTTGTAGAAGATGATCAAGCGGGCATTCCATCGAATATGAAGCCAGTGCTGCCAATGAGGCATATACTATTCTATTAGCTTTAATATAGAATTCTATGTATTCGATATAAGAATTCCTCGCTTTTCTTGCAAGCATTTTTGAAAGTGCTTTCATCCAGGGAATACTGAGTATTAAAAAGAGAAATTTTCAACCAATTTCAATATGAAAAAGGCAAAAAAAAACTCTATGATAACGAAATTATAAAGAGGAAAAGAAATCAAAAATAAAAACAAAAATGTCTTTGAATTTTCGCGAATCAATTGGAAGAGATTAAAAAAGTTTGGAATAAATGCACCGCCAACAGCTTTTCTACGAATTATATGCCAAATTTTCGGTCTCTGTGCGAACTGGACTAAAGTACTGAATTAATTTTTTTTTTTATAAAACTCAATCGTTAATCACAATAAACACAGAAAATTTTAAGCGATTACTTTCATCATGTTAATAACCACTAACCTTTAGCTGCCATACTTACTCAATTAGTCATTACAATACTTTAACCCGGATTACATCCTAGATTCTCACACTATTCATTATTATTTTTTTTATTATTATTGTAGTGAAAAGGTATCTTAGTACTATACTGAAACCATGCGATCTATTGTATTGCCGGTAACCTACATAGGATCTCCGCCAAGCCTACAGCCCTAACAAATTTAAAAATGCTGCTCAACAATGAGAATTCTCTGCCTAGTATTCAGAGTGGAAATTTTTTCCTGGAATACATTAAAGCTCCATAGCTGTCAAGAATTGTTCGGCTTATACATTCTAGTTGAAACAGAATCTACAAGTTGGGCTAGAGACAACCCCCATGCTAAATAAAAGTACACTCTACAGTGCGATGTCAAAAGACCAGTTACCAACCTCAGATTATTACTGGATATGCTGATTCATAATTCGAATATCCTTTAATTATAATTATACAACAAAAGTTTTAATAGCCTTAAACCCACTCCTTAATATTCTCTTTCGCTGAGTATACTTTTTCAAATATTTGATTCAGCTCCACAGAAAGATTCTGTCCCCATCAACGGTCCTTGCATACCTCGCATGTGGTATGTGTTGATTTTATCCATAAATTCCGGAAATCAAGCAATTTTATTTACTTGCAGATTTTCTGCCAGGAGATTGTTAAGAGAAAGTCACCAAAATTTCATATTTCGTTTTGCTCGAGATGTCTGAGCTAGGGTTTGAAACCGATAGCCCTTTGAAACCGTGAGCTAACACACTACCAACCTGAAAAAAACTATTTTCTTCCTCACTGAGCTAATATTAATTCTTAAAGTTCACAAAAGCTATCTGAGTAATTTAATTCTGGCGCAAAGCATCACATAGCAAGCTCTTTCATTAATCCCTGCAATTTTGAACATGAAATCAACAGATTAATGTCATAAATATTTCGTAACCTGAGAAATATTAGATTCTTCTAATACTCTCGCTAATGGAGTCGAGAACTCTATCTGAGACGGATTCAGTGGTGACTTCAATATTACGTAATATTCTATAAGCCTGATGTGATTTGAAGATTTTTCTTGATTTAATTTTAAAGAAAGTGAAGAGATTGCGAGCGTTTCAGACTTGTGCTCGTTGTGCTGTCCCCGTACTGACCAAATTCCACCCTACTTATATAAAAAAAATTGGTCAGCGCGGTAGCTGCACCATAGACAGTTGCATTAAATGAATTTTAAAAATACGCAGGAGTTGTTTGTCCATAAACATTCTGGCTTAAATCGGGCCTTTAAAAAGAGCCAAATACCATTGCCAATTGCAGAAGAAGTCCACAAGCCACGAAGTAAGCAGCATACTAACACAGTCTATGTGAGAAAGAGCGACTAATGGAATCATTCATTAAAATTTACAGTCTCAGTTGTTGTTGCATTTACAAAAAAGAAATAAGACACATAAGCAAAAACATAGAGCAGCACGCAGAGCAAACACACAACCTTCTAGTAAGTATTTTAGTGTTCGTATGCGAACCATACTTATTTTGTACTTCGTGTATATGTTGAGTTATGGAGAGTCGGAATCTTACGTGTTGTTAAGTATGAATATGATGAGTACTTCAAACTTTGAATATGAGTAAAGGTTCCATGATATTACAATAAGTATGAATGCGTATAAGTATCAGAAATTATGAGTATGATTCGATTCTACTCATCTTTTTGAATATTCCTTGCTGATCTCTGGTACCAAGTCAAATGAGTTCCAAGAGCTTTCAATGCATTTCGGTAAACTCACTGTTGGATGTGCATTTTAGATTATCGGTGTCATCGGTTCATACTTCTTTAAGCACGACCAGACCATCACTGCCAACTGCGAGCATATGAAAGTCGATGATTACAACTTATTTTGTCTGCATTGTATGATCTGAACACCAACGACTTGTGGTATCAGCAAGATGTTCTACACGATCGATTGGAGGGAGGAGGGTTGCTTGTTGGTCTGTGAGATAACGTAGAGGACATTAAGAAAAAATATAATTCAGAATTGAGTCATCTCTTTAAACCGGGCAGCGTGCGGGACTCACAATCTTGTTAAAACTTCTAAAATTTGGTCAAAATAAATCAATCGTTTACAAATCAAGACATTAGAGCCGTTCTTATCACAAGGCTTCAGTGTATTTACAATTTTACATACTTCCAGATTTGATTTTTTTATTGCTTTTTTTTCGTATTGTTTTTGTTATTGTTATACGTTTTTATGCAATGCCGACTGTTTGCCTTGCTAACAAACTTCTTCTCTAAACGTAGGAGTTGTAGTTTGTTTTTGGTTTCCAAAGATTTTTTTTATTCTTCGTTTTGGAATCAAAAGAAAAACTCTTCGAATGAAATTAAAAAAAATAAAAAGCAAACAAACTTGAAACTATTTTGATTGGGAGTTAAGAAATGAAAAAAAACAACAACAACTACAACAATACTAAGCTATAACAAAAACATTTAAACATTTTTATTAACAATTTCAGTTTTAATGGTGATTTGTTAGTGTTTTGCAAGTGAATACAAAAAAATATGAGTGTGAGTAAGTATTTGTTTTTTGTTGTTTTTTGTTTTTGTTTACGTTAAGAAACTATAAATTTTTAGATTAAGTTCTTCTCTTTTATTATATTTTTGGACCAATTAATAAGATTTATTGGTCTTTGTTTACCCTCAAAAAATAAAACAAAAACAAACATACAACTGAGAGCAGAAACTGATTTCATTTGAATACAAATAATTAAAAAAAAAAAACGAAATTCTAGAGAAACGATATCAAAGGTGTTTACATTTGATTTTATTTGGTTGTGAAAAATAATTAAATTTTCTAAAAGGATTTGTAAAACAAACTCAAAAAACCTTTTTTTTTAGATTTTATGATACCCTCACCGATAAATGTACTTTGGAAACGATCAGCTTTTTGCTCGGGCGATCCGGCCAATCGTTCCAATGCTTTATAAGATTCTTAAGTTATAAATAGTATAGGGTTATTCATTTCGTGGTTTCAAAAGTAAAAGTAAATAAAACACATATAAAATATTTTTTCATGATATTTCTTTTTTATTGTAAAGTTTGAACGTTGACATTATGTGTTGCAAGCATTGATTCTTTTGAGGTAATTCTCGACCACTTTTTGACACGTACTGGGCGTTATCTCAGCCATAACTTGACGAATGTTGGTTTAAAAAAAAAAAGTCTAATGGTGTCAAATCGCATGATCTTGGTGGCCAGTTGATATCGCCACGACGAGAAATTACGCTGCCAGGAAATGTCTCTTGCAATAAAGCCATATTCGCTCGAGTTGTGTGGCAAGTGGCACCGTGTTGTTGTAACCACATATTCTCCAAGTCGTATTCTTCAATAGCAGGCAAAAACAAGTCGGTTATCATATGACCATAACGCTCCGAATTGACGGTGACAGTCGTTCCATCGTCGCTTTCGAAGAAGTAAGCTCCAATCACACCTTCGGGCCAAAGAGCGCACCAAACAGTGACTTTTTATGGATGTAATGGCCTCTCTTCAATTACTTGAGGATTCTCAGAACCTCAAATACGACAATTTTGTTTATTAACATACCCACCGAGTGTGAAATGTGCTTCATCGCTGAAGAAAATTTTTTTCGAAACATTGCCGTCCACCGCCTGTTGTTCAAGCACCCATTCCGCGTATCTACGACGTTGTGAATGGTCAGCTGGCTTCAGTTGTTGCGTGAGCTGGACTTTATATGGATGTAGGTGTAGATCTAAATGCAAAATACGCCATAATGTGCCGTAAGACAGTCCTAATTCCTAAGAACGACGAGGAATCGACACATTCGGGTCTTCGGCAAGACTTTCACTTACAATAGCGTTATTTTAAGCGGAACGAGCGTAACGATGATGCACAGGCCTTTCAATATTTGCAACCACTCCAGTCTCTTCAAATTTCTTCACAATTTTGCCAATTGCTTGAGTAGTTGGACGATTATGTAAACCATAATCTCCTCCTAAAGCACGATACGTTAGGTTTTGATCATTTTTATGCGTTGTGTGATAGTTAAGCGATCCATTTTCTTCAATGTCAGACTTTCAACTGAAAAGAAAATAATTGGTTTCACAACTTAGTTTGACAGATGTCGAATTCCAGTTCCATACTTTTGAAACCACGAAATGGATAGCCCTTTACATGGAATCGAAATTTTAAAATCAGTTGGTCATCCTACATACATACCAGAGATCAGCAATGAATCGTTTTTTCGCTACTCATAAGCATAAGTGAGTCAACAATATTGAAATTTAACTATGTACTCTGATCCATTCATACTTACTACAACGTTGATTTATAAGTACAGGTTGCAATGAGTATGCGTACAACGTTGACATCAAATTCAGACTCGAATCATTCATCAAAATTTATAGTCTTAGCTGTTGTTAGCATTTACAACAAAAGAAAAAAGACACGTAAGCAAAAAAAAAAAAAGAGCAGCAAGCGAGCAAACACCTTCTTGTGAGTATTTAGCATTTGTACGCGGATCATGCTTATTTTGTGCTTTGTGTATGTAAATGTTGAGTTATGGAGAGTCGAAATCAATAACATCATACGTGTTGTTTAGTATGAATATGATGAGTACTTCAAACTTTGAGTATATGTTGAGTTTCCATGATATTAAAATAAATATGAATGCATATAAATATAATACTCATTGCTGATCTCTGCTACACACATACAAAATTGGTCATTACAATCCTTTAGTCAAGATTACGATCTAGTTTCTTGCTCAACTTATATTGTGAGTGTTAATTTTATAGAATTAAATCGAATAATAATAGAAATAATTTTTAGAAATATTTCCGTTCTCAAACTCAAATCGTCAAAATATTTTTTTATTCTTCTATTAATCTATTTCCAAATGGGGAAAAGCCGCATGGAATTCAACAACCCGTGGGTGGTCCGACAGGTAACGAGGGAGCTGACAGTTATTCGAATCCTTAGGTTAGGAAGTCCTCTAATGATTTTCATGTTAGATATTAATCTTACCAAAGCTTTAGTCTTAAGCAACATATGCAGCGCTTCCAGAGCAGCTGCAGGACAGGCTATCTTTGCCCCTGTTATGCCAATAGTCTCTGTATCTTGTCTAACTGCAATTGAGCAATTTTCAATTTCTTTCTGTCTGCCATTTGCATTCGCTTCTCTCTTTCTTAAGTACTCTCTTTCTTATGTTAATACTATTTCCTTGGTCTATGTTAGCTGGACCTTGGATAATAGTATTGTCATCTGGCCTTGCATGTGGATTATTATACTGAATCATACTCTTTTCTAATAAATAGTCTGCCTTGGTTGCTCCTGTTTGTAAACAATTATTTTAAACGTTCCACTAAGCAAGTGGTACACCATGCTATGTGGCGTCGAATAGACAAGATTTTATTATAAAATTCATCAAAGAAATTCTTGATACAGCTATAGTGCTGAGGTATAATAACAGTCAATCGAGAGCAATTATTTTAATATTAAAGATGCATTAGGCTTGGTCAATTTGTGGAAATATCGACAATATAGTGAAAATTATTCGTTAAGGCCATCATTTAAATCCGATATGGATTGCATGGAAACTGATATTAAAAAAAAAACAGTTGGAACTGCTTAAAATAGGCTAGAGACCACAATTAGCTGCTACATAAAGGTTCCATTCGATCTAACATGAAGGAAATTTCGTAACCATTTGTTATCGACAGAAAATATGTCGTGGTGAGCCTTCCCAAACGGAAGGTCAGTTGTATTTGCTGCGTATAAAGCAAGATTGGCTTGGAATCATTCATTAAGTCCCCAAAACATCACGGCCCTTGGCTTAAAAATCACACCGTAGCTGGAAAGAAATATGTCTTCAAAGCAAGAAATTAAAGAAAAAACGAAATATGACTGCAGCTCAATATTCTTATTGTTGCTCAAGCCGTAATAATCATCTGTAAACAGATGTCTAGATTAATGTGTAGTAGAGTATATGAGTATACAGCGGAACTTTATATGAACACACATCGAAAAAAAGAACATCGAAAAAAAGACAACAATTGTTGGCCTCAAGACAATGACAATCAACAACAGACTGTAGAATAACAGTCGTGCTGCAACAGTTGCAGCAATAATAGCATCAGTAGCAGCATATTATGAGGAACCATATGCTTTTTTTATACACTTGGACATGCCCCCTAACGGTAGTGGAAACAACAAAAAAAAAATACAATATAAAACAAAAGCGCTTTAACTTTATGACTGAAAAGAAAAGCATTTTTCAAGATTTTTCTCTTTTCTTTCGAAGGAAACAAAAACAAAAATGAAAGCAAGTAAAATTGTATATGGGCTGAAAGATAAAATGTGATTGTGACATACACGAAGAAGACAGTGATGTAAGAAACTCAGTGAGGAACAAACGTTTTATGAAGCAATCCCCCACAGCACATGATTCACGGCTTTAATATCGAATGAACTGTTACATAGTTTAGTGGTAGATCCAATGCCTTCCTTCGATTTAATACAACAGAACTCAGTGCTTTATCTGCACAACAATTGAAATCAGTAACGGGTGTATTTTTATTCTATTTGGTTTCTGAGTGTAAACTTTTTCGGTATAAAAAAAGATTCGTAACTTGTGACAATGCTAAAAAGGTTGAGTAGGGTGTGAAATTTCAACAAAAATAGATTTTTTCCGTTGACTTCATTCAAAATTCATTCTGTGCTTGAAATCTGTTCCTATTGAAAATTAACTTCAGCGGCGAAGTTTATTTTTAACTTAAAGACAGTTCAAGTGCTAGGAATGCACTTTGAAATATGAACAGTTATATCGGGTCCGCCATCTAACGTTTTTTTTCAACTAGTGCTTATTTCGTGAACGGTAACACTTAACTCATGTCTGATTTGACAGATAATTAGTTGTATCCTTCCGCTGAACGAATATGGTTGTGTATACGCTTCGCTAAGTGGGCCTGCGATCGACTTACAGAAGATGCCGTTTTTGGCAAAAAAATCATCTTTTCAAATGAAGCTCATTTTGATCTTGGCGGGTATCTAAACAAGCAAAATTGTCGCATTTGGAGCACAGAAAACCCGCACGCATACAATGAGAAGCCTACGCACCCAAAACGAGTCACTGTTTGGTGCGGATTTTGGTCCAGAGGCATAATTGGCCACCTCGGAGCTGCGATTTGACACCGTTGGGCTATTATTTGTGGGGTGCCGTCAAAGATAAGTGTTACGCCGACAAGCCGGAGACAATTGACGCTTTAAAGGACAATATTCGTGAAGCCATTGGTGAAATACAGCTGCACACAATCGATAATGTGCTTAAAAATTGGACCGATCGTGTAGCCTACTGCATGGCCAGCCGAGGCAGCCATTAGAATGGAATGGAATGGATTGTACTTTCAAATAAAGAAAGAAATTTGAGAAAATATTCAGTAGTTTTTTTTAAAGCATTTTCAAAAAAAAAGTTATTTGGCGGACCCTTTATAAGGTTGGTGTGGGCTTTACTGGAATGTACTTCTTGAACAACGACAAAAGTCGCAACGATACAGTAAATGGTTAATATGTGATTTGAATAAGCCGGAGTCTAATACAACTCGGTTTGCGATACCATAAACCAATTGTGATTACAGTTTGGCAAGTAATTAATCGCACATTTTAGAGCCTCACAGATTAAACATCATACAATTGTCTACCACCTAATCTGTATTTTATAAGAATACAGCCCTAGAAGACTACATCTCATTTGTGAGATACCGGCCTATATAGATACCAAATTTGGAGTTCACTGAGGCAATTTATATTTATAGGCCCAAATACATACTTCATTAATTTTTGCCAATTTGCTTTGTTTTTCTTAAATTCATCGAAGTCGAAACGACTAAAAAATCACTCGTTAAAATCATCAAAACGAAATATGAAAAAAAATACATATCTTCGGCGAATTCCTTTCAACAGATTTCTGGCAAAAATTCTGAGAGTAAATAAAATTGTTTCTCAAAAAAATTTGTCGTTCGGATTCGACTTTGAACTGTAGGTCCCGCCACTCACGTATACAATTAACACACACAACATGAGTGGTGTAAGAAGCTAGGCCGTAATCCTGACTGAAGGGTTGTAATGGTGAATTATGTATGTATATATATGTAATCGTCAAGACTTAGGTCACTTAAGCTATGTATTAAAAAAGACCAATGAGTTTCTTTTTACTACACCTCAAATTACATAGGTAAACTAATTGAAATGAAAGAAAACGCTTCAGCAAAAGTTGGTCGCCTCAGACAAATTGTCATAACAATACTATCGTTAGTGCCAGCAGCATTTTTAATACCAAGTCAAACACAAAGAATATATTTTCACAACAACAAAAGTTACGATGTTCTAAAGAGAAGCAAAAAGAAGAAGAAAAATATAGTAAATACAAAAAAGAAGAAGAAGAGGGCAGTCACAACAACCAACGAGAATGCAATACATTTTCTCAGTTGATGCGTTCTGATGTTGTGATGTGCTTCAACATTCCATTACAGTTTTCATGTCCAGGCTCTGTTTTTTATCTACCATTTGTTGTTGGTTTTTATTCCTTCCAATGGTCAAAGCGAGTGAAATGTTACAAACCCTTGGGTTGTTTTCTTTCTACAACATTGAATAGAGTTTTCAATACTGTTTCACAGTCACTATGTGTACGTGTACGTGTGTATCACTGTGTCATGCATTTGAGTAGAAAAAAATATTCGTCAGACTTGCAGATGTCAAGCATTTTCATGATGCGCATCAACAACAGATTGTCATGGTAGAGAAAATAAAGTTGCTCGTACATCTATGATATCACTGCATGTATGAATGTGTGTGTATTTATAAAGCAACTTGTATACATGAGATTGGATTTTCTTTTTGTTGTTTTTTCTTGACTTTTTTTGTTTTCTTTTTGCAAAATTTTTCTCCAATGTGAACACACTCTTCAAATGAAATGAACGAATGGGAAAACTGAAAACTTGATGACTTTGTATGACTTGAGTTGATAGGAATAATCACAGTGCTGTTGTGTGGAAGCTCAACAACAACAATCACAACAACAAAGCAAACAACTGCAATACCAATAACAAAAACCATTGGAAAGGAATGTGCAACAAGAAAAAATAAATTCTCATTGCTCTTACCATGATAGAAAATCTGTCCCTTTCTGCAATAGCAGAGAAAAATCGTTATGGTGTCTATCATTGAATGTACGAGGGTAGAACTGATATTTTATTTATATTATATCTTTGTAATGGAGACCTTCAAACCACGATTACTCTCTTCAAACGCACCACGTCTTCACACAAGACTGACTGAACTTCACTACCTTCAGTCGCCTGGTTTGCCTTGCCTTTTATATGGCAGAGTAGATAGTCAGATGAAAAATTCTTGAAGTCGAATGTTCATGACTTCGCCTTCTCTAAATCTCTATACATGTAAACATCGTTGTTTACATTTATTATTGTAGAGTTGTTTGTGTATATTGTTTACATTTATTCTGTAGTGTTGTTTGTGTATTTTTGTTTACTTATTTACCATTTTTTTTATGCTGGTGTTCGTTGTTATATTAAGCTGTACGATAATTTGTAAACAGGTTTGTTTACTGCATTGTTTTGTTTTTGTAGCTTTTGCTTATAATTTTAATGTTAAGCGATGTAAAAGCAAAACACCATTATCTAAATTTTTTTCCATTTTCGTAACAACATGAGCTTTGAAAATACTTTATCTTACACTATTGTTACACTTTCATTATGTATTGAATTAAGAGAGTCTTTTATGTTGAACACACTACTTAGAATATTGCATATATGAGGGGAATCCGATTTATGAACAGTTCCTGGGCTTCTCTATTATGGATTGAAATACATAAACTCTTTTTCTTAAAAAAAACTCCACAGAAGTCAATTCGTTTTAAAGCGTTGTTTCTTTGTCTGACGTTTATGCTAGCCCATTGCTTTATACTAAAAAACATTGCGATTGTTCGCGATAGTGCGTGGCAGAAGGACCTTCAACCTCGGCTCGTCGTCAAGCTTAACTATTAAACATCACACTAAAGGTTTTCAGAAATTGAGTATATGGATCTGGATGATGTGTGGTTCCAACATGAAGGTGCGACTTGCCACACGGTCGAAGAAGGAATGTATATTTTGCACGAAAAAGTCAATGGCCGTGTTGTCTCACGATCATGGGATTTGACATCGTTGGACTTCTGCCTTTGGGGGTATTTAAAAGAAAACTATACCTCAATAAGGCAAGAACAATTCCAAAGCTAAAGTGTGAGATCATTCAGCATATCAAAAACATTCAACCCCAATTATGTCTTAGACTCATTAAAAATATGGAGCATCGAAGCAGCGACCAGCATTTACGCCATATTTTGTGTCATTCACAATGTCGTAGGTCCTTCTATCGAAATAAAAATATTAGGATAGTTCTCTGAAAACGTTTTGTTGTTGTTTGAACAATTAGCGTCATACGTTTTCTTTGTACCACCCTTTAGAAATACATACATAACATACATAATTGATCATTACAAACCTTCAGTCAGGATTACGACCTAGCCTCTCACACCACTTATGTTGTGTGCGTTAATTTTATACATGAGTAGCGGGACCTACAGTTTAAAGTCGACTTCGAACGGCAGATTTTTGAGAAACTCTTCATGACAATTTAATTTACTCTCAGAGTTTTTGCCAGAAATCTGCTGAGAGGCATTCGCCGAAGAAATATTTTTTTTCATATTGTCGTTTTGATGTCTGACCTGGGGTTTGAACCGTGGCCTACTAGACTACGACGACTGCACCCTATAGAAATAGAGTTTGTAATTATCTTTAGTGGGTATATGCGTGACGACTGTAATTAGAGGCATGGATGAAGATTTTGGTGTCCCTCTAAACCATCTTACATCCTTGAATCATATTTAAAAAATGTCTTTGCTTATTAGGATTAAAACTTGGCTTGTGTGATACATCAACATACAGAAAACTCAATCATAAACCATCAAATCCCTAAGAACTATGTATATATATGCCATATATTCTGGCCAAATAATATAAAGAAAAACCGAAGCAATCCGAATTAGAAGAATGAATGATTATGGGCAAGTTCATTGCAATTATTTCAAATGCTGTACGGACTGGACAACAGAACACCACAAGTCGAAACCGACCATATAACCTAGCCTTACCGAATTCCCCAGGTCACATATTTCTTCGGCGACTTTCTCTCAGCAGATTTCTGGCAAAAATTCCCATGTAAAGTTTCGGAGTCGACTTTAAACTGTAGGTCCCACCACTCATGTATAAAAATTAACACACACAACATAAGTGGTGTAGGAAACTAGGTCGTAATCCAGACTGAAGGGTTATAAATGACCTATTATGTATGTAACGAAATGATTACCATTTTCTCAAAGAATATACAGGAGTCCGGTGTCTTTATTACTTCCCCTGTTGGTGTTTCTCTATTAACTTTCCCTGAATTAAAAATTTCATGTTATTTTTATTGAATATATTTTGTTAGAAAACATATTTAATGAAGACTTTTTTTATCTCAAAAAATTGGAAAAGAGGAAAAACCTGGCCATTGGCAACGCTGGTCATCAGGCTCACCTCTAAAAATTGAGATTTAAGCTGTGGATTTAATAAGGAAGCTCTAGATTAAACCAACAATATTTACTTATGATCAAGACAAAATATTTATTCGAGTGCAGTAGATCATTGTAGCCACTTGAAATATAAAACATTGATCTTCTAACTGATCTTGAATACTGTGGTCCACAAAAAAATATTGTCAGGAGTATGATTTAAAATGTATTCGAACATTTTAGTTAACATTTCTTTTATTAAGGTTTTGAAGTTCTTAATACATTAAGAGTTGACCCTCGTTTTGTACACATATACTCACCTATAAACCAATATTAACAAAGAGGTACGAATGTACATAAACCAATCCACTGCATTCATGTATTTGATGGTCTCCTCATCCTACTCATTTTGTTGCTTTCGTATCTATTTTACATGCCTCGTAATGTTGTCATGAGTGTATCTTATTGTATACACTACCGTTTTTCGCTTCAATTTGTATACCCTACAAAACTGTATTCGTGCAACAACTGATGTCATCTTTCGGTATATCGAGCGTTATAAAATTCGTTTCTGAGTTGAGTGAACCATATTTCTTGAACCAACTTTTGCATCAAAGCTATATACAATACATACATAATTGGCCATTACAACCCTTCTATTAGGATTACGGCCTAGCTTCTCACACCACTCATGTTGTGTGCCTTAATTTTATACTTGAGTGGCGGGACCTACAGTTTAACATCGACTCCGAACGACAGATTTTGAGAAACTTTTTCATGGCAGGTTTATGTACTCTCAGAGTGTTTGCCAGAAATCTGCTGAGATGAAGTCGCCGAAGAAATTTTTTTTGATATTTCATTTTGATGTCTGGCCTGAGGCTCGAACCCGGGCTTTACGTCTAATAAGCTAACAAACTACCTACTAGACTAAGGCGACTACAATATATACAATGCCAAACTTAACAAAATAGAAATTAAGCACATTTTTATTTATGACCAACCCTCAGGGGATGGCCCCCACTTATGAAGAGCATTATGATGGAACTAAGAGGAGTGGTTATGGTTGTTTGAATTTGTTTATACTATAACTGACTAGACCACCGACGACTTCGTAGTCTAGTAGGTAGTGTGGTGACTTAGTAGAAGCGAGGCCACTGTTCCAAACCCAGGTCAGACATCAAAACCAAAAATATTTCTTCGGCGACTTCCTCTCAGCAGATTTCTGGCAAAATCTCTGTGAGTTAATAAAATTGCTATCAAAAGTTCCTCAAAAATCTGTCGTTCAAAGTGGACTTTAAACTGCTGGTCCCGCCACACATGATTGTAATTAACACAGGCAACATAAATGGTGTATAAAACTAGATCATAATGTTGACAAGAAAAACCTATGCAGGAAAGGAGTTCCTCATACGGATAGTTCTGATAAAGAACAATTTCCCTCTTTAAAATGGCGTGTGATCCATTGGCTAATTAGCAACGAACAGATATCGTCTACATGATAAGTGTTATTAAGACTTCTTAATACTCAAGCACTTATCGTTGAAGTAGCGATACATAGAAAAGTGAAACCCAAGTTGGATGCCCTACAATAATTAATTAGTATATTTGCCCTCTCTTGTACATGGTCGAGAAGTTCGAAAATAGTCTTTAAGGCATCGGCTAATACGTGAGAACTGAATTCCATTTTCGGCCGAATATAAGTGGAGTAAAGGGTAAGATCAGACGAAGTGAAATATTTCCTGCACGATTTTAAGGAACCGAAGCCCTTACCACGCTACGCGCCTAAAAAATGTGCTGGTTCCAGTAAACGTTGCATTAAAGTTTTATGCATACAATATCAATACCTTCTTACTTCCTAATGTGTACACCACCAATAGGTACAGTTGACGTGATATTATTGCTGCTTTTATGGGTCAAAGGATGCCCAAAGGAGCTTGGCCTAGTATTAAAAGAACATGAATGAAAAGCATTTCAAACATCTGCAAAAGAGTACGTGGGATTAGAAGTTAGGGAATCATTATTAAAAATAAAATAAAGAGTTGGTGAAAAAACTGAACTCTACGGTATCCTGATTTAAACCTAAGCTCATCGAACGGTGTGCCAGCAATAACAATACGCATAAGGCGATACCTGAGAAAGCTCCATATAAAACAAGATGAGTGACTACCAACACAAAAAGCATTAATTTTCTGTAGAAGTGCAGCTTGCCATGCCAAACAAATGCTTTGAAAATATCTGAGAATAGGCCGACTGGTAGTCAGTAAATTAAACCTTATGGAAACTGTACTTCCTGTTGCTGATCGGGACTGTTGGTCTCTATATACTTCAGTAGTTAATTATTTATAACACTCTCGATAACTTAGAAAAGTGTGGAACATAATGCTAATGATCGGTAGTTTTCAGGGGACTGGCGTTACATTAGCAACCTTCCAGCAAGATTGAGAAATACCGGCACTATATAAGGCATGCAACGAAGAACACGACTTTAAGACCAGAGCTGGTGTACCATCCAGCCCAGAAGACTTGTTTACGTTGAGATGCTAGTAGGACACCACACAGTCGGATTTGAATGACTAAAAAATTTTCTAATTTTTTTCACTCAACATCTTCTGAAATTTGTTGCATTTGCCTGCGTGATTATTTTTGTTTTATTTTGTAAAGGGTATTCCGTTGTTTTTCTTTCGTTTTTTTCTCTTTTAATTTAAAAATAAAAAAGAGTATCACTTTAGATGAGTTGATTTTGAAATTTCTTGTCATTTTCAAAGAGCCCTTTGCATTTGTCAGTGTGTGTGTGTGTAAATATTTTCCTTATATTAATCCACACACATACACACAAATCGGGCACAGAAGTTTGATTTTCTTCATATCCATGACCGTGTCTGTATTTTATGATGCCAATTGCAATTTACTATTATTGGATTTGTTCAGGATAAATATGTGACTTCTTTTTCGTCCTTTTTGCTCTCTTTCTCTCTCTCTCATTCTCTTTAAAAAGATATCGAAAAAAATATCAAATTATTTGCAGAATTTACAAAACGTTTCAGTATCTTGTTTCTCTTATATTTTCTATTAAATTAGGAATTTAAACAATTTATGTAAATAATCTCGCATAGATTGCAGAGATGCAAACTAAGATCTTTTCTTTTAAAATAAATTTTTTGTAATATCTTAACGAAATCATATGTACGCAATGTTTTATAAAAAAATATTTATTTTAATTAGAGAATTTGAATTAATCATAAAATACTTAATTTCAATTTTTTCTAATTTAACCATAGAAATTAAGAGGAAGATTGTAAATATAACAGCTGTAGCTACATGTATAAGGATTGAGAGAACTCTGCTTTTGGAACTACTTCCGTATTTGTCAGTGGATGTAAGATACCAAGTCAGGGGCCAAATCACCGCATTCGATATCGAATGCACAATCGAGTAAACACTATTTTCGATGGCCACAATTTCTTGGATCACGGTACTCGATCGTAATTTATTCCGATTATTCCGATTATTAACTCGATGACCAGTTACAAATCGAGTGCAACTTCGAGTAGATACGTTACGATAACGATTGTCGGGATCCACGTTAACCACATTTCGATAATAAAGTACTCGATATCGAATGCGGTGATTTGGCCCCAGTTCATGCATTTCCGTTATGTGTTACGCATCTTCAGAAACAATATTTATTTATTTATTTATTTAATGTCAAAAGATAATATACTTACTGACTACATGCAATATATACATATACAATAACAGTTTTATAACAATGCAACAAAACTTTAGTAAACAATTTAAAAATTGGTTAGGGTTTTTTAAAACATCTTTACTCTCCGAGAAATCAATTATTTGGTAGCATTCATTAAAGGTTTTACAGGCTCTTCTAAAGGAATCATTATATTCATAGGAATCATTATTTTATACTCAGGTATAAAATTAACGCACACAACGTGAGTGGTGCGAGAAGCTAGGCCATAATCCTGACTGAAGGGTTGTAATGGCCAATTATGGATGGATGATCTGTAGTATTTTAGTGATAGCAGTTCAAAATTACGTTTAGGAGGCAGAGGAACATTAAAGTTCAATCGACTGAGCAGGAACTCTAAATCAACATCGCCTTGTATTAATCCCAGAATAAAAAGAGTACTCATAACGGAACGACGACTTTTAAGAGTTGGCAGTTTAATCAGAGCTAGTCTACTCCGGTATGGCGGTAATTCATAGGAGTTCCAACAAAGACCACGTAAACAAAAATTAAAATTAAATTAGTAAAAGTCGCCGCTGTTTAGGGGATAATGTGTTGGCTTATTAGACGTGAGGGGACGGTTCAAATCAGACATCTCCAACCAAACGAAATATAAAAAAGAAATTTCGGCAACGAAAAGAAAAAGTGCCATTAAAAGTTTCTCAAAAGCATTTTCCTGGCATGATGTAGGTCCCATTTACAATATAAATTCTAAAATGGACCACCATGTTTACAAAAATATTATAACAGACACAATGATACCATTCGCTGAAGACAACATGTCTCTAATATAGAAATTTATGCATGATAATGACCCTAAGCACATTTCACGTCTAGTTAAGAGTTGTTTAGAGGAAAACGATATCATTGTTCTTAAGTGGACAGCTCAATCAATCTCAATCCAATTGAGAACTTGTGGAATGATGTAGAGGAACATGTAAGAACATTTAAACCAAGAAATTCAAGCGATTTGTGGGAAGAAATCCAAAAGGTTTGGTATACAATTCCAAAGCAACGTTATGCGGCATTAGTCGAAAGTTTACCCAGGAGATGTGCTGCTGTGATCAAAAATAAAGGATTTCCCACTAAATACTAGGATTTTTTTATGAAGATGAGCTTAATTTAGGGAATATTGTTATATTATGCCTATGTCTTAAATTCGTGACCAGGATAAAATTTGTGTTTATGTATATAACTAGCTGTACCCTGCGCGCTTTGCTGCACTACAAACTAAAATAAATTTGAAGGAAAGACATTAGACAAATATCCAATTAAGTTTGAATCATTTTATTGATTTTGTTTCCCGTTGTCCAGATGATTCAGACGAACGGGCCTGAGTAGTACGCATTCGATCAAGTGATTCATTGTTCAAGTGATTCATGCGAACGGATCTGTGCGGCATGTACTCGAAGATTTTTCAGTCTCAATGCTGATTCTGAGGCTAGTAATGCTCTTTTCTTTTCAACACAGGATCAAATGCACAAATGTCGGAAATTGGTTATACCAACTTAGAAACCTTCGTCGGCTCATGCGCAACAACTTTGCTAAAGATTAAATGCATAGTTTACGATTCCATAAAGTACATTCATTTTTATATATATAGATAATTTAAACTTGAAAAAAAAATAAATAAAACAAAAGTCTACGAATTTAATTCTGGTTATATTTTTTCTTATTTGGTGAATTTTTTCACAAATGTTGGTTACAAAATTTTTTTCTTTCCCTTCTATCTTTCCCCCCGCGTCGTTCTTTACACTTTATTTTCTTTGGTTTTATACATCAAGAATCACAGATAGCATACTTGTAGGGGTAACTACTATGCGTATGAGTAATATATTTCAAATGCAATTAAATATTAAGTATGTAGTATGTAGCATACGTGGGCATGGCCCCTCGCTCAATTGGAATATCAACATAAAAAGTAGCCTATAACTCCTTCCAGACATACAGGAAGATACTGTGAAAATTTCAAGAAAATCGGTTCAGCCGTTTAATCGTCTATAAACTTCAAACATACAAACATATAATCAAACACACATTCATTTTTATATATAAGATATGTACATAAAAATTCTTAACCGAATATAGGTAAGAAAATATTATTAATTTTTCTTCATAACATTACTAAAATCTTAAAAAAAATATCATGGACCCAAAACTTTTTCGATAAAATGTAAAAATTATCACAAATAATTCAATCATATGTCGTGTCTTAAATTCGTGGCCACCACTGTAAGTGGTGTGAGAAATTAGGTCCATAATCCTGACTGATGGGTTGCAATGACCAATTATGTAAAATCTCTCTTCACGGACACCACCAATAAGCGGACACTCCCCGATAGCGGACAAATGATGACAATTTTGGAAGAAAATAATAACGTGACAGGTCTATATCCTAAATATCTGGCTACAAGAACTGAGTTATCATCTCGCGATAGCAAACTGCGCCCAATTCTCCCGACTGTGGATACATTTGGTCGATTATGCTGAACAAAAAAATCACGAAATACATTTTCGTAAAAGACATCAACAACAACAACAACATGTTTAATTGTGTACCTCTCCATAAGTGAATTTGTCAAGTACTGAAATCAAGAAATATTAAATTAAGTTGGTAACTTAAGTGAAGTCGCCGTGGTCTAGTAGGTAGTGTGTTTTCTTACTAGACGAAAGGCCCGAGTTCGAATCCCAGGCCAGACATCAAAAACAAAATACAAAAAGTATTTCTTCGGCGACTTCCTCTCAGCAGATTTCTGGCAAAAACTCTGAGAGTAAAAATTGCCATGAAAATCTTCTCAAAAAATCTGTCGTTCGGAGTCGACTCTAAACTGTAGGTCCCGCCACTCATGTATAAAATTAACGCACACAACATGAGTGGTGTTGAGAAGCTAGGCCGTAATCCTGACGAAGGGTTGGAATGGCCAATTATGTAATTATGTATGTATGTGGTAACTTAAGTGTAACTCACAACTAAAATTGTGCTTTGTGGTTGAACCATCGTTTATGATCGATTGTTAAATTATTTACGTTAGCTTAGGTACCACCACTCATAATCACGTTAGCTTCGCGCACTAAGTGACATACGAGTAGAGATGAGCGATATTTTCAAAACTGTGATTTAATCACGGTGATTGATAATTCACTGGTAACTACAGTGATTGAAATTGCCAAATAACAGTTACTAATAATGTCGTTCTTTCAAAATTGTTACATACTCAAATTTATTTTATTTTATTTTGAGCGAGGCAGAATTACTATTAGATGATGCTGATTATTTACTTTTGTCTTTTATAGATGAACTTTCTGTGAAACTTAATTGTCAAACTTCATATAAAAAAAAAATTACATTAAAAATAATAACATTGATGACACCACTTTGATTTTGTTTAGTAGTCTTTTCGTAGTATGTATCTAGTTGTCTCTTTCTTACGACTTAATAAAATACGTTATTGTCATTATTGTTTTCTTTTGGAATACTGTGATCACAATCACTGTTTTAAAGAACAGTGATTAACAAATCACTGTTTTAAAGAACAGTGATTAACAAATCACGTTCACTGAGAACAACGTTCTTCAAAAATCACTGGATCGCTCATCTCTACATACGAGTCACAAAGTCTGTAGATGTTCGAATTTAACCGCAATGTCGCGGAATATTAGGACTTATCAGCAAAGAATACTCTTCTATTGAGCAGGCACTTAAACTTAGTGGAGATACATATTACTTTCGTCTGTAAGACATAAGAATACCTCTCATTTATTTGACCGTGGAGGGTTAATCCCCATTTCGACAGTCTAGTATGATAGCTTATACATATTTCCTAGTGAAGAATGTGATCTTGGCGTCCTGTAAATTTGCTTCCAAATAGTTTTCTCCTCTCCATTTAAAAAAAGGACTTCGAAAGCAAGTCTGACTTGAGCAACTCAGACAGAATTTCAGGGTACAAGCCACAGATAACTGTACGTGGATCATAAGCATAATATTTCATGAGCTTCTTAAGCAGTTTCTACAACAACAAAGAGAGTGCCTCTTACTGCAGAGATTCAAGGTGTATCTTTCTCCATTTCATGGCAGTGGCAATTGATGATTCTAATACTGATAAGAGCACCAATATAGAAATACATGCATAGGTCTTTAGCTCACTATTGAGATACGCAACGTACTTTCTATAGAAAACTTCCTTAACTTGTTCCAGTCCATTCCACTGGAACGAATTATGCCTGGTATAGTGTCATCCCCAAAAATTTTAGGACCGGCATCTGTTAAACCGTGTACATGCACTCATCGATGTACTGTTGCGAACAAAATGATCAGCTCAAGTTGCTAATAATCAAGGTGAAAGCGATCTAAACTAATTTCAGAGTAAAACCTGTAAATCTAACAAAAATTATAGACATTTACCACATGTACTTAATTGTCCAGTAATTTCATTATGATACCACACCACATAAACGGGTGTATCAAGGAGGATATTTGTACTGCATCGACCAGTGGAAGTCTTTACAAAAGGATCTTGTTATGAAGCTATACAAAATACCTCTGCTAGACGGCGCACCGCGACGTTGTTTGTTTGGTGAATGCGACTTTGGAAAATTAAATAAAGATCAATTTTTTTTTCTTGTTTACCGAAAAATTGCTTTCAACGACGAAGCTAGCTTTTTTGACTCAAAAAAAAACTGAAGAATTAAGAAGAGCGGCCAAAGGCAGTTTAAAAGCTGCCTTTGCGGTGAGGTTGGTTAGCCGATGATATCAGTAGAACACATTTCTTTAAAAATGATGAAAAGCGCAAAATTCCATTTAATGGAAAAATGTGCCACGCGATAATTCCCGATTCTTTCTTTCATTCAAAATTAAAGAATTGCACTTGGCTCCCATGTGGTTCCAACAAGACGGTGTTATTGATAGGCGGGTTCGGTGGGCAATTAATCACACGCTTGAGTGCAAGATCATGCGATCTGACACCACTATACGCTTTTTTATGAAGATAGGAGAAGTTTATCGGACACAAGGATTACATACATACACACATAATCGATCAGGCGGGGCCTAGAGTTTTATGTCTATTGCGACAGACAGAGTTTTGAGAAACTCTAAGTTTTTACCAGACTACTGTTGAGAGGCAATCGCCGCAGAAGTATTTTTTTATATTTCGTTTTGTTGGAGATGTTTAACCTGGCCTCAGATCTAATAAACCAAGATACTGCCTACGACAATACGCCGTTAAAATTCAAATTCAAAGTTTTTTACAGGCAAATTTAAATACTTTATCATTCCAATTATGTGGTTATCTAATGTCGGCATAAGATAAAATAAATAAAATGTAAACAATGACACAACAAATCTAAACATATTTCAAAATGAAATTTTTAACAACTTTTTTAAGCTTCTTAGGGTTTTACAATGAGCTTTTCATTTCTAATATTTGCGCTCCTTAACAGTAAAACAAATGAAATCTTTTGATAGACGGTAGTTCTTCTAAAGAGAAATTCTTATTTGAGAATGATAAAAAAAAACGAAAGTAAATACAGCAACTGTAACAATTGATAAAAAAAACCGCCCTGAGATATGTAATTAAACAAACAAAAAATCAAATCAAACAACACTCCCCCTATACGAATAAAATTTTAATCTTAAAAAATAAATGAAACAATTATGCCGCCAAAATCAACAGGTTTCGTAATGAAACAGCGAAATTAACAATTAAAAGAAAAAAGCCGATATTCTAACACAAAAAAAAACAAAAAAAAGACAACGAAAATAAAAAAAAAAAATTTTAACAAAAAAGTCAACAGAAATTGTTTTTAAAACAAATTAACAACTGAACAGAAGACATGGTAGTGTTTGCACACCAAAAATGGAGCAACTCACAGACAGATAGACAGACAGACAGACAATAATCATGCTGCCCGATTTAAGTTTTTCTTTTAATTTTCCATTAAAAACTGGAAAACAAAGGAGTTGGAGTAAGAAAGTGCCACAGAAGCAACAGATGTACTCGTATACTTAGACTACTGGCCAACCAAGCTATTCAACCAGTTGACAGATTTCGAAACCATGTGCGTTTGGTTTTGCGAATATTTAAAACCACCCAATAGTTTTACATGAGAGTACGCAAATAATACAAAGAGTTGAACCAACAAAGCACCTTAAATTTTCAACGCATTCATATAAATTTTATTTGGCTTTACAAAATAGTGTACATTAAACCAAGCTTGCCATGGTTTTGTATTAATTTCGTAATTGTTTCAAATATTGTTTCAAAATTTCAAATCGAGTTAAGCTTTCAGTAATTCACGACCTGTGTGGAAATCGAATGCTACCATAGACCAAGGAAAAAAACGTACTTCTTGCTCTAAAGTCATATTCTGTAGACCTCACACAGTCCAGCGTCATAATAATAACGATGAGTTAACGGCCCCTCGGATTCTTTCAAAAAAGCTGCTCACCAATATATGTATATTTGGGTCTCAAACATTTCAAATTATTTGTGAGTCCATACATGTTTTATACAGTGAACTTGCAGATGTACAATAAAAAAATAAATCGAATACTTAAGTGACATCCCTTATGTTCCATTGAAATTCATTTTCTTTACGCAAAAATAAATCTAGGTGGAAATTCACGTCCTATCACTAAAATTCCGATTTTAACCGAAGCCAAAGTCGTGGGTTTTTATTAAAGAGGTTAAGAGGTTTTAGTAAAGAGGGTGATGCGATATGTGGCTTATTAAACATTAGACCTCCATTCAAATAAAGAATAAATAAAATTGAAACCTGTAGTTCGGAATCAACTTCTAATTGTCGGTCCTGTTACTCATGTCTCAAATTAACACACACATCATAAGTGGTGTCAGAAGCCTGACTGAAAGGCTGTAAATACCAATAACGTATGTATCCTGTAGATTGGCATACGAGTATATACAATCAGGGATATGCTTTTGCCTTCTCTTCCTATTATGCCATTAAGCTTGTTGGCAATTTCTTAAAATTCACTATAAAATTCGCTTTCGTTGAGCCGACTTATCACGTGGTAATCTTATTGTCTGTCAATCCTTTCAAATTCACCACCGAAATTCACTTTCTATAAATCGAACTCTCACATATTATAGCTGTCATGGATTGAAAAAGGTTCCCCACCACTACAGCACATACTCGGGGGGCGTTGTTGCTAGGCAACGAGAGATAACATTATCCTAGGCCCTGCAACAACCGACCAATCATATATTTATCTGTTTGTGCATGGAACAACAAAAACCTACGAAACGAAAACAAAGCAGAATACAAATCAACCGGAACATATGGCAACAACAGCAGCCAACCGGATAAGATGGAAAATCTTTGTGGACTCCATATGCTCCCAAGAAGAGTAAACCGCACACATACGCAAGTATCCGATAGTAAGTTCAAGCTGACCCAAATGGTAAACAACGCCAAATAATTTGGAATAAGTAACTTTGAAATAAGTAACTGAAGCTTTAAAAGGTGAGATTGGCTTGAAAAGAGCAGCTCTCAGAACACTATTCTATAACAATTAAACAAGAGCATTTTCAAAGTTCGTAAAAACGTTAAAGAATTTGCTGAAGACCTATATGGGAGTACTGGTTTTTCACAATTAGTTTTCATGAACTTATTGTTTTCTTACTTAATTGTTCATTACAACCCTTTATTCAAGATAACAACATAGCTTCTCTAACCATCCATGTTGTACGTGTTAATTTTTATCCATAAGTGTCAGAACCTACAGTTTATAGTCGACTTCAAATGCGGCATTTGAGAGAATTTTCATGGGAATTTTGTTGCTTGAGAGGAAGCTGCCGAAGGAAATATTTTTTGGAATTTCTTTTGTTCGAGATATCTGAGCTGGGGTTTGAACCACGTGCCACCGACTTAAGCCAACATTTTACCAACTAGACTATAGCGACTTCAACATACCTATTGTATGCATATATACCTATTTTAATTACCACTTAGAGTATTCACAAATTCCACTTATGAATTGAGAGAGAAATAATCCTAGGCTTAGGTTTAGGCTTGAGGACGTGTACTTGCCAATTGAGACAAGTACTGTACCCGGAGGTCCAGTTGACCCATTGTACAACGTCCTAAAGAG
This sequence comes from Sarcophaga rosellei, assembly GCA_930367235.1. Classification (NCBI taxonomy): domain Eukaryota; kingdom Metazoa; phylum Arthropoda; class Insecta; order Diptera; family Sarcophagidae; genus Sarcophaga; species Sarcophaga rosellei. The sequence goes on from OV884019.1 coordinate 71,554,087, forward strand.
GAGAGGATAATAGGGGATATAGGGAAAAAGAGAAAATAGGAAAAGCAATGAGGAGGCGGTGGAACTACACAGATTAACGAAGCACACAAGAGAGCGCGACTACACTATTTTGAAGCTCTAGCACTTCTCAACCAGCTCAAAGTAGTAATGAATCTATGGAGAGCCTTTATGTCGGCCCTCGACACAGAATTCAAACCCTCAAAGAAGCACCTACCAAGAGTCTTCAACATCAACCTACTAAAGCCTGGACAGTTACAGAGGAGGTGTTCGGTAGTCTCCAACTCCTCCTCATCGGTCTCTTCTTGTCAGCGATCTAATCTGGCAGTGCCACGTAATAAACCCAATAACTAACCTTAAGCTGGCCTTATCCAAGCCCAGCAACCAACCTGTTCTTACACTGGAAATGGATCGTGTTGTTATGTTTCTAGGTGTCAATGGCCTGCCATCGATCCATTTCCACAACGCCTCTGCTCTTCCCCCCTGACCCATCCATTGATGAAGCCTAGCTAATGCACATTCCATAGATTGCTAAGAAGTACCTTAAGGTCGCTTCGTGATGTTTTAAGACAAAATTTTTCCAATTTTATACGCGTTGTGTAGATCAATTAGTCTTACACCTGGTCAATAAGCTCAAGCCTCAAATTCAATTCTTAGTCATTTAATGGAAAAATATATTTCTTCTGCTATAATGAAGATACATTTTAGAATACGAATTCAAAACTTTATTTCATCAAATGTATGTATCAAAAAATTGCCATGAAAAGCTTCTCTGCCATTCGGTGTGGACTTTGAACTGTAGGTCTCGCCATTCATGTATAGAATTAACAGAAACAACATAAGAAGGCTTGTAATAAGCAATAATGTATGTATATATCACCAAACCAATGGATTCCTACATTTTATTTCATACTCCCCTTAAACACCACTTTAATCATTTCCAAACTACCAATGGCAACCCTTGTGATGGCAAAAGAACATGAAAATATTTGCATCTGAATCTTAATTAATTAACTCAACGCATTTTCATGTTAAAATACCAAAAAAAAAATGCGAATCTTTGAGATATTTTCTGCAATGCCAACGTTAAAACACAAACGAACAGACGGACACAGAGGCAAACAGACAGACAGACAGCTGAGCATCACCATATAAAGAGTGTTCACGAAAGAAAAAATTTAAAAAAAAAACCAGGAATTGAATAAGAATGAGTTGATGTTATTTATTGGAATGCGTGTATTTGTATTATAATTATGTGAGTATATGGATGTATGTATTGTTGTTGTTGTTGTTGTTATATATGATATGCAGCGATTTCGAAATGCATTCCTCTGCGCACTTATTACCTGACAAGGTAATACGAGCAAGAACAAGAGCTCAATAACAAGAACACAAATATAGAATTGCTATCATACACTCAAAGAAATAAATTGATTGAGTTGAAGAAAAAAGAACTTCAATTTTAAATAATGATGCAGTAACGACTGATACACTGATGCTTAAAAATTCTCGAATCCATCGGAAGTAGTAAAAATGTGTTATTCTGTGTGTTAATTACCATATGTAAAGATTTTCTTTATCAATTTTAATGGCTGTGTTCTTATAAAATTTCCCAGGAAAACAAGCACGTTGAGGAAATATTCCGGTTGATTCATCCAAACTTAGCATGTCGAAGGCAACCGAATCCACACGATTAGAAACACCAAAACTTTTGAGGTAATATTCGACAGTCACTTTACTTTTCCTCACAATACAATCAACATCAATCAAAAAGTAAGGCAGATGAACAGAGCCCTAAAAGCCCTTGTGGGTAAATCATGAGGTATGGACAAAGATCCGAGCTTATCCGAAAATATCGACATCATAGTGAAGTTTCTCTTTGACCCATCTGGCTAAGCGAAAACGAAGAGGATGGTCATGTGTCTTCAAGTCTTGAACCAATTGAATTTTGCGAGGCGTTATACCGAGATCTTTTCGCAAAATGCAACGTAGACTAGTGCGTGAAATGTTAAATTCTTGAGAACGATGACGAGTTCATGTTAATAAATTTTCACGCACTCTCTCAGCCACAGCTTCAATATTTTCGGGTCTACGCCCTGTACGACCACGCCCACGTCTTGGCGCATCAACAATAAAACCCACTTTCACAAATTTTAGCAATAAATTCGTGCAATTTCCGACCAATTCCCTCCTTTTTGGAAATAATTTTCCCATAAATACCAACGTTGCTCAAGCCTATTTTACGTTCAGTGGAGATAACATACTGAATTTTGTAACACAATGAATGTCATAAGTATTGCCAGATTCGAAATAACCGATACGTGGTCCACCCGATGCAATTGGCAATAGTTAGCTCTTTCCTTAATTAATGCTATTCCTTATCCCTCAGTGATACCGAGTGGCGTGCATTGCAGACATCACAGTGCAACGCATTCACAATTACGACGGGAGTTTGACAATAAAAAATGTCGATCACTAACATGATAGCACAACAATCTATTGACGAAACAATATATGGTTGCATGACAACTCTCTTCTCATTTCAACTACCGATATCATATCAACTATCTTTTCAGTCGCACAATGTGCGTTACTTCAGTTAGCGTTAGAGGCAAGTATAAATGGCAACAGACATCATAGCTTTCTCAATAAAAGCCCACCAGCAATATCTGACTGTGAGAGGCATCTGCCCATTACAACTTGATCCATCGCAGCACAGCTTTGGTCTGACTGGTCGAACATCCAAAATTGTTATCGAGGAAGGATTGTTTCTGTAATCTTGAATGGTTATCACACATACCATCAAAGCACACAAGACAAAGTTCACCTCTTCAATTGTGAAGCCAAGTCCACTGCCTTACGTCCCGTCGACTTAAAATGAAATCTACAGTGCTGACGCTTTCTCAGCTACTACCAGTCTATCATCACCTAATTTATTCTATCTCAATCATTTCATTAAATAATATCATTTCTGGGCATACACTCTAATTATATCTCAACAGGGCACAGCAGAGTCATTACAACAACAACTAGTTTATATCGGCATAAACCTATGCCATCGCGTCTGGGGAAGTCTACATCGTAGATGTATTTCCTTACACTCTACTTGGATAAGCTACGACTGATGAAGTAAAATATTTAGATATCATGCGTTCAACAGCTGGACAAAGATCTATGAAGTGTTCGATCACTTTCTTGTCCACTGCCATGCCATACTTGCCCTAGTAAATTTGCCTACAGTGTTGCTATTCCATATAGTCCAAAGCAATATTTGAGCGCATACCTGTAACTCGATTTATGTCGGCAAGTTTTTGCCGAAAAAATTATTTGACAGATATAGGAATATATTTTATTACTTCTTTAGAAATCCCGGACTATTATAACGTGGATGCCTACGAAGAGAACCTAAAAACCCTGACTTTTTCGCTTGCAACTTCAGATGAGATGCTTTTAACATAGGTGGCCTAGTGTAGTGTACGTAAATGTATGTGGATCATTGCTTTTCCTCTAGTTGCTGGCTCTCCATAAAGAGATTTCATAAAGAGATACATAATTTAGATGAATTTCTATTATTCCTCCAAATAAGCATCAAAACATTGCTGAGCGATAACAGGACTTTCTTAAGAACCCAGGCTGATACAATAGGGGCATAACCTAAAATTGAGGAAGTCAAATAGGTAATGTGCTGGCTTATAAGACATAATGTCATGTTTAAACCTTAAGTCAGACATCTCCAACAAAACAAACTTTGAAGGGGTTTTCAACGACTTCCTCTGAGCAGATTTCTGTCAAAAACTCTGAGAATGAATAAATTAATCGTGAAAAGTTTCTTAAAAATCTGTCGTTCGAAATCTGACTGAAACTGTACGTCCCGCTTCTTATGGATAAAATTAACACACAGCATAAATGGTGTGAGAAACTAGGTCGTAGTCCCGACTGAACGGTTGTAATGACTAATAGAGTGAGTAAGTATCAGAGATCAGAAAAAGATGAGTAGAATCGAATCATACTCATAATTTCTGATACTTATACGCATTCATACTTTTTTAATATTATACTCATACTACTCATATTAAAAATTTTAAGTACTCATCATATTTATACTTAACAACACGTATGGTGTTGTTGATTTTGTGACGACAAAAGGCGGAGATCTTGTTTTTGCCCACACCATATCACTGGATAATATGTATGATTTAATGTATTGTTCATTTTCTTTTATATTTTTGAGGTTTGATTTATTGTACATAAGACAGTGTCGTTTTTTAATATTTTAGTGGTTAAGTTTATAATAGGCCCCATTGTGCTTAAAATATGTCATATAATTACTGAGTCGATCTTATAATCTATTTTTGGAAATATTATTATTCTTTATAACGGTTGTCGTACGACTCACATTTGACCTACAAGACCTCTTTGCCGAATTCAATTGATGCTCTCACATTGGTAAGTTGTAGAGTGAGACACAACATGATTGATGTTGGATCATGTTTGATCTGTTACTCGTTACTTTTGTGTATAAAAGCGAGCGTGACTTCAGCGGTCAGGACAGTTTGGTCATGAGTTGCAGGTAAGACAGGTCGATCTTATGACATCGGCTGTTGCTGAAAATATATCAAATCACAAGTGGTGTGGCTGTCCCCACTAGTGAGATATTTACAGCCAGCAAAACATTGGCAACTGTGACTGGACGGACACCGGAGACCTCAGAACCTCAATCATCCTGTGCGTAGGCCGTTTGATTGTCGTTCTGACATACTCCTCCGGTGAATTTGACTGACCGGACGAACAAAGGGAGATCTTGGAGCCACAATCATGCTGTGCGTAGGCCGTTTGATTGTTGCTCTGACATCCTCCTTTGGTTGACTTGATTGACTGTGCCGGGGTAACAGCAAGGACCAGTAGAAACCGCAGTCATACAGGGCGCATGCTGTTTGACTGTTGTTCTGACTCAACCCCCCTTGACGCCTTCGGTACTGTGACTTGACAAACCGTTGTTTGGCCGGCCTAGGGCTAATTAACTAATATTAGACTTAATTTTTCCTTCTATGAAGCCCTAATTTAGTTTAGTACGTAAGTTATTTTACTTAATTGTTAATAAATAGCTTTAAAACTTCAACGAAGTGTTTTTTATGTAACCACTGGACGCCGCTGATCTACCCCAGCACCCAAGCATAAACGTGTCGTTACAATTTGGGCTTATATGATTCGCATATATATTCGCAACACTAAAATAGTTTTTTTGCTTATGTGTCTGTTTTATTTTTTTGTAAATACAACAACAACTAAGACTGTAAATTTTGATGAATGATTCGAGCCACTCGAATCATTTATCAGTTTGTTTCTAAAATTATGAATCAAAATGAGTAGGCTTACGAATCAAACATATTTCGAATGGTATGAGTTTGATGTCAATGTTGTACGTATACTCATTGCAACCTGTACTTATAAATCAACGTCGTATTGAGTATGAATGGATCAGAGTACATAGTTAAATTTCAATACTGTTGACTCACTTATATTCAAAATTTCATGAGTAGCGAAAAAACGATTCATTGTTGATCTCTGGTGCTTATGCTAAAAATGAATGTTTAAATGGATCTCCATGTAATTTCTGACCGAACGATTAAATTCATCTCAGTGTACGTTGAACAAAGCAGTGAAAATAAAAGGTCCAAATACAAATATTCATTACAAGTAATTTTTTTTGTTAAATATACTCAAACAAACATGCACACAAACACAAACATTGAGCCCAAAAACGTGCAACAACACAAATAAGGTAATTTTGTACAAAAGAAATCAGACCGATTGCATTACACTATTACAACATGGTGGCGGTAACCAACGCCAATACCATGCCGTTAAAAAGATCTATTTAAGGAGGAGGAATGAGTTCGAAAACAACACAAGAAATAAAAAAGAGAGATGGTTTGTGTATGGCAGCGTGTTTGATGTTGCCACTTTATATGTTACGCAAATGTTTGATGTTGACAGCGTTTGTCAACGTACGAATGATAACACAGAAAACATTGCTAACATATGCTGCATTTACCATAATATCTGAGCATATATACGATACGATACGATTGTTGCATGTATGTTGAGTGTGTTTGTATAATCCTGTGTGTTCATTATGTGGCTGTTTGAGCGTAAAATGCATTTTTGCGCTTGTGATTCTGTTAAGATTTGTTTGTTTAACAGCGTTTTTCTTTTTCTCTTTTTCTGTTAGTTTGTTTTATTTTATTGTCGCTTTTGTTGTTGTTGCTGCTGTTGTAACGCGTTTAAAGTGTTTGTTCATGTAACATTTTCAGTTCTGTTCAGATCAGTTCAGTTCAGGTGTTGTTGGTTAATTGTAACAAAGCATCTTTCGCCCCCACAACACAGCAATGGCAACAACAACAACAACAACAACATCATACAACAATTTAAAAAGAAACAGAATGGGACAGACATACAAAAATATGTAAATCTACAGAGGAGTTACAAAATTAACAAACACGGCAAGATTACAAAAGAAAAAGAATCAGAAAACAAAAAAGCGATGTTGAAACAACAAATGAAATTAAATTTACTTGGGCGGCAGGTGTCTTTTACTGGATTGTGTCAACAAAATGTTGAAATTACCAGTAATTAGTAGCTGCCGCATACCACCCGCCTCTTCATTCATGTCTGCCGTCAAACATTACAAGTGTAAATATTTACAATTGAAAACTGTTGGTTACATTCATACATAAGACAGTTTTTTCTTTGTTTTTTTTTTGTTTTTTTTTTGTTTTAGCTCTTCAGCTGAAAAGCGGAAAAAGAGTTTCATAAGAAATTTCCATATTTTTAGTTGTGTCAACACAATCATCACTATTTGCTCCAAATAAATTGTAATTGGAATATGTAACGTAAAGAAAAGGTTTTAACTGGAATTCATTACACAGGATGTTCCAATATCTCAGGTTAGAAAATGTTGTTAAGCATGAAACATGAATTACTAGGAACTTGAGATATAGTTTGTGGGAAATTTTAAACATTTTAAAGTTCAAAGAAATATACGTTTTAGATATGAAGTCGCCGTGCTCTAGTAGGTAGAGTGTTGGCTTATTAGACGAAAGGCTCGAGTTCAAATCCCAGGTCAGACATCAAAACGAAAATATGAAAATATTTTTTCGGCGACTTCCTCTCAGCAGATATCTGGCAAAAACTCTGAGAGTAAAAATTACAATGAAAAGCTTCTCAAAAATCTGTCGTTCGGAGTCGATTTTAAACTGTAGGTTTCGGTACTCATGTATAAAATTAACGCACACAACACGAGTGGTGTGAGAAGCTAGGAAGTTGTACAATGGGTCAATTCGACCTCCGGGTACTGTACTTGTCACAGTTGACAAGTATGTACATGTCCTCTAACCTAACCTAATCTAAACCTCATTGTCATTGAAACAACGCATTGTTGTTATTTCGACAACGCTTCGTTGTCATTTCGCTGAAATTTGACAACGAATAAACGACAACGTTTATGATTCGACAACGCTTTGTTGTCATTTCGTTGAAATTTCGACAACAAATAAACGACAACGTTTATGATTTGACAATGTCGTGTATTATTTATTTTTTTCTCTTGATTTGATAACGTCGTGTATCAAATCAACAACAGTTGTTGTTGAAAAATTATAAACACTTTTGTGTCAATTTGGTACCAAACGTGTATAATTTTAAAACGTCTTTTCCTCTCTGTGTATAGTCTTCTTAGTAAGATTGTCTCCTTCTTAAGTTTTATAAGTGCAATAGAGGACAATATACCACAAATAAGTCTCTAGAAAATAATAATATCCGTAAAGATTGCTCTGGAATGTGCTAGAACAGCAGCCAGATGGATGAACGTGTTGCAGATACTTCAAAACCATGCTTAACTATTTCACGCAAGTTCTTCGCATTGAGCTCTTCACTTTTCTTCCTCCATACTCAAGCATGTTAAACGAGTTTTGGAATTATATATTCACTTCATACAAGCCAAATTATATAATTTTTACTCGTACGAATATACTTTAGTATGGAGAAAAAGGTAAATGAAAGGCTCGTTCCCAAGAAACGGGTAAGAAGACCTCGGTAATAAAATATTATGGGTATGTGTGTAGGCACCATATCTGGGCAGTTTGGAATTTATTGAAGAGATAATGAATAAGCTCATTCCATAGACCAAATCCACAAATCGGAAGAATTAGGAATTCGTAATGTTTATTACTTACAACAAGTCAATGTTCCCAATCATACAGCTTCTAATGTAAAGACGTGATTTGCCTACCAAAGTCTCTACAGGCTTAATACTCTTGCACAAAGCCCCGATCTGACTCCAATATAGTGTTTAGGAGATCACTAGGAAAAGCGGAAAAATTTCTGCATCATGGTGTAATGTAATGCATTGTCTGCATCTATTATTCTGTCGACTTCCTTCTTCTCTACACTCGTGACAATCGAATGGAATATAATAAAAATAAAACTATAAATAAAGAAATTTCTGGGGACGAAAAATTTTACTTTCAGAAAGGAAAAGCGAATCCAACCGAATATAAGGCCGGACCCTCAACTGGAACTTTCTATGAAGAAAAAATAACCAGCCTTTCTACAAAAATTACGTCTCTATTTCGCAGAACGATGGACTTGTCAGATAAAAATAGACAATAAAACCGCTGCTGCTAAAAATCCTCCATCTTCGGCTGGACCACAGTCTCGAGTTTTTAGAGAATTCGAAGAGACGCTGCAGCCAAGAAAGCCTTAGTGTGTACTGTAGTATATCACGACAGCCTATGGGAATGAGGTCTAATCGATCCTATAGATGGTATGAGGGGTATCAGAGACATATTAAATTAATGGCCCAACTCTTATGCAACCTCTATAATCTCAACATCGAGGAACTCGTTTAAATATGGATGGGGAACAATGGCACTGAAAGCATACAAAGCTGACAGGGAAACCAAAGCTATGTCTACCCCGGATATATGAGATGCAGAGGTCTCTCGAAGTGATCTTTGGACTTTTACCAAGAGCTTAGAGCCATGTGGCTAATTCATCTGAAAGAAAGACTTTTGTACAACGAAGGTATGGGCACCACAGTTGTTGCAACCAAAGAGAATGAAGGTAATCTAGATTAACCTTCATCACTGCAAAGCGACTTCGACTGTACTTTTTCTCCGACTCCATAAAATGGGGGGTAGATATCATTCTGGTTTAATTAACATGGTCCAGAAGGGTCTAGCTGATCGTTCCTTCCCGAACGAGTAAGAAGAAAGCTTGAATTCTAATTTAAATTTGTATGAAGGGTGGGCCATTTAAAAGTTTAAAACAAAATTTAAAATTATTTTTTTTTTTTTTTGTGAAGGACAATTGTTTCGGTTAGAAATGAAACATTGTTTCATGCATATGGCTGCCTCGGCTGACCTCGCAGTACCTCATTCAAGGGTCGTATCTCAGCAATCACGGCATCACGAATGTTAGCCTTCAAATGCTCAATTGTCTCTGGTTTGTCAACATAACACTTTTCTTATAAGGCGCCCCACAGAAAATAATTCAATGGTTCAAATCACAGCTTTTTAGGGGCCAATTAACATCACCACTTCGGATAATTAAACGGCCATCAAACGTTTGATGGCTCCGCTCCACAAGCCGCACCAAACAATCACTCGTAATGGTGACATTGACACTTGTGGGTTTTCTGAGCCCCACATATGGCAATTTTGTTTATTAACGTACCCACGAAGATAAAAATGAGCTTCAATCGAAAAGATGATCTTTTTTTTTTTTTGCAAAATCGACATCGTTGTGCAGTTTCTCTTTGGCATATCTAATGAAGCAAAAACGAAGCGGATGGTCATGCGTCTTCAACTTATGAACAAATTGAACTTTGCAAGGCGTCATACCGAGAAAACTGGCGCGTAAATGTTCAATTCTTGAGAACGATGACGAGTTGATGTTGATGGACACTTACAGACACAGCTTCGATAGTTTCGGGCCTATGCACTGTCCAAGCACGCTCACGTCTTGGCGCATCAACAATTTCACGAACTTTAGCCATAAACTTGGGTATAACGGGCACTATTGGTCTTTTTCTGCGAAATTCCGAGCAATTGTCTTTGTTTTGGAAATAAATTTCCAATAAATTCCAACGTTGCTGAAGCGTAAATCGATTCATTACGATACAGTGGAGATAATCTACAGAATTTTGTGACAGTTCGTGGTCCAAATTTAAACCGATAGATGACCCACTCGATATCACCTGTAAAACATATGTCAAACGAACTATGTTTCGTAAACTGAATTTGTCTGATTAGGTTCACATTTAAAAGCAGAAGAGCTTTTTAGTTAGGAATAGCACCTCCAAGGTAGAATGCTGTCAATTAATAAAAATTAACTTTAATTCTGTTAAAACGAACCGATATACGTACTCAAAACCGTTTCTTTGAGGAACAAACGTTTTAGTATTTAGTTTGTGTCCGTATACATATAATCCTTTTGTTTGTTTTTACTTATTATATATGCGTCTAAGTGTTAGTAAGTAACACGGTACATGTACATACATACGTATGGGTATGTATGTGAGTGGGAATGTATTGTATACATATATATATACGATATATACTAACTTATATATATTATTTTATTATTTTATTTCAACTTTACGATCATAAATGTCCAAAAAGGGTTTGATTTATTTAACAAACTTTTGTACTTTATTGCCGAGTATGATGGTAAAAATGTGGTTGAATTTTACGTTTTACTTGTTCTCGTATACATACATACTCTCTTCAACGGTATCATCCTTATAGCAGCTACACGTTGTTTTTGTTACTTCTTGTTATATTTTTTTCTGTTGCCCGATTTCATACGCTCATAAGTCGTAAGTAACACAAAAGCAGATTTTTCGACAGTAGTAGACAGTAGACAAAGATTTAAGATGACACAAGGACACCACTGTCGAGGATAAATGGGAGTTTACGGTTTTCGTTTGCAGTTACAATATTTTCCTTTCGTTTTTTTTGTTGTTTTTTTTCTTAATTTTTTAATTTTTCTTTCTTTTTTTGCAGTAGATTTTAGTGTCTTCTTCTTCTTTTTCTATGTATATCTAGTAAGTATTTTGTTATAAACCATTCATAAGCTGTTATGGCAGCAACAACAGCAGTAAAGAGCAGAAGTAGAAGATGTGGCAGTAGCTGATGCGGTTATAACCGAAAAGGACTTTTGCAAGAAAACTGTTATAAAAAAAACGTGTCTCGTATTGTTTTTGAAATTTAAGAATTCTATAGTTTTGGTAGAGTGTGGTGCATTATTATGTATGTTTCTTAGAAATTCTTTTAATTGTTATTAAAAAGTGTCAGGATTTATAGCACTGAAATTAAAGAAAACTAAGGGAGCCGCATTATGCAGTCACCGTAGTCTTGTAGGTGGTGTGTTGGGCTTGTATCTAGACTACGGTTTAAACCCTAGATCAAACATCTCTGACAAAACGAAAAAAATATTTCTTACAGCGACTACTCTCAACAGGTTTCTGAAAAAAAACTCTGAGAGTAAACAAAATTGCCATGAAAAGTTCCTCAATAATTTTCCGATCGAAGCTGACTTTAAAATGTAAGTCCGGCCACTAAAGTATAAAATTAAGGCACACAACATGAATGGTGTGGTGCAAATGCGCTGCGTCGCAATTTTCGTAACAAATGAACGCAGCGCTTTTGCGCCGCGTAGCAGTCAAACGGTTAAACTGTAGGTCACGCCATTCAAGTATAAAATTAACATACTCAGCATAAGTAATCTGAGAAGCTAAGTCGTAATTCTGACAGAATGGTTGAAATGACCAATTATGTATGTATGTAGAGGGCAGATTACAAGAAAGTAGTTATCTTAGTCACGTGTTCAGAATCTTTCTAAGAAATCTTCGACAAGGATCAAATATACGATCAAGTATACGATCCTCTTTACGGCATATTTTTCCGTCTGATAAACTGATTAACTTACAGTAAGACCCCGCCTAACGCGGGGGCACACGTTCCAATAAGTTCCATCGCTAAACGAAATAGCGTTAAACGAGGCAACTAATAAATCAATTGTGACGCAGGAAAGATGCGTTCGTGCTGTGATTGCGACTTCGGAAAATACAGTTGAAATCTTTATTCTAGACAGACTAACAAAAGAGCGTTGAAAAAGATACATAATATACACCGTCGCTATATAGTGCACCGCTTTTGGTTGGTGCATGGCCGTTTCATTTGTACACATATACAACAAGTATCCACACACAGTGTGCGATTTAGGGGAATCCCAGTACTAACGCGTAATACTGAAACAGCGTTAAGCGGAGCAGCGTTAAGCGGGGTCTTACTGTACTTACTTATTTACTTAATTAATATCTCATTACAACCCTTTAATTATTATAACGATCTAATTTCCCACATCACCAATGCTGTGTATGTTAACTTTATCCATGAGTTGTGGGACATACAGTTTTAAATGGACTCCGAACGGCAGATTATTAAGAAACTTGTCATGGACATTTTTTAATTTTTCAACACACTATCTACTAGATTACCGCAACTTTAATGAACTTAGTAATCCAAATTCTTCATAGAAATCGCTTACATATACATATGTATATACATATATACATCTCCACGCGACCATTAAAGATTGAGACAATATATTCCCTGACAAGAAAAGGAAGGAGAGGCTTAACGGACATCTCGAGAGAGATAAGTTACGATTGCATTGTCAGCCAATAGTCAGTTGCATAAGCAAACTTCTTATTATATTCAACGATCAGAAGTTGCCGTGCAGAACTCTTTCTTGGAACTGGAAAAATATAAGAGAAAGCGAAAAGAGAATAATGTTTATGGACATCGGTTTATGGACTTCTGCAGGAAGAGCATTCTGCAAACAGACAGTTCAACAAAAAAACGAATTACTTTTACAATACATTGTATGCCCGACGACTAAGAAGGAGACAGGCATACGAACATCCTACTCCCCAATTTTTTCGCAATTCATAGTTACAGATGAGATATAACAAAACAAAATTATCAGAAATATATAAGAGGGATGTCGTGTCTTAACTTCAAGGCCGCCATAGTATTTTTAATGACTGCAAATCGTAGGACTGTGCAATACAAGAAATCCGAAGAATGCTGACAATCAAAAACAAATTATTGTCACCAGAAACCAATTCTAAGTCAACAAAAGTCATGAAAATGCGATATAAGAAAGTGGATGTGGTCCAACTATATTTTGATAAAATTATCAAAAAGCAGCAATTGTGCACTTTTCGAGTGTATGGAGTCGTATCCCGGCAATGACATCACGAATATTGGCCTTCAAATGCTCAATTGTCTCTGGTTTATCGGCATAACAAGTTGCTCCATCCTGTTGAAACCAAACATCATTCACATCAATACCATGAAGAGCGGGTACAACCATGATAACTCATGGTGCGATAAGTGTCTCCATTGTTATGGTTGCGCCGTCCTCATTTTCAAAGAAATATACAGCCACAAGTCGCAACAAAAAGTCACTTGTAATGGTTTCTGTAAGACCACGTGTGGGTTTTCTGAGCTCCAAATATGTCAATTTTGGTTATTAACGTATCCACCAAAATGAAAATTAACTTCACCCGAAAAATTCTTTTTTTTTGGCAAAATCAACATCATCGTGCTATTTCTCGTTGGTCCATCTAGCGAAGCGAAAACGAAGCGGATGGTCATGCGGCTTCGACTCTTAAACAAGTTGAACTTTGTGTGGCGTCATACCGAGATTTTTTCGCTTAGCACGAACACCCTCACGTCTTGGCGCATCAAAAATGAAACCAGTTTCTTGAACTTTTTTAACTTGTCTATGCCGGGTTCGGTCCTTCTCTCCATCCAAATTTTGAACGACATTTTCGTGTAATTTCTGAAATAAATTTCCAATACATTGCAGCATTGCTCAGACATAAATCGATTTATTACGTCCAGTGGAGATAATACAACCAAAACTTTTTTACACGGTAGATACGTTCCAGTGGATACCGTGTAAAAAAAACGCGTAAAAAAAGACAAATATTATATATGTATGTAAGCGTATGAACAAACTGAAAAGATATACATACATATTATTGATGCAGCAGCCTACATATGCCTATAAAATTGAATAACTTTATAAAAACGCACAGGTTTAGTTCAATAGTAGACAGAGAGTTTTTATTTTATTTCATTTTATGATTATAAAAAAATAAAGAAAAAACTTACAAATTCTCTTCCATTTATAAAAATAAAATTAGTTATCAAACTCTTAAGACAATTAGGAAAGGAATTATTTTCAATAAACATTTTTTTTATTTTATTCGGAGTCAGTTTCTGATAGCAAGCGCATTCTCTTTTGCTGGGGTGGCTCAATATCAGTCTCGTCATTAGAAATACTTATTACTTCTACATCTTCAGAAGCTGCTTCTGCCGCTGGTTTATTTCTTTTAGCAGCAAATTCTGTTATAGTGCGTTGTGAGTGTGTGAGTTAAATGGGATTAAACGATTTTATCCGTATAAAAAGGAGCGAACAAAAAAAAAAAAAGTAAATTTGTTAAAAAAAACCGTGTTATTTCAAATTCGCGTAAAAAAATCCGTGTAAAAACAGGTTTGGGTGTATACTGAATTTTGTGACAGAATAGAATGACAGAAATATTGCCAGATTCAAAAAAACCGATGGCGTAAATTTAAATTGGTAGATAACAAACCCTATAGAAGTCATAGCATTGAATGGAATATTATTGAAATTATTTAAATAAAATTAAGTTTCTTATTAAATAATTATAAAGATTTATAAAAAAAACAACATTCAATAACTTTGTCCAGCAAACGTATTCGTATGGCAGGACATAATCGTAAATACCCCGGCTAAAAGTCCCCATTACATGAATGAGTTGCTTTAACCAATTTTTGAAACAATTTATAGACGGACGTTAAAAGTTGTACATCGTAGACGATAGATGTAAATGTGTCGCTATAAATTAAAATAATTACTTCTATACAATCACAGGCACTCATACTCATAAACACAAACACACACGCACACGCACACATATGTATACTAATTTATTAATTCAGTTGTTATGGTAAATGTAGCGTATACGAATATGTTCACTCATATACACCCATATCCTTTAAATCATTTACAATTACATTCACATTTACACAATTTTCGACTCATTCATTCATTCATACATTCATTCGCTCATTCATTTATTCGTTCATTTAAATTATTTTATTCACAAACATTCCAACATACATACATACGTGTTATCCATATGCATGGCATTGTATAAGCATCGTATCCCATAACATCATATCCATATGTAATGGTATGAGTTTGTTCGTATAATGACATAAATTAGCTTCTTAAACAGGGTGATTTGTCATTCGTTTAAATAGTATGTGTCCTGTATTAACAATCCTTGTAGCAATGCAACATTATTTCTCTCTTTTTTTAAATGCATTTCACCAACTGCAAGCTATTCTTATGAGCAAACAATGCATATTAATAAGTTAGTGTGCAATATGCACCCTGTTTTATTATTTCCTCTCTCATCCTCTCTCTCTCTTCAATAAACATAAAAGAATTATTTTTCGGTGTAACATCTCATGGGGTAATAATAAAAATATGAAATATACTCCACACATACAATGTACCTATGTATGTATGTATGTGTATATGTATATTGGAGTATGTGAACTGCCATAGAATAACAACAAACCTTTAATGGAATAAAAGCTTGAAGCAATTGTCGAATAAGGTAAAGGGTAGCAGGAGTTTGACAGTGGGAGTAATTAATCGTATGATTTACAACTTCTTGCGTAAGCGTAAAAATGAAAACGTTTGTCTGCTCAAAGTTTGGCTATAAAAATAATAATTTTTTTTTTTAACAATTTTTAATACGCATTATTTTTATATTTTTTTTGGGACATAAAAAATTAAATCAAAGATTTCATATGAATATCAACTTATTTTTATTGTAATGAAACGCACTAGATTTACTTCACGTTTTTTTTTCATTCTTAATCAAATTGCTTTTGGTAACTTAAAGCCTCGAATAACTTGTCTTCAATTTTTATTTTCTTAATTCATCTAATTACTCAGTACCAGAGATCAGCAAAGAATCGTTTTTTCGCTACTCATAAGCTCTCATGAAATTTTGAATATAAGTGAGTCAACAATATTGAAATTTAACTATGTACTCTGATTCATACGTACTCATTCGTTGATTTATAAGTACAGGTTGCAATGAGTATGCGTACAACGGTAACATCAAACTCATACCATTCGAAATATGTTTGATCCATAACAACGTTGACATCAAACTCATACCATTCGAAATAAGTTTGATTCATAAGCCTACTCATTTAGATTCATAACTTTAGAAAAATACTGATAAATGATTCGAGTGACTCGAGCAGAGCAAACACAAAACTTCTAGCAAGTATTTTAGTGTTCGTACGCGATGCATACTTATTTTGTGATTCGTGTAACTGTTAAGTTATGGAGAGTCGAAATTAATAACATCATACGTGTTGTGTTAAGTATGAATATGATGAGCACTTCAAACTTTGAATAAGTATGAGTACGTAGATGTATCAGAAATTATGAATACGATTCGATTCTACCCATCTTTTTGAATACTAATTGCAGATTTCAGGTCAGAATTAGAACCCAGCTTTCCACGTCACTTACATTGTGTGCATTAATTTTATTCATGCCTGGTGGGGACTACAATTTAACGTCGACTCCAAACGAGAAATTTGAGAAATTGTTTATGCCAATTTTGTTTGCTCTCAGAATTTTTGCCAGAAGACAGCAGAGAGAGAAAGATATGGAAAGAAATGTTGCTTTTAGAACCTCGTGCTTTCGTCTAAAATATTACCAGTAAAACGCTTAATATGGGCACATATCTTAGCACACGATATAAAAAATGCTCTTTATGAATGATTCACAAACTCTTTTCTTATGTTTCATACGATGTTGAAAATAACAAGCTTCTATTGCTTTAAGTTCTACCAGATATCAGCAGTTCCCTATTAAAACCCGTTTAATGAAATATACTGTGTCCCTACAGAGACTCGCTGAAATCGTCCAAGCGGAAGTCTATGCAATTGATAGATGTGCTCAATTCAACTTGGATAGGAGGTACAAACGGCAGACCATAGCACTCTTACCTGACAGTTAGGCAGCCAAACGAGCAATCGGCTCTTATGAGGTTAAATCGAAGATAGTATTGGATTGTCTCAACAAACTGAATCCGCTTGGTAGACACTGTTAGGTTATCCTCGCTTGGTCCCAGGTCATGTGGAAATTCTCGACATTGAGAAAGCAGACGAATTGGGTGATTTCACGGCATTCTCAAAATTTGGGCCTATCTTACGGCACGTTATATATTTTGTTCAAGATGTTTGAGTTGGGTTTGAACAACGGACTCATGTTACTAATACACTACTAGACTGAACTAAACAGTTAGGGTTTACGTTTCAATCTTAATCAGGAGCTTCTACCAATTAATTTCATTTGTATTAACTTTGCTTCAATATATAATTTTTAGCTCAGGCGTCTATCAAGGTGAATGCCAAGGTACGAAGAATATGGCCTCACTTCTAATAAATCAACACACTACCTTCTAAACTACGGCGACTACATATGAACATTCATTCACCTTAATTCTCTAAAGATGCAACCATTCTTCTAGTTGGAAGATGTGTTTCTGTAAACACCGAGATGCCAAGTGGGACTCTTAATGCCTCTAAAAAAAAGGCAGAAGTATGCGTATGAATGCTTAAAGGCATGGTAAAAGTATGTGCATATCAAAATTAAAACTGGTCCGAGTATACTGCCCTGTGAAACACTGACTACTGTACCCTATGAATCATTCACAAGGTCGCCTTCCTCAATTAAACATTTTCAACAGTTAGTGGGAAAATTAGTAGGAAAATTGTATTACAATTTCTTTGCCAGTCCTTTGTGTCAAACTCTACCGAAACGTCTTTAAAAATAAACAGATCAGAATTTTTTTTCTTGGATGCCATTCTTATGCCCCGCATTAATTGGAGGGTTTGTTCGATTTTATTTTATATTCTTTTGAAGCTGAACTGATTTGCGCATACATATCCTCACATTTCAAATTGGCATAAGTTTAGTAGTCGCCCTAGTCTAATAGGTATCTTATTAAACGAGAGCCCGGGGTCAAACCCCTGGTCAGACATTTCCAACAACACGTAACTTGAAAAAATATTCCTTCCAGATTTCTACCCAAAACTCTGAGAGTAAATGGAATTGCCATGAAAAGTTTCTCAAAAATCTGTCGTTTCTGAGAACATAGGTCGTAATCCTAACAGAAAGGTTGCATTGATCAATTATGTATATATGTGTGTAATATGTAGGATCAGCCTCGAAACTATTTGTTCATCTCGAAGAGGTATTTCTAGCAACTTTTTTAAATTTCTTGTCGGATAACGAATTATTAGAGTTTAATAACGATTTCAGAAACGAAAATTTAAGTTTCTTAAGTCAATTTTAAACTAGACTTGAATCGAACCATTGACCTTTGAATGACAATATTTTTTAGTAGAAATAAAGGAACCATATTTGCTATGTTTAATATATTTAAAGCCTGAGCTTTTTATATTCTATGATAAGCATAATAAAATATGCTTTGAAAAAAATTTTTTTTAACAACCTGGATTAAATAAGTTTATATTGCATCAACCAGCAATGTTGGTTGCATGAGCAACATGTCTAATTACAAATTCACCACAACATTTAGTCATGTTTACACAACAAAACATACAATACTGCAGCATCAACAATGACAACAACAGTAACAAAAACAACAACAACACTTTCCACACCTCAAGCAAAAACAACTCAACTATACACATACACACACTCTTCATATAAAAATTCATTTATTTATGGATAAGTAAAGGAAGGAATAAAAGGAAAACAAGGAAAAATTAAATAATAACAACATTTAGCCGTAGCATTTAAATCAGCAGCAGTAGCAACAACAACAACAACAAATTGTTAAAATAGTAGCATCAAAGAGACTAAAATATATAAAAAGATGCTTACAAACAATCATCCCAGAGCAGGATAACAACGGCACGAAAATTTAAGGAAAAACCTCAGAATTTTTGAAAAGTATCAACAGCAACAGCAACATTAGTAACAACGACAACAACAACAGCAGCTACTATAACATCAGAAAATAAATAAATATGAGCATGAAAGAGATGAAATAAAAAAGAGGAAAGAAAAAGAAATAATAAAAGAGATGCAAACAACAACAGCAACAAAAGAAAATAGCTCAGCTTGCAACATTTTATGCTGATCCCTGTCAGGATACAAAATACACATAATCTTCAAAAATAACAAACAAAATAAATTTCCATTCACAAATAGCAACAGTAATGGCAGCAGCAGCAGCAGCAACAGCACTACAAACAACACCAGTAACAACTACTACTCGTACAACAACATTGTGGTGACTACAGCCATCACTTAGCCAAAGTTGGGCGAAAAGAAAAAAAAAAAGAGTACACAACATTGCTGCACGTAACCATCAGTTTCATAAAGGTATGCTCGTTCGGCTACAGTTCAGCAACATCAAGTTGTGCCAACAAAACATCAACCAATAATGCAGGCGCGATTATGTCCAAACAGGACAGCATAGGACAGGACAGAACAATATCGTATACCTCTCTACATCACACCACTCTCCCTTGTCTATGGTGCTGTAGGTTTTCGCCCAGAATTCTTTTGTTACACGAGATGTTCCACTCATCCTGTGACATCGTTTGTAAACTGTGTTCGTAAAATAAAAAACCGAAAGAGAATTTATTTTTTTGTTTTTAAATACTTGGTGTGTTTGTGTGTGTGTGCTTTTCTATATTTTTAAAGGACATTTGCGCAAAAGGACAACCTGCCATCATTTCGAAAAGCAAAACAACAACAAAATATCAAATAAATTTTAAAACAAACAACAGCATAAGAAATCCATGTGACTAGATGTTGTAGAGCACCTGAAAGAGGTTTAATTTCATTGTAGAAAATCCGAAAATAGAAAAAAGGATATTTTAGCTTACATTAGTCGAAGGTGTTCTAAACAAAAAAAAGGAGAGAAAAATCCCTTTTGTCTCTAAGCATTTTAGAATGTCTTGTGATTTATATTTAAAATAAGTGGATCCGAATACACACACAAGTGATATGAGCATAATCAATGTCATTATGTGCTGATGATATTATTTTTAAAAACTTTTTTTAAATTAAAAAATAAATGTATGCCCCTCAAGACTATCCTTAGCAGGGAAAATATTCTGGAGGGTTACTCCGTAACACGATTCGAAAAGTAAAAGTATACGAAAATTGTATTCGCTAAGTAAATAAGAGCGTACTCTGTAAATCGTTGGAAAATTTTAAGGGAAAAACCAAAAATAACTTGGCAGCACTTGGTGGTTACAAGTTTTATGTTATGTTTAATTTTTTTTATGTTTAATTTTTCCCCTTCAAGTTTCAGTCTTGCTTCCTGAATATAGTAACTTCTTCTTAAATATTTGTGAATGCTAGTTAAATATTCATTTACTTCTTAAATGTACTCTTAAATCTATCTAAGCTTATTTTTTTCCAACCTTTAACATCTTGCTGCGGTGAATCCAAATCGGTTCTTAGTTTTTGCCACAGGTTACTAGATTTGTTTCTTGCATACGGCACTTTTAGATAGCCCTTGGCCAAATCCGGATGCGTCATCATAAAGTCCACAACAGTTTCGTATTGTTTTTGGTTGGTATACACAATTCTTTTTGACTCAATCCTTTGAGATTGTTTAAAAAATATTATTTTATTGTTATTTTGCAATGTATTTACATTAATTTACTTACATTTAAAATTTATTATTAGTTGTCACCAACACAATTGCTAACGAAGAATTTTCGAATATTTACTACGCCTTTTATGCTCGTTTTCGTAATACAGAGTTAGTTGTTCGTACGAAAAGAAAAAAAAACATTGGTCATACTTTCGAAAATTTTCGGTACTTTCGTACCACAGAGTAGAATTTGTTCAAATACGTACATTTTAATTTTCGTATCGAGTTACAATTTCAATTTTCAATTATAACTGGCATACAATTTCATCGTGTTTATTTTTTAAATATGATTTCCGGTAGCTTCCGCAGCTCGGAGTTACATAGTCCAGTCGATCGGTCAAATTTTTATGCTACCTCTACTTTGGCTTACATTCCTTCAGGAGCCAATGACTGTACATAGCCCCAGAAAAAGTAATCCAAAGGCGTTGAATCATTTGAACGATGTGAACAGGACTACTTCTGAAAAGAGAATTGACAATACGCAAAAGCTGGCAATTTTCCTTATTGACTTTGTCATTTACATTCACGTCGCCTTAGTGTAATAACTAGTGCGTTGGCTTATTAGATGAGAGCCCATGGTGCGAAACCCAGTTTAGGCTTCTCGAACAAAACGAAATATGAAAAAAATATTTCTCTCAGCGATTTTCCCTCAGAAGACATCTTGCATAAAGTCTGAGAGTAAATAAATTTAAAGTTCTGAGAGTAAATAAAATAGCCATGAAAAAATTCTCAAAAATCAGTCGTTCGGTATCGACTGTAGGTCCCGTCACTTATGGATAAAAATCAAAATACACAAGAAGCTACATAGATCGCAATTCTGACTGAATGATTGTAATCACCAATTAAAAAATCTTGTAATCATACATACATACATATACATACATATATGTATGTCACTTTCAAAGCATTTTGCATGTTTAAAACACTACAAAGTGTATAGCATATGCACATACATATGTACATACACCATGACCTTAAGTGGGAGTAATACTCTTGTAAAAAGTCACACAGTTAATAATTCCATGAGCAGAATAATTTTCAAGTAAATCTGATTAATTTTTATAAACCTCGACCGCCATATTGGATCCGCCATTTGGAATTTTTTAAATCTGAATGAAGATCTGTAATCAGCGAACCCAAAAACCCCTGAGTAACAATTTTCAAGTAAATCGGATTAATTTTTAAGGACCTCCGTAATGTGTTTCTTTTTCTCTTGCACCCCTTGACATAAACCTACTCCCTACTTTAAGGGTGCATTCAAACAATTTGGCTTAGGGCCCATTTTAAAGAGCAAAGATCAATTGTCAATTTCTGACAATAGCGATGGTTCTAGCACGTCAGTGTTTAGCTCTACAATTTCTCAAATATAGCCAAAAACACTATTTTTAGGTGTTTCAACCCCCCAGATTCGTGTTCAGCGAGCAAAATTCCTTCGGAAACACCTGGAGCCATCTTATTTGCACGAAAAAAGTCCAAATTTGCAGGGATGTGTTATTTATTGAAACTCTAGTCACTCGAGTCACTCGAATCATTTATAAGTATTATAAGTATTTTTCTAAAGTTATGAATCTAAATGAGTAGTCGTATGAATCAAACATATTTCGAATGGTATGAGTTTGATGTCAACGTTGTACGCATACTAATTGTAACCTAAACTTATAAATCAAGGTTGTAGTGAGTACGAATGAATCTGAATACAGAGTTAAATGTCAATACTGTTGACTCACTTATAAAAAAAAATTCATTTCATGATTGCTTATGAGTAGCGAAAAAACGATTCATTGCTGATCTCTGATGTAGGTCGCTTGGAAATAAAAAATCTACTTCGATGATCTTCGAAGTTTTCTTTTCATTACTGACAACACTGACACCGCATTCACACTGATACCATATTCACACCACATATAATACATACATACATACATTCATACATACATACATACATACATACATACATACATACATACATACATACATACATAATTGGCCAACCAGGATTACGGCCTAGCTTCTCACACCACTCATGTTGTATGCCTTCATTTTATACTTGAGTGGCGGGATCTACAGTTTAACCCAGATATGCCCAATGACCTATATATAGTACACAAGTACATTCTTGTTTACATGATACGTCAGGTTTATCAAAGTACCGTTTTTTGGTTGATATACTCAGTACTCACCCATACCTCATGGGAGATTATATGATCGCATTATTTTTTGCTATTATTTTTGAGTTATTGAATTATTAATTAGCGATATTTTCATAATGACTGAATATGGTTTGTACGATAGGTAAAATTTTGTACATTTACAAGTGAATAAATACTATATCATGTTTGAATTTTTATTTATGAAGAGTACCTTGATTGTTATATGTGTAAAAGTTTAATTATTGAGTTTAAGTTTTGTTGTTGTGACACCTTAAAGTTTGGCGACCTATATATAGGACATTGGGAATATAATATGCTATGTATTGTATGTATTTTCTACGGAGGATTTTCTCTTCATGAATCTTTGGCCGTTGATAGAGGATGAGGACCTAGATGTGGGTAATATAACTACATTCCTACCCAATAGTGCTTGTGGAGACGTCACAGACGAAGATTCTGACGAAGATATCGCACTGCTATAAGAGGAAACAAATGGTATTTTCCCATCATAGCACACTGTGTGGATATGGGGGTACATAATGCTTGACAGATTCACAAGCGTAATGGAGGAACTATGGATCAATTGTCTTCAATATCGCCAATACTCTACTTGTTCAAAAAAAAAGTTCCGGTTCAGCAAAGGGGTCATCCATCGCATAGCCTAAATAATGAATTGCGTTATGATAGATTGGACCATTGGGTAATTTCACAGGAAAAACAAAGAAGATGTGGAGCCTGCCATCAAAAAACCTTAACTAGATGCCGAAAATGTGACATAGGATTACATGTAAAATGTTTTGTGTCGTATCACACGCAATAAGTCATGTGCCCAATGTCCTATATATAGGACGGCTTCAAAAACCACTTTTTATCAATAAATCTTTAAAACCCTATAAATGTACTGTTTTTATTTCTCATTTGCTTCCAAAATAATATAAAAATACTTTTAAAATCATCATGATCAAGCAATGGGCAAATCTGGGTTAAGAAACGATTTTAAGAAACTTGTTCATGGCAGGTTTACTTACTCTTAAAGTTTTTGCCAGAAATCTGCTGAGAAGAAGTCGCCGAAGAAATATTTTTTTTTTCATATTTCAATATTTCACAATACCTACTAGATTACGGCGACGACACCACATATCAATCCTTGATAAATAACACTTAAGGATAAATATGGAGTAGCTGCATAATCCACAATTTGGAACCTTCCACCACCTCGTATCAGTACTTAGTTTTCAATATCACTGTAGGCTCAATGAAAACTGCCATAAAAACTACTTTATTTGTACACGTAAATTCACAATGAATATCATCACTGCATCTGGCAACACAATACATTCTACCTCCAAAGAGTAAGGAGATGCTAAATAAACCTGTGTGTATTCCGTAACAAGAGAAAAACATTTCCGTTCGCCATTTCTATTGTTGGATTTACATTTGTTGTTGTCTCATTCTCTTCGGCGATTCTTTTGTGTATTTATTTATTATTTAAGAATTATTTTGACACAACTTAGCAACAAAATACTGAAAAAAATTTTAACTACACTCCAAGAGCACAGCCGCATCACATTCGCACTCACATTGCAATGAGATTCTCGTACAGGACCAGCAATCAAGTGTTGTTCTAAAGTTGCGTTTAAAATTTGGATCTATTCATACTGGACACATTTTTATAGTAAATTTACACACACATACATCCACTGATATCCTTTCGTTATATCAGACATACACACACACACATTGCATTGCAGGAATATAATTTCTTGTATAAAATTTCTTCTTCAGATTTTTGGCAGGAGTACGAGTATGAGTTTGAATTTGAGTGCATAAACGATACGTAAGCGTGGAGAGACAGAATTTATGTTGTGACATTTTAAATTGCGCAATTTTTATGAAATCCTTATGTTTTGCTATTGTTGTTGTTGTAGTTATTTGACTGGCCGTTATTTTTTTTTTTTTTTTGTTTGCAAATTTTATTTTTTTTTAATTCTTCTTTGGTCTTCTCGTTTTCTTCATTTCTCGTTTCATTTCGTTTTTTGTTTTGAATTTTTCTACAATTCTTTTTTCTTGTGTATAAATGTCAAGTGTTGTTTTTGGTGTTGCTCTTATTATTTTTGGGTCCAAAACGTATCAAGTCGCACATCCTTAGAACAATTTATAACAATATTCTGAGAGCACATCTCAAAACAGAATTGTAACTGAAAGGACAAGAGAAACAAAATAGAAAACAAAACAAACACAAAAAATCATGTCCAAGCAAACACTTGGCATTTGTATAGGTGGATAGATTGAAAATTCCTTTGAGATAAATTGCGAAATGTAGAACATACTAGAATAGCTGTAACTTTTGAAACGGCGATCAGCAACTTCCGTAATACTCTTCAATACACATAATCATCCTCGCCCAAAATTGTCCTAAAGAAATGAGCTATTAAAAAATAATACTTAGGAATCCATGTCGTTGCTTGCCCATACTTTTTCCATGTTTTTCAACTCCACAAGAACACAACAATTTTCAATATTTGCTGATGCCGATAACTATCCATGACGTCTCTTCTTAACATATTGTGCGCTGGACACGCACTAGTATGTTTTCTGACGATTGGTACTAGAAGTTATTTTCCGAAACGTCAAGCCTTCCGACATACATACCATAATTGGCCATTACAACCGTTCAGTCAGAATTACGGCCTAGATTCTAGTCTTCCGACATGTCTATCAAAATGACAGGCGATCCTTCTCTCATTTATACATATGTGTCCAGCAGAGTCTAAAAAAATTGTTCGCACCCTTATTCTGCACCTTTAACTGTATGTGATGGTTGGTCTCAGCACTTAGATCTTGCTACGGTTCTTTTGCAGCTCTAAAGCATTAATGTCGGTACTAGTCCTTGGGCTAAGTATGTATATGCAAATACCTTAACATGTGTTTTCTGTTTCTATTGCATTCAAAACACACTCTACTATAATTTCCACATTTCTATCAATTTCGCTAACCTCAAACCTGAGAGTAAAAATCAGTGGAAAATACTCCAAGAACTCTAATTAACCCTTACTGGACTCAACTTATAACTGAACTTCAATTAAATGTTATCCTTGGAGATATATTAACAGTGATTCAATTCAATTCAAATTCAATTCGTCTAAATCCCTTAAAATAGTTGCGTGTCCAAATTAACTGTATCAGCCGAACTTACTTAATTTATTATTACAACCCTTTATAGCACGTTCACATATAAGAAGGTTATGGTTATCTAAAATTAACCTTGGAGATAACCTTGTGGCGTTCACATATGGCAAATATAACCTAAACATATGCGAGAATGATAGAAATTGACAGCTGCAGTACTGCACCAGCATATTCTCAGCATCTGGAGTCCACCGAACACGAATTTTTCTTTTTCTACAATATAAAAAATTCATATATTTAAGTATATATAAAAAATATAAATTTACCTCTGTGTCTTCTCCATATCAAATGTTTTTTTTCTATTGCTGTCAAATTTTAGTAAATATATTCACAATAGATATAAAGCGTTGCATTTTTGAGTATTTTATTGAATACTTTTCAATGCAACAATGCGTATTTTACTAGGTTATGAGGTAACCTACAGCTGAACTTGGTTATCTTTTCATACAAATTGTATTGCTAACCTCATACATTTGTGGCTTGGTTACGAGATAACCTCGATAACCACGATAACCTGCTTATATGTGAACATGGTATTACCCATGTTGCTTGTGTTTATTTCTTTCACGAGTGAAGCGTCGAAATAAATATTATTTTTCGTATTTCCGCGGGCTCTCTTCTGAAAAACTAACACAGTACCTACTACACTTCGATGAATTCTCCCAAAAATTCTTTAAATTTTAACATCGTAAAAGTCCTATTGATACACCAGTCTACCTTTTATTACAAATATCTTAAAAAGAATAGAGCGCTGTTGTCAGCCTAGTTTCAACAATACACTCCTTGAATACAAAATTATAGAATACTTCACCACATAGTAGCAACATATATTTTTTGTTTAATTAAGAAAAAAATTGATCTCGAATTTCTGTAGACAGGCTTTAGAAAAATCTTTAGAGATGAATGAATGAAGGCTACTGAGGACCTGTAGAGACTTGTCGCATACCAAGACCAACATGTTGTCCACATAAGCATCTTTCATAACTTTGTCTATTAATGCATTAGGAATAATACTTTTTTTTGATAAGCGTCTGGTCTTAATTACCCTTTCTATTCACAAACTGTAACCCTAGTAGCGGCATTAGGTCTTCGATTTGAGGATTGCTTTTCAGAAACGTTTTTAAAGTGAGCGATAAGTGTTACTTCAACTAAATTCGTGTTAATTTAAGCATGCTGCCGACTTCTCATGATCCCGAAAGTGGTATACTTGAAGGGCGTAAGCTTCACTAAAGAAAGTCTGAAAAATAAAACTAATTGGAGTGTGTTAACGAATTTTAGAAGAAGCTGCTTAAAAGAGTGTAGAAAATATTGCACCATGACTTGAAAGCAAATGGTCTGGCCTCAGGCCCAATCGAATAAAATATATTTTTGAGTAAAGGCTTGTAATGACCAATTATGTAAGTATGTATGATTAAGCAGTAGCTCGTTCACCAATCACAGAATTCTAAACAAGAAAATGATCTGACACCCAAAACAGGATGATTTGATTTTTATTGGGAAGTGAGGAACAGCACCCAACCTAAGCCTTTGGGGATAGGACGTCTTCAAAGTACATATATATTAACCTTTGCATTAGTGGATGCAGCCATTCGGCTGACCAACTGCTTCCATAGTTTGGTGGAATTCGGTTAGTACAGGGACTGCGCTTACCTGTGGCGTCACAACGATCCGCTATGCGTGCTCAACCGGGCTTTGATAATCAAAGATACCACTTCGACCTAACCTAACCTTCTATTAGTGCTGGAACCCCAGCATCCTTTTTTTGAGCTTTGCTACCGAAAGTGAGTAATTTTCAAAAGAAGTATCTTCGGGAACTTTCCAAAGGTACCCACTTTAATGTGTTTGCATTTTTTAGCAGTTTGAATGCCCCTCACTCACCCTTTTCACTCACTTATGAAATTTTGTTGCTGTGACCTGGTCCTCTTCTTGATTTTTATACGTTCTTTTTTTGTTGTTTTTCTTCGTTTTTTGGAAATCGTATAAAAACGCAAAGAATTTTTAGCACTGTCGCTGTCAAGTCATTTATTTATTTTAATGTTTACTTAAAACCTAAAGTCCAACAAAATTTCAAAAAACAACAACAAAAGCAACAGCAATGTAAACTCTTTCACAAAAAAAAAAAAAACACAAAAAGGAGTACAGCTCCAACAACCGACCAGTAGCACCACTATGATTTACCGTTTTATGTCCATGGGTTTGTTTTTTTTAACGAATACGTTGCATTGTACTTAAACGTGAATGTGTGTGTGTGAGTATATGTAGAAGAGATAGAACTCACACATATACACAACGCATACATACTCGAATTCATATATCTTCTCTGTAAGTTTCGGTTTATGGTACTTTTGGTTAATATTTTATACAAAATTCAAGGATTTTTATAAAATATTTTATGATTTTTTCCTTCTATTTCTTTTTGTTTGTTGTTGTTATTGTTATTTATTAACAAAAACAAACTCGCATATGCATCTGTATGCATGGATGTATGTATGCATGTATGTATGTGATTGAATGAGTAAATGTATATTAAGTGCAATACAGTTTATTTCCAGCGAATTGTTTTAAGTCAGTTACTCTTTCTTTTTCTTTTTTATCATTTTTCTTTGGTTTATTACTTCTTTTGGACTCAGGTACAATGAATCTCTCTCTATATGTACATACATACACGCATACATAGATGTATTTGTCCATGAACTTTAAATACAGTTAATTGTTCCAAAATTTCTTTATGAATACCTTTCAGTTTTGCCTAGAGGAATATAAAATTTTGATTTTTTTCTTTCAAAACAGAAGCACCTTTGCCGCAAGTTAGTCAAAAACTGGTGGTTTTATACGAAAGGGTTACCCAATTTTTGGGCTTAAAAGTAAAGTAAAATAAAATACGCATTAAATGATAATTTCGATATGCTATTTCATCATAATGCTTGTTCCTTGACATTATGTATGATATACTACGCCATTTAAAGCAGTCAACCCTTTTGAGGTAATTTTCTATCCCATTTTCACTTTTCTAGCGGTATATTGACGATAACTCAAGGAATATTGGCATTCAAATGCTTTGACATTATGAGTTAATCAACGGACAATATTTTACGAAGCCCCAAGCAAAAGTTTAACAGCATCAATCAGAATTACAGTTGTGGCCAGTGGATCTTTCTGAAAACTTCTCATGCAATAAAACCAAAATCAGTTGTGTTGGGTTCTGGCGTCGCACACTGTCGCGATTTCATATAACGAGTGACCAAAAATAGAAGGAGTAATAGTAGAGTAATAAAATTTGGCACACCTATATTAATTGGTAAAACATAATCATACTTAAAATTTGGTCATTTAAACTCAAAGGATTCGTGTCGTTCCCATATATCCTGAAATTAAAAATTGCTATAACTTGGAGGAAAAAAGGATATGTTAATAAAATTTGGTACATTTATTAGTTTTAACATGCTTAATACTTCCTCCAATTGTAAACAATTATAGCGTTGTAATTACATAGAACATTTTAATCGAAAAATCTGAGTGAAAGTTTGTTGGTCTAAAATCTATGGTAATCAGCATATCAACGGAGCACAGTGGTATTATGCTGCAATTATTATGGTATTATTTGACAATTTAGAAAATCAGATAATGAGGGTTTATAGAAAAATGTTTGCTTAAGACAATTCCATAAAGTTTTAGGAAAGGAAGTCCATTTATTCAAAAAAATCATTCGATCACTCCTAATATAAATCAACCCGACTGATTTGTTGCGCACGTTCGAGTTTTTATGACCGGAGGAGCAAATCTAAATGCAAAATACATACACCTTATTGAGCCATATGATAGACCAGTGCATACACTGCAGTGATGCTCAGGCCTGACAAGACTGCTTCCAATTTAAAAATTATTTTTATTATCCATTGCACAGAAAGTTCATAATAACGCCCATAAATCAACCAGTAACGGTTGAAAAGCGGCCAAGTTTGTATATTTTGTCCACTTTGGAGTAAATTTTAATTATTTTTATGCATATTTCAAATCCAAGTATTTAATTACGAATTGCTCCCTCAAAGGTTATATTTTTCGTACTTCGCCTCGAGTAACTAAATATTTCTCGTTTCCAAACCTGAAGACATGTTTTGGTGGATTGACATTTGACTTCAACGATAAAAAAATCTACGAAAAAAATAAAATTTTTTGGATAGGAAGAAGACTATATTACATACAAACATACATAATTGGCCATTACAAACCTTCAGTCAGGATTACGGCCTAGTTTCTAACACCACTCATGTTGAGTGTGTTAATTTTATATGTGATTTGGGGGACCTACAGCTTAACGTCGACTCCGAACGACAGATTTTTTAAGAAACTTTTTCATGGCAGGTTTATTTTATTCACAGAGTTTTTTGGCAGAAATCTGCTGAGAGAAAGTCGCCGAAGAAATATTTTGTTTTTCATATTTCGTTTTGATGTCTGACCTGGGATACGAAGCCGCCATTACGTCTAATACGCCAACACACTACCAACTAGACTACGGTGACTAGTATTTAGTTTTAATTAAAATTCTGTATGCCACCGTTTGGCATATTTATACCGTTTGCATAAACAATAACAATTGCTAGACAATTATTCGACAGATCTTTGTAGCGGAGATCTTCAAACCACGACTATTCTCTTCAAACTCACCGCGTCTTCACACAAAACTGACCTCGT
Organism: Sarcophaga rosellei; assembly: GCA_930367235.1. NCBI lineage: Eukaryota > Metazoa > Arthropoda > Insecta > Diptera > Sarcophagidae > Sarcophaga > Sarcophaga rosellei. The sequence continues at coordinate 71,585,017 of OV884019.1, forward strand.
CGCCTGCATTGCCTTGCCTTATATATGGCAAAGTAAACAGTCTGATGAATGTTCTTGAAGGCGAACGTTCTTCACTTCGCCTTCACGAAATCTCTTTAAATGTATACATCGTTGCTTACGTGTATTATTGTAGTGTTATTGGTCTATTTGTGTTTACTTGTTCACCATTTTGTTATGCTAGTGTTTGTTGTTGTGTTTTTGTTTACTTGTTAACATTTTTTGTGTTGGTGTTTGTTGTTATGTTATCCGCTGCATTGTTTTGTTTTTGTAGCTTTTATTTATAATTTAAATTTTAGTGCGATGTAAAAGCAAAACACCAGTATCTAGATTTCTCATTTTCGTAACAATACTCGTTTATGCAGTTGTCAAAACCTTCATGAACTCTCCCCAGCTGGTAAATACTTTGCAACAGTGCAGTCTGCGTATTTTAACTTCAGGTTAGTCCGCTATTCAGCAACTGGATCATTGCGAAAATTACGCTCTTATAACCTTACTTTACACAGTCTAATAAAAGTTTTCGATTCCATTTTCCCAGGTTTTCAACCAAAACTTAATTTTTAAGATGAGTTTAATTAACAAAAATACGAACACAAAAATCACTCGATTAGTTTTACAGTTATTCACCTTGAAAAATGTGTCGCTCACACAAGCAAAGACTACGAAAAGAAAACGAAAATCAAATGCATGTGATATTGGGTGTCATGTCCTTCTTATGACTTCCCATACAAACAAGTGAATAAATTCCCTTCACCTGGCTGTAATTTTATATTTTATGATGGCGACGAATGTCAGTGTAAGTACAGGTGAAATATAACAGTAGTTTCTTAGTAGTATAAACTCTACCAACCCTACCTATTTTTGGTGCATCTGCTTACAAGCTAAGAACCCCTAAAAGTAGACTATGGAATGGTTATGGCATTTCAAGACATTGGCGATGATACTTCATCCACTATTGTGAGGCACAGTGTAAGAGGAGAAGTGAATGAAGCCAAAAGATATACGAAATAATGTTGGTTGCTGTTTGTCCAGTTTTGTGTGTTGCGATATATTTTTGATGTATGGACTAAACGAATGAACATTTTGTTATGTTTCCTTTGCATTTTTCTCTGTCTTTTCTTCGTTGCCGTTTATTTATTTTATTTACAATTTTTTTTCTTTTCGTTTGTTGTTGGGATTTATGGCAGTTTCTTTCAAACTCTTCCATTTGCAATGATTCTTCTGCTGCTGTCGTTGCCACCAATCCGTTTTAAATATACATACATAAAGTGTGTGTATATATATGTGTATTTGTAGGTGTTAGTGTTTATGATGGAATTTTTGTGTTGTTTTGTTGCAATATTTATGGATTTTCATTGGAACACCAGCCAAAGAATATGGTGGCTTCAAATGGCAACATCATCATACTCGTAATCATCATCATCACCAGCAACATCACCAGCATCACTAGCATCATAATCATTATGATGGTGTTCACAATCATTTTTTTTCTTTCTCTTTCCTTTTCTGTGTATGTGTGCAAATATTTAAGTATTTTTGCTTAAACGTTTATATAATTTGCAAGTGTATATGTATGTATGTATGCATGTGTTCAAATGCTGGTAACAAGAAAATCTACAAAGTAAGGAGATGGCAGGCAATAGCATTGAAGCGTTGTTGTGTCAAAACGCAAATGATTTATTGAACTGACAAAACAGAATTTTTGTCGAGTCGACTCGAATCTTCGATACACAAGTCACAAGACAACTTGCTATAGTTTTTGTAGTTTTAGTTGTATTTCTATGTTTTTCAAGCCCCTACAAGAAAGAGTCTTAATCGGTAGTAGCGGGCGATTGTTAAATTTTTTTTTAATCGCATTTAATAGCGATTAAAACTTTATAAGTACAACGATCACATCATAGCTTCAATGCAAGAAAACTCAAATTTACAGAAAATGATGAATGAGAATTCCAGGAATGCTCCCATGTTTCGTGGGATTAGTAGATAAATGCATCATGCATTATCTAGATCTAGTGTCGATATACTCGCCCATAATCGATTAGCTTTGCCGAATGGAGGAGGAATTGTCTGTCCATCAGTAACTCACTGGAAAATCCGAAAGCCCATATGACCCATTGTGTCACACAGTGTGAGGTTAGACCCCTTGTCATGATCCGTGTTTTGGGGGGCACATTGGTCCTGTTAGAAAATGATAACTGTTTCTGGTACAAAAATATTTTTATATTTTCAAATTTCCATCTAATCGGCGCAATGACTTGACTTATTATTTATTAATCATTAATTGGTTAATTCTTTAAAGGCAAAACAATTAAGATATTGGGTGCCCCGATGCTCTAGTTAGTAGTGTGTTAAACTTTAAGTGCCGAGGTTTTGATTCCCACAAGAGATTCTGGGTGTTTGTCTCTGTCTTGTCTCTGATTGTTTGTCTAAAAATATATGTGATTACTTAGAATAGAAAAATGATAGTGAGAATTATTACTAAAAAGCAGTATTCGAAATAAAGTGTAAATTTCGCACACGACCTCCCCTTTCCTATCTCCCATAATCAATCATTCTAATATAAAATGCTAGAATAAGAGTCACCATCTGAATGTTGGTCTCAAAAAAATTGAAGGGGTCAGAATAAAAACGTGGATAAAGAATTGAGATTTTTCATTGATATAAACAATATAAGTCCATTTGCTCTCGCACAAAATCTACAGCCTAGTGACAACGGGTGGCAACGCAGAATCGAACGTAAATAGCAGGTTTAACAAAATGGGATCAAATACTCCGATCGAAAATTTTTTTCAAAAAACTATTTCATGGCAGTTATATTAATCTCAGAGTTTTTGCCAGAAATCTGCTGAGAGGAAGTCGTCAAAACAATATTTTTCATATCTCGATTTGATCGAGATCTCCCCAGGTTCGAACCGTGACCTCACGTGTAATAACTCAATACACGTACGGCGACTTCTGCAGAGCTTTAAATATTTTTTTAGAGAAAAAATGTGTTCCTAAAAGTAACAATATGATACTCATTGCTGCAAAGAAAAATAGCGCCATAACCGAAAATAGAAATGGGTGTATGAATGCTCAGTGACGTGTCCGATGCATACATTAAGTACAAAATGGATTCCAAAATACTACAACCTGCTAAGAAGCATTGAAGAAATCGCTCTCATTAATGATAAGATACTGTGCGATGATGTAGTTCTTCAAGAGCACTGCAATATGAAAAGGAAAATTGAGTTTCAGCTTATAATCAGATCATTGAATCACACCTTGTCCAATGGTTTGATAAAAAGTGAGGAACAACACTTTCTCTTTTCGAGAACTAGACTTCGTACGACTTTTGCTTGGATATCGTTTTATCCAGACCTACCTTTCACTCACGTGGGTAATACTCAAGTTGAGTTGAAAGTGAGAAGAAGTATGCTTATCTAAACAAGAATCTTGTTCTTGATGTTATCAATTCCAAGAGCTTTCTTTTAAGTGAGTTGAGGAGAAGAATCCAAAATCTCTGGATTCTTAAAATTTAGAGCAAATGATAAAGCAACTCCAGATGCCAATCAGATTACCTTTTTCAGCATAAGTTCTTATCTAACTGTCAATGCAGTTTCGCAAAGGACGCATCAATGTTATAAGACTAGCCAAGTTTAAAGTCTACTTCAAACGACAGATGTTTTGAGAAGCTTTTCAAGGAAATTTTTACTTACACGCTCAGAATTCTGCCAGAAATCTGCTTAAAGGCTAGGTTAGGTTGGAGTGGTAGCTTTAATACCAAAAGCTCGATTGAGCACGCATAGCGGCCCGTTGTGACGCCGCAGTCCCTGTACTTTACAAGTTCTACCAAACTAGGGAAGAAGAAGATTGTCAGCGCTGTCACACTACACTGGAAAACCAGCCCGAAAGTTTGATAAACGAAGCTATATCCTTGACAACAATAGATGATAGCTCCGTCAAGCTGACAAAAGTTGGAGAGCCAAATAATCTATATCTGCACCTCGCAAAAGATGGGCATTGTTGAGAAGCAGTCACCTAAGAAATATTTTCCAGACTTCGTTTTATTGGAGATATCTGATCTGTGGTTTAAACCATGACCTCACCTCTAATAAGTCAACATACTACTTAATAGACTACGGCGACTAAAATATGGCATCAATACCTTTCAAAATATTTTAAGAGATTAGCTAAGGATACTACTACGCTACTCACTGTCTTAAAAACTCTTTGAATTTAAGGCCGAACATGTGATTAGTTAGCTGCCTTTAAACTATTTCCTTTAAAGCCGTTTACCGTTAATACACTATCGTTTCGCGCAACCAGCATTTGTATGTATTGTTGTTATTTTGTGTTCGGTGTATATTGTTTATGTATGTATGGGTAGTGTGTTATGCAACATTTGTTGCAACTGTCTCTCTGGGTAGTAAGTGAGTATTGTGTAGAGTATATTTATAACAGCTATTATAGTTGCTGTCTTGTTGGTATTTTTGTTGTTATTTTTGTTGTTATTGTTGTTTTATATAATAAAACATTGGTTGAAGCAAGAAATGGCACCGATGTGAAATGAAGTTTTGATTTAGTTCAAAAATTTTTATCAAAGAAATGTTGCATGTTTTTCCAATGTTGTTGCCACTATCACTACTACTACCACTACTACTACTACTGCTACTGCTAGTGCTGTTTCTTATACGTTTACTAATACTATAACAACAACTATATGTATACTTTTGCTCTCTTCAATAAATCACGGCATGGGATGTCTTTGATACGACGACGACTACAACGACGACGATGAGCAGAGCGCAAACACTTGCACTTGCATACAAATCATACCGAGGAACCATCATTTTCTTTGCTTCTTCTCTTTTCTCATTTCTTTTCTCGCTCTTTCTCTAGTTTATGTTTTGGGTTTTGGGTACCCATTTATAACTTTTATTTGTGATGATAGTTTGAGCTGTAGTTTTAAAGATGGTTTGGTTTGGAGTTCTTGCTTGGGGTGGTCAACCCTTTAACATGCCATGTAGTTGATGCCTCCATTTGCAGGCCCCAAAATGTTTTGTTATGGTTCATCTTTCTTATTCGCTTGTAATGGAAATTTTGATTTATGTTTCGTATCGTTTCTTATAATTTTTTTTCTTTTGCTTTTTTTCTACAGTTTTTGTCGTTTTCATTTTCTTTTGCACATTTTTAGCCAGTCAGTGTTATAGTCGGGTAATGCAAAAGTTCACACCATACAAAATATATATGAAATATTGTAGTATATCATAAGAAATGGAATTTATTTGAAGTTTTAATAACGTTTTACGTTACATATTGAAGGGTACATACATACATAGATACATTCTGTGACTATGAAATATACGAGCATACCCCTATACATACAGAGAATATCTGTGTATATTCATGGCGTTTAGATTTATGTGGTGACATTTGTTATTGAACCGGAAGTGATATTATAGAAAATGGTTGAGTTAAATAAAATATTTCCTCTTACCCCCGAAGAAAACTAAAGATTCAAAAGAGGAGGAAGAAGAAGTAGGTAAAGTTTGTTTTTGAAATGGCGTGCATTTCATATTTTGATATTTCCAATAAGAATTGTTCAAAAGGAATGCAAATTGTATTTCAAACCATCGAATATCTTTCTAAAAGAAAATTAAACTATTTTGTCTTCAAGTGTGATTATATTTAATTTATCATTAAAGAAAAAGAAAAAATCAATTCGCTTAAAGCTAACAATACAATCAACAAGCAATTTTAATAATATATTCATTAGAAATTAAAAAACAAAAAACTGACGATGAAAAAATGAATAATGAATGAAAATAGTTCACATTTGCACGGCTTTCGCCAAGGATGCAGAAGTGGCAGTTCTTCAGAGAAAGTCAACGATTTTAAAACAATGTTGAAGTGAGACAAATATGACATACATCACCTTTACTCGTCAACATCATGCTGGATCATGAGCCAAGTTCGTTTAGAGAGAAGAGGAATACCAGGAAACCGGTTATGTCAAGTCGAGGATTTGGCTTTGAAAAGTTTAGGTCGTAGTGGTGAACTTACGATAATTAACTAGAAAATCAAAGACATTAGAATAAACAAAACAAGAATCCAGAACAACATTCTACAAGATAAGGCAATATTTTTACGTTTTTACCTTTTAAAAACGTTTAAAATATGAGCACGTAGATTGCAGATACAATAAAAATAAGTTTGTGTTTAATTTTAATTAAAATTCTTTATTATTCGCACAATTCTGTGTGTAACTGTTCACAACTTGATGTAAACAACAACAATTGCTTTGTTTGTTATTACTCTGTTTACACCCTTTGCATAAACAATAACAATTACCAGACAATTGTTCGACAGATCTTTGTAACGGAGATCTTCAAACCACGATTACTCTCTTCAAACGCACCGCGTCTTCACACACAGTCGCCTCCTGCTTTGCATTGTCTTTTATATGGCAGTTTAAACAGTCTTATGAATGTTCTTGAAGGCGATCGTTTATGACTTAGCTTTTTCGAAATCTCTATAAATGTAAACATCACAGCGTCATTATTGTTGTTTGTGTATTTTGTTTACATTAATACTTTTAGTGTTTGTTGTTGCACTTTTGTTTACTTGTTTACCATTTTTTATGCTCGTTTTTGTTGTTGTATTTTTTGTTTTTAATTTTAATGTTAAGTGATGTAAAAGCAAAACACCATAATCTAATTTTTTTTTTAATTTTCGGAACAATATTATAAATAATAGGCTTAAGGCGAGAACAGAACAGAACACTCACAGAACTAATCGATACATCACAACAATGTTTTTTTTATTGATCATATTTTATGCTTTTTAGCATACTATCTGACGTCATGTCACCTCCACCTTTGAAGTTAACTCGAAATTAGAATGAAAAGCTGAATCGGTTAGGCAGGACTGATTTCTAGGTCATGTGGCAATTTGCATCAAAAAGCAAAATCATCAGCTTGCTAGAAGGGTAGCATCCATGCCACTGATAAGGCGAAGAAGATAAGACTTCTGTGGAGTATGAAAAGGAGCGAAAGGAATCGTTTAACGAACAAAGCAACTAAGTTCAAGGCAATCTAAATTTTTGTTGAATAATTACAAAGAGAAGTGATACGAGTTATGCGTCAGACTATCGATAAGTAGACGGTAGGACTGTAACCATCATTTCATTTTACTGGTTATAGACAATTAAAAGAACACTTGTTTTAGTCACGAACATTCGCCTTCAAGAACTTTCATCAGACTGTTTACCCTGCCATATAAAAGTTAAGACAAAGCAGGCGAGTAAGTTAGTGAGTCAGTCTTTTGTGAGGACGCGGTGTATTTGAAGAGAGAAATCGTGGTTTGAAGATCTCCGTTACAAAGAGCTGTCTAATAATTGACTAGTAATTGTTATTGTTTCTGCAAAGGGTAAAACAGGGGAGTAACAAACAAAGCAATTGTTGTTGTTACATCAAGTTGTGAACCGTGGCACACAGAATTGTGAGAATAATAAAGAATTTTAATGAAAAGTAAACACAAATTTCATTTTATTTGCAATCTACGTGCTCGTATTTTAAACAATTTTAAAATGTAAAAACGTGATAATATCAATCTTAAAAATCTATCGCTTGAGTATACACGAAGTATTTTATAGTGGAAAGGTATTGTTTAGTGTCAGTATAAGAAAAATGTTGCTTTTCACTGGTATTACAATCATCTGGCCAAGCGAAAAACTTCTCTTTTTCCACTAAAGCAGCATCAATTATAATAAAACTGTCGCTTGTTCTTGTTTTGTGCTTAATTTTAAAGACTTCATGCAGTGGACCAAATAAAAGTACTCGCGTATATATTTTAATAACCGAAAATAACACGGGCTAATGATGTTATTTTAATAAATATTTTCAACAATAATTTATAAATTAGTTATTGCAACGCCATTAAATAACTGTATTTTGTAGATGACTAGTTGTTATTATTGTTGGTGTTGTTGTACGTACATATTATGGCTAAATAAACATGTCCCGTGTAATGTAGTCGATAATAATGATGCATAAACACCGCAATGATCATAAAATTTATAGACACTCATACACATGCAAATAAACATGGTGTTGTAAATGTATTTGTATACCTTTACAAAGATCTCCTCTATACACATACTACACATATGTATGTATGTATGCAGCATACAAGTACACACAATCACATGCATGTTTTGGTTGATTTGCAGTAACATGCCCATCATCTTGTAAACTAATATTTGGCTAATAAACGAGTTAATTAAAGCTGAATTATGGCCATGTTTTTAGTATGAACGTATTTTGTAAATCTATGTTCTATTTATACACGTGTGTGTATGTGCGTATGAGTGTATGTATTTGGGATACGTTATGCTGCTATAAATACTATGAGTTACGCTGATTTATGAGCACCAAAGGATTAAGACTCAAAATGTGCGACACGTAAAACATAAGCACGCAAAACAACAACTACAATAACACACAGAAAACAACAATAACAACAAACAGGTCGTACTAATAAACACACCTTTACAAAAACATACTGATTTATGTAACTTTCCACATACAAAAAAAATTTCTTAAAATATTTTCGAAATAAAAATAAAATTTCTCTTTGAAATTAAAAAAAAAAATACAAAAACCCAACAAGAAATTTTAAGAAAATCAATTTAATTATCAAAAAGAGAAAATAATTGTTAGATTACAGTGGTCGCAAACAAAAACGTTGTTTTAACACAAAGTAACATTTCCGTTCTTGTTCTTGAAGGCAAATGTTCGTGGCTTCGCCTTCTCTTGTTTCATTATTGTTGTTTGTGTATTTTGTTGACATTTATTCTTGTAGTGTTTGTTGTTTTTTTTGTTTACTTGCTTACCATTTTTTGTGAAGGTGTTTGTTGGTATAATTTTGTTTACTAGTTTACCATTTTTTATGGTGGTGTTTGTTATTATATTACGCAGTGCGTAATACTTGTAAACAAGTTCATTGTTTTGTTTTTCGTTTTGTAGTCGCCGTAGTCTAGTAGGTAGTGTGTTCGCTTATTAGTCGTAAAAGCCCGGGTGGGCTAGGTCTACGCAATTCCTATTTAGCCGTAAACCTGTCCGTTCGTCACGTATATTTTCCTCTGTCTTGCTTTGATAAATTAATTATAGGATGATTGCCAGTTGCTTGCATATGGTGCTTAGCACAGTAATTCCTCTCCAATTGCTGCAATATCTCAAGTCGCCACTATTCGGTAATTTAACGATGAAGGGATTTCTTCAAGGTTGAAAGTAGCCTTTCTTCCTCCCAGACTGTTATGAAGAAGAAGTTCAGCCGTGGCTTCAATGTCTATCCGTTTGGCTGTTGTTATCAATTTATATCCTTACAACCCACTGTGCCAAAGTGCACTCAAACTTGAAGTCATTTATTGGAAATTTCCTTTCTAAATATCCTCAACGATATGTGATGTTTGTGTAGAGGTGTTTACAATACTTAAGAACTTTCTGCCTGATAACTTCACACAAAAAAACAAACAAAATTTAACTTTTTATGAAGCTTTTTCGTCTTGAGAGTAAGCATTTTTCTACGAAATATTCCAACCACAACTGTTGTGTTGATGATTTCATATGTGTGTGTGGGTGATATTTCTTTCTTTCTCTCTCTCTCTCTCTCTTTCCTACATTTATGATATGACTGAGAGAGAGTTAATTTAACTCCTGTGATAGTAAAACCAGTGCGTCTTTTTTCAGTTTTTGCTTCTGTTGTCATTTGTTTTTTTTTTGTTTAATGCGCGTATGTTTGTGTGCGTATGTGTGTTCATTAATGTCCTTGTTGTTGCTGTTATTATTGCTACTTTAGCTTCGTCTCTTAATGAGATACAAAACACATAAATTCTCAAATGTGTCATGTATCGCACATTATGTTTTTGTTGCTGTTGCTGTTGTTGTTGTTGCTCTGTTTATTTTTTGTTTCTCCTTTTTTTAATTTTTTGATAAGCCAAAGAACTCTTCGTGAACTTTTGGAAAAGGAACATACATACACATACATATGGAGAAAGTATATATATGTATAAGTATGATTGTATGTGTATTTCTTTCGGTTGAATTTTATAAATTTTTGCTTAAGGCGATGACGGCGTAATCAAATTTATTAACAAAAAAAAAATGTCACAATAATTTGAATAACAGTGGCAATTAAAAATTGCAAATTAAAGGACATGCTGAACATCCTTTTAAGGTGCCAAAATGGACTTTTCTTCAATGTGATGAAAGAAAGAAAGAGAACTGCTTGTACAATAATATGGCATCACAGGAAAATATCCTAATAATAGAGTACCTTTAATATATTCAGTATATTCGATATGTTTTCATCATCACTGTTGTATACTGTCACCAATTTCCAAAAATTTAAGTGATATGAAATGGGTTAAACAGTTTTCCAAAAATTTGTAAACAATACCACGTTAAAAACATAAAACATAAAACAAAAACCAAATGCTCGTAATTCATTTGCTTAGAAGTATATGACAAACAGATAAGGTAACAAAATGACATTCAATGGTGGTTGGTTTACATTCAGAGTGTGAGAAGAAATATATTTTTGAAATGTTACTTTGAAAAGGTAATAAAGTTTAAGGACACTGGAGTGAATGTCTACTAACAGGCTAAAAGATCGATTGTATGAATTTGAAATGATCAAATTAAATGGCGAGTATCTGAGCGATCCAGTATATCATGGATAGCACTATCAATTCCCAATTTATTCAAATTTATAATCCAGAAACTTCTGTTTCACATGTATTTTGTGTCATTCAGATGAAAATACTCTTCCTCGGGGAAGATGAGTATTTTAGAAAAATTAGAATTTACTTCACTTTGCTCCATTATGCATGGTCTACTCTTCTAAGTAATTTGAATTTTGGGCACAGGAAATTGCAGGTGTTTGGTCAAAATTCGCTGTGCAGCGTTTTGTGAAATGTGTAGTTGTTGATAAAAAAAAATTAAAGATTATATACATACATAATTGATCATTACAACGCTTCAATTATAATAAGATCTAGCTTCTCACACCGTTTATGTTGTGTGTGTTAATTTTATAAAAGAGGCGCGACCCAACAGTTTAAAGTCGACCCCGAACCCCGAATAGATTTACAAGAAACTTTTTCATGGTAATTTTATCTTCGCTCATAATTTTTGCTAGAAATCTGCTTAGAGAAAGTCTCCGACGAAATATTTTTTCCATATTTCGTTTTGTTGGAGATGTCTGATCTGGGGTTTGAACCGTGGGATTCCCATGATACCTATTGCAGTCCATATATACAAGATATATTCAAAGAATCAAATGACTCTTAAGAATCTTAAAACAACATACGCAATGGATGGAGTTCATTGGCCTGTTTAACGAATGTTCTTAGTATATTGACCTGCTTCATGCACGATTCTTAGCTTCTGATAAGTGAACAGAACAGAACAGTGACAACCCATGGCAACGCTGTATCATTGCAAGTGCAACAAAATCGGATCGAATACAATCACTTACAATTTTTTCTACATGTGAATCAGAGAAGTAGAGTTTTGCAATGTTCCTTCATTATAATTCTCCAGAGCTTTAACTATTTCTCCAGAGGAAAAATGTGATCCTAAAGGTAACAGTAAGCTTCGTGTAGATTCCCATGTCTTCAGGGGAAGGTAGTGCCATCACCAAATATAGAAGTGGGTGTATGAGTGTCCAGTGACGTGTCCGATGCATACATTGAGTACAAAATAGATCCTAAAATTCTATAATCTGCTAAGAAGCATTGACGAAATCGCTCTCATTAATGACGAAATACTGTGCGATGATGTAGTTCTTCAAGAGCATGGCAATATTAAAACGAAAAAAACTTGGTCAATTACAACTCTTCAGTCAGGATTACAGTACAGCTTAAAGTCGACTCCGAACGATAGATTTTTGAGAAACTTTTCATGGCAATATTATTTACTCTCAGAGTTTTTGCCAGAAATCTACTGAGAGGAAGTCGCCGAAGAAATATTTTTTTATATTTCGTTTCGCTACGAAAACCCTGAGAGTAAATGAAACTGTCATGAAATGTTTCTCAAGAATCTGTAGTTCGGAATCGACTTTAAACTGTACATGCTTCCTATTATGGATAAAATTAACACACACAACACAAGTGGTGTGAGAGGCTAGGTCTTGATTGAAGGGTTTTAATGACGAATTTTATATGTATGTAATCCTCAGTTCTACATCACGCGTCTTCCACAGTATGATTTTAGATTTGTCTGCAATAACATGGAACATAATGAAGACTGTCATCTGCTTTCTTTGTCAAGATGGTTCCCAGATAGTTACTTTTGGGATAGCTTAGCTGAACTGGCATTTTTTAATGTTGTCAGGATATACAGTTTCACCAGAACCTGAAAATGGTTTCAGTTTGGTTTAGGATGTATTGTTTCCGAACCCGGAATAATTTTTCATATGGCATCCATTGATATTTTGTAGCACAGCAATACAGCAATAATGGTTTGAAATTTTTCCAAATTTATTTTTTCGTTGTAAAGTTCAATTGTTCCGGTTAGAAGTTCGATCGAACCAACTTATTTCCGAAATAAGAACTTTTCTTTAACGGCGCTCCAATGGTATCAAATCGCTGCTTCTCGGTGGCCAATTGACATCACCATTTCGGCCAATTAGACGGCCACTAAATTTTTTGATGCAATAAATCGATTGTGGCATGAGATGTGTGGCCAAATTTTATACAACATTTTCGTGCAATTTCCGAATAATTGTTTCTGTTTTGGAAATAAATGTCCAATAAATCCCAACGTTACTCAAGCTTAAGTCGATTCATTAGGTTCAACGGAGATAATGCAGTGAATTTTGTGACAGAATAGAATGACATAAGTATTGCGAGATTCGAAATATGGCCCATCCGATACATCGCCCCTGTAAAAGACAGCTTTTCGAAAGGACGTTGTGCTTGCTATGCCTTACATGTGACATAATAGGCTCACATCTTTGAACCCAAATGAGGTAAGAAATTAATTTATGCTTCATTCAACTGTTCCGGAGTTTTATGTTTGTAGCTCTTCTGAAATATTCACTACTTTCTTCTTCAGTTTTGAGGTTCATTATTTCCAAATTAATTTCCTTCTTACAAGAGCGTATATCAGTTAAATGTTATGACCAATACGGCTCTTAGTCTATACCTATAAGTCCAAAGGCAGTGATCAGCAATGCGTATTAAAAAGGATGAGTGGAAACGAATCATACTCATAATTTCTCATACTTTCTCATTCAAACTTCTTTTAATATAATGGAGTATGAGTAGAGGTCATACTCAAAGTTTGAAGTACTCATCATATTCATACCTAACAACATGTATGATGTTATTAATTTCGACTCTCAATAAGTCAACATACACACGAAGCACAAAATAAGTATGATTGGCGTACGAACATTAAAATACTCACTAGAAGGTTGTGTGTTTGCTCTGTTTGCTGCTCTGTGTTTTTTGCTTGTGTCTTTTTTTTGTAAGTGCAACAACAACTAAGACTGTAAATTTTGATGAATGATTGGAGTACGTCGAAAATATGTGTAAGTATTTTTCTACGAATGAATCTGAATAAGTAGGCTTATGAATTGAACATATTTCGAATGGTATGAGTTTGACGTCAACGTTGTATGCATACTCATTGCAACCTGTACTTAGAAATCAACGTTGTAGTGAGTACGAATGAATCAGAGTACATAGTTAAATTTCAATATTGTTGACTCACTTATATTTAAAATTTCATGAGTGCTTATGAGTAGCGAAAAAACGATTCATTACTGATCTGATGATACACAACTCTAAAAATGAACTTTTTCTTATTATTTCAGCGCAACACTCTTCATAGCACTTCAACATTTCTGAAACTCTCATCACAACACCCACCAACTGTCTCCGTGACAATTTTACTCCAATAAAAGTTATGCACTTGTGTTCTTCCTCAAATAAAATAATAAACAGATTTTCATTAGCAAATCCGATTATTTTCTATTTTCTTTTGCCCGGTATAAATCAACCGGACACTTTATGTGTTAGAAAAGAAAACATATCACACATGCAGTCATCCTTGACATGTTTTACGAAAACTTTCTTTCTTTCTTTCTTTCTCGTTCATCTTGTATGCTTTTTGCTTGTCTTACTTTTCAAACTAAACACTGAACAGATCCCTAAGCGGGCCATTATTAGGAGAATATATTTCCCGAAGTATGGGATTGTAAAACCATAAACAACACAACACAAGACTTCACATCATCATACATATTCTACTTCAATTATTTATTTTTATACAGCATTGTGCATGTGTTGTCTCCTTATGGTGCAAGTAGTACTCATTGCTATGAATGTATGTGTATGTGCATAGAGGTGTGTATGTGTGCCTGTTATCTACTCCTATAACTTTAACATTTTCTAAGGTTGTGATGTTTTGTTGCTGTTGTTGTTGTTGTTATCCTTGAAAATAAAAAGCAAAAGGAAGAAGAAAAAAAAAACTCATCGAAATCATGAAAAAGTTCCCAGCAAGTGTGGGCGGCAAAGAATGAACAAAGTGAAGTGAAGTGAATTGAAATGAAATGAAGAAATGAATGAAGGGAGTGTGCCCATGAGTGGAAAGACACATACATACAGCAACAGCAAACCAAAGATGGATGTGATATGTAAACGTACCGACAAAACAATGATGATGCATGGCATGGTATGGCGCGCGCATAAACTTGGGGTGGCAAAAACAATACATGCAACGCAAACACTTACAGAAGCCCACCAACTGCACATGTTTTCAAAATGATGAATCCTTTCTTCTTTCAGGACAAAACCTCCTGCAAATGGGTTGTTTTCTGTTTTCGTACACTTGATGCAGCACCATATACATATATTTATGCTCGTCCATGTCATGATAAGTGTATGCTAGTGCTGCATACTCACTTCTTCGTTTTGGCTTGCTTCTGCAGAAGCAAATTTTGTATGGAAGAAAATGAAAAATAACAATAAAAAAGAAGAATCTCTCATAAAATAGTTGCAACACCACGTGCAACATACAACATACATACATAACTACTGACAAATGTTAAAGAATATTGTGTTGTTATAATTTCTATATTATTTTAGTCTCCCGTAAAAACTTTTCTTCTGACTCTTCCTTCTCACCACTGTAGCATGCCTCGTCACTACGATAATTACAATCACATACCAGCACTATGTAACAGGCAATAAGAAAATACAAACCAGGGGCACAGTGGTAAGAAAAGAAACAAAAAATACCAGAAGTATGAATGTTTACCATCGACAATCCAATCAACTGTCTTCGTCTATCTGTCAATGTAAACGTTGTAATTAAACTCCTAAAGACATAGAGGAGTCTGGCGTATGTTGGCTCTGCTAGATTTAAATCTGATGCACGTGGGTGTCAAAGAGAGAGAGAGATTAGCAATGAGTATTTAAAAAGATGAGTAGAATCGAATCATACTCATAATTTCTGATACTTATACGCATTCACACTTATTTTAATATCATGGAACCTCTCATACTCAAAGTTCGAAGTACTCATCATATTCATACTTAACACAACACGTATGATGTTAATGATTTCGACACTCCATAACTGAACATCAACAAGAATAACACAATAAGTATGGATCGCATACGAACCCTAAAATGCTCACTAGCAGGTTGTGTGTTTGCTCTGCTTGCTGCTCTGTCTTTTTTGCTTATGTGTCTTTTTTCTTTTTTATAAATGCAACAACAACTAAGACTGTAAATTTTGATGAATGATTCGAGTCATTCGAATCATTTATGAGTACATATTAAATGTATTTTTCAAAGTTATGAATCTAAATGAGTAGGCTTATGAATCAAACATATTTCGAATGGTATGAGTTTGATTTCAACGTTGTACGCATACTCATTGCAACCTGTACTTATAGATCAAAGTTGTAATGAGTATGAGTAAGAGTGCGTAGTTAAATTTCCATATTGTTGACTCACTTGTATTCAAAATTTCATGAGCGCTTATAAGTAGCGAAATAACGATTCATGCTAATCTCTGAATCAAACTCCTAAAGACATGGTGTCTAGCGTATGTTGGCTATGCTAGATTTAAGTCCGATGTACGTCGTAGTGAAGACCAAAACTTTAGAGTCTGTGGTTACGTTTGCTGGGGGAGAAGTCTCATTAGGGGCCATCGAGACCTGAGGAATCGATTAGCTCACAGCTCCCTCCTTAACTGTCCCATAGGCAGAATCAGTGGAGTCTATGATTTTGGGAAATGATTTGCTGTATTAAAATGAATTTAGTATTAAAAATGATTGAAGTAATCTATAAGTTGTATGCTCTTTTAAAAGAGGCACTATTTTATGGTCCGCAGATGGGTGAAGAACGGATCTTAGAGCAGAAATAAAATAAAATATTCCGAGACACCCACAGATATCTTTCAAGCGGACATCTATGCCATCGAAAGATGTGCTCAATTTAACTTCGACAAGAGGTACAAAATATAAGATAGCAGGCAAATATTCATGCAATAGGCTCTTAGGAGGTTAAATCGAATTGATTTGGTAGGGTAAATAAGGTTACCCTCTCTTAAGTCATGTGGAATTTCTCGGCAATAGGCAAACAAACGAGCTTGCAAGGACGGGAGTTTCCATGCCGCTGACGCGGTCAAAACTCTTTTAAGAACTGAAAGCGGATATTTGGAAAGGTATGTTTAAGGAAATGCAAGATAAAGAGAGGCCAAAAGGCCATCACAACTTTTGTTGGGAAATTGCAATAAGAGGAGATTTAAGTCGTACGTCAGACTATCCAGAAAAACCTAAGCTTGGTTACCGGTCTTTTAATAGGGTAACCTGCTGTAACCGCAAAATGAGGGTTTTCCCAGGCACAACATGTAGACTCTGTGACGATGAGAATAAATCATCTGAACACATTCTTGGATTCTGTGTTGCTTTAAGGACCTCTAGAAAGAAACACTTGGGATGTTAACAGGTGCTAGGCAGAGAATTATCAGTGCTGACATCGAGCATCATGCTGAAATTTGTCAAGACAATAGGCTTGAAGGCGACATATTCAATAAAGTTTGAGAAGAGTACAATGGATCGTTTGGTGTGCTTGGGAAGGCAGAGAAAGTCATGTTCAGAATCTTATGAAATGATCTCCAATGGGATGAATTTCTTTTATTCTGAAAACAATAGGGCTTTCTGGCGTCAATAAATTGGGAAACGTATAATTTCAATCAGACTTGCCAGGAGCAGGAAAGTCTTATGCTGCGACTGCAGAGCCAAAACAAATTCTAAGAGAAAATTTTTAAATACTAATTGGTACAAATAATATAAGCCGCTGGTAAAATTAATGAAAACAGCATTCGCCGTACAACAATGCCGGACAACGCAATTCATAAAGCCACAAGGACCATCTGCATCAATTGGCATATAGTAGCAAACAACAGAAAAGATACAAACGTAGCTACTGATTACAACAGTTAATTAAGCAAATAGAGATTCGAATTTAAATAGGAAACTTAATACACAGGGGCTAAAAGATAAATTACAGGAGTACGTTTTTTAATTGTGCTGACATTTCAGTTCAGCAAGGTTAAACAAATCATTATTATGTGTTTAAGGGGGATTTAGACGGTCGCACAAGCCGTCCTTTATGCCATGTTTTTGTGTAGAAAATAGCTGGTAATACCATGTAAACTCAATATGTAATTATTGTGGTGAGTATGGAGAAAATATGTGTGAAAATTTGACACTTATCAGTTATCGGCTCGGTAAATTTTTTAAATGGTTCCAAAACCGCCATACTTCATTCATTGCTGATACATTCATTTTGCATTCTTTCGGTATTTTACTAGCAAAAAAGTTTCAAAATCCAAATTTTACTCTCATTTTTAAAATAGATATGGTATTCTTTATACCCTTATTGTGTAAATGGACCTTTAACATCCGAACAATAGCTTGTTGGAATGCTTGTTGAGTGGTGTGATTTTGCCTAAAACTTTCGTGATTTACTTGAACACACAAGCAACAATCAATTCCATTAATCACGCCGATATCCTCCACGGGGAATGTTGAACCGATGGCATCAATTAAACTGCATATCCTCCAATTGTCGAAGTCATCGTAATATAGTAGTTAGTGTGTTGGCTTATTAGACGTAAGGTCACGTTTCAAACTCCAGGTCACACATCTCCACCAAAACGAAATATAAAAGAAATTTCTTAGGCGACTTCCTCTCAGAAGATTTCTGGCAAAAAATCGTTGCAGAAGGAGATTGATCATCGTTTGCAGCATTAGGGAACACATAGTTTCGCTAGTCTTTATTGAACTTAAATGGAAAAAGCGATTCGATCTCTTATTGATCGAAAGTGTAAGGTAAAGTCTTGAGGAAGACGTCAAAATGTCGAATATTTTGGTGAACCGTTGACCAGAACTTTTATCACTTTTTTATAAAAGAATATATTTAGTGATGAACCTTATTTCATTTCATTTCCTAGAGAAGATAATACTCTTTAACGAATCACCATTACATCCATTAAAATTGACTAATTGGTGCGGTTTATAGACTGCTTACTTGAGCGTTCCTTATTTCTTTGGAAACGAGCAATGTGCTGCGCTTACGGTTAATAGCGAGCACTATAGAGACGTGTGAGTCTACTTTTTGTGTTGCATCATTCTTTAAGAAAACCTTAATCACCTTACCTTATCCTTATCAATGTTTAAAATTTCAACGAATAATTCCGGCAGAAATTCCACACCTCTTACAAAAGAACTTTCTTGTTGTCAATTGGAACGGAAAAAGAAAAAAAATTTTACATTTCTCACACACTATTTCAAATCAAATCTACTGTACAGTGTCGTCATCATGATTATGATGATCACCGAACATTACTCATACGCCCAGTTGGTCGTCATTGCCATATGAAATATGCTTTTGCCTGTTAGTAGGAACCGTTGTTTATATGAGCATGTCGTCTCTTGTTTTCTCTCTGTTAGTATCATATGAAGCACTAATACACTCACATGTGCCACAACCAGTACCACCACCATCACCATCACTTTACTCACACTTTAGTTTAAATAGACACCTACACAATGAATGAAAATGGAATCAAAAAAAGAGGAAAAAACAAGAATATATATGTACATATAGAAAAACAAAAACAACAACAACAACAATAGTAAAAGAGACGAACAAACTTCCAGTAGAACATCCTGCTCGAATCTTGTCTACAATAAATCAAATTTTATTACACTTTTCTTTATTCATGCCATTGGATACGTTGGATGTATTGTATTTATGAGAATAACTGTGTATGTATGTATGTATGTGCTTATATGTGTATGATTTATATGTACATACACATACATACATACAAATTTTCTTATATAAATATACATTGTAATTCGCTCCTCACCTTCTCTCTCTTCATGTTGCACCCCGTTATCCTTGTTTCATTCGTTGTTTTTTTGTTGTACTTTTTCACTCACATAAATAATACAATATAATATATGTTTATATGTATTCTTACATTTGTATGAATGTATGTGTGTGTGTGAGTAGAGGGATGTGTAATTAGTGCTCTTTTTTGAAATTGTGGAAAAAAAATTTAACTAAAAGAACAACAACAATTCCTTATAAATAGCAACCCACCTAAAAAGCAAACTCTGAAAAACGAGGGGAAAAACAACGAAAAACTATTTTAAATAAATTTCTTATGATTACGAGAACGAAACTTTTGTAAAGGTAAACATATGGATGGATTTATTCGTAAAATAGAAGGCAGAGTAAGACAAAAACAAGTATTTATGTGAGTTGTATTTGATTTTTTTTTTTTGTATGTAAATATCCTTTGTATGAGTGGCCGATAACCTCTGCAAAGCAATTTTGTGATACTCCTGCAGTTGTACGAATAAATAAAATTTTAAATTCGTTGCATAAATTAATATCACCGGCATTGAAGTAACGATTTTTTCTATTTAAAAAAATATTCAAAAGTATTACCAAGTCGATGCTGAGGTGGTTTCCACCAGAGATCAGCAATGAATCGTTTTTTCGCTACTCATAAGCACTCATAAAATTTTGAATATAAGTGAGTCAACAATATTGAAATTTAACCAAGTACTCTAATTCATTCATACTTACTACAACATTGATTTAAAAGTACAGGTTGCAATGAGTATGCGTATAACGTTGACATCAAACTCATACCATTTGAAATATGTTTGATTCATAGGCCTGCTCATTTAGATTCATAACTGTCGAGTGACTCGAATCATTCATCAAAATTTAAAGCCTTAGTAGTTGTTGCATTTACAAAAAAAAAAGACACATAAGCAAAAAGACAGAGCAGCAAGCAGATCAAACACACAACCTTCTAGTGAGTATTTTAGTGTTCATACGCAAATCATACTTATTTTGTGCTTCGTGTATATGTTGAGTTATGGAGGGTCGAAATCAATAACATCATACGTGTTGTTAAGCATGAATGTATGATGAGTACTTCAAACTTTGAATATGAGTAAGAGGTTCCATGACAGTGTTGAAAAATGTAAATTTTGAAAAGGTACTGAACTATAACTAAAAGAGTACTTTTTCACATCAAATGGTACTTTTGCAAAAAAATACATACATTACAATCCTGCAATCAGCATTAGTTTCTCACATCACTTATCTTGTGTGTGTTAATTTTATACATGAGTGGCGCGATCGACTGTTTAAAGATTTTTGAGAAACTTTTTCATGCCAATTTTATTTGCTCTCAGAGTTTTTGACTAAATGAGGTCGCCGAAGGAATATTTTCTTCATTTTTTGTTATGTTGGAGATGTCTGGCATGGGTTATGAGCCGCGGGCTCACATCTACCTACTAGACTATTTATTTCTTTTATATCTAATACACGTGCGGTATGGAACAGAAAAACTAGCGACTTACGTGTTCCTCACATATAAAACAAAAACTACTGATTCTAAACGTAACAAAACGTAAAAGTTCCGTTTAGCCAAACGTTGACGGAACGTTATGGAACATACTTTCGTTTGTTGTATATGAGGATCAATGTAAATGCTTACCGAAATCACGTTACAGTTAGGTAAGCGTTCTTATTGCTTTTCGTATTCTAAAAACGAACGTATGTACGTTCCGTGAATGTTTGGTTAACCGGGGCTAAAGACTAATTTTACCTTTAGCATTACGTTATTAATGCATTAATAGTTGAAAAGCGGAAGATATAAAATATGTTATAATAAAAAGTACTGGAAGCGTCGAGGGTATTTCTGAAATGAAAAAGTATTGAAAAAAGTACTCAAGTACTGAATTTTTCAACACTGTTCCATGATGTTAAAATAAGTATGAATGCGTATAAGTATCAGAAATTATGACTATGATTCGATTCTACTCATCTATTTGAATACTCATTGCTGAACTCTGGTAGGTACGTTGGTTGTGGTAGCTTTGATACCAAAGCTCACTTGAATACGCATAGCGACCCGTTGTGCCGCCACAAGTTAGCCTAGTCTCTATACTGAAAAAATTCCACCAAGCTTATTGATTAAGTTGGCCAGTCCTTGGGTTGCACAGTTACTGCTGTGTAAATCGATAAAAATTTTGGTCATGCTTAAGTAATGAATCGAATAATAATCACAAATCCAAACCTACCAGACTCGTAAATAGCAGAAGACGAAGAAAATTATATAATTTTTCGAATTTTCACAATGATAGGCCGCAATTGATCCTCTCACAAGTTATCCGGAACAAGCACATTATTGCTAGCACCGCAATTTGACAATTTTCCCATTGTAATGTTCTTGTACCCTACAATCTATTTCATTCAACCTTCTAATTGCTTTACAGGTGCTATTCCAATGGGTCTGTAACTCGTAAGAGTTTTTGTTGTGGGCTACACAGTAAACCGAATTGGCCTTCTTTGAACCCTTTAGACTTGGCAGCTTGATTATTACTTGAAACCATTTGTCTCTGTTCATCTTAATCTAGGAACGGACAAAGTTGTATGGCTTATTCATTCATTTCATTTAATTTTTCTACGCTTACCACCAAATTTTAAATCAGCAGATATCCTTGGTTTATTGCCAAAGACAATTTTGGCAGGTTTTCTTGTTGTGGAGTTGCACGTAGCTGACCGGTATGCCACCAGGAATTGCGGGATACTCTTATATTATTGCCGCCTTTTGCTGATTAAATTGTTATACTATACCGTCTCTTCTAGTTACCGTGGCAAATCAAAATTTGAAAGCCGACAATAGAGACATACATACACGATTGTCATTAGAACTCTTCAGTCAATATTACGGCCTGGCTTCTCATACCACTTATGCTATGTGTGTTAATTTTATATTTGATTGACGCGGCCTACGGTTTAAAATCGACTCCGAACGACACCTTTGCTAAATCTAGTTTATATTCTACAGATTATGGACATTTGCGTTCAGATGAACTTTTTGCAAAAAGACATCGTGCGGTAGTAAATAGAACTGGGTAATTAATATCACCTACTACGATATGTATGTAGCAAATTTGCATTTAAATGTCGACATTGCATGTGTCCTTAACGGGTCGTGGTGCTTTGAAGCCACCATACTTTCAAATCCATCTATGTTTACCATTCATTTCTATTGGGTCCGCCATCTAACGTTTTTTTTCAACTAGTGCTTAATTCGTGAATGGTAACACTTAGCTCATGTCTGATTTGACAGATAATTAGTTTTATCCTTCCGCTGAACGAATATGGTTGTGTATACACTTGAACAACGCTGGGAAATCGACTTACGATCGACTTACAGAAGATGCCGATTTTTGCAAAAAAATCATCTTTTCAGGTGAAGCTCATTTTGATCTTGGCGGTTATGTAAACATGCAAAATTGTCGCATTTGGGACACAGAAAACCCGCACGCAAACATTGAAAAGCCTACGCACCCAAAACGAGTCACTGTTTGGTGCGGATTTTGGTCCATAGGCATAATTGGGCCATTTTTCTTCGAAAATGAGCAAGAAGTGGCCGTTACAGTCAATGGCGATCATTATCGGGCCATGTTGAACGAATTTTTGTTCACAAAAATTCAAGAGGACGGCGCTACGTGCCACACAGCCAAAGCTACACTCGATGTTTTGCGCCCTGTTTTTGATGATCGCATTATCAGCCTCAGAGCTGATGTCGTTTGGCCACCTCGGAGCTGCGATTTGACACCGTTGGACTATTATTTGTGGGGTGCCGTCAAAGTTAAGTGTTACGCCGGCAAGCCAGAGACAATTGAAGCTTTAAAGGACAGTATTCGTGAAGCCATTGGTGAAATACAGCTGCACACAATCAATAATGTGCTTAAAAATTGGACCGATCGTGTAGGCTACTGCATGGCCAGCCGAGGCAGCCATTTAAATGAAATTATTTTCCATTATTAAGTTATTTGGCGGAACTTGTTTTACTTCCAATTAAAATTTAAAATAAACTAACACATGAATGAATATTTTATTTGTAACACAAAATATGTCGAATAAATTGTGCACAACCAATTGACGCAAAACCAATTGGTTTACGTTCAGACCTTAAGAGGTTTATGCACATTCAAAGTGCTGAAAATTAATGCCTATGTTTGCTATAATTCCAGCGTTATCCGGAACCCAAACCAATTAATTAAAACAATATTTTTTGTTTGTAATATTTGCAATTTATATTTTTTTAAAACATACAACTTTATTTATTTTTTTTATGTATTTTTTTTAATCATTATTTTGAGCCTTGTTGAGAGATTTTATTTAATTTTTTTTTTATTTTATAATTAAATTTTATTTGGAATTGTTATGTTTGTTGTTGTTGTTTGTTTTTTTCTAATTTAATTTAAATTGTAATAGTTTAAACAAAATATTTTATTTTATTGCCACTACATGACTAAAATTTATAATTTTATTTCACATTCCATCTTTAATTTTTTTTTGTTAAAAAAAATGTTTTATTTTTTAATCATAATAAATAATTACTTAGAAATAGTTTAAATTGTACACTGTATACATACACATGATGTTTTATTTTTGTTTCATTTATTTATTTATAATAATATTTGTATATATTGTTATTAATTAGAAATTGAATAAAACTAAGTAGCTTATATAACTAAATTAAAAGAAATATAATTAAAAATTAATATCACAAATAAATAAAGGAAATAAAAAATTATTACAGAAATTCTTATACTTTTAAGAGGATATTTTAAAAGAATTCAGTTTTTCTTCCTACCAAATAATAATGAATTGTAATTATTAATTATTTTATACGATTTATTAGTATTGCTACAAGTTTTATTTGATTTTCTTATAAAATAATACATGTAAGTATGTATACTTAATGAATAATTAGTTGGTTTGCTACTTAAAAATGTTTAATCGTATTTAAAAATTTAAATTTTAATTAATTTCTTATATCGTATACTTTATATGTATGTATGTATACTCTTATATCGTATATATTTTAAATATTTATTTTCTATTTTTTCTGTTTTTAAATTAAATTTGTATTTTGTTATGCGTATACATGGGTTTCATTTTGTTTGTAAGAGTTTCCTTTAAATTTATTTTTCTTATTAAAATATTTAATTATTTTATGTAATCGTCTAATTAATTTTGATTTTGAAAATGTTGATTTCTTTCTAGAATAAATAAATATCGAAAAAGCCATTAAAAAGGGTATTGGAAAGAAATTTTACATTACTTGTCGTTTGTTGAACATCATTTTTTATTAAATCAATCAATCAAATCAATTAATGTTTACGAATAAATTCAAGTTTGAACAAATTTAAAAACAATATTATTACGAAAATGAAAAATCTAGATACTGGTGTTTTGCTTTTACTTTGCTTAACAATAAAATTATAAACAAAAGCTACAAAAACAAAACAATGCAGTAAAGAAACCTGTTTACAAATTATCGTACTGCTTAATACAACAACAAACACCAGCATAAAAAGTGGTAAATAAGTAAACAAAAATATACCAACAACACTACAATAATGAATGTAAACAACGATGTTTACATTTATAGAGATTTTAAGAAGACTAAGTCATGAAGATTCGCCTTCAAGAACTTTAATTAGACCGTTCACTCTACCATATAAAGGGCAAATAAAAACAGGCGGCTGAAGTTAGTGAAGTTCAGTCAATCTTGTATGAAGACGCGGTGTGTTTGAAGAGAGTAATCACGGTTTAAAGATCTCCGTTACAAAGAGCTGTGGAATAATTGCCTAGTAATTGTTATTGTTTATGCATAGAGCGTAAACTGTTTAAAAAAAAACTTGTTCTGGAAATTGGGCACTTTTAACTCTTAGCGGAAGCCGACTGTCAAATGTCATCAAAATACTATACTGATTAGCGAATACATTTTTGAAACTAGGCAACCAATTATGTATTGAGTATATAGAGTTCCGTTACACAAAAATTCTTTAAAGCAGTTTTGTTGAATTGCAAAGCGAAAATTCCTTCCATAAATTTCTTATTGGCTTTTAAGTTACTTTTTTTTTTCTTTGTTTCTTAATTAAAATCTTTTTTTAAATATTTTTAATATTTTCAAATTTTTTCTTAAATTGTATTTTAAGAATTAAATTTTGCATTTATTTCGTAATTATTTACATTACTTGTTAGAGTATTCAAAAACCAAAACAAATTTTGAAATTTGAAAGTGTAGGAAAGAGAAATACAATAAAGGTCAGATGACTTTTGTACAAAAAAAAATGTCTTGGGGTAACAATAAACCATAGGATAGAAAACAGAAATAATAGATAAAAATAAAGAACATCTAGTTGGGGAGCGTTTAGTGAAGACATTGAAGTGTGATCAATAAGTCCACGCATTTTAAATAAAAAAGGTTTTTCAGTTTCCTTTGAGTCCTATACATATTGTCTAGTGGTGGAAAGTGAAAATTTACGTCAAATTGACCAGAAAGTAAAGAGGTCGCCATCCCAGCAGCGCCTATGAAGACGACTCGATATAGCAATGAACAGCTGAATAAGCTGGGCAAAATTACATCCTGTTTGACGTGAAAAGCAGTTGGTAGATGTAACAATGTGCGGGGAAGACTTCACGCCGCCTTTATGTGGAGTAATAAGAGGGAAAAGGGAAGATAAAGAGAGACTTTAACTCTTGTCAAATATGTAGAATTTAAGCATACAATTTTTAAGCATAGGATAGTAACTGGTGCTTACCAGGCATTATAGATTTAAAGAGCACCTGTTTTAGAATATGAATCGATTTAAACACAGAATGTAGTCTCCGTGATGAGCAGAACAGATCACCAGAACAAAAATCTAGGAACCTGGGTATTTATCAAGATACCGACAGGCAGATATCCATACAGACGCCGAACAGTATTCTGAAGTTTACAAGGCAACAAGATTTCATGAGGCATTACAGGGTTATCTATATAGGTTGTGGGCAGTATACTAATTCGTCTGTTCGTGGTACCCCAATATTTTCTCCTTTTCTTAAAAAATCCATCGATGCACAGAAAACATCGAAGTGATTTGTGATAAATCGATATAATATAAGATTTGTTGAGATCATTAAAACAGATTTGTTTGTAAGAACATTTCATCGTTGGAGTAAAAATTCTTTCCGGCAAGCCATTATTTTTTGGCTTTGAAACTAGAAATTTTCTCTCGCAAACCATATTTGCAAGGTTTGGTAATAATAAGTTATTATTTTTATTATTTATGACCAACACTAAGGGAATGTCCCCTACTTATGCAGTGCATGATGACGGAACTAGGAAAATAGATTATGGGAAGGAGAAACGAGGTAATTTATGGGCATTAATTTGAATCTCTTTATATTGCAGGAAGGGAATTTTAGAACGAATTCTGTCTGTAATGCAAAACACTGGTCAATTAAACACGAAAGGATTTTCTCTACATGACAGACGTACATATATTACGTACAAACAACAACATTTTCGGACGGCTGTACCGCCACTCATGTACAAAATTAACACACACAACACGGACTCTATGAGAAGCTAGGTCGTAATCCTGACTGATGACTAATTATGTATGTATGTTAGAAGGAATGAAGTATTTCTCACTTATTTAATTGTCCATTGCGACGCTTCTGTCAGGATTACATCCTTATTGTGTGTGTTAAATTTTAGCCGTGAGTGGAGGGATCTACATTTTAAAGTCGACTTTGGACTAGAAATTTTTGTACAACTTTTCATGGCAATTTTATTTACTTTCAGGGGTTTTTCGAGAAGACTAATGAGAGGAAGTTGCCGATGAAACATTTTGGTTCGAGAAGTCTGAGCTGGCATTTTAACCTCTGGTTCGCGTCTAATAAGCCAACACACTACTTACTAGATGACGGCGGCTTCTTACACCGGCAATTGAAAGACTTGTATGCTTCTTTCGATACGTAGAAATGCGCTTGTTATAGCGAACATCACAATGGATTTTCATGCGAAGAGCATCAAAAGTTTTGGACTCCCTAATATAAACACCGCCCATAGCTGCTAATGACGTAATATTATTGCAGCGTTTATGTGTCAAAGGGTGTCTTAGAAACTTGGCCTACTATTAAAAGAACATGAATGACAAATATTACTGGCATCTGTAAAAGTGTGTCTATAAACTACACGAATTCATACGAATTCATTCATATTAAGCCTCTTCCACTCAATCTCCAAAGGATTCGATCATAATACGGTGTTCAGATATACACCTTTATTGCGTAAATCGCAATAAACGTCAGTATTGAGCTCAATATTTCCTATAAAGTTTCAATTAATAATTGCGCAATAAATACTCAAATTGTTATAATATTGAGTAAAACTTAAAATGCATCACTGTCATAAGTATGTTCATGGCGCATATTACAATTATCCGAACACTTTCTGTTGATATTTGACAACTCAAATGTCAACAACAAAAAGAAAAAAACAAAACAAAATCAATGTTGTTGAAACAACCAGCTGTTTTGTTTACCAGCTGTCAAATGAATATTGAATAAGCAGCTGAACTGCGTATATTGTTATGTATGATAACATTGCACTCAATAAACCAAATATTGACTCAATAAAAATGCATATCTGAACATAGTATAAGAATCTGAATGGCAAATATCACTGTCATCTGCAAAAGAGAAGATGTGGTTAAAAGTTAAGCAAAAAAGAGAATAGAAAAAAAGAGAATAGAATGTGTAATAGTTTTTGAATACTCCAGTTAAATATTTTTTTTTTAGTTTTTGTTCTTTAATTTCAGTTATTTATTCTACTGATTTTATTTTAAATTGCAATAGCATGTCATTGTTATATTTTTTGTCTTTTCACTAAAATTAATTTTGTTTTTAAATTTAATTCTATAGAAGACATTACTTTTCATAGTTTGTTTTATTGAAATAGTTTTTCTTTTTTTTAAGGATTAAATTTATTGTATCTGTATTTTTATTTAATTTTATTATGTTAAATAAATGTTTAAATTTCATTTTGTTTTATTAATTAATGCTTAAAAATGAGGTTTTTTTTATATTAAATTTCAAAAATTTAATTTTATTACGTATACTTTAATTTCGTACTTTTGTTAATAAATTGTTTTTGTGTTTATTGTTGTTGTTCTCTTTTTTTTTGTTTTTGTTGTTATTTATAACTAATTTATTTCTAATATTTTATAATAATTTTGGTATACTAAGTGGAGTTTCTTTTCTTCTCTTCGAAATGAAAAAGTTTTGGCCCAAATTTTTTTTTTAAATTTAAATTTAAATTTTATAAATTTTTATATTTTAATACAATAGTAAGTAAGTAAATAGTAAATGAAAGAATTTCTTAAAAAAAATTGAATAATTTTTAATGATTTGATTTAAAAGCTGCTTTAATTTGCATAAAATAAAACGTTTCTTTAATTTTAAGAAATATTGTTCAATACATACATTTATTTAGTAAAGTGAGGTTAAGGAATAAAGCTCCATACTGTGACCCAACCGAATAATCTTAACCACTTAACGAGATCTTTAAAGGACATATCCAAAGCTTGTCTTTATGTTTCAAAAAGTCTTTAAAGCAGGAATTCAACTACCGGAAGCCTTTCGACTCAATGTTTAAATGTGTTTAAATTTTGTAAATATAAATATATTGTTACGAAAATGGAAACGGTGTAACATCGTTTAACATTAGAATGATAAACAAAAGCTACAAAAACAAAAACCATGACTATGAAAGAAAAGAGGATAGACAAGGAAGCGAGAACGCAACAACAAAGAGTATAAATAAAATACACAAACAAAAATGAAACCACGACAGAGTTCTCGATATGGCGAAGGCATGAAAATTCGACTTCAAGAACATTCATCAGACTGTTTACGTGAGCATATAAAAAAGCAAGACAAAGCAGGCAAGTAGTAGTAAGAATTCAGACAGTCTTGTGTGAACACGCTTTGTGTGTGAAGAAAGTAGTCGTGATTTGAAGATCGCCGTTGTAAAGACCTGCCGAACGATTGTTGATGCTTACGCGAACAGAAGTGTAAAGAAGAATAACGAACAAAGCAAATTATTGTTGTGTTACATCAAGTTGTAAACAGTGGCACACAAAAAATGTGCAAACAATAAAGAATTTATCTAAAACTAAACACAAATTTATTTTTATTTTGTTTGCAATTAACGAACTCATATTTTAAACGTTTTTAAAAAGGGTAAAAACGGAACAATATAATTTATATTGAATATATTTCTTAACTTGCTTAAATGGTCATTACAATCCTTTAGTTAGGATTACAACCCAGCTTCTCACACCGCCCATGTTGTGTGCAGAGGTTTACACCAGGACCTCACCTCATCATACTAGACTACCTCGACTCGAAGATAGTAGTTTTCAAATTGTTAAAGCCATTTCTGTAATGTATTTTTTTAACTACTTAAACAATCAGGTCTTTTTAACTTCAGTTTATTGGCAATAACAACCATTGAGTCAGGGACCTACGGTTAACGTAGACTCTTAATGAGATGAGCTTGCAGAATTTATTTTCGTTTTTTTTTCCAAATATCAGAACTGAGGTTTAAACTTATGTAATAAGCCAACATACTACCTACTAACCCTCGATGATTAGATCTTTATTATGTTGACTGCCAACTACGAGATAACTCGTAGATTGTGTTCCCTTCTAGGGTGCCAACTACGAATTATCTCGTACTCACTAAACTTGCCAGTTTTGTGTAGCTACGAATAAAATCGTATTATTTTAGTGCTAATATCGATAAATGGCTTCTGCGAAAAGAACAAAAAATCAATGTTGGCATGTGTGGCCAGTTTTCTGAAAATTGCCGTGGCAGTCAACGTGTTCAGAAGGTCTATAAGAAGAATGCATGTCTTTCTTTACTTAAATAAAGAAAACTAATTTAAAATTTAATTTATTATATAGCAGTGCATTAAATCTTAAAGTTTTGTAAGCAAAATACGATATTAAAGAAAAATTAAATTGTTTATACATAACAAACACTGCTCAGTTCGAAGAGTGCTTCCAGAGTTAAGAATTTGATTTGATCAATTGAAAGAATGCTGCAAAAACTAGAAAAAAAAACACTTTGAACAATTGTCGATGAATTCCTTAAGTTATCAAAACCTTAATTTAATGCTCCTGTGGCAAGCCATACAATGAGGATATGAACTGAGCAAAACAAGACTTATGGGTCGTAGTTTTCGAACGGTATGCATGGAATGCATCTGCGTTGCAATAAATGGCACAAGATGATATGCTTTGACGAAATGAAGATTTATTTGTTCTGATCAGAGGTAAGGCCTTAGTAAGAAGTCAGCGAAGATAGTTTATGATCCACAGAACTGAGAAATAAACGCCACCAGATTTTGCAATAATTTGGGAAAGCTTTCACGCATCTGTCTATCTAAATATTTAAATTAAAAGAAAAATTATCGCTTCCAACAATCTCAAACATCCTACTAAAATAGCAAAATCGTTGTTTTAGGGAAATCAGCTACTAATAACCTAAAGTTGTATTACTACTCGAAGTCGCCGTAGTTTAGTAGGTAGTGTGTTCGCTTATTAGAGGTAAACCCCGAGTTCAAACCGCAGGTCAGACATCAAAACGAAATATGAAAAAATATTTCTTCGGCGAGCATATGGTCAAGTTACTCCGCTCGTATATAATTAGAATATAATTTGTAATTGTACTGTAATTAATTAATAAATAAATAAATATTTCTTCGGCGACTTCCTCTCAGCAGATTTCTGGCAAAAACTCTGAGAGTAAATAAACCTGCCATGAAAAAGTTTCTCAAAAAATCTGTCGTTCGGAGTCGACGTTAAACTGTAGGTCCCGTCACTCACGTATAAAATTAAAGCACACAGCATGAGTGGTCTGAGAAGCTAGGTCGTAATCAGTGGTGTTGTGCTAATTTTTTTTTTACCGGAACGCGTTCCGATTCAGCAGAAAAAAACGTGTCGGACTCCGGTTCACGATTCGTTAAAACAAGCCGGTTCGTTCCGGTTTGGGTTAGGTTCAAACCCTTATTTATAAAAATACATATAAAAATTCGTCAAAAATTAGAAAAAAAAAATCAGCATTTCTTTTTAATTTTTCTTTTAAAACGTCAGCCAATTCTCGTTATCAGAAATCATCTTTAGTTCCGGAACGCGTTCCTGTCCAAAAAGGAAGTACCGCAACGACGTTCCGGAGCATTCCGGCTCGACAACACCACTGGTCGTAATCCTACCTGAAGGGTTGTAACGGCCAATTATGTATGTATTACTACTCGTTGGACAAAAGTGTTATCAAACACCACCACTAGTGAATTGCCGGGATCAAAATACATAGTTTCTTTTCAAGTTTCACATGAGCAACAAAGGTGAAATAAAATTAAAAAAAACTCCTAGACATAAAGATTAATAATGAAAAATAAAAAATTATATAAAAATGTTTAATAACAAAAACTGAATACTCCAATAATTTAAATACACTTGCAAAAAAATTAAAATTTCACCATCTTGCTTACAGATGACACCTACAATGTAATTATTTTTCATTCATTATTAATATTTATTATCCATCTCTGGATAATTAATATATCACTCAACGATGTTACACATGCCGCTCATAAATTATCACACACAACAAAGAAATGAAAAAAAAGAAGAAAACAAAAAAAATTCACACACACTCTTATAAAAAATAATAACTTTCTTCCTTTAAAACGTACCCATACACACCAAGCTCAACAAAAGTTGAACTCACAGTCACAGCAACAGAAAGCAACAAAGAAAAGAAAAAGCAAAAAAAAGTTTTTTTTTGTCTTCTTTGTTGCTGCAAAATTTTTCTTTACTTTTATTCTGTTTTGTTTTGTTTTGCTACTCTTAAACCCACACCCCTTTTTTTGTTTTGTATTCTTTGTATGTTTAACTGTTGCTGTTGTTGTTATTGTTTGTGAATAAGTTGTCGTTGTTGTTTATTATAACGGGTTGAAACTTTATAAACAAAAAAAAAAAGAAAAAACACAACGTATTGTTGCTTGATTGTTTGTGTGTATGGGTAGCATCGACTAACATGATTTGGCATTTCATCACTCTTCACTTTTCACAAAATGCATGCTAAAGTTGTCTCTTTCGTGCAGTTGCTTGTCGCTTTCTCTTTCGCTCTCTCGCTTGCATAAACACAAGGTTGTGCCAAATGATGGACAGCAGTTCATCAAAAATAAGGAAAAACACAAACAAACAATTCAACCATTCATGTTTAAATATTGAGAGAGAAGAGTATGAGTGCTCAAACTCTCTGTCAGCAATTGGGAAAGGAGAGAATATTTTGCGCAGAACAATGAACAACACAGCGGGAAACCAAAACAGAAACCCAAATGCTTTACACAAATTGATGCACATATTGATGCACATTTCTTTGAAGCCTTGAATCTTATGAATAAGAAAGAGACAACTATACTGACTAGTAGTGTAAATGAAACAGTTCTTTTTGTTGATATTTATTGAGTATTAAACTTTAAGTTGAAAAGCTTTTTCCTACAAAAGGAAATGAAATGATATGAAATGGTAATTGAACTTTTATTTCAAATTCAAATATTCCTGTTAACTGTTAAGGAATGAAACGAAAATCTCAAGGGGAATTTATGCATAAGAAAAGCTTTTCAAAGGGGAAATAAAATATGAACTTGTAAGAGTAAAAGGAAATTATCTCTTCGAATTTATTTAAGAGCTAGTAATAATTCCATTCCTTTCTTATACTCTTTAAATTTATTTAAAAGCTCTTAAAATACTTCTCGTTCATGATTACAGAGAAAATATTTGTTCTTCTTAAAATGTTTTTGCCTTTGGCTGCAAAGAGTGTTTCTGGATTGCATGTGTATTTGCACATGTTTCTTCAAAGTCATTGGAATTGATTAATTGCTGAAGGGTGTAAATTTAAATTAAAAAAATTGAATTCTTATTAAACAAATGCGTTTTAAATTATTTTTTAAGATGTTTCCTTTAAAAAATTTTTTTTTGTTTTGAAATCATATTTCTAAGCCAAATATTATTTGTTTTGAAGTTTTTTTTAACCACTGAATGCAAAGTTTTTAAAGCATTGGACACGACTTGGAGCACATGTTCTTGTTTGTGTTTTTATTTTTCAAATGTAAATAGTTGGGAGCAGCCAAATAAACTGACTTTGAAAAGGAGTTGCCGTGTACAAAAAAAAAAAAATAAATGATCATGAATTCCATAATTTTTTTAACATTAACGACGGCATTCTTAATTTTTTGAATAATTTTTTTGTTATTTTCGGAACTTTTTGTTTTATACAATACCACGGAGAAGGTGGGCTCTATGTGCCCTGTTGACTGTTACATGCATATGTATGTACATATACATATAATTGGTCAATACAAGCCTTCATCCAGAATTGCGACTTACTTTCTCACACCACTTTTGTTGTGTGTGTTAATTTTTTTTACATGAGTGGCGGAACTTACACTCTAAAGTCGATGCTGGACTACAGAATTTTGAGAAACTTTCCAAGGAAATTTTTATTTACTCTCCGAGTTTTTGGAAGAAATCTGCTGAGAGAAAGTCGCCGAAGATATAATTTTTTTTTATTTCATCATGTTGGCGATGTCCGACCTGGGGCTTGAACCATGACCTCATATCTAATATGCCCACACTCTATCTACTGGACCTAGACGACTTCTACCCATCTTAGCTTACATAACTGAGCTGATTTCGTTTTGTTGAAGATGTCTGATCGGGTGTAGTGAACCTTGGCCTCACGTCTAATAAGGCAACAAATTAAAGGGTCCGCCAAATAACTTTTTTTTTAAATGCTTTAAAAAAAACTTCTGAATATTTTCTCAAATTACTTTTTTTTTATTTGAAAGTACAATCCTTCCGGTTAATAATGGAAAATAATTTCATTCAAATGGCTGCCTCGGCTGGCTATGCAGTAGCCTACACGAGTAGCCTACAGAAGATGCCGATTTTAGCAAAAAAAAATCATTTTCTCAGATGAATCTCATTTTGATCTTGGCGGGTATGTAAACAAGCAAAATTATCACATTTGGGGCACAGAAAACCCGCACACATACATTGAAAAGCCGACGCACCCAAAACGAGTCACTGTTTGGTGCGGATTTTGGTCCAGAGGCATAATTGGGCCATTGGCCATTACAGTCAATGGCGATCGTTATCGGGCCATGTTGAACGAATTTTTGTTCAGAAAAATTGGAGAGGAGGATATTGGCAACATATTTGGCGGACCCTTTACCTACTAGATTACGGCGACTTCATGTTGCATGTTGCCTATTGTTAATCCCACTGTTAGCCTCGAGATATTATATCAGGTTGGTTGGAATTCCATAGCCTTGCAAAGGCTACTATTGCTAATATTGCTACTGGAAGTGAGGTTTTAGGGTTATAAACCTCACATCTTTTCTTTGGTTTTGCCGTGATATAAGCAAGTTTGCAAAACGGAAAAATCAAGACAAATTTGAGGCATTGAAGAAGTTAGCTAAGGGAAGAGCCAGTGTCAAATATCACCGCTTCGCTGTATTTACTGGAATATCATTCGACCCAGCAGATAATTTGTTAAAAATGTTATTCCTAACACCTTTTTTTATCGACTAAACAAAATAAAAATACTTGAAATTCCTTGAATTTCTTTAAACAAATAACGATTAACATCCACTCCTCTGCACACTTGTGAACGGAGTATCACAAGTTGTTGCTTAAAAAGCTTAACAGAATGGGCTGTGGTACGCTAATAAAGGTTTCTGAAATCACACTTATAGGCTGCCTGACTACTGTAGTGTTTTTCGGTCGACAGTCACGGCTGATTTGAAAGCAGAGCAATGCTTTTTTGGTGGCGGTATTTTCCCGGAAAGTGTCGTGGTTCACACCTACAGCCTGGTTGGAATTAAAATCTACACGTGTCTAGAGAAATAAGCAGTATTATACGTATCCTTCTGCTATCATCGAGATTGAGCCTTCATGTAAAACGATTAAATAGAATCAAATTCACCAGAGACAATCAAGCACCTATGTAACTTTCCGTAACGGTTCTGACAAGCTGCAGCAATGCAATTTACGGTATTCCTATGTACCGGAATCAATACTACTGATAAAACCTCGGTCTTCATAAATAATGACGGCCGTTAAGAGTATGTTCGTTAGCGTTCATAAATAATCATACTGTTCGCACAATAGCGATCTCACAGCCGCTGCCCTTTTCGTATGCATACCCAAAAAACTGAGCATGCCGTCAAATAACTTTTGCAGCAGCTGTGGGTCTGATGAGAAAGTAGAGATGTGTCATTGTCATGCTCTTATCATAAAAGGAAGGAAGTTTTTGGCCTCTCATTTTCTAACATTCACAAGATTACTACATTAGCAAGATTTATTGTGGACTTGGGTTGGTTTTTTCTAGAAAATGTTTGATCTATGGTTTGAATATTGATTGTGGTATCATAATGGACCTAAATGATGGCCTGCATTAGACCTCTTCCTCAAAGAAGGTCCTGCCACCTTACCTAACCCAAAGAATTATAAAAATTCGGGCTAGTGGTGACATTGTCTTCCTGTCTGCCTTCTTCCAATTGGCCTACTTGCTTTGATCTGGAAAGTGTTTAATGGAGAAGCACTCAGAACTTCTCCCTTATTATGTGTGGCAATTTATTCTCCCAGCATAAAATACTTAACGTAACATACACACATAATTGGCCCTTACAACCCTTCAGTCAGGATTACGGCCTAGCATCTCACACCACTCATGTTATGTGCCTTAATTTTATACGTGAGTAGCGGGCCCTACAGTTTAACGTCGACTCCGAACGACAGATTTTTTGAAAGTTTTTTGCCAGAAATCTGCTGAGAGGAAGTCACCAAATAATACTACCTACTAGACTATGGCGTAACAGCCTTATCATATTTCCACTGATAGGAATAGCGAGAGATGTGAAAAGTATGGTATCTGCTTAGGGAGTATGAAGTTTTAGACAACTGCTTTCTCATTGTCCATTGCATTTCGGAACTTGAGATGAAACTTGGGCAAACTTTGGATAAAATCCAAACCTATCTCGTAAAATCAGCACAAAAACTTATCAAAATTAACAATAAAAATAAACTTTCAGATTATCACAGCCACAACCGGCACACCACGCGAATATATTACGAATTATTCACTTGGAGTACCAGAAAAACTAACAAGTATGCGGTTAGGAATTCGTGGAATATGAAAACAACCAGATAACAACGTAAAAGTAGAGCTACATCGACAATGTATTGAAAATATTCCAGAATGGAAAGCGAATCAAACCCTAAAGGTAGCAAAAGAATGATAATACATGGATCTTCCTTTTTTTTGAACCAAGGACATGACAGCTACAGAATTCAACATCCTTGCCCTTAGTCGCTTATCACGTACATTTCTCCTCGCTACAAAGGGTAGCGAAGGCTGAATGGCCTAGTGAGCTATCTAGGCCGTATTGCGTTAACAAATAGGTCGCTCCATTAACATAATAGATCTCCTTGCTACGACAATAATTGCGGTGATCAAAGAGCCAATGCCTTATCCGTGTTCATGTGAGAAAACTATGTCGTCCATGTCACTGCCTTTGTAGAGGCTGCAATTGTGATAAGCTTGAGACTATAATTCACTTCCGCTATCGTCAAGTATCAATAAGTAGGTCCTCATAGAGGTGCTTTCTAAGCAGCTTAGCTAAATTTGAATCGATCGAAAAACACAAATTAGTTTGAAAGTGACGAGAATTTTTTCATTTTTAGTTCCTTATGATACTCCTGGTAAGCTATCTTCCCAGAGCTGTAGTTTATCACTATATTATTTTGGACATTGTTGCTGTACGATTTCACTTTTCTGACGGAAAGTCTCATATGTAGAATATGGTTAGGTAAATAGGCCTTTAATCAAGAAAAAAAATTAATAAATTTTGCTGCTTAAAATAAGTACGATAAATTTCAACGGCTTATCTTTAAACCCGTAAAACAATTTGCAAAATAATGGCAACTCTAATAAGCAGTAAGTAAGGCCATGCCTGCATAATTTGCATTAAAAAATGCTAACGCTCTGCTTTGCTCTGCTATCAGCGTCATTCTGTTGAGAAAATTGAAAATGAATTTCAATTAATTTGTGTTGTTCGTCTCCGATATAATGGTAAATCGCTTGATTGTTCAGTTCTACACAGTTCTGTTGTTTTGGCTCGCTGGCTAGCTAACTTGGCTGAATGACTGGTTGCCAGACCAGACCAGACCAAGCAGGTCGCTGTCAATTTTAAAAGTGGCCAAACAACAGGCTGCACAAACACACATACTCACACACACTTAGCAGCATACATTAAAGAGTGCCATTGTTGCCATTAAAAGAACAACAAAAAAAAACGAAAAAGAAATGAATTGTTGAGGAGGAGCTTGTCTGGGAGAGTACCTGTTTATTTGTTTGTTATAGTTGCTGTTGTTGTTGTATTTCCTATATTTGTTTACATATCTTTTCATAACAAAAAAAAGTACTCATTTCAGTACTCTTTCTTATACAGGCTCATAATGTACGCGTGTGTATAGTGAGTGAGTGACATACACAAGTACTTTTTGTCTAAGAATACATTGTTGTTTTTTTCACAATTTTTCTCCTAAAGGTGAGCCAGCCAGCCAGTAGTTTAAGTGTGGCAATTAATTGTAGAACGTTTATAATCATATTTCTTGTTTTGATTTCATTCTTTGTAGTCTTTTCTTCCTTTCATTTTTTGTATAAATGATACGCGTTTCTGTTATTTCTCTTTCCATATGTTAGGAAAATATTTCATTTATTCATGTGGGAGTGATAAAAAAATTATGAATTTTTTTTGTTTGGTTCGATTAGATGTGCTGTTTGAATTAGGGTGCACACATTTATTTGGGTTAAATGATGTAGAGGCAGAGAAAACGCAAAAACATGGATGAAAATCCATGGAAGTTGAAACTACACATACAAGGGGAATGTCATCTTCCAAAAGAAGTCGACTTATCACAAAATACTTAAGATCTTACGCTATACTTGAAGGCTCTTTATACTGAACCAATGTTGAAAAATTCAGTACTTTTGTACTTTTTTCAGTACTTTTTCACTTCAAAAATACCGCAGTATCCCCGCGATGCTTTCAGTACTTTTTTATTATTACGTATTTGAAGTCTTGCGCTTTTCAACTACTAATGCATTAGCAACATGTTCAACGCAATGCTAAAGGTAGAATTAGGCTTTAGCCCCGGTTAGCCAAACGTCCACGGAAAGTACGTTCATTTTTAGAACACGAAAAGCAATGAAAACGCTTGCCGAATTGTAATGTAATTTCGGTAAGCATTTGCATTACATTTCATATGCTTAAAAATTACCGTATGTTACATTACGTTCCATTGGCGTTTGACGAAACGGGACTTTTACGTATTGTTACATTTCGAATCAGTTGTTTTTGTCTTGTACGTGAGGAACACGAATAAGTTGTTAGTTTTTTTGTTCGACTTCCTTCTGGCAAAAACTCTGAGAGTAAATAAAATTGCCATGATAAAGTTTCTCAAAAATCTGTCATTCGGAGTCGACTTTAAACAGTAGGCCCCACCACTCATGTATAAAATTAACACACACAAAATAAGTTGTGTTAGAATCCTGATTGAAGGGTTATAATCACCAATATGTATGTATTTTTTTACAAAAGTACCATTTGGTGCAAAAAAGTACTCTTTCAGTTATAGTTCAGTACCATTTCAAAATTTCAGTTTTGCAACACTGTACTGAACCTTACTTATGTACTTAATTGCTCAATAAAACCTTTTAGTCTGGATTACAACCCAGCTTCTCACACGTTAACTTTATCCAAGAGTGGTAGGAGCTACAGTTTAAAGTCGAACGACAGATTTTTGAGAAATTTCTTTTTACTCTTAGAGTTTTTGCCACAAGACTGTTGTGAAGAAGTCACCCAAAGACATATTTTTTCTAGAATTCGTTTTGTTCGAGATGACTGAGTTGGGGTTTGAAGCATGGGCCAGCGTCTAATATGCCAATACAATACCTTCTAGACTGCGGTAACTTCACTGAACCATAAATTTAAAATTCAATTCAAAACTACAGAGACTAGAGGGATGAAATTGTGAAACAATGCGGATTACGTGCTCCTGTTTGAAGGTGCGCAATAAGAAAATGTCTTGAGCAAGCTGAAAATGAAACGTATGAAAAATATTGGAATTTACCAAGGAACGCTTGTGTCATAATACCTTGAACAATGTCCAGTAGTCTGACTAAACCAAGATTAATTGGTTTAGGTGGGCAATCTTGGGTACGCCACCATTCTAAAAACAGCATATGGCCTCAAAACTGTTGATAATTTAGGGATGCAGCTGCTTATCTGAGTTGGTTAGATTTTTTATTTTTTCAGAGAAAAATTTCTTCTGTTCTTAGTTAATAAGATATTCTACAAAATATCACTTCTTTTTGGAAAGCACTAAATGCCATTGAAGTGGTAAAACATGCACCATCAGTTATACGCTTCTCTGAAACAAACGTAATGGAAATTACATTGATTCTTAGCTTATGAAAAGCAATGCAAATACTTATCATAATTACATTACGGTTCGATAATCGTTCTCATTGCTTTTCGTATACTAAACATGAACGTACGTGGCGTAAACGTTCGGCTAAACGGGCCTTAAGGCGAATTAAACGTATAAAATGATAGTACAGAATGCTCGAGGATATCCGAGGTGGAGGCTATAATCATTGCTACAATGCTTTCTAAAACTTTATAAATAGTTAAAAGATAGGTATAGGTAAGTATCTTATCTAAAGAACTGCGACCAACTAGGCACCAAAATGTTTAAAAAAATCTTGAATATACACAGTTTTGTGAATATTTTAGAATAAAACTGTATGCAGTAAAGGACCAATCATAAGCTGAGACTAGCTAGAGGCAGTTAGGTTCTTATAATAATGAAGCTCAGGAAAAACTGAAGGCGATATATAGAATCTAGAACCTCTGCCCTGATTACACGTAGAATATGTAAGAGCCGGCTCGACGTTCTGCAGCTCGAATGATTTAAAAATATGTCCTGAATCTTATAAGTTATCTTACACGCCAAGCTGGCGTTCTAAAGCTTCCAAGTGAATCCTTATTTATTTAAAATCGCTTTCAACTTCGAATCCAGTGAAGTTGTATTTTGGTTAGTCAATCAGACCTGCTTAAGAAATCTTTTCAAAAAACAAATTGAAGCAGCCTTCAAAGAACCGTTATAATGATATTCGTTTCCCCTCAAACTCTTAAAAATTTTTAATTCTACACTTAATCCTCTAACTATACATTCAAGTTCATACCTTTACTCGTTCTAGCTTCGCTTTAAGCATTTTTACTTGATAGCTGCTTGGCCAACTCGGTATACTTTAAGAATTTCGATTGTGGACTTTCATCGTAAGGATTGATGGTGGGTGTAGTGGCCACACTGGACGGCGGTGTCGCTTCTAAACGTTGTTGCTGGACAGCTGGACTTTTTGACGACGTCACACTCTTGGGTGAGGTCAAAGATTTTGGAGAAATGGCGGCCAAGCTGGCAGATGACTTCATATTGTTCATCTCATGGGCATGTTCATCTTTAACAAAGTGCACCTTGGAGAGATGATGACGATAAGCACCCTTAGAGCTGAATGGTGTATCACAGAAGGAACATTTAATAATGGAATCTGCTGTCACAACAGCATCATTGCAAGCCCAGCTAAAGGCCAACATGCTGGCATTGTTAGCGCCACCACCACTGACATTTGACGAAGTGCTTACTGCAGTATTGGAGTGTGTTAACACATTGTGGTTGGCGGATGAGCTACGCGTATTCGCGGCAGGCGTATCAGTAGTATCGCACAGTTTCTGTAAAGCAGCCAAAGGATTGGCATTCATTTTCTTAGGCATCATGGGAGCCGTATTGTTATTGTTGGTTTCTATGTTTGCAGAGCTGCTCAGGGTTGTGTTAGTCATGTTATTGAGATTGTGAAACATGCTTGACAAAGCGTTTAGACTACTGCTTTCCGTCAAACCCAACGAGGATGACTTTTTTTCTCCTGTGGAACATGTGGACTTTGGCGTTAAGGAGCGTTCACTAATACTGGGACTTAGGGCTCGGGAACTTGGTGTTAGAGAGCTATGCCTCATGTCAATCGTTTCTTTCATTTTGTTATGTTCGTAATCCTCTTGTTCCTCGGGTATGTTGAATTCCTTTTTAACCGATATTTTCTTTGGCATTTCGTGAATGGCTGTGTTATCATTGTCCGCTATCTGCTGATCACTGCTATCAATTGGCTCGGATTTGATTTTTGTGCCATACATTGAGTCCCGCGGTTCCTTGCACATTTGGACATTTTTGTCGGGCGTCAAACGTGGTGTTGGTTGTCGCGAGAGATCATGACAGCGATCCGGTGTAAACGATTCCAAACGGCTGCTGCATCTTTCAGATATCGAACTGGACTCACTAGCACTACGATCACGATTTGAGGGATAATTTGAATAGGAACGTAGAAATTGCATGGTTTGTTGATCCATTAATGGCTTGGTGTAGTCAATATTATCGTCAATACCCAAACGTTTGAGAATGCTTGAACCCAGTGGAGTACCGGCTGATGAACCGTCGCCATAGTTTGAGGAATGCCGTGGCCTAGAATCGAAACTTTTTTCTATCAACTGTTCTAGAGCACTTAAGACCGACGTACTACTTGTAGTTTTGTCCGCATCCGGTGGCAAGGGACATAAAATATCTGCTCTTGTGTTGGTGGTGGTGGACGTCGACAATGGCGATATATTGCCATCCGAAGTTTTACGACCATCACTACGACTATGCGGTGTTTGAGGGCTATTTAAGCGTTCATGCGGTGTCGAAGGACCATAAGGTGTTTTAATGGTATTGTTGTTGTTGTTATTATTATTTTGGGATCTGGGCGATAGAATTAAACTCTTGTCTATACACTGGCGTATATGATCTACAAACATGGCAGTTTCCACTTTATCGCCACATGTTTCGCATGCCAATTTCGTGGAAACGGCAAAATCTCTTAAGGGCTTTAGAGCCTGATCCAGGCCGGCTGACTTGAAATCATGCTGGGCTCTTTCCATCTCCAATAGTTTTCTTACTGGCAATGATTTCTTACGTTTTTCACGTGTTTGCCTGCCTCTGCCTCTTATCATGGTGGGCACATTTTCCGTTACTGTTGCCGTACGTATCATGTGCTCTTTGTAGTGATTATTCTTTACCATGTGATTGCTCAACTCTTTAAGTGTAGAAAAGGCCTGATCACACAATTTGCATGTCAGTACTGCACTTACTGTAGAGTTAGCATTTGCTGCATGTGTATTGGGAGAAACGGAGTTGTTGCCGCCATCGCTTTCCGGAACAGTGTTGCTGTTTGTAATTGCGGCTGTATTGGCAGACAATCCTCTATTGCCGCTACTACTGCTGCTGCTGTTATCTCGTGAAGTTTTCTCATCGCTTGACTTCCAAGAAATGATTTGCTCTTGCGATATTATGTTGGTATAGTGTTGAGTCTCTTGCATGTGACTTGTCATTTCGGCCAGAGAACGGAAACTTTGTCCACACCACATACATTTTAATATTTGGCGCGTTTGTTCGGCTCCTTTGCCCAGCCACACATCTTGTCCACGCACTAGTTTGCGTGGCAATGGCATCGTTTCTTTGATTAGCATGTTTAGATCAGATTTGCTACCGCCAGATGTTGCAGCATTATTGGCAGCAATTTGAGCTGATGCAGTAGCATTGCTTTGCGTGGTTGAATGACGGGAATGATGGGAAGATTGTGTGGTTTGATTGCCGCCACTATTAGATGATGTGCCACTATTCGCCGCTGCGACACTGGGAGGAACATTGACACCACAATGTTGGGTTTCCTTCATGTGCGTGGTAAGCGATGCCAAAGTGGCAAAACTCTGTTTGCACCACACGCATTTAAAGACATCCTTAACAGCATCGGCACCCTTATTCAACCAGTGCGATTGCCAGGCACTGTGTCTGCCATTTGACGTTGTGCTTGTCGTTGTCGTCGACAGTGAACTGCTAGAAGAGCTGCTTGTGTTTCTATTTGAGGCTTCTGTATGATCAGATTTTGATGAACCGCCAAGTCTTGTCATTTCAGTCATTTTCTCTAAAGCTTTGGTGGCTTCATTTGGTGCTATTTTTGCCTTCGTATTCCAATCCATGGACAAAGAAGTCTTTGGTGACATATTGGCAGCAGCAACAGCTGCCAAATATGGATTTATAGGAGGTACCCATGTGCTGGATGCCGGCAATGATTTATAATCATTGGATCTTGCCAATTTCCGATTGCTTATTAGAACAGGTTCTTCTTCGTCCGACTGACGTTTACGTCCAGTATTTACAGATAAATCTAATGGACTATTCAAATCTTCCGCTTCATTGTCATTAACATTATCAGCCTCATTATCATTTCTTTCGCCATCATCGGCACCATCCTCTTCATCTTCACTGCCACCGTTAGCATCATCATCATCATCAGATTGCCGTCGACTACGTTTTGTGCTAAAATCTAAAGCTGATGCATCCACCAGATCAGCACGGTTTGCTGGAGTTGGCGTCAGTGTTTGTGGTGTGTTTGGGGAGTGGGCTGCTTGTTGTGTT
This sequence comes from Sarcophaga rosellei, assembly GCA_930367235.1. Lineage (NCBI taxonomy): Eukaryota > Metazoa > Arthropoda > Insecta > Diptera > Sarcophagidae > Sarcophaga > Sarcophaga rosellei. The sequence goes on from OV884019.1 coordinate 71,629,172, forward strand.
GCCTGTTGTACAAGCGATGCTGCCGCAGCCAAGGGATTTGTTAAAAGCAAATGATTTTGCTGTGCAGCTGCAGCTGCCGCTGCATTAAAGTATGCTGCCATAGCAGCTGATTGTGGTGGCAATAGGGCCGCAGCTGCTGCTGGTGCCAACGTGGCCGGCAATGGCAGACCCACTGGCGGTGTTGTAGGTGTAGGCGTCTGGGCGGGTGTGGTATGGCCATCGTTGCCAGAATAATGCGATTCATTTGACGGACAACGTGCGTCATTGTTGGCTGATGCTGAGGCTGTTGATTCGCGTGATTGACAACGAGGGCTGGCAAGTTCGCTGAAATAAAAAATAAATGTCATAAATGAATGATAAATTAGAAACACGTACGAGTATTATTGAAAAAAGAAAAGACAAGTGATTCAACATACATTTTCATTTTTAATAATTTGTTGCCAAATTCTTGAAATCCTAAAAAATTTTTGAGTTTCTTTAATTGTTTCTAAGGCGCAAAAATTTAAAGAATCGTAATTTATTTTCAATTATTTTCTAGTTTGTATATGAGTTTCTAAACAATTTCTCATTGAAACAATTTACAGAATCTGATTTGTTCAATCTTAAGTTCAAATGAATGTCAGTGCAAATACTTATGAGTTCCGTTCATAAAGAAAGATGACCCAATGCATTGTATACCCCAATGCTTACAGCCGACTTTACTGCCGACTGACGTTGATGTGCTTGTATGTCTTTTGAAAATGATCGTATACAAAATGAAGTTCGATGTATGGATTCCAGACGAACAAACGAACAAAAAATTCCAGAATTTTTCGAGGGAATTAACTGTTTTGGAAAGAAATCGGCACATATGTATAAGAAGCGAATGATGTTTAATAATTAAAGTGGTTTGCTTACGATAACATCAAACGAAATTTTAAGTTAAGATTGACGTTCAATAACAGTTCGTTGTATTGACATTTACTATGAGCTGCTCACCAGCCACTAGCGGCCAACTATGGGAAATAGAAGATAGAATGCGTTTGATAGTTGCCATATAGTCTGGAAGTGGCACCAAGTAGTTACTATTCGTTAATGAAAATCGTTACCTGAGCTTTTTGCCCCACCACTAAAAAAATATTTAAAAGAGATGCATGATGGAATTGCAAGTTAACGAACAAAGCGGTGTATATTGATCTAACAATCCAACAGATCAATGGATCCAATCATACTGCTGCTAATGTAAAGATGCGATTTGTCTACTAAAGTCTCCACAGAGTTAATACTTTTGCACAAAGTGCGAATATGACTTCAAGAGAGTATTTAGGAGATCATTTGGAAGAACAGTTACATAGCCACTAAACCTAAGTGAGTGCATGGCAGCAAATAAAAACGAAAACGCTAAACAAAACTGGTACGTTCAATGCCAAATAGGTTAAATGGACTGCTTAATCTTATTGGTTGTAACATTTTAAGATATTGGGCCTTTGAATATTGCATTTACTCCGAGTTCTTCTTGACGGTACCTACACGTTTTTGTAAAAATATAGATTCACAAGGAACTCTTCCTTATATTTCTTTATATATCTTTGGTTTTGTGGGAAACATTAAAAATTTTTGGTTTTATAATAAAATAGAAATAAATTAATAAAATATACATGTATAAAAACTTTAATTATTTTTACATATTATTGCTTAAAATTCATAAAATTGCTACAATATATTGCGGTACCTAGACTTTTACTGTCTACTGTATGTATAATTCCATCATTTCAATACAACTGTATACAAATGGGAATAAAATCTATCAAATACAATTCAAGAGTTATTAGGATTTTAGTAAAAAGCAGAAATTACTGATCGATATTGAGGTCTGGAAAAACAAACGATTAAAAATAGTTGTGTTGATAGAAAATTCTTTACACATGTAAAATCTACAAACATTGAAATCATCATAATTAAATAAATCAGGCGATTTCTTCTTCTGAGAAATCGCTTTAAGCATAATCAAAAAAAGGCAAAGGCAGGATAACGTTTCAATACACCTTCAACTACGTCAGTCACCAAATTAGGAGACTAATGAAACTTTACTTTGTTTTTCCACCAACATCTACGTTTTTTTCTTCGTTCAGTTCAGTTTTACTAATAATAACAAAATTTCCCGCTGTCTGTCTGACGCTTTAAAGCCGAATAAAAGTAGTTGAAATTACATAATTTATGCCTCTTTTTGAGACAAAAAAACTAAGCCCTCATAACATTATCTGGGTACAGAAATTCAATTTTTGCATCGTATGTTGAAAGCTCAAATTTTTTCGGAGAAAAGTTTGCAAACAAGCATATGAAATAAATAATAGGGACACTCTTAAACAGTTACTAAAAAGTTTAAACACTTAATGTGGGCCATCACAACGGGCCGCTATGCGTGCTCAAGTGAGCTTTGTGATATCAGAGCTACCACTTCGACCTAACCTAATGTGGGCCAAACAATTTTCTAGTGATTAGTATTACTCTTAATTAAGCTATAAATTATTTGTGTTTTTCATACAACAGTTGCTGTATGTGATTGAAAGAGTAAAGGTCAAGCGCTTAATGCGAAATACTTAAAGAAAACTATAGAGCCTAGAGGAAGAAAGAATGGAACAGCAGCTACAGTTTTGATATTCGAGCCAAAAATATTCATGCAAATCATACAAATTATTGTGACAATTAGAATAGCAAAACTTGTAGAACTATGCCCCTAAATTAACCGAAAAAATTCTGAATATCGACCCAAATCGTAATACTAATTTAAATAAATATCAGAACTATAGCACAGCTCTGCATTGACAATTACCACAAATATCGAAATATCGCCTGGCAAATTAAAAGGGTTTTAAAAAATTACAAATTTAAAAAATAAATGTGGGAGAAAGTAAAAAATTTATTTCATTACAAAATGGGTTCTCAATACAGCGAAAACTTGATTTTAGCGTACTATAAAAATCGCAAGAGCGTTAATAGACGTTTTTATTTCGTCACAACATTATTTCAGGTCAGACGTCTTCAACCAACGTCTCCAAATGAAATATGAAAAAATATTTTTTCGGTGACTTCCTCTCAGCAGATTTCGGACAAGAACTCTGAGAGTAAATAAAATTGACATGAGAAAGTTCCTCAATTAAACCGTCTTTCAGGGTCGACTTTGAACTATAGGTCTCGCCACTTACATATATATGAAATTAACACACTATGTTGATTGCGTGCCTATATTACTTGCTGTAGTCTAGTGGGCAGTAGGCCGCGGTTTAAACCCCAGGTTAGACATCAAAACGAAAATATGAAATTCAAAAATGTTCTCAAAAATGTGTCGTTCGGCGTCGACTTTAAACTGTAGGTCCCGCCACTAATGTATACAATTAACGCACACAACATAAGTGGTATGAGAAACTAGGCCGCAATCCTGACTGAAGGGTTGTAATGATCAATTATGTTTATATGTATGTATATTTATTGTTCCATGATTTAAGTATTTTAAACTTTTTTTTTAAATTTCCAATCTGTGTTTATGGTTTGCAGACTTGCTTACAACGGATGTATAGCACTGCCACTAAGCGTCTGTTGTGTTAGAACATCTTCTAGGAAAACATTGATTACTCTCCATACTTCTAAGAAATGTAGAGAAATTACTCTAATGCGATATTTTTCAAATTTGGTAACCCTCCTGCACCGACGACATAGCTTTAGTCTGTAGTATATTATAAATAAAAGTCAGTAGTATTTTCAGGTATCTATTGTTTGAAAATTTCTTTGACTTTATTTGTGACAGAGTATTTTCATCTAAAACTTTCGAATCGAAGGCAAATTAAATTTTCCTTAAGATCATTCCAAGCAAAGCATTTGCAATATATGTATGTACATTCAGATTGATGCATCGCACACATTCATAAATAGTTTGTCCACCATCTTCAATATAACTTAAAAAGTAGGTGAGCTACAGGAAAATATTCTGATTCACGAGTATTAAGATTTAAAGGAAAAAACAAGTTAAAAAAATCTGTCGTTCAAAGTCGACTTTAAACTTATCATAAGTGGTGTGACGAGATAGGTCAGAATCCTGATTTAAGGATATGTATGTATATAATTTGGAGGAATATTTAATATTTGGCTCCTCAAACCAATCCCCATTTAATTTTTTTTAACACTTACATACATAATTGGCCATTATAACCCTTCAGTTAGGATTACGGCCTAGCTTCTCACACCACTCATGTTGTGGGTGTTAATTCTATACATGAGTGACGGAACCTACAGTTTAACGTCGACTCCGAACGACAGATTTTGAGAAACTTTTTCATGGCAGGTTTATTTACTCTCAGAGTTTTTGCCAGAAATCTGCTAAGAGGAAGACGCCAAAGAAATATTTTTTTTCATATTTCGTTTTGATGTCTGACCTGGGGCTCGAACCAGGGCTTTACGTCTAATAAGCGAACACACTACCTACTAGACTACGGCAACTACAAGTTTTTAACACAACCCAGAATAAAATTTCTTTCATCATTTTAAAACTAAATCACTCAGTATTCAAATCTAAACCGAGATACATTGTAATTCAAAATTATTCGTCAACTGTTTGTGCAGTACACCTACATATGCAAATATTAATTTTGATATAAAATTTAAATTTATTTATTTCACTTATAAGTATTTTAAATTAATTTTTTTAAATCATTTTTCTATTTTTAATTTTCTTCAAAATAAAATAAAAAAATTAATAAAAAAAAATTAAAGTCATAATCCGGCTTATAGTCACCTTGCATTTAATGCCTGACGATAGATTTCCAGCATAACAGCCTCGTGCAGCATCATAATGTTGAAAGTTTTTTTTTGATTTTTTTTAACACTTAAAACGCACTGTCGTAATTTTTAGAACAAGAAAAAATAAAAAAAATCTCGTTTTCCTTCTTATTTTCCTATCAGAAACCGCAAATAAAGGGTCTGTTATTGTTATGCAGCTAACACAACATCAAATAAACAAAAACAACAACACATGGTAAGTAGCCAAGAGAAAAATAAACGCACACGCGAAATAAAACCACCTCTTCGCACAATGCTGCTTGCTGCTGGCGGCTGCGATTTTAATGTTTACAATGAAGAAACGGCAAACGGCATACGGCATACGCACCAAAAGACAACACAAATCAACAAGCAGTTAAGAGTGTGTAACGCACCACACACAGCAATTCAAACACAAACACAAGCACCAAAGGAAACACTTGTTAATTCAACAGGAGGTTTGGTTTACATTAGAGGTTACATTAGAAGAGGGTGATGGTAGTGGGTGGTAGAGTGATTGAAAATTAAGAATTTTTTCTTATTATTTTTTTTTTTGTTTGTAAAATAGTTTCACTGGTTTTGAATGTGACACTTTTCTTATGTTGTTGTTGTATTAAAAAATGTTGTTGTTGTTTTATTTTCAGTGTCACTCATTTATTTTATTTGTATTTTAAAGCTTTCATTCAAAAACACTCATTATTTATTTATTCTTATTATTTTTTTCTTTTACTGCACTCTCTCTTACACACACACATAAAGACACTGTTACACATACTCTTGGCTATGCACACTTAAAGCAAATAAATCACTTGTCACAGTGGTCATGTTATGTTTGAAGTAAGAACAAATATAGGGTTTGACATTTTTCAATGTTTCTCTGGTATTTTTTTGTTTTTTTTCTTAATGTTTTCAAATGTTTTTCATCTTAATTTTTTGTGTGTTAATTTTTCTTCTTTTGCTGGGTGGGTGTATATTTATTTCGTAGAATTTTTAGTTGATTTATTAGATTTTATTAAAATTAAAAATAAAAACACTTTTAAAATTATAATTCTTAGTTTGTTTTTTTCGGTTTTTTTGATATGCTTGTTTCAATGTTTATTTATTTTTGAAATGATTGATTTGTTTGGTTAAATTTTGAAATAAAATTAAAATAACAAATAAATCACAGAGCGGAATTTTATTTTTATTTTTTTCGATTTTTTAAATTTAATTTAATTTTTTTTTTATTATTTTTATTTTTTATTTTACTTCTATGCTTGACTAGTTTTTATTTTTATATTTTAAAATTTTGTTACGTTTTATTGCCTTAAGTTTACGTATTTTTTGTTGTTGTTTTGAATTATAACGTTTGTTCTTAGTGTGCTGTTAATCAATTTTTTTGTTGTGTCCTTTTGATGTCGCCTTTACCAAGTCGTTTTTGCGACTGATTTTGGCATTTTCAGTTCCTTTAGAAAAACCTTTAGTTAAACGAAATTTTTTTTCCATTTGAAATCCTGCGCACTGAGACAAGAGCCTTTTTAAGGTTTTTTTTTTGTTTTGTTATTGTGTTTCTTTTTTAAGAGAGTAACTTTTAGAGAGTTAAGTTAACACTATTCACTCACACTTTCGCATTTTATAAGTCACAACACAACATTGAATAGTTTTATTTAAACAAATGCAGTTTTGCTTAAGTAGCAAGTCAATCATACCTATATTGACATATGACAGCTTTGAAGAAAAAAAAAGTTTCTTTCTTTTTTTGACATTTGATGGACACATTTTTTTTAATAAACCATACAACTAAACACTTTTTATTTATATTTTTTTAGGTATTAAATTTAAACGTTTTTTAAATATTTATTTTTCATTAATTAACATTAAATTCAATTAATTATTTTATAAACAAAATAATTTCCAAAACAAAATAAATTTAATCGACATGATCCCGTTAAAGCGTTATGTTGTCGACTAAAACATCTTTTTGACACTGACAACGTTGAGAGTCTGACAGCAGCCCACAAAAAAAATATCATGCACAGACACATACGTTTTTATGCCATACAAATAATAACAACAAATCTCCCTGAGACGATTTTTGGTCTTGTTTGTATTGTTGTATTAAAATATACTACAACACTACAACTATAACAGTAGAATTATTTATAAAATAACTATAGCAGAGCCATAACAACAATACAACACGAAGCCCAGCTACAGAACTATGTATATTCCCCGTAACTCGTGCACATCAAATACAGTCTGAAGGAAAAAAAGTAAAACAAAAAAAAAAACAAAACACGTTAAAACTCACCATCATAATAATGAGGGATTTCTTTTGGTCGTTGAAAGTATAAAAACCCATGGCCTCAGCATTTTACAAACACTTATAAAACGAAACACATTAACTCTCTTTAGAACAACAACAGCAGCAGCAGCAATAGCAGCAACAGCAATAGCAGACCCCCTAAAAGAGATTGTGCTTGTGTTTTATTATGTATTTCAATAACATTAACTTGATTAATGGCTTTCATGTGCTCAATAAACAAGCGCACTTTATTTATTCTGCACAACTCAACTGCTCTTATAAGAGAATAGCATACATGCTCTTTTGTGGTATTAAATTATTACTCTGTACGATTGTCTTTCTCTCTTGTAACATGCGCCTTTTGCTGTATGGTAAAACAATAACAATAAAATTCTCTGTTTTGATTTATTGTTTTGATGCGTTTTTTTTTCATTTGGAAACCAATAACAATAAAATCAAACAGAGAAAATCCAATTAAGAAATAAAACTCTCTTTAGTTTTTGAAATAAATGTCATTTTGCTCTTAAAACAAGAAAAAAACCACATATCAAATCTTAACAAAAGCTTGATTTTTAAGCACTCTTTGTATTTTAGAAATCATCTCACCACGCTCTTAGACCCTTTAAAACTCATTAATCAATTCTCTATTTTATCCTTTCGAAAAGCCATTAACTGCTCATAAACAAAAATACAGAAAAATTTTCTCGCTCTCTCTCTCTCATTCTCTCTGTTTTAAAAGCAAAGACAATGATTTTTACGTTCTGCAAAATTTGTTTTGCTTTCCTACTTTTTTAAATAACTTAATCTCTGTTCGTTAACATTACTATGTTATTTAACATTTATGTCTTTCAAATCAAAATGTGGGTGGATTTGTTTGGCTTGGCAAAAACAATGGTTTGACTGTTAAGCTTTACTCTGTTAAAATTTGTTTACTTTTCCTTAAAGAAATAAACAGAAAGCCAAAAAAAAATGTCTGTTACTGTTACTGGTTTAAAGACTTCTTTAAAGACTGTTAAACTTTAATATTTATTTTATTTTCTTTTTCTTCTTCTTCTTTTTAATGGCATATTTTAAAATCAAGGTTATTTATGTTGTTTATTTGCATATAAAGAAGGAATATCAAAAGTAGGGGTGAAAAAAATGACACACATACTTAGGTACATATATACATACATATTGCAACACGACTTTTAAAGGTTAAAGAAATTTAAACTTAAACAGAATTAACGCTGCTAATAGTATACCACAATCTAGCTTTAGTTTGTAATTGATTTCTTAATTTTCTGGAATTGATGAAATTCGATTATTATTCGTTTAAGTTTGAAAGAATTATGCTGAATTCTTAAAATAATACAATTTTCTTAATTTCATCAGTTTTGTGTTGAGTTCCTTATGACAGTTAGGCCCTTTTGTTATTACAATTTTAAACATTTTTGTTATCTGTAAAATTTTGCCATATTGTTGGTTAAAAATCATAAACCTGTTAGAAATTGGTTTTTGGAGCTCTTGTAAGGATTACACATACATACATACATACATACATAATGCGTCATTAGAACCCTTCAGTCAGGACTACAACCTGAAAATGAGTTGCGGAACATACATACAGTTTAAAGCCGACTCCGAACCACATAGTTTTGGGAAATTTTTTCATTGCAATTTTATTTACATACTCTTAGAGTTTTTGCCAGAAATCTGCTGAGAGGAAGTCGCCGAAGAAATATTTTTTCATATTTTGTTTTGTTGGAGATGTCTGACTTGTGTTTTGAACATCATCAAAAAATACAGTGATATTCTCTAAAAACCCCGAAGCAGCTTCGTCTTCAAGTTGTAAACCTGCTTTTCTTAGCTTACTCTGCTTAAGTTTTCATACATTTGGGGCCAATGCATTTAGTATTCGCGTATCGTATAAAATACTACCGTTTATAATTCTATTCGTCCCATACTATATGTCAACAAGACGGTAGACACGAGCTCATTGTTCAAACTACAGGTCTCAGCAGATTTCTGGCAAAAACTCTGAGAGTAAGTAAAATTGCTAACAACAGTTTCCCAAAAATCTGTCATTCTAAGTCGACTTTAAACCTTAGGTCCCGCCATGCAGGGATTACATTAATAAGCTCAACATGGGTTACGTGAGAAACTTGGTCTTAATCCTAACTAAAGAGTTGTAATGGCCAATGAAGTAAGTAATTAACACGACAATCCTATTCCTCTATAACTGCACACTAAATCAAGTGACGGAAGAATCCAAATTTAGAGAAAGAAGATATTATGGTGGCTACAGGGTGGATTAAACTATTTCGTAGAATATATGTATGTATCTGCCTGCTTGCCAACACATTTATGGTTATGAAAACTAAGCTGATGCAAGCCTATGTAGGTTTAAGGACTAAAATGTAAAAGACTGAGGATAATTTAGACAAATACTTACAGCGCACATGGGGTTTTTGATGCCTAAAATGGGAATTAATTGGAAAATGAAATTCTTGAGTACCAGATATTTTTGTACATGAGCTGAAAGTGCACAAAATTCTGCACCACTTTCTTAAAAAAACGTGTCTCTAGCAAGTACCGTTACATTACTACGCCTTTTTGAAGTGTGAGATTTTTGATATTTTTTATCTTTCGTGAAAAAACTAAATTTTCAGTGTTTTCAAAATTAATTCTCGGCAAGTTTTTAAACAAAAATATTTAAAAAAAATATGGAGCCTTGAACAACAGACGATTGAGGTCATATCTGCTTCGTTGTTTTTTAAGTTTATATAGTTTTGTTATTTTTGAAAAAATTTTTTGTGAAGGGCTATAAATTTGCAAATTTTGTAGCATATATGGAAAAATAGTTGTGAGTTAAGCAAAGTTAAGCAACAAAATTGTTCTTTTCTTAAACCTAAGATATCCTGTGAAATAATAGAAAAATAATTTTTTGCACCTGATTAAAAAAAAAAGAAGATATATTTTTGCACCTATATAATTTTTATCTATTAAATTCTTTGTATAAAATTATAAGACAATATTTATTCAATCATAGGTACAAGCGTGAATACAATTTTTATTTCTCGAAGAGAACTTGCTGAACTAATTGCAAGTTCTGGAATTGAAACCTTGACTGAAAAAATCGCCTTTCTTAAAGAAAAAATGCTTACACCTTTATTCCCAAGCAATAAATATATATTAAAGTTTTTGACGATACATTGAAAAATTTAATTTTCCAATTGAAGAATCGCTGGAATGCATTTTATAGAGTTTCTGAGCGTTTTCTTCGGAACAACAAGTACTGGTTAGATTCGTCAATAGGTTTCCCGCGCCAATCTGATGTTAAGTGTGGTAGATCGAAAGTTAATTTCGAGGATTGCAGTGAAAGAAGAAAAAACCAAAAGAGTAAAGGAAAGAAAATTCTTTATCTTTGCTGGCGCGGACCAGAAGTAATAAACTACTCTTTAATATCAATAGCAGTTAACTGAGGCAGTTAACTGAGGACGCACAAGAAGCCCGAAACAAAGACTTCAAAATGAAATGAAAACTTGTTTGATACTCAAAATGATTTATTCTAATTTTTATTAACGTTTCTACGTTTAATTCTAATTTTATCTGGTTGGTAGATAATCTTTAACAGTAGGATTACAAAATTTTGTCGGGCATTGATGCAATACATCAGAATCAATCAAAAAATCAATTTTGAATTTTTTGGTTGTTAGGCCCTTATGCATTTCAGGTCACGATTTTTTTTTTATTATGGATTTATCTTCTTTAAGCGAAAGAAACCAAAAAAATTTAAAAAAAGCAACCAGGAAAGCTCCCACGATTTAATTCCCATTTTAGGCATCAAAAACCCCATTGTGCAGCGTATATATTTGATAGTAAACCTGTTTTTTGAAGAAGTCGACTTGTTTTCCTACCAGGAAAGTACAATATATCACACATAAGGATCAAAAGCAGATATGACCAGCAGAACAAACCCGGCTTCGCAGACGTTCGGCAGTCTAAATTACGAACAGTTAATACATATAGGTAAAAAAATGTTTTAAATATCTTTTAACTTTAATTATTTCATTTTACTGTTCTATGAACATATCAAAACTCGGTCCATAATTAATCCTAATTCATGCACAAAATTTTAATCATACATGTTAGTAGCCAAAAACATTTCTTTGTGTAGAGAATGGAAAGATGAAGAAGGAAAAAATATATGATAACAAAACAACAAGGAATATGCGGGAACAGGGTCACTTCACATTAATAAAACTACATAGTAAGACCACGAAATATTGGCAAAAATAACAATAACAAACCAACAGTAAATTCTAGAAGTTGCATACCAAATATAAATTAAATTAAACTAGAGCGAATGGTGGAATGTTGCCATATAAACACAGTAGTACTGTACATTATGAAGTACAGTCTGTTTAGAAGAAGAATCTTATAATAGAATTAAAAGAGTGGTATTATCAATTAAATGTATAAATTTTAGAATACCGTAGTATTTATAAAAAAGATATAATTTTGTTACAAAGGAATGCTTAGCATCCCAACAGGAATCCTAACGGAACACTGCGCTATTGGCAGTTTCACTGATAAGCGCTGTCTGCCCCACCAGGATTACTGCAGCAGCTGCCATGATGTGGAGAAACACTTTCTATGCGAAACTGATATCATCGATTTTTAGGGAACAGAACATTTGAAGGTCTTCGCATGGTGGCGACCGTGCTACTAAGGGAACCGGAGCTTGAAGTGGTTTAAATCCACGACCAACGGATCATGACAAGGGTGCTAAACTCATATTGGGTGACATAATGGGCCACCGACTGAACTTGCCTGCGAACGACAAGCTACCCCCTAACCTAATCTAACCTATAAAAGCTCTCAATAGTAAAGATATTAACCATCTTTTTAATAGACCGGTTACATACTCTTTTCCTTTTCTCTCTTTATCCCTTTCTCTTCCACTCTTTCATTAATAAATGCATTCGAATGTAATGCCTTATGAAATATTTAGAATTTTTACAACACCTTCTGTCTTGATAGGAAGTTTTCTATACATGTTACACTCAACAACTACAACCACAAAATACAAAAAAATATGCAAAAACAAAAAAGTAACACACACACACTCACACACATGCAAAAAGAAGATCAACATAAACAACGTGGAAAATGTGAGTGATACGTACTGTCAGGGGAGCAATAAGGGTTGATTTAGATTTTCTTTATGTTCCTTAATTTTTCTCGCATGAGAGTTTAACTCACACACACAACAGTAAGCATAAACACTTGCACGTTCATGCAGTTTGTTATACCCTACATGGCCATAAATGATTGTGTTGATGTCGGCAATACGCTGGCATTGTATCGTGATAGATGACGTAGTAAAACTTTACGATTGTTTGAATTAGACACAGTGTTTGCAGAAATAATAGGTACAGTTTGTTTATTTTCATTCTCTTGTCAACCATCATGTCATAAAATTTAGTGTGTGGGCCTTTATTGATGAAATAATTATGCAATGTTTTCACATATAATTGGATTTCATATTCGCTGTTAATTTTTGGGCTGTCTCCTCTCACAGAGAAGTAGTAGCTAGGTTTTGTATGTTGAAAGACAGAATACCTAGCAATGGTCCTATGCCTATTGGCAACAAGGTGTGCGCTTACCATGGAGGCATACGCTGAACAAAAGTCCTGAAATTCTTCCAGTCCAATCCTCTGAAAAGAGTCATGTGTAGTATGATGTCATTCCTAAAATATTGGGACCCCGAGCTTACGAAAGCATATATACGGTTCAGTTGTAGATATAGAATTTAGTATTCCGTAAGTTCGTTCCTAAGTTCCATACCTGAAGTAGTTGTCATTAAATTTTTTACATTTCAGAACCCTTCTTGATTGCCTAGATGATATTGCCATTAGACTATAAGTGAAGACATTTAAATTCCCAAGTTATCAATTGCCCAGATCATAAACTCCCTGACCTTACGGTTCTGTAACTGAAGACAAAGTCTGGTTCTGGGTTCTGCTATGTAGAGATACAGTTCCGACCTATTTCTATGTTTAGAGTCATCAGTATAGCAACAATTAGGGCAAAGAAAGTCGATAAGATTAGAGCGATGTATCCTATCGGATAAGAGTCAATACTAGCCATTGTTAATGTTACTAAACCGTTGCGTTTTTGTAATAATCTAACAATGGGTCATAGTGTTCATACAACAGATTCTAGGGAAAATCCATCCAATCCAATGCAATGCAATTGTTCTGACAATGAAGGACTGCAAACGTATAGTTTGTTTTTAGAGAATTCTGGAGACTAGAGGACAATTCGGAAAAGTTGCTGAGGCGAGGAGGAGGAAGAATCTATTGTTCATCTATTGGGTGTATGGTCTGCGTTATGTCACAGGAGAAAGAAACAGATGCAGATGATTTCACTGATCTGTAGGGAATGAACGTTGGGAGTATAAGTGAACTCATCAAATGGTTCAACAATTAGGGAATATAATCTGTGGTCTCACAATGGGTCACACTGAGCCTCCGATTGAGGGACTTACTAGTTGCATACCCAACTCATACGGAAATCAAAGTTTAATCGTTTCAAGCCATCAAATAGTTTCAAAAATTAAATCAGTGTCCCTAATTCAAACCGTGCAATAAGAAAAATGTCTTAGAAAGCTGGATATATGCTTGAAAGTCCTCGAAAAAATTGCTGTTTTCCAATCAACACTTATATTACAATAAACCGGATCGGTCAGGTTCTAGAAAGTCGCTGCATTTTTCGATATTGACCACAATTCGTATATGGTCCGCCCTTAGGGCTGTATATGTTTGTCAGGTGGTATACAAGCAGTGACCGACTGAGAATAGTGAGGTCTGGGGGGCTCGAGCATCTTGCTGTGACCCTAGTCGGATGTGGGTCATTTTTCGTGGCGAAATCTAACTCATCTATTTGGTTAACTATCGCGATGCCACGTTGATCATTGGGGAGTAGGGAATACCAGCTCTCGTGATGTGCGTTGAAATCACCAAGTATGATTAAGTTTGTGATATCTGCTATTTTGTTTCTAATTCCGTTGCAGTTGAACTGCATGATGTTGAAAGTAAAATGTTGACTATGATTGGGTGTAGACTATTGGGCTATGAGAGTTACGAATGGGGGAATGGGTAGTATGGGTTGTGGGTGTCCGTTCTTGCCAGTTTCGTTGTCGTGTTGTTGTTGTGTGTGTGTAATGTTGCGGGTCTCTGTGCGTATCAGTCGTGCGTATCAGCTGTGCCGATTGCACAGCAGTCGGCTACAAAGTATTCATTCCAATCCGCGTGATGTGTAAGGTTGGTGCACTTCGTCATGTGGCACCAGCCACTGCAGATATTGCATTTTACCGAAGTAATGCTCCTTCTGATGGTGTCTCCACAGACAGTTGTCTGACCATTCCTGATGAGAGCTAAGGCCAGAGCATCTCTTAGGATGGCACCAATTGCCACATCCATTACATCTCACTGATATAGTATTAGTCCTGATAGTCATATGGCATACTGAACAGATCCATACAGGACCTGGATTCTGTTCAATATCAGCTCCTACTAGTAGGGTACAGAGCAAAAGCGCTTTGCTCACCTTGGGAAAAAACATAAACACAGCTTTCGCTGGGTTGACAATCCTTGGCGGATGATGAGTCGTGTCGTTCCGGAGCGATGATCCGATTGTCGTGGAAACTGAAGGGTTGTATGTATGTATGTACATATCTATGAAGTCTAATTGTGTGAATTCAAGATTATGGAATAACATGCTTCCCTCTGATGACGGCGAAATGCAATTGAGATGGTAATTATGCGGTATAATAACCGCAAACATTCCGAGAGAACTGCAAAATCATGGTTTCAGCAAAAATGGATAAGTCAAAATTGAAGTTCGGTTATATTTTTATGTGTGTTTGATGGGATAAATTAGAACCAATAGTGTCAACAATGGTTTATTAGACTTGAGCCCACGTTTCGAACCCTTGGTCAGACATCTCGAACACAACGAAATACAAAAAAATGTTTCTTCGGCGACGTTCTCTTGGCAGTCTACTGGCAAAAAGTCTGAGAGTAAATAAAATTGCCATGAAATGTTTATAAAAAAACCGTAGTTCTTAGACTTTAAACTGTAGGTCCCGGTGTGAGAAACTAGGTTATAATCTTAACTAATTGTAATGACCAATCCTGAATGAAGGGTTGTAATGTCCAATTATGTATGTATCAGAGAACAGAGTAGAATTGAATCATACTCATAATTTCTGATACTTATATGAGTTTGATGTCAACGTTGTAGGCATACTCATTGCAACCGGTACTTATAAATCAACGTTGTAATGAGTATGAATGAATTAGAGTACATAGTTAAATTTCAATATGGTTGACTCATTTATATTCAAAATTTCATGATTGCTTATGAGTAGCAAAAAAACGATTGCTGATTTCTGGTGTGTATGTAGGTATGAGTCGTAATAATATTAGTGGCGACAATTTCGGCTGTGAAATTTTATCGGGATATGAGTCTATTTGTACCCATATTTTGAGAACTTATCAAATATCAGAACGATGGTGTAGGTTATCAAATAGTCGTGGCCTACTTTCAATTCACTTTACATAACAAAAAACAAAACAAAAAAAAAAAAAACGAAATAAAAAGAAGAAATCATGAAATAAAGACAAAAATAAGAGAGAAATAATAATAAAACAAAAATAAGAATACAAATACAAATGCAATACACACACAACACATAAACAAGAGGCAAAGAAATATTAAAAATTATGTTTGTCGCACTGGGTGTATTTCAAATTTAGTACTGGTGAGATTACGAACAACAAAGAACGATTCATGATGCCTCAACTAAAAGAAAAAGAAAAAAAACCATTTTGCTTAATATGCATGTGTGTATGTGTGTGTTCACGATTATATATATTTTTTTCTTTGAATGTAAGTGTGTTTGCAGTGTTATTGTTGCAAACATACATACATACATAAATACGTAAATTTACACTTTATTTTATGATTTCTTTTGCTTTGCATATGAATATTTGCGTGTGTGCGTGTGTGTCTTTCTTTATTTTTCGTTTTTCTTGTTTTTTATCTCCCTGTAAAGAAGGCAAGCAAAAACGCATAAAAATAAATATGAATGAATGAATGAAATGCTAAACTATTGCTGCAAGAGCGAAAAAAACAGAGACAAAGTACGATTCAGATATACTGCACAGTGGTTACAAGGTAGAAAAAAGTGAACAAATATTTTGATGATACAACAACAATTTGTTTAGTTCGCTATTCTTCTTTGCTTACAACGCAGATCTTTTCAACGGCGACCTTCAAACCACGACTGTTTTCTTCACACGCTTGATCTTGCCTTTCTATATGCCCACGTAAAGAGTCTGATGAAGGTTCTTGAAGTCGAACGTTCGTGGTGTCGCCTTCTCCAGAACTCTATCGAGACATCATTGTTGTTTGTGTATTTTGTTCACGTTGCTTGTTGTTGCGTTTTCGCTTACTTGTTTATCCCCATTTCTTTCATACTGATTTTGTTGGTTTACTTGTAAACGAGTTCATTGTATTTGTTTGTGTAGCTTTTGTTTATCATTTTAATGTTAAACGATGCTACACTCTTTCCATTTTCGTAACAATATTTAAAGGCAGATATATTAGACTTAAAATGACTGAAAAAAATAGTGACAACGTAAGATGCTAGAATAAATAATATTGGTCAGTAAGTCCTTTGATTGGCGACTGCATATAAGTATACTGGAACGGTTTTAACATATGAAGGACCCCTTAAAACGGATTCTTCCCTTAAAAGTGCAATTCTTGGGAAATTTTGTTTTTATTATTGAAAATATTTGCATTACTTCCTCCCAATTTCCAATACAATTCTGTACTTTTATGACATGCGGTTCAAGTCACATTTTAATCTCCTACATTCCTCTGTGGCGAATTATGAATTCCTTAAGCAAAGTATGTAGATGTTAACTTAACTTAACTTAACATGTTAACTAATTACAATGTCTCATAAGAGTAAGTATTCGAGCTTGATTTTCTGCTTTTTTGGTTTGATTTTTGTCTCTAATGCTGCTATTAATCATTATTATTATACTATAAGTAACACTCCAATTAGACTTTACGAATTAGAGCAAAGCCAAAGGACAAAGAACTTATGAGTCATTATCATTAATTATCATTATCTCATAATTCTAGAAGCGAAAACACCATTATCGACCATGGCTAATCGTGAATTAGACTTAATTTCTTTCATTTAATAATTTAATTAATGAGATCCAGAGGCATGGAGTTAAGAGGAGTTAAGTTAATGAGAACAAATCTAACGCGAAATTCACTAGGAGTCATCGTGACTTAACAAGTCGAATAGTTAAGAGTTCTGTTATCCCCTATATAGTACTGGTACTAGTAAACCCTATTTTTTTGGAAAAGCTACTCAACGATAAGCTCTTTAAAGTCAAACCCACATTCCATGGATGGGCGATGTAGAAGCTGGGTATTCGGTCCCAGGGTGCTGTAGTCCCTGAGTACACTGTTATTATGTGTATGTGAGGGTTGCCTCAGAAGTCGCCGTAATATAGTAGGTAGTATGTTGGCTTGTTAGACGTGAGGCTACGGTTCAAACCATACGGTTCATCAGAATACATAAATAAAACGAAATATGGAAAAATATTTCTTCGGCGACTTCCTCTCAGCAGATTTCTTTCAAGAACTCTGACTGTAAATAAAATTGCCATGAAAAGTTTCTCAAAAATCTGCAGGTGTGCCGGCACTTATGTGTACAATTAACACGCACAACACAAGTAGTGTGAGAGGCTAGGTTGTAACTCTGACTTAAGAGTTGTAATGACCAATTATGTATTATATATGTCGCCTCGAGCATTTTCTGTAGTAAAGACAATGATATCCTAAAGTTTGAAGGAGACGTTTTACTTCCCACACTGTAGCTATTTTACCAGAACATCGCAGCTGTTCTGATTAACACTGAATAACCTTAAGTGAAGAATGTCTTGATCTTCCACTGTAGACATAATAAGTTGATAGTTACGAACAGTGTCCGGGGCAGTTAAAAACGTTTGAAGATCATAAATTAGAAACATTACTCGAATATTTCATTTCAAAGCTTTTAAAAGCAGTATAATTCATTCAAAAGCAAAGAAATTGGGTGCCACATGTACTGAAACCGAGAAACATTGAAAGACAATTTTTTATGTCTGAAATGCTGTGCAATCGTTTTAAGAAGAAAACATTTTTGCTCCGAATTGCCACGAAGCTCAGGAAACCTTATGTGAGGCGCAGAAAACAAGAAAAATCTTTGGGGAAACCAGAAGAGTATGATCCATTATGAGCTTCTGAAATCAGGCAAAACTATCACGGTAGAATCACCCTGAATATATAATCATATGCGTGGCCGTAATTTTTCATCATGACAATGCTTTGCTGCTCATCAAGAACAGTTTGTAAACAGAGGAAATTTTACTTCGCCAGCAGTATAGCGCAGACCTTGACCCTTCTGAGTATCATTTGTTTTGATCAATGCAGAATCCTCACAGTAGAATACGATTAACTTCAGAGCTGCATATTAAAAATAGGTTGGGACAAAAGAATTCCTAAATTGCCCTACAGTTTGGAAAAAGTCGTAGCTTTCAATGGACAATACTTTGATTGGCATGTTCTTTAAACAAACTGTCATAATAAGGCATTTACTTCCAACAAAAATAACTGGACTATACTACCAATATATCCCATCTATCCTAGTATCAGTCAAGAAGTATTGACTGTATTTTCCTGGAAAAATTTTATAAAAATTCAGCATTTCCAAAACCAGAGTGCATTTGTTTGCTTGTATTAATGATAGCGGGTGCAGAGGACTTGTGTTTGCATTTGTTGATAATGTGTGGTGTTTGTAGAGTTTAAAAGTATAACAGTGTGACCAGCACCCCATTACAGTCATAATCCATTTTCATACTCGTTTTATTCATTCATTTATATGATAAACAACAAACATACATACATACATACACACTGCAAGGCATATAATAATAATAAGAGTGTTGATATAGTGCTGGTAATGCAGTGTGAAATGTTATTTTTTGTTTTTGTTTTTTCTTCTCTTTAATGGTCTACGCAAATTCATAACAAAAACAAACATTTACATACACATGTCTATGTATACATACATATTTACATGTACATATTTACAATGCCGTACTTGTTATAATTTTTGCCTTCTGTTGAATATAAATTTTTGTTCAAATTTTTTTTGTTGTTGTTTATAATTTTTAACGGTAATTGCAGTCCCTGCATAACATTCATACATACATTCACAGACATATTTTCTAACATTTCATTTTGTGTAGAATAGTGTGTG
This sequence comes from Sarcophaga rosellei, assembly GCA_930367235.1. Lineage (NCBI taxonomy): Eukaryota > Metazoa > Arthropoda > Insecta > Diptera > Sarcophagidae > Sarcophaga > Sarcophaga rosellei. Next base: position 71,648,626 of record OV884019.1, read on the forward strand.
TGTGTGTGTTAGTGTATGTTGTGCCCCTTGCAGTAGAGCACTGACGGATCTTAATGTTTGATTATAACAATTTGTTGTTATGTTTCTTAATAAAATAAATTTTAATGTTTTCATTCTCCTGTTTTTCTTTTTGTGCTCTTTCTGTTATTGTTTCCTGGCAAAGAGAATGTTTTCCTTATTTCCTTAGGCGATACTGTGTTGTGTGTGTATTGTGTGTGTTTTCTCTGTAACATTTAATATGTTTGTTATAAATTCATTTAACGGTATATTCCGTCGTACCTTTGGCGGGTTATAAAATATAAAACTTTAATAATTTTTTATTTTCTAAATTAAATTTAAAGGCGAGAGAATAATTGAATATTCTCTCTTTGCATAATTGAAACTAGTTGTTGCACTAATACACAGACAATATTTAAAGGTTTTTGAGTGTTGTGGATAATAATTATTTACTTCAGTTAATTACACAATATCCCAGAGAACATCATACAAGCATTTACTGATGAATTAAGATCACCAGATAAAGTCGAATGGGGAATCTTTTCAGAACATCTGAACCTTAGATTAGCCCTTGCACTACCCGATTACTAAAGTACTATTCCGGCTAAAAGAGTTGCGCTAGGCGACTCTGGTATATTGTGTACATCGAACAGAGATATACTCATATTTGTTCGCAGTAAATCAACCATGAGATCGCTAAGCAAGTTCCACCAAAATCAGGGAGAAGGAAGAAGTTGGTCAGCGCAAGGGCTGCACAACAAAAGCACGACTACCCCGCACTGGAAAACCAGCCAGAAAGTTTGACGAACGAAGCTATATCCTTGACGTCAATAGATAATAGCTCCGTTAAGCTAACAAGGAATGGGGAGCCAAATAACCTATATCTACACCTAGCAAGAGACGGGCACTGGCAACGAAAGTGAACAACAGTCTCCTCTTCCTCAGTGGAGCTGCATCCACGGCAGAAGTCGTTGAAATAAAGCCTCACTCTTTCCGCGTGTCTACCCATGACGCAATGACCTGTAAGCACGGCCACTGTAGTCGAGATGACATCACGACCAAGACCAAGTAATCGGTTGGTACGCCTTCTATCCATCTTGGGCCAGGTGAGTCTAGCGGTGGAGCAGGACTCCTCACTGACCCAGTATAGGTTGGCGTCCCGAAAGAACCTCCGCGCAATGGTCAACTTGACCGATGCAAGTAGCATACCCAATTCAACAGAAGAGGATTCCGGAAGGAGCGCACCATCTCTGGCGAGCTCGTCGGCCCTACAGTTTCCCAGAATTCCACTGTGGCCGGGGACCCATACCAGAGAGATACTGGTGAAGTGCCCCGAGAGAAGGTCGAGACAGCGGCGGCATTCCCTAACGATCCTAGAGTTAATCACGGAACCTGATAGAGATCCTATCGCGGCCTGACTATCAGAGAAGATCGAGACGCGAGTGAAAGGAGCATCGTTGACGAGGATCCATTGAGCGGCCCGGTAAATTGCTGAGAGGAAGTCGCCAAAGAAATATTTGTTCATATTTCTTTTAGTTGGAGATGTCTGACCTAAGGTTTAAACCGAAGTCACATGTCTAATAAAGACGTGCACAGTTACAACTGAATACACAAGTTTCGTATTGTCTACTGCTACATGTGTGTATTGATGAGTAGTTGAGTAGTTCTTGTACAAGTTGGTATTGTTACTTTCTCAAACATAGTAAGTATGAGTGAGTATAAAGAGAATAAGAGTAACATATTTGTTTTGCTATATTTTAGTCAAACAAATAAAATAGATCATGAGTGTGGTACAATAAGTAACTTATTGTATGCTGTATGCATATGGACATTAAATTACAAGCAGAATACGAACACTAATAAAATAACTATAATAATTTTAAAACGATGCGTTTTATTATGTTTTTTTATAAAAAATACAAAAAATTAATATAATTCAGTTTTTAAAGATGTTTTTAAAACAAAACTAAAAATTCAGTTGATAAAAATGCAAACAAAAAATAATATAATTCAGGACTTAACTATGTTTTAAAACAAAACTAACAATACAATAATACATTCAATACAATAATACAAAAAAAATATATATATTTCAGTACTTAAGTGTTTTCTAAACAAAATTAAAAACAGAAACTAAAATTCAGTTAAAATAATATTTCGTTAAATGATTTTCCATTAACGCACTTATGTTTATTTAAATTTGAAAGTGCATTTTTATTGTACTGGTAGGTATACATTTTTACAATTTTTGCACTCAACAAAATGTATAATATCCGAATAATTTCGATCTTTAACCATACCAAAGCAATCCCATATCTTGCTTCGTCCTCTTTTTTCGCAAATTTTATAATCACCAGACACAATTTTTTCTTTTCTTTCCAAATTATTCATTTTATATTAATATGTACATATACTTCAACTTAATGCACTAATCCACATTCGTTTTACTAGAAATAACAATAAACACTCAAAAATACTTGTAGTACAACAGTTATTTGAGAGCAAGAAACAAATACAATGCGATACTCAACACAAAACCATAAAGAACTGTTATTGTTTTTGTGGGTAGAGTAGATAAGTAAAAGCAAAAGCAGACAATATCAGTTACACTCATTCTCTCATTTATACCAATAGTACATGGTATCTACCATGGTGTATTTGTTTTACAAATACTTTGTGGTGTACTACTGCACGTCTTTAATGTCTAATAAGCCAACATACTACATTTTAGGCTTCAGCCATGCTAGAGCACGTCCAATAATGCTGGGTATCTCTGGAGAATATAGGGAGACTTTCGATGGTTATTCTCATATGAGTTCCTGGGCACATAGTTATTTAAGGTGCCAATAAAGCCGACACACTTGCAAAGGCTGGGATATTAAAAAAATGCAAATGAATTTATAATTAGGATTAGCATTCCCCTACAGATGAGCTAACAAATGGTGTCACACTAACTTCACTCATTTATAAAGGAAAAATGTGATTGCAGGGAGCTCAGACAGATCTGGTATGTTATGGATACTTACAGAACAAAATTTAGTTCAGATTCCATACGGCAAGGGCCAGCGACTGGAAATACTTTACAACGACTTCTGCGGAAGCTGTAGCGATGCGACATTTGTTCGATATTTGAGAACCAAATAAGAAACGTCTCTTGTCAGAGAGAATTTAAGTAGAGTTCATAAAACTGCCGAATTGAAAAAGATATTCCAATCAGGAGCTATAATTTAGCAACAAAATAGATAATATTGGTTTTACAATGGAACCTAATAGAACTCAAGTAACTTATGCTTATTATGTCAATTTAACCTTACCAAACCTAATATACGTGGCGCCACAGTATAAACTGGGCTTTGATTAGTATGGGATTGTAAGCAATTTGGTTTTGGGTATACTGATTTTGAAAATGTGTCGTTGTATGATGTATAAAGTTCCTGTGTGCTAATCTATACTACTCGCGTTAGAATATAACTGAAGGCAAAGCTATGAACATCATAGTGCTCGAATTTGCGTTGCTCTTCTCTAAATCAGACATCAACAACGTACTTTATTGGAAAGTTCTATTCAATGAGTACCACAACGTAAAACAACAAATCAGTGCATTTTTAAAGAGAGCGTTATTTTTAGATAAAAGCAGATGGCAACCTTATCATCCTAGTATTTCCTACAGTAGACAAGTCAATTGCTAAGCTGAAGTAAATTTTATTAACGAGAGTGAAACAAAGTAAATAAATCATAAGAAAATGGACTAGAAATTGCTTCTTTTGAAAGTCATACGTACCTTAAAGGAAATAAAATGAGTAAAAATAGGATAGAGACACCGCAGGTGGAGTATCAAATGATTTTTGGATTTGATAGCTTTTCTAGCCAATAATCAACTTCTTACCCATTCGACAACTTTTGGTGGAAATATGTCTACAATTTCAATTGAGAAGAGTAAATATTTTTTAGCTCGTTACAACGACGTTTCTTACGCTTTCAATGCACTTCGATCGCTACAGAGATAAAGTAAACCATTTAATTAAAGCCTGTAATCTCTTGCAAAGATAGGAATTGAAGGAAAGTTTAGATGATAATGCAATCGAATCTTGGACTATTGCAGCCTAAATATTCTAAGGAAGTAATTTCAGCGCTATCGTACATCTGATCAATATATATCTCCTGTATGCTAACACCACAAGTCTTACTTCAATTTTCGCTAATAATAATTTGAAACATCAATGGAGATCTTTAGAAAACAGACCAGTATTTGAAATACCAAATAATTCAGATTCCACAGTCCTCAATAACCACCTCTTGTAATAAACAAATCAATATTCCTAGTAAATCCTAATTAGGAGTTAAAGCTTTTTTGAGAACTGTCTTCAGCATTTAGATGCTTTAGTCCTGTTTTCATTTGAGTAGGATATTTATAAAGAAAGTGCTGGTTATAATTCATCATTATCCAAAAATCGGTTACAATAGGAGTAATTAGCACAACCCATATATTCAAAGAAACTAGCAACCTTACTGTGTCTACTAATTACACTCGTAAGGAGCATGTATGAATTCTCAATAAGAAGATCAGGTTCCGACATAACAGAGCAAAGATTACATTGCTAAATAAGTTTACAGGGAAATATATCTCTGAAATAATGCATTTCCTTATTATCCACTTATCCTACTAATATGGGCCAATGATACCTCCGCACCACTCACTCAGCCACTCGTACTGGGTGCATTGGCTTTTGTAAGACCACGTGTGAGTTTCTGAGTAATAAATACGGCAAATTTGTTTATTAACGTACACACCGCGATGAAAATGAGCATTATCCGACAAAATGAATTCCATATTTTCGGGCGTACGCACTGAATGGGCATGCTCATGTCTTGACACATCAACAATGAAACAAGTTTCGCGAATTTTAGCAATAAATTTGCGTATTCCGAGAACAGTTGATCCTTTTCTGCAACCAAATCTTGTACCAATTTTTCGTGCAATTTGCGACTAATTTTTTGTTATTTTTGGAAATAAATTCCAACATTGCTCAAGCGTAAATTGATGCATTACGTTGAGTGATATAAGATATTTGGGCAATTCACACAACTTTGTATCGTGTATGTTGTATTGAATACATTTGTTTGTTTGTGAACGCTCAATGCTATGCTGTATTGTGTATTGCGTGGCATTCAAACAACTTGATAGCCCGAAACCAACACAACATATGAAAACATATACACATTTTTTTCATTCACTCGATTTGATAGCACGAAACCAATACAACTTTTAAAAACATATGGAAAAAATGTGTATAAGTGTATCAGATTTTTATATGAAAATTATCAACAACAATCATACACTGTTGTATGTTCTTCCAACAATACAATGAATACAACGATACAACGGCTTGTGTGAATTGACCAATGGAAAAAATGTGTATAAGTGTATCGGATTTTTATATGAAAATTATCAACAACAATCATACACTGTTGTATGTTCTTCCAACAATACAATGAATACAACGATACAACGGCTTGTGTGAATTGACCAATTGAATTTTGTAACAGAATAGAATGACATAAGTATTCCCAGATTAGAAATAATTTTCAAATTTAAATCGATAGATAGCTCAGCCAAACCTTACACAAGTCTAGCCGATGTCAACTGTAGGTAACAGAGATCACCAATGAGTATTCAAAAAGATGAATGATTTACGCCACTCGAATCATTTTTAAGTATTATAAGTATTTTTCTAAAGTTCTGAACCTTAATGAGTAGGCTTATAAATCAAAGATATTTCGAATGGTATGAGTATAATGTCTGCAACCTGTAGTTATGAATCAACGTTAAAGTGAGTAAGAATCGTTAAATTTCAATATTTTTGACTCACTTCATATTCAAAATTTTATGAGTGCTTATGAGTAGCAAAAAAACGATTCATTGCTGATCTCTGGTATGTAAACAGTATTCCCAGTAAGTATAAAGCGAACAAAATTTGTTGTCATTTGTGAAACTAAACAAATTTAAGCCAACTCAAGTCTTACCAACATTGTTTATAATCATTTAAACCATTCATACGGAGAATGATGTTATAATAAAACCTCATAAATGTAAAACCATCAACCAAAGCAACCCACTCAAAAAATATGTGAAAAAAACGAATCGGTCATGCTTCATTTTTGTTGAGCATGTCATACGATTTATCTGACACATTTCCTCAAAATAACATTCGCATAACATTTGTATGTGATATGCCATCAGGAAAACCGAAGGCAATGAAAAAACATATGAGATGTTTTTCATATGCAACCAAAAATATGCACTCAAACCACACGCATCTAAATCTCCATACACCAAAAGTATATTGCACTGGCCACAACATTTGACTGTCCGTCCGTCTGTGGCTGTCTGTCATTCAATGTACCGCAAAAAGGTGTCAAAAATTGTTTGAAGTCTTTGCGATAATAACGTCATTTCTAAGCGAATATTCCAAAACGAAACTCACATTCATATCACGAAAATCGCAGCGTAGAAATCCAAAAACAAAGAAAAACAAACGAGAAAACAATTGAAAAAAAAGAAAATGTAGCAGCAGAAGACAAAACAAAATAAAAAAAGAAGGAAAAACGTTGCAGCAAATATGTTGGTTGCGTTGAATGAATGGCCTGCAAATATTTGCAGCATTTGTTTGAATGTTGCAATACAAGTGAATGAACATGACAGTTATGGCGCGTTAGGAAACGCATTGCTTACAACAACACCAACAACAACAATAAGAAATATCATAACAAATAGAAAATAACAAAAAAAAAACAACCAAGAAGTTATAACACAAACAACAATAGCAACAAACAAATGAACGTTTGAACGATCATATGAACGAACAAACGAACGTACATATGTATGGATGGACGAAAGAAAGAAAGACAGAAAAAAAACGAAACATTTTCCGCGTGAAACTTTTGGTCAGACGGTCTACAAATGTCACTTGCATACATATGCAGTTTGACAAGTCAACGTGACAGTTATGCATTCACCCATACACATACACATTTGTATGTAGAAATACTTACACACTTGCACATCAAAACACCAAAAAAGCTTTAAATTTTTTTCCCTCAAATGTTGGCTTTTTTATTTCGTCCACAAGCCGCTAAATCCATTCGCAGACCACTGCTTATAATTTGTGGTTCTACTAACGTTCAGTCTATAAAAGAATTTATTCTATCAGCGCGTTTTTTCTACCATTAAAAGTAAGCATGATGGAGATCTCAGGCCTCAGAGCTCAGCCTTCTAGTTTTTCTCTGCCTGCTTTTTACTTCATTCTGCATCTCTTTCATGTTGCCAAGTAGCAAAGTGTTCTATCGAAATGAAAAACCTGCCAAGTTTTCAACACTTCACCTCCACTTACATACATACATACATACATAATTGGCCATTACAACCCTTCAGTCAGGATTACGGCCTAGCTTCTCACACCACTCACGTTGTGTGCGTTAATTTTATACGTGAGTGGTGAATGTACGAACGTAAACAGTGTGCATATCATGAGCAGGTTAACTTAGGAAAATTTTACTACCAAACTAAGAACTTCAAAGAAGAATTAAGACAAGTTAGGGTCTGACCACTGCCGTGTGCTCTAGGCAGAGGTTATGGTTATTTTTAAATCGGCGCAATGCTTGTTGGGTGGCGGCATTTTTCCCGAAAATCTCTTGATTTACTCAGACAGCCATGCTGCATTTAACTTCTTAACGAACATAGTTTCAACGTTAATCCTTAACCATGTATACCGCGATATTTGTCAGGGACATTTCGGATCATTCAAAGTTAACTCTTATATATGTGCCGAGACATCGTTGAAACCTGAATTGCTAATGAGCTGGCTAGAGTAGGTACGGAGCTCACAATCTCCGACATGTTACCGTGCATTTATACTCCGATTACCTCCATTAAATTGGACATTATCTACTCATATTTAGGAGAAACTCAGTCTCGTTAACAGCAAGAGCAATATTGTTGTACGCGTTTGGATATGAAGAGGACCGACTCACGTGTTTTCTTAAATAGCTTCCATCGAACAATAGAGAATCTTATGGGCAGTTGTTTTATAGCTAGGCATGCCAAATGGCTTCGAATCGCGGCAAATGACTTCCGTAGGAGCTGAGGGTTTGTGGAGGAAGAGTCTGTCTTTTTACCTCATGTGTCAGGACTTTGCTCTTGTTATTTCAAGACGGAGGTTTTTGACTTTTTATTTTCTGACATCCTTGGTCAAGCTCTTTAATATAAAGTTTGTCGTAATAACGATGTTTTTTTTTTGGCACTCGAGGAATTAGGAAACGTCTGATTCCCGGAATGGTTGTGGTGTCACAATTGGCATGAATGTTGGCCTAAGTGAGACATGACATTTTTAAACATAGGTGAGGTGTCCACTTGGGGCAAATAACTATATAGACGTTTTAATAAAAGAGAAATGTAAGGTAATGCTCTTTAATCGATGTCCTCCTCCGAGTAGCAATATCTGCAGAATTTGCGTCTTGCTGCTTGGCATGCCTCCCCGTTAAGTAGTGTCCCGTTAGAACCAAGCAGTGAAATTTCTAAAACCCTGGCTAATTTTGACTAAGGAGATCCTTCGCCATAGTCTAGTATGTAGTGTGTTGGCTTATTAGACGTGAGGCCAATGTTCAAAACGAAATATGGAAAAATATTTATTCGGCGACTTTCAGTGAGCTGATTTCTGGCGAAAGCTCTTAGACTGAATAAAATCTGAAATGAAAAGTTTCTTTCAAAAAATCTGTCGTTAGGAGTCAACTTATGGATAAAATTAACACACCTAACATAAGTGGTGTGAGTAGCTAGGTCGCAAACCTGACAGAAAGGTTGTAATGATCACCTATTACATAGGTGGTTGACTCGAACATATATTCCAGATAGTATATCTCTATGCCCAAAATTTAGGGTTATAAAATCTGGCGATAAGACTATTTGCCTGCTTTCTGCATGAAAATGCAAAAGGAAAGAAGAATTTGACCTGAATAGAATGTATGGGTGGGCCATCTATTGATTTAAATTCGGTCATTTCGAATATGACAACACTTATATCTTCTTATTCTGTCATAAAATTCAGTATATTATCTCCACTGAACGCAATGACTCGATTTGAGCAACATTGGGATTTATTGGGCAAATGGGAACTGCGCAATTATGTCGATTTTGCAAAAAAAAAATAATTTTTTCCGATGCAGCTCACTTTCATCTTGGTGGGTACGTTAAAAAGCAAAATTGCCGCATTTGGGGCTCAGAAAACCCACACTTGGTCTTACAGAAGCCAATGCACCCAATGCGAGTGACTATTTGGTACGACTTGTAGAGAGCAGGCATTATTGGTCCATATTTCTTTGAAAATAAGAACGGAGCAAGCATTACGGTTAATGGACGCCCTCTTCATGGTATTTATGTGAGCGATGTTTGGTTTTGATGGCCATTTATTGAGCCGAAATGGTGATGTCAATTGGACGCCAAGAAGCTGCGATTTGACACCGATGGAATATTTTCTCTGTGGCTTAGTTAAAGAAAAGCGTTATGCCGACAAAACAGAGACATTTAAGCATTTGAAGGCCAACATTCGTGATGGCATTGCCGAGATACGATCCCATATACCCGAAAAAATGCACGAAAAATGGTCCAATCGAAAGAGCTACTGTGAGGCCAGCCACGTTAGCCACATGAATGAAATAATATTCCATATCGAACCGGAACAATTGTACTTCCTAACAATAAAAATATCAAAAAAGTTTGTGTTTTATTGCATTTTTAAATTTAAACTTTTAAATCACCCACCCTATATATTCTTTAAATATTGCTATGTTTCTGGACGTAGAGAACAACATTGATTCTAAGTAAAAGACTTCAGCATTTTCTTACTTGTGCCTCTAAGGGCCATTATTGCAACTTGCCGTGAAAGTTGGGTTTAGTGAAAGGTAGCTTTAGCTAAAGTGAACTTTACAATAACCTTTAAGTTCTTTACGTTATTATAACCTACAGATAAAATAAAATTCGCTTTTTCAAAATGCCGGAGCAATGTCGATAATACAACAAGTTGTAGTAATGGTTCTAAGTGAAGGCTGGAATATTATCACTTGAATTCAAAGCCATGATGTGTTTCCATATACTTGATGCATTCCGCATTTACATATGACTGACAAGCCGTGAGCAGGTTCAATAAGCATGCCAGTAATCATGTCATCAACATTAACTGGCACAAAATTCCTTCTAAACAAGTTTCTCATGCAATCAATGCATTCTTTTAAGTTTCCTGCTAATATTTCTCCACATATTCAAATGTTAGTATGGTGGTGTGTGATTTTTTTTTCTAGCAAGTGGTTCAAATTTACGATTTTTATATTTGTTTTCGTTGTTGTTGTTGTTCGTTGGACGAAAATTTATGGCGGTTTTTTATATTACGAATCAATAGCCTGTAGGTTGGCAGGCTTACATATCAAACATGGTGATTTTTTGACAATCGTTTTCATAGCAATTGTCATTTAAACATGTTAAGCAACCATGTGTCAAGTGGATTTAGGTGGGCTGTTTTTTTCTCTCTGTTTGCTTTCTACTTATTTGTTGTTCGTGTTGTTTGTGGTGTTGTTGTATGAAAATGCATTTATTCACACTCGTATTGATTGTATTTATTTATCTTTCTATGTATCTGTCTATATATTGTACGGGAATGTGTCTCTTGTATGTCTTTCAATTCCAACACCCGTCCAACTGTTTCAACTGTTCATTCAGTACAATTCGTCTGTCCATTGAAACGCCCGTCTGGACGCCTGTTTGCCATTTGGCTTAAAAAACAAGTGTTTGGGAATAAAAAAAATTAAAGAAAATTATGTTCTTGTATTTTAGGTGTGAGAAAATGCAAAATGAAAAACGTCCAGTATTTTTTATTCCTTCATTTGCTTGAATTTGCAAGCAGAGCAAGAAATACACATAAAAAGATAAGAAGAAAAAAACAAAAAAACCGAAGCACAGGGAATTTATTTTGAAGTCTTTGGAATTTGACAAGAGTTTATTATTGTAATGTGGAGATTTAAAAATTTAAAACACACACAGTCGCACACAGTCAACTCAATCGGTTTCAATCTAAAACTTGGTGGCAATAGAAGAAATAAACGTCCTGAACTGTATGAAAAACTATACATAGATACGAAATAGGAGAGAAGAAAAATATATTTTTGCAAAACCCATAAACATGCGTAATGGCAGACTGCGCACAAGTATCGGAAAATCATTACGAATATATACACAACAGCAAAGAAAAATCATAATTTCTTGCGTTTCATTTCATTTCTCTCTTGCTCTTCTCTCCACATTTATTTGCTATTTTTTTCCAACACTAAGCTTTACGTATGGATGGATATACAATATAAAATAGTGGTTGGAAAATCTCATGATTTAAATTTATAGAGGACTGACTACACAAAAAATAATAAATATACAGGAATAATTTCAATTTAACAGGGTTAACATTAAAGCCATCAGGATTCCACACGCTTACATAATGATTAAGACCTTAAAGTTCTGGGGGGTTACTCCGTAACTCGATTCGAAAAGTAAAAGTTTTCGAAAAGTGTTTTCGATAAGTAAATAAAAGCGTACTCTGTAAATCATTCGAAAATTTTCATAGAAAAACCAAAAATAAACTTGGCAGTACCTTAAAAAATAAAGAAATTTTTAAAAAATATTGAAAAACAAAAGAAAACCGAATTCATTAAATATATGTATATATGTGGAATTTTTATTTATTGAAAGTAAAAAATGCAATATAAAAGAAAAGTTTCAATAGAAATTAATGTATAAAAAATAGTAAAACACTCCGCGCACGTCTTCTCTTCTGCACAACTGATCACGAAATGACTCGCTGCTTACTCTTTTCCCACATATATGTATGTATATCTATATATGTATGTATATATGTATGTTAGCTAATTATTTTTGTGTCCAGACTCTAATCCCTCCTAATTTTCTTCAACTAAATACTGAGTTATTACTAGTGATCTAGATTGAGGATTTGAATCAAGGTATTTAATTTGGCTACCATTTTTATAGTCTTCCCAAACCTAATAAAAATTAAAATGTTTAATAACCCCCCGATAGATCGCACTCAAATATTTAGATCTATCTAAGCTTACTTTTTTTTCCAAACTTTAACATCTCGCTGGTGTGGACCAAGACCTTAGTTTCTGCTACAGATTATTAGATTTGTTTCTTGCATCCGGCATTTTTAGATGTCCCTTGGCCAAATCCAGATGCGTCATCATAAAGTCCACAACAGTTTCGTATTTTCTTCAATTCTTTTGACTCACTCCATTGAGATTGTTTAAAATATATTTTTTTATGTTTATTTTGCATTAATTTACTTACATTTTAAATTTTTTATTGGTTGTCACCAACACAATTGCTAACGAACAATTTTCGAATATTATTTACGCTTTTTATACTCGTTTTCGTAATACAGAGTAACAGAATTTTTTGTTCGTACGAAAAGAAAAAAAACATTGGTAGCACTTTCGAAAATTTTCCGTAATTTCGTACTACAGAGTACAATTTGTTCGAATACGTACATTTTAATTTTCGTTTCGAGTTACAGAGTAACCCCCCTGGTTAATAACTTGGATGTATGTAGTATTGGCAGCCGTAAGTAGTGTGTTGGCTTATTAGACATGAGGCCACGGTTCGAACCCCAGGGTAGACATCTCCAAAAAACGAAATAGGAAAAAATATTTCTACGGCGACTTCCTTTCAGCAGATTTCTGGCAAAAACTGTGAGAGTAAAAGAAACTGCAGCGAAAAGTTTCTCAACAAATTTGTGGTTCGGAATCGAATTTAAACTGTAGGTCCTGCCATTCATGTATAAAGCTAACGCAAACAAGGATTGTGTGACTGAAGGATCGTAATGACTGATTATGTATGTTCATATGAATGTTTTATTGTTTTGTTTCGGAATAATTTAAAGTTTGAATTTAATATCGGAAGTTTAGTAAGGCATTCATCTTCAATGTGTGGATACAACTGAGCATTAAATACTCCTTTAAATGACATTCAATTTGCATTAACAAAGTTTTGTTCTAGATATTATTAACGAACTTGCATCATCACTTTAATTGCGCGATGCAATTCAAAAATTCGCTGCACTATAAGTACGTAAGATTTTGTAAATAACTGACTACTGTTTACGGACTATTCCGCTCTTGGTTATAAGAAATAGAATTTGTAAGCGGAATATTTACTCTTATCTAAGTGGGGATATGTCTTTGTAGAATATTCCTTCGATACAAATGGATTAAAGACTAAATGATCGAAAGGTCCAGTTAGGTTTTCTATCAAGTGTTGGTATGTTCGGCACAAACGCTCTCTCATAAATTTTTATGTTGTACAACACGCCCAGGTCAGATGTCGCCAACAAAATGAAATATGAAAAGTTTTTTTCAGCGACTTCCTCTCAGCACATTTCTGCAAAAAGCTCTGAGAGTAAAATAAAATTGTCATGAAAAGTTTGTCAAAAATTTGTTGGTCGAAGTCGACTTTAAACTGTAGGTCCCGTCACTCATGTTTAAAAATTAATGCACACAACATAAGTGGTGTGAGAAACTAGGTCGTAATCCTGACTGAAGGATTATTAGAATAGAAGACGAGATAGTAGAAGAAAAGCGATAAAATAAATCGTCATGTGAAGCACTCTATATAGGGTGTAGTAAATGGAATTCTCTTCGGATTGAGAAACAAGGCATAAGGCAATCCCAAGATTAATTTGATCTAACAAAGAAATCTTAACAAAGTTTGGGGAGCAGCTTTTAGTGTTGGTATAACCACCACTTGTCATATGTGTTGTTTTATTTCAATGGCGTCATTTGAAAGAGCAATTCTTGAGCTGTCAAAATCTATTAACATTGTTTGGTTTGGTTGTGTACATCAAAATTTTTTCCACAGCCATTCTTTTGCACAGAAAACTGCACTTGAGAGTATAAGCTGGCTTGTGGAATTAGCATGCTCTAACAAAAAACTGTGTGTCCAGAGGTTTACACATTTTATAAAACATTAATTTGACATCAAAGACGAAGACTGTCTGGGTTAGCCAACACGTTTAAAGACCATAAATTGGAAATATTACTCGACCATAATTCGCTTCAGACGGAAGAGAGTTTGCTCAGCTTTAGGCTTGAAACAAACGTTTAAAAGCACCGGGGTTCACTTGTAGGTAAGGAAATTGGATAACTCATGAACAGAAGACGAGTAACGTTGAAGGCCAATTTTGCATGTCTAAAATGCCGCATTTGATGAGATTAAAAAAGTGTAATCACTTATCAGGGCCTTAAACGGAACTAGACTATCAAAGGTAACCTGGAAACACAACAATTAATTCGTTTGAAGCGAGCAGTGGCCGAATATGCAACCAGACATAATTTTCCATCATGACAACACTCGGCCATATATTGTGGGGCCGGTCAGAAACTATGACCCGCTAGTAATTGCCCCTTCTGACAATCATTTGCTTCGATCGATATAGAACGCTTGCACTGGAACAGGCTTCAATAGACGATATATATACGTGATTAAAAAATGGTTGAAAATTTTATTAAATAGTATTGATAGGGGCTTCGATTGATTACAAATTTCGTAATCTTTATACACCTCTGTATATGACATCTGTCAAATTTATACTTTCTTTTTCTAATTGAGAGATAGGTGAGTCACAAAACGTGGCACTAGAGTATAACTAGCATTCTAGCCTAAGACCGAGTTATCCGACGGAATCCTTGATATATCAGTCGCGAACAAAAGCAAAACTTTGGTCAAACGGATGCATGATACAGAGCTATTAAATATTTGTTGGTACTTGAATATCCATAAACATGGCGATGAGTGGGGATTGGACCGCTGTATGGAAGAACCTGAAATCAAAGTATGCCTCCCGCAAGAAATCCTAGGTACGTCTTATGGTTTTAATGACCAGTGTTAAACTTTCTGGTGGGCTCCTGTACTTGAATTTTTTGACACTACCCGGTAGACCATCGGTGTCTCCGCCGGTGATAATTTGTTAAATTTGACATATTGGGTTTAAATGCCTTAACTGATATTTGGAAAAATTAATTTAATTGTATTTCTTCTCTAAGAACTGGAATGTTATTGTCAGGATATTTTCAGATTATTACAGATATTTTTTGATTGTGTGCCTTAGTCTAGTAGGCAGTAGGCCACGGTTCAAACCCCAGGTTAGAGATTAAAACGAAAATTTCATGTTTTGTTAATTTGAAAACAACGACTGTAGTTTCTCCTTCACCTTCGATTTTTAATAAATTTCATTTGATTATATGTATATGTATGTGTGCATGTGCGTGAGCTCAAATTCTGTTTCAATAAATTTTATCCTTTTGAGTTTTTAAAAATATACAAAACTTAAATAGGAAAACACAACAACAACAAATGAAAATAAAATAATGAAGGAATAAAGTATTAACCCGGTTTATTTTATAATCAGCGTTAAAAATTTTATGAAATTTTAAATATTAAAAGCTGTCAGTTTCAATTCATTTGCCTTTAGCGATTTTTTCTTTTCTTTCCTCTGATTTTATTTTAATTTAGTTTCGTTTTTGTTTTTGTTTTTTTATTTATTTATACATTATTTTTTTCTTTTATTTTTCTTATTTTTATTTTATAATAGAAAATAATTGCAGACCCCAAATAAAACAAAAACAAAACAAACAAAGCAAACAAAATATTTTAGTTTTGACTCATGACATTTCGAAATGAAAATTTACTTGTTTTAGTTGGACGGTGAAAAAATACTCGTATATTCTCTCTCTCTTTGTTGTTGGTGCCATTGTTTTTTCATTCACTTTTTTACATCCTTTTTAGATAAAGAACTCGAAAAAAAAAGAAAAACAAAAAATAATTGCATGCAATACACATTTAGAAGGACTACGAGTTTATTGCGAGAAATAAAATTTGCAATTGGACTGGTAAATAACTGAACTTTAGACCGAGTTCTTGGAAAATCGGGCTTAAACTGATATACTATAAAACGCACTTAATTATTTTATTTTTTTTTTCTTTTAAATCCTTTGTATGATGGAGATAGTTCGCCATCAAATGTTGTACCTTTGGTTGAACGTTAATATTTTTAAAGATAGAAAGATTTAAGCAATGAGTATTCAAAAAGATGAGTAGAATCGAATCATATTCATTATTTCTGACACTTATACACATTCATACTTATTTTAATATCGTGGGACATCTACTCATATTGAAAGTTTGAAATACTCATCAAATTCGTACCTATCACAACATGATTCGACTCTTCATAACTCAGCATATATACGAATCACAAAATAAGTATGAGTCCGGTACGAAAATTTACACTAAATGGTTGTGTTTTTGCTCTGCTTGCTGCTCTGTCTTTTTTGCTTATGTGTCTTTTTCTTTTTTTGTAAATGCAACAACAACTAAGACTATAAAGTTGAGTGACTCGAAATATTTATAAGTATTATTAGTATTATTCTAAAGTTATGAATCTAAATGAGTAGATTTATGATTCAAACCTATTTCGAATGGTATGAGTTTGATAACAAAGTTGTCATTGCAACTTCTACTTATAAATCAACGTTGTAGTGATTATGAATGAGTCAGAGTACATAGTTAAATGTTGACTCACTTATATTTAAAATATCATGATGAGTGCTTATTAGTAGCGAAAAAACGATTCATTTATTATCTCTGTACCCTACTGTATTGGCCATTACTAGCCGGGATTCGTATCTCTTTACACTCTTGTTGTTTGTGTTTATTATTGATTCATGAGTGGCGTTGACACCGAATGAGAGATTTTTTTTTTGCAGTTCTATTTGTCAGAATACCCAAGGTTGTCGAAAGATATATTTACTTCAAATTTTTATTTTTCGAGGTTTTAGAGCTGAAGGTTAAACTCACGAGTTCTCTTCTAATAATTCGGCACTTTACACTCTTGTATTACTGGTTTTAAACCAGATAAGGAAGTCTTAGTCGTTCAAGATAGTACTATGCCAAGAGCAACTCTTTATTGTACTATTGTTAGTAGCATAATCTCGGGGTCTCGGGGCTATCTTCAATTGAGAACTGAATAGCACTGAATTTGTATCTTATTCAGTGTCGATTAATGTTCTGCTAAACATAAGCAGTTGTCGCCGAAGTTTGGCAGGTAGTGTGCTAGCTTATTTGACATGACACCCCGGTTCAAACCCCAGGTCAGATATTTCCAACAAAATGAAATATGAAAAAATATTTCTTCTGGGACTTCCTCTCAGCAGATTTGCATAAAAAACTCTGAGAGTAGATAAAATTGCCATGAAACGTTTCTAAAAATCTGTCGTTTGGAGTCGACTTTAAACTGAAGGTCCCGCCACTCATGTATAAACATTAACACACAATAACGATGTAAGAAACTAG
Organism: Sarcophaga rosellei; assembly: GCA_930367235.1. NCBI lineage: Eukaryota > Metazoa > Arthropoda > Insecta > Diptera > Sarcophagidae > Sarcophaga > Sarcophaga rosellei. The sequence continues at coordinate 71,666,081 of OV884019.1, forward strand.
GTCATAATCTTGACTGAAGGGTTGAAATGACCAATTACGTATGTACATATGTATATATATATGTAAACCTAAACTGCCAAAGTTACATACATGCATAACTGGCCATTACAACCCTTCAGTCAGGATTACGGCCTAGCTTCTCACACCACTCATGTTGTGTGCCTTAATTTTATACTTGAATGGCGGGACCTACAGTTTAACGTCGACTCCGAACGACAAATTTTTTGAGAAACTTTTTCATGACAGGTTTATTTACTCTCAGAGTTTTTGCCAGAAATCTGCTGAGAGGAAGTCGCCGAAGAAATATTTTTTTGTCATATTTCGTTTTGATGTCTGGCCTGGGGCTCGAACCCGGGCTTTTACGTCTAATAAGCGAACGCACTACCAACTAGACTTCGGCCACTTACTTACTATCTCTTAAGTTTATTTACTGTACTTCGCAATTTTACAAAAACAACAACAAAATATTATAAATATCAATCAAATATTTTTTTCAACTCCTTAAATTAATTACAAAACACATATTCAATGTGCATTTTAGAGACACAATTATTTACTCATAATCACAAGAAATAAAAACAGAGATAGAAGAGAGTGAAAACATATTCAAGAATCAAGAAACATTTATTTGAAAAATATTAACATTGCCTATACAAGCTTATGAGAAAACAAAAACGATACACCCACCCACTTACATTTATGGGCAACTGAACGTATTTATGGGAAGAATTTGAAATGTAAACGTCGCCAAATACAAAACATAGCCTTTGGATGGATAACAGATGGATGACATTCATTAAAACAAAAGGCATTCAAACATTAAATTCATATACGATTACAGGGATACAATAAGAAGAAGGATAAACGATAAATGAAAACGTTCACTCGTACTAGATTGGCTAATACAAGTTGATGGTGCTTGTGTGTTTGTAAGTTTCATATGTTTGTATAGAAGACAACTTTTTTCTTTGTTAAGCAAGATAAACTAAATGAATAAATGAATGAACGAATGAGTGAATGAATGTAAAGAATGAGTGATGAATTTTTATCACACACACATATGCCTGTATGCATTTGTTTCATAGCAATTGTTAACTTCTATCTGTCTTTTCCTTTATTTTCATGTATTCATCTATGTATTCATGTGCAGATGTGTGTGTGTTTGTGTTTTTTAGTTCATTTTATGTAAATGAATGTCAACACAAAGTGTAAAATAGTTGACATACCAACAGTTTAGTGTTGTATGCTGTTTCTCGTTTTTTTTCGTATGATTGTTAAGAGTGATAAATGCACCACAAAATAAACAATAAAACAAACAAAATATTCATGCACAATTGAAAGGACAACAACAGCTTTGAGAGTCTAAAACATGATAGTGATGATTGTTAAATCATGTTGAGGAACATGTGATGAATTTGAGAGACTAAAAAACACAGACCTGACTGTATTAGTGGCCACTTTATATGCCTTGGCGGACAACCTTGTTTGAGAATGAATTGCAAATAAAATTTTTGACTACAAATCCAGGCTTTTAAGGTTCGAATACAACAGTCGCCATAGTCTAGTAGGTGGTGTGTTCGCTTATTAGACGTAAAGCTAGGGTTCGAGCTCCAGGCCAGATATCAAAAACGAAATATGAAAAAAAAAATATTTCTTCGGCGCCTTCCTCTCAGCAGTTTTCTGGGAAAAACTCTGAGAGTAAATAAACCTGCCATGAAAAAGTTTCTTAAATCTATCGTTCGGAGTCAAAGTTACACTGTAGGTCCCGCTACTCAAGGGTAAAATTAACACTCACAACATGGGTGGTTGTAATCCTGACTAAATAGTTCTAATGACCAATCTCAGTGTACCAAAAAAGGACAAATATCCCAATCAAATGATTTGACTTTGATCGTCCTGAAGTGTCAGATAGACTTCAAGATTTCAGTCCATGTTAGTTCAAGGCAACTACATAGTGATATTAATGATTCGATTCCCAGAAATTTAGCATGCGCAATGCGTACGCTACTTAAATTCTAAAAAATCAGCTAATTATAATCCTTGTTTTGATCACTTAACGATCTTTCTATACATTGATAATGTCTGTGTACTTCTTTTTACCGTATGATGTGTGTATTTTGTTGTTGTCTGTTTGTATTGTTTGCTTACTACTGAATTGGTTTATTTTTGTTCGCCTAACAATATTAATGTGGTCTGAATGTATCTCCATCTTAACTTTCTTGAAAAAATTGCTTCTGCTCATGGTGTAGAGCATCAATTCGTCATCGTTCTCAACGAATTAAAATTGTACGTATCAATAAGGAACGGATTTTCACAAAAGATCTATACCTTCATGGGTAAAATATTTAGTTTACTCAGGAGTATAAGCTAGCCGATGAAGTGCATTTCCCTCTGCATGGATTAGTGAGTACACGAAATACTATGAACAACTGTTTGGCGCGATTGGGTATTATTTTTCTTGAAGGTGAGTCCGAAATTGCTGTAACTGGGAACAGAAGTCGTTACAGGAACATAACCTTGGCCGCAGATGGATTATAAGGATCTGGATGACACGTGTATTTAGCAAATAGATTTTTTTCAGCAACGATCTACAGACCAAATTATCTCCAAGATATTCTGATGCCAACTGGCCACGTGGTTTAAAGCCGTGCGATTTATTCCTTTTGAGTTTTCCGAAATTTCTAATTTAAGTAAAAAACCGGATACAATTCTTGAGATTAAATCACAGATAAAACGCGTCGTTGTTAACCTACAGTCATAGAAAATTTTATGAAAGTGCAATGGTCACGGTTTAAGCCCCAGGTTAGACATCGCCAAAATGATGAATTCAAAAAAGAATATGTCTTCGTTGACTTCCTTTCAGCAGATTTCTGGTAAAAACTCTGGGAATAAATAAAATTGTTTTGAAAAATGTCTCAAAATCTAAGTTGACTATAAACTGCAGGCTCCGCCACATTTACACACAACATAAGTGGTGTCAGAAGTTAAATCGTAATCCTGACTAATGGGTTGTAATGACGAATTATGTATTGTTACGAAAATGGAAAATCCTAGATACTGGTGTTTTGCTTTTACGTCGTTTAACATTAAAATTATATCCAAAAGCAACAAAAACAAAAACAATGAACTTGTTTACAAATTATTGCACTGCGTAATAAGTATTACAAACACTGCAATAATAAATGTAAACAAAATATATAAACGACAATAATGAAACAACTATGTTTACATTTATAGAGATCTCGAGAAGGCGAAGCCACAAACATTCATCAGACTGTTTACGTTGGCATATAAAAGGCAAGGCAAAGCAGCCAACTGAGTTTGTAAAAGTTCAGTCAGTCTTGTGTGAAGATGCGATGTGCTTGAAGGGGGTAATCGTGGTTTGAAGATTTCGTTACAAAGATCAGTCGAACGAATTGCCTAGTAATTGTTATTGTTTATGCAAAGGGTGTAAACAGAGGAATTGCAAAGGAAAGCATTTGTTGTTGTTACATCAAGCTGCACAGAATTGTGTGAATAATAAAGGATTTTAATTAAACTGCTTACAGGTTTTAAACGTTTTTGAAAGGTAAAAAAGGTACCCATAATATTTGTAGATTTATTTCACATACTACCACAATGTATTCACTGGGTGCCAAGGTTTGTTCACTTTCTCTAATGTCAGCAACAAATTTTAAAAACGAAAAAGAAACAAACGTACTTTTAACTAAACAATCGAAAAAAAATGTTGTGTAGATAAGCTCAACAACAATGCAATTAATTTCACTTACCATTTGGACGATGAATTCGTTGTTGTTGTTGTTGCTGATGTTGATTCTCTATGACCAGTTGAGTTTTGGTCATAATTTATTTTGACTTTATAATTCGAAACGAAAGTGTCCAGCTGCTGTACAATGGAATTCTGAATGTGACCATTTTCATGTGTTGATGACTGTGGCTGGTGACGAACAGTTTCACAGTTTTTGATTTTATGATTCTCACAACTTTCATGCCACATCGCTGTAGTCATAGCCATAGTCATAGTCGTTGGCCAAGTGGAGCTGCTATTCACGGTAGACGTTAAAGAAGACATTGTTGATAGAGAAGAAATTTCATTCGCATGCTCTTGTTTCATATGAAGAGGCATATGTGTTGTAGACTGTATGAGACTAGAGTCATGTGTTGTGGTTGTTGTTGTTGTTGTCTGTAGGATTTTAGAAGTTTTATGATGTTTATTGTATTTAACATTGTCAACGTTACAGTTGTCAACAACATCATTGTTGTCATCATCATGGTTTCCATCAGTGTCATTGGTTTTATTGGAAAGTTTATGATGTTGCTGCTTCTTCTCATTGTTGCTGCTGTTGCTGTTGTTACCATTTAACTTACCATAAGACTTTGTATTGCTTCGGTTGCTGTTGTTTTCATTTGAGGCCACATTGGTATTGTTGTCATTTATAACTCTTATCGTTTTATTATTTCCGTTGTTGTTCGAGTGATTATTGGTATCATCACAACAATCATCAGCATCATTCAAGCCATCACCAGCAACAACACAAGCATTGAAGGCATCAACTTTGACGTTGAGTTTGCTTTTATTAGCTGAAATTGAGGCATAACAACATTTCTTGTTTGCAACACTTTGCTTATTGCCACCATCAACGTTGTTGTTGTCGTTGCCGTTGTCGTCATCGTCATCTTCATCTTTGACGTTATCATCACATGTAGTTGACATTGCGGTCTCTTTAGTATTCATCACTTTGAAATAATCACAACCATTATCGTTTATCTGTAGTTCTTCTCTACGCTTTACAAGTGTCTTGCACTCATCATTTGTCATTGGTGTCGTTGATGTTGGTGATATTTTATTGCCAGTGCCAGTGCTAGTGCCAGCTTTTGTTTGCAAAGGGATTAGTTTGGTTTTCTCAATAAATTTTTTGAAATTTTTCGTTTTCTTATATATCACTGGTGATAGTTTTCGATTTGGCATTTTTTTCTTTCTATTCTTTGCTTTGTTTTTTATTTTTCTTTAGATTTTACTCAGTAGTTGGGAAATGAAAGGGAAAGTGTAGTAGGTAGTGGGTGACCTGTAATTAAAAGATTAAAGAACAAAAGTTAAGTTTAAAATTGCAGACGTTACTTGTGTAGTTAATCAGAAAAGTAGCTGAAAGCCAAAGGAAAATTTAAAGTGTTTGTCAAATTAAAGTTTATCATGTACGGAAGAACATATTGTTCTGTTTCTAAATTTTGTAAAAAGTTAAGTCGTGGATTCGAAGATTGCAATTAAAATAAAAGAGAATTATTTGCTTCTGATCGTTATTCGTTTCTTTATTTAAACAAATCTTTTATGTATTTAAATAGCAACACACTTCAACTGACGACAATTTTTACTTTTATTCACAATCCTTATTAAGAAAGATCAAACTTTTAAGAGTTCAATACCACATAAATAAAACTCTCTCATCACTGACCGACAACTCACGATTGCATGTTAGCATCTTTCTTTTCTCTACTTATAATCCTTTATTTTGTCTGGTAACTTCGAAATCCTTCATTTTTCGTTTTCTTCTCGTAAATTTCTACGTATTCGTTTGTGTAATTCTGTTTACCGTATAATGTGTATATTTTGTTGTTGTCTGCTTATCTTGTTTGCTTATTTTTGTTTAGTTTATTTTATCTGCGTAACAATATTATCTAATCTACGGTTAAACAGCAAGATTGGGCTAAATTGCTAATAATGTGGTCTTAACGTATCTCCATCTTAACTTTCTACAAAATAACAGCTGACATGGACTAACGCCTCTAAATTTCTCGATCTAGTTTTATTTCTGAAACCAACTTAATACTACAAAAATTCTAGCTCGTGCAAAAAGCTGTTCTACGTAGAGTGATATTTTTAATATCATTAAGGCTCCCTTATGTTTGGATAATGGAGCGGTTTAGTGGAGTGTTTTGGCTATAAATCCGTGCAATCCTTTCTCATAAAACTTTTTAATCTGGATTTTCCAGATTACCATTCTTATATTCTCTTGCAAAAGTTTGTTAGTTTTTACTAGAAAGATAATAAAGGTTTGGAGATAGTGTGGTATAATGGATCAAGTTTGAGAATTAAACTGGATGACAACTTATCTTAACACCACCTAGTTTTATATCGTCTCGAAACGACAGATTTAAGAAACTTTTCATGATTATTACATTTACTCGCACAGTTCTTGCTAGAAGACTGAAATCGCCGAAAGAAATATTGTTTTCATTTTTCGTTCTGTTCTAGATGTTTGAGAGCTGCTGAAATACAGGCTCTCTTCGAATAAGCCAACACATTACGTACAACACTACGGCAAATTAAAGGATTGTGGTTGCATAATGCTTTTGGATCTTTATGCTGCAGCAAACGGATCACCTGCTTATATTGAAGAATTTAATTTGAGAACCATGGGAATATGTTTTGTGATGTAACATTACACTAACAATAATAGCTACACAAAAGAGTGATCCATGTATAAAATTTATTGATCAATCTCAATCTATCTGAAAATGCCACGCTACAAAAGTAATTTAAAGTAAACTTGGCTGGACTGGGGTACTAGAAATTTTTTTGGCTAAAATACTCTACTCACGTATTCTTAACAATTAAAATTTCTTAAATATTGGTCATCTAAGTTCATCAAGCAATTTTTAGTGCAGTAAATAATTATATTACTTGTCACCAGGTCCTGACCTGAAGGCTCTACCAGAGCTACAGACTGCGATGTGGGGTATCTGGATTTGTCGTGACAAAATATAATTCACTTCCTCCTGGATTAAGGTAGATGCTTTGATGACTGTGGGCTTGAGGATATATCCGGACAAGACCACATTAGTGCGATTCCTGGGTGAGATAATATCACTGAAAATGGATGTAAAATATCTGGAAATAATACTGGATAGTCAATTGACATGGAGGCCTTATATATGATAGAGAGCATATCAGATATGCATATCATATGTAGAAGACATGTAGGAAAATTCTGATGGTGTATGCTGTATGTATTCTGGATGTATACCATGACGTTCAGACCAATATTGACATATGGGGCCATTGTATGGTTGTTCATATGGGGCAATGAATGTCTGTCCTAAAGCAGCACTGGAAGCTCTGTTAGATTTAAGTCTGTTACACATGGAACTGAAAACCAGAACTTTGGGAATAAGTCTAACGTAATATTCATTGGAAGATTTCGTGACTTAATGAGTCAAGTAGTTGACAGTACCCTCCTTAACTGTATCATGGATAGAATTTGGCAAATGTAAATGCTTCGCAACGATACATAGTAATGAAAAAGAGGTTTACAAACGGGGATACCTTTAGAATGACGTGAAAACTTTGGCTCACGAAATAAACTTTTCCGAGTCCATGAAATAATTCGCAGGTATTTTTAAAGCGGAAGTCAATGCCATCGAAAAATGTGCACAATTCAGCCTGGATAGAAGATCCAAAGGTTGAGGCACGGCAAAACTATCTGACAGTCGGGCAACCATTCAAATACAAGAATCCAATGATGCTAAATCGAATATAGTAGGGAATTGTCTAAAGAAACTGAAGTAGAAACTAGATAAGAAGAAAAGGAAGAATTCTGCTGGGTCCCACGTAAAGTAGGGATACGGGGCAAAGTTCACTCAGGTGAGCTTGTTCAGGCAGGATTCTTGAGAACGATGACGAGTTTAGCAATAAACTTGCGTATACCTGGTACTGACAGTTCTTCTCTGTGACCAAATTTTGTACGACATTTTCGTGCAATTTCCGACCAATTGTCTTCGTTTTGGAAATAAATTTCCAATACATTTAGACGTTGCTCAAGCGTAAGCCGATTCATTATGTTCAGTGCAGATAATATAATAAATTTTGTGACAGAATTGAACGACATAAGTATTGCCAGATTCGAAATAACCGATGGTTCAAATTTAAACCGATGCAATACTTGTCCTGAGTTTAACAACTACCATCAATTACCAAAATTTTCCTTCAAATTTTAAGCTTTAATTACCCCAAAAAAATTTTTCAATTTAATTTCAAAGTACTCGTGTATCTCAACACTTTTTAAATTCAAGTGTTTGGTGAAATGAAATAAAATGTTTGCTAAACATGTCACATGCAACGAAATCAATTTTCACTTCAATTGTTTCTTGAAAACATCACCGAATGGTAGTAATTAATGGTCGTACTAATGTACGCTGACTACAACAACAACTGTGGACTGCAAGTATGAGTGCAAATATCTCGACAATCAAAATCTATTTTCACCACCACAATCTATTGGGGAAAAGAAAAATTACGAAATATTTTCCCGTCCGTTCGTCCAATGGGTAAAATGCTTTGTCAAAAATTCCTCATCGAAAATAAATTTCGAGTGCAATACTCGTAAGTAGAGAAAATTACTTTTCTTGTGTTTCATTTCAGTTTTTCCTTCATTTGATTGTCTTGTAATGGAAACCAAAGGAAAGGAAAATAAAATTTTGTTGCTGATGTTGCATTCGTAGACAAAATAATGTCTTCTTATGATTGGTTTTGTCTCAAGTAAAATGTGTGTATTTTTCTGCAATTTCTTGTGTTTCTTTCGGTTTTTTTCATTTTATTTCGATGACAATCCATGCTTTGTAGTCACAAGTATTAATTTGTAGTGGACGTTTAAAAGCCGGGCCAGTAATTAGAAGAGTGGAAATTATATGGCACAGTAAATGCGAACGAAATTGATTTGTCGTTCAAAATAAATAATTTTAAATTGAGAATCACTGATGAGTACAATTGCTGTGACAACGTTTCCATTTTTAATCACAGTGCATGACACACACACATAACCTCAAGTTGTATATTATTTTGGACGCATACATGGCATTTAAGAAATAATTTGTAACACAGAAAAGGTGCATGTCTTCTCGGATCCTATTGTCAAATGTCACAATTTTTATTCTGTATACATAAGACACAAGTCTTTAAGAGCATTTGATGTGTCAAGTGTGGAACAAAATTATTATAATGCTCCTGCGTATGTATTTCCACCTTAGACTCCCACTACGTAGTATATTTTCACGACAATTAAAGCACCGCTTTAATCATTTAGAACCGCTTGAAAGAGGATGGGCACAGAAAGTGATTCGAAAATCCCACAAAAAAAGAAAAAAACACATAAGCACCCAACTTATTATTGCCGTAAAGAGGTGCAGTAGTACTCCGGCCATCCGACGTATTGTACTCCCCGCAAATTTCTCTTCAAATCCTATTGCCCTGACAAAGTTTAGGATAGTACTTGGAAAACCAACAGTCACTGCACCCATTACGAGTGACTGTTTGGTGCGGCTTGTAAGGCAGAGGCATCATTGGAACATATTTTTTTTTTAAAAATGAGGACGGCGCAACCATTACGGTCAATGGAGACACCTATCGCGCCATGATAATCGATTTTTTTGTATCCGCTGTTTATGAACAGTGTTTGCTTTCAATAGGATGGTGCAACTTGCCATACATTTCATCTGTGGGGCGTCGCTAAAAAAAGTGTTATGCCGACAAACCAGAGACGATTGCGCATTTGAAGGCCAACATTCGCGATGCCATTGGCGAAATACGACTACATATACTCAAAAAAGTGCACATAAGTCGGTCCGATCGAATACTGTGAGGCCAGCCGCGGTAGCCATATACATGAAATGGTATTCCATTTCTAACCGGAATAATTGTACTTCGCAATATAATAATAAATTTGGCCGATACTTTATATTGTGTATATAGTATATATAAATATAATGGACTTGCGAATTTTTATACTCGATAATGGCCATTTTGTTGCAGTTAAATCCGTCAAATTGGTTGTTACTTATTCAGTAGGTTATGCTAAATATCCTTGGATGAATATAGTATTGGACAACATGTGCTAAATAACGAAATTGTTTTCTCAAAATGTATGTATGGTTCTGGCAGTGTACCGCATGCTTATCTTTTGTGATTAGGTACGTGAACAAACAAAATTGTTGAATTTGTGACGATGCCAATCTACATAAGGTCCTAAAAATGTCACTATTTTACGCGCATTTTGGGTTGTCAACATCATCGGCCCAAATTTTCTTAGAACATCTTTGGCCAGGCGGTTGCTGGCAACGATGAGCACTATAGGTCAATGGTTACTAATTTCTTTTATTCTTTGCGGTTTTCTAAAATTACAGATGTATGTATGCGACTACGCATTATTGAGCTCAATATTTCATATAAAGTTTCAATTAATTATTGCGCAATAAATACGGAAATTGTTACAATATTAAGTAAAACTGAAAATACAGCACTGTCATAAGTATGTTTAGTAAGCATATTACAATTATCCGAACACTTTCTGTTGATGTTTGACAACTCAAATGTCAACAACAACAACAACAAAAAGAACAAAACAAAAAAAAAAACAAAAAAATCAATGTTGTTGAAACAACCAGCTGTTTTGTTTACCAGCTGTCAAATGAATATTGAATAAGCAGCTTAACTGCGTATATTCACTATTATGCATGAACATTTAAAATATTGTTCTCAAATAACCAAATATTGACTCAATAAAAGTGCATGTCTGAACATAGTATAACCCACGGCATCATTCAAATGCAGCATGATTTATGCGCCAAACTGGACGTGTAGGATGCGCTCCCCTCAGAGGAGATGTGGTGGTATTATTATCCACACAAAATGGCAATAATAGGCCTTGGAAGTGAATGAAAAATTTTAATGAAATCTTACACACAATTTGATCTTATTTTAAATTTAAAGATAGGAGGAGCTTACAAAAGGAGCTAATATATACACTAGCGGGCGAACCTTTTATGACTAAAGCAGTATTCTAGCTCTTCAATTACGTATACTTTCCGATGTGTATTTGATAATTGATTTTTTGTAATCGCAATATGTATACAAAATGCCTACTTAGGGAATCATTCTTGAGAATGTCTAATTTATACAATGTTCAGACATGCACTTTTATTGTGTAAATCGCAATAAACGTCATTATTGAGCTCAATATTTCATATAAAGTTTCAAATTGAGTATTGAGTAAAACTTAAAATGCAGCGCTGTCATAAGTACGTTCAGTGAGCAGATTACAATTTTCCGAACACTTTCTGTTGATATTTTGATATTTGACAACTCAAATGTTAACAACGACAAAAAAAAAAAAACGAAAACAATGTTGTTGAAACAATCAGCTGTTTCGTTTACCATCTGTCAAATGAATATTGCTTATATTATGTCTGAACACTTAAAATATTGTACTGAAATAACTGAATATTGACTCAATAGAAGTGCATGTCTGAACATAGTCACCAGTAAATGTGTCTATTGAGGTTAACGTAATCAGTTAATGCATTACGACTTCGAGAATGTATAATATATTGTGAGCATTTTTCTTCTTACCTACTTATGTAAGTATACATAAGCTTCAAATTTCCTACATTACCATCTTTAAGGATCATAATCAAGTAATAAGAAATGGCAACAAATTTAACATCGTCTCATAATCCTTAACGCTACAACAATAAATCGTTTATGCGTTAAAGTTGTGCTATAAGAGTGTGTCTTTTCATGTATTTTTTAAGGTTTTAATATAAAAATTCTAAATGACAAATGGCCTTCTCACTTATACATAAGTAATTACTTTCAATTAAGGTTTCCGCCAAAAGTTATTGCGCAGGCGTCTTATGCTACAGCAACAACAGCAACAACGACAACATATTTTATTCATTTGTTGGCGTTGACATTGACATAGCGAGCTTTCGCACCACTCTTATTCTTTGCGTTTTTTTTCTCCTTTTTTTGGTATGGAGGTGAACAACAACAACAACAACGACAACTATTTGCCAATATCACATTTGTAGAGAGAAACGTTTAAAAATGTGTCTCTGTGCGATCCTCTAGTTTTGCCAATGATGGCCAGCAAATGGCCATTACCATGATGTATATTTCTTCTTACAGTTAGTGGCTGTAGAGTTTATGCGATGGACCCGAACAACAACACTTAGGACAGGGACATATGGAAGCTGTGAAGACGTGTAACTCTCTCTTACACGATCTCACTATGTACTCGTACACTTACATGCATACATGTGAGATGGTCACTGCGCTTGCTTACTAGCACCAGCACTTTTTCTTCGTTGCGCTTCGTTTCATTTGCTGCAAATGATGAACGAATGAATGTACGAATCAAATTGAAGGCATGTCAGTTATTAATGTTGCACATTTTGCAGCTTAAATGTTTAATTCAAAAGGTTGACAGATGTGCGTAATTTATTTGCCTTCTTCTTCTTCTTCTTATTTTTTGGATCTCTACCACCACCACCATCTCCATTTTTTACCTCCAATATATTCTTTATGTTTTCCGTTTTTTATTTATTTTTTGTCATCCATAAAATCCATATAAAGAGAGAAGAGAAGAATAAGACATTCATAACTCTTAGGTGCTGTTAGTGGAACTGAACCTGGTATATAAGTAGGTATGATGGTAAATGGTGTTGTATAGTTTCATTATAGTTTGCAAAAAGAAGAAGAAAAAAGAGTTAAAAATATGATGAGACTATCACGCATTTCATGATGGCGGCAAAAGATAAGCCCCTTAGTGTTACAATAATAATAAATGATATTTATCCGGTATATGAATTACAGGTTTAGTGTACTCAGAGGCCATTGTCAGCCATTGAAGAAAAGAAGGCATTCACAGATTTCTGGTGTTTTTTTTTGTTGCCTCTTCGGAGACATTGATAGATGACAATATTTGTTGATGTAAATCAGCTTTTAAAAGAGTTGAAAAAACCAACATTACTTAACTAATAAATGTGTGAATGGTATGAAATATGGCCTCGATATGGACTTGGATTTGGAATGTAAAAAAAAATGAATTTTTATAATCATCATGTCAGATAACAATTTACATTTTCTTCGCGCTTTAAATTTGAGTACAATAGGCGACGAAGCTGGTGGTCGAACACTAATCGTCATCCATGTGAATGACCGTTAATGGTATTAGCAGGCCTTACCACCAACGGTCGCATCTAAGATTTCCACGTTTATCGATGCATCAAATTTGTTTGGCGACAGACAAACCGATATATATATCGGTGTTGTGCTGCTAAAGACCATTGTACACGATAAGAGTTTACGTCCTTAAATTCAGAAATAAAATATTACAGAATTCCATCCATATTTTACAACAGATTTTTTTGCTTTTACGCGATTAAGTAAAGTAAAATCAACGTATCCCTAATCCAATAGAGTGTGATGGTTTTTGAACACTTAAATAAAAAATAAACCAAAAATACCGTACATCTGGCAAACTTTCATTCGTATTCTCTCTCAATGTCATACGCTTTAGCCCTAGTAATCTAGTAAGTAGTGTATTGGCTTATTATACACGAGGCCACGGTTCAAATTCCAGGTCAGACATTTCCACCAAAACGAAATATAAAAAAACAAACTTTTTTTCGGCTACTTCTTGTCAGCAGATTGGCAAAAACTTTGAGAGTTAATAAAATTGCCATAAAAAGTTTGTCAAAAACCTTTAGTTCGGACTCTACTTTAAACTGTAGTTCCCGCCACTCATGTATGAAATTAAGACACACAACATAAGTGCTGTGGGAAGATGGGTTGTAATCCTGCCAGAAGGGTTGTACTGACCAATCAAACGCTCTCGAATCACAACCATTAACGAGACAAAGAATTGTCATTGCTGAAGAGAATATTACTGATGTAGCATTAAGGCTATAGACACATTCGACGCACAAAGTTCTACGCAGCAAATTTGCAATTGCCTTAGCCAAGAAATTTGCGTTTTAATATTATTAAAGATGACAGCGTTAAAGAATAAGTAAAATAATAATTAAAAATGAACAGTGATTACTTATTTCTTACTTACTTATATAGTAGTGTGCATCGCGTTTTAAGAACCTATATTTCTTATTTCATTAATTGGTCGTTACAACCCTTTCGTCAGAATTACCACCTAGCAACTCACACGACCCATGTTGTGTGTGCTAATTTTATGATGAGTCCTAAAGTTTAAATTTAACTCGCACAATAGATTTTTGAGAAACTTTGGCAATTTTATTTCTCTCCAAGTTTTTGCGTAAAAACTGTCGAGAGGTAGTCTTCGAAGACATATTTTTTCATATTTCGTTTTGCTAGAAAGCTTAGAGATGGGCTTTGAATCACGAACTCTCATTTAGAAGGCTTCTCACTAACTACTAGACTACGGCGACATCAACATCGAAGTAACTACCTATATCCTGTGAATGGAAATCATATTGGCTGTCGGTAATCAGATTGTGTAAATCTACACATTTCACAAGCTAATGGCTAACGCGCTTTGCATAACTTTGGAAAGTGGTAATCATGTTTAAAAATTCTGTTCTGACTATACCATATAAGCAACCTCTCAGCAAAAGATTTGTAAATACCGTTACCATGTGAAGAACTGATATGGTTAGCCAATTAGCATTGTACAAATATTGGAATAATAATCGGTTGTGGAGACTTACATATATATGTCGAAATCACTAAGAGATACGAACTTCTCACAGGCTTACAAAAATTATCAATATTTCAACTCTGCCCACTTACAGAACTTGTAGTAATACATTTAAGTACCTCTACCCTCGCAGAAAAAAGTCGTCAAGTAAGCCTTGCTTACATATGAGTAGCGTTCGAATATTCGAATGTGGGTTCGACTCTCAGTAGAGACTGTATTCTGTAACACTTTATTAAATTTTTGGCTTATTTAAAAATATAGTTCAAACGCTTCGTATAAATAGCACACGAAGGCCGACTTTGTTTAACTCCGAGTGCTGAGCTCTGACATCATTAAAAAAATGAATTTAAAAAAATTATGTTTTCAGCAGTTTTTAGGGAAAAGCTGTGAGAGTAAATGCTTTAAAAAACTTTTACAAATTTGCCATTTCTATCGACTTTACACTTAATTTGTGGATAAAATTAACGCTCATGCTAGAAATACGATAAACGCAATGCAGCAAGCTCAATTTTGGAAATGTAGCCTAAGGTACGCTGCATGCATAGCGAATGCAGTAAAGCATAAGCGTTTTCTCGCGATATATTTCATACATCTTGTTTTAAAACCCTCTACTTCATGCTTTTGTATTGCCAGAATGAATCATCGCATGGCCAACACAAATCCTCTGACTGTGAGTTTTAATTCTTTCATTGCTGCGAATAAAAATAGAAATTAGCCTAGAAGCAAAGCAGCAGGATCCTGGCTTGCTGCCGCCCTGGTATAGTAGTTATTGTGTTGGCTTATTAGATATGAGACCATGGTTCAAATCTCAGTTCAGAAATATCCAACAAAACGAAATATTGAAAAAAAATCAATTTTTTCAGGCGACTATCTCTCAGCAGATTTCTGGCAAAAACTCTGAGAGTAAAATAAAATTTTCATAGAAAGTTTCTCAAGAATCTGTCGTTGGAAGTAAACTTTAAAATGTAGGTCCTGCCACTCATGTATACAATTAGAAAGCACAACGTAAGTGCTGTGAGAAGCTAGTTCGTAATCTTAAATGAAGGGTTTTAATGACCAATTATGTATGTACATATGTATGTATGCAACAACAAATAAGACTGTAATTTTGATGAATAATTCACTCGAATCATTTATAAGTATTATAGGTATTTTTCTAAAGTTCTGAACCAAACACATTTCGAATGGTATGAGTTTGATGTCAACATTGTACACATACTCATTGCAACCTGTACTTAAAAATTAACGTTGTAGTGAGTACGAATGAATCAGAGTACACAGTAAAATTTCAATATTGTTTACTCACTTATATTCAAAATTTCATGAATGCTTATTAGTAGCGAAAAAAGGAACATCAAACACATCAAAAGACTATTTTTTCTTATATTTCTTTCTCTTGGAAATGTATGACAGTAGTTATTTAACAAAAAAGTGATTGACATTAATTTCATATAAATTTGATGTGTTTTTCGTATGGTCCTCGAAACTTCCAAATAATCATAATGTTGTCCCCCTTTTTTTTTAATCATAAAATGATGAAAGAACAGAAGAAAAACAGAAAAAAAGAAGGAGGAGGAATTAATTTCATATTTAAGCGGAAAAATAACACTTAATATGCACAAATATTTTATTCATTTCATTTCAGTATGAATGACATTGATGTTGATGTTGATTCGCATCAAATGCTGCTACGGTTGTAACCAGTGGCGAGGTTGAAACCGGCGATATGTTGCGTCCTTCTCATGTTAATTTGAGAAACACTTTTAATAGATAAAAAAAGAGAATGAGAGAGAGAGAGAGGGAGAGAGAGAGTGAGTGAGTTTGCTACAGATGAAGATGTCGTTCATAATAAAAATGTGGCACATTTTATTTCAATTTCTGAATATTTTTCATATAAAATTTTTTTATTTTGAACAAATGACAGATAAAAATGCAATTTCCCTCTCCAAAAAACAAGTGAGCAAAACTTGGCCCCTTTTCGCCATTGGATCCTTTAATCATCCTCCAAAGATGATAACGATGATGGGATTGTTACTGTTTTTTCTGTTTTGTTTTGTTTGATGCGGACGTTTTCCTATGATGACGATGATGTGAATGGACTTGATGTCTGTTGAAATGGCAGAAACAAAACTAACAACAACAACACCAACAACGACAGCAAAAACTAAATTGTAACAAATAATACAAGAAATAGAAAGAGTAGGAAATGGAAATGTATAGAAAAAGGTTACTCTTCTGTAGCATCATTCCTACTTAAGCATCATATTTTGTACTTGAAAAACGTAATTACTTTAGAAAATAACCGTTAAAAGTAATGGTCTGTATCAAATATATTAAAATTATATGTACATACATACGGACTATGACTGTGACTATGACTGCGACTATGACTGGCACTGACACTAACACTGCCACTGCCACTAACGGGGTAATGGTATGGTATGTGACCTGCTCAAACCCTACACATTGCCATCACCGTGCCGTATACAAACATATTAAGATGGAAATGCAAAAAAGGAGGAATAAAATAAAATAATGTGATGTTAAGTTTAAATATATTTTAATGAAAAATAGAAAAAGAAGAAGAAGAAAAAAAACATATCCAAAGATACACATACTGTGTATAGCAACAGCTACATTTTTGGAGTGACCAGCTAAATACACCAATACCCCGATTTGCGTCGCTTCGAAGTTGCGTCTTTTTTAAGTTTCAGGAATTTCAATGTTGCGTCGTTTTTGTTTCAGTTTGCGTCGCATGGCTTCGAAGTTGCGTCGTAAATGCTTCGATTTGCGTCGTTGATATGAAAATGTTTTTACAAAGCTGAAGCAAAAAAAGGGGATTTCCCGTTTAGTAGGAAGCAAATTTGCCAGTGTGCGTTGTTTACATGTTAAGCGTAGTTATTAGTTTCGAATTATATGTCGTGGAGTGAAGTTCAGTCTGAAAGTTGAAATTGAAAATTCTGCTTCAGTTTGCGTCGTTTCGGTTTGCGTCTCATTTTTTCAGTCCCAATTAGCGACGCAAACCGGGGTATTGGTGTATATGCAACATGAAAAGATAAAAATCACTTTAAATCAGAAATTATTTTTGAGAATTATTCATTTGTGTGCTATTTGCCTGCTAGTTTCCATTTAAAGTTTAAGTTTAAAAGTTTAAGTTTAAAAATACAATAAAACAAAAACGATTTGAAATTTAGCGAAATTTACTTTTTTTTAGTGAAGTACAATTGTTCCGGGTTAGAAATGGAATATTATTCCATACATATGGCTAACTCGGCTAGCCTCACAGTACCTCATTTGATCGGAGAAATTTTCGTGCACTTTTTACAGTGTAGGGGTTGTGTCTCGCCGATGGCATCACGATTGTCAAATGCTTAATTGGCTCTAGTTTGTCCCCATTATCTGTTATCATCGTGCTACAGGTGATCCTCATGGTTGCGTGTTCTCATTTTCAAAGAAATGTGGCCCAATGATGCCTCCGCTCCACAAGCCCTTCCAAACAGTCACTCGTAATGGGTTAATTGGCTTCTGTAAGACCATGCGTGGGTTTTCAGAGCCCCAAATGCAGCAATTTTGCTTATTAACGTAGCCACCAACATGAAAATTAGCTTCATCTGAAAAATGATTTTTTTTCTTGGCAAAATCGTAAACTGGTGCGTGAAATGTTCAATTCTGGAGAACGTTGACGAGTTGATGTTGATGGATCTCACGCACACTCTCAGTCACAGCTTCGATTTTTTTGAGTGTACGCACTGTACGTGCACGCTAATGTCTCGGCACATCAATAATGAAACCAGTTTCACAAATTTTAATAATAAACTTGGGTATAGCGGGCACTGTTGGTCCTTCTCTGAGACCAAATTTTGCACAACATTTTCGGGAAATTTCCGATCAATTGTGATTAGTTTTGGAAATAAATTAATCCAATAAATCCCAACGTTGCTAAAGCCTAAATCGATGCATTAATACAATGTTCACACATGCACTTATATTGCGTAAATCGCAATAAACGCGATTATTGAGGTCAATATATCATATAAAATTTCAATTAATTATTGCGCAATAAATACGCAAATTGTTATAATATTGAGTAAAACTTAAAATACAGCACTGTCATAAGTACGTTCAGTGAGTTCATTACACGTTTCCCAACACTTTCTGTTGATATTTGACAACTGAAATATTTGACTGGCAAATGAATACTGCTTATATTATATCTGAACACTTAAACTCAAATAATCGAATATTGGCTCAATAAAAGTGCATGTCTGAACATAGTATAAGTTCAGTGGAGATAATATACTGAATATTGTGACAGAATATAATGACTTAAGTATTGCCAGGTTTGAAATAACCGATGGTTCATATTTAAACCGATAGATGGCCCACTCGACAGTATGTGCCATTAAACGCCTTCAGTGCATATCGATTTATGTCCGACTTAACGAAAGATTGAATCGTACCACCTCTTTTTGAAATGTCAGCGACGCGATATAGTCAAGGATCTCAATTTCTTGAAGTTAAAATGCAAGTGATTCGCAGTCGTTAATTTATTACCCAATATTTTGTTTTTCGTACGATTTATTTCTAGTCTCATCTTAGCAGCCATTAATAAATTAACTACCTAAGCTTTTTTGCGTGTCTTAAAATTATGCCTTTGTTATCCATGTCATCCACGTAATGCATGTCTTCATAACGGTTATAGAGACCCGAAAGAGTAATTTTACTAAGCTGACGCACTTTCTCTATGATTCTGTACAAAGCGAAATTAAATGACAGCCGCAACAGCTAGATGTCGCCGTAGTCTAGTATGTAGTGTGTTTGCTTATTAGACATGAGGCCTCGGTTCAAAGCCTTGGTCAGCCATACCAAACAAAACGGAATATGAAAAAATTATTTCGGTGACTTCGTTTCAGCAGATTTCATACAATTACTCTGATAATAAATAAAAAAATGTCATGAAAAAGTTTCTCAAAAATATCAGTCGTTCGGAGTCGACTTTAAACTATAGGTCCTGCCACTTATGGATGAATTGTTGCGTCAATTAATAAAGTTGGTCACCTCCGTTTAGCTGATGATATTTGAGATGTGTTCGCTTTGGGTTGATGTTTCTTTCTTTTTTTCGTTTCTTTTCCGTTTTTCATTTTACGTTTCTTTTTTAAAATAAAAGTTGATGCACGAAGTTGTCCTGCCAATGCGTCAAAAGCAACGTTTTACTTTTAACACAAAAAAAAAAGAAAACATCAGTGACGAGCCAAGAACGTACACCATATTCTCCTACTCTTGCAACTCATTCCGGATCTTTATTCTGCATTTGTAGTTGATTATGTGACTGATTAAGTGCACTGATGTATCTGTATGTATGTGTGTTTGTGTTTGAGCCCGAATGATGGAAAAGTGTAGTAGTAGTAGTAGTGGGTAGAGGTTGAAAATTGGAAGGATGACAATATCATCGTTAAGGGTTATTTGCTTGCTCTTTTGCAAAATGTTCGTTCGTACTTTGTCCTCCGTTACACAATAATATAATGATGACCGACAGTTAGAAAATTTGTTGTGAAACGTCAGTTCGTAAAACTTTCTGTCAACATGCTGGACGAAATGTCATTATTTTATACTTTAATGTTGATGACAGCATAACCAATGCACACACACACACACACTGCTTACCAATACAAATACGCCACTAAATGAAGGTTGATCTAACGTCCATACATACATATAGAAGGCAACACAGTGCAAATGAGTGTATATATGAGTTGCAGGACTATGTCAGCCTGATTTTGTTGCTGCTGCTTTTCAATTCTCCTCTTCTTCTTCTTCTGCTGTTTTTTTGTATCTGTCTGCACTTCCGTCCGGCCATTAGTTGAGGAAATTTTATTGCACCTCTGTTTCATTTATTCTTATTATTTTGCTTGTTTTTATTTTTATTTTAATTTTAATTTTTTTTTTCATTCCTTCATTCATTCATTCATTCAGTCATTTATTCCGTTCGAATGTATAAATTTTTATTCATTTTAGACTTTTTATTTCCTCTTCATTTGCTTTTCAACTTGTGATGATGATGTGCTGGCCTTTTTATAATTTTTTTTTTATTTGTTATAATTTTACAAAAAAAATATAATTTTTTGTTGTTATTGCTTTTATTGTTGTATTTTAGCTGGCCTTTTACACTCTGTTTATGAGCACTTGAAAGGCGATATCATGTGTAGCGTAAATTTTTCTCTTTTTGCACATACAAGAAATCAACTCAAAAAAAAAAGGAAAATGCTGGAAAAGTGTTGGGGGGAGAGTAGTGAAATGCCGAGGGAATAGAGGCAAATAAGAATGAAATAATAGAGTATGGAAATGTCATAACGACAGCAATTTCTTTATAATTTATAAAGTAAATTCTGAACATGTTAAGTTAAAGGAGAAAAAAATGCAAAAAAAAAACAAACCAAAGAGAGAGAGAGAGAGAACAAACCACTACAAATATTTTCAGTTTTTTGTTTTTATCATATTCACTCTAGACAACAATTTAACTTAAATGGGGATGTACTCCACACAAAGTCTTAGTTAAGCAGTTCAGTTGGATGCATAAAACAACTTACACATGCATAAAACAATAGAGTTTATCTTCAATATTGGTTGGCCTGAGAACTATCGAATGATAACAAATTAACTGAGATCGTTTTAACGAAGTCTGATAAAACTGTCTTCAGAGAAGATGAAGCATATGAAATTTTTTCTTTGTTTTTTAGATGAAATAGAGAGTTACTATACTATATTACATACATCATATATAATTGGTCATTACAACCCTTCAGTCAGGATTACGGCCTAGCTTCTCACACCACTCATGTTGTGTGCCTTAATTTTTGATGCTTGAGCGGCGGGACCTACAGTTTAACGTCGACTCCGAACGACAGATTTTAAGAAACTTTTTCATGGCAGGTTTTTTTACTCTCAGTGTTTTTGCCAGAAATCTGCTGAGAGGAAGTCGCCGAAGAAATATTTTTTTCATATTTCGTTTTGATGTCTGGCCTGGGGCGCACACTACCTACTAGACTACAGCGACTTCACTATACTATATTATGGGAGACAATACTTAACTGTAAACAATTTGATTTCAACAATTGAGCTAGTTGTCCCTAACAGGAGAAGAATTATGTGCATTTTTCCTAAACGTTCTTATGCTTGAGCAAAAAGTCTCTACACTAAACCAGTACCATGTAATGTTCGTCTACCTTTTCTAAACATTAAATTTCTTGCCTTTTTTAAATGTTCGTATCTAAACTAAAAGGGCACCATATCAGACTATCATATTCGGCTTAGAACCCTGTGTTTTGCTTATTCATTACATTCAAAGTCAGCTCATTAACCCACATGCCCCTGGGCGATTATCATGGCACCCCCGCGCTAGTTGGTGCGGTCGCGAGAGGGTGTCTGGAATAATAAGCGCTTCGCTAAATAAATGTGATACTCATCTAGGCAGTCTATTGGCTTATAAATGTCCCCTATCGTCAGAATAGGATTATGTTTCCAGTACCCCTCTTGGGAGCAAACACCTTCCACAAGCATTTCTGGTTTGCTTCCGTTATTTTGATCTATTTTTGTTGTTCCGGCTAGGAGGGTCTTGCTGTAGAAAGTCCTAGGCCCAAGGTCATCTTTCGTTGCCTAGGAACAACGCTCTCCGAGTATATGATGTAGTGGTGGGGAACTTTGCTAATAGTTGATTCCCACTAGGTGTCGGCACTCCTTCACCTTTCTGCGTTTGTATCCCTTATTCCATTTCCAGGTGATGAGAGGGCTTCTTAGATGGATTATATTGGAAGGGGTGAAGCACTTTTAACTTTTTTTTCAACATTCTTTTCAACTTTCTTTTCAACTTTCTTTTCAACTCCATTGCGATTCGAACCTGGGCTTTCTTTCCCCCATTCCGATTCAAACTTAGGTTTCTAGACTTGTAGACAAGCTGTTTCGATAACTATACCATGCCGGCAAGATAGAATAGGATACTGTGGTATAATCAAAGCTGAAGCATTAGTATAAATTAACAATCTGATAATATGTTATCCTGTCGACCTTTAGCATGAAAATAGGGCTCGATTTGGATTATGGAATGTAAATTCATTTTGAAATCATTTTGTCTAAACCAACTCTGCAAAGGATTTAATGCATGCGGCCAACTGCTTCTAGGGATACAGCTTAATGCTGGGCTGATGTGTAGGAACAAAATCTAAAACCAGGATGGAATCTAAAACCAGATGCTATCACATCACAGTGGTAATGGTTTTTCAAAAATTTCAAAATCGCACAACTGACAAATTTCCATTCATAATTTCTCTCAATATCTTACGCTCTTATTGATACTATTCTCTCTCTTCTCCCCAAACACTTAACATGTCGGGCGACTTGCCTGATCGTCCAAGTCCATCCTTAGTGGACTAAACTTATTTTGTTTTTGCTTTAATTGGAAAGATCTGAATGTTAAGTCTGAACGTTTTATTGAATGAATGTTTTGTTTTCAATTTATAATTATTATTTTCATCTACTATTTATCGTGGTATACTTCCCCATTGATTATCTTTTAAGCAAGAGATATTCATGTGTTTTTTTTTTTATTTTTGGGGGATAAGTGTTAATAACAGCTACAATAATACACAAAAATTATGAAAAGAAATGAACTTAAAAAGCAACAAAATATTAAAAAGAAAGAAAAAAAAATTAAAATTATTATGAAAAACAAAAAGGAAGAAAAAAGAAAAATTAAAAACTCAACAACATCTTTTAACATCTACGGCAGTATGAGAGTGTATCTATAAATGCTTACCGTATAAATATGATTGTATGTCTTGTGTACTGATATCTCTTCTATTATGTATGTATGTATGTATGTTTATAAGTTTTTATGTTAAAATTTTTACGAGTCTTTTGTTATGTAACTTGCATGTCATTTGCAAAATGAAATTATTAAATAAACGTACACCTGCCCCCCAACCTTTCTTTCGCCCCCTTCCATTAGCTTAAAAATTCCTTTAAAAAGAAAAAAAAAAAATACAGAAAAGATGAGCAAAATAAAAAGGAAAATTCCAAACGAAAATTATAAGAAACACTTTCTGCTTTCTTTTCTCGCACAGTTATAAACCTCAGGGGCATATCAACAAGGCGCGTCTTTGTTTTTACGTTTTTTTGTTCTGTTTTTCTTAAGATTTCTTATTTCATTACGAGTTTGGGTACTGAATGAATGATAAGAAAAAAAAGTATGCTTTTCAGTTTCTTTTAATCTTCGGATGATGAAAAAGATCACAGGTTTTAAAAGAATATTCCCATCTGTTAACTGGTTACCAGTTATATTCAAAATCTTTAGGATTTACATTTGCAACACAGTCGTCGGTCTATTCATTACCAAAAAGTGAAAGAGTTTAGTCTCGGTGCTAGACCTAAGTCAACGGTCTATACTAGAGTTTAGAGATCAGTTCACATATCTGACATTTTCGAAAAGAACAATACTTAAACATTTTTTTCGACATCACCCTCTTATTATTCTCCTGGCAATAGCTTGGATACTTGCCATGCAACAGCCTTTCAAATCTGTAATTCAGAGTCGTCGTTCGATTATAAATTTTGCCAATAGCAAACACTAAGGGTACTTGCTTACAAATTTATTGGCCTTAACATCATCAAGTCATCCGATTTCAGTTTGCCTTAACATTTCTATCTAGGTGCCTCTCTTCCGCGAGGGCTTTAGTCAGTTGTTTTGGAGCGGATATTGCATTTTCGCCAAATCGTATTGAATCGAAGATCCTTTTCTCTCGAATACTCTCAAGACTGCATAACAGTGTCATAGGAAAGTATAGTTATTGACTGTAATCTAGGAACCGATAAGCAGCATGTTCCTACTTGTCGAAAACATATATGTACACCCATACCTCGTTTTGCGTCGCTGCTGAATTAGTACAAAATTTCAGTGTGCGTCGTAAGATTTTCGAAGTTGCGTTGTTTTGGGTTCGAGTTTCTAATTTTTTTTGTTGAAATTTTTGAAATTTCCTTTTTTTTGCTAAAAGATGGCACAACTTTTGTTTCTAATTGCGCCATGCTTTTGGGGATTCCCTTTCTAACTGAAAATAATACAGTTTTATTTTTACCTTGTTTTTCTAATTTTAGAACTCAGTTTCAATTAGTGTGTTATAAATTAAGTGAATTTTTTATTTTGTTTTTAAATGTTTACTTTGTTCAATTTTCTTTTTAAAAAGTAGTATTTTCTTTCGTAGGATTTTGCAACGTTTCAGTTTGCGTCGTATTTTTTGAACGTAACCACGATGCAAAGTGAGGTATGAGTGTACTTCGTTTTGCTCTCATTTTCTGCTGGACCAACATTGCCGTACTCTCATATAATAGTGCTAAAGCCAGCAGTAGACAGGTACAGCTAATGATATAAATATCGTCAGCATGGAAAATGTCAATGCGACGCACTCCCGCCTTCCTCAGAACACTCTCCATGACGAAGTTGAAGGGTCATATGTTAAGAGATCGCCTCGTCTGGAACTTCGCTCGGTTTTAAAAGGTTCGGAGAAGAATTTGCTGAGTTCGTCAACGTTACTTTGTGCAGCTGTATCAGATTTTCATGAATAAAGCTCAACATGGTACTGTGGTATGAAGTTGAAAACCGTAAAGCTACTGTCAAAAAAAGTATCGCACACTTAGGTCAGCATGATGAAGTCGCCGTGGTCTAGTAGGTAGTGTGTTGGATTATTAGACGAAAGGCCTGAGTTCGAATCCCAGGTCAGACATCAAAACGAAATATGAAAAAAAATATTACTTCGGCGACTTCCTCTCAGTAGATTTCTGGCAAAAACTCTGAGAGTAAAAATTGCCATGAAAAGCTTCCCAAAAAATCTGTCGTTCGGAGTCGACTTTAAACTGTATGTCCCGCCACTCATGTATGAAATTAACGCACACAACACGAGTGGTGTGAGAAGCTAGCACGTTGTACAATGGGTCAATTCGACCTCCTAGTACTGTACTTGTCACATTTGACAAGTACACGTCCTCTAACCTAACCCAGGTCAGCATAACATTGTGGTCAGTGATACGTCAGTACATTTTCAACTGTCTGTCGTTTACAGGTTATTGAATTCACTTGCTAACATATATTTGGCATGTATCCAATATGTGAGGAATAGCACAGTCGCCGTGTTCTAGAAGGAAATATGAAAATATATTTCTTTGTAGACTTCCTCTCAGCAGACACCTGGCAAAAACTCGGAGAGTAGAAAAAAATTGCAAAGAAAAGTTTGTGAGAAATCAGTCGTTTGGAATCGATTTTAAACCGCCACCCATGGATAAAATTAACGTACACAACATACAGTGAGCGCCAAAAGTGAGTAAACACCACTGAAATAATTCATTTTCTTAGGATAGTGAGAAAAGTAAATGAGAATAGTCGAATAAATTTCCAAAAAAAAACCTTTATTTATTACTTATAATATGTTAACACAAAAACAGCAATTCATGATAAAAGAACTTTTTTTATACTTAAGAACATAATAGAAAATTTAAAATTATAGTATGACGCTCACTGTATGTGGTGTGAGAACTTAGGACCTAACCCTCACCAATTAATAAGTGAGTAACTTCTACAAACATTGTGATGCAGAATGTACCATGTCCTGTAAAGTCTACTTTGGCGTCCATGAGCCCACTACACAGTTCTAGCCATATCTTTTCCGTTATGGAAAGGTTAACCAAGTGATTAGTAAATTTTCCAACAGAAACAAAACGGAAAACTGCTGACAACTTTGTAATAAACAGAATAAGAACCCATATGAACCTAAAAGTTACTCAAATAACATTTCAATTTCTCATTTAGAGGACAAGATGAACACCGGCTGTTGCCTTTGCATTATACACAAACTCATCGAGAGAGGTGACCATACTTATGTGTTTGAGAATTAGAGTAGCATTATTCTTTTAAGTTAATCACTCATATGAATGCATTCCTTTAGTTTTATATTCGAATTTCTTAATAATTTTTCAAATATTATTATTGTCTAATTTATATACAATATTATTTTTTATTCATTAGTTTTCTTCTTATTATTGTTGCTTTTCTTCTTCCAGTATCTTTTTCTTATTTTTGTAAGACTGTGCATCTGTTCAACACTTCACTTTATAATCTCAAATATGGAATTTTGTTTTGGTATTGTTTGTTTGTTTCCTTTCTTCATTCATTTGGTTTGGTTTCGTTTGGTCTGTTTGTTTGATTTTAACTGGTCCTTGTGGTAACATTTTCCTTTTCAACACAATTCATACCCAATTAAGATCAAGAGGAACAAAACACAAAAAGAGAAAGAAAGGAAAAACAAATTCAGCATCATTCAAAAGAAATTTCACATACAAACAATGAAATATTCAAGAAAAAACAATAAAAACAATAACAAAAAGGAAGAAAATTAAAAGAAAAACCGAATTGTAATTCAGTAGAAGAGAATGTATGAAATTAAAGAAAAATAGAAAACAAAAGCAAATGCGACAAAGGAAAGGGAATTGCATGAATATTCATGGAAATTAGCTTTTCTGTCTGTTTAGTTGTATGTTTGTTTGCTTGTTTGTTTGGCTTTGTTTTAGTTAAAATTAGTCAAACAATCTACTTTAGACTGACACTCTAAAAATAAAAAACTGGAGATTGCCTTCTTCGAATTGCACACACATTAATTAGCTTGAAACTGTTTAGGGACATGATGAGGATAAAACTAGAGAGGAGAAATTATGAAATTAGTGTGATTCATTTGTTTTTTTTTATGCTAGATTTTCTGTAATAGTGATTGGTTTTGGAAAGTTATTTCTTTCGAAAGTTATTTCTTTCTTGTAAATTATATGCAGTTATACTGAACGGTTAAAAGGACTTTCAAAACCAAATGGTGAATGCATGCATTATACATTCGAAAACTCACATCATTTCATGCGCCTCACTACAAAGACCAAATAAATCCTTATATGAACAATATCTAAATGCTTTCACAATAATAAATAACTGTTCCACGCTGGATGATATGTCGGCTGTGATCCTGCAACAGCGATTTATTCCAACGCTCTGCAATAACTGTTCATAATTTGGTGATATTTTCCCATCATGCTGGAGTGTTGCTGATCATATGCCAATCCTTGCAAAGGATATTGTTACGAAAATGGAAATGGTGTTACATCCTTTAACATTAAAATGATAAACAAAAGCTACAAAAACAAACACAATGAACTTGAAAAATGAAAAAAAGGAGGTAAACAAAATACACAAACAATAATGAAACAACGATGTTTAAATTGATGGAAATCTGGAGAAGGCTAATCCACAAACATTAGACTTCAAGATCATCAGACTATTTATGATGGTATGTAAAAGGCAAGACAAAGTAAGCAATAGAGTCAGATCTCCGTTATAAAGATCTATCGAACAATTGTTATTGTGTAAAGAGGAATAACAAACAAACAATTTTGATGTCGTTTACATCAAGTTGTGAACGGTGGCACACAGAATTGTGTGAACGATAAAAAATCTAAAACGATTTTGAATCTAAACGCAAGTTTATTTTTTTTTTATTTGCAATCTATGAACTCATACTTTAAACATTTTTAAAAAGGTAAAAACGTTACAATATGTTTATTTTCCATGAGAATAACGGTCTAATAAAATTATTTTCTGCACTTTATATAAAGTATTGTGAATAAGCAGAGTTCTCACTTTTGGTACATCGAAAATCTGCGAATTGCATGTAAAGAGCTATTACATCCGCTCTAGAGTTAGAGTAATTTCTTCTAAAAATGATTAACGCTACAGATCCATTCCCAACAATTTTTTTTAAGAAGGAGTCACGAGTCTATGTCAACAAGTCTCTGATATTTGAAGGCCTCAAACAGAATATACATCAGGAACGTGGATTATTATACGCCGAAGTTCTGGTAAGGGTGAAGGCGAATGAGATAAGATGGGACTTTATGGTTTTTAATTAGTTTGACCGAAAACATTTTATTTTTTACAAAATGAGTTTACACTCAAAACACCATTCGTATTACAACTATGGTATTAAGTGACGAATAAATTTGTTCATCGAATTTTAATTCATTATTTATTAAATACTGTTACTTTTTTTCTTTTAAAAATGTTTAAATTATGAGCTCGTAAATTGCAAATAAAATAAATTTAAATTTGTGTTTAGTGTGCTACTGTTCACAACTTGATGTAAACAACAACAATTGCTTTTTTCTTATTCCTCTGTATATACCCTTTGCATAAACAATAACAATTACTAGACAATTATTCTACAGGTCTTTGTACCGGAGATCTTCAAACCACGATTAATCTCTTCAAGCACACCGCGTCTTCACGAAAGACTGAATGAACTTCACTAACTCAGTCGCCTGCTTTTTTTTTATTTATTTATTTAAGTCAATGGACAAATTCCTTACTGACTAATAATACAAATTGAATAAAATTAAACAGGAATTACAAACAGTTTTTTCAAAAATACGAATAATAGTTACAATAAAATTATGAAAAGTTATGAATTGAGAAAAACAATAATGTTCCGTTTTATAACGCAAGAATTTTAAGAAAAATCAACAAAGTCTGACAAATAATTAAATTGACGGCAAATTCTAGTTAACGGATCAGCAAAATTAGTCCTGCAGAATTGCGTATAAATAAGATTATAACAGCGGAGGTTACGACAAGGAACATTGAATTTAACAGATCTTAACAGAAATTCACAGCATATATTACCATTGATGAGATTAATCATAAAGGATATATTTAACATTGTTCGGCGACTTTTAAGGGTGGGCAGTGTTATTAATGCCAGTCTGCTAGTATATGAGGGCATATCCAAATAATTCCATCCAAGGCCACGCAAACAGAAGAGAAGAAATTGCTTCTGAACAGATTCGATGTGTTCGCTATGAACATTATAGTGAGGATCCCATACGATGGATCCATATATAGCTGTTTTGTAATATATGGATCAGAAAATTCCTTTGCCCAACGTTTTATGAAGCCAAGAGTGCTTCTTGCCTTATTTACAGTCAATGTGATATGATCATTAAAGTTTAATTTGGTGTCTAATCGGATCCCAAGATCAATAATTTGGCTTGTCGTTTATAGGGCAAGGCAAACAGTGTGATGAATGTTCTTGAAGGCGAACGTTCATGACTTCGCCTGCTCGAAATCTCTATAAATGTAAATATCGTTGTTTACACTTATTATTGTTGTTGGTGTATTTTTTTGTTTACTTATTTACCACTTTTTATGCTGGTGTTTGTTGTTGTATTAAGCAGTACGATAATTTGTAAACAGGTTTGTTTACTGCATTGTTTTGTTTTTGTAGCTTTTGTTTATATTTTTAATGTTAAACGATGTGAAAGCAAAACACCAGTATCTACAATACATGTTTGTTAAATTTTTTTAGAGTTGCTATGTTAAGTTTATTTGTAAAATTTTGTATGGTCATTAAATTTTCATATTTACTTAAGTAGAGGGCTTTCAGTACTTACATCTACGACCTCACAAAGTTAATTTCATAAATTTTAACCAAAAACTATAAACTATTTATCATAAGTTATCAGCCAGAAATACCCAATTTCTTCTTTTTTTTTTTGTAAACATTGGTTGATAATGATTTGGGGGCCACCAACATTGCCAAATTGCATACCACACAATACATTTAAATTTCGTCATCAGTCACATTGGCAAAGTATGTCAGACAGACCATAAGAAGAATGACCAGGCATGATAAAGAAGAAGAAGAAAGACAAAAATACGTAACCAAAATGATGACAATTCTCCAAGGAAGTAATTCATTTATTAGAGGAAAAATTTTTTTTTTACCATAAATAAATAAAAACTAAAAAACATTCATCTCTGCACAAGTTTTTTGGCTTTTTTGTTTTTATTTCATCACAAATTTTGAATAATGAGTCTTTGAATCTTTAAACCCAAGGCAACAACAGCAACGGAATGAAAAATAAATAATTTACAGTCAAAACTTAAAAAAATATATGTCCTGCTTAAGATGAAATATTATTCGCTTTGAATGTTTTTCGGCATTGAGTTGTGGTTCCTTTTACTTTGTTTTTTTGTTGTTGTTGGGGTTTTTTGGTTTTCAAAATTTTGGCCTTTACATAAGGAATTTCGTTCATTCCATTCAAATTCAACTTCTTTTCATTCAGCCATTAGCCGGGGACAGTGAAGTGTGTAAAGCTTAGCACAGTGTTGTGTCACTTTGACCAGTAGTCGGCCATGTAATCACTTCAAATTACCACTAGATTAGTCTCGAGGGGGTTTGCTCAACAACAACAATAACAACGAGAACAACAACGATATCAAACACTATAAGACTATCGTACGAAAGTGATGTGTATATCGTGTTTGTATGCGAGTTTTCCTTCTTGGTTTTTTGACGTTTCATATGATTAGCTGGGGAAATAGAGGAAGAACCTTTTCTGTGGCATGATTTTTAGTTTTTGCCACACGTTCTTTTTTTTCTTATTTGTTTCATTTGAACAATTGTTGGCGACACATTTCGCTTTGTTTCTTAATCAGCAGCATCTTTTTATCCATGCTTGTGTACTTTTTTCCACCCTTTTCTTCTCAAATCATCTTAGATTTCATTTTTAAGACATTTTTTCTTTCGTTTTTTTTTTGTAATTCATTGCTAAAACGCTAATTCTTCGTGTTATTTTGAGTTTTGTTTTGCTTTTCCTCCGGTGGTTTTTTCGCTTTTTTTCCCTTATAATACCGTGTTATCAACCATTGTTAGCGTGGAAATGTTAGCCAGAATGTGTTGGTTTTCTTATAATTTTCTTCAGATGAAACAAAAGAAAAGAATTTCTTTCTTTTTTCATTTCTTTTGTTTGTCTGTCTGTTACTGTCTTGTCGCATCTTGTCCTATCTTGTCTTTAATTAAAAAAAAAAAATAAAAAACTGACCACAGTAATTAGCCCTTGGGTTCTTAAAATAAGTCCATACAATGGGCGAAAAAAAATATTTTTGTTATTAAGAAAACGTTCCAACGGATGATGACATTTTGTTCTTGGTTGTCATGTCCTGTTTTATTGTTTTCTTAACTGAATAATAATTTTAAAATTGGTGCTTAAAATTTTCTTTAAACTTTAAGCTTTTAAATACTGGAATATTTAGAAATATGTGCATATGTCACCACCAGAGATCAGCAAAGAATCGTTTTTTCGCTACTCATAAGCACTCATGAAATTTTGAATACTGAAATTTAACTATGTACTCTGATTCATTCATACGCACTACATCGTTGATTTATAAGTACAGGCTGCAATGAGTATGCTTACAACGTTGACATCAAACTCATACCATTCGAAATATGTTTGATTCATAAGCCTACTCATTCAGATTCATAACTTTAGAAAAATACTTGTAATACTTATAAATGATTCGAGTCACAATTTACAGTCTTTGTTATTGTTGCATTTACAAAAAAAAGAAAAAAAAAAGACACATAAGCAAAAAAAGACAGAACAGTAAGCAACAACCTTCTAGTAAATATTTTAGTATTTGTAGGGTAATCATATTTATTTCGTGATTCGTGTATATGATGAGTCATGGAGAGTCGAAATCAACAACATCACACGTGTTCTTAAGTATGAATATGATGAGTACTTCAAACTTCAAATATGAGTAGAGTATCAAAAATTATGAGTATGATTCGATTCTACTCATCTGTTTGAATACTCATTGCTGAAAAAATTCCTCAAGAAAAAGGCCAAAGGGAGCAAATTGTACGATTTCAGTGGCACAATTGCAACCACATGTCGTTCATATTCAGATCTTTCAATTTAGTCCAAAAGTAATTGATCTACTGTGCTCGCTGTTGACAGTCCTCAAAGAACTACGATCCGATGTCGTCGCCAGTCAAAATCCCCACCAAAGAGTGACTTTTGCGGGATGCATTGAACGATCTTGAATCCCATGTGAATTCGTCTCATCCTAAATTCGACAATTTTGTTTGTTCACGTACCCAGTCATTCAGGAATAGGCGGTTTCGCGCTGTGATTTAATAGATGTGTGCCCTGATAATCTAGTGGATAGAGCATTACACTACTAACGTGAAGGTAGAGGTTTCGATTCTCTTCAGAGACTGTAGTCTGTTACAGTACATCGGGCATGAGGTCTAAACTATTCAAATATTTTTTGCATCCCCGTCCAAGAGGATCAACTGTTTGGAATTGATTTTAGACCGTAGTCATACACTTCTAAAAGCGCGAAAGCAAGATTTGAGGGTTTACACCGTAACCATCTTGTTAACTTTCGGACGGAGAATGAACATCAAAGTCACAGCTGAAAGACAATCTGACAGATAGACACGACTACTGGGGCATTCAGTTCCTCTCCAAATATGGCATTATTTTTTTATATTCAATTGGTTCGCTTTTGATATTCCATTGAATCAGAGGGCTAATTTGAAAGCACTGAAGCTATAGGAATTAAATTCTGGCCCAATCTAATCTTTATCTTCATAGATCATATGATTTTAAGATTCCGACTAGAGACTTTCGATCTAAACACCTGGAAATTCCTAGGCAGAATAGGCAGACAAATCAATAGACATGGAATTGCAATAAATGATTTATCTAGGAGCTTAGGATCTAAGGAGGAAGAAAAATTGTTCTTTAACTCATGTGTGCGTCCTTGGCTCCTAACATAAAGAGGTAGGGTTCTTAACCTCTTACTTTCTATCATTTCTGATTGAATTCTTCGAAATAAATATTGTTATTGCAGCCAGTTTCTTATAGGGAACGTTTGATCCCTGTGTCGAATAGTAATTGTGGTATAATAATGAGCCTAGACTATAGTCTAAGTAAAAACATGTTCTTCAAGGAAGGCCTTCTTACCTAGCTCTGAATATATTATTGTATTTAGTAAAGTGGTGTGAAAATTTGCTGTTTCTTAAGAAATGTCGTCTGATCGCAGCAATTGATGTCATGGACAACGGTCTGAGGCTTCCTGAATAGATTTTTTGTAGGGTTTAGGGCATGTTATTGTATTAACAGCATTAATCCTAGCATTGCCAGCGCAAATCATCTCCCTGTGAGCAATAACGCTGTCACTGCTGCTAAAAAAAAATAGAAATTAGCCTAAACGCAAATCAGCAGCATTGTTGCGTGTTGTCGCGTTGCCTTTAAAATAATCACTACTATATACACACATGTATTCTATTTTTGAAAGATTGCCGCGTTTGTTGCGTCCCGTTTATTGTGTTTACGATTATGTTTATGTTTATTGTGTTTATGATGATAATTTGGATTCCGGTCAATTCAAACCACCATCACAGACAGTTTGTAGACAACAGCAGATAAGAGCAGCAAGTATCTTAATTCGTTGGACAAATTCAGTCGTCTTTAAGGCCTTAGTTAATGTTTTTATGTTGCGCAGTTTATTTCCAGAAAGCATGAAATCCGCTATAGTACATTCTCTACAGTAATATCCACCATACTGCCAAAACTTATATTACCATGAATATAATCATATCAGTGTGGAACCTGTTCTATCATTATTTGATTGGCGTACTAATCACCCTCCTGTCTGTGCTCTAACGTCTATGTGGTTGCACTGCTCTTTCCTCTAGGTGTTATTTTCATTTCAGTTCTATCATTTAAAACAACAAATAAATATTTCACCAGGATGCATACTTCAATCTCCTTGTCAAAGAAACTGGAGTTGTCTTAATGCTCGACCTCCAAATTCATTGACTAGTGTATCTGACAGTTGAACAATGTTACCAAATAAAGAAACCCCTCAAATGACCTTCTGACCAAAGTCAAAATAAAAAACAAAAACTACAGATCATTGATGATGGATGCACAGTCCCTTAAGGGATTTGAACTGAAGAGTTTCCCAAAATGAAATGGGACACAAAGCTCATAATGTAAGCAAAAAAACAAAAGAAAAGGAGAAAAGGAATATTAAATGAAATGATAAATGTACGACTACGAATAAACTGATGATGAAAAAATAGATTATCAAAATTTTTGAGGTTATGTTAGATTTTTGTCCCTCTTTCTCTCTCTTTATCTTTCAAATGGACATAAGGGGTAAACAAAGGGGTCATTGTTATAAAAAAAAGACAAAAAATCTTTAAATTTTTTTTACTTTTTGTGAAATATATATGGAAGTGTGTATAGAAATAGATTTGTGGAATACATCAACAACAACAACAACATTTTTTGTCCGATATTCATCTCAAACAGATTTTCCTCAGTTGTTTGAAGATGGGGTGTAGGAAGTGAAAGTAATTGTTTGAAAAATTCGTAACCTTACACAGACTGATTTTGTTTGAGAGAGCAATACAATCCGGAAAAAAAAGTATTTTAATTATTCTCAAAGGTATAATTTTGTTCGAAAGTTAAAAAAGGGAAAAAGTACTTTTTCCCCCCATTTTTATTTTACAGATTGAATAAAACCTTAAGCCGTATTTTGTTTTGTTATACTATGTATTTTTATGGAATTGATGCATATTGTAAGGATTCTACTAAAGGATCACTTTTGGAAAATGTTGGCAAAAACATTGAAAACTGTTCGCTTATTTTTTAAGTCCATATAAATTCCATTTCTGGTTGAAAGTTTAAGACATTTCTACCTCCTTTTAACTCACTAATTTAAATATGTTATAATTTACTAGTATTACAGTGCGTTCGTTGCTGCGGCACCAACTAAAATAAATTTGAAGGAAAGACATTACACAAATATCCGATTAATTTTGAATCATTTTATTGATTTTGTTTCCCGTTGTCCAGATGATTCAGACGAACAGGCCTGAATAGTACGCGTTCGATCAGTTTCTAACCTCACTTCTCGTTGTTCAAGTCTCAGCCGCATGTACTCGAAGATTTTTCAGTCTCAATGATCTATGCTTGTTGGATTCTGAGGCTCGTAATGTTCTTTACTTCCGTGATTGAGGTGTAGGCCAACAAATTGCTTGTCATTCATTTTGAATGGTTTTCAGTGGCGCCATCTATCCGAAATTAATCGCACCAAATTAGAAACCTCCGTCGGCTCATTCGCAACAACTTTGCTAAAGATCATAGCATGATCAAATGCATAGTTTACGATTTAATTCATTTTGAGTAATTTTCAGTGGCGCCACGTGTCGGAAATTGGTCATACCAACTTAGAAACCTTCGTCGGCTCATGGCTCACAATTCGTGTTATAATTTAATTTAGATGTGGCAGAATCTAAAGTCTAACGTCGTCTGAGAACGACAGATTTTAGAAACCTCTTCAAGGCAATTTTATTTATTATACGAGTTTTTGCTAGCAGACTACTGATTGTTACGAAAATGGAAACACCGTTTAACATTAACATGATTAACAAAAGCTACACTAACAATTATAACGAACTTGTTACAAGTAAACCAACAACATCGGTATGACAGAGAGGGAATAGACAAGTATGCGAGAACGCAACAACAAGCAACGTGAATAAAGCATACAAACAAGAATGAAGTCGCGATAGGGTTCTCGGGAAGGAAAAACCCCGAAAGTTCGACTTCAAGAATCTTCATCTGACTGATTACGTGGGCACATAAAAAGACAAGACAAAGCAGGCAACGAGTAGTAAGAATTCAGTCAGTCTTGTGTGAAGATGCGTTGGGTGTGAAGAAAACAGTCGTGGTTTAAAGATCGCCGTTGAAAAGATCTACGTTGTAAGCAAAGAGGAATAGCTAACAAGCAATTATTGTTGTATTCGTCAAGTTGTATACGGTGGCACACAAAAGTAGTGCGAACAGTAAAGAGTTTAATTGAAACTAAACACAAATTTATTTTTATTATGTTGCAATCAACGAACTCATATTTTAAACGTTTTCAAAAAGTTAAAAACATAACAATATAATAAATATTTTGTAACATGAGTATTAAATTTAAAAAAGATTAGTCTGTCAAGTGTTCGTTTTCTGACGCTATATTATATCATAATATGGGCGGTTTGATGCAGTTTGTGAAAGTACTTTACTTACAACCGATGTAATGGTATAAACACATTTAACGCAATGCAGCAGACGCAGCAATATCTTAAAAATAGAATATATAGGTGTATATGAAAGTGATTATTATAAAGGTAGCGCGACAACAAGTAAATATTCTGCTGCTTTGCTTTTAGTCTAATTTGTATTTTAATTCGCAGCAATGAGAGAATTAGTGAGAGTTTTTTTGTGCTGGCAATGCGGATATGTGAAATACTGTTTATTTTTATTTGTTTTGCTTAAGCTTTGCTGCCGCTACCTTTATTATATTTAATATGCATGTAGCTTACCTAAGGCTGCAACTGGAAAATTGTGGTGCTTGCTGCGTTGCGTTTATTGTGTTTACAGCGTTTAGTTGTATGATCTAAACTGTCTCTAAGACATGCCCCTGACAGGTGGAAATTTGAAGTTTTTATTGATTTTTTATTATACGGGCTCTGGTTATAAGAGCATTAAGTCGAATTTAAATTACTTGAACTTTCCGGATTCGAAGTCGCCGTAGTCAAGTAGATAGTGTGTTGGCTTGTTAGACGTAAGGCCACGGTTCAAATCTCCATGTCAGACATCAAAACGGAAATATGAAATAATATTTCTTAGGTGACTTTCTCTCAGTAGATTTCTGGCAAAAACTCTGAGAGCAAATAAAATTGCCATGAAAAGTTTCTCAAAAATCTATCGTTCGGAGTCGGCTTTAAACTGTAGGTCCCGCCACTCATGTATAAAATTATCGCACACAACATAAGTACTGTGTGAAACTAGGTCTATAATCCTGACTGAAAGGTTTTAATGA
Source organism: Sarcophaga rosellei (assembly GCA_930367235.1). Classification (NCBI taxonomy): domain Eukaryota; kingdom Metazoa; phylum Arthropoda; class Insecta; order Diptera; family Sarcophagidae; genus Sarcophaga; species Sarcophaga rosellei. Next base: position 71,703,392 of record OV884019.1, read on the forward strand.
CCAATTTTGTTTGTATATATGGATGAACTTTCTAAATTTATTAAATATGTGCAAGTGTAGTGTACATACAAGTCGATGATTGCCTATTCAGCTAGTAGGTTTTCAAAAGTCTTGCTTATTGGTTCGAATTGAATTTAACATACACCCTCAGTCGCATGAAAACAATATGATCATGTATCAATGTCATTGAAAAACCAAAAGATCCCACCTCTTGCTGCAACAAAATTAAATACAATTGGCTGGTGTTGGCAAAATAACCACAAACTTGGCAAAACGATTGACAGCTGAATATAAGAATCAAGACTTTTAAGGCAATGCGAAGCAACAAAAAAACACGACTTTTGATGGACAAGACAATGAAGTGCTTTTCAGTTGCAAATACTACAATAACAAAAAATAAATACAAAGTAGCCAAAAAAAATTAAAGTAGCCATTAAAGTGGCCACAACAGAGAACGCCTCTTCCAAGTTTTTCAAAGAGAATTTAAAATGATCTTTCAGTTGCGTTATAACGTAACATTTTCCGTTTCAGACATTTTGTCTAGAGTTTCTATTACGAAATTAGAATGAAATTTACTTATGAATTCCAAATAGATTTCCACTGATTTGTATAATAATTTGTTGTTTTTGTTTATTTAAAAAAATCTTTTCAATTTCAATAAATTTCAAATGAAATGTTTATGCTGCAACCCACTGTGTATGACAACAAATTTACGATACTTGTTTCAAGATTCTTTCTATGCATCCACTCAATAATAAGGGTGTGTGTGTGTGTGTCTTTATACACAAATATATACGGATTTGTAATGGTATGGCCATTTACCACTCATCCCATCTCTGGGAAAACATACTTCATCAAGAAAAATAAACAGAACAGCGTTGAACAACTCATGAGTCCGTCATGTAACAAGTCATTGAAGGATTGATCACACATTCTTCCCATGCGAGAACGTTTTCATAACACAACAACAACAACAATACTCATGCACAACGTGATTAATGCTATAACGTTGCCCTGTTAATTGCTAGGCTGGTTGATATTTTGATATTTTGATTTCCAGATAGTGCCCATATTGGTATTATAGTCTTATTCTTCTTTGTCTTCTACGTCTTCTTCATCTTCTTCTCGATTTTTATGATCTTGTAAATATTCTAAATCAGACGTCAAGTTGCATTTCAAACAGAATTTATTTCATTGGAAACGAAACGTTAAACTTAATCTCAATACTCATGTAATTACGGCTGTCAATGCTATTTGATTTGTTTGAATGGTTTCTCACATCATTATTGTTATTGTTGCTGTTTGTGGTATTTTTATTTGCATGGATATTTTGTTGCCATTTTTGTCTGTTTGTTGTTGTCCATGTGTCAGTTGCAACGTCAATCTTTCCACCAAATATGTGTTACAGATTTTATTCGAAAAAAGAATATTTTTCTTTGAAATTTCTTTCTTTTTGATTGAAACGAAGGCATCAGAGGTTTAAAATATGAATTCATTTAGTAGCTCATGATAAAATATCACTAAAAGACTGAATGACAGCTGCCATAGTATAGTATGTGGACTTACTAGACATGAGGTCACGGTTCAAACTCCAAGGCAGACGTCTCCAACTAAACGAAATGTAAAAACAAATATTTCTTCAGTGACTCTGAGAGTAAATAAAATTGCCATGAAAATGTTTCTCAAGAATCTGTCGTCTGGAGTCGACTTTAAACTAAAGGTTCCGCCACCCATGTATGAAATTAACACACACAACATAAGTGGGGTGAGAAGCTAGGTTTTATTCAAAAAAATGAGTAGAATCAATCATACTCATAATTTCTGCTCTTATACGCATTCATACTTATTTTAATATCTTGGAACCTCTACTCATATTCAAAGTTTGAAGTACTCATCATACTCATACCTAACAACATGTATGATGTTATTAATTTCGACTCTCCATAACTCAACATATACATGAAGCACAAAATAAGTATGATCCGCGTACGAACACTAAAATACTCACGAAAACGTTGTGTATTTGCTCTGCTTACTGCTCTTTTTTTTTTGTTTATTTCCTTTTTTTGCAAAGGCTACAATAACTAAGCCCCTAAATTTTCATGAATGATCCGAGTCACTCGAATCATTTATAAGTATTTTTCTAACTTTATGAATCAAACATATTTCGAATGGTATGAGTTTGATGTCAACGTTGTACGAATACTTATTGCAACCTGTACTTATAAACCAACCCTGTAGTGAGTAAGAAAGAATCACTTATCACTTAAGTATATTCAAAATTTAATAGTGGCTTATGCGAAAAAACGATTAATTGCTAATCTCTGGTCGTAATCTTAACTGAAAGGTCGTAATGACGAATTAAGTATGTATTTATGTAAAAGATGGCTACGTTTATAAAGTGTGTCTCAATAATAATTTTCGTTAAGGCATTCAACAAGCTATCGAGGACTTTAAATCGATATCACGTTGGATAATAATTTCACAGTGTTAATACCATGACTTAATTTACACTTTTTTAAATTCTTGCCTCTTAACTGTAACGGTAATACTCAGTGGTGTTGTGCTAATTTTTTTTACCGGAAGGCGTATATATAATTATATAGACAGGGCCGATCCTGGATAGGCGGCCGGTCTGTGCGGTCTCATGTCCCAAATTTAACGACGGGTGTGATTTTCCATGATAATCCTGGCGGCGGGGTTTTTTTTTAGGTCTCACGTCCCAAATTTGACTCTCGCCCGTCGCCAGGATCGGCCCTGTATATAGCATAAAAAGGAAAGGAAACGAAAATCATTACGAAACCCATTTTGTGTATGTATGTTTATTACAATAATAGGAACGTTTAATAAAAATTAGTTAACAAATTATAAAATACGCTTAGTAGATACTCAAACAATATTGCATAAATATTTTTAACAATATATGAAAACACTAATGGTTTTTATAAAATATTCCAAATAGGATTATGTTGAGGATCTTGTGATTGAATTTTCCTTGTTTTGTTGTCATCCGCTGAACGATGAGACCCTAACCAAGTTTATACATAATCATCTCGTTTAAATAATTGTTGTGGTGGGCCATTCATTTTCTCGTTATCAGAAATCATCTTTAATTCCGGAACGCGTTCCTGTCCAAAAAGGAAGTACCGGAACGACGTTCCGGAGCGTTTCGGCTCGACAACACCACTGGTAATACTGCATTCGTCCAAAGGCACCTGCCCTCGATAACTTGAAAACTTGGAGTGAAAAAACTTGCAGCTTTAAACAAATTATTTTATGAGCTGTGAAAACTTATGTATTTAGATCCATACCGAGTTCTCAAGCATTCTATGAAAGTGTTCTTTTTAATAAAAAACGATAACAATTATTGGGATTTCGCTTTAACGACATGTATTGCAATAACACCCTCTCATTCAAAAATATAATTCTGTAGAAAATTGCTTACGAATATAATTGATTTTGTAAAATAATTTTGTGTCAAAATGCGTTACAAAATGGTGAATGACATTTTATGTTGTTGCGAGCAATGTTCACGAGAGTCTAGTAGGCAGTGTGTTGCCTTACTATGTCAAACTCCAGTTCAGACATTTCGAACAAAACGAAGTATGAGAAAATATTTCCTTGTGTGATTTCCTCTCGGCAGTTTTCTCCCAAAATCTCTGAGAGTAAAGTAAAATTGCATTAAAAGTTAAAGGTGTGGATATCATGGGTTTTTACAGAACTGAAATGCTAGTCTCTTGACCGAACATTTCACATGTAGCAAATTGTGGGAAGACTCACGATGTGGCAGTTTACACACAGGGTCTATCAAGTTCTATAGGCGTTTGAACGTATATGTATCATATACATATGTTAACTTGTTAACAATAACCTGTTTAGCTGGAAAAACTTGATTAATTAATCTAAAAATGATAAAATAGCAAAATGTTTTGTGGTAATTTATTTATTAATACTCTTCAGCAGAAATTGCCAACCAGAACATGGTTGGCAATTCTTGGCAATGAGCCAGCAGACCAGCGGGCGAGGAGGGGTGTTTACACGCCATTGAATTGGCCAGAAGCATTCTGTGAAGTGGGGATGAACAAAGATTCTTCTCAAATCAAATTGGTTGGAGGCAATCAAAACTTTTATTGATTAATTAGAAGGAGATCTGAGTCATGCATTAGTCTAACAAGAAATAACTTGGAATTGATAAACGGTCTTTTGACAGAGCGTTGTAGACTCAGAAAACATTTATTCAGAATGGGAGTGGTAGATGTGATTTGTATGACAGTGAGAATAAATCATCGGAACAAACTCTTAGAATCTGTTAGGCTTTAATGCATCACAGAAGGAAACACCAGATGCTGAGTAGAAAATTGGCATTGTTGGCACCGAGTAGCATCGTGGGGTCTGTCAATGTAATAGGCTTGGAGAAGATATTGTAGGGATATCCCATAAAGTTGGAGGGGAGCACTATTGATCGTGTGGCCAAAGTCACAGTTTAGCACAAAAAAAAAATACCAACAAATTTGCAGAATATTGCGAAAGTCAATGATTGATGAAAGAGAGGATCGCACATATATCACTGGGTATCATATACCATTATGGACTTAATATTGAAACCTGTTAAGAAACTATTTATGTGTTGCCTTTCCGAGTTTGTTCTTGATGTCCTCTCAAGGCAAAAATTTTAAATAATAAAGTCGATGTTTAAGAAAGGTCGTAGAGCTTTATGGAAACTTTCGGTTAGTGTAAGTGGTTATACTTTCTCTGTATGAATGACCTTTAATGGGATTATGTCTACACGCAATGAAGTATCAGAGAGTATGAAGTAATGCCTTCTAAAGTTTAAAATACGATTTACTATCCCAAAACTTGTATGTATTCACCGTCCTTTGCAATTCAGTCTTTGTTCCTTTACTTCGCTGCGTTTGTTGTTCTTTGCTTAAGTGCAAGGATTCTTTAATTTTTTTTTTTGTTTTCTTTTAATTTTCTTTTTTCATATTTATGGGATTTATTTTCTGGAATTTATTATTATTGTTGCAATATTTTTATGATGAAAAATACCAGCGAAAAAGAGAAATAAATTTCAAAATCATTCATTCATTCATTCATTCATTGATTTGATGATTTGTGCGTTTGTTTTGATCGCCATCACACATTACAATCAACATCACCACTGCAGCAGCCACACAACAACCAACAACATCCTCTTCATCATTTGCGAGCACTTTTGATTTGTTGTCGAATCGAACTGAGTGCGAATGAAGATCTGTGTGCTTGAATTATTTCCGTGGAGATTGGTGGATATTTTTTTTGAAAAAAATTGCAAAGAGCAACATACGTAAATACGTATTGAATCTATGATGATTAATTATTTGTTTGTTTATTTAGATTTCAGTGATTAAAATAAACAACAGCAGATGATTGCAATTAAAATTTTGCCAACGAGCGAACGAGTGATGAATATCGGGAATGAAAGATTTGTTGGATGAAGGCATAGGAACACTATAGGAAATAAATTTAAATGCGTTGACTAGGTTGTCAAGGTCAGAAATAACTATGTGCGGTTCAATACAATGCGTTATACATTGTTTTGATCGATATAAAGTCAATGTTTACAGATACTATCGTCATAGTCTAGTAGGTATTGTGTTGACTTATTAGACATGAGGCCACGTTTCTAAATCCAGGTCAGACATCTTCAAAAGAATGAAATATTGAAAAAAAATTTTCGACGACTTCTCAGCAGATTTCTGGCAAAAACTCTGAGAGAAAATAAAATTGTCTTGAAAAGTTTCTCAAAAATCTGTCATTCGGCGTCGACTTTAAACTGTAGGCCCCGCCCCTCATTCAAAATTCATTCACGTTGCAGTGACTTTCAGGCCTTTGCAGTTAGATTGCATATTTTTTTCGATGTGCCAGGAACGACAGAACTTAGTGATAGCTAACATTCATGAACTCATTATCTATTGAATTTTTGACTGACATCTTTTATTTCGCCTCAATGGGGTGTTTTTTTCCTTGAAAGTCAATTTTGTACCAACAAAAGATTGCACGATTCACCATCACTGGTGCCTACGTACTAAACCCACCCCCTATATTCTTCAACCACTCTCCCCCGCGCGGGACTGCCGTAATGTATTACTTCGCGGAAGGCTGGTTAGCTTTAAAGCTTTATTACACTAAATCATATTTCGCTTGTTCCTCCTACCTTCGGAGTTTCAGCATAACTTCAGCCATTCTCTGTCTGTATTGGCTCCATAGAATCCTAGAATTCAACACCTCTTCTATAAGCCGATTTGGTCCAAAACTCGGAAGCATCATGTCCAAATCTGTGCAGGTACTTCCTGAGGCGTGCACGGCCAGTTAGGAACTGGGTCACGAAGGAGTTCAGCTTACAATGTTCGTTCTCCATCCAAGGGTTTATATCAGGGACAAGGTGAAATGCCCATCTTCACTTTAAACTGTTCTCCCATCGTGACTGCCATTTGTGCATAGAAGTCTTTCGTTCCTCCGCTTTTATGGCTGCTGTTTGTCTTGAATACTCGAGACAGCGAAAGTATATCCGCTTCATCTCATTCGCCAATATTTCTGTCTGTATTGTCTTTGCCAATACCAGTACCGCTTCATCAGACACTGTCCTGAAGCCACTTATCCGTCTAATCGCTGTTAGACGATACATCAAGGACAGTTTCCTCCTTTTCGTCCCCATGCAGAGTGATATTGGGCAGGCATATAACAGTATCGATCTTACAACCCTCTATATTATTCTCCTCTTAAATGGATTTGTCCTTCAACATTAGGCATCATCATCGTCAGTGCTCTCTGGCTTACAGATGCCTTTTCGCCGATAAATTTCACGTGCTCCTTGAAGTTCAACCTGTCGCCGATCATCACTCCTAAGTATTTTATGGCCCTCTTCGATTCTAACTTGGTGCCTCCAACGGTCACTTCCATCTTTCTACTATCTCTCGAATCATTTATATGGAGTCGCGTGTGTTTTGCACGGATGCTTTAAAAGACGACTAATGGTTAAAGGATTTAAATCCGAATTCCTTTGAGTCTTGAAGTCTGTCAATGAATACGGGATAATTCTACGCCTGAAAATTCATCGTCATAAAACAACAGAGCAATTGTATATGCCAATGAGGTAACTCATGCACGCAGTTGGGTTCGAATTAAGAAAATAGGTTAGAAGTGTAGTTATGCATTTTCTTCTTCTACCCAAAAGTCGATAACAAAATAAATTCCATATTTTTGTAGACCACATTCCGTTATAGTTTTAATAAAACGGTGAAAAAAAAATTTTAAATTGCGGGCGTGCTCTAACTGTATAACACAGGCAGATATTTTACGATGTTGAAAGTAGTCAGCTTGAAATTGATGAGGTAGTCAAATGAAAAAAGGAGACGATATGTCTTGGGAGCACAACTTAAGAGTATTTACAACTAAAATGAAACTTGACAGCGGGAATTGCAGGCTATGCAGACAGTAAATTTTCTTTACAACCCTTTAGATAGGATTACAAACTAGCTTTTCACACCTCACACAGTTTAACTTCGACTATAATCGGATAATATGGGGTTGTATTTCGTCAATGGCATCACAAATGTTAGCCTTCCAATGCTCAATTGTCATTAACAATTTTCTTTAATGGCGCTTCACAGAAAATTGTCGAACGCTGTCAAATCGCAGCGTCTGGTAGCGAATTGACATCATAATTTCGACTAACTAAAGAGCCATCAAACGTTTGACGCAATAAATCATTTGTGGCATGAGATGTGTAACAAGTTACACCATCCTATTGAAATCAAACATTGTAGACATCAATACCATGAAAAGCGGGTACAAAGAAATCGGTTATCATGGTGTGATTGCTGTCTCCATTCACGGCACAACGTCCTCATTTTAAAGAGGTTACCTCCGCTTCACAAACCGCACCAAGCAGTCGCTTGTAAATGATGCATTGGCCACGTGTGGGTTTTCGGAACCCCAAATATGACAGTTTTGCTTATCAACCTACCCACCAAGGCGAAAATGAACTTCACGTGGAAAGATGATTTTTTTTTTTTGCAAAATCAACATCATCGTGCAGTTTCGCATTGACCCGTATAGTGAAGCAAGAGCGAAGCGTGGGGATAATAGCATAATAACTGTTAAAAGAGAACCTGTCCTAAGACGACAATATATGACTAGACCGGAGATATATTAGACTTATTAGGCTATTTTTGTATGTTAAAATGTATTCCATCTTAGCACACATTGTATATGAAATATTGCCTTTGAAAGTAATTTTTGTCGTAACTTATGACTCCAACGATTTTCGATAGTGCTTCACTAGCTAATGTTGATCATCGAAATGAATCATTCTATTGTTTTTATTTCGTATTTTCTTTCCAAAAAAATATTACCATTTCACTTGAAAGTCTGTTTAAGTCATATTTCCTCATTAGATTGGTGAATCGCTGAAATAGTGAAATTTTGAATTTTTTTTTTGCATTTTTTTCGTACCACATAATCTCATATGCGAATTGTTAAGCAAATTGTTAAAACACGTGTTCTATTTTAATGGTTCGAATGCCTTTACCTTAAAGGTTTTTTGCATGCATTTTACATGTGATTTCGTTTTTTTTTATTTTTCAAAACTGCCGTATTCCAGCATTCATCCCTACTTGGTGGAATATACATATTTTTGCAGAAGTATTTTCACGTTAATTACATTGATTTATGGATCCATTGTTTTGCATTTAGTCGTTGTAGTATTTTTACATGGTAATACGAAACGAATTGTTGCAGCTACTGCAACTGTTATACCATACGAGGGTACGATGCGATATTCACTGCACTTACTGCAGACGAAAAATGTAAATGTGAACGTAAATGTGATTGTAAATGTAAATGTAAAGGTATGGCAATATGGCATTCGTAATGCTAATGTAATGTAATGTAATGAAATGTAATGCACTGTAAGTAAATTCATTGTAATGTATTGTAATTTAGTGTTAAAGTAAGTTAATGTCATGCTCAATAGCTGTTGTTCCAATGCAGGATGAAAAGAAATCTCCTTAAGCGGCCAATATGTTAAATATGTTTGTTTACGCATGTTTCAAAACATTTTCTTTTCGAAATTTTATTCATTTTTTTTGGTAAAAGTGGTATTTAATCATCGAAAGAGAAGGTTTTATTAGAATATTTATTTCATATACATTACATACATACATAATTAGCCATTACAACGAGTGGTGTTGTGCTAATTTTTTTTTTACAGGAACGCATTCCGGTTCAGCCGAAAAAAACGTTCCGGATTTCGGTTCACGGTTCGGAAAAACAAGCCGGTTCGTTCCGGTTCGGGTTCCGTTCAAACCATTGTTTATAAAAATACATATAAAAATTCGTCAAAAATTATAAAAACAAATCAGCAACTCTTATTAATTTTTTTTCAAAACGTCAGCCAATTCTCGTTATCAGAAATCATCTTTAGTTCCGGAGCGCGTTCCTGTCCAAAAAGGAAGTACCGGAACGACGTTCCGGAGCGTTCCGCCTCGACAACACCACTGATTACAACCCTTCAGTCAGGATTACGGCCTAGCTTCTCAACACCACTCATGTTGTGTGCTTTAATTTTATACTTGAGTGGCGTGACCTACAGTTTAAAGTCGACTCCGAACGACAGAATTTTGAGAAACTTTTTCATGACAATTTTATTTACTCTCAGAGTTTTTGCCAGAAATTTGCTGAGAGGAAGTCGCCGCAGAAATATTTTTTCATATTTCGTTTCGATGTCTGACCGGGGACGGATATGAACCGTGGCTTCGAGTCTAATAAGCCAACACACTACCTACTAGACAACGACGACTTCATTTCATATATAGAAATTAGAATATAATATTTCCAACGGAGTATTGAATGTAAAATATAGGGTGAGACATTAAAAATATTAAAATGCAACAAAACAAAAATGGTTTGAAATTTAACCCTAACAGTACCTCATTCGAGCCGACCAATTTTCATACACTTTTTGGAGTGTATGGGATCGTAACTCGGCAATGTTATCCTTCATATGCTCAATTGTTTATGGTTTATCGCGTCCCACAGAAAATAGTCCAGCGGCCACAGCTTCCTGGCGATCAATTGACATCACCATTTTGGGTTAATTAATCGGCCATCAAACGTTTGATGCAATAAATCGATTGTGGCAAGTTGCAACATTCTGTTGAAACTAAACATTATTCACATCAATACCATGAAGAGCGGATACAAAAAAATCATTTATCATAGTGCGATAAGTGTCCCCAATGACCGTAATGGTTGCGTCGTCCTCTTATTCAAACAAAATATGGGCTAATGATGCCTCCGCTCCACAAGGCGCATCAAACAGTCTCTCGTAATGGATGCATTGGCTTCTGTACGCCTTCGTTTGGGTTTTCTGAGCCCCAAGTACGGCAATTTTGCTTATAAGGTATTCTTATTATTAAGGCTTCATCCAAAAAGATGAAGCTGGCAAAATCGACATCATAGATCATTTTTTATTTGGCCCATCTATTCCCATAAATCCCAACGTTGCTCAACTGTAAATCGTTCAGTGGCGACAATATACTGAATTTTGTGACAGAATAGAATGACATAAGTATTGCCCAATTCGAAATATCCGATGGTTCAAATTAAAATTAAAATGGTTCAAATTAGAAAAACAAAATTAATTTCATACGCTATTATTCCGTTTTTGGCAAGGTTTTCTCAGTGTTAGAGCTGGACGCCATTCCACAGACGTCCAGGACAACCATCGACATCGCCTGCAAAACAAGATTGATTCGGTAAGGACGACAATGCTGTGTGTCTGGCGGGAAGGTGTGGTGTACCACGAGCCCATAAACTCTTGTGAAACCGTTAATACAGATCGCTACCGACAACAAATGATCAATTTAAACCATTCATTGATCGAAAAACGACCAGAAATTACCACAAGACACGGCATGATAATTTTGCAACACGCCAATGGACCTACACACAAAGCAAAACCGGTTCAGAATACAATCGAAACATTAGGCTCGGTGCTGCTACTCACCAGAATTGACTGCTTCCAACTACTATTTGTTTATAGCGATGGGACACGTATTGGCTGAGCAGCACTTCGATTCCTACGATGAAGTAGAAAATTGGTTGACTAAATACTTTCCTTCAAAAGAACGAACAGTTTTATTGACGTTGAATCTAAAAGTCTCATGAAAGATGGTAAAAACGAGTAGCTAGCAATGGTGAATACTTTGAATTAAATGTTTTGCACTTTCCCATTAAAAAGTAATATTTTATCTTCATTTCATATCGGTGCTTTCTAACTTTACTCGTCATTACAGCCCTTTAGTCAATACTTCGACTTAGCTTCTCACACCACCCATGTTGTGTGTGTTAATTTTATTAATAAGTAACGGGACCAACCGTTCACAGCACTTGTGGCTTGTTTTGTGCTTTAATAACTCCACTGAAATTACATCAGAATCTGGTAATAATACTTTAAGTGTATCACTGTTCAGTGTCGCCGGGGGAAATGAACGAACAGTGGATGTTTAATTAAAATAGAGAATAGATCTGCATCGAGTAACATTCTTGAGAATGAATTTCATTGTCATTATGTGTGGAGTTTCGACTTTTTCAGCCCCTTTACTAACGTTTTGGTAAATACTACTCTTAGTTATAAAGTAGCCCATCTACATACATACACAATTGGTCATTACAACTCTTCAGGATTACGACCTAGCTTCTTACACCAGTTATGTTGTGTGTTTTAATTTTATATATGAGTGGCGGGACGTACAGTTTAAAGTCGACTCCGAACTGCAGATTTTTAAAAAATTTTTTCATGGCAATTATATTTTAGCTCATAGTTTTTGCTAGAAACCTGCTAATAGTTAGTCGGCGAAGAAATATTTTTCGTATTTCATTGTGTTGGAGATGTTTGAACTGGGGTTTGAACCGTTGCCTCACGTCTAATAAGCCAACATAGTACCTTCCATTGTACCATTGTTATTACGGTACAAAATACAACTCATCGCTCAGAGACTGTCCCCATAGACCTGTCCTATTGTTTTTGTAATGGAGAACACCAAATTTATAATTGGCCTCTATTCATAATTTCCCGGAACTGAAATTTAAATGACATATTTTACGTTTTCCAAATCAATTTTTTTAATACTTTTCATTCTCTGATACGAGTAAAAGTATTTAATTGTAGTGTAATCAATTAGGGAAGAATTCCCGCTAATTAATGGCATATAAATCCATCAATTTGTCGAAGATTTATTGTGTTTTGAGTTCAACAATTAACACTTCAAACTCTCAGGGTTAATCAAAATAATACAAGAAATTCAAATGCAATTAAACTGTGTATCGAACACACACACACATTCATTTATAATGCGATTAACATTTAAAAATCATTTGAATTCGTTTTAAATAAAACACTTACGTACTTGTACTTATTATTTGATACAAAATTAGAAAAAGAATAAACAAAATAAAGTGGAATCCAAAAGCTTTTCACACTAAAACTCATTCACTTGGTGGTACCACCAGCCAAAACAAAACGTTTTAGATTGAAACGTATTGAATATTGTATATCAAGAGGTCACACACCGTGTTAAGTGTGAATGGATGACTTCAAAACTCTTCAAAATAGTTTCAAAATAAATGAAAGTGTTAAAATATTTGTGTAGACGAAGAGGAGGCCACCACCTGTTGTTGTCAGTTGTTATTTTAGGCTGCAGCAGGCATCATTCAAAAATCATTCGATAATCATTCATGTGGTGCTAAACGTGTTGATGGATGCCACCCTAAATCACGACCACACACCATGTCAGCAAGACTGTCTGTCTCTATGAATCTACTCACATCGAGATTTACAAAAAAAGTGTTGGCGTATGCTAATATTTTTGTTTGCGATTTAACAGAGTGAATGTATTGTGTTCAACAGACATACGCTATGGTTGGTCTTCTACCCAGTCTACCTAACAGATATGGAAGTTTCTCATATTCTAACTTAAGTGAAAGAAGACGAAAACGTATTTTTTTAAAAAGAATAAAGTAAAGAAAGATAATATGAAAGAGTAGAACAACACAATCTCCAAGAGCAGTCCTAATTGAACAGCAAAGATAAGATGGTGATGCTTTATGTCATATGCTCCCAAGACAGCTGAGAATTGATAACTGACATGACCATTACTCAGCATAACGTACGTACGTAATTGGCCATTACAACTCTTCAGTCAGGATTACGGTCTAGCTTCTCACACCACTCATGTTGTGTGCCTTAATTTTTGATGCTTGAGTGGCGGGACCTACTGTTTAATGTCGACTCCGAACGAAAGATTTTGAGAAACTTTTTAATGGCAGGTTTATTTACTCTCAGAGTTTTTTCCAGAAATCTACTGAGAGGAAGTCTCCGAAGATATACTTTTTTTTCTCATATTTCGTTTTTGATGTCTGGCCTGGGGCTCGAATCCGGGCTTTTACGTCTAATAAGCGAACACACTACCTACTAGACTACGGTGACTGCGTTAATCAGCATAGGGTAACCCAAATTTTCTACTTCACACATTCAATTTACCCAGATGTGCCATACAATATTCAATTTAATCTCCTAAGATCCGGGTGTTCGAATGTTGCGCTGGCTCTCCTAACTGTATTACTATGTCTTGTCTTTTGTATCTCCTATCCTATCCTATAATTCGATAGCATTGAATTCCGCTGGAGAGATACTCGCAAGTTTCATTCGAAATATGTTATTCTTTGACCAAAAACTCCTGCTCATGTTCCAATCTCAATAATTCCAAAAAGTCAATAAGACGTCAATAAATCTTCGCAATTATGTCCACTCCTCGTTAACATTGTAGGTACTATTGTTTATGTTATGTTATAAATTCTGTAGTCTCTATCAAGTCCCCAAAAATTCTCACACATTGCTCTGAGAAAGAAACCACTTCCGGGAGCAGCAATGAGTACTGAAAAAAATGCGTAAAATCATATCATACGCATAATTTCTGATACTTATACGCATTCATACTTATTTTAATATCGTGAAACCTCTACTCATATACAAAGTTTGATATTCATTGTTAACAACACGAATGATGTTATCGATTTCGAATCTCCATAACTCAACATATACACGAAGCTCAAAATAAGTATGAATCGCATACGAACACAAAAATACTCACTAGAAGCTCTTATGTGTATGCTCTGTTTGATGCTCTGTCTTTTTTGCTTATGTGTCTTTTTTTATTTTTGTAAGTGCAACAGTAACTAAGACTGTAAGTTTTGATGAATGATAGGAGTCACTCGAATCATTTATAATTATTTTCCTAAAGTTCTGAATCTAAGCGAGTAGGCTTATGAATCAAACATATGTCGAATGGTATGAGTTTGATGTCAACGTTGTATGCATACTCATTGCAACCTGTTCTCATAAATCAACGTTGTAGTGTGTATGAATGAATCACAGTACATATGTAGTTAAAATTCAATATTGTTGACTCACTTATATTCAAAATTTCATGAGCTCTTATGGTAGCGAAAAAACGATTCATTGCTGATTTTTGACACATATGTTACCCTTTCTAACGTTTAATTTAAATTCCGTACTTTCTAAATTTTATACATTAAAGTTGTATTATTTTTCTAGTAAGGAGATGCAGGATTAGCTCTATCCGTACTCCAATTGCAAGTCAGAATTTAGGACCTTAAGTTAGATCTCTTACATATAGATATTGTATAACCACTCAACAGTGTCATAAAAGCAGTGCCCGTAATGATCAGCGATGCAATGCCACATCATGTTGTTCCTCTTTCATGTCTATCACATTGCTTTTCAGGTTCCGTAATGCGTTCTTAAAGCAACATTTTTATTTCACCACACCATTTGAAATGTATCAGGTCCAGAAGAGTTTTTTTTAGAAAATAATTTAAAATTATTATTTATTTCTGTGGTTAATTTTTCGCGTTTAGCTCATTCATAGCACCGTTGGAGAACAATTCATAAACTATTGTGCACGCCTAATAATTCATGTCAAAAATATACGTACAACGTTTCGACTCATAAATACTGGCTGGAATTATGGTATAATGCTGCGAATTCAATGGAATAAATCTCTATTCTATGTCGGGCAAATGGAACGGATGAGGCAGGCAGCACAATGAGGCAGATGAGGGGTACATTACGGAGTGTGTGTGTGCGAGGTATACACTTGATACGCATGTGAATTGTGAGTAGATTTCAGAAGAAGAAGAAAAAAAAACAAAAAGAATTCATTTCCTCGCCTGTTGATTGAACATTTTTCCATTGTGTGAACATATAAATTCTCCCTTAACATTCCACAAAACCAAATAAATCTGTCTGTATGGCTAAGAGTTTTGAAATGTTGCATGTGTGTGAGCCAGTCTAGCGAATGAAGAATTTTCAAATAATTTTTGATTTTCTTTTCTTTCGCAGCTTATTTAATTATTTCTTTGGCTTTTTGCACAAAACGAATGGAAATACGCACAAAATCATCATCATTATTGCTGTTTTCAATAAATATTTTTGCTTTACACGTTCCTCCAATTATTTCGATTACATTACAATACGTATGCATGTATGTAGTTCAATTGATGTGTGAGTATTTGCAACAAAATTTTTTCTATATTGGATTTCCATTCTGGTTGCAGTTTATTTTCATATTTTATGAAGAATTTGTTGTAAAACAATGTACATTTTGACAGGCTGCAAAGACATGCAGACATTCAGACAGACAGACAGACACCACCAAATATGTGGTGGCACCCAGCAACTAATTGCAGATGTTTAAACTTCCGTTTTAGAAATGAAACATTTTTATTTTGATCACAAATAAGTAAATATTAAGCATTGTACTTACCATATACATACATACATACATACATACATATGTTATCTCTGTATACATATGTATATGTGTATATGTGTCTGTTGTATGAATTTTGAAAATTTCAATCTGAAAATGTTTGAAATTCACAAATCATCAACATCCGTAACAGATTTGAATTAAAAAAAAAAACAAACAAAAATATTATTTTTATTTATTTTTTGTATGAAGAATTTCATCAATTTTTGTTTTCTT
This sequence comes from Sarcophaga rosellei, assembly GCA_930367235.1. Taxonomy (NCBI): domain Eukaryota; kingdom Metazoa; phylum Arthropoda; class Insecta; order Diptera; family Sarcophagidae; genus Sarcophaga; species Sarcophaga rosellei. The sequence goes on from OV884019.1 coordinate 71,719,504, forward strand.
AATTTCATTTAATTTATTTGTATTTTAATAACCATATTGGGTGAGGGAAAAAGAAGTGGTGGATACACAAACAATGAAGAATTTATATTCCCATAATCAGCAAATGTTTTTTGTAATTCTAGTTACAGGGGCCTTTCAATCAAAGTCACAAATTAAGTACGGCCCAATAATCCCTCTAGACAATAGTGCGTACCAACTTCTGATTTTTTTGAGCCCCATACGCAACAAGAAATCAGATACATTACTGAGAAAACTGCTTACTTAATTGATCACTACAACGCTTTCTCTGTTGTGTGCGTTGTATTGGAATGACAGATCTGATAAGCTTTTCACTGTAGTTTTATCTACTCTTAGAGTCTCTGCCATTTCTCAAAAATGATTGCTGTAGACGTGAAGTACATAAATCAATCATGTGAAGGATGACATAGAGCAGTATGTATATTGTTAAGATCTGATGATCTATTTTCTTATTACTACTGACTGTCGCAGTAACGCACAGAAGTTGCAACTGTGAGAGATAAGATAAGCTGCAGAAGAATTTTTGGTATCGTAACAACCGCGCACTTGCTATCTGAGAGAACTGTTGCTTCGTCAAACAAAACTTAAGATTTCTAGGGCAGATGACTCTAAATCTTACATTACAAGTGCCTCGTATGTACTGCTTTTTTGTGGTCCATAGCTCTTGTGCAATAGCATATTATAAGAATGCTGGAAAACATTGTTTGGCATCTATGGCTGACAACCGCATGATGGAAGTATGGTAGTATAGTAGCTGTAGTCATGCCAAAATCTTAGATATAGTTGATGTCGATATCTCTAGGGAATACACAATATCTGTTATGTCTTCTATTGTTATAAAGAAAATTCCTGATAGATCCTATTATGATATTCCTGACAGAAGCTTATTATATATCTCCTAAAGGGCGTCATTCGAGTATTTACTGTTGTATCCAAATCATGCGATGAAGTTGGATGTGGAATCTTTTCAGAACAGTTGAATCTTACGTATTCCAATCGCTGTATCAGACTGAAAGAACAACGCTGTGCGAATACGGTCACTGAGTATATCCAGAAGAACGCTCGCAGGCTGGGAATACCACACAAACCTACTTTTGTTGTACCTGAATGGGGGGAAAGGAAAAGGAGACCTCAAACTTTATTCTCTGTTAGTGACGGTGAGAACTTGAGACAAAGTATTCTTGGCACACAAAATTTATTGAGAGAATGTGTCTAGCCAAAGATTATTTGGAAAGACTTCAAAAGACTATTGGAGTGGTGGAGAAGAGCCAGCCAGGAGTTATAATTGTGCTGGCTTATTAGAAGCAAGGCCGTATTTTAAACCCCGGCTTAGACACTATCAAATCCAAAATATAATAAATAATACATCATCGCAGCAGTTTTCTGGCAAAAACTCTGAGAGTAAATGATATTTGCCATGAAAAGGATTCTCAAAAATCTATCGGTTAGATTTTATACTGTAGGTTCCGCCACTCATGATTAAAATTAACACACACAACATGGGTAGTTAGAGAAGCTAAGACGTAATCCTGACTTAAAGGTTGTAATGAGCATTTAAGTAAGTAAGTGAGGAGGAGATAAAAGTGGAGATCTCAAACGGTCTTCTTCTGTTATTGATCGGCACTTGAGAACTGGAGACAAATTATTTTTATGCACTCGGAATTTATTGACAGAATGTGACTATCCTTCAGAAAAATATTGTCTAATAAACGGAAGTTATAGTTAAATCATGGAATAGGTGCAATCGGTACTTTACAACGGTACCATGTTAGACCCATGTAATCTGTGGCTACTGTGATTACTGACAACTCAATATAACCTAATCATAGCCCTCCTAATTCAACGGTACCAGTGGATTAAGAAGGATTTTTGAATTAAAATCCCTATAGTATCGCATAAAATGACTTCGGTACTTTTAGGACGTACTCATATTAGGTATCTTTTATTTGCCCAGTTTGTTTTTCGCAAAAAGCGGAATATTGTACAAAGGTTCTGTTCAGTATTTTTCATCATAAAGAAAATAGTTTTTCACTTTAAATCGTATTCTAAATGATCCATCAGAAGCCAGAAATTGCTGTTGAAGTCAACCCCCTCCTGCTAGGGAGAATGATCGTGTCATGAAATATTTATGCAGAAACTTGCCTTTAGACATACGAAACAAACAAACAAATCAAATCAAATGAAATCGAACATATTCATATCGAACACAAATACTTCTCCATCCTGCCACTCACTTAATAATAAACACTTTCCAACTCTGCACATTGAAACAAATTGGAACTGACTTGTTTGTACGCATTTCAAAAACAATAACAAAAAAACATCTTCTTCTTTCTCTTTCCTCTCCTATTTTGTACTTGTTGTTATTTGTATTTGTCAGTAATTTATCTCGCTGTTTGATGCAAATATATAAATCCTTCAACACTCTCCACAATACAACAACTACAATAAATTAATGAAGTGAACATTTCTTTCTCTGTCTGAGGTTTTTCTTCTTCTGCTGTTGTTGTTGTTATCTTTTTGGTTAGAGTGAAGTGGGATGTAAAAGAAATTTTGAAATTATTTTCAATACGATCGTCGATACATTTCGATAACAATTTTAAAGAGAGAGAATAATTTAATTGAAATTCTAAAATAAATATTTAAAATATATTTTGTTTGTGAAGAGATATTTCGATACTTAATGTAGGAAAGAAAAACAATCTTAACGAAAGTAATTTATTTTATTTGATTAAATTAAATTAATTGTTGTTTTAGTAAATGCAATAAAATTTATATGAATTTCAATAGTACAACCGTACCATAGAATATCAAATAAATATATGAACGTATGTATGTATGTATGTATGTAATCGAATATATGGTAAAATAATATTTTTAATGGAAATTTATAGTTGAGGTAATGGCATGAGATTTCCTGTTGGGCATTTGAATGATGCTTAATTAATTATTGAATACAAATTCGGAATTTAAAGTCAATACTTTAGGAATTTAGTTTCGATAAATTTTATACAAACTGGCCTATTTCTTCTTCACTAAACATAGAGCAGATAGCAATAGTAACCATAATTGGATGATCTTCTACTGCAAGTACTTAGCTTAATACGGTGTTCAGATATGCACCTTTATTGCGTAAATCGCAATAAACGTCATTATAGTGCTCAATATTTCATATAACGTTTCAATAACTAATTGCGCAGTAAATACGCAAATTGTTATAATATTGAGTAAAACTTAGAATACATCACTGTCATAAGTGTGTTTAGTGAGCATATAACAATTAACCGAATACTACGAAAAAACAAAACAAAATAAAAACAATGTTGTTGCCACAACCAGCTGCTGAACTCCGTATATTATTATCCCTGAACACTTAAAATATTGTACTCAATAAACCAAATATTGACTCAATAAAAGTGCATATCTGAACATAGTATCGGGTTATCCATTTCGTGGTTTCAAAATAAACGTATATAAAACACATATAAAATATTTTTTTCATGATATTTCTTTTTTATTGTAAAGTTTGAACGTTGATATTATGTGTGAAACACTACATCATTTAAATGACCTACACGCGAAGTGTTGCAAGCATTGATTCTTTTGAGGTAATTTTCGACCACTTTTTGACACATATTGGGCGGTATCTCAGCCATAACTTGACGAATGTTGTTTTTTAAGTGCTCAAGAGTTGAAGGTTTATCTGCATAAACACGGGCTTTCGCGTAGCCCCACATAAAAAAAAGTCTAATGGTGTCAAATCGCATGATCTTGGTGGCCAGTTGATATCGCCACGACGAGAAATTACGCGGCCAGGAAATGTCTCTTGCAATAAAGCCATATTCGCTCGAGTTGTGTGGCTTGTGGTACCGTCTTGTTGAAACTACATATTCCCCAAGTCGTATTCTTCAATAGCAGGCAAAAATAAAGTCGGTTATCATATGACCATAACGCTCCGAATTGACGGTGACAGTCGTTCCATCGTCGAAGTAAGGTCCAATCACACCTTCGGACCAAAGAGCGCACCAAACAGTGACTTTTTCTGGATGTAGTGGCCTCTCTTCAATTACTTGAGGATTCTCAGAACCCCAAATACGACAATTTTGTTTATTAACTTACCCACCGAGTGTGAAATGTGCTTCATTATGTAAACCATAATCTCCTCTTAAAGCACGATACGTGGCTGTGGCAGAATCACCATTTTTGTAGTAGGTTTTGATAATTTTTATGCGTTGTGTGATAGTTAAGCGATCCATTTTCGTCAATGTCAGACTTTCAACTGAAAAGAAAAAAATTGGTTTCACAACTTAGTTTGACAGATGTCGAATTCCAGTCCCATACTTTTGAAACCACGAAATGGATAGCCCTTTATAAGATTGAAAAAACCATAGCAAAAGTGAAGGTTTGTGCAGAGAGTTCGGGGAAAGTATTTTTTCGAATCGTACGCCTTAAACACTGATAACGATAACACAGAACTCTATTTTCTACTTTGGATGAAATTGAAGTAATCACATGTTACGTTGTTTTATACATATGGCAGTGTAGAAGGTGAAGGTAATTGTGGTTTAGTGTTTTAAGAGCTTGACTGTAAATTCACGCAAATAATATTCAAACATCGGAAGAATCAATTAAATTTCATCTTTGTGTTCGAAATTAAAAAAAAAATAATGGAGCTTCAATCCTCTTCCTCTTATCCCTACACGAATGACAACAAGAACTTCATTGGAAGATCGATCACATCTCGAGAACGTGATAGGATACAAAAAGAATTCAACACTATACTTAATTACCTATTAGTACATATTTCCAAGAGGCGTTGATTTTTTAGACAACAACCGATTTCAACGCTATTATAATAGTACCTGTTACAGTAGACCATTCAGCTGTTTGGCAGTAGAATCTTGATTAAGGGGGATTTAGACACAAGTCATGGGACCTGTCATGTTTTTGTGTAGAAGGGAATGGATAGTATCTTGCGAACTCAATATTTAAGTATAATGTTTTTATTCATAAAAAAATAATAATAATAAATTGTGGTAAGATTTTTAAGCTCATTTTTAAAAACTGATAGAATTCTGTAACATTGTTTCCTTGGTTTTTCGTACGTAAACTCTTATAGTGTAAATTAGACATTAATGATACTGTGGTCAAGGTAAATGTATTTTTTAAAAGCATATATACATGCATACATAATGACATTGCAATTCTTCAGTCAGGATTACGACCTAGCCTCCCACACCACTTATATTTATTTATCAGGCTGCCCTAAGGGCCATTACGTCTGTCTGGTGCAAATCACGGCTCATTTGCAAGTGCAATGAGTCGTTAGGGACTTTTGGACCAAACCGAATCCGTCTGTGTTGGGTTGCGGATCATAGCGAAATACTCGGTAATGAGACGGCGGATGCTCTCGTTAGGTTAGGTTCACTTTCTGAAGGCGATTTAATAGGTGATCCTGATCCCCCAATCTGCCAACTCTACGGCCTTATCAATGGATGGATCAGGATGGATCGAATTGTTATGTTTCTAGGTAACTATGGCCTGCTATAGACAGTGTAAAAACAGGTTGGCTGCTGGGCTTGGATAAAGCCAGTTTAAGGATGATGATGATGAGGAGTTGGAGACTATCGACCACCTCCTCTGTAATTGTCCAGCCCTTAGTAGGTTGAGATTGAAGACCCTTGGAAGGGGCTTCTTTGAGGGTTTGAATTCTGTGTCGAGAGTCGACATCAAGGCACGCCATAGATTCATTATAAGTTTATGCTGGCTGAGAAGTGTTAGGGCTTCATTAGTGTAGTCGCGCACTCTTTTGTTTGTTTGTTGAGCTGTGTAATTCCTCCGCTACCTTATTCACACTTTCCTACTTCCTCTCCTTTTTTCTATCTCCTCTATTATCCTCTCATCTTAAGGATGTTTGTACAATGGGTCAACTTGACCTCCGGGTACTGTACTTATCTCATTTAACAAGTACACGTTCTCTAACCTAAACCTAAAGCGACGAGAAGATGTGGTCGCTCAATGGGTTCCGCAACATGTTGCAACTGATTATAACGTTAATCACGAAATTATTTCCAGCGTTATAACCCATTTTTGGATGAATGGGTACGTGAACAAACAAAATGTTTGATTTTGGACCAATCCACTTCAGATACAAGAGAGTCCAATCTATTTCGTGTCGAATTTAGGCTGGCAGTGTCATCGGTTTACATTTACTTAAGGCGTGCATTGTCGCGCCATCACTATCAACGGCGAGGTTGATGATGATGGCCCTTTTGCCACACAAACAAATGTGGTTTTAACAAGATGGCTCTTCGTGTTACACAGCTCAGGCCACATTGGGTATTTATTAGACATAGAGCAATTTAAGGGCATGGTCTCCTCACGTAGAGGTGAAGTGAACTGGCCACCGAGAACATGCGATTTGATCCCATTAGACTTTATATTGTGGTGTTTTCTTAAGTCGCAGGTATTAAGCCATAAACCACACCGGTTCTCAAAGCCAGCATACATACATACATAATTGGCCATTACAACCCTTCAGTCCGGATTACGACCTAGCTTTATTCAGGCGTGGCAGGACCTACAGTTTAAGGTCGATTCCGATAGATTCTTGAGAAGCTTTTCACGGCTATTTTATTTACTCACAGAGTTTTTGCCAGAAATCTGTTGAGAGGAAGTTGCCGAAGAAATATTTTTTTATATTTTCGTGTTGTTGTCTGACCTGGGGTTTGAACCGCTGCCTTTCGTATAATAAGCCAACACACTACCTACTAGACTACGACGACTTGCAAAGCAGTTCAACTTATGCGGCAGAGTCATCGAAAATCGAAGACGCTCCAGCCAGAGAAATCGTGGCGGCCAATTAAGCGATAATATGTTCCACACAAATTAACATCATTTGGCCTTTCAAACGAACGAAAACCTTCGAACGAAAATCTTATCACACACACATTTTTTATGTGAATTTAAAGCAAATATTTAATAAATGCTTAAAAGAAGACCTTATAGCATAATAAACTATAAAAAAAGAAAACAGGGTGTGAAGTATATTCAATTATTTTCTTCTACCCATTCCAACTCTCCTTAAATTGAGCAATATTTTCTAATTTTCTTTAACATTCTAACAAAATTAATTGTGGTCATTAGTGCGAACATGCCACGACAATTAGAAAAGCAAAATATTTGCATTTTCACAAATATAAAGAGACAAAACTGTTTGACCTTTTAGAGAGAGTCAGTCAACCAACAATTCATTCAACGTAAAATAGCGTTCAATCTTTAACAAAATGATTAACAATCAGGGATCAAAATTAAAAGACAAGAAATCCAATCCAAAGAGAAATAAAGACAGAAAGAAAAAATTCAAGAAACAGATAAAACTTGACCATGTCACGTCAACACTACACCCACGCACACATGTGAAAGTAATAATAGAAGAATATACATCAAATTGATGTACAATGAATAAAATGTTTGTGGCTGATGTATGAACACACATCAAAATAATTGCTGCAACAATAACGGAGTAAAGTGTAAACGAACATCATTCGTTCGCCTCCTCCCTCTGTGACATATTGAAATTGAAAGAAAGTTTCAGGATAAACTCAGTAACAGCAGTAGCAGTAGTAGCAGCATATAAACGTTCATCATCAAGATGAAAAATTGAAGTTTGCCTGTCGATTTCTAACTCAAGGCATAGAGTTACGAATGCAATAATAAAGGCCACAGAGATGGATGGATGTCTGCATGGAGAAAAATAAATACACAGTCGTCCATAAGACAAAGGAAAGCAAGAAAACTTCTGCTTGTCTTAGTTTCATCCAAAAGGACGTGCGGGGAAAACTCAAAATAAATGTCTTAAATCCAGACGAAAACTTCAATATTGTTTTTGAAGTTGAGACATTAATACTTGACTGTGTCTTGATAAAATAACAGAATTTTTCTTTTATTTCTATTGTTTGTCTTTTAGTTGAGAATATTATTTGGCTGTGTTATACTCCACAGCAGTTTCTTTATATAATAATTGTACAGACATACATATACATGCATACTATTTTGTCATCCACAAAATTATTTCCAATGTTTGTATGTAGAAATGTTTTTACGAAACTTATTAGCATTTGTTTGGCATCTTCGATGATAATCTTGAATAGTTCTTGATCTGGGCAGTGACAATGTATTGCATAAAGCTACAAGGGATCTTGCTGCCTGATGAAGCAGGGCATGACATCGATTTTCATCTCAAACTTCATAACATTCCTTGCATTTTATTCCAAAACTATTGAAGTATTCCGAAAAATTAAAGAAGGGAATGTTACATCCCTGGGTAAATGGCTGCACGAATTCGTGACTAAAAGAAATGCTTCGAGAACTGACAACTCCGCAAATCATTCAATCGAGCCAATTCTCGTCCACTTTTTCGAGAATATGGCATCAAGTTGTTTGTTGGCCTTCAAATGCTTCAATCGTCTCTGGTTTGTTGGCATAACAATATTCTTTAAAGGCGCCCCACAGAAAATAGTTCAACAGTATCAAATGGTACCATTTCCACTAATTGAACTGCCATCAAACGTTTTACGCAATAAATTGATTGTGGCATGAAAGGTGTTGCAAGTTGCACCATCTTATCACATCAATACCGTGAAGAGTAGGCACAAAAAAACGGTTATCACGGTGCCATTGGCCGGAATTCATCCTCATTTTCAATTATGCCTCCGCTCTACAAGCGGCACCAAACAGTAACTTTAATTCGTTTATAGACTTCTGTAGGAATACGAGTGGACTTTCTGGCCCCAAATACGGCAAATTTGCTTATCAACGTGAAAATGAACTTCTACTGAAAAGATGATTTTTTTGGAAAATCGATATCATTATCTCGTTAAATAAATTCAAACGTTGCTTAAGCGTAAATCGATTCATTATATTCAGTGGATATTGTTACGTTCTTACCTTTTTAAAAACGTTTAGAATACGAGTAAATAAATATGGGTTTAGTTTCAATTAAACTTTTTATTATTCGCACTACTTTTGTGTGCCACTATTTACAACTTGATGTATCCAACAATAATTTGCTTCTTCGTTATTCTCCTCTGCTTTGCGTAAGCAACAACACTTGTACGTTAGATCTGTATAACGGAGATCTTCAAACCACGACTGTTTTCTTCACACGCAACACGTCTTCACACAAGACTGACGGAGTTCTTACTGATCGCTGCCTGCTTTGTCTTGCCTTTTTATATGCTCCAGCAAACAGTCCGAGGAAGGCTCTCGATGTGGAATGTTCGTTGCGTTCTCGCTTTCTTGTCCATCTCCTTTCCTTTCATACCGATGTTGTTGGTTTACTTGTAACAAGTTCGTTGTATTTGTTAGTATAGCTTTTGTTAAGCATGTTAACAATATTATTTCTGACAATTTTTAAACCAAAGATACATCAAGCCAACTTGACAAAATAATAAAAGTTATTTAGCACGACCGTCATAGTCGCATTCTATTGGCCCACTGTTGAACACTCACTCACGAGTTAAACACTTGCCGCGTCGTAATGGTGCTGAAATCAGGACATCGTAAACATTTGGCCAGTACTGCTTTCTTTTCTACAAATTTCTAGTCGAAATTTTATGGGCAAAGAACTTAACTGGTGTTGAGATGGAGTGGAATTTATTCGTATTAACCCCACGAAAACTATAATAATTAAAAATATTTCGTAATTTAATTAATTTCATTGTAATTTAAGTTAACTTGTGGTGTTTTAGCCAACAAAATCTATGTAAAAGACACTTGAATTTAATATCACGTGTAACAATGTCCACACAATTTAACAAGTAAAAGTATTGACAGAGTTCAGATCATAAATTAAGGTAAATAACATGTAAGTGCGTTTAATATACGACACAGAATTCATTTAATTTTTATTTTTTAATTTCATTTCATTTTATATAACACCAACAACAACAACGAATGAATAAAAACGTTCGAACAGTAACACACAAAATAAGTTTTTAAACGATTGGCAAATCGTTTGTAAAAATCTTTGTGTTCGTTCGTTTGTTTTTCTTTCTGCTTTATTTTAAGACTTGTGCCAGATATAAAAATCGTTGTGAATAATCGTTAAATATCATGTATGATCGTAACTTTCAAACTTCTCGTCTCGCTATGTGCAACAACAACAACAACAACAACAAAAATTTGCAACAGCAGCAACAGCAACGATATAAAATGATAACAATCGCAAAATGTTCGTACTTACAACTTAAGCAACATAAGCAGCAACACAAATAATTCTTTTAATGAGATCGTAATCATACTTTTTTATATAAAACAACAACAACAATATCAACAAGACAAACAAAAATAAAAAAGAAAAAATAAGAAGAACCCTAAGAAACCTGAGCATATAATTTTAATTTTTTTGTTGTTGTTGGTAGCTTTAATCTTTCGATTAAAGATCGTTAAAACGAAGATGATGCTTAAGGTTGTTTTCTTTCTTTTTTGAATAGGGGACGTTACGATGATAATAGCTGAACTTGGGAGACGCTAAACAATAAGTTTTGAAATTTTCAAGATATATACTCTTGTTGGTGTTTGTTTGAGCTCTTAGATTGCAAATAAAAAATAATAAAATTAATTTGTGTTTAGTTTTGATTAAAATTCTTTATTATTCGCACATTTCTGTATGCCACTGTTCACAACTTGATGTAAACAACAACAACAATTGCTTTATTTGTTATTCCTCTTTGCATTTTTCTTTTTGCATGAACAATAACAATTACTATGCAATTGTTCGACAGATCTTTGTAACGGAGATCTTCAAACCACGATTATTCTCTTCGAACACACCGCGTCTTCACACAAGACTAACTGAACTATACTAACTAACACGCCTGTTTAAATTTTATATATGAGTGGGTGGACCTACGGTTTAAAGTCATCGACTCCGAACGACAGATTTTTGAGAAACTTTTCATTGCAATTTTATTTACTCTCAGAGTTTTTGCCAGAAATCTGCTGAGAGGAAGCCGCCGAAGACATATGTTTCGTTTTAATGTCTGACCTGGGGTTTTAATCGTGACCTTGCGCATAATAAGCCAACCTGAGGTTTGAACCCAGGCTCTACGTCTAATAAGCAAATACACTATCTACTACACTACAGCCGAAAATCCGAATGGTGATACCTAAAAAGAATAACATTGAACAACTATACGTAAAACAGAACTACCTGTAACATGGTAACTCTATGATCATAATAACTGCTATGATAGACTGCTTATCTTAAAAAATTTGGTTAATGAAATTGAAACTTATTCTCTTCCTTTCGTAATTGGTCATTACAAGCCTTTAGTCAGATTTACAACCTACTTCTCACATCACCTATCTTGTTTCTGTAAATTTTGTCCATGAGTGGCGAGACCTATGTGGCAATTTTATTTACTCTCACAGTCTTTGCCAGGAGAAATATTCTTTTCTTTTTTCGAGCTGTTTGAACTGGTGTTTAAACCACGGGCTCTTGTCTAACAAGACAACTACCTACTAGTAGACTGGGCGATGTCTAATGCAACTAAAACGGAGTAATGAAACAATACAAAGTTAAAATATATGCTTTGTGACAACCATTTTTTCTTTAAAGGAACGAAACGAAAATTCATCCGAAAAAGCTAATTAAAACATTATAACTCCACTAAAAAACATGCATTTGCTTATATGTTAGGGTAGGTTAGTAGGTAGCTTGTTGTTCACACTCAAGTTCAGCCAGTGCGAGTTAAGACCCAGTGTGAAGTAAGCCCCTTTGATCCGTTAGTGCTGAGTTAGAACCACTGCTGAGATGAAACTGGCAAGATCCTTCAATGGCATGTTCGCCACCTTGCCTAGATCTTCAAACCTTCTGTCAAACAATAACCGATGATATCTGTCCTGAAGTGCAGGGCGCACGCACAAAAGGTGCCGCACCGATTCCGTTTCCTCCACAACATGGCAGTTTTGCATTAAACCTGATAAGGCAAACCGAGCATTATTTGCTTATAACTTAAATCAAAATCTTGGGCAAATAAAGTGGTGTTGTGTGGGGTAGTCAAAGTTCTTAACTTCAAACCAAAGTCATCGAGTTTAAACCCTGAAGAACGTGATACGATCTTTGTTGCATAGATTCGCAATGAATCGTTTTATCGCTACTCATAAGCATTCATGAAATTTTGAATATGAGTTAGTCAACAATATTGAAATTTAACCATGTACTGAGATTTTTTCATACTCACTACAACGTTGATTTATAAGTACAGGTTGCAATGAGTATGCGTACAACGTTGGCATCAAACTCATACCAATCGGAATATGTATAGTCGACTGAGTGACTGGAATCATTATTCACAATTTACAGTCTTAGTTATTGTTGCATTTGCAAAAAAGGGAAAAGAGACATGAGCAAAAAAGATAGAGCAGTAAGCAGAGCAAACACACAACTTTCTAGTGAGTATTTTAGTGTTCGTACGCGAATCATATTTATTTTGTGATGTTGTATATTGAGTTATGGAGAGTCGAAATCAACACCATCATACGTGTTGTTAAGTATGAATATGATAAGTGCTTCAAACTTTGAATATGAGTAGAGTTTCCTTGATATTAAAATAAGTATGAATGCGTATAAATATCAAATATTATGGGTATATTCGATTCTACTCATTCCATACTCATTGCTGATCTCTGCTTTGTTGTGGCTTTTAAATTTTTAAAATTCCATTGCTAAGTGATAATCTGTATCCAAACTGACAATTTACTTCTTCATCTACAATTATAAACTATATGTTGCAAACACTTCGACCATAGCAACATTGCCATCCTGGGTGGTGTACTTTTATATTGCAGGGATATTAAAATAACTCTCTCTCTATGCGTGAAAGATATTTTGCCACTGATGCTGGGTTTATTGAGACTGATGATGTTAAATGTTGTTGGCTGTGTGTTAAAAACGAACAGCAACAACAACAATGAAAAATTGAACAAAGATTACAGCGGTGATGATAATGCTGCCGATGATAATGATGTGGATCTTTTTTTTAAAAGTACGAGTATAGTGTGGCAAAAACAACAAACAACTCGTACCACATCAGTGTTCGATGATCTTTTAACTGATGATTCGTATCGATCTCAGTCGTCTCTTCAGACTTTTCACAGGGTATCGATATTTGTATATGAAGAGCTGCATGTTTAAATCTCGATTATATGTTCGTTGTTGGTTGTAGTTACTATTGTTGTGTGTTGTTGTTGGGGATTTTTTTTTGTTGTTCTCAACTAAAATGTATGGCTTGTGTTTAGGCAACTTGTTTAGGGTGATATGTTGATGTTATTGCAATGGTGTTGTTGTTTTTGTTGTTGCTGTTGCTAAAGTTGTTGTTATCGACATGCTCAGCATGCTTAGGCATACATGGAAATCAAACGTCAATATGTCAGCGAGTTGTTTCGTTCTTATGGTCTCTTGTAAGATTTTCTTAAAAGACAAGGACATGATTTTTACATGTGATTTATAAAAAAATTTCTTAAAACTGAAATTGAAAAACAAACAAAAAATTGAGAATTTTTAACATTTTTTTTTCTTAAATTGCAACATATTAATAAATTTGTGCGCACAGCAATGAAAAAAAAAATAAATAAATAAACACATGAATGTTGCATGAAGCGAAATTTTTTGTTAATCAACTTTAAATAGCTTTAATAGACGACGGCAACAACAGACCTTTGGATTTTACCACAGAGAACGTGGCGATTCTAATGATTTTATTTCCTACATACCAATTGCATGTATACAAACTGGATTTAAGGTGGCACTTTTTATTCACATTTTTAGCATTGGTTTCGTTCTACTTCTTATTATTTTATTGATATTTTAAAGAAAGCAATTTTTGAGTAAGATTGAATCGATTGAAATGAAACCATATTTTGGAATCTGGTGCGTAGTTTCCTCAGCCAAGCCAGGCATTCTTATCGCACGTAGCAATCTTTCATTTCTGGTTCGCGATATCAGTTTTATTACGCTATTGGAAGCCTTCTATTGGTCTCAATTTCAGCGGAACTGTAATTAGTCCAGGGTTTTACGTGAGTATCGCCAATATGGCTTACACCGCGGTACTCTAAGCACGGGTGGAAACAATGCGTCTACCAGGGCCCCCACGCACAATGATGCAACCACATGATATGCAAAAGCATACCATTGATTGCATCACCATACGTGAGTATCAATTCGAAGCCATGCATTTGGACATGACTTCCCTCTTTATTAGGGATGGGAGACTATCTAAACTCCACTTTTTGACAATGGTTGAGAGTGCAACGCCACACCGAGCTTGCGCTCTCCCCGCGATTTGTGTATAAACCACAGCCAGCACGTTGCTCCCACAAGGAGGCCTCACCATGGTCGGGCAGAGACGAATCTCTGGGGCTCCCCGCGCCCGTGGTTCCAGAATTAAGCCTCTGGTCGAACTTGGCAGTCTAGTCTGCTATCAGTTAAACCCGAAACCGTTCGGGACTGGTGACCCTTTGAACACAACATCCCTACTTTAGAGGAGCACCAAAAACAAAACTAATAAACTAACAAAAAAACGACAACCAACTACCCGAGGAAAACTATTTAACGGCGACAACAACACTGGAGAAAGGATACAAAAACGGCATCTTCTCCTAAAAACTTCATTGGCGGAAACGCCTAACCTCCCAATTGTCCGAAAGTCTTCTAAGGCCCTAATGAAACCCCCTGAGTATAGGTAATACCCATACTATCTAAATCTCTAATGTCATTATAGTCGGAGCATGTAGTCAGTACATGCTTGACCTTAAAAGCAATACTGCGACGTATCATCTCCAGATTAAGGATCCGCTGCTGGTGCAGCACCCCTGTAATATAGTTCGCTGTAGCTTCAAAATTGGATGTGTCTAATGTGGATCTAATGACCAATTCCCTCTGGTATTAGGAAGACTTCGCTGACTGCTTTCATGAGCTTGCCTGAGTTCTTCTATGACAATAGACTCATTGCCGTCAATTTCCATTTGTTGCTCGTCGTTAATCAATTATTTGAACATTTTTGATCCGTTTGTTCCTTTTTGCACGTCTTTTTGAGATATTGTGCCAGCAACAATAACCACCATACTTAATAGCCAGAAAATTTACTAATAATATGTCCCATAAAGTAATTTGTTCCCATCCTATTGGACGTCTCTTCAATAACATTCTTTTAACTGCGTGTACATATAAGTTGTCGTAGTCTTTTAGGTAGTGTGTTGACTTAGTAGACGTGGGGTTCAAACCCCAGGTCAGTCATTTCGAACATCACGAAATATGAAAAAATATCTCGACGTCGACTTCCTCTCAGCAGATTTTTTACAAAAACTCTGAGAGTAAATAAAATTGCCATGATAAACTTTCTTAAGAATCCGTCTTTCGGAGTCGACTTTAAACTGTAGGTCCTGCCACTCATGTATAAAATTGACACTCACAACATAAGTGGTATAAGAAGCTAGGTCGTAATCCGGACTGAAGGGTTGTAATGACCAATTATGTATGGTATTCATGTAGATATTGTGCAATGTTTGGGCCTAGTATTAATGTTGATCTGGTAAATAATATCAAGCAACTTCTGCAGTTCCATTAAATTAGGAAAGAAACTCTCAAAATTTTTTAAACCGTGAGAGGTTTTAGGCTGTGTCTTATTATGCTAACTCATCAACTGCGTCGTTTAAATTATTCTGCGGAAGTGTGTTCATCGCAATGACGTAATCTTGACTGAAGGATTGTAATGCCAAATTATGTATGTAGGTATGTATGCGCTAACTATAGAGGAATAAACAGATTAGATATCTATATATCTATATATAACATGTATGTATATTTAGATATTAACATGTATGTATATTTTGCAATGAATATTTGTTTTAGTAGTGGCCTCACTCGATTCCATAGCAAACTTCACCAATACACCAATGGATACAACATTATCCGCTTCGTAGGTTAAAGTTTATACCAGTTTTAGATTCATTCCAACCATTCATGTAAACAAGGTTTAGGCTTAAGTTATGATTAACTTCATAATAATATTGTCTCAGCAACACCAGTTATGATAGTCAATTAAGGTAGCTAAATAATGTCTTGAATAAAGCCTTCTGAAAAGCATTGAAGACGTTATAGTTTAGTAAGTAGTAGGTTGGCGAACTTCGGCATAAATGAAATTGCCATTGTAGGTTCCTCCACCCGTGAATAAAATTAACACAGAACATGGGTGGTGTAAGTAAGAAAAACATTCGCCATCAGTACAAATATCACAGACTGGACTATTTACGCATATGATAGAATTGTTTTAGTTTCAGGACATATAGCATCGTGTACATGGAGTCCCTACATAATAATTACGAAAGTTTTAATGCCTTTTAGCAGAGGTATTATCATTTAGTTGAGATTAAACGCTTGAAATTTGTGAAAATTATTCTCAATGCGGCTTAACTCTGAACAAAAAAATTTATTACGTTCATTGCTTATTTGATGGCGTGTTCCATGTGAATGTTGAAGGAAGTAATTATTATGCCTTTGCCTGATGAACCACGAAGCTATTATGTCGCTTCTAACAACTCAAGTTCTTAGCGTTTCTCTCCTTTATTTTTAGGTAAGAGTAAAACTACAGTCTCTTGCTCTGAGAAATTGCTATTCATAGATTTCATTCCATGTTTTATTATCAATCGGCCGAACTTTTTAGAAATCGTTACTAGTTTATAACCTATGCGAGTTTCTTTGATATCCTAAGGAGTTTGTATTTTGATAAGCTAAAGATTTAAAATTTTGTCACGTACATATCGCTCCCTAATACAGCATATTTTTAGTATTTTTTTTTTTTTGGCTTGAAAATGTACTGTGATTAGGGTTGCCAGATTCCGATTCGCAAAATGCTGGACATTGGGTTTTAAAAAGCTGGACAAAGCAAAAAAAACTGGACATAAAAAAATACTGAGAAAATGTTAATTTTGGTTTTGTGTTAATAATTTTTATTAAAATATCCATTGTATGTATGTAAAGACATCAGCTGTTCAAGTGTTGAGGTATTTTGTCAGTGATGATAGAAGAAGGAAATCATAACTTAGTTGTATAACAAATATTCAATCAGTGTTGGCTAACATGATTTGACAAAGATAACATCAAAATTATTGCCCATGTTATTGCAGTGTACTAAAAAAATTCTATTTAGCTGGACAAATTAAATTTTAGCTTGAAAGCATCAAAAAAGCTGGACAATCCAGCCAAGTCCAGCCAGGCTGGCAACCCTAACGGTGATACAGTTGCATTTATGGCCAGGCTAACGTCGACTCCGAACAACAAATATACACTCCCCGAAATATTTATAAGACCAAACGTATTTCTCGAAAAACTTAAAATCTTTTAGAGCAATTCCTACCATTTTTGGGTTAAATATAACTAACTATAATATAAATCTTTTTATGCAAAAAAAATATTTTTTTCTTTGTTTAATAAAAGGATAGCACAAAATGAATTTCATTTTCAAACGAAAAAATTATAAGACCAAAATTAAATAACATTCACCTAAAGCTAAAATAACAATGATAAAAAACAACTACTGAGTAATTTTTGTATTTATTAGTAATTAGTGTGTCCACCGTGATTAATAATGACTTCCTGAAGTCGACGGGACATAGAATTTTTTAAATTTTCAATGCAATTTTGACCAATCTTACTCCATTCTCTTATGATGGCACTTTTTAAACATTTTACATCCTTATACTGAGTGTTATTATTGAAAACTTGGTCCGATAGTATTGCCGATAAATTTTTTATCGGATTTAGATCTGGACTACATGCCGGCCAATTCAAAACTGGTATGTTTCTGGAGGACAGAAATGATTTTGTTGCTTTTGATTTATGGATTGCGGCGTTATTCTGATGAAATATCCAATTGTTGCCTAACGAATCATCCCCAAAATTAATTAAAACGTCATCTAATAATTCAATATACTTCTCGCTATTCATTTTAGTTGATATAAAACAAATAGGAGTCCTTCCCATAGTCGAAATCCCAGCCCAAACCATTAGGGTGAATCCACCGAAATTTCGCGACATTCGTTGATTTTTTTTTTACGTGAATCCATCCAATATTTTTGGGAACCATCTGGACCATCTAAATCAACTTTTTTTCATCAGAAAAAAATAACTGATAACTTTGAATAACTTCAACGAATGTCGCGAAATTTCGGTGGATTGACTAAGTATTTTTCTAAAGTTATGAATCTAAATGAGTAGGCTTATGAATCAAACATATTACGAATCTTATGAGTTTGATGTCAACGTTGTACGTATACTCATTGCAACTTGTACTTATAAATCAACGTTGTAGTGAGTATGAATGAATCACA
Source organism: Sarcophaga rosellei (assembly GCA_930367235.1). Taxonomy (NCBI): domain Eukaryota; kingdom Metazoa; phylum Arthropoda; class Insecta; order Diptera; family Sarcophagidae; genus Sarcophaga; species Sarcophaga rosellei. The sequence goes on from OV884019.1 coordinate 71,737,915, forward strand.
GTACATATGTAGTTAAAATTCAATATTGTTGACTCACTTTTATTCAAAATTTCATGAGTGCTTATGAGTACCGAAAAAACAATTCATTTCTGATCTCTGGTTTGAACCAAGTTTTCTTGTCTGAGCCAAAACACTGTCTAATAGACTTTGGTGACTGCGATATTTCTTACACGCATAGAATAAAAAGGATACTTGCTACATAATCACACTCCACATGTGGAGCTCAGTCTTAACTATAACAAGTTTTTGATGGGAAATGTACTTTAAAACAGATGCACTTTAAAGCCCAGAATTTTTGAATTTTTGAACTTGCATAGCCGATTTCAATACTTTTATGAATTGAAAGTATTAAGCGGGCAATAACTTTTCTACTGACATGTCACCGTAGAAAATGTCGCATCTTGGTTGAATAAGAAAAAGAAAACCTTACAACATTGCATGTTTGAATATCCTTCATATCAGAAACAGAAGATCTTCATTTTGAGTGAATAAAATGAAGAAGAAAAACTGAATACATTTTCACATACGAGTGGCAAACACTTTTACAAGACACTTTTGTGAGAGAGCGAAAACAAAAGATAAAAGAGAGTAAGAGACGTAATAAAGAAGACGAGATGCAAAGATTGTTTTTAATTACAACCCTGAAATTGGTTGGCAATTATTTACATTAACACGATCACAATTCACAAGGCATGGCACATGCATCACCATCAGAGCATCACCATAAACGTCGCCGTCATCATCATCAGCATCATCTGCATTAGCATTAGCAGCAGTAGCGAAGAGTTGTTGTTGTGTTAATAAACAACTGCGAAATATGTTTGTTGTTGTTGTTGGCATTGTATGTCGATTGATGTCAAAGATGCAAAGCAAACGATGCAACTAAAAAAAAAATAACATACAAGTGTGCAACATCTTATGGAGTATGGAGCACAAGAACTGTTGATGCAACATTTCGACAGAATTTAAAATAAAAAAAACAAACAAAAACAATAACAAGAACATCATTTAAAACATGGAAGCTAGAAAAGAATCATCGCATTCGTCAGTGGATTGGGATTTTATTGCACAAACGGAGGAAATTTAAGGCAACGGCCATAATGTTGTACATTGGATGGGTTGCAAGCTTTATGACTTGGCAGGTATATTAATTTATTGGACTCATGTTATGGTGAGTCGATATTGATACAAATCCATTTTCGATCGCCACGCATAGATACCGCAAACAACATCTACAGAACACAACACCACTACATGTTGCAAGAAGGCTGCACCATGAATGAGCGAAGTTCATATTTAACGAGTAATGCGTAGAATTCCATACAAAAGTCTGTAGTCTTTACCCCCGTTAACCCTGGACTCAATTTAAATGGACCTTTTGAAATTGCTGGCCATAGAAGTGTATGTGCGGCATCATGCTGAGCATTTACTTGGTGGTTGTGCAAAAATTGCTGGCAAAGATGATGAAGACGAAGACAAAGACTGAGACGGTATGTTGTTGACGATGATGATGCTCATCTTGGTGATGTTTTTTGGGTGCTGAATATAACAACAACATAGTGTTGATTGCTACCATTTGCTTGGCTACTGCTTATTGCGTCGTGTTGCATTTACACAGCAACAACTGCATGGAACAACAACATCAACAACAACTAACAGTAGGTAGTAGAATCAAATGACTATGACTAGCATACCCACCAATAATAATAAACGGCAACATGCGATAGTAATAGATCGCATATTGCTCTCTCTCTACGGTAACAATGTTCATCACGTGAACATTGATGTTATGCATGGCTGTCTTGTTGTCTTACTGTCTGTCCATCTGTCTGCCTTTGGCTGGCATAGGCTGTTGTATGAAATTTTTCCATCAGTTTTTTGTTACAATCGTTGCAACATTGCAATGAAATGTTTTTCCTATCACCACAAGTTATTTTTGTACTTTTTTTCTCTTCTTCACTTTTTGTTACTTCTGCTGTTGCAGTTGCTGTTGCTGCTTGCAAATATGTTTTCTTTAATTAGTCCAATCGATTAGGTTTCTGATTTACACTGTTTTCTATGTCGAGGATCGTATCATGATCATGAAGGTTAATCATTTGAGATCATGAGAATGCTTTTCTTTTTTTTCGATAAAAAAAAAAATGGAAAAGTAATCGCCAATCGGCCATGGAATAAACGATTTTAATGGCAATTCTTCAAGACATGTCTCATTGAGGGATGTTCAAGATGACTAATGAAAATTACAAGAATTTGAGAATGTACATGGTTTTTCTTATGCTCAGTAAGAACAATGCTTCCTTAAATTACAGTTCAATAGATAGAGTCTTAAATAACCCTTTTTGAGCCTTAAGCAACGTCTTACTTTTGGGTCTGTAGTATTTAAACGAAAATTAATTTTAATTACACAGTCTCTGACCATTAAAGTATGATTCAAGAACTTCTCACATAAGTGCCGGGACGTACAGTTTAAAGTCGACTCCGTACGACAGATTTTTGAAAAACTTTTCATGGCAAATTTATTTACTCGCAGAGAGTTTACCAGAAATCTGCTGAGCATGTCGTTTTGTTCGAGATGACTGACCTGGGATTTGAACCGTGGTCTCACGCCTAATAACACAACACACTATCTACTAGACTTCGGCGACTACGTTGTGACATCAAACAGAGCCAAAATTTCTTGTAAATTCAAATTTGGAAATGACTTTTCAATGCGACTACCTTTTGAGACTTATTTTACATGAATATTCACAAATGGTTATGGGCTAGCACAAGTGGGATAATTAGCCGTTGCACAAAGAATATGTTTTCGCCGATTAAACTATGTCTACATTATAGAGGAAGATTTCAAATAGAGTGACATCAGCTTTGAGGCAGCAATAAGCTTGATTCTGTCCCAATGGAATCATGGTGTAGTTCTTTGATGTTTTACACATACTTATATAACATTTAACAAACTGGATCACGGTGTAATCTAAGGCGTGCTGTCTTGTAAGAAAATCTATCAAAAAGCTGCACCAACGCAACGTGCAGTATTAAGCACGGCAAATTAATTATGATTGGGAGAAGCTATTGATAACGGTTTACAAAAAGCCCGCAAAACTTTTGATCACCTTTGAGCCTTACTTACTTACTCAATTGACCCTTAATAACCCCATTAACGGATTTCGGCCTGCCCTAACACATCCTTCCAGACGCCTCTGTTTCTTGTGCGCCTTCGCCAGTTGGTCGCACCAATCCATGGCAGGCCTGCCTCTATTTGCTGCTTCCAACGCAAACAAGGTCATCCTCTTCGCCGACTTCCGCAAATATCTGCATCAAATACCCGTCTCGCCAAAGCATCATTCTCCATTCGAATGACATGGCCGAGCCAGCGCTAGATGGCCATGTAGTTGAGGAGCTCAAACAGCGCACTGTTGGATCGGATGCGGAAATCGTCGCCAACTCGCACTGGATCGAAGATCTTACTTGAGACTTTTCTCTCGAATAATCCCAAGGCTGCTGCATCAATGCTTAATAGTGTCCATTGCTCTGTGCCATAAAGAAGCAAGGTGCGTCTTGTAGAACATTAGTTTTGTTATACGAGAGAGGTCCTGCTACTCAATTGCCTATTGAGACCATAGTAGCATCTGTTGACAAGAGTGATCCTGCCCTTCATCTCCAGACTGACATCATTTTTGGTGGTAATGGCGGAGTCAAGATAAACAAATTCATTGTATATATCGAAAGTATAGTTATCGGTATAGTTATGGACAACATTAATAAGATACGTTGAAATAGAGTAAGCAATAGGGAAAAGAGTCACAGTGAAGTGAGGACCTTGCTAGGGGATAGAGAACCGTTCAGGAAATCACTACTCCTTGTAGGAGCAACGGAAATTTGTTTAAAATTAATGCCTCAATATTTGGTTAATAAAACGTACAAATCTCTTGAAGCTATTATGTGTGGAGTACTACATCGTTTATATGTCCGCTAAGGCTCCGAATGAAAATTTTTCAATGACTTTGGTGCATAGATCGGTCTTATTTTGACCGATGAGCTGAGAGGAAGTCGCTGAAGAAATATTTTTTCACATTTCGGTTTGATGTCTGACCTGGGCTTTGAACCGTGGCCTCGCGCCTAATAAGCCAATACACTACCTACTAAACTACGGCGGCTAGTAGATAGAACCTTTCCAACCATAATATGGAATGAAATATCCATCAACTGTGTGGAGAGTACATTTGTCCTTTTGAAACCATAAGTCGTTGGTTTTCTGAGCCTCCACGCCCAAAGAACTTCGTTGTCTTTGACTTGTGGTACTCGCCTTTGACAGCTATGGCCTGCTCAATGTTGTTCTCAAAGAAATATGCATACACAAGCCGTGATTTTTTAGAGTTGCATTGGATGCTCTATGATCTCATAGGGATTGTTATCGTCTCAAATTCTAAAATTTTGTTTGTTCACCTATGCATACATTTAAAAATGGGAATCGTCGCTGAAGACGACTTGTTGATTAAAAATTAAGATCAGTTGCCAACTGCTCCAGATCCGAATCAGGGAACGCTTGTCCTTATCTATGGACGTCTGTGGTGATTTGACAAAACCGAGTGAATAAATGATAACTAATTTTGAAGATTTAGCTTGAATAAGGTGGATGGTTATGTATAACATACATAATTGGTCATTACAACCCTTCAGTTAGGATTACGACCAGAGATCAGCAATGAATCGTTTTTCGCTACTGATAAATACTCATGAAATTTTGAATACAAGTGAGTCAACAGTATTGAAATTTAACTATGTACTCTGATTCATTCATACTCACCACTACGATGATTTATAAGAACAGGTTGCAATGAATATGCGTACAGTGTTGACATCAAACTCATACCGTTCGAAATATGTTTGATTCATAAACCTACTAATTTATATTCATAAATTTAGAAAAATACTATATGTATGTGTGATTCGAGTGACTCGAAGCAAGCAGAGCGAACACACAACCTTCTAGTAAGTATTTTAGTGTTCGTACGAATCATACTTATTTTGTGATTCGTGCATATGTTGAGTTATGGAAATCAATCGAAATCAACAACATCATACATGTTGTTATGTATGAATATGATAAGCACTTCAAACTTTGAATATGAGTAGAGATTCCATGATATTAAAATAAGTATGAATGCATATAATTATCATAAATAATGAGTACGATTCGACTTTACTCATCTTTTTGAATACTCATTACTGGTTTTCTGGTAGCAATATGACTTGATCTAAGCACTCCTGGTGGTTTATAAGCTTGCAAATTGTGGCTTTGGTAACCTGGATAGAAAATCAAAACTAATATGGGGCCCATGCGAAGCATTTCTCAGTACCATTAATATCTTGAATTTTTATCCATTTGAAAGCCTATTTAACGAAATACATCTAATTAATGAATCAAATTCATTTGCATCCCTTTAAACCTGTATAGACAGTACAGTATTCAGAGCTTAATTTCAATTGTTCTTTGAATCTGATTTCTTCTTCTTTTTTTTTTGTCTTTTTGTTCTCTTTATTTTGTAGCATCTTCCCATCATTTGGAATTGAATGGAATATTTTGTCTGTCTGTACAACTCTTTTCTTTGTATCCTTTCCAAAACGTATGTGTTTGTATGTGTGGCTGTGTATGGATGCGTGAGTAAGTGCGTTTTATTTTGCTTACGTGTTGATTTTGTTCAGTTTCTGTTGTTTTAAGCTGTTGATGTGTCTGGCGCTATATCGCCAGTCAGCATCTACAGCCATAAATAACGAATGAGAACAGCCTGTGTGTGTTAAAATGAATCTGAAGTATTTTCGTTACTTTTTTCTCTGATTTTTTTGTTGTTGTTTTTATTTTGGGTAGAGCACGGATAGTAGAATGTGTTCATTTATTTCAATTTTATGTTTTGCATACGTTTTTTTTATTTGTTTCATTTCAATTCAGTTTTTTTTTTTGTTTGCATTTTGACACAAATCGAGACATTCTTCAAGGAAATTGAAGGTAAAATTATTTGGAAATTGGTCTCCTTCAAGTTGAAGCTAAAAAAACTCACACATCATTATTGTGCATCCTGTGAACAAATGGTAAGGGATTCTAAATATTTCTTATTTAATGTCACATAAATTTAAATCAAAAAAAAAGTCGCCACATCCAACAAATCTTTTAATTAAAACACGTGATTAAATATTTCTGAAAGGAGTTTTGATGTATTTTGTGACGTGTAACTTTTATTGGTTCAACTAAGGTACTTGATTACTTTTTGAAGCTGGAGTCAGGTAATCGTTGGTGTTTGAAGTGTTAATTTGAAATTGAAAATTCCATGATAAGAATAGTAAGAATTTGAAGAACTTGAACACGTATGATGGAAATATATGTGGATATAAAAAATACGTCTTAGAAATTGCATTATAGCAACGTCAGGCAGGCTGAACAATTTGAAGTCACTTGAATAAGACCTGATAAAGATAAGATAAGGGTCTAGACTTTTCTTTACTATTCTCTGTTAAGCAGCAACAAAATCTACAGATGTTTCATACTTTCCGACAGGCAGTCAGGAATAAATTGACCCTCTCTAGCTTTCATATCTGAAGCTGCTCTCACGCGATCTGTATTATATATTGTGACATTGATAGGTTGGAATGTTAGTTTATATCAGGGACTTCCGAGCTTTGACAGTTAATAACGGCCATCTTTACGATGTTGCATCTGTCTATCGCTGTCGATCGCTTGACGATTGGAATGCGATGGAAATAGAATTAAATGCTGGTAACTACGGATGATAAAGATCCCGGTGGACGCCTAGTTGAGTTGAGGTCTCCACACATGAAACTACTGAAAAAATTAATAATGTGATGTGGATGATCGGAATTTAAAATTGCTAACGAATGCGGATGAAAGTGGAAAAGGTATGTATTTTAAACGTTTACTTGGGCATGATTAAGAATTTGAAACAAAAAAAAAGACCAACCCTTTTAGCCAAGAAAACCATGTTTTTGGACTATGATCCACACATGAGTAGTTTATATTGTAATAATCAGAGAATTAGACTGCAAATTGTTTAGTTATCCCCCAATTCTCCAGATTTAGCTCCAAATTCCTACTTTGTATTTCTGAGCTTGAAGACTAGTTTTAAGTCAAACAAATAATGCTAATGGCTTTGTTTTATCTATAACCTGCTCCAAAATCCATTTTGGTATGACATTAGCAGGTATCAATATCTATGCTGGGGAAACATATAGTCTTACATTGAAATGTAGTAGTTTTCAGTTGTTGGAGGAGCTCAAGGAACATACTTGAGATCACGTTTGATCTGGTTTTATAAAAGGTTGGTAAGCGCTCCTATGTCATCAATTAGGCATCGTCATTGGGGCGTTATTAGTAATAAATTGGAAAAACCAAGAACAGTAACGGCAGGAAAGAGATCGGTGAAACCAACAATGGGTCTTTTTTTTGAATTATTAAGGTTTAATTCACTCGCCAATCGAGCATGGAGGTTTATATATGTAGGGTAGCAAGAGCCAAAGCTAAATCTTACAGATACGAAAATTTTCTTAAGCGGTAGGGAGTTGAGAGGTTTTATTAAAGTCTTAGCTAGGTATCACCTATCAATCAATATTAATAATTTCTGTAAGTAATTGAAAGTCGCCGTGGTCTAGTAGGTAGTGTGTTGGCTTATTAGACGAAAGGCCCGAGTTCGAATCCCATGTCAGACATCAAAACGAAAATATGAAAATATTTCTTCGGCGACTTCCTCTCAGCAGATTTCTGGCAAAAACTCTGAGAGTAAAAATTGCCATGAAAAGCTTATCAAAAAATCTGTCGTTCGGAGTCGACTTTAAACTGTAGGTCCCGCCACTCATGTATAAAATTAACGCACACAACATGAGTGGTGTTGAGAAGCTAGGCCGTAATCCTGACTGAAGGGTTGTAATGGCCAATTATGTATGTATGTATGTAATTGAAAGAGACAAAAAGAATCATCTTTTCATTTTGGTGGGTACGTTATTAAGCAAAATTGCCGTATTTGGTGCTCAGAAACATTCACGAGGTCTTACAAAGGTCAATGCACCCATTGCGCGTTACTGTTTGGTGTTTTTTTTGGCCTATATTTCTTTGGAAATGAGGACGGCGCTATCATTACGGTCTATGAACACACCTATCGCACCACGATAACCGATTTTTCTGTATCCGCTCTTCATGGTATTGATATGAATGATGTTTGGTTTCAACAGGATGTTTTAACATGCCACACATCTCATGCCACAACTGATCAACTGCATCTAACGTTTAATGACCGTTTAATTAGCCTAAATGGTGTTAAACTATTTTCTGTAGGGCGCCGTTAAAGCAAAGTGTTAACTTAAAGTATTGTATTTACCATATGAAGCATGTGTCTGGTATTAGCGTTAGATTATACAGCTTAGGTTACTCTGGTTATTATTAATAAACTTCAAGCTCTACGTATACCTATGGGAGAGAATAAATGGACTATAATTGGTTTCCTATTGGCAAATTAAATGTCTGCGACATGTATTAGTCTATACTCGTCGCTACAAATAAATAAATTTAATATAATCTCTTAATCCACTACATAAACAAGTCAAAATTCTAGTGAAAAACATTTTCTTAATTTAAGAATAGCACTCGAAGTCGTTACATAATTTTCCTAAGAAAACAATTTTCAATATTTTGATTGATTTCAATAAGAAAAATCACACCTTGTTGGGCAACAACAACAACAGTTTGTTTCCACATTACAGTCATAATGATTGTGACAGTAATGGTTATGGTAATGCCATGGTGATACTGAGTCTGAGGATCAGGCTGTTGACGATGATGACATTGACATAAAATTTGTTCTCGACATGCCAGCAGTTTTTGTGTGAGTGACTTGATAGATTTCAAGTGTTAAAAACATCAATAATGCTCAATGCTGATGACGGTGATGATGATGATGATGATGATGATGATTTTCAACGAGGCAAGCAAACAACACTACACTACCAAAAGCAATCCACAAAAGGCATTCGGCTAAAACTCTCTACAAACCACATGGGCCTGGCCACGTTTAACCACCAGCGCGAATGCTACAAGTGATGGAAAGCAAAGTCAGTCAGCCGAACAGACAAAACAGACAAATGGACGTAAACAATCAGACAAATTTGTTGGCGTTTGTTGATAACGTACATACGAGTCTGTCTGTGTGTGTATAAAACGTACTTAAACCCTGGAACAATATTGTCCACAATACGTTTCATTTGTGTATGTGTGTTCCGTCTATTCCGTCTGATGATTTGCCTTCTTTTCAATGGAATTCATCATTATTTTTTACATTCAAAAACCTTTTCACAAATGTTTACAGTTGATGCACCATTCTTCTCGATTGCATTTTAAGGAATCAATTCGTTGCTGATGTCGATATTGATGGTGTTGATGATGATGATGATGATGATGATGATGCTGATGACGACGATGGTTATGGTGATGTTGATGTTGACGTTATCGAGAGACACTTTAAATTGATTTCTCATGTATTTTTCTCCTCAATATTAAAAACGAGTACAAAAAGAAAAAAGAAGAATAAAGAAAGAAAAAATTGATTGAATAAAGAAAACGACCGAAAGGAATTGTATGAGATCTACACCTTGAAATCGTCTTGTGTGGACTATGTGCCACACCATAAATGTCATTCACACATTTGACAGAGTGGTTCATTTGTTGATTACAGCACCCTATAGCTGTGTAAAAGGTATTTGCGAATAAGACTATAAGCTTTGCCACTTTTGAAGAATGTTGTAGAAGAGATTGAAGAGTATCCCTTAAAAGTTTTACAATTAATTAATTTTACATTACAATACGATTTTTAGTTGGCAAAAATATTTCATTGCCTATGGCAGACAACTGTTTGGGTGTATCTTTTACACAGGTTCTTTCATTTCCCGGTCAGGATCAATGTTTGGTTGAAAACCAGTAAATATGTTCTGTGATTAAATAGTGTACGGTCTTAATGAGAATTAAGCATTCGGGGATCAAATGTACCTACTACAAATGTATCCGACTACAGAATTAACTATTTTTCACTGACATTTTTTGTCCCCACTTGGATATCCTCAAAGAAAAGAAAATTAGCACTGAAACACTATTTTCTCTAACAACGGTAGAAAACTAGGGTCAGACAGTTTCCGACATTAAAAATCTACATTCAGTTTCTAGTCCCATAATTCGATATCACGAAAGGACAATACTTCATAGAGTGCCTAGCTAACTTTGCTGGTTTCGCGACCATATCCTTCTGTGTTTATATTTGCGCGCTTCTCTTTAAATCCGTAGCAAATGAACATTACATTATCCACGCTTTTGCCATCTTCTGATCAGAGTGGACACTTCGGAGTATACTCGTGTTCAAATCTTACAAAGGTAACTCCTATATGCTTGCGCTTTTCCGTTATATACGAAATTCAATGCCATTCAAATAACCACCTCTTCATTGAATGTAGCAGGCAATTCATTTGAGTTAGATTTTGACCCCTTTTTCGTATAATTTGGGCGGTATTTTGCTGCTTGTATCAAGTACTCTATAGCTATGAGATTATCCGTCTAGATACGATTTTGGTTACGGCCATGGAGAAAAACTCACAGCATCAAATTGCATTGTCTTGGTGGCTAATCGACATCATCAGAACATAAAATTTCTAGAACCTCTTATTCCATTGAGCCAAAATCAGTCGTGTTATGTGGCACCTTCATGTCGAAACCGAACACCATACAATTGATAATCTTCAATTGCGTGGGAAAAAGGGGGTATCACCCATATGAACTTACTTAATTCGTCATTACAACCTTTTAATTATGATAACAGCCTAGTTTCTGACAACATCCATTAATTTGTATGCATTAGAAGCGGGACCTACAGTTTTACATTGATTCCGAACGACAGACACTTTTCATGGCAATTTTTTAGCCATCGAAAGAAATATTTTGTTTTTTCATATTCCTATTTGTTCCAGAAGTCTGAGCTGGGGTTTGAGCCACTGGCTCTAGTCTGATAAGACAATTTACTAGGCTACATCGTAGATTAAAGGATTGTGAATTAACGGAAATTCAGAAGTCATTTTCGAGAAAAATTAGATCCAATTACTCCTCTAATTATAGTGCATATCATGCAGTTACTTTTTTCTGATGAAACGTCTCTCTTCGAAACCTTATCAAAAAAGTCTAGTAAAACTAGAGTGCCCCATTAATACCCTTACGGTGGTATGAATAGTCAGCCATTTATACAGACATACCTAATTGGTTATTACAACCCTTTAGTTTGAATCAAACATCACTTGTGTTGTGTGTGTTAGTTTTGGATATGTGAGGAGGAGCCTATAGATTAAAGTCGACTTCAAACGACAGATTTTTCAGAAACTTTTTCATGGCAATTTTAATTTACTCTCGGAATTTTTGCCGCAAACAACATATGTGGTGTGAGAAGCTAGGTCGTAATCCTGACTGAAGGGTTGTGATGACCAATTATGTATGTGTCAGAGATCAGCAATGAGTATTCAAAAAGATGAGTAGAATCGAATCATACTCATAATTTCTGATACTTATATTTTATTTTAATCATGGAATCTGTATTCATATTCAAAGCTTGAAGTATGTACTCATCATATTCATTCTTAACAACACGTATGATGTTATTGATTTCGACTCTCCTCAACTCAACGCGTATAAACACTAAATTACTCACTAAAAGCTTGTGTGTTTGCTCTGCTTGCTGCTCTGTCTTCTTTGCTTATGTGCCTTTTTTCTTTTTTTTGTAAATGCAAGAACAACTAAGACTAGAAAATTTTATGAAAGATTCGAGTCACTCGAATCTAAATGAGTACGCTTATGAATCAAACATACGAGTATTTCGAATGGTATGAGTTTGACGTATACTCATTTCGGCCTGTAGTTATAAATCAACATTGCGGTGAGTTTGGATGAATCAGAGTACATAGTTAAATTTCAATATCGTTGACTCGTTTATATTCAAAATTTCATGAGTGCTTATGAGTAGCGAAAAAACGATTCATTGCTGATCTCTGATATGTATATACACATGGATATTTGCTGCCATAATATGGTGTAGCAAGTTATGCAGTCAAGTTTGATCAAATTAATTTTTTTTTCTCTTTATTTGTTTTATTTCATTTAGAGGACATAAGGCATGCATATATTCTTAAATTTTTTTTCCTGTTACAACGTTTATTTATTTATTCAAATCTGTTGCCACGTTATAGACTTATGACCCATAGCAAGTTTTTAGTAACGAAGATCATTAGTATTTGCATTCAATTCTCTATAAGGCCACCCACAAATCAGCAGACAAACTACAATAGAAATTTGATGCAACCTTTATTGAATAAAGTTTATTCAAACATTAGTTTTTAATTTCTTTAATTTTATATTCAATTCATCAATAATATTTTTTTTTTTTAGTTTTCAAGTTTCTTTTTAAACCACTTTCTGGGCTGGTGGGTTTTTTCCTTCCTCATTATCGTCACTTCTGTGGTGACCGTTACTTTTTATATTGCTATGCGATGCTGTTGTATTCAAATTCATTCGTCATTGTTTATATTCGAACATACACTTGAACAAACCGATATTGATTTTGAATTTGACGTGACAGTTGATTGATTAAATCAGTTATTCCCTTCGCTCTAGTGCCATGAGTACAATGACATGCCAAAAATAAAAAAAAATATGAAGTGGAGTAAAGGGGAAAGATATTCGTTTAAAATTCAAATAATTTAACTGGAATAACAAGTGAAAGCGTTACAAACCAAATAAGAGAGAGAGAGAGAGAGAAATTGTTGTCTTTGATTCGGTTTTAAGAAATACTCAATTAAAACGATACAATGATTCTCAAAAAAACAAAAATCAGTTCAAACCGTACGCGCTAGGCTCTTTGAATAAATTAAATGAGATTCAAAGTAAAAATATTCATAATCAAGTTGAATTAAACTATTCACAGGGAATTTTATTGAATTTCATATGTCGACAATGTAGTCGAAGAAATTTATTTTATTCAATTAAATGTTCGTCAAATTGATAGCGTGCTAAACCTTAAAAGACCGAGACTGTGGACACCAGACACCCTAGGTGTTTTGTGATCGTCTGATTGTTGATGTTATACGATTAATCGAAATAGAAAAAGAAAATGAGAATTATTACAGAGCAATTCTCAAGGAAAAAAGGAGGGTCATACAACAGATACAATTTTTCAAATCAAAATTTACCCCTCTTTCCATTCTCTAAAACTATTTTTCTATTATATCAACACACAGGATGAATATCTGTTGTGCAGAATCCGTTTTGATATTATTAAAGTCTAAACAACAACTGTACCTTTTATTATAGTTGTCCTCAATTCATATAGATTATTTATAACAATTTCTTGTGAAGAACAGAGATCAGCAATGAGTATTCAAAAAGCTGAGTAGAATCGAATCATACTCATAATTTTTGATACTTATACGCAATCATACTTCTTTTAATACCATACTCATGCTACTCATATTCAAAATTTGAAGTACTCATCATATGCATACTTAACAACACGTATGATGTTGTTAATTTCTACTCTCCATGAATCAACATTTACAAAATAAGTATGATTCGCGTACGATCACTAAAATACTCACGAAAAGGTTGTGTGTTTGCTCTGCTTGCTGCTCTGTCTTTTTTTGCTTATGTGTCTTTTTTGTTGTAAATCCAACAACAACTAAGACTGTCGAACCACATGAATCACTTACTTCTGAAATTATGAATCTAAATGAGTAGGTTTATCAATCAAACATTTCTCGAATGGTATGAGTTTGATTTCCACGTTGTACGCATACTCATTGCAACCTGTACTTATAAATCAACGTTGTGGTGAGTACGAATGAATCTTCACTTCTAATCTCTGGTGTAGAATCATTTATACACCCATGTATTTTGTACTGGGATGTATTTATACCTCATAGGTTCCAAGAATATGTGCCGATGGTTCATTTTAATCGTCACTGAATCTACATGTTGATTTAAAAGGGTATTTGTCTTTCTTCAACTTCCCTTCTACAGGTCTGCTTGCTCATTGCAGGGAATTCCTATATGGCTTAGCACCCATGAAAGGGTAACCATAATTTCTCTACCTAGCGGATACAGCTACGCCAGACAGTTCCAAACTCTCTTCCATTTAACATCATAAAAAGTGATTGCTCGTATGGTGGCCTGACTGTCAGATAATACTATTATGTACTGTCTTTTGTATCTTCCACGAAAATTGAATTAAGCACATCATTCGATAGCATAGATATCCGCTTGAAAGTTACGCGCGAGTTTCACCATGCGCTCGGAATGTTTCATTCATAGACCAAAAATTCCTGCTACTGTTCCAAAGGTCTGTGCTTTTTCCGTCCCTCTTTTAAAGGACTATGCAACTTCCAGATTACTTTAGTCATTACTGGCTTTTTTCGGAAAAAGTTAAGGACCTCAACCCCTTACTTAATTCGTCATTCCGTAATAAATTTCATACTGTCAACCTTTAAGTTAACCCAAGTCTTCTAAGCTCTATTATTCACTACCATGTGTAGCGGACTAAAATCGAATAGAGCTACCAGAGCCATTGAAATACCAACAAATGCTAGCCTCTGTATCTTATCCAATTCCATTCGTTATGTTTTTTGTTCTGTTCGCCCCAAAAATTGCCTCAGCGGTCAGTACAGGTCTGGTCATAATGCTGTACATTCAGTGCTTGATTGCATTGCATTCCCTTGGTTTACCTGTACCCACGTAATGTCTTCCTAAGTCCTGTTTGATTAACAAAATTCGAGATGTCGTCCGGTGATAGTATTTGAGAACAACGCGCTGGTTCTTTTGAATGTGATTCTGGAAGCTCAATTGACATAACCCCAAAAGAGACTAAAGGGTAAGTTACATACATACATACATAATTGGTCATTACAACCTTTCAATCAGTATTACGACCTAGTTTCTCACACCACGTACGCTGTGTGTGTTTTAATTTTATACATGAGTGGCGGGATTTTAAAGTTTAAAGTCGACTCCGAACGACAGATTTTTGAGAAACTTTTTGTGGCAATTTTATTTACTTTTGCCGGAAATCTGCCGTAGAAATAATTTTTTTTTTGTTTTTAGTTGGTGATGTCTCCCCTGCGGTTTGAACCGTGGGCTCATGCCTAATAAGCCGCCAACACACTACTCACTAGGCTACGGCAACTTCAAGGGTAAATTGCTGGACTTAAAACCAATTTATAGACTGGAGCAGTCCAGGGCCACTTGGGGCCTTAAAGATCTGTCCATTAGATAGACCAAGTCTTGAAAGGCACTGTCACTTTAGCCAGCAGACTCTTAGTCATTCTCTGGAGGAGGGAGTCAAAGTATAGTTACAATCTTGCCGAAATCTAGTAGGTAGTGTGTTGGCATATTAGACGCAAGGCCACAGTTCAAACCGCAGGTCACACATCAAAAACTTCCTCTGTGGGTCACACGTCTCATTTATGAAATTAACACACATAACATAAATGGTGTGAGGAACTAGGTCGTAATCCTGACTGAGGGGTTGTAATGACCACTTAGGTATGCTTTTATGTATGTGTGTGAAGCCTTTGAAGGAGCATAACGCCAAGCGTAATTATCAGAGTCAAAGAAAATGAGCCTAGAATTAGGATTAGACAAATAAGGTAAACAAGATGACCGAAATTTACGGTCCAGCATCTATGTTCCTGGGGATATTTATTCCTTCCAAGCTTGTGATATTAAACGAGCCTCAGCCTAGCAAACGGTCGAGTAAGGCTAATTCAGTTACAACTAGCTCCTCGATATTTCTCGCAATGAAAACAATAAAAACGTTGGACCCACAGATACAATCGAAGAAGGAGAACAAATCCGACAGCGTGGAAGTAAGTTCTCAAGTTCTCGGAATAATCGGAAAAGAACCGTATGGGAGGAAAACGTTATCTGAGCGGAAATCGCTGCAACTGGTAAAAACAAGTGCGAGTATCATTCGGGAGTTTACAGTTCATTTCGAAAACGAAAGATCTATTGCCTTCCCGAGATCGACGGTAAACAAAATGTGCTCAGTGATAATTGTGTGAATATCTGATAGAATCCATTCTGTCAGTTCTCATTAGTCGGAATATGGCGTTTCACACCAGTCAAAGAGGAGAAAAGTCAACCCCATGACTTGTTAAAACCAAGAAGGAAGAGAAGTTATGTGCGCTATTGACAGAAGGATTAGTTTAATTTAGGTTTGATTAACACTAGTGCTAAGACTGACAGATCATAGGAACATACTACTATTACAGATAACTCAACAGAAAACGATAAATTGATTTCAATCTATTCATGTCTTTGCAGCTGAGAGGCTCAATGAAAAAGTAAATTTTTTTCGCTTAAATTTCATTATCAGTGTGAACACACCGCTTGCCTCTGTTACCTGTTACACTTTTATTTTGTTTTTCTGCTTTCATTTGATTCCGTAGAAATTGAAGAGAAAATCACTTCATCAACAGCAGGCAAAGAGCACTCTGCCGCCGTCAACGGCACAATTCAACGATGATTGTTGATTGATTGAATGCTTTTGGTCTACTTTGAACTGTCAGTCTGTCTCTCTGTCTGTCTGTGTGTTGGTAAATCTGCCGTATCCGTTTTCGTGTTACAGAAATTTATTCAAAAACGTTTATCAAGATTTGAAGAAACAAGTTATGAGAGTTTAAACTTTGATTTCTTTGATTGATTGGATGTCTAAGAAATCAATTATAATCTGAACGCTCACTTTTACGCGTATTTTTTTAATAGACCTGATGCCTCTTATTCTTCTTCTTTTTTACCTTTACTTTGAAATTTTATTTCGATTTACTTTATTTATTACCATCTAGTGGTTCACAAATTTGTATACTCTAACATATACACGTATTTTTTTGAAGAGAAGCATCACTGGAAATGATTGATTCAAATGTCAAATGCTATGGTTTTCAGTGAATGTTTTTTTAAGTGGGTTTATGTAGATGATTTTGAAATTCTTCTCCCATAAAAGCTTAAATAAACTGGTTTAAAAATTGAAATGTTAATGAAATCATATTTAAAATGTTGTCTCTCTTAATTATCGTCATTTGCAACATAATTTGTGAGTTGAAAAATACATTTAATGTCAAGGGCACTCGTACTATATATTCAGAATATTACATACGAAGATGCTTCAGAAAGATGAATTCATTCGTTCCCAACATACAGTCACACAAATTGTCGCACAGTAAATATGTAATGTAAACCAAAATAATGCGTTAACGTAAGCGAATTGATAAGTTAATAAACAAGGATGGTAATTCTACTTATTATTTTGGATTTGCAATTATTTCATGCTTCTTTTTGACATGATACCACTTGTTTATGCGTTGCTTTATATACAACATATACATTATGAGATGTTTAACCAAGGCTGAACTATCAGAAGAATCCTGAACAATTAACTGAGCATTGATCGAAAACCCTCCCTGAATATGCCTCTGAACACGGGGACATAATTTTCCAACGTGGTAATGCCCGACCACATATTGCAGCTCCTGTCAAAACCAATTTAAAAACCAGTGGATTGTAAGTTTTACCTCAACCGCCAAAGAGTCGATACCGATTTGTTTTGATTAATGGAATACGCTTCACGTCATAGCAGATTATCAAAACTTGTCTCGATTTATTCTTGACTTTAAAAGGAGACAGAATTTTGTGATACCGTATCCATAAATTTCCAAAGAGATAGGCAAAAATTGTAGCTTCCGAAGAACAATACTTTAGATAACATCATCTTTCAAAAAACTATCTTAATAAAGCATTCATAAAAATTATCGGTTTCATTAAAAATATATTTGAAAAGTAGTTCGAATTTATATTCGACAAAAGACATTTTATCGACAAATACTAGTCGACTAACCCTCTACAGGATAGCAGTCTATAGCCATCACGAAAAATTTGTTAATTAATTCTTTTTTCTCAGACTACGTAAATGGCACTATGAACTACACATTCTATGCAACTATTTAGCGCTTAATATGTTGTTGATTGGGCTAATCTGCTACAAAAACAAAGCAATGCAGCGAACAAACCTGTTTAATATAACAACAAACACCAGCATAAAAAAGGTAAACAAGTAAACAAAAATACAACAGCAAACACTAGCATAAAAAATTGTAAACAACTAAACAAAAATATACCAACAACACTACAAAACAAACGTAAAAAACGATGTTTACATTTATAGAAATTTCGTGAAGGCGAAATCAAGAACATTTGCCTTCAAGAACATTCATCAGACTGCTTACTTTGCCATATAAAAAAAAGCAAGGCAAAGCCGGCGACGGAGTTAGTGAAGTTCACTCAGTCTTGTGTGAAGACTCGGTGCCTTTGAAGAGAGTAATAATGGTTTGAAGATCTGCGTTACAAAGATTTGTCGAATAATTGTCTAGTAATTGTTATTGTTTATGTAAAATGTGTAAACAGAGGAATAAGAAAGAAAAGCAATTGTTGTTGTTACATCAAGTTGTGAACATATTTTAAACGGTTTTAAAAGGTAAAAACGTAACAATGTTATTGAATCCTTAAAAGTCAATAATTGGTATAAAATTGTCGAGACAGATAGATAATCATGACTAAATATCATTGAAGATTTTGAAGGAGATTCCTTCTTCGTTATCTTTTTTGAGACCATAAGACTCTCACAGAATATGATACCATACATGCAAGATTGCACTATCCTAGCTATTGATCTATTGCCGGTCTACAGGTAATTAGTTGGCCGGCAACAGCCTCTTAATTCCACTCTGACGTTATTTTTATATCAGCAGATTTCTTTTTGATAGTATTACCGAGCCACCTATATTTTTGTATTATTTTAGGTTCGTCGGTTTCTGATATTATTAGGCCGACATGTGATTTTCAGTTCATTTTGATGAATATTTGCAGTATTTGTTCACGTTTTTGTTAGTCTGGATACTTGTTACTGACGGCATATTCACTGTAGTCGCTTGAATGCTGTTCTCACTTTAGGAAGGTATTTTCGTTTATAGCTCCGCCTCCATGCGTTTTCACTGCACTGCCTAAATAACAGAAGCTATTCACGTATTCAATTAGTTGGCCTTGTAGCATGATGTTATCGGTGCTAATGTTGTTATTCTCATGAATTAATTCTCATGAGTTAACCTAAGAGACTCCATGTAATTTCCCTTCTCTCTGAACAGACTTAGCTCACCATGGTAAATGGATGAGTAAAATTATTGACTGCTAATGACTTTGTGGATAACTACGAGTTCTGCATTCGAATACATAGCTCAGATGATTCGACATATTTTCTGAAGCACTCCTTTTCTTCTCAATGCGAATCAATACAGTTGTGAGCTTTTTTCGAATGAATATTACGTCGTGGATTGATTTTTCTTTCTGAAATCTTGTTGCAGCATCTGAGAGTGCTAGTCACACTATTTTAAACGATTTTTAACGATAATTGTTTGCTATTTTTTTTAGTTTATCAAAACAACATTTTGTTTAAAGCATTTACAATCCCTCCACGTATTTAATTGTGTGAACATTTATCTTGGCAAAAAAAACTAGTTGGGGTGTATGTATTCAGTATAAACGTGCCCCCGTACGAACAAAAATATATTCGCAAATGCATAAGAGTGTAGTGGAAATGGAATGCGTTTGTGTGTATGTGTTAAATTGTCAAATGATAATGGAAAGAGTTAAATACAATGACATAAATGCATCACAAGCATACAAAACCACCAAAACATTTAACAGAACAACCTAAAGCTACACTCTTACAAACATGCACTCTTTACAAGCGATACAAGGATTTATACTCTGTACGTATATCCTATTTAGCTTAAATATTGTATCACACTAAATAGATGTTAGTGTGTGTGTTTAAGTGTATGTACATGCCTGCCTATGAAGTTTAGGATGCTAGGAAATCCTGTCAAGATGAATATGGTATCCATAGCAACTAAAAATAGTGTCATAACAGTAGACTGATGACAATACAATGGGTTTTGTTTTGCTAAAAGTATCAAAACTGTAAAGAGGCTCAGCTCTCTGACACACTCACTTACTAACAACAATTGCAATAACCTCAACTAACAACAGCAGCACATCATCACTTTCGTAGAGCAACAGCAGGAATATATCAACATCAACTATTCTCATATGAAAATCAGTTTATTTTCAATTTATGAAACAACGACAACAAGTGCAACACTAGCAACAGCAACAGCAAGAACAACAACAACATGTGCAACAACAGGTACCTCAACAATTAAGTGAAAAGTATGTACATAAGCAATGCATATTGTAAGTGCCAAAAAATCGTTCCTCATTTTGGTTTATATTCCCCAAAAGCCCGGCAGAAAAAAAAAACGAACGAACGAACGAACACAATAAAAGCCGAAAATTGTTGCAATTCATTCAATTCATCATCATGGTGTAACAACATAAATGACTTATAACATCTATGATGTGAATAATTGTAATACGTTTATGGGCCATTGCGTTATAGGCCACTTTTGTACAGGTAAGGGAAATTGTAAAAGTAAGAAAATATTTTACGCCGTATTATATTACATTTATGAGTAGTTTCCACGAGATTTTTTTTAATTTGGACTATCAAAGTGCTTCAGAAAAAGGCAGACTTTGTTGTTGCCAGACTTAGTTGTATCTTAGACTCTATTTACCTTCTATATTGGTGAATATCTTACTTCGCTCTTTAGCTAAAAGGTCCGCCATCTAACGTTTTTTTTTTCAACTAGTGCTTATTTCGTGAATGGTAACACTTAGCTCATGTCTGATTTGACAGATAATTAGTTTTATCCTTCCTCTGAACGAATATGGTTGTGTATACGCTTGAACAACGCTGGATTGTTCGGATTTCGTCCGGATTTTGGAAGAAGAGAGGCACCGTCAGCTGCGTATGTTCGTTATCTTGTGAAACAAGTGAAAGAAACTGGCATCCTCATCGATAAACCAAAGCGTGAAGCGCCATCAACATCAATTCACCGTCGTTCCCAACAATTGGACATTTTTTAGACATCATTGAGACGAATTTTGCATATAGACCTTGGTATGATGGCTTAGCTTAGGAGTTGAAACCAATTGACCATCCAATGCGTTTTCGCTTCGCTAAGTGGGCCTGCGATCGACTTACAGAAGATGCCGATTTTGGCAAAAAAAAAATCATCTTTTCAGATGAAGCTCATTTTGATCTTGGCGGGTATGTAAACAAGCAAAATTGTCGCATTTGGGGGCACAGACAATCCGCACGCATACATTGAAAAGCATTGTTTGGTACGGATTTTGATCCAGAGGCATAATTGGGCCATTTGCCGTTACAGTCAATGGCAATCGTTATCGGGCCATGTTGAACGAATTTTTGTTCACAAAAATTGAAGAGGAGGATATTGGCAACATTTGGTTTCAACAGGACGGCGCTACGTGCCACACAGCCGAAGCTACACTCAATGTTTTGCGCCCTGTTTTTGAAGATCGCATTATCAGCCGCAGAGCTGATGTCGTTTGGCCACCTCGGAGCTGCGATTTGACACCGTTGGACTATTATTTGTGGAGTGCCGTCAAAGATAAGTGTTACGCCGACAAGCCAGAGAAAATTGACTGTTTAAATGACAATATTCGTGAAGCCATTGGTGAAATACAGCTGCACACAATCGATAATGTGCTTAAAAATTGGACCGATCGTGTAGGCCACTGCATGGCCAGCCGAGGCAGCCATTTGAATGAAATTATTTTCCCTTATTAACCGGAAGGATTGTACTTTCAAATAAAAAAAGAAATTTGAGAAAATATTCAGTAGTTTTTTTTTAGAGCGTTTTCAAAAAAAAAAAAAGTTATTTGACGGACCCTTTATTAGGAGGCACCATATTGATGATCACATTTACTTACTTCAGTGGTCATTTTAAGCCTTTAGTCAGGATTTCGACACAGCACCCATGTTGTAAGTGTTTATTTTATCCATGATTGGCGGGACCTACAGTCTAAAGTCCACTCCGAACGACAGATTTTTGAGAAACTTTTTCATGGCAATTTTATTTAGTGCCAGAGATTTTTCCAAAAGACTTTCGTGCAGAAGTCTCCGAAAGAAATATTTTTCTTCATATTTCGTTATGTTCGAGAATTATGATGTGGTGTTTGAACCATGGGCTCGAGTCTAATAAGCCAATGTATACGGCGACCTTGACATATTGGATGCTAGTAATCGCCGAAGTCTAGCAAGTAGTGTGGTGGCTTATTAGACGAGCCAATCCCCAGGTAAGACACTCCCGGCAAAACTAAATTTGAAAAAACGCTTTTTCATCATCATCATTCTACGAAAATTTTTCTCAAGAACCTATCGTTCAGAGTCAACCTTAAAGTGTAGGTCACGCCACTCATGCATATTAAGACATGCAAGAAATTTCGAGAGAAACTATGACTGAAGGGTTGTAATGACCAATTATTTATGGATATATTTATGTATGTATTGGATGTTTTTATTACTTGATTTTATGCCAAATCGTATGTGCATAGTGTCACTGTTGGCCTCTGTAATAGTTCTGATTTAGGAGCAGTAAATGGTTGATGGTAGTCGCCATAATCTAGTAGGTAGTGTGTTCGCTTATTAGACGTAAAGCCCGGGTTCGAGCCTCAGGATAGACATCAAAACGAAATATGAAAAGAAAAGAAAAAATATTTCTTCGGCGACTTCCCCTCAGCTGATTTCTGGCAAAAACTCTGAGAGTAAATAAACCTGCCATAAACTGTAGGTCCCGCCACTCAAGTATAAAATTAAGGCACACAACAGGAGTGGCGTGAGAAGCTATGCCGTAATCCCGACTGAAGGGTTGTAATGGCCAATTATGTATGTAAGTAGAAGAGAAAGCACATCATTTCTAAAATAATACTTTAATCCCGATACTGAGGCTTGGCGAAGCTGACTTCTTCAGCTGAATAATAGTGGAAGTAATCGGCTCGTATGTGTAATATATTATACTGCACGACGGCTCATTTGTGCTACCCTACTTATACTCAGCTAACCTTTATATCTAATGGCCATTCGCTATTAGCAAATCATGACACGGCCGGAGGTCTACAGCTCAGACATCGCGAAGCCGATGCTGTGGCAATAGTGGTGAGAAACTTTGCTCATTAATTCCTAAGGAGTGGTGCTGACTTAATTTCCTATGATGTTGTCTGTTATCATCTCCAGATATCATGAGGATAGGACTGAAATCGTTAGTTCAATTGGCTGTTAGGTGTAGTAGTAAGGATCTTTGTTTAGTAAGCTCTAAAATCGTGTAAAAGGTGCCGCTGATTATTCGTTTGACTGATGATGAATTTCATGGAGCAGAATTAAAACCTTTTTAAAAGAAATGTAGTGGCACCTAATGCCAACTAAAACTGATGCGTTATTTCATAGAAGACTTACTGAAGTAAAAACAGATTCTGATAGAACAACCGTAAAAGGAAATAAAATACAACATCTTTAATGCAAGGCATCTTTTCACAAGGATACGCAAATAATGGGTTCAAATTAAAGACAAGGCTGTCCAAAGCCTCAATTGCCAATAATTCCTTTAGAGTTGTTATGTCGGGTCTTTCATCAAGCACTTCCCATCTTTAGATTTAAGTTAAAGGCTTATGTCTGAAGTTCATGACTTATTCGGATATACTTGTGACTTTAGAAAACCCCACAAGAAAATGTCGAACGCTGCCAAATCGTACGATTTTCAAGGTATGTTTGCATCTAGTCGACATGAGATGACAATGCTCTCATATTGCTCATGCAGAATGTTCAACGTGGCATGAGCTGTGAGACGTATTGCGCCGTCATATTAAAACCACTTATTGTTGGTAATCAAAATAAGTTGGTAACCATCGCCCTATAGTGACGGCCGGTCCAACGTTGTTCTCAAAAAAATATTTACTATTGACGCAGAGAGTCCAAAATATACTATAGGCAGGAACGTTTTCGGGATGCATTGGACACTCTTAGAGCCCCGAATCCGACATTTTTTTTTGGTGTACTTACCAATTTATCCAGAAATGGATGATATTTCTCTGGGTATGTTGAACGAACAGGATAAAAACAATAAAACAAATAAATAATTTTGCAGTATACATAGCTTGCATACCATGGACAATATTTTCCTCATTGGCAAACAGCGGTCTGCTTAATTGAAAGTTTGTCCTGTCATATTTCCTGATGAAACTCAATAAAGGATAATTTTAAACAAAAATTTAAAGAATTAAAATAACAATGAGAAATCTCACGATCCTTTTTTAATGCTAACCTTGTCAGCTTTAGTTGACACTGATATTAATTTGAGACTTGAGTTCTAAATGATACACATTTTAAAAACGATGCGGATGTGCACGAAGCATTTTGTAAATGTTTTAATTACTGTTATTTCACATGTGTTACGCTGGCCCATAAATTGCCCACCACTGTACCTGAATTATTTTCACATTTACCAACTCAAACACGTTAACTGAAACACAATAATTTACACTTTTACTTGCTCATCAACATCAACATCATCGTCATCGTCATCAACAACAGCATCAGTGGTGTTGCACCATGCATGGCCTCGGAGTCAACCACAACCAAATTAAATGCTAAACGAAGACATTAACAATACAGGACATGTGAGACAGAACAGTCGAGAAGAGAAATTCAATGTGCAAACGCCAAGACCAACAACACCAGTGTAACGAGAACATCAGCAACATCGGCAAATAACAACAACAACTTTGAAACATCAAATTGGAGACGACAATGGCGAAACAGTGTTGTAAGGATCATCCTTGTCACTGATGTTGGGTATGTATTGTTGTCAACAACAACAACAACACACCAAAAACACGTCGTCAGGCAGAAGGTAACAACAAAAACAACAGCAGCGATGATAGCAAAAACAATAACAGAAAAATAACAACAAATTAAAGAGAAGTGAAGTTAAAAGCGTTGACAGACATAAAATGTGACACCTCAACTGAAAATTATATGTATGTAGGTATGTATGTATCAATGTATGCATGTATGTAGGTATGCATGTGTGTATTTCATTAGCACGCCCATAAATATGCAAAGAATCAGGAAGAAAAGAAAAAGTACGACACGTGCATATAATTTCCAACGCCTGTTCGTAAAATGTTGCACATAATCTGATTGCAACATACAAATTCACGCCGTTTAAAATTCAAATTCATTTATAAGTACGTGTACATACATGTATGTTGGCTTTTTTTTGACGATTGATTTTTAACGATTTTGAATAAATTTGTAAAAAGAAAAATTACAAGTCGTAGAGGCAAATCTCCAAAATCGTTTTTCTGTTTTCGTTTTATCTACAACAACATGATTTAACTATCAACACACAGATAACATCAACCACAAAATAAGAAAAAATATTTTATTCAACAACGTTTGTTTTTTTTTGTTGGCTTTTTTGCCAACTTCTCTAACAAAATGTTTGTAGTTAAGCGCAAACATACAATCATACCGAAAATTTATGAGTACGAGCAGGTACATTTTTGAATTGATGAATATTTCATGCCAATGATTTGTTGAATAAATTTTGCAACAAATTCAAGCAAACAATGTAAAGACTAAGGCCATACACTCGCTTATAGAGAAACAATATTAAAATTAACATTTATTCCCATAGATTGACAGTGTGTAGACAGTTTAATAGGAACAGAAAGGGACACAAGGGATTATATTGTATAAAATTAATAATCTTGTCCAATTAGCAAGATCAACTTATTTTCTCAATAGGTATGAAGACATTTTAGTTTTATAAGAACTACAAAAAGCCACATCCTTAGCTTTAAAGCTAACTTGTGTTAACTATCACAATCTGTATAGCCGGAGTAGTCTAGTACGTGGTTCAAATTTCAGGTCAAACATTTCGAATGAAACGAAATATGAAAAATATTTCTTCTCTGAGAGATGAATGAAATTGACATCAAAAATATGTCGTTCAGTGTCGATTTTAATAATGTAGGTTCCACTACTCATTTATAAAATTAACTCACCGCGTAAGTTGTGTGAGATGCTAGGTCGTAATCCTGACTGAAGGGTTGTAATAACCCGTTATGTACATAAGTATATAAATATCACTGATAATGGAGATCTAATTTTCTTCTTAATACTACTAGAAAAATATCCTGAAGGTACTTCCTTGGCTAAGTTGGCAGAAATTCGATTACTAATAATATTACTTTCCCTTTACATAAATCAATGGGTATTAAGTTAAGAGAACGGAGTAATTAAA
This sequence comes from Sarcophaga rosellei, assembly GCA_930367235.1. Classification (NCBI taxonomy): domain Eukaryota; kingdom Metazoa; phylum Arthropoda; class Insecta; order Diptera; family Sarcophagidae; genus Sarcophaga; species Sarcophaga rosellei. The sequence continues at coordinate 71,764,267 of OV884019.1, forward strand.
GCTATCTCAACAGAACATGCCTTCAAAAATCTCATTGTATTGGTTGATACTACATGTTCACAACCTCACAATCTCCAATAACCGAACTTATCAGGTATTATCATCGGAAATGAGATGATAGCTTCGCACAGTTTAACGTAATTTATACTCATACCATTGGTTATCGGCGGACTTTCGTTACCTACTAATATCAAGAGCATTATTTAGGTAGAGCGCTGGCTTATTAGAAAAGAAGCCACGGTTCAAACCCCATGTGCCACATCTCCAAGAAAATGAAATATGAAAAAAATATTTCTTCGGCGACTTCTGCCAGAAGCTCTGAAAGTAAATGTATTTATGTATGCATGGATGTGTGTATGTATGTATGTATTTTTTTTTGTCTTGAGCCGGAGGTGGGAATCTTCTAAAGACACTTTTGTTCCAACAAAAGAGTGCACGATTCACCATCACTGGTGCCTACGTACTAAACTCACCCCCTACACACTTCAACCACTCTCCCCCCGCGGGACTGCCGTAAGGTATTACTACGCGGAGGGCGGATTAGCTTGAAAACTTTATCATATTAGTCAAATTTCGCCTCCGTTCCTCCAGTCTTCGGAGTTCTAGCATAACTTCAGCCAGTCTCTGACTGTATTGGGTCCATAGCATCCTAGAATTCATCACCTCTCCCATAAGCCGAGTTGGTGAAAAACTCGTTCTCATCTAACTCTGGGCCATCTAAATCTGGAGCAGTACGTTAGAATATGCTTCGCATCTTCCTTCTCATCTACACACTTTGGGCATACAGGGGAAGTGTCATGCCCAAATCTGTGCAGGTACTAGCTGAAGCATTCATGACCAGTTAGGAACTGGGTCACATAATAGTTTAGCTCGCAATGTTTGTTCTCCATCCTAAGGGTTACATCAGGGACAAGGCGAAATGTCCATCTTCCCTCTCCCATCGTGACTGCCATTTGTGCAACGATGAACGTATGTACGTATGTATATATGTATGTATGTATTTCCGTCAACAGTAAGGGATAGAGTTAATCGACCTACAGGCGAATCTTTGGCCATGACGACATATCAAGAATTATTAGAATTTAAAGGATCTAATAAGTCCATAGTGCTGACCGATATCTTTAGATGGCAGTTAACCTAAGGTCTCTAGATGGCACTGTAACGCAAATTTTCTTTGATAACGCCCTCAGACTCACTGCCCACCAATGGGCAGTTAATAGAGGTTATCTTAACACCGATAAGCAAATAGCAGCAAAAAGCTCTCACAGTGGAAATATATATGTATATTGGCAGTTAGTGCAATCATCTGCCAGATTGGAACTAGTCCCGTAGGTTCACTCTCTAATGTAGAAATCACTTTCAACAACATCGGTTGTGAAAAATCGATGTCCGATATCTATCTTTCGACCTCAGAAACAGTTTGCTGTCCAACGAACTATTCGTAGTCCAACGGGTATTTTCGAATTTTGTTATTTGATAACTTTGTCAAACTAGTTACCATTAATTCTGTCTGTTTATTACCACATCACTAGAAATGGCCACTGGCATCAATGTGTGTTCGCTGATTGCGCTCTGCAGCAGTTGGAAACTGACCCTAACTTTTATCGAAAAATCATCTCTAACGATGAGGCCTATTTCTGAATGAATGTGTACATAAGCAAGCAAAATTGTAGATTTTGGAATAACATCAAGACCATCCAATTCCTTCCAAAAAATCCAGTGTTTGCCGTTTATCTTGGGCTGGCGGTGTTATTGGTCCACATTTCTTTGAGAACGAGGTTGGCCAGACAACAGCGAGCACTACTGAAACAACTTCTTATGACCTAAATTTAACGATCTGAAAATCAGCGACATGTGGTTTCAACAGGACTGCCCTCGTACAAAATAAATTCATTGTTGAGCACAACCCTTCAGTCAGGATTACGACCGAGCTTCTCATACCTCTTATGTTGAGTGCGTTTTTTTTATACAGGTGGCAGGACAATATATTTTTTTGAGAAACTTTTCATGGCAATTTTTTATTCACTCTCAGAGTTTTAGCGAAAACTCTGATGAGAGGAAGTCGCCGAAGAAATATTTTTTTACATTTCGATTTGTTGGAGATGGCTGACTTGGAGTTTGAACCGTGGTCTCAAGTTTAATAAGTCAACGCACTACCTACTCGACTACGGCGACTTCATATTGGATATTTTGCATAAGAGATTAAAGGAAATAGTCATCTCACGAGGAGGTCATGTGAATTGGCCGTTGAGATAGAGCAATTAGAGCTTGTTAGATTTTCGCTTGTGGAGTCTTCTTATGTCACATATATATGCGAATAAGCCACAAACCACAGCGTCAACATAATCCATGCTATCGGTCAAACTCAGTCTGAATTCTGCATCCAGGTAGTGGAAAAATCGACGTTTCGGATGCGCTCCACCCAGAGAAGCCGTGGGGAATATTTAAACGATGTTCCACAGATTATACATTCAAACTAATATCTCACACACATTTTGCTATAATCCCACATAATTAACTCTACGACCTCTTTTCGTTGACCACAGCCTTTTCCATAAATATTTCGAATATTTACCGCAATTTTCCTTAACTTTGCGTAGATCCCTTATATTTACTTACATTTTGAATGCACACTCACCCATGCAGTGAGACTTACATATGGACAAAACTTTGTTTCCGTTTTTATTTTCGTCAAACCGAACGATTTTGGGGTTGTGGGGGGGTTAAAACAATTTTTGCTAAATTTAACGTTGTCTGACATTTAAACAATTGCAAAAAGCATCAACAATTATAAACACAGTAACACAGAATAACTGCAGCAGTATCAAGAGCATCAAATGTAACATCATTATCATCAACATCATCATCATCATCAAAATGTTGTTCAAAGAGTTTTTAATTTGAAATTGAAAATTTTGTAAACAAAAGTGTTTTTGAAGTGTTGAAGTATTTCAAAGCCTGGATAGCTAGCACACACACAAATGCAATAGTATGATGAACGCATATGTTTTACATACAGGTTTCCATCTACAGATGGCGCACGAAAAAAATGTTTCATAGATATTTATACTTTGAAGTGATGTAGAACGATGTAAATAAGTACACATCTAATGTCCAAAGATGTAGAAATGTATTCCTACTCGGAAAAAAAAGAGAAGCGAATGAAAATATGGATCTACCGATTATGCATTTCCATGGACCTGAAAGGAGGCATAAATAATAATTCTGCGAATCGAATTATACGATTGGAGTACTATCTGATAACTTTTAGTAGTTTTACATCTTAGGGTCCTTTCTAAAGCGCTTTCTACCCCTAAATTTAAAAAAAGAATGCATGTGTGAAGTATTGTCGACATTTTAAATTTATTTGAAAGACTTATTGATGTCTTACGTTCAAAAGTTCGCCACAGCTTTACTAACTAAAGCGCATCCGACATTTCTTTGCATTGAAGACCTTTTTGATTTGATTTCACATATATAGCTTCGACTTAAGAAAATTCCACAAGTCAAAAGTACAAAAGTCTTAGGTCTTATTACGATCTGGGTGGCCCGCTCCCTTCACCTACACGTGAGATGACCTTGTCTTCTATTCGCCCGTGCAGAATATTCAATGTAGCATGGATATATCGTTGGTGTCCAGATTTAAGTCAAAAATAGTTGATAGTCATTGACCTATAGTTCACACTGATGGCCTGACTAATGTTGTTCGAGAAAAAATATGGACGGACAGCCGCACCAAACAGTGAATTTTTCCGTATGGATGGAATTTTTTAGATTTTTTAGATCTCGTGTGGATTGATATCGTCTCAATTTCGAGAATTCCGTTTGTTCATGTACAAATTTATACAGAAATAAGCGTAATCGCTGAAGATGATTTTTCAATAAAAATTAGGGTCAGCTGCCAATTGCTCTACAGCCTAATCAGTGAACACATCTTTGTCTATTATCTTCCAGTATGACCTGGCAAAACAGACTCGATAAATAACAACTAATTTGACTGATGTGACTTCAATAAGATATCTGTTATCAGCTTCCAACTTTTGATGACTGAGACGTTTTTCCATCGCCTCCTCTGTTTTCTAAGCCGATGAAACGAAACGATGTTTAAAGTTTAGAAATTATTTGTAGAAGTCGAACATAGGTAATGTTTTATGAAGGAAAAAACATTGCTGTTGATTTCAATAGACATTAAAAATTCTTCCAAACAGGAGTGATGATACTTAATAAAATTATTTTATTAAAATGCCTCCTACTCAAGAATGTGTTTCCATTGATAAGTTCTTTTCGTGTATGAATCTCATTTTTAGATCAATGGGTACGTAAACAAAGTCGCAGTAATCTAGTAAAGAGTTTGTTGGTTTATTAGACGTAAGGGCCTGCGGTTAGATCTCCATCTCAACGAAATATGAAAAAATATTTCTTTGGCGACTGCCTCTCAGCATATTTCTGCCAAAAGCTTTAATGAAAATAAAATTGCCATAAAGCTTCTTAAAAATCTGGTCGAAGCCGACTTTAAACTGTAGGTCCCGCCTCACATGTATAAAATTAACAAACTCAACATAAGTGATGGGAAAAGTTTTGTCGTAATCCTGACTGAAGGGTTGCAATGACCAATTATTTATGTATGTATCAGAGATCAGCAATGAGTATTAAAAAAGATAAGTAGAATCGAATCATACTTATAATTTCTGATACTTATACGCAATATATTTACTTTAATATCATGGAACCTCTACTCATATTCAAAGTTTGAAGTACTCATCATATTCATACTTAACAACACGTATGATGGTTGTTGATTTCGACTCTCCATGACTCAACATTTATAAGAATCACAAGATAAGTATGAATCGAGTACGAACCCTAAAATTCTCAATAGACGGTTGTGTACTTGCTCTGTTTGCTGCTCTGTCTGTTTTGCTTATGTGTCTGTTTCCTTTTTTTGCAAATGCAAATGCAACAACAACTAAGACTGTAAATTTTGATGAATGATTCGAGTCACTCGAATCATTTATGAGTATTATAAGTATTTTTGTGAAGTTATAAATCTGAATGAGTAGGCTTATGAATCAAACATATTTCGAATGGTATGAGTTTGATGTCAACGTAGTACGCATACTCATTGCAACTTGTACTTATAAATCAACGTTGTAGTGAGTATGATTGAAACAGAGTACAGAGTTAAATTCGAACCCTAGCCTCACGTCTTATATGCGAATACACTATCTACTAGAATACGATGACTTAAAACCTATAAATACTCCTTTTAATCACTTCATGGGAGAGATGTCATGATTTTCTGTACCTGATATTTATATTCAATCCATTAGATATGAATTAATTAATACGAATTAATTTCTTCAGGTCGAGTTCAAACGAGCAGTATGGAGGTCCTGACAAGCTGTCAAGCAAGGCTAACATTGCATGTTTCATCTTGAGCGATAGAAATCATAAGAAAATAATCATGAAATTATAAGAAAGAGGAAATTGAAGTAACAAAGTTACTGGAGCCATTCCTTGAACAAAATCCTACACACTATCAAACAGTGAATTGGTTTTCGTGCACACACTTTCATTGTTATCAAGTGGTACTAGAAATATTAGCAACAGTTACATGTATGTGTCTGTTCGTTGAAGGATTATGGACACAAAAGAATCATAATCTGTTGTCCGTTTGTTGTTTGTTTGTTTGTTTGTCTAATTGTTATTGTTGTCATTGTTGTTGTTGTTGTTATTGTTATGGTCTAGTATGGTCTGTTTGATGATGAGTTGTTTAAAATTTTAACTTTGAAGATCCCTTCTTTTAAAATTAATTTTCTAAATCAGTTAACAGCTGATGGCCCTTTTTTGTAATTATTTGGCTCAAATTGGATAATGAACTTGTAATTAATGTAATACGTTTTGTAGAATGTCTAGTCCAGTCTAAACAACAATTGGTAGCTTAATTAGAGGGAAGAGAATAAAAGAAAATGCTTTGGCATAAGGGACAAGATGAAAATTTTAAGGAACATATTTTTGTTTTTTTTATTTCAGGGAATTTTGTTTTTAATTCTTTTTGAATATTAAATGATTATGAAAACAACAACAACAACTATTTATTTATTATCCTTGCTCCTGTTAGACAAAACTAACAAATGATTTATGATAACAACACTAATGGAAATGCTGACACAAATTTTCTTCACTTAAACTTGATGACTGTGATGATGACAATTCTAACACAGCATCCATGCCACTCCATCTCTACATCTACAACTCCAAAAAAACGAAGAGTGGTGTGGCAGTCCATTGCTTGCAGGGATGGCAGCATTTAATAAACATTGTTGTTGTTGTTGTTGTGATTGTTGCTTTCGAAAACACTATTAAATTGGATACAAAACTGTTAAATAAACTACAACTCATGATGGAACGACCCATTGCACTCACTACAAAAAGAGTAACAAACTGCCATAAAATAAAATAGAAAAACAAGAAAAAAACGAAACAAGAAACGACGAAATCAACAACGTGTTTATGGTGGAAACAAAGTACAGCAAAAAGAGTAAAAAGACAGGAAAAAAAGAAACAATTTTTTGGCCACACATGTGTCAACATTTATTCACATCACTTTGCTGAAACATGTTGTAATTGCAGTTGAAGATTGTTGTCCAATGCAATGTCAACATTTACAACCACCATCAACTGACATCAACACTTTCCCTCACACACACGGCCACGCACACATACTCAAAATGCTTAAGCAATTTCCACACATACAGCCATGGACATTAAATTAGCACAAAATCCATATATTCATTGATTGTGATTTTTTCTCATTTGTATCGTAATTAGGCCAGTTGTTTTGGTCTGTAATGTTGCATGATGACATCTGACTGTTGTTTAACAAAAAATATTACCATTATCGTATATATTTTTTGTTTTGATTGCTAATTTGTATCGGTACCTAAATTCGAGCTGGACAGTAAATTAGCACAACGTGCCTAAAAGTGTTTTAGGTACAAGTTTAGTTCGAGTATTTTTATTCTTACGGCATATTCTTTTAATTTTGTGGCATTTAAAGTAATTTTTGAAAAAAATTATACGTGGAAAAGATTGCTCGCCAGAGGAGAAGCGCATTATCGTTAACTTGTGGCATGATGGGAAAAGCTGGCTGAAATTCCCGAAATTTCGAATTGTTAGCGAAAAATGATTTATAACGTCATCATTTCCTTCAAACCAAACATAATAATGTCGCAGAAAACAAAAATTGAAGGCCACGTGTCAAGAAAAATAATCGAAATCGTTGACCGTGCTATTGTCCGGAAGACAAAGAAGGAGCTTTCATGTCGTCACGCGATATTTTGAACGAAATTAACTCCCAATTCAGATTAAATTTATCGGGCATGCTCCTATAACGACGTCTTAATCACAAAAAGCGCTTTGAACGCTCCTGCCGAAAGAAGCCACTTCTACCAAAAGAAAAATATACACAAGCGTTTAACGTTTGCTCGCATCCACAATGCTAAAGACCTCCCATTCCGGATAAAAATATTTTGGAGTGATATAACAAAGGTAAATCGCATGGGACCGGATGGTAGAGTGGTTGTTCATTGGCCAAAATGTCAGACATTCAATCCACTCTATGCTCAAAGTACCATAACGCATGTTCGAGGAAACACAATGGTGCGGGGAGCGTTTTCAAGGCACGGTGTAAGTCCCATTGTAAAAATTAATGAAAAAATGGACTGTTATCAGTATTTGGACAATATAAAGAACAAAATGGAACCATAAGCTTTTAAATACATACCAGCTTTATTCATATTTATGCTAGATAGTGACCCCAAACACACATCTAAGCTGGCAAAGGATTGATTTTATGAAGAGTACATTCCCGTTTTCGACTGGCCGGCGCAATGTTCTGACTTAAACTCGATTGAAAACCCCTGGAACGATGTGAAGTGTACAATTGCTCAACAAAAGTATAAAAATTTGGTCGATTTGAACATTGTAATACGGGACGCTTTGGTACTCGATTCCCAAAGAACTTTCCCGAAGAACATTATCCCAAAATGCCACGCGGCGCTTGAAAATAGGGACTACTCTACTAAATATTAATCAAATAAGGTGAAAACATTAACATTTTTACTATTTATTAAACCACCTCATTTTTATTCCAGAAATTTTAATTTGTGCTATTTTACTGTCCAGTTAAAATCTGGCGTTTGATATGTTGAAGCTCTTAACGAGCAGACGACTGGCAATATCGTCAAAATTTTTGTTTCTTTTTAAAGAAGAATATGTATTTTAAGTTCCTATGTTTAAATTTTGTACAGGTGAGTAGACCTAAAATACTATAAAAAATATGATTGTTTTTATGACGAAGTTTCGTGCTAATTTAATGTCCATACCTGTACATCCATGTGTATGAACGTTAACACAATACAGCAAGCAAGGCAAGTGATGTGTGTTGAGGAATAAAGAAGAAGAAGAAAAATATGAACTCAACAACTATAAACTAAACGGTTGACCATTGTAGGATTCCCATAAATTTTAAACCTCTCTCTCTGAGAAATACTGGGCACAACTGAGCAGCGAGCACACACGCACTGATGTGTCATTTCGTTGTGTTTAATTGAAATACGCAACGATGTTGAGGATGTGGATGATGTAATGAAACATCAAGAATCATATTAAGCTGTGACTACAGTTTTTTGCTTGTGAGACAATTGGTTACTCTAGTAATTGGAGTAGATATGGGAAAACTTTTGTACATGCTTTTGCGTATGACTGATACACCTAGAATTTGTCGAAAGGCGTGTTGACTTATAAGATGGTCGGTCAAATGAGCATAAGGCTCGTTAAGTATATTTTTTAATTATCTGAGGAACACGTACGATTTTTTAACACACGTGAAACAAACTCTCTTAAGAAAATTACTGTAGTTTAGTCGTGGGCAAAATTACAGTTTTCAGTGAATACAGCTGCAGTGGCTGTCGATTGGCTTTTGACGACCATAGAGTTTTCCTTTTCTACATATATTTCAATTTGGTCTCTTGATTTCTTTCTAGAACCTGGAAGGGTTGTCAACTGACAATGTTTTAACAGAAGATCCCATTAAGGCCACATGACGCCAACTTCGAATGCAAGTAAGTTGCCGCAGGAAAACAAACCAAAGCTAGATAATGGGTCAAGGAAAATTACTGCACATTAGGGCATTCATATGAGACGTATTGAATTTGGTAACCTGGCATATGCTGAGGCGAAGAATGAAGAGAAAGATGCAACTGTATTTCAACCATGAGATTAAACAAATCCATCGGGGTTAGAGTTTAAGAAACAGAGCGACTTTATAGTGAGTTCTGCATGATTCCGGCATTCGATGTAAGGATTCATTCTGATATTACAATGAGCCACAGTGGGCTACGTATGTCTATATTTGTGGTTACGGCCAGTTTTTCCCACCTGACTTCTGCCTTCTGTTTCCTCGTTAGCGCACTTCATGCCTGTATAATATTTTAAAAACAGTTTTCAGTCATGTATTGTAGTAGTTGGTTGAGGAGTATTGTAGTTTTTAAGCACAAGTATCAGCTATTAAAAGAGGTTACAATGTGTTACCGAATTAAAGATACATCTGAAAGAGATAATGTTACGCATTATCTTATGGATGGAATCAGATTTGACATCATTTTTGATATGAAAGAATTTTATATTAAGAAACCTTTTTGGCTTGACATTTGGGGTTTTAATTACTCACTTTCCGATAGAAGCTTATGTTTATCAGGGGTATCAATAAGCGCAGTATCATGGTAGGTTAGGTTATGTGGATCGACTGCGATTATCAAGAACACTTGAAGGATACATGGTATTTCGTGACGTCCTTCAATTAACAGTCCCTTAAAGTGATCTGGAGTCTGACAATGCGACAGTTTACGAAAAAGCGCTCCTAAAAGACACATTCCCAATAATTATAAAAAAAATCAATCAGAATTGGATTATTTCCATTTAAAACAAATAGGCCGCCATAGCCACACATTATCAAGTGCTGCAACTACTCTGCTTAACACCTTATACAACATACTGGCAATAATACTAGGAAGATTTTAAAGTAAGACTGAAAATAATCTGCGTGATGAAGAGCCAAACGTGTGGTATAATTCCATACTTTACGCGTTAATGTTAGGTAATGGGAGGCACTGCCGTATAACACACCACCTATGTTTTGTGTATTAACTTTATGCATGAGCGGCGGGACCTTCAGTTTAAAGTCGACTCCGAACGGCAGGTTTTTCGAGAAACTCACTGCAAATGTATTTAATGCTCAGGGTTTTTACCAGAAATGAGAGGAAGGGGCCTAAGAAATATTTTTTTACTTTATGTTCTATTCGGGCTTGAACCATGGCATCACGCCTAATAATCCAAGACACTATCTGCTAGACTACGGCTACTTCGTGACTACTATTGTAAACCTACCAAATACATCTGTTGCTTAAACGCACCTTTAGGTTGAGCATTTCAATTCGGCTGGGATACATTTCACTTTCATTGCCTGTTCTAACTGAACAGAGCAACATTTTTCCCCCTTTTTCATCAGAAGGTGATGAGAAGGAAAAAAATCAAGAATTAAAATAAAAAAATTGCCCAAAGAAACTGATAAAATGGCCAAAACAGCAAAATATTTTTGTTGATGCAACAACCAGTTGACAGATGAGAGCTTGATGGTGTGACTCATTCAAATCGTTCACACATTTTAGTTTTTTTGCACTTAAAACGTTCGAGGGGTAGTTAAAAGAGCAGGAAGGCTAAATATTGCAACATGAAAATGAACCTAATAAAACATGGCATCATCTAATGTTGCAACATCCTCATACATACATTCATTGTTTTGTCTTTGCTGTTCGATTGTTTTATGCTTGTTCTGTTGGTTTGTTTGTTGACAATTTACCATACCATACCAATATAGTAGAGTATGAAATGTTTGTTCGTCTGGTCTATTGTCTGGTCACATAAACTGGTCAACGTGCTGTAAAAGTGGTATGTATGATGACATATATTGTATGCATAAAACAGGGATGGACCTGTTTTCTACCAATTTTCTATATTCAAACATTTTTGTTACTGATTTTTACTGTCAGGCCCTTCGTAACTGCAGAACATCATTGACTCTTGGTAAACATACAAAATGTTGCACGCATCTCATTCTATGATGTCAAGTTGTATTCTACGTTACAGACCGCAAAATCAGCAACATGAGCGATGAGTGTTAACGTTGACGTATTTATTTTGGGGATAATTTTTAAAATTTTTGGTTTTTTGAATTAAAATTTTTAAATTCATATGCAAAATAAAGAGGAATAATACAGTCAGATGAATAAGTGCAAAAGTGTTGTCTCTAAACTTCATAACATAAATTTCTTCACCAAGTAGATAGGATTAATAAGTCCTCTTATACTTTTGGTACTAATCATTTGTCACATGCATGTAAATACTTCAAGTCCAATATTGAGATTCTATGATGATGACAAAGAACCATCAGCACAAATAATTTTACTTTGAAGCTCTCCGGTAACAATCGGTTGAGAAGCACTTACAAACTGCAGTACTTCGGTCGATGATATAGTTTTCCCAAAAGCACGTAAGTTTAAAAGGTTTTATTAGTTTCAGCTAATGAATCAAACCGTGAAAATCATCCATAAAAAGAAAACAACAGAATTTCTTCGTATGATTTGCAGCACTCTGAGTAGGTAGGTAGGTCAGACATCTCCAACATAACGAAATAAGAAAAAAATATTTCTTCGACGATTTCCCTTCAGCAGATTTCTTGCTAAAACTGCGAGAGTAAACTAAAGTTCCATAAAAAAGTATCTTAAGAATTTGTCATTCGCAGTCGACTTTACACAGTAGGTTCCACCATTCGTGTATAAAACAAACACACAACATAAGTGGTGGTAGGCTGAAATCCTGGCTAAAGGGTTGCAATGACCAATTATATATGTATGTATATACTGTTAGTAGCAAAGTTATAGGCCTGCAAGACTTTCCTACAATATTTACAGTGCTTAGGTATCATTTTAACTGAAGCAACCTTCCACTCTTTAGGGTAACAGCCAAGTAGTAGAATTGCGCTGAATCTTTTCGACAATACGGCTCATCTCTGTAAGCATCTTGTTGCTGAGTATATCAAATCCTGGTAGGATTTGATACGATGTCGCAGTAGTCTAGTAGGTAGTGTATTGGCTTATTAGACGTAAGGTAACGGTTGAAACTCCAGATCAGACATATCCAACAAAACGAAATATCAAAAAAAATATTTTTTCGGCGAATTCCTCTCATTGATTTCAGGCAAAAACTCTGAGAGTAAATAAAATTGCCATGAAAAAGTTTCTTAAAAATCTGTAGTTCGAGGTCGGCTTTAAACTGAAGTTCTCGCCACCCATATATAAAATTAAAACACGCAACATTAGTGGTGTATGAAACTAAGTCGTAATCTTGACTGTAAGTATGTATGCATGTACTATTGGCAGCAAACTTACAATCCGTTATTACTCGATTATCCTACAACATTTGTCAGGTTTAGGTATCATTTTAATTAAAGAAACAACAACAAACAAAGTCTTCTTGGCTATACGCGTCATATCTGCAAGCATCTTGTTGCTGACTTACCTTGAGTTGAGCAATAACTCTTTGAACCTCTTGAAAGTAAAATTTTATCAGAACATAAAGTACAACAGTCACAGATCACATTTGAGTATTCAACAAAAAGGCAATCTTTCTTGTTATCATTTCTTGCCAACTAGCTTTGGAGTTACGTAGGGTAGATGTAAATATAATAGGCCTTTTAAGGTTTCAGTTGCGCTGCATGACGAATATTTAAAGGTCTTCTAAATATTTTGTTATAGGCCAGTAAGATTGACAGATTTATTCACTAGCAGACTTGCAGTGGGATTTGAAGCTATGAATTCAAAACCGTTATAATAGTAATTTGGAGACAAGCCCAGAGAAGCAACAATTTGCTCCTAATTTCTAGAATTGTTTTTGATCACATCACACATCACTGTATGCCAGTCGGTAGGCGAGTAAGATTATCGGCCATTCGATATAACATTCACATCCATTTTGGGCATTGAATCCAAATTTTATTTTTTTGAAACATGTTTAATTAATTATTTTCCCCAGCTAGGACATATGTTTTGCTCTCATTTTTCCATTTTCTCTTTACGATTAGTTTTGATCAATGTGATAAAAATTGGCACCTTTTCTATTCAAAATATTAGAAAGTAATAGACGGTAGCAATTTATACTTCTGAAAACATACATACATATATAATTGGCCGTTACAACTCTTCAGTCAGGATTACGGCCTAGCTTCTCACACCACTCATGTTGTGTGCCTTAATTTTTATACTTGAGTGGCGGCACCTACAGTTTAACGTCGACTCCGAACGACAGATTTTGTGAAACTTTTTCATGGCAGGTTTATTTACTCTCAGAATTTTTGCCAGAAATCTGCTGAGAGGAAGTCGCCGATGGAATATTTTTTCTTCATATCTCTTTTTGATGTCTGACCTGGGATACGAACCCGGGCCTTACATCTGATAAGCCAACACATTACCTACTAGAATTCTCAGACTTGCAGTGGGATTTCAAAGTCGTAACAAAAATAGGCAATTGTAGTTAAGTCAAGACGAGAGAAGCGTCTATAATCGCGTTTGGTAATTTCACTTTATGCCAATCGGTAGGCCAGTATGTTTGGCGATCACTCGATATGACATCCAAATCCATTTTAGATATTGCATCCAAATCTTACTATTATTTATTTTTACCAACCAGGACATTTATCTTCTTCTCATTTTCCTTATAGAATTAGTTGGAAATGTTTACCTCGTACAATGTGTTCAAAATAGACACCTTTTATGTTCAAAATATTAAAAAATAGTTGACGATAGCAATTTATACTTCTGAAAATTCCATTATCAAATACTTTATATACCAAACGTACCTATCTTAAGTATTCCGCTGCAGTGCCACATTTCGAATGCATTATTTTCATATATCCATGCTTGATCTGTTCCATACACTGGAATGCATTTTTTGTTCCGTTCCCTACTCCCTAATATCTAATATATGTATGTCTCTATGTTTTAAAACACTCCATGATTTTTTATTTCATAATAAGATTTCATTTGTCACGTTGTCATCAATCGCAACTTCGAACGAGAAATTCACATTACCTACTTACTGGAAGGATTATTAAATCCCATTGGTCAGGATTATAACCTGGCTTTCCAGACCACCCATGTTCTCTGTGTGTGTTAATTTTATCCATGATTGGAGGAACTAGATTAACGTCGACTCCCAACGACAGATTTAAGCATCTTTCCAAGGCAATTTTGTTTACTGCCAAAGATTTTGCCACAAGACTCTGTTTAGTTTGAGATATCTAAGCCAAAGTTTGAAGCACAGGATCTCGTCTATGAATCCAGTACATTGCCTACTGGACTAAGGCGACTACGGCGACTTTGGCCAATTAATTGATTTAATTTAGTTTATACCTTTGTGTAAAACAAATCCCCATTGAATTTGAAATAAATTTTACCGAAATAACGTCAATGCTTTAATGCAGAGACATCTTAAGGTCGAAATCCATTGTTTTCCAAATTTTTTCGTCTGTTTTCCAAATTTTATAAATCAATTTCGATTGGTTTTAATTGATTGCTTTACCGGCATAATATATGCTTAAATATTTTCAATTTCAGTTTTTTCCATGCCTGCAACATGATGCATATCTTTTCACTACTTTGTTTTGGCATGACCTAAAAACCAAAAAAAAAAAACATGAATATGTTGCATTCAATTCATTTAGTTTCTTACGAAAATTGATTATAGTTTCACTCAGTCTATCTTGGCCAAAAATTATGTGACTAAGAAAAGTGTCAACACATTCCGAAACTGCACATCAATCAATGTCGCCCCAGGGAAAGAGTAAAAATTAAAGCGACAAAAATATTATAAATAACCACATGTGACACGAGTGACTCAATGAAAAATTGCATATCAAACTAAAGCAACAACAGCAACAACAACAACAACTAAAAATTAACTTAAGAAATATGAACATCAAGCAATAAACCGATAAATCGTAAATGCGGGTTTTTAAGTGATGCCAATATAAATGCAACAGGCATGACCCAACTAACCAATTCCAATCATAATCATCGCAAAACTAAAATAAATTTTGACAAATCAAAAAAACAAAATAATTTGATAGTTGTCTAAAGGCGACTCTGTTGTATCCTATGCCACACTCTGTTGTACGAGTATATGTACTAGCAGGTAGGACGAAACTACAGGTTCCGACATGGGCAGATAGCTAACGTATTGTTACGAAAATGGAAAAATCCAGATACCGGTGTCTTGCTTTTACATCGTTTAAAATTAAAATGATAAACAAGTAAACAAAAATATACCAACAAGCATAAAAAATGGAAAACAAAAAAAAATTGAAACAAAAATACAACCACAAACACTACAAGAATAAATGTAAACAAAATAAACAAACAACAATAATGACACAACGATATTTACATTTAGAGAGGTTTCGAGAAGGCGACTCTCGACTTCAAAAACATTCATCAGGAAAGGCAAAGCAAACAACTGAATTAGTAAAACTTCAGTCAGTCTTGTGTGAAAACGCGGGACGTTTGAAGAGAGTAATCGTGGTTTGAAGATCTCCGTTACAAAGATCTGTCAAACAATTGTCTCGTAATTGTTATTGGTTATGCAAAGGGTGTAAACAGACGAATAACAAACAAAGCAATTGTTGTTGTTACATCAAGTTGTGAACAGTGGCACACAGAATTGTGCGAATTTTAATTCATCTTCTGTTAATCGGTCGAGTCAATGACCTGATTCTCTGCCTAGTTAATGCTACAATAGGACTCTTGACTTTGCCTATAAATTCTGCTGCGGATCCATCTACTTCAGCAATTTCTTCGTAGTGATCCCAAAGTGAAATGGAGGCCCAACAAATTACAACTATCTTTACCACATCAAAACCTTTTCCGACCAGCCTGCAATCCATCGAATACGAAGCCATTGGCAGCAATGATATAAGTAGAATCAGCTTGGATGGCACGCGCCTATTTGCTTTCAGGTGCGAGATTTCGGTAAAAGAATTCTCTGCTTATAAGCACTTACGGCAAGCATTTTTTAATGTGCTTATATCCGGGGAATACTGTAATTAATTCTTTCTGAACAGTATTCAACATCTGTTCCAACTTGAAAAAGGTATCAGCTACTATGCGAAGTATATTAATATACATACATACACAATTGGTCATTACAACGCTCCAGTCAGGATTACGACCAAGCTTCTCACAACACTTATATTGTGTGGATTAATTTTTATACTTGAGTGGCGGGACCTACAGCTTAAAGTCGACTCCGAACGGCATATTTTTCAGAAAATTTTTAATGGCAATTTGATTTACTTTCAGAGTTTTTACCAAAAATCTGCTGAGAGGAAGCCACCGAAGACTGACTTAGGGTTTGAACCGCGGCCTAGAGTCTAATAAGCCAACACACTACGTACTAGGCTACGGCGACATAAGCGTTTTTTAAGGCCCGATGGTATTTCAGAGCTGCTCCTGACCCAATGAGCGCGGACGAGCGCCCATTAGCTTATATGACGGCAACCCCTAAAAAATGTGAACGCTGAATACTATCGTCCGATAATAACTTCCACAACACTTTTCAAGATTATTAAAAAGTTTGATCGATCATAACGCTGCGATACATCTACGGACAAAGAACCTTATCAGCGATAGGCAATACGTTTTCTTCTTGCAGAAGCTTTTCTATCTCTAACCGCATAAATTCATTCAGGTTTTTCAAAATGTTACGAACACTAGCACTAACACCTAAAGCCCATAATGCTGTAGGGTTCCAATAACGGCATTAGCCCTTTTTTCTTTTTCCTATTCTCCGCATCCATCCATCGTACATGACAATCTTGAAGGTGTCAATTTACTGAAAGTACGTTGGTCGTTGGCAGGCAGGCAAGCAAGCAGGCAACATTAAATTGGCCAAATCGTGAAATGCAAGCAAGTAATGGTCAAAATCCATTTGCAAAACATGAAAAACTGAAGCTGCTGCCATCTGTAATGAAATAAAAACAAAAACAAAAAGATAAACGTCAAATTGACAATTGCATTCGATTTGTCAATTTGATTTTATTAATGAACTCAGCTATCAAGTGTTGATGGCGAAAGTCTTCTCGTGCTAGTTTGAATCACAGAATACCAGATTCCAAGGCTGGGCGTACTTGGTACTCGTATACGACTTTTTATTCATCATCGTCATCATCTTATTTATGATCTGTCTCAGTTGGCATTCGAAATGCGTTAAAATAAGAAACAAACAAAAAAAAATGAAAAACTTTTTGCCAAAAGAGTAAATATAGAAATAAAAAAAATACTTAAGGAATTAGCATTTGTGAGGTACGAATGAGTGGAATGAATGAGTGTTTGCAACAGTATTGTATGTATGTACACGCAGATATATGTAAGTATGTATTTTGAGTTCATATTGTCGGCGTTGTTGCAGATTTCGTTGTCTTAATGTATCATTTACATTATGAATCATTGCTGATGATTGCCGGTCGATGAATGATGCCAAGTCAGTTTGATTTTTTTTTATACTAAATACGAAGGTTGTTTGATAAGTGAGAGAAGATAATGTGATTCATTAGAAATATAGATTTTTTTATAAAAGTTAAGTTCAATTGCTTTTTCAAAATTGCTTTCCATCGAGACTTTGTAACAAAAGTGAATCCTAGGTTTCAAACATTCCCCTAATAAGGAGAGCGTTCTGTAAATATACGAATGGGTCGAAAGCAGATGTTATGACAAGAGCAATAGTTTTTGGTTCCAGAGTGAGTTGTTCCAAGTCCATGAGCAATCTCGCGGCTATCTTCGATGCAGAAATATCTGCCATCAAAATATGTGCTCATTTTCATCTGGCTAGTTTATCCCCATGGCTCTCGAATATATTGCTACGTTTTTACATTTTAAAAACGGTTAGAATATGAGTTCGTTGATTGCAAACAAAATAAAAATAAATATGTTTTTAGTTTTAGATACATTTTTTATTGTTCGCACTACTTTTGTGTGCCTCGGCTTACAACTTGTCGTATACAACAACAATTTGTTTGTTTCGCTACTTTTCTTTGCTTATAGCGCAGATCTTTACAGCGGAGATCTTCAAACCACGACTGTTTTCTTCACACAAGACTGACTGAATTCTGAGAGAAATTTCGGATCATTAACATTGAACAGATGTGCAGCCCTTCCTCTTTTCTGGTTTTGGTAGAATTTGGTCAGTACAGGGACCTGAGGCATCACAGCGGGCCGCTATGCGTGCTCAACAGAACTTTTTGATATCAAAGCTACTACTCCGACCTAACCTAACCTAAATGGAACAGAGTCATTATAGAGTTCGCTATCTCCGACATATACATTTGTATTCTGATTGCTTCATTTAGCACTCGGTGCTTATGATGTTATCATGAAAATACTTTGTCATGGCAATAGGTTTCTAGGAAACATTATATGGATACTCTATAGAGATTAAGGGCAGTTTATTGTTCGTAATCCAATATTAATATGTTGTCTTACCAACCAAATAGGTTGGCTTTAAGATACATTGATTACCATAGAGAAAACACGCTTTAGAATATTTTCTTAAGACAAGGTCTTAATACGGGCCCGTACTATATTATCTTAAAGGAGAACGTTCGTCTAAAGAGAATGAATTGTGTTTAGTACATATATACATTAGGGTGGCCCCAAAATAAAAGTTGCGAATGTTCCCAACTAAAATGAAAGTTTGATTCATTCTAAGACCACGTTTCTCAAAATTTTTGTCCTGGGGTCAATATTTGGTGAGCTGGATCAAAGGATAAAAAGGTCCTTTTTTGAGGTTTTTTGGATTTTTTTCATATTTCTTCCAAAAGAACTATATATAAATTTGGAGTCATATGAAAGGTCTTTAAGAGGCGCTTTCAATAGATTATCAGAAATTAAAAAAAAAATTTGAAAATTCAAAAATTTTTAAAATTTCGGACAAAATTTTTGTTTTTTTTAATTTTTTCATAGAATTTACTTAACTAAATTGTTGAAATTTCTTGATTATAAAGACCATGTAATTCAACCAAAATGGTTTTTTCCGTTTTTCAATGGTTTTTTCCGGCGCCCTGGGTGGCGTAACAAGATAGGTTGTTAGCTTGACTAAAAGGTCGTAATGATCAATTAAGTAAGTAAGATGATCTATATTAGAATTTCTGTGATTAGTTCCAACCCAGCAATATGAAGTTATGAATGCCAATTGTATGCACAGAATAATCAATCTAGTTTGATTGAGATTTACAAAAATTCTCATCAAACCCTCGTGCATATAAAGTACACACTCAACATTTTTGTTTAGTTATTATTAGCATTTCTCTTGATTTCAATACTTAAAATATTTATTTGAGTGTAAGTATTCACCTCGATTCGTATAAAGCGTTTGCTTTCTCAGATTTTGATTTGATGAATTGTCTACATGATCTTATTGGCAATGCAAAACATGAAATTGTTCTTAAGATGTTTTTTCCTTCGTCTTATTATTCTTCTTCTACAGCTTTTTATGATACAAATGCAGCGCATCTGTTTAAGATTTTGCGAACTTCGAATGGATTGAGGTGGTAGATAAATTACGTGAAATTACATGAAATGAATTATGGAGGCGATATTAAATATCATTCGGATGATGATCGAATGCAAAAATACGGAACTCATTTGGCCTCATTAAGAGAAGGAAATTTATAGTTTATGATTTAAGAAAAATAAATGTATTATTTTTAAAGGTATTTAATATTTTTATTTGTTTGTTTTTATCATAAAACGTATCTCAAAAGTAAATTTATATGCAGCGAGGCGATTAAAAAAATACGTTTAAGTACATACATAATCTAAGCATTAATTAAAAATTATATCGCGAAAGTGACTTTTAATCGCGCAATGACCGCAATTTTGTTACAAAAATTTGTTACCGAAATTTAGATTTGAGATAACACCACCGGGAAAGGCCATAATGATTAAATCAGCACTGAGTTTGTCACCTTTTCTGAGAATAAATTGGGACAAATGATGTTGTTTCTTTTAATATAGCAAACATTCGAGACACCCAATGGTCTAGTTGGTAGTGTGATAAACTTCAAGCGCCGAGGCCCTAGATTCGATTCCCATCATAGGCTTTAGGTGTTTGTGAATATTTTATTATTCGTCTAACATTACATATGATATACTCACAATAAAAAAAGAATGTGAGAATTATGACTAAAAACCAAATTGAAAAAAAGTGATTAAGATACATATGTATGTTATACACTGGTCATTAAAAAAATATGACTACAATACGAAGTTGTTCGTAAGCATTGAAATGTCCTCAATTGACTCTGATATGCTTTGAACTGAACTTTGTTATGTAACATTAGGTTTTCATAGGTAAGCTAACTCTCGTAATAGTTAAAATTTATTTCAAGAATTTTTTGGCTTGTAAAAATGTAAAAAAAAAAATTTGAAACTGATTAGATAACAGATTTTGTAGAACTGTATGAATGTACTAGCCGTAGTCTTTATAAAGGCGTTATTCGGCCAATAAAGTCCTTTGCATCGCCAATATGGTATCGAGCTTTGAAAACCCGTCTAAAAAAGTACCAAATCATCCAGAATAAATGTCTTAAGATGATCCATAATCTTCATTGGAGATTCCCCACTTCACTACTTCATGAGGAAACAGGATATGAGCTATTCCAAGATTTTGTTAAAAGAATAAATGATAATCATTTCCAAAAAATCATAACCTCACGCTATCGTAAAATACGTGAAAGTAGAGAATTAGTATAATACATACATACCTTTGTATAATAATAATAATTATCAAATAGAAAGTAATTGTATTATAATTGATTATTCTTGTATAATCAGTTTTTAAACAATTATTTTCTAATTTTATTTGAAATCATCACTATTATTTCACATATAGGTTTTTATATCCTTTTTCCTATAACTAGCTTATAATGATACGCTTTTATTTATATAAAATTTCATTAAATTTACTTGCTGAAGTATTATTAAGATAGATCTCAAAATTGTAAAATATCATCTAGATATAAGATAAAAAATGGAAAGAATGGATTAATAAAACTTGAAACTTGAAACTAGCCGTAGTCTAGTAGGTAGTGTGTTGGCTTATTAGACATGAGGGCACAGTTCAAGATCCAGGGCAGACATCTCCAACAAAACGAAATTTTAATCTATTTTCAGCGACTGTCGTTGAGGAGCTCATACAGCTCACTGTTGGATCGGATACGGAAATCATCGCCAACTCGAACTGGACAGAAGATTTTACGTAGGACTTTTCTCTCGAACGCTCTCAAGGCTGCTGCATCAGTGCTTAATAGGTTCCATGACTCTGCGCCATTAAGAAGCACGGGTAGGATAAGTATCTTGTAGAGTATTTGGTCTCTGCTACTCAATTGCCTATTGAGACCATAGTAGCACCTGTTGGTAAGAGCGATCCTTATTCAATTTGAATTATGCGCAAAGTAATTGGAAATAGAACAGTTCAGAGGCGTTCCACCCAGAGTAGCCGTGGCGAGCACTTGAACGGCACATTCCACACAAAATAGCATCAGTAGGTCTTTCAAACGAGCGCAAACCCACATTTTGTTTTATTAAAATTTAAAAATTTGAAGCACTTAATGAAAGACTCGATAGCTAATGCAGTAGAAACATCTGTCCGATCTTTTTTTTTGTAGATGCAGATTATGGCCAGAAGGGTTGAATAAATTCTCAAAATTTGATTGACGCTACAACAGAATGTAACCGAAGTCCTGTCAATCGCATGTCATACTCTTTTTTCTTTTCTCCCCGATAAAGCCGCACAGTAGCAGACGTATATAGAAGAAGAAATTAAACTATTTTGAAACTTTATTTCGTTTAAACAGACACAAAAATATTGAATTAAACTTCTTATTCATACATTATCAATAAATTTTATAAAGACTTTAAATCATAGGACTTCAGTTGGGAAAAAAATAAGAAGACAGAAAGTGGGGAATAAGCACTTAAATTTTTACCAAATTTTCTGTCTTAATATTTATTCAATTTGTTATTGTTTTTGTTGGAAAATCTTTTTTTTCTTTTCAATTTAGGCGCTTATTTTGATACTTATCCAAGCAACGCATGTGAACCCTTGATGATGTTCTAGCTTCTGTTGTTGTTCCTATAGTAGCAACAAGTTGTTAGGAATTCTTTTTCTTATTTTCTCTTTATTTTGTTTTTGCAAACGACGAGCACACTTGAACTTTGTTAACACCGGCACGACAGTGCCTGCCAGTGTGTAGCAAAGAAGTTTTCAGTAAAAGAATAGAAAGAAAGAATGAAAATATAATAGAAACGTTATGAAAAAGTGTATGAAGAAAAAAGAATTGAAAAGAAAAAATTAAAGAACAAATGAAAAAAAAAGAAAAAAATCTTAAAGCCAAGTCAAATAGCAGACTTTGGCCAGACTATGTCACAATAACACCCACACACACTCACTGTTCAATGAAAACCACTACATACTGATTCCACACCACTGCTACTGCTTCCATTTGCTATTTCTTCTTAAAGCTGAGAAAAGAGAGAAAATAATTCACTAAAAAGTATGTACATGTACGTATATTTAACTAAAGAACCGTTATTTTATTTAATTTTTTTCATATTGAAATATCATATAAATATTGGGAAAAAATATGGGAGTTGGGAGCACTATGGGCGTACAGTGGTATTTTATTGAAATGCTATTAAACGAACTACAAACTCCTGGTATTTATATGCTCAATATTGTGCTCTATTTGGATAAATTACAGAAAATACGTTGAGACCGTTTGCAAACTCAAAAAAAGTTGGTTAGAGATAGCCTATCTAATGCATTAGACAGGATTAAATTGTTAAATAAGGTGATTCACATACTATTACAAAGAGTAAATACGCACACGCCTGCGAGACCTAGAAAAAGAATTTCTATCGGAGTCAAATCGTAGTATCTCGAAGCCCAGTTCATATTAACTCCACTCGAGATGAGGTTGCCCCCAAATTGGTCGAATGCGAATATCCATTGTGGAATGATTTGTGTCACACGTAACGCTGTCTTGTTGAATCCAGACAGATCGAGTTAGTAAGAATTTGGCTGTAATGTTGTGGCCCATTTCGTTTTCATAGAAACTTGGACCCATAGCATTAGCAGCCCAAAGTCCACACCAAATTGTATCCTTTTCGACAGGCATTGGACGTTCTTGGTTCTTGAATTAGTATCGTACCAAATAGGACAATTTTGTTTATTCACGTATCCTTTCATCTAGAAATGGGCATCATCGACGATTTTCGATGAAAATTAGGTTCAGTTGCTAAAGCCATTCAGCGAAAACCAGTCGTTGTATATAATCGTTTCCCATCACTTCCTACAGGTGCAATTTAGGACTTTTTAAATTGCAAGCGTACTTTATATCGACAAACTGTTTAATATCTTTGAAAACTCTGAATAGGTCGAGTATTCCACATCTATAAAAATTCTAGAATCACAGCGATCCGAATTTTATTTGTACAATACTTACTTGCTTAATTGATCACTATAAATCTTTAGCCAGGATTACAACCTACCCTCTCACATTGGCCATTACAACCCTTCAGTCAGGATTACAGTCTAGCTTCTCACACTATTCATGTTGTGTGCCTTAATTTTATACTTGAGTGGCGAGACATACAGTTTAACGTCGACTCCGAACGACAGATTTTTGAGAAACTTTTTCATGGCAGGTTTATTTACTCTAGAGAAATCTGGTTTTACTCTCAACCTATACACTCACATCAACCAACCATATTGTATGCTAATTTTTTTCACCGAACAATTTGCCCCAAACAGCATGAACCAACTTCCTATTGCGACAGTGATTTCACGTCGTAAGTACATACATATACATACATACATAATTGGCCATTACAACCCTTCAGTCAGGATTACGGTCTAGCTTCTCAACACCATTCATGTTGTGTGCGTTAATTTTAATACATGAGTAGCGGGACCTACAGTTTAACGTCGACAGAGTTTTTGCTAGAAATCTGCTGAGAGGAAGCCGCCGAAGAAATATTTTCGTATTTTCGTTTTGATGTCTGACCTGGGATTCGAACTCGGGCCTTTCGTCTAATAAGCCAACACAGTACCTACTAGACCACGGCGACTTCACGTCGTAATTAATATACGAAATTTTGATACTGATACTTGATGCTCCTTAATTCTCCAAACGCAGGGGATACAATTAAATGGAGGAACTAAACTATGCAGGCTGCATTAAAGAAACGCCTTGGAAATCTTTAAAAAGCTATTGAAATTGTAAATCGGTAGTGTATGTAGTATAAGTGGGCTTCGAGATAAAAAGAAACAATAGTAGCACGATTTACAAGATGGAGGAAAATGGAAAAAGTATTTGACACAAGGGTAGGAAAATATGACGGATAATGGAGGCAATATGTTGAGAGCTGTTTGCACAGACATAATGCAACCCAAGACATATACTTCCAGCGGTATAATTATAATGGAGTTAGATAGATTTTAGATTTTTTATAAATTTTTGTAAGACCAACACTCAGGAAATGGCCCCTACTCATGCAGTGCATTGTCTTGGACTTGGAAAATACTGCGATGCCCTCTTGAATTTAAGTCTGTTGGATGTGGTTGTAAGCTCAAGGGCTACAGAAATTATGGCTAGGTCAATCCTTCAATGAAATGAATTTCTGCAATAAGCAGGTGGATAAGCTTGCAAGGAGGTGACCTTTCACACCATTGATAGAGCCAAAACCCTATGAAGTGAGGAGAGATGCTGGAAGTGGTATACTTGGTGAAAAGAAGATGCGGTGAGGCTCATCCAAACAATTATGTTTAAAACGATTTATATCCGATAATCAAAATAAGGAGACGAAAGATACATGCATCAGACTACTTAGAAGTAGCACTAAAGATACTAACTAGCCTTTTGAGCGGACATATATATAAGAGGATCGTTTTATTTAGATTCTGTAATATGAAGCCTTACATACCAACTTGGAGATGTCGGCAATATTTGTTTATTCTCGCACAATATTTCAAATATAAAAGGAAATCTAGAAGACGTGAAAAGTTTGTTTCACTTAAGTCAAGATAATCCATAACATTATGCAGAAATTGTACAAAAAGCGTCGCAAACATCGTGTTCAACACAGTAAGAGCTACATTTGGACAATTAAAGTCAGTAAAGGTAGGTCGAAAGTAAATGCCTCAAAGAAATGAAAATAAAATTTTTGTTTTTCCTTTCTTTATAGCAATGTAATACCTACTGTGCAATATAATATTTTTTTTTTATAATGGAGTATTGAACACAAGTGCGTATGTTTATTTGTATTACGTTAAGTAACTGGGTATATAAGCAACAAAAGGAAAAAACGCTGGAAAATATTCTGCTGTTCCGTTTATATAATACGAGTACATATTTTCAAGTTCTTTGCTTACGTGGGTTTTCCGGTATTATCCCTACTGTTACTGTACAGTTAGAAACTCTTGCTCGCTCGTATGCTTATTGCTTTACAATAATGCATGTTTGTGTGGTGCAATTTTCTAGCAGTTCTTAACAAAAAAAAAAAAAAAAACTAAAGTTCTCTCTGCTGTTACAGGATGGCTGAATAGTTCGTTGTTGGCTGGTAGACTGTTTGGCTGGATGTTTGTTTGGCATCGCTTGGCTTTAATTTTGTTGTTTTTGTTACCCTATTTTTTTCTTATTTTACATTGGCTTTGTAAATGTCCTTGCCCTAGTCCTACTTTGCCAACAATATTCAACAGACCGACAGACCGACTAATACATACATACACATACGCACACCCTTTACTTCCATGGCAACTGTAAAAATATAAAAATCGTTAAAACATACAACAACAACAACAACAACATCTATAACAACAATTTCTAACAACTTTAAGCAAAATGTATAACAAAAGACTATACAACAACAGCAACAGAACAATCTAAAATGATGGAAAAAATTCTATAAAAAAGAAGAATTAAAGAAAGAAAATTTTTCTGTCGTTTAGTTTCCATGTTCACTGTGTTTGTGTACCTCATATACCCTGTAAAGGATTCTATTTCACTTGCCTCTTTTTGTTTCCTTTTTTCTTTTTTGCTAGAAGTGTTAAGGTTAAATAACGAAAGTGTAGGCGTTTAAGCCTATTTGTCTTTAACTTCCGTTTTACATGTGTAACACCACATTGTGTCTATCAGCCACTTTAGTAGAATGTAAAGAGAAAAACAAGGTTTTGATTTCACCATATGATGTCCTGATAAAATCGAGATTCTGGTTATGGAATCCTGCTGAATTTAATGTGAATCAAAGTGGGAAAATCATAAACATAAAAGAGTCATTTAGAAAATAAATTATTATTCCTTATAAGAACCAATGATTCGTCCCGATATTTGGGTGTACATTGGTAGTTCAAATGAGATAAGAAGGCTGGCAATCTGTAGTCTTGACATCTTTTCCACTTATTCTCTGTATATTCAAATCGGTACCATGTCTGAAATAAGTATCTTCTCATAAATGTATTCTAGTGCTCTTTAAGGTCAATGTGTTCCAGTAAAATATTGTTATGAAAAGTCTAGATACTGGTGTTTGCTTCTACATCGCTTAACACTAAAATTATAAACAAAAGCTACAAAAACAAAACAATGCAGTAAAGAAACCTGTTTACAAATTATAGTACTACTTAATATAACAACAAACACCAGCATAAAAAATGGTAAACAAGTAAACAAAAATCCACAAACAACAACACAAGAATAAATGTAAACAAAATACACAAACAGCACTACAATAATAAATGTAAAAAACTATGTTTATGTCGAGAGGGCGAAGTCATAAACATTCGCCTTCAAGAACATTCATCTGACTGTTTACTCTGCCATATAAAAGACAAGGCAAAGCAGGCGATTGAATGAGTGAAGTTCAGTCAGTCTTATGTGACGACGGCATGTGTTTGAAGAGAGTAATCGTGGTTTGAAATTCTCCGTTACAAAAAGACATGCTTTCGTTGAATAGGTTCTGGAGTAAGGTTCGTGAACAAATAAAATTGTCGAATTGTCATCATGGGATCCAAGAGAGTTCACTGCATTCCGAAAAAGTCACTGTTTGTTGTGGATTTTGTGCTGGCGGCGCCATCGGTTCATATTTATTTAAAAACGACGTTAGCCAGCCATTCATCAGTAACGAGGAATATAGATGACCAATTTTTTTAAATAGGATGATCTGAACACCAACGATATGTGGTTTCAAGAGGATGGCACTACGTGCCACACAGCTCATGCCACATTAGATATTCAGCATGAGCGATTTGAGGGCATGGTCATCACATGTGAACAGAGAATTTGATTTGACCTCATGAGAATTTTTTTTCAAGATTTTAAGTCTTACATTCGAATATGCCGCGGAGGTAGTAGAAGTCAAGATAACCCACGACACGGTCAAATTCAGTCTGATTTATGTACTAGAGTCATGGAAAATTGTACACTTCGGATGCGCTTCACATATGGAAACTGTGATGGATATTTGAACGAT
This sequence comes from Sarcophaga rosellei, assembly GCA_930367235.1. Classification (NCBI taxonomy): domain Eukaryota; kingdom Metazoa; phylum Arthropoda; class Insecta; order Diptera; family Sarcophagidae; genus Sarcophaga; species Sarcophaga rosellei. Next base: position 71,791,962 of record OV884019.1, read on the forward strand.
GTTAAAGATAGGAAACGCTTAATAAAAGACCCGCGACTATGAGATTTATAAAAAAAAAAAATTCTTAAGAAAACAGTGTTCATAATTGATGCCTAGATTAACAACAGATAGTACGTTTTCAAAAACAAGCAGGCGAGCTTCCAGGGAAAGGATTTTTAAAAACGTATGTTCAACGAAAGGGAAGATAAAGAGACATGCAGTCTCAAACCAAATGGGTCATGCATTGGACTATTAGGTAAAAACCTGATTTTTCCTTCTTTCGACAGGGCGTTGAACACTCAGTGTACACAGAATGGGGGTTGTTCGTACCCAATATGTAGATTCTGTGACGATGAGAATGTGTAATCGGAAACGGTCATATACGGCCACTACACGTTGCGACTGGCTGTACAACTTCATTATTTTGTACAAACAACTGTTATGTTGAATGGCGAGTTGGTGCTCGGTTGGTTGAAGATCAAAAAAAATTTTGATTCAATCGACTACAAATAAAATCTTACAATAACAATTTATAAGTAAATATGACTCAATTGTGAAGAAGACGATCAACCGTTGATTCAACATGTGCAACTAATCGCAACTTGTAGGTTCCGCAACAGAACCTGTGAGGTGGAATACATTACTCCCAGAAAGAAACACATTGAAGCGTATCAGGTGCTAGACTGAGTGCTGGCATTTTTGGCACCATGCAGCATTCTAAAATTTGTCAGAGCAACAGGCTTGAAGAAGACATTATAGGAATATCCTATAAAATTTGAGGGTTCTGCAATAAATCGTATGGGCGCAGTACTAAGGCAACTCTTCGCGAAAATAAAATATTAATCCTTACAGACTCAGTGCTACAAAGGTAGCAAAACGAATTTACTTCCTCTACAATGACTCCAGGAAGATCGATTGGAGGTATCTTTATTCTAACTTCCACCCTCGACGGTTGACATTTTCCTGTTTATCTTTACGACGGTGTGCTTTGAGACAACTTTTATCCGTATAATCAATATCATTTTGTCAACCAAAGATATTCCAGTGAATAATTGAAGGATAATCTTGCCTGTTGTATTTCAAATTCAAAAGCAATCGGGGCTGAGTGATCCAAGAACATTTTCCTTAATTTACAATAAAAATTTAAATTCACAAAAAAATTATTTCAACAAAATCTAGTTATCTTGGGGTTTCTCTCTCTCTCCCTCTATCGTAACAGAGAAAAAAATGCATTTTTTTGCTTTGCTTTTAACAAGACATCAATGTTGAACAACGTATTTTTTGATGGACGACCACTTGTTGGATGATGTTCAGTTTAATGAGGATGACGAAGATGTTCAAAAATATGTATGTTCAGAAAAAATACAAACAAAAAATAATATGATGGATTATCAATAAGAATGAAATATAAAAATTGAAAAAAAAGAATAACAAAAAACTATAAATAAATTGTATGGCAAAAATATTAAAACTATAAAGACTGAGTGGCAATTTATCACAAGTGAATGTCATAAATTAATAAAAGTTTTAGATTTAAATTTTGAAAACAAAAAAAATTATTATTTGTAAATTTGATTGAAGAAAAGTTACTATTCAAGTGAATATACCACAGGTCAGCAATGAGTATTTTTTGTTGGCAACATCAACTAAGACTGCAAAATTTTGATGAATAAGCATTATAAGCAGTGTTGCCAAATTTTTTTCAAAATTTCCCGTCAAATTGGGCTTTAAAAATCGCCAGAAATCGCTAAATTACATTTTTACAAAACCGTCAGAAACCCGTCAAATAAATAGTTTGAAAATATTAAATTAACGTTAAATAAAATAAAATGTAAGTAATTACACATATTTTTTATTATTCTTAAAGAGGCTGTGGTTTTATGTTTTTGGGTTTCTCCGTTATTAATTAAATTGCTCAACTTTCCGAATAAAGCACGTTTGCAATACTTTCAAAAAGTTTTTGTAGGATATTTTTAATTTTTTGTTAGCCATCCTATTAGTTTATAATGGTCCAGCCATTCGTTTCGAAACTTTTGTGGGTACTGAGGTGTTATAACTTTTTAAACAGAATATTTAATTTAAATGTACATTTTAAAATTATATTCATATAATTTATGTTGCAACAATTTTATCTTTTTTTTTTTGTCATGTACCTTTTTGTTTTTTTTTCTTCTGCTTTCTTATTTGAAACACAACATTTTAAGCTTCACCTTCATTTGAAATAGATTTCAATTTTATGTTTTCGATTTTTGCTTTGTACTTTTTCTACATGTTAGCATACATACATACATACATAATTGGCCATTACAACCCTTCAGTCAGGATTACTGCCTAGCTTTTCACACCACTTATGTTGTGTGCCTTAATTTTATACTTGAAGAAGGATCTACAGTCTAACGTCGACTCCGAACGACAGCTTTTTAAAAACTTTTTCATGGCAGGTATATTTACTCTCAGAGTTTTTGCCAAAAATCTACTGAGGAGAAGTCGCCGAAGAAATATTTTTTTTTCAAATTTCATTTTGATGGTGGTCTGGAGCTCGAACCCGGACTTTACGTCTAATAAGCGAACACGCTACCTACTAGACTTCGGCGACTACTGTACTTTTTCTACTAACCGTTATTCGACTCTTGAATACAAATATATGGTTGTATTTTTTATTATTTATATCATATAATTCAACCTTGGAAAAACCGCTAGAAAAACGCTAAAGCGCTGTAAAAAACCCTAGATTTCACTCTAACCGCTAAAAAGCATTTTTTCCCGTAATTGGCATTGCAAAAACGTCAGATCTGGCGGGAAAAACGTCAAATTGGCAACAATGATTATAAGTATTTTTCTAAAGTTATGAATCTAAATGAGTAGGTTTATGACATATTTCGAATGGTATGAGCTTAATGTAAACGTTGATGCGTACAATGTTGCAACATGTAAGTACTTATAAATCGAATCAGAGTATAAAGTTAAATTTCAATATTGTTGGCTCACTTATATTCAAAATTTCATGAGTGCTTATGAGTAGCTAAAAAACGATTCATTGCTGATCCTTGGTTCAAATACCGCATCAGACATCTTCAACACGATATATGAAAAAAAAAATATTTCTTAGGCGACTTCTTTTCGGTAGATTTCTGGCAAAAGCTTTGAGAGTAAATAAAATTGTCATTAAAGATTTCTTAAACATCTCTCATTATGAGTCGATTTTACTCTGTAGGTCCCGCTACTAATGCAGAAATTTAACACACGCAGCATACATAAGTGGTGCGAAAAGCAAGCTTGACAAAGGATTGTAATGACCAATTATGTATTGCTACGAAAATGAAGAATCTTGATACTGGTGTCTTGCTTTTACATCACTTAACATTAAAATGGTATACAAGTAAACAAAAATACAACAACAAACACTACAATAATAAATGTAAGCAAAATACACGAACAACAATAACTAATGTAAACAAAATATTTATAGATATTTCGAGAAGGCGAAACCAAGAACTTTCGCTTTCAAGAACAGCCTTCAGGCTGTTTACACTGCCATATAAAAGGCAAGACAAGCAGGCGAGTCAGTCACTAAAGTCCAATCAATCTTGTATGCAGACGCGGAGAGTAATAGTGGTTTGGAGATCTCCTTTACAAAGATCTGTCGAATAATTGTCTAGTAATTGTTATTGTTTATGTAAACAGAGGAATAACAAATAAAGCATTTGTTGTTGTATACACAAAGTTGTGAAAGTTGAGCACAGAATTGTGCGAATAATAAAGAATTTTAATTAAAACTAAACACAAATTTATTATTATTTTATTTGCAATCTACGAACTCTCTCATATTTTAAACGTTTTTAGAAGGTAAAAATATATGCATAAGAACTAAACCATAGTCTTGGTAGCGTGTAGGCTTGTCAGCAGCGTGGCAGTGGTTCAAAACCTGGTCAGACATTTCAAACAAAACGAAATTGGAAATAATATTTCTTTTGCTAAAAGACAGCTGATAGCTTTTAGCAGAAACACAAAGGGTAAAATAAAATTTCCATGAAAATTTGCGCAAAAATCTGTTGTTCGGAGTCGACTTTAAACTGTGTGTTGCACCACTTGTGGATAAAATGAACATACACAACATAAGTGCTGTGAGAGCCTAGGTCGTAGTCCTGACTAAATGGTTGTTATGAACAAATAAAAAGGTAGTATGATCAAGTCAATGGACCCTAGTGGGAGTCGTAGATATTTTCATACTACTCTTCTGTCCGAAATATTAGTGTTTCATATAAAAGGCGTTTAAAAATACGTTTTTTAATAAAAATCTTGAAATATTCGCTTTTTAAATATTTCACTGTAAAATAAAATTCTTGTCAAAATTCCAAACAAGTTTTTGTATATTCAGTTGCGTAGGAAACTCAAATTAACAAGCATAACCTGTAATACTCTTATATAATAAGAAAAGAGTGAATATTTTGTAAAGGCCCCCTGGGGCTAATTGTATCGCCTTTTGATCATGACTTGATTAAGCAATCAATCTTTTTGCAGAACAAGAACTTTGAGTAAAACAAAAAAAATAACTTTCATCATACCAGGCAACCATGAAATTGTAACAACAACCCACAGTTAAAGATTATATAGCGGGTTTGATTTTAAGGCAACAATTGCCAACATTAATGGAGGCATTTAGATCACAATATCTTATCAAAGATAGACAGAAACAGAATTTATGTATGTATGTCTAGTTATTGTTATAAATTATTTTAAATATTTTCCCTGTAAGTAAAGTAAAACACACGAATTCATTATCAGCTGTGGTAACACATCTTGTAGCAACTTTGTTGGCAAAAGTGTTAAGAAAGACGTCTTGCCTTTCAAAACCACGTTCAAAACACTGCTTCTGCCAAATATACAAAATTAGTTGTTGTGATATTTCTTGTGTGTTGCTTTCTTGTCTTCTGTTCTTTAATTCCTTTCTCTCCTTTCTGGCATTATAAATGTCTCTTTACGTTAAAACTGAAATTAAATGAAATTTGATCTCCCTTTAAGGTTACTGCCTGCAAGCCTTTGTTTAATTTGTTTACTTAAGAAGCTTCTTTAAACAGGCGATAGGAACCAGAAAAAAAAAAACAGGAGATTCAACATAAAATTTTATTTCAAATCCAGTAGCGCACAAATTCCATTTCGCTAATCATGTGCTAATTAATATTTTTGGGTCCTCTTTTGAGCATTTTCAAATTGTTTTTGTGTTTTCTTTGGAATATTTCTGCCCATTTAACTCTACAACTTCCTTTCATTCATATTAAGAGAGTGTAGAACATTATGGTGGCAACAAACAAAATTAAAAGAAAACAAAAAAAAATCGAAAACTGTGGAAAGAAACATTAAGAAGGAGTTTCTTCATTATGATACCGGCGGTAGTTAATGGCGTTGACCCTTTCGTTAAAGGTTTCTTAATATGATGTTTTCTTTGTAAACCCGTTAATGGAAATAACACATCGTCAGATAAGTACAACCTTTTGTCTTCAAACCAGAAATAATTTCTAAAAATTCGAGGACTTGTGATAAAAGTGTTACTTTATTGGGGTGCCCTGTTAGCCTAGTGAGTAGTGTGCTACACTAGTAACGTGAGGGTCGTGGGTTCGATTCCCACCGGAGAGCCGAGCATATTGTCGAAGTGGCTCAGCTCGTAATAATCTGATATAATTTGTAATTATAGGGAATAAATAATAAAAAAAATAATTAGGGGACTTTTCTTTACCTTACTTGTCGAGGCCATCAAATAGACATGCTTGTGAGCTAATTTTATGGTTGCAATCAAATTTCTTTCAGGTGAGCCATTTCTTCTTGTCGCTTGATTCAAAATTTGGTTAAAAGACGAATGAGTAAGCAATATATACATACATACAAGTACGCATAATTGGCCATTAAAACCCTTCAGTCAGGATTACGGCCTAGCTTCTCACACCACTCATGTTGTGTGCCTTAATTTTATACTTGAGTGGCGGGACCTACAGTTTAACGTCGACCCCGAACGACAGATTTTGAGAATCTTTTTCATGGCAGGTTTATTTACTCTCAGAGGTTTTGCCGGAAATCTGCTGAGAGGTAGTAGCCGAAGAAATAGTTTTTTTTCATATTTCGTTTTGATGTCTGGCATGGGGTTCGAACCCGGGCTTTACGTCTAATAAGCGAACACACTACCTACTAGACTACGGCGACTACATGAGTAAGCAATTCGTAACTTAATTTTTAAATTTTTTTTTTTAAAAATTACCGATTTCTGGCCCCATATTTCTGTTTAGCATTGTTTCGATCTAAAGATCTGTGATTTATTGCGGCAATTATGAATGAATGGCCAAAAGAATAATTTAAAAATAAATTTGTAGACCAATGTTAAGGGTAAAGCATTGGTATTGATATTTTCATTGTCAATAGTTCAATTAAAAAATATTAATCCCAGGGCTTAATGTGACCTATTCCACAAGCAGTGTTATAAAGACTTGTTTGAAAGGTAAAAACTGTTCTTCATGTTAGCCGTGAACGCTAAAAATCTTGAACGAATGGGATATATATTTCCCTGGCACATCATTCTCTCAAACGTTGGATTTTGTAATATTCTCCTTCATCATGCCTATTTCCCATATAATTATTCAGAACTGGAGTATGTTTACTTATGGGTAAATAGCAGATTATATTATTAAATGGATCAACTTGCACTTTGACATTAGCAAGCTCAAAATAAAGTATCCTGGTATAAGAAACGGATTTTATACTATTTTATGTACACGACATACTTTCATTACGTACATTTACATTACATTACTCTACCGTAATGTGACTCTTATTTAATGTTGTTGTTTTGACTACACCAGTCGGTAAAATTTTTATTATTCAAAACCAGAAAGCATAGCAAAAAAAGATGATCTACTGGCAATGGCCATAACATTAATTCCCATCAAATTCATGGCCTTTAAAGAATAAAGCTCTATTGGGTGTTACTTGCTTCGCAACTTAAGTGGCAAATGACTCCTCTTTCTGCTAAGTGCAATAAAGCGACACTCTACAGCGAAATTTTAACAAAATCGTCAGACGTAGGTCTCAGCGAGATCAATTTTGTTCGAGTGGCGCTTTAAGCTACAATGTGGAAGTACTAATTCCACAAAATAGTTCAAAGTCATGTATGCATTCGATCCAGCCAGTCAGTAATTTTATTTCCCTCATTCTCCAATGCGACAGTGTTAAAGTCATTTAACGTATAGAGGTGGTATAGGCGCTCACATACAATTTTTTAATATTTTTTTATATGATTTACATGACTATTTATACACAATTTGTCTGTGTTCCCTAACTTTTCAGATGAATGTCATAATAATTTTTGTTATGTCGGCGATTCTTAGCACACACTTCTTACAACATTGGATACTCTTCTCGAGCGATTTGAAAGTATGTTTATGTCACATACAGCTGATAATTACTGGCCACCGAGATCGTGCGACTTGACTTCGTTAGACTTTTTTGTAGGGTTTCCTTATGTAACTGGTGATTACGAAAATATCAAAAACCACAGCGATCTCAAAGCCAATATTAGGTCGATTATGAGCCAGAGTCGTTGTATATTTGACAGTCGGGCATAGCACCCAGAGAAGACGTGGCTCCTATTTAAACGATGTTATATTCCATCAATACATTTTTCAAACGAATGAAAAATTACACTGATATGTCACACACAGACTTCGTTTAATTTCAATTTAAAGATGGGAAACGTTTAATGAAAATTCCGACTTTCATTCGGTAGCTGTTAAATTTCCGAAGAAATCTAATCGGTATTGAAACAGATTTTGAGTTATATTTTGTTATCATATTACGAAACCAACTGACACATATTGTTCAGTAGGTATTTTAAACTGATAGGTCCTGCCTATCATAGATGAAATAAATACACACAACACAAATGGTATGCGAAGCTAGATCGTAATCCTGACCAAAGGGCTGTAATGATCAAGCATATATGTATTATAAATTTATGTATGTGTTTTAAGAACAGCATCTATTGATTGGCCAGCTCTGATCAAACTTTTGTTTGCATTAAAATTTCTGTTTTTTTTTTTTCTTGGCTTAAATTAAACATCAAAACAAGACACTCAGCAAAAAATGTTGAAAAAGAACACAATTTCTTATTATAAAATTCGAATTGCAAAAAATTTAAGAAAAACTCGAATTTCTTACGCACAAACATATTCGAGTGTAAGTGCATTTATTCCCAAATACGAAGGCAACTAATAAATCTAAATTTATTAATTTTCTTCATCATCATCCTCGTCAGCTTCTTTCCACATAATCATTCTCATCTTAAATATCTCGAGTGTGTTGCGTTGTATATTGTTGTTATTGTTGTTCTTTATTTTGTATTCTTTTGTTTTTGTTTTTGTGTCTTGATTATACTTTAATATCACTTTGAATTTTCGTGAATTGTTCATATTGGCGTGAAATGTCAAAAGGAATCACGTTTGTCCCATCAAAATTGATGAGACGAGAATGAATCATTTTTTTTCTTTCTTTGCTTTCCTTCTTTTTGTTTTTCCTCTACTTCTTCAACTCATATTTTCATATGATTTGACTTCTGCTACATGTTCCACGTTAAACCAATAGTTTGGTTTTCGGTTTATTTTTGGAGTGTGTTGCCGTCTTCGTCGTATTTTGATTGTCTGGTACGTGTATCGAGTTACAGATGTTGTGTGTTTCTTAGTTGATTGGAAATGATGGGCCAAAAATTATTTCTGTTCTGTTATTCGTTTTCTAAAGAATTGATTGAAGTTGAATAGAACGTAAAAAGAGTTTAGTTTCGCCAATGGAAACAAAAAAATAAATAAAAATAAAACGAAGTTTAAGATGAACTATTATTATGATTATAATGGCTCATCCCTCAATTGCCGAGGTTATAAATAATGACGGTAATATTAGGACAACAACAGACGACGTCTTTTCTAATAATTTATTAGAAAAATTATACGATATATGTTTGTATGTAAGTGGAGATGTGGAACCAAACTGTTTCCTTAAAGAAATCCTTAAGTAATCCTTGGTAATAACGTCTGCTACCTAAATAATGTAATAAATATACCCTTCAGAGAGTTTTTAATGTCGACTAGGCGGGGTTATTCTGAAAACGAATGCTAGAAAGAGCATATATTTCAAAGGAGAAGAAGCTAGCAGCCGGTCCAAAGATTTCGAAAATTAAACTTACGCTCTTGCAGTTGCAAATGCTGTTAGAGAATTTAAGATTATGTTCGTCAAAATCGTTGTGCAGTTCGTATATTTCATGAATGAAGAATGAATCGTTTTCGAATTACGTAGACTCATACAGATAATGTGCATCACCTGAGATACCGAACAGTGCGCACTTAAGAAGCTGCAGCCTCTGAACAGGGAATCATTGCAGAAGATTCAAAACAATTAATTTGTCGTCACTCTCACCAATTAGGTTTTTGTTTCCCTATCTTATTACAGTATTAACGAATGACATACATCACGCATAATTGGTTGTTACAACCGTTCAGTCAGAGTTCAAACATAGCTTCTCACACCACTTATGTTGTGTGTGTTAATTTTGTACATGAGTGGTGGCAATTTTATTTACTCTCCCAGAAATCTGCAATTCATGGTCTAAGCAGGGAATTACGTACATAAATAATTGGTCATTACAATTCTCTAGGCAGGATTACGACCTCGCTTCTCACACCACCAACATTTCACTGTCCACTCCAAACGACAAATTTTTGAGAAAGTTTTTACAGCAATTTTATTTACTCTCAAATTTTTGTTTTAGAAATCTGTTGAGAGGGAATCGCCGAAGATATATTTTTTCATACTTCGTTTTTCTGGAGATGTTTGACTTGGGGTTAGAAACGTAGCCTCACTACTTACCAGCCTACGGTAACTGCTACTAGGCATCCTAAAGTCTATCAGGAATAGGTTTCGGAGACGATATTTTGCCTTGTGAAGTTGGAGAGGACTACAATAGATCCTACGGTACGGGTGCTAGTTCATTTATTCATCACAGTAATAATTTCACGTAATGGTTAAATTAATTGTTCATCAAGATTACGTGGTTAATCCCATTATAATATTTTCTTTGTATTTACAGTCTTTGTAGTCTAGTAGGTAGTGTGTTGTCTTATTAGGCGTAGGGTCGTGGTTCAAATTCCGGGCTGGATATTTCAAACAAAATATGAAAAGAAAATTTCTGTGGCAGCCTTCCGCAAAAACTCGAAATAAAATAGACGTGAAAACTTTCTCGAAAATCTATTGTTCGGAGTCGACATTGACATGTAAGTTCCGCCCCTAATGGACGAAATTAACACATAAACATGGGTGGTGTATAAGAATAGATTGAAATCCAGACTAAAGAGTTTTAACGACCAATTGAGTAAGTTATTTAAAGTCAGTTGTCTATATCGATTGTAGACTAGTAGTTGGTCTATTAGAAGTAAGGCAACAGTACAAACCCCAGGTCAACTTCTGCAGCAAAACGAAATATGAAAAACATATTTCATCGGCGACTGCTTCTCTGCAGATTTCTGGCAAAAAGCCTGAGAGTAAATAAAATTGCCATGAAAAAGTTTTCAAAAAAGTGGTGTGAAAAGTTAGGTTGTTATCCTGATTGAAGGTTTGTAATGAGTAAGTATGTATGTATGTCTACGTCGATTAACCAGAGGCAACTGAAGACCTGGGTATCAACTTCCGAAGAGTTACTAGCGTCCGCATATGCTTCGAAAACTTTGTGAGACACATGGCCGAAATCATATGTAAACATAAATGTTATAAAATATTCATTTTATTAAATTTGAAATATATTTCTTTGTTTTATTGTAATATAAATTTGTATTACTGTAAAGAAACAGGAATCAGAGATCAGCAATGAGTATTCAAAAAGATGAATAGAATCGCATCATGCTCATCATTTCTTATACTTATACGCATTCATACTTATTTTAATATCATGGAACCTCTACTCATATTCAAAGTTTGAAGTACTCATCATATTCATACTTAACAACACGTATGATGTTGTTCAATATATACACGAATCACAAAATAAGTATGAATCGTATACGAACACTAAAATACTTACTAGAAGATTGCTTGCTGCTCTGTTCTTTTTGCTTACGTGTCTTCTTTTTTCTTTTGTGGTAAATGCAACAACAACTAAGACTGTAAATTTTGATGAATGATTCGAGTCACTGGAATCATTTATGAGTATTATAAGTATTTTCCTAAAGTTATGAATCTAAATGAGTAGGCTTATGAATCATACATCTTTCGAATGGTATGAGTTTGATGTCAAAGTTGTACGCATACTCATTACAACCTGTACTTATAAATCATCGTTGTAGTGAGTATGAATGAATCAGAGTATATAGTTAAATTTCAATATTGTTGACTCACTTGTATTCAAAATTTCATGAGTGCTTATGAGTACCGAAAAACTGTTTCCAATCGATGCCTTATCTCAATTTTAATATTATTGATTAATTATGCTTAAATTAAGAAAAAGACTCATTTTGATAACCGCACTTGTCAAAAGTCCAACAAGTTCACCAAATCTACAGACAAAAAAATCTAAAAATTCAAAGATAATACACAAAAACAGACACAAAAACAACAAAAAAAAAATTAATTTCAATTACATGTTCAATAATGAATTGCCGCAATATCACAAGGGTTTCTTTCGGTGTGTTGCTATTAATTAGTGTAAATGTCGCATTCAATGACATTTAATATGATGAGTTGTTCTATCCCAAATGAAGAACGAAAAAAAATGTTTTTTGCCACCACTCCACTCTACCATTACACCATCACCAATAATAGCCAGACATTAATAAAATGTTTATTTATGGATAGATTATGAATACCATGATGATGATGATGATGATAATAATGCAGGGAATGAAAACTTACGCATATAAATCTCTAAAGGATTTAATACGACCAGATGACCAAATGAAGAAAGACATATTCTGTACGGGGATTCAAGAATAAAGCAAAATTAAGTAGCAATAGCTGAACATATACTAGTAGCTGTGTTGTTCTCATTAAAAATATCCCAGCTTCTTCAAGAATGAATGAAAAAATGAATGAAGGAATGAATGAATGAATGAGTGAATATCATAAATGAAGATGAACGAGCATGTGTTGGGCTATAAATTGATGAAATACATTCGTTCGCTTCTTGCCGTACGCATTTATAAGCATCATTTTAATTAAAGACCTTGCCATGGGTCATTTAATCACACCAGTTTTATGGCAAATTCAACTTTTTGCCTTTGTCGCACAGAAAAAAATTTCTTTTTCTAGTTAAATGAGGGATTTTGGGAATAACAATTATTATGCGTTGATTTGTATCTTAAGTGGCAAGTTTTGTCTCCTTTTATTTATTTTTCGGTTTTCTGTTTTTATTTTGTGGTTATACAGAGAGAGATGGGAATTGTGGTGAAGGCAATGGGATAAGCTTTTTTAACAAAATGTTTCTGCGAAAAGGTTGTGTGGAAATTGGCGATAGAATTGTAATCATTGGCAGTTTTTATATCAATATTGTTACGTTTTTTGTCTCTTAAAAATGTTTAAAATATGAGCTGCTAGATTGCAAATAAAATAAAGCTGTGTTTAGTTTTAATTCAACTTCTTTATTATTCGCTCAATATTGTGTGGCACTGTTCACAACTTGATGTAAACAACAACAATTGCTTTTCTTTGTTATTCCTCTGTTTATACCCTAAGCATTAACAATAACGATTACTAGACAATAATTAGACAGATCTTTGTAACGGAGATCTTCAAACCACGATTACTCTCTTCAAACGCACCGGGTCTTTACACAAGACTGACAACTTCACTAATCACTCGCCTGCTTTGCCTTGCCTTTTATATGGCAGGGTAAACAGTCTGATGAATGTTATATAATGAATGTTATGTAATGATGTAATGTTCGTGGCTTCGCCTACTCGAAATCTTTATAAATATAAACATCGTTCTTTCATTGGTGTTGTTTGTGTATTATGTCTACATTTATTCTTGTTGTGTGAGTTGTTGTATTTTTGTTTACTTGTTTACCATTTCAAAGTGATGTAAAAGAAAACATCAGTATCTAGGTCCTTTATTTGCGTAACAATATGTTTCATAATTATTGACTTCATGACATGTGCACGTGAAAATTAAAACAGGAAAAAACATTATTAAAACAATTTATTAATAAAAACCACAAGCTGGAAGAAAAATTCCTCTCAGCAGATTTCTGGCAAAAACTCTGGGACTAATTAAAAATTGCCATGAGAGTTTCTCAAAAATCTGTCGTTCGGAATTGCTTTAAAATTCGGCTTTAAAATATAGGTCCCGCCACTCGTTTATAAAACTTAAGTGGTGTGAGAATGTTATGTATGAACAAATAGTAGAGAGAGTTTTGATAGTAGATCTTGAAATGTCCTGTTGGCGGGGCAACATTGGCGAACCAAGTGCATCATTTTTAAGGCATATTACGCCCAACTGACAACATGAATCGCCAGGGACCTTAACAGAAAGAGTTAATTTCTTATTTTCCATCATATTTATCCCCTTGAGCCTTAAATTTATTGTTTAATTAAAGTTCTATTATAGGCATAACAGAGCTCTTTTAACGAAGGGTTTGTGCCTGCACACACATGGGGACTTCTGGAAACGCAGAACCCAGGATATATATATCAGAAATGCTGAAAGCATTTTAATAATTGAAGAACTGACAAAGAAATTTATTCATTATAGTAAAAATTCAAAAAAAGGTAACTTAACACTTTTGCCTTGGCGAAGGAACTGAACAAAACAAAATATATGCGCATGAATATCGATAATAATTACGCTCACTGGCAAATTATGTAGATGTTGACACATTAAACTCAATAGAACTACGTAAGTCAGCACATGACCTAGCAGGGAAAGCCAATGAGTACAATCCACAAGGTAGAAGAGAGAAATAGCAAGAGAGAAAGTAATGCTTTTACGTAGAAAAAGAGATAACTAAATTACAACATGACAATGACTAGGAAGTCCAGGATATGAATAAAATACATGTTTAATGGTTAGGTGCCATTGACATCTTTTACTCGTTTGAAGGACCAGTTGATGTCATAACGTTGTACAGATGTTCGCCACGGCTTTTATGAATGGAACACACCCAAAATGTCCAATTTTCTATGACTCTAGTGTAAATAAATCAGGCTAAATTTGATGAATGGGTTGAGTTATGTTGGATTTGCTTACTATGTCCCCAAAGTAATTAGTATAACGTAGTCAAACTTCACGATCTGGGTGGTCAGTTCACATTAAATCCAAGAGAGTTGACCATGCCCTCAGATCACTCGTGTGGAATATTAATGGGACATTAGCTGTGTGGCACAAATCACGGTATTGTTGAAGCCACATGTCATTAGTGTGCAGATCATACAATTCAATTAAAAAAAGCTCGTACTTATCTATATATATATATAGTGCTCACCGGGGATAGTGATGACCGGACCAACATCGTTCTTAAAAAAAATCAGCCGATGACGCCACCAGTCAAAATGCATTGAATGCTCTTGGATCTCATGTGGATTTGTTTCCTTTCAAATTCAACGACTTTGCTTGTTTGGGCCTCATTGCTGACGATAATTTTTCAACGAAAATTAAGGTCATATGCCGTATGCTGCAGAGCCAATTTTGGCGAACACATATCGTTATTTATGATCGGTCATGGTGATTTGACAGACTGAATAAATGTCAACTAATTTGAAGTCACCGTAATCTAGTTCGTAGTATATTGGCTCAGACATCTCCTAGAAAACGTAGTAAGAAAAAATATATCTTCGGTTACTGCCTCTCAGCAGATTTCTGGAAAAAAACTCTGGAAGTAAATAAAATCCACATGAAAAATTGCTCAAAAGTTGCTGTAGTTTCCCATATCCCATATACCACACCAATATAAGTGGTGAGAACAGCTAGGTCGTAATCCTGGCTGAAGGGTTTTAACGATCAATTATGTATGTATGTATGTGTAATTTGTCACACCTAGCTATAGCAAGATTATCAATTATCGAAGCTCGACAGTCGTTGTTAGAATACCGTACAAGAAGTTCCAAAAGGACTTTCCGATTGATTTACTCGAACGCTCTTTAACGATGTTTTACTGAGGGCTTTACTTTGGATCAAGTTTAAAATCAAGAAGGGCTAATCAAAGTTCCGTTATAAAAGAATTTTTTTAATTTCAAATTACAATTCTATTCAGAAAATTGTTCTGGGCTTTACAAACAGCATTCCTAAACTATGAGTACTGCTTATTCTTTTTTTCGGTTTAAAAATTAAATAAAATTCAACAGAAAAAAACTTGATTTAACAAATTATTCATACTTTGATGACTAATCCATTGGTATTAAAGAATTAATCACACAAATTGTCGTCATTCAGCTCAATGCTTATCATTATTTTCAAAAAATTTCCATTTCTGTTAACGAAGATTGCTGTTGAGATGATGAGATGATGAGACTGCTACTGCTGCTGGTGGTATCTTTTGATGATGGTGAAAAATAAATTTTCAAATTTCTTTTTGTATTTCAAATTAGTATGACACAAAAAGTTTGATGAACTTCAAATCAAAATTGTTTCTCTCTTGCTTCATCCTTGGCACGTTTTGACATCATTACCAACCAGCGCTACCACCCATCATTGTAATCAACATCTGAAGTTTTTTCTTAAAAAACAGGAGAATGAAAACTAAAGTTTCTGTGATTGTTCTTTGCTGCTGATTGTTTGTATACGTTTGAGTGTCAGTCAGTCAGTCAGTCCATCATCTATTGTATTGCCTTGGAACGGCTAGATGTTAATTAATTCCTGTCTTTAAGACACTTTTGCTCCTGTTGTTTCTCGGTAAAATGAATTTTCGCTTTGTCAAAAGTTTTTCTTCTTCTTTTTTCTGCACTTTTTATTATTCCTTCGTTTTTTCTTTATTTTCATTTTTATTATTATTTTTCATCATTGTGTGTGTGTGTGTGTGTGTCCTCTGTGTGAAACAAATCAAAAATACATAGAAATTCTCGTCATTCTTGTCAGGTTGAGAAATATTGAATGAAATGTAAGAAATGAAGACAACGTAACAATCAGCAGAAGGTATAGAATGAAAAAAAAAAAAAAAAAAAAATGAAATGAAAAATCCATAGAAAACTGGAATGTCATCCTTTGGTCATTAAAGCAACAAAACGGATTTCCTTAACAACCTTAAGCAACAGCACAGTGTGCAAAAAAGTGCAAAATAATGTTGAAAATTTAAAAAAGAAGAAGAAAACTTAAATGAGTTCAAAGGACTCTCTTTCGCCATTAGAAGTAATGGTATGTCTACATGCCACAAATTTCGTGCTGGATGTCACAGCGAGCAACAGTTGATGAAAATATCAGTGAAGCGAGTTGAATTGTGATGAGATGTTCTAGATGATTGAAGACTACGGCTTAAAGGATCTGCGTAACCAAGCCAATACCTAGCACCTAGAATAGCGAATTCTACTGACACTAGATACGTACGTACGTAGGTAGATAGAGCTGACAACCCAAAATTAAGTTGAATAGACATGCTTTGGTCACATGAGGCCCATTGTGATACCACAATTTTCCATTCTCTTCTAGTTCTAGTTCCAAGACTGACAGTTCTTTTAGGTCGTCTGTGTGGTAGACACCAAAATGCCTTTTCCTAGTTCGACATAGTGCTGGACATGTGCCCAATAAGTGCAGTACAGTCTCCTCCTTCTCTTTACCTCTACAACTTCTGCAGAAAGCTTTTGCAAAGTCTGCTAGATCAAACGCCTTGCAAGGGTCCCCATAATACAAAACCTAGTAGTAACTGCAACAAGAATATTGAGCATGCTTCTTTAGAATTTTAGCAGATTTTTGTGAGCCGTTCCACACGTATCCGAACGCACTCATCTTGGGTTTAGGAAATCTATGATTAAATTATTATTTATAGGCTAACAGTTTCTTAAAGGGCTTCCCAAAATAAATAAAATGAAGTCGCCGTAGTCTAGTAGGTAGTGTGTTCGGTTATTAGGCGCGAAGCCAGGGTTCAAATCCCCGATCAGACATCAAAACGAAATATGAAAAAATATTTCTTCGGCGACTTCCTCTCAGCAGATTTCAAAAACTCTTTAAGTAAATAAAATTCCAATGAAAAGTTTCTCCAAAAAGTCTATCGTTCGGAGGAGGCGACTTTAAACTGTAGGTCCCGCTACTCAAGTAAAGGGTCCGCCAAATAACTTTTTTTTTTCAAATGGTGTAAAAAAAAACTACTGAATATTTTCTCAAATTTCTTTTTTTATTTGAAAGTGCAATCCTTCCATTTAATAATGGAAAATAATTTCATTCAAATAGCTGTCTCGGCTGGCCATGCAGTAGCCTACACGATCGGTCCAATTCGATTGTGCGCAGCTGTATTTCACCAATGGCTTCACGAATATTGTCCTTTAAAGCGTCAATTGTCTCTGGCTTTCGGCGTAACACTTATCTTTGACGGCACCCCACAAATAATAGTCCAACGGTGTCAAATCGCAGCTCCGAGGTGGCCAAACGATATCAGCTCTGCGGCTGATAATGCGATCTACAAAAACAGTGCGCAAAACGTCGAGTGTAGCTTCGGCTGTGTGGCACGTAGCGCCGTCCTGTTGAAACCAAATGTTGCCAATATCCTCCTCTTCAATTTTTGTGAACAAAAATTCGGTCAACATGACTCGATAACGATCGCCATTGACTGTAACGGCCACTCCTTGCTCATTGTCGAATTATGTCTCTGGACCAAAATCCGCACCAAACAGTGACTCGTTTTGGGTGCGTCGGCTTTTCAATGTATGCGTGCGGGTTTTCTGTGCACCAAATGCGACAATTTTGCTTGTTTACATACCCGCCAAGATCAAAATAAGCTTCATCTGAAAAGATGATTTTTTTTGCCAAAATCGGCATCTTCTGTAGGCTACTCGTGTAGGCTACTGCATGGCCAGCCGAGGCAGCCATTTGAATGAAATTATTTTCCATTATTAACCGGAAGGATTATACTTTCAAATAAAAAAAGAAATTTGAGAAAATAAGATTAAAAATCATACCTAAAAAGAGTACCGTATATTTGAGTTGAGTGGAATCACTCTAGATATGTTTAATAAGGCTTTAATGCAAAATAATGGACTCATTTCCTTCTGCAAATTATAGTTGAGGAGCAAACATTGTAAACTCGGGTTATATAATATGATAGAAGATTATCATTCAGACTATAACTCTAATTTAATAACCCTAACGAATGATAAAGTATGACAGTTAAGTATAATTATTATTATTTACAGCCTGGTTTGAATGCTGGCCCCTCTTCTAGATTTGACACTTCTTGTGAACAAAACTGCTTGCAGTGGCTAACAGATCATAAGTCATATAGCTTCCTTGGACATACGTATATGATTGGCCATTACAACTCTGTCAGTCAGGATTACGACCTAATGAGGGGAAGTCGCCTAAGAAATATAAGAAAATACGGCATCAGTTTGGCTGTACATATTTGTAATTCTCTAGCGATGTTGCAGTTACTGCGAGGGAAATTGCTTGGACACATGTTTTCTACGCATTTATATCTCAAATTTATTCTTCCTCTGACAAGTAACACTGTACATTGCTAGATTATATTAAACTCTTTCATTTACCATACCACTCCCCCAGCACATACATAAGTATACGTGACACTTACTATAAAAATTGTTAAAAAAACGTCCTTTTCAGCACCATACCATACCCTACCCTATATGTAGAATTTGAGTTGCTGTTGTAATATTTTTATATTTCTTTACCGATTTTATACCTTTCAATCATTTTTCTTTTCTTAAACTCTTCAACATTATTTACTCATTCAGTCAGTCACTCGTACTCGCTCACTCAGTCAGCCAGTCATTCATTCACTCACTTGTTCGTTCTCTCATTCATACATATATTCGTGTGCCATAGTTCAGAGAACTTTTAGAAGCTTAAGTTAAGTTCTTTATTCTTTAAACACACACACACATTTATCTAGTCAGTCATTCATCCACTCGTTCATTCACTCGTTCATTCGTTCATTCATTCATCTATCCGTCAGTCAGTCGTCATCTTGTCTGTCACTTTTAGCTGTCATTTTACACCAAAACTTTATTCTCTACTTCATGTTTTGTGTTAAGGTTACAATTTTTATTGTAAATACTTCTCTTTTATACACTTTGAATGATTCTCAAACACTCTACATCCAGTCTCTAAAGCTACTTTAAAGTAGGTCCATATGAAACAAGCATTACATATGAAACAAACAAAAAAAAAAAAGAAATTTTCCAAACCATATTTAAATAAAGAAAACCTTTGTAATTCTTACTCCATTTGTAGTTCGTATTTACCGCCTAATAAATTCGTTCTTGTCTTCCATGTTTTTTCCGTAAATTCTTGTTGCCGCGTTTAGTAGTAGTTCTGGGTCGCAAAAGCAAAAAAAACTTTTCTTTTCAGATTTTTATTATTTTATTTTTATTTTTCTTGTTGCTACTTGATTTCGTCCTTCGTCCTTTCGTATTTCTTGTGTTGGTTTTCATCAACAATACTTTAAACAGAAATATTCGTACTTATAGAAATTCTATGTTGTGCTGTATGTCTACTCACTCATTCGTCCTTTCTATACATGTTTGCGTGCGTGTGTATGTGTGTGTGTTATTGCAGAAAAGGACTCTTATTTAAGTCAACTCATTTGAAAGACATTGATTGACTTTCTTAATAGACTTTATGTCTTGTCAAAAAAACGAAAAGAAAAAAAAACGAAATAGAAATAGAAATTAAAGTAAAATGTCAAATTTCTATGAAGGATTTTAAGCAAGGACTACTGGTTACGCATATTTCAAATGCAGGAGACTAGCTTTCCCTTAAAGTGCTTAGAAATTAATTAAACAATAGCAATAATGTTTTAAAAGTTTAATAAATGTGTTCCTAGTCCTTGAAGAGCTGAACCAGGTCCTTGAAGAACAAGAGCGGGAACTCATAAATTTTGAGTTATCAAAATATCTTTGGCAAATTATTTGTTACCGTAAACAAAAGCCAGGAAAGAAAAAGGTTTCTTATCGCACGCACCGGACGTCAGACCGGTTCATACGTACGGATGCATAGTATGTTTGGAATGAATTGAAACCAACGAGCAATGGGATTATGCTCCATAATTCATGCCCCATAACTCTGGCGCCCAACTTAGGCTGAATTAAATATAGGTTATATTGTCTATGAGGATTAGTGTGGTTTGCATCCAGTTCACATCAACTTCAAGTGACATGACCATGCCCTCAAAACACTTATGCATAATATGCAATGTGGTAGAATCTGTGTGGCGTGTGGTGCTGTTCTCTTTGAAACCACATATCTTTGGTGCCGAGATCATCCAAGTCAGACCAAAAGAAGTTGATAAAGTTCGAACTGTTGTGTTGGCGTGGCCAAAGTATGTTCTCAAAGAAATGTAGACCGATGACGTTCTCAGCTTATAGTCCACACCAAATAGTATCCCTCTCAGGATGCATTGAACTCTATTGAACCTCTTGTACACACTGTAACAATTTGTTTCGTTCACAGAAAAGGGCCTCATCATTGAAGATGACTTTTCGGTAAAAGTTTTGTTACTGTCCTGCTCCAGAGCCCAATCAGTGAACACATGTCGTTGTGTATGCTTGTTTACCGGCTCAAGCCAACACGTAAAATCCGTCAAGTCTTCTGCGAAAGGCTGAAGTCTTTTGAGGGACGAAAAATTTTGATTTGGCAAAATAGACCGTCCAACTTCGGGAATCCCTATTTGAAGATCCCTTTTAGACTAAATGAGATAGGTCTGTTCATTTCTTGTTCGGTACTGCTGAAAGAATAAAGCTGATTAGGTTAAAGTTTTCGACATCACAAAATGAAGACGGTCACAAAAGCATGTATCGTCATCCATGCAGCCAGTGACAGGTAGTAGGTAGTCTTATCGGACGTGTGACGGAAATATTTCGATGCGAAATAGGTTCAGTTGCCAATTGTAGTCCAAGGTTACTTGGCCAAACAGAGTGAAAAAATTACAACTTGTTTGACAGATGTCAGGACCACCGCCCATAATGTACTTATTTCTCATAATGTGTTTCTCAAAAATCTATTGGTCGGACTCGACTTTAAATTATAGGTCCCTCCACTCATGGATAAAATTAACACACACAACGTGAGTGCTATGAGAAGCCAGGTCATAATCCTGGCTGAAGGGTTGCAATGAGCGATTGTGTATGTATGCATGTAGTTTGACAGATGCGATTTCAAAGCTCGAAAATCTCTATTGGAAAAGTCCATATTTACTAACGCAAATAAGGCCTTATATCTTTAGATTATGTGAGCAGGACATCTACAATGCAATTATTTTGAAAATACTAACGTGGTCTACGCAGTGTCTGATGGGTTGAAAAGCTTCTGTTGTTCAGGTAGTCATCATTTATTCAGAAAGTTATATGGGGTATATGACTTTCTAAGTCAATGGCCATCGAACCAGAATACATGTGCAATACATACATAATTGGTTATTACAACCCTTCGGCCAGGATTATAACCTATCTTCTCACACCGCTTATGTTGTGTATGTTAATTTTTATACATGAGTGGCGGAACCTACAGTTTAAAGTCGACTCCGAACGATAGATTTTTGATTAACTTATCATGGCAAATTTGTTCACTCTTAGAGTTTTGTGCCAGAAATCTACTGAGGGGAAGTCGCCGAAGAAATATTTTTCCATATTTCGTTCTGCTGAAGAAGTCTGACCTGGGGTTTGAACTTTGGCCTCACGTCTAGTAAGCCAATGCACTACCTATCAGACGACCGCGACCAATAATGTACAATGGGGTGTATTATACATATTGTTACGTTTTCAGCAACGTTTAAAATATGAGTTCATTGATTGCAAACAAAATAACAATAAATTTGTGTTTAGTTTCAATTAAGCTCTTTATTGTTCGCACAATTATTGTGTGCACTGTTTACAACTTGATGTATCCAACAATAATTTCTTGTTCGCTATTCTTCTTTGCTTACAACGCAGATCTTTACAACAGAGATCTTCAAACCACGACTGTTCTTTTCACACGCAACGCGTTTACCACAAAACTGACGCAATTCTTACTGCTCATTGCTTGCTTTGCCTTGCCTTTTTATATGCCCACGTAAACAGTCTAATGAAGGTTCTTGAAGTGGAACGTTAGTGGTTTCGCCTTCTCGCGACTTTATTTTTGTTTGTGAATTTTGTTCACTTTGCTTGTTGTTGCGTTCTCGCTTACTTGTCTATCCCTTTTTCTTTCATACTGATGTTGTTGGTTTACTTGTAACAAGTTCGTTGTCTTTCTTTGTGTAGCTTTTGTTTGTCATTTTAATGTTAAACGATGTTACACCGTTTCCACTTTCGTAACAATATGTACATGTGTAGTCTTATTTTCAGAGTTCTAGTTAAAAAATTGTTATGACTGATAACAAAAAAAACAGTTTTAATTCTCACAACAATTTTAATTATTTTCAAGCTGAATTCGTAGGTAAACCGAATATATGAGGCGTAATTAATTTACAGCATATGTTGAGTAATTATTGAAAACCTATAAATCTTAAGAATCTCAATAAGCACACGTCAAATGAATAATTGAACGAAAATCTTTCCTAAATACTTAAAGCAAAAAAACTCAGCATCTCTTATGTAATTTGCGTTTTCTTTTTCGGATTTTTCGTTTCATCTGTCTTAATAATTGTACATAAGTTTTTACTAATTAAGTGATTACTAATAATAATTTCATTCCATTAATAACTTTTATGAACAATTTTTCAACAAACGCTGAAATTATTATTTTTTTCCTTTCCTTTACTTTGCCTTCATTCACTCATTCATTATATTAATCAATAGCCACCTCTTGTCCATATCTCAGATACGAGAATATTGAAAAGGAAAACAAAAAAAACGTCGAAGAAAAATACCAAATCACACACAGCAAATTTGCCTGCCTGTGTAAATGCCTGCGACCAATACCGCCAGTTGTCCGTAGTTGTAGACTTAAAACATATTGGGGGTAGACAGAAAAACACACAGAAAGAAAAGAAACAAAAAACAACAACAAAAAATTTGCAACATAAAGTTGAAAAATGTATAACAATCGATCAAAAATATTAAATACATTTATTAATACATACATACATACGTACATATGTTAGATGTTTTTAGAGGAAAACGCCCTTGCCATTACATGAATAGTAAAAGAGGCGAGTCAAAGCCACCACCACTATATGTGGCTACCACAACCACTTTCATCGATACACCATATTCGTACTTGTGACTACTGCCGCCACATTACCCAAGAAGTCGTCATCATTACCTCTGCCAATACAAAAATTATAAATTTTCCTGTGAATAAAATAGACGAGACGAAGAAGCAGAACTGCTACCATTTAGTGTTAAATCGCATAAAATTATGTACGAAACACTCCGCATTGATTGCATAAATTTTGAGTTTTTTGTAGTTGTAGGGTTGATAGTTTTTTAATCAAGTCTTCATTTGAGGACTTATTCGTAATTACTACCGATGGAATCGATTAATGAAAAACGCTATTATATTAACATAGAGCGATTTGAGGGCATGGTCTTCTCATTGAGAGCATGTTATTTAACCTCGTAAGACTTTTTGGTCGGATTTTATTAAGGTGCAGAATAAGCCACCAGCCACAACAGTCTCCAAACCCCATCAGTCAAACTGCGTTTGATTAATTCGCCAGAATCATGGGAAATTAAACATTTCTGATGTGGTCCAGCAAGAGAAGCCGTGGAGGATGTTGCCACGGATAATGGTTCAATAAGTGCAGATGTATACGAATAAGCCACACACCACAGCAGTCCTCAAACGCCATACAACCCATGCCATCAGTCAAATTCAGTCTACGAGTCTAGGAAAATTAAACATTTTTGATGCGGTCCACCAAGATAATGGCTCACCAAGTCTTTCCAAAGAATAGACAATATTTTAGATGTCGCACACACACGTTGTTTTAATAAAATTTAAAGCTGAGAAGTGCTTAAAAAATTACTTACTTGCGCAACCACTGCAGTATAACCATAATCTACGTCTTGCGGTGCACGGAGAGCAAACATACGCCCGGGACTTTATGTTTATGACTATCATAACATAACATAATTGGTCATTACAACCCTTCAGTCAGAGCTATCATCTAGCTTCTCACACCATTTATGTTGTGTGTATATAGCTTACTTGACACCTACAACGTGACGGGTCTTACACGATCGACGAACGACAGATTTTTTGAGAAATTTTTTATGGAAATTTCATTTATTTTCAGACTTTTTGCCAGAAATCTGCGGAGAGGAAGTCGCCGTTGAAATATTTTTTAATATTTTGCTTTGCTGGAGATATATGACCTCGGACTGAACCGTGTCCTCATGTTTAATAAGTCAACACACTACCTACTAAACTACGGCGATTTTATTATCGAATTAATTACGTAGGACTCCATTTAAGAAGAAGACATTTAATCTCCGAAAAGATTAAATCATATGCCAGAGATATATCGGATGGGCTTATTGGTTTAACCATCGGTGATTTCGATTCCGGCAATACTTATGTCATTCTATTCTGTCACAAAATTCTGTATATTATCTCCATTGAACGTAATTAATCGATTTACGCTAGAGCAACGTTGGAATTTATTGGAAATTTATGTCTAAAACAAAGACAATTGGTCGGAAATTGCACGAAAATGTCGTACAAAATTTGGTCGCAGAGAAGGACCAACAGTGCTCTGTATACGCAAGTTTATTGAAGTTGAGGCCGCATGACCATCTACTTCGTTTTTCCTTCGCTAGATGGGCCAACCAGAAACTGCACGATTTCCTATAGAAATGCTATGAATGCCTAAAAGTATCAGAAATTGTGAGTATGATTCGAATCTACTCATCTTTTTGAATACTCATTACTGATCTCTGATATGTAATTTTCTAAAGTTATGAATCAAACATGTGTTGATGTCAATGTTGTACGTATACTTATAAATCAACGTTGTATTGAGTATGAATAAAGCAGAATACATAGTAAAATTTCAATATTGTTGTCTCACATTTATTTATTTATTTATTTATTTATCATTAATATAATACATACATGAAAAAAATTTAATATAACCCGCTAAGCCATTGGCTTGTCAGCAGGAAAAGAGAGTACATAAGTACATATACTCAATAATTTCATGAGCGCTTATAAGTAGCGAAAAAACGTCATTTCTGATCTCTCTGATGTGTAACCATGATACCATTTTCCTTATTCAATCCTATCGCAGTGTTAACAGGTTTATACGTACGACTAAATGTCTGTCTGCCTGTCTGGCTGTTTGGTTTGCTGGTTAAACTTTTTTAATGCAACACATATACATATGGTATGTATACACATACATACGTATAGAGTTAGATAAAAAGATACATAAATAAGAGCAGAGAAATGTGTAACGTTTGTATGAATGAATCTTAACGAAAAACTTCACAAGTCACATATGTTTGAGACGCAGATAAATATGCGAAACGTGCATGATTCAAGCATAAAATCTAATCAATTCCAATTAGGACTTTTCTCTGATGTATTTCGTATAAATTATTATTTATCACTTGATTATTTATTATTTCTACCACACTTACCGATTACTGCTGCTAACACTACTGCTTGCTACCGCTTGCTACTGTTGCTGTTACTGTTACTGCAAATTTCTAAAGATTTTTTGTGAAACTTACAATGGCTTTTCGTCTACATACCATTGCAGTTTTATACGGTGAACTGCTCGCATGGTCTAAGGAAATTAGGAGTAGTTAGTTAGTCTAGGACGATAATGTTGATGGTAATGCTGATGATAATGATGTCGAAAGCATGTTAATTTGTGAATATTTATATGAGTTATTAACAATATTCGCTTGCCTCTTGGCATTGCTTAAGTGATGGAATATGAAAACTGGCTACATGTAATCGATATACGAAAAGAATGAAAAGATAATTACGATTATAATTAGTCCACTTTGACCACAGCTGTATTGTTTTAATAAATGACAAATGATTTGTATATCGATATCGAGCATATATCCTGGATATTGAAAGAAATTGATGACATTTTAGTGGAAACTATGAAGAAAATTAGGAATACATCACGGTTTTAGTAACAAAAACAATTAATAGAGGAATTTCTCTTTACTGCAAACAAAACAAACAAATTTTAAGAAGGAAAATAAGTCATTCATTTTGTTAAATCTCTTCGCATTTAATGGGAGTCAGGAGATGCTTTTTTTGTTTGTATTGTTAATCGTTATTTTTAACATTTCATAAACACGCATCATAATCATACAAAGACCCAGCAGAATAGTCGGTTTTCGCTTTTCTTTCTTTATTTCTTTTAACATCACAATACTCACCCATTTCATTTACAATAAATTGTAAATTATATACACACATATGTATGTGTGCGTGTGATTGTAATTGGGTGAGTGAGTGAGTGTTTAGGAGATATGAAATCATTTTCAGCTTCAACAGCATACACACAACTAATACATATCAACAACAACATCAAAAACAACAACATCAACATCATCATCATCATCATAATAAGGCTGTCAACTTGTGATGACATTGTCAACTGACATGTCAAAAATCCACATCAAATGCAGGCATACAAACAAACCCATTTGTATGGTGTATGGATGTTCAAAAACATTTCCACACAACCCAGTAAACATTTGGGCTTACAATTCCCAAAAATTTAAGAAGGAAAATTTTTATTCACTGTGCAGAACTTTCTAAAAAAACCTCTGAAACAGTATTAGCCAGAAAACTTTATCTTGAGAAAGAAAACAAAAGGCCGAAATAAAATCTTAATACTGCTCCAGTACAAGTTTTTTATTTCGTTCCATGAGTAGACTTTGTCTGCAACTTCTCTATTATCCAAGCGTTCTACGTCTTTCTACGGATTTGTGATGTCCTATGTCCCGGTCGTAGTAGTCTAGTTGGTATTGTGTTCGCTTATTAGATGTAAAGACCGGGTTTGAGGCCCAGGCCAGATATCGAAACGAAATATGAAAAAAATATATATTTCTGCGGCGACTTTCTCTCAGTAGATTTCTGGCAAAAACTCTGAGAGTAAATACACAAGCCATCACAAAGTTCCTCAAAAAAATTTTGTCGTTCGGAGTCGACGTTAAACTGTAGGTCCCGCCACTCAAGTATAAAATTAAGGCACACAACATGAGTGGTGTGAGAAGCTAGGTCGTAATTGTGACTGAAGGGTTGTAATGGCCAATTATGTATGTATGTATGTATGTATGTATTTCTCGGATTTTAGGAAGATTATCCATAGGTTTTGATATCGATATTCTTTATTATTATTCGGCTCATACAAAAGTTCTGTTTCACGATCATTGTTAATACTAGTCCGAATATTTTCACATGAATTACCTGCAATTGTTATGATATTACTAAAGTATCGGATACGATGTTTGTCGCTCACAGTAATCGGGTAGGGTTTGTTAGAGTTGTTGAACTTTAATTTTAGAAATACTGATGAATAACCACTGCAGTGCGATATATTCCTTAACCTCGACCATACCAGAACGGCATGGAAAGCTTCGAAAAATTCTTTATTTATGCAAGATTAGGTGTACAAAAGTATAGCGAAATAAAAAATGGGTGTACCCAAATTGGTACAGTGGCCACATATGAGTGAAATTTTGAAAAGTACCCTTTATCAACACAAAGTGGGGTCTTGCATTTTTTTACAACCCCAACTTGAACTATTGTAGCACATTTCGCAACATATATGATGTCGAAGCTGTCTAGCTGTAAGCCTATAATATCTAATGACGAAGAATGAGCAGCATTCGATAATAAATTTTGATAATTACTTTAGGTAGAGTCTCGCTTTTTTACGTCTAAATAATAACTTCATCTTGCTGATTCCTATACTCGAGCTAAGCATTTGACATAGTCATATCTGTCATGTAGTTTCCAGAATACAATGTTCAAAGCTTCCGATCCTGAAGGTTACAGAATCTCCCTGTGGAGTGGAAACAGATATTTGGAAAGATAGGCGCATGAAAGGTAACATACAAAAGGTAAATAATCATTCATCATTAATCAAAAATTTATTGTTGAATAACAATAAGAAAAGGGTTGAGATAGGCATTCGACTCTATAAGGTTACCCTGAGGTTAGTAACCAGTCTTTTCACAGGCCATTGTAGACTCAAAGAATGGAGATCGTCTTGAATCGAATATTTAGATCCTGTGATGATTATCGAGACCTATACTAAGAAACTGTAAAATATTAATACATTTTAAAAGAAAATACCTGTCTATACATATATCAGAGCCTCATGCATCTGTATATATGTATATGGTTTGCTGGGATACAAGAAAAACGAATTTTATTGCGCGTGTACTTTGCTGTACTTTAGAAGAAATGTGGCCTTGCTTCATCAGACAGTTAAATTAAACAATTAACGGTTTTTGCAACAGAATCTGGAAGAAATTAAGTTAAGATTCCATCATATTTTGAAATATTTACTTTAACTTTTTTGTATGTATTTACTGAATAGGTGTACTATAGCTGCTGTAATGACCAATTATGTATGTAGGTATGCACGCCTTATAATGTTTTATCCCAAACCAGGTTTCGCAATAGTGGCGAAAGAACACCACCCTGTAGGTATTTTTCTAGTTATGTCGTCCCTTATTATTGCGTTTCCAGCGTATGTTTTCGCAGACAGATTATGTGAAACCTCTGAAATTCTTTTGGATATGCTTTCGAGTCTAATGACCTACTTATGACCTTGTGAGGAGTGTTAAGAAATGAGCCCTCTAGATGAGAAAAATCGCATATGGTTAACTTCTTCATATTCACAGACCAGTGAATGGCTGCCACTTAATCCACAGTGGCACCCTTTCTTACATTCCACATCGCATTGGCTGATAGCACACTAGCATGGAAATCAGCCATTAAGATATACGTAACCAAATTGATATATGAACCAGAGATCAGCAATGAGTATTCAAAAAGATGAGTAGATCCGAATCATAATCATAATTTCTGATACTTATTTTAATATCATACTCATACTACTCATATTCAAAGTTTGAAGTAATTATCGTAATCATACTTAACAAAACGCATGATGTTGTTGATTTCGACTCTCCTTTACTCACAATTTACACGAATCACAGAATAAGTATGATTCGCATACGAAAACTACAATACTCATTAGAGGGTTGTATGTTTGCTTTGCTTGCTGTCTTTGTCTTTTTTCTTTTTTTGTAAATGCGAACCGAATTACTCGAATCATTTATGAGTATTGTAAGTATTTTTCTAAATCCATGAATCTGAATGAGTAGGCTTATGAATCAAACATATTTCGAATGGCATGAGTTTGATGTCAACGTTGTACGCATACTTATTGCAACCTATACTTATAAATCAAAGTTGTAGTGAGTACGAATAAATCAGAGTACATAGTTAAATTTCAATATTGTAATCGCTGATACTAACGCATTAGAAAAATTTTAAATAAAAATTCTGTTAACCACTTAAAATAAAACAAAAGATACAGCAGTAGCTTATAACGTCATGCGGATCCCTTCCATTTGAAGCTTTAACTTTCAAATTCATTTTAATTACAGATTTTGGATTAAAACGGCAGTGGTTTTTAGATTGAAATTAAAAAAAGGCAAATAATAAAGAACCTTTGAATGAGGAGAAATCGAAAAAAGAAGAAAAATTCCAAAAAAATAAACGAGAAAAAAATCAATGAGTGCTACTTATATGACAATACAATGATTGACAGCAAGGACTGGACATTTCATTATAAGCTTTACGACAATCTGTATGATTTTTTTTTCTTTTTATTTCTTTATTATTATTATTGTGTGGCAATACCAAGGATGATAACAGCAGGGATTAAAACTGGACGTTATTGCTGTTGAAAAGTACTTAAATGAACATTATATGGCGGAATAAAGGTAAACATAAAGAGGTTGCTGTAGTCTATTGGTTGATGTGTTGCCTAGATCAGAGTTTCGAGTTCAAAGCTCAGAGAAATGCGAAAGTACGTTAACCCCTCAACAGTCCTCTGGCAACAGATAATAGTCATGAAATAGCTACTTATATCTGTTAATGTTAAACTATAAGTCCTGCCACTTACACACACAGAATGGTGGTATGAGGAGCTATATAATCGTATCCATAGTGTTGAAATGCCCAGTGATATATTGTTACATTTTTACATTTTAAAAACTCTTAAAATATGAGCTCGTAAATTGCAAATAAAATAAAAATTAATTTGTGTATAGTTTCAATAAAAATTCTTTATTATTCGCACAATTCTGTGTGCCACTTTCCCAACTTGATGTAAACAACAACAATTGCTTTTCTTTGTTATTCCTCTTTGCATTCTTTCGCATAAAAATAACTATTTTTAAACAATTGTTAGACTGACCTTTGTAACATAAATCTTCAAACCACGATTACTCTCTTCCAGACTGACTGAACTCAACTGCCTGACTCGGCTGCTTTATATATATATATATGTTCCTTTTACTCCTCTGGGGAGCATAGGGCCGCAACAAGTTGATTCCAATGAGCTCGATCATCAGCGCGATGTTTGACTTCGTTCCATTGTAGACGTAGTTTGGATAGTTCGGTAGTGATTTAGCGTTTCCGGCTGTGTGATGATAGTCCGATGCGTCTGCTTCTCTGGGGGTTCCAGTCTATGGCTTTCTTTGTGATGTCATCTAACGGCTTACGAAAAGTATGCCCAAGCCATTATTTCCCTCTCAGTTGGTTTTTATCTGATCAAAGTTGGGCATTGGATATTACGGAAGGCCAGTAGACACGCAAGATTCTACGCAGGCATTTGTTAACAAATACCTGAAGAGACTGGGAATCGCGCCGTGTCATATTCCACGTTTCGCAACCGTACAGTAATGTGGATTTAACGTTGGAATTGAAAATTCCTGCTTTTCCTTGCCTTTTATATAGCAGGGTAAACAGTCTGATGAATGTTCTTGAAGGCGAATTTTCCTGAGTTCGTCTTCTCGAAATCTCTATAAATGTAAACATCGTTATTTACATTCATTATTGTTGTTTGTGTATTTTGTTTACATTTATTCTTATAGATTAAGCAGTACTATAATTTGTAAACAGGTTTGTTTACAGCATTGTTTTGTTTCGTAGATTTTGTTTGTAATTTTAATGTTAAGCGATGTAAAAGCAAGACACCAGTCGCTAGCTAGCTGCTCTCACCGCTTATGTTGTGTGTGTGAATTTTACCCATGAGTTGCGGGACTTATAGTTTAAAGTCGACTCCGAACGACAGATTTTTGAGAAACTTCTTCATAACAATTTTCGTGTACTCATCGAGTTTTTGCCAGAAATTTGCTGAGAGGAAGACACCGCGGAAATATTTTTCCATCATTCCATGTTGGAGATATCTGATCTCGGTTTTGAAGAGAGACGTGGACTCACGTCTAATAATACAGCAACTCCATATGTATGTGAAGGTACCTCAAAAATATTGTTTTGACGATGATTACAAGTGCAAACGTACTTTCAAGATTTCCGTCCCCGCAACTCAGTTTAATTTCATTTCTGTACAAAATATTGTGTGAGAGTGTCTGCACAAAAAGAAAACAAAAAAGTTTCTGAGTTTCTATATCCCTGTGCGTGTGTTTTTGAGTTGGTTTTCTTTGGTATTTTGCTCTCGATTTTTTTGTTTGTTTTTTTGTATTTATTAACGCCAAAAGACGGACATGAGATGAAAATGTAAATGACAGTTACTTTTGACAGGTGCGTCATTTTCTTAACAACGACAGCAAGAGCAAAACTAAAATCCAACAACATCGTCACATTTAAACCAACAAATAAAAGTGAAATCCAAAGAATTTTGTTAATAAAATTTCTATATGGTATGTGTGCGTGAGTGCGTTTGTATAGGTAAATGCTGTTTCATTGTTATTTATATGAGTTTTTGGGTTTTTTAACTCCCCATTCTCTTGCAAAAAGGAGGACTATTTTGGAGGACATGGGTGCGAGAGTGTGTGAGTTCCAGACAGTCATGAAATGAAAACCGACATTCGTTTCGATTGATTTTCTTTATTTATTTTATATATTTAACATATAAATTTAATTTTTATGTATAATATTTATATTGTATGTAGACAAGGTTGATGAAAATGATGATGACAATGTCATCAAATATTGCTTATTAGGCTGTATTGGCTTTGAAGTGCTCTTCATACATGCATAAGTTTAAAGTCAATTTCGAACGACAGATTTCTTAAGAAAATTTCACGGCATTTTTATTTACTAGCTGAGTTGTTGCCAGAAGTCTGCTGATATCAAGTCGCCGAAGAAGTATTTTTTCATATTTCGACCTGGGGTTTGAACCGCTACCTCACGTCTAATAAGCTTACACATTACTTATTAGACTACGGCGTGATCGTATTACCCCTATACTTGATCATAATCTCATGGGCATGCCAGAATTTAAGAAGTTCTTGACTTCTACGATGGGAAAAATGAAAACAAGAGACATAAATATGGAGCATATCCAATTATTTACGCTGTCTTATGATCCGTTGATGAGGTAGAGGTCTCTATATACCCTACCTTAGTCAATTGAAAGAAGATAGTTGCTCCCATGACATTAAGAATACAATTAAAATGTCAAAGTTTGCATATAATATATTAAAAACGATATGAAATATAATTTAATACGACATATTAAGTCCATACAGCTTTGTGGAAATGAGACATAGAACGCAGCATTACGGAATAAAGGAATGATCTTATGTAAAAAGTTTAAGCACTGAGGCATTCTGAGTTGCATAAGCTCCTTACTTAAGTGACGCTGTACAGGATCCATTTAGATTAGATTAATCCAATTAGATTTAGTTATACGATCTTGATGGCCAATTAATTCCACCATTACATTACATACATAAATAATTAATCATTACAATCCTTCAGTAAAAGATTACAACCTAGCTTATCATACCACTTAAATTGTGTGTTAAATTTTATACATCAGTGGTGTGATCGACAGTTTAAAGTCGACTCCGTACGACAGATTATTGACAGTTTTTGCAGGAAATCTGCTGAGAAGAAATATTTTTATTATATTTTTCATAGTTTTTGAAAACCTGGGGTTTGAACTGTGGCCTCACGTCTAATAAGACTTTACCTACTAGATTACGGCGACTTCAATTGGATCATTATTTTTGAAGATATATATATATAGACCAATACCTTAACCGACCCATAATGTGCGTAAGCCACACATCTACAGTTACTATCTGTGTATGTAATGGACAAAAGCACTCCAATTGCAAGAATTCTGCTTTTTTGTGTACTTCTCTGAAGGATAATTATTTTCGCCGTATATGAAGTGTGCGATAAGTTTGATGAGCAGAATCAGCGTCTTGAATAGAAAAATTTGAACAATTTGCAAACGTTGCTGTGATGTAAATCTATTCATCATGAAAGGTCAAACCAAACCAAGTAAAATGCAATTATCAGCTGTTAAATCTTATGTCAAAGAAAGCAGTGTTGCCAATTCAAATTATGACTATTCCTAACTACTCCTCCACGCTGACGATAAATGCAATCTACATTATCAGTTAATAGACGTGCAGGAACAGTTAGACAATATTTTCTTTGAATTTGCTACGGTTGGTCCGAAAATTAATAAATCCAAAAAATAAAAAAAAATAAAATAAATACCCGAATCGGTGTCTACACGAAGGACCGTTTGACAACCAATCCGACGAAGTTTGAACTGGAACGAAAAAACTGCAAACACTGCTAAATAAAATACATGTTTCTTGAATTCATAGCGTACAATATGGAGATTTCAAAGCTCTAAAGCTGGAAAAATAAAGATTTTAATAAGCCGATGCTTGACATTTGAGAGATTAGTCCACCCCCTTAGTAAACTTCCTAAGAATATATGCAATTATGCCTCCGCTTACAATCCATACGAGCCGTCGTAGTCTAGTAGGTAGTGTTTGGAACATATAACCCATATGATATGTCAGATGTGTCGAACATAACGAAATATAAAAAAATATTTCTTCGGCGACTTCCTCTCTCAGCAAATTTCTGCCAAAAAATCTGAGAGTTAATAAAACTGTCATGAAAACTTTCGCAAAATTCTGTCATTAGGACTCAACTCTAAACTTTCGGTCCCGCCACTCATGTACAAAATTAGCAAACACAACTTGAGCGGTATGAGAAGCTAGGTCATAATCCTGATTGAAGGGTTATAATGACCATATATATAAGTATATGAGGGCAAAAGGGGAAGATGTCTATGGTAAATGCTGGGAAATTTAGGTAAAATCTTTATCAACCGCGGAAAGCTTATGGTAGATAGTAACCCGTCGAGAAATATGGAGACAAACAAATTGATGACCTACCATATGTGTGGAAACTACTCACACCTAAAATACAATGCGCCAGGCAAAGTAATGCAACGCTTTCCCTATCTAGTCCGTCAATCATCAAACAGATGTCACTGAGTTCGCAAAGACAGAGAGAAATAGTTTTTGCATAAAATTTAAATTATTCATAGTCTAGTAGGTAGTGTGTTGATTTAGAAAGCCTGTGACTCACATATCCCACTTCTGAACCAATCACTTCTTATTAAATGTAGAATTTTAGTTTGATTTGCAAAGTTGACATATCGTCTGATTGAAGTTTGAATGTTGGTGTCAACAAATAGGGTATCGACATAAAATAGCCTTCACCATGACCCCAAAATAAGGAAAAACAGAGAGAAAGAAAAAACAAAACGAGAAAAGTGTATACCAAACAAACGTCTAATGACGATTTTATTTTATTGTATGGGTGTCGTCCATTCCTTTTTCAATTCAATTTTCGGTACGTTTTTGTTTCTGTCATATATCGGCAGACGTATTTCATGTTTTTTTCTTTTTTTTCCTCATATTGCTGGCATTGCTATTGTTGTTTCTGTTTTTATTACAGCAGAGAGAGAGAGAGTGATATGGATTTGAAATGTACGATTTTATAAAGTTTTCTCTTAATACATACGCATGTATATGTACATATGTATGTATATCCATGGACGTATGAGTGGGTGGCTTTGTATTTGGTTTTATGATATAAAATGTCAAAAAATTCATTCAAATGTCAATCACAGTCAAACTTATTGTTTAGTGTTGTTGTAACTGATTTTACTGCTCCCGTTGTTGTTGATTTTGTTGGGGGTGACACATCATGATCTTCAAGTGAAGTTGATTTTTATTTCTATTGTAACGAAAATATTTTGGTTTTTTTAATATTTTAATGAGGGTGGAGAGGTGAAATGGGGTGAAATTTTTAATTTGAAAAAGATTTAAAATTTTTTTGATACGACTTTAAAGGGATTAAGAGTTAATTATGAAGCTTAAAAATTAATTCGTTCATCAACTAACTTTTTTTAGAAACTCTACGGTTTCATTATGTTTTTACATGTAACATGAAAGATGTTGAGAGGAGTAGTATTGTGTTCGCTAACAAATGCTTGTTTACCCAGTTTGGAACTCATAGAAGACAAAAAATCAACGCAATTTTCAAAACTAAAAAGTAACAGAATATGGAAAAGACATTAGAAACTTTGTGGCAGCCCTATATTTCATAATGGAATTAACAAAAATTCAATGAAAGATTTTGACAGAATTTGTCTCAATCGCTCGCATAGAATAACCAATGTGGCAAGAGCTTGGAAACACTTGTTGCTGGTGTTTAGGTTATCCAATTCGGGCCAATTGAAGTGGCCGTAGTCTTGTAGGTAGTGTGTTGGCTTACTAGAAGTAAGATCACGGTCCAAACCCCAGGACAGACATCAACAAAATTTCTACGGTGACTTCCTCTCAGCAGATTTCTGGCAAAAACTCTGAGAGCAAATAAAATTGCTATGAAAACTTCCTCAAAAAAGTTTCGTTCGGAGTCGGCTTTAAACTGTAGGTCCCGCAGCCCATGTATACAATTAACACACACAACATGAGTGGTGTTGAGAAACTAGGTCTACTGAAGGATTATAATGACCAATTATGTATGTATGTGTGTATGTATTCGGGTCAAAATTCTCGACGGATAGTGCTTGCCCGTGACTTGGCTCAAAGATATATAGAAAGATGTCGCCACAAACAGCGATTTTTTCGGAGAGCATTGGGCGCTCTTGAACCTCATGTCCTCCCAAATTCGGCAATTTTCTTGGTTCACGTATTCACTCTGTCTGAAATGTTTTTCCAATGAAAATAAGGATCAGGTTCCAAATGCTCCAGAGCTCATTCAGCGGACACACGTCATTTTCTATGCGCGTTTACCATTAGTACTCGGGTTAGTTGAATTTGGAAAGGCACGAAGCAAAATTCAACAAGAAGTGGTCTGCAAAAGCTAGAGAAATTAAAGTTTCAGATAAAGAGATGTAACCAATGTGCAAAAGCGAAAATCACACGGTGACCCTATGGAAAATGACAAAGCCTAAGCAGTTTAAATAACCTCCAGGTTGTCGTCCGACAAAAGATGTGAGAGTGTCTAATTGCCGTGAAAAGATCTTCTCAAATTTGGGGTACATAGCTGACGTTAAACTGTAGGTACCAACACATACAAATAAAATTTACTCATTTAGCTCATGTGGATTATTTTGCCAGATTGTCAAGGATGATTTTATCATATTCTGTTGTTCAGCTTAATTTGAAAGGACGAACGACACGGATTCGTAACATGTTGCGGTTCAACATCTTACTGAGTCTGATGTGTATTTTGGATTTTTGGTACGTCGATAAAAGGAATTTCCGAATGCAAGGTTTCAAGGGCTGAAAAAGAAAACCTGATACGTGTTTGTTGCAGTCACTGGAATATATTTTTTCAACGATGAAAATACCACAAAATACAAATACAATCACTCGCATGTTCACATTTGTTTCCACAGGACGGTAACACATGCAATAAGTCGTTGTAGGTAGTTAGACCTCTACAGAATATGTACTCCACATCTGAGATTCCAGGGACATGGGGACTTTAAAAGTAATAATGCAGCAAACAACACTGCAAAAGCTATCGAGCCACTCGAATCATTTATAAGTATTATAAGTATTTTTCTAAAGTTATGAATTTGAATAAGTAGGCTTATGAATTAAAAATATTTCGAATGGTATGAGTTTGATGTCAACGTTGTATGCATATTCATTGCAACCTGTACTTATAAATCAACGTTATAGTGAGTACGAATGAATTAGAGTACATAGTTTAATATCAATATTGTTAACTCGTATACAAAATTTCATGAGTGCTTATGAGTAGCGAAAAAACCATTCATTGCTGATCTCTGGTCCCAACACTCCTGTGTAAAATTAAGAAACACACAACCTAAGTTATGTGATAAGAAGCTAGGCTGCAATCCAGGCTGAAGGATTGTAGTGGCCAATTACGAAGAAGACGAAAAGTTTCTTAAATGTGACGTTCAAAATTAACGTTAAAGTATGCAGTGAGCGTCAAAAGAAACTGTACTGTCCGAAAAAATTTGACAATATTTCGAAATTTTTTAGTTTCACTTCTAAAAACTGGCAATGAAACAATTATAAAATAAAATTAAGGGTAATTTATTAATGTATATATTTTAACGCTCACTGTAGATCCACATAACATGGCTAGAAAGTTTTCCGTTTTCAAAACGTAAATGTTTAAAAAGTCACCTGTTATTAGTTAGAATACATTAATACATTAATTCGCTAAATCCAACTTTTGTATGATTAATCTAAACTGCCTATCTGTCTACGTATACAAATATGCATACAAGTCCCTACCTATTGTTGTTTATGTAGTGATAATGCATGCATATAACAACAACAACAACAACAACATCTCTAATTGTCTTCAATATTTTAAAGATTTTTCTTTAGATTTTCCATTGCATTGGCATTATTGAGAAGTTGTTTGTTGTTGTTGTTGCTGTTGCTGCATACGAATTTATGTATTTGGAAATTAACATCAATCAAAATCAATTTAAGTTAATCCTTGAAGAAAACCAATGATATATTTGGACAATTTTCTCACAACAACAATAACAACAACACAATCTTCATTAAAATTTACATTCAACATCATGGGATGGATGTGATTGTTTGTCTAGAACGGCAAATGGACATTCTAAATAAATAGTCAAACTAAATAAAACAAATACATGCACACACACACACACTAATATATACAAATATACAATCATACACTCATGCATTCAAACGTAACATAAGAGAGACACATAAACATTAAATTAGAGAGAATTTAAGCATGTAATAATAATTCCCACAGAATTATACTCAAAGGATATACTTAAACATACATACACACGTGCATACATTCATACGTACGTGCATATGTATGCGTAGATGAATACAGACGGGCAAACAGCAGCAGCAGCAGCAGCAGAAAGGCAATCAAGCAGTTAGGCAGGCATGTGTCAAATCTTTTTTTTTCTTTTTTGCTGGCAATAATCTGCTGCAATTGCAAACAGGTCTAAATGTAACTGAAGTATGTATGTATGTCTGTATATATCTAGGTATGCACGTAAGTAGTCATATGTGATGTATGTGATGATCAAATTAATAGAATCTTATGCAATTGCATAGAGTCCAGTCGGTAGATGTAAAAGCCAATCGTCGTAATACAAATGAGCAGGACACGTATGATGACAAGCGTGATGACAATGACAACAGCAACAACAGCGTTATACGTTAAACTAAACTATCAGGACGAACAATAAATAGCAATTCAGTTGCATCATTAAATGAACTAATAATTGTTAGAAATTTACACACAAAATATGTATTGCCATGCAACACACCGGAGTATATTCAAATTAACGCGCAATAGTGCAACAACCATAAGATATAGGCTCCTCACAGGCACAGTAAATGTTGCAGCAGCAGCAGCAGAGAGCATAACAAGCCAAGTATAAATCCCATAAGCAAACGAATTATTTGAACAGATTTGTCACAATTTACACCGTTTCCCCACTACAGGCGATACGTATTACAGCCCCACGAAAGTACAATACGTAACAAATTTTAAACGTAAGACACACATACACATATGTATGTCCACACACAAAAATTCGGCGGCATTAATAGATGTATGCATGAATAAATTTACGAGCAATGGTTTGTGCGTAATTATTGTTGCTGTTGCTGCTGCTGTTGTAAGTTCAACAAGAAAATCAAAATCTTTTCCTAATTAACATTTTCGACGTGGTTAATGTCACTTTTGCCAAAATATGTACACATATACACATACACAATCTCTCTCTCGCTTTCTCGCACCAACACGTTAATTTGACAAACAGTCAGCCAGGGCAACACAGCATAGATTTCATTCGTGTGTGACATTTATTAGTTTAGGTCGCGATTTAATGACGCATACAAACGAAAACCTTAAATTTATGCCAGTGTATGCCAGAGCTCTCTGTTGTGCGTAACGCATTGTAACGTAAGTGAAATGCGTGGCATACAAGTCAACCGTATGTGCATTGCTTGAAGACGTGATAAATTTCTATTCACCTGAAATTTTAACAAACACACACACTCGAGCACCTATTTACTTTGGAATTTCGCTGATTATATAGACATCATCAGTTTGTTTGCGTAGAAGTGTGCGTTACGTCTAAGTGTGCGTTACGGTTAAACCTCCCAGGTATTTACCGTGATGGTTGAGCTGTAAATTAAATTGATAAAGTGTTGTTCGCAAGGAAACATTCAAATTTTTGAAGACAATTAAACGCGCGCGTACTTAAACATTTTAAATTGCCGGCAATTAACGCGAGGCCAAATAATTTATTTCGCTTAACTTAGAATTACTAGCTGTGCGTAAAATGGAATAAAGTTTTATAAATTATTGAATAAAAATTGAAACCAATTACGTATGAAAATTCTTAAAAACATGGTAACATGGTAATAATGGAGCTCCTCCGGCCTTAGTCTGGGCAATAATTGATGTCAAATTTTTGGGCCTTCTTGTAAATAAATTCAGACGTTCCCATCCTTTTTATTACGAACTTCAGATAATGGCTAGTTTTGTTGTTATATTAGTTTATTGAATTTAGAATCGAACATTGAAGTCATAAGAATACTTAGGGGACATGGTACTGTAGTTAAAACGCTTGACCGGAAAGACGAGTAATCGAGGCTTTGAATCTTAACTTGTAGGAGAAAGAATTTACACGTCAGTTTTCGAAGATTTAAAATGTTCAATCTACCCCCCTAGAGATCGTTATGGAAGTTTCAGGCAAAATGAACCCCTTTTTAAGAACAACACTCAGGGGATGACCGCTGTTCAGGCATTTTATTGTGTTGGAATTAGGAATATATGTTATGCAAGGAAAAAAGAGTGAAGTTTTGTTTGTGTGTGACTTCTGAAGAAAGAGAGGTCCATATAAGGATAGTACGCTTTAAAAGCGAATTTTGTTTGTAAAAGATTGTGCGATCTCCTGGCCAATAGCGTGAC
Organism: Sarcophaga rosellei; assembly: GCA_930367235.1. NCBI lineage: Eukaryota > Metazoa > Arthropoda > Insecta > Diptera > Sarcophagidae > Sarcophaga > Sarcophaga rosellei. The sequence goes on from OV884019.1 coordinate 71,832,573, forward strand.
AGAAGTGTACATTGCAAACGTGCATTTCACAAAAATATGTGATTTTAGGAAACAAGTTCTTTTATTTCCTTTGAACACATTTCGTAGAAGTAGCGTTGGAAGAGCGTAACGCAAGCTACATTGGGATGATGTTTTCGTAAACCAATAGAGTTGGATACTCTATTGTCACTCTCTGCTGTATGCGGATGAGAAGTTTTAAAATAGAATAAGAGGTACATCCTCTTAGAATAGAGTTGTATTCTATTTTTGATCGAATATAAGTGGTTTATATATAAAGACGATCAGATGGCGTTAAGAAATCTAGGCATTTGAATGCTTCTTTCGAGAATTCGTTGCAGCGAAAACTGTATTTGAATTTTCATATTTCATTTCTTATCAAGATACAGAGGACGTAATAGATATTACTGTCGTGCCAATGAGTTATAAAACAACATTAACACTTTTCATAATACCCCATTCGGAGATTGACTGTAGGTCGTAAGTGAGTGAGTTTATTACATTAAGCCTTTTCGTCATTCTGTTATCTTCTATAAGCTTTTTGCACATTGACCGCGATTTATTCAATTTCATTATGCTTTCCAAAAAATAGGGTAGGAGTTACCCTATTATGCTTAGAAACAAATGCAAGTTACTTCAGGCGAAATCGGGAAAATTGGGGGAATTAAAGAGTAACTAGAGGCTTGGTGCATGCGTTTTTGTTGTGGAAAAAGCACTTGTCTGCCAAACACAACCTTGTCTTCTTTGATCTACAGCACTCAGCTTGATTTGATGGTGGATTTACTGTCAGATAAAGCTGCTATATCCCTTTTTCTAGCAATAGTAGAGCAGTATGGTAATAGCAGCAGTAGTAAAGTAGTAGTAGTAGTATGGTAGCAGTCTTAGTAGTATGTATTAGTATGGTAGTGGTAGTAGATATGGTAGAAGTTGTAGTTTGGTAGTAGTAGTAGAATGGTGGTGGTAGTAGTAGTAAAAGTAGTAGTAGTAGTGGTAAAATGAGTAGTAGTAATAGTAGTAGTAAGATGAGCAGTAGTAGTAGTAGTAGTAGTGGTAAAAGTAGTAGTAGTAATAATAGTAAGATGAGTAGTAGTAATATTAGTAGTAAGATGAGCAGGAGTAGTAGTAGTAAAAGTAGTATTAGTAGTAGTAGTGGTAAAAGTAGTAGTATTAGTAGTAAAAGTAGTAGTAGTAGCAGTAGAAGTAGCAGTAGTAGTAGTAATAGTAGTAGTATTGTCTGTCGAAGTTGAATAAAACAGTTTTTTTGATGGTATAAACTTCTGCTTGAAAAATAAGCACGAGTTTCCCCAAAGAGCCGGAAATATGTCATTCTGGGACAATTAACTCCTGCTCCAAATCCAAGATTTGTTCTTGTTTCTGGCAAAAACTCTGAGAGTAAATAACATTGCCACGAAAAGGACGCCGCTACGTGTCACAGCAGATTATCCACATGCTCATCTTTCGAGAATGTGATGTCTTTCGGCAACTGCATCTCAGTAGTTTTCTGGCAATAACCCTGAGAGTAAATAAAATTGCCATGAAAAGTTTCTCAAAAATCTGTGGTTCGGACTCGACTCTAAACTGCAGATCACGAATAGATTGTATTCCTGGCTAAAGGGTTGTAATGACCAGTCAAGCAAGTAAGAGAGATATGCGCTCTTAACATTCTCTTCTAGTTCTACTGTTTTCAGGAAGATTCAGCTTACGAATGAACAAAAATATGCGTGCCTGACAGACTGCTTTAAGTCTTCAGCAGTATTAGAGAGACAAACTGGTATACTTAACCTTACATTTTCTGTGGTTTTTAATCCATGTCTGATTAAAATATATTTAAATGAGAGAAATAATTACCATTTTTTTATTCGTTCGCTATTAAAAAATTACATTTAAAATTTAAATCTAAATAAACGATATTTATCGTCCTAGAAAACGAGCAAAAAAACACGAATTAAAAAAAGGACGAACAAAAAAATTCGAAATGAAAACTTCAATTATCTATTGTGACATTACAAATTATGCAATTTATTGAAAATCCATCCGTATCTGATCTATGGATAATGAGTGTATTTTATTATTACAAAAGTGCATACATACATAGAACACACATACACACACATAGATACATATATATCAGAAAACGTATGGTACGTGTATTTGTAACTTTAATTCAGTTTTGAATTATTTTTTTTGAGCCAACATCCATAATTGTCGTTCCCTTCTTTTTTAGAGCCATTACAACAGTGGGCCAAGATACATGTACATACGTATGTAAACGGGTAGACAATGAGAGAGTAGGAGTGGGCGGGCATTGATGTTTCATTGCTGCCATAATAAATGTCAGTCAATAAATATAAAACGCAAAAGTAAAAGAGATGTGTCAAATAAATTAATTTTGCAACAAAAGCCATCAAAACTAATTACGACACGGCAGACAATATATTAATGACGTGTCAAAATTAACATTTCATTATTTGAAATCAGACATACTCACACATACATACATACATACACTGGAGTATAATCAATGACAACAAACAAAAAAAAAATTATTTCGTGAAAAACGTATGTGCAGAGGAGGACATTTTTTTTGGCAAAAAAAAAAATAAAACTTGAATGTAGGAGTTCATGACCCATTCTTCATACGAATTTTGATTTATTTTATTCTAATATCTGAGAGAGCAACACAATAAATCTGCAACCATGTAATGAAAGATAGTGTATCACTGGCAGTGTCATATTTTGATTTCTATTGCCCTAGACTGGCAAATGACATTTACAAAACGAATGTACAGCTCATCAATTGCCCACGTAGTCAACAAAAACAATTGCAATTTGAATTGAAATACTTTGCACTTCAACTGAAAATAATTATTTTAAAATTCAATTCACTGTCTACAGGAGTATCTATGGTATACAGATAATGTCTTAATTGTTCCATTAACCCATTCGAACTGTCTGGGACAAAATAATATCAAAAAAGAACATTTATTGTAGTGCTTAGAGGTCAAAGACACTTTTTGAATTTTCTAAAAAAAAAAAAAAAAAAAAAATTACAAAGCAATCATGGCTTCTCATCAAGTGAAAATGCAAGATGCAGTAAGCCGTGTGAAAATACACAAAATTTTTCATTAATGCGCGAGAACTTAAAACAAATGACTTTAAAAGTTATTAATAGTCTTAGTCAATACAAAACGAACGGGAAACAGCTATCTATTTAGTTACTTACTTACTTAATTATCCATTAACAACCCGATTAATGGATTTCGGGCTGTCTTACCACTTATTTCCAAGCGCCTCTGCTTCTTGCCAGTCTGTTCCAGTTGTAAGTATGTATGTTTTCCAAGACTATTCTGCACCAGGGGAATGCAGAAAGAGATACGAATGAAGATAGACTCAGTCTCTCCAAATAATTTGTCTAAAAAACCTACTGATAAATGAACTTCCCAGAAAGTTTATAGCCAACAATATCGGTTGGAGCTTATCATCAAGCTTACTGAAGCTAAGAATGGATAAAGTTAACAAAGACAACATGAGCGGTGTGAGAAGTTGGGTTGACCTGTAGTGGGATTCAGTAACTTTTAACGATTCGACAATCGTTAAAAATGTCGACATTATTTGTTGTCTGCAGTAACGATTAAGTGATTCACAAACTACACTTTAACGACTGTCGATAAAGTTTTTTTTTAATTAAAATCAAGTGGCAACTCTGTGTAATGAAAAGTCGAAAAAACAAATTTAAAACAATATATTAAAATTTTTTTTTCGATTTCCGTTATTTTGCTGTATGAGGTAAGTAATTTATTGCGAATTTGTTATTTTAATTAACCATTTTCTTCTTTTCAGGATGACGTCCAATATAGCCTCCAAAAGAAGTCGTGCCACAGCAGAGCAAGTAAGCTAAATGGTAGATTTTATGCTGGATAACCCGGGATTGGCAGGAGGAAAATTATCGTTATAATATTTGATAAAAAATTACAATAATAAAACTATTTAATGTTACTAATTATGTGATTTAAATTTTGTAGTTTCTATTTAAGTAAAAAAATGACAATTAGCCTATCTTGACACGTTTTGCTATTGAAGATGGTGTATCTTTGGGTACCATGTTAATACTTGAATCAGGCTCTGTGATCTCATTGTTAGTCTCCAATCTGCGTTCATCCAAATGTATGTTATGTAAAACTGCGTGTGCGTTTAAAATTTTTCCACCAAATTCGGGACTATACAGGAGCATTCTTTGCTGTGATAAGCATCGTCAAGTTCCTTTAAGAACACCAAAAAGACGTTCAACGGGGTTGCGTGCTTTACACAGTACCTCATTATAACGGCATTTTGGTGTCCCCTCTGGGTGGTTTGCTAGAGGAGTCATCAGCCAGGGCTCCAATGGATACCCAGAATCACCTATAGATATTTCTGTGGCAAATTTAAAAAAATATAATAACTTACTACGAAAAAAACACCAAATAAAAATATGTTGTGATCCCCATTTTCAAAACACCTTTGCATTACTCTTCTGACTGCTGAAGACCTCCAAATGTATGAATCGTATCGAGCTCCCGGGAATTTGGCATTCACATTTAAAATTTTTAGATTTGAATCACAAATTTCCAATTTCAACAAAAATAATTATATTATGAATCTCTAGTCAAAACAACCTTGGATTTACCATTTGAACATTAATGGAATGGTACCCGTGATGGTTTGCATAAGCCTCCTCATGACTTATTGGAACCAAAATCGAGACATGTGTGCAATCGATTGCCCCAATAGTACCTGCTACAAAGGGTGATACTGCTGATGCAAAAACTAATTTTGCAGCTTGTCGTTCCATTTGAGTCATCGGAAACTTTACTTTAGCGTAAAACATGGTATTGTTAATTGCATCCGTTACACGGCTCATGGATATCCCCCACTGCTCTCCCACGGATCGTTGATAATATCCCGTAGCATAGAAACCCAAGGCAGTGAGGACCTATAAATATAAAATCCTTTTATACATTTTAAAGGCTTAAAGACATTCCAAATTAACTTTTTCTCAGTTAATATTGCAGTTATTCTGGTGCCTTTTAATTGTCCGTCAAGCTGAAAAACAAGTTCCTCAGCCAAGGGTGGTGTTAAACGGTAGATTTTCCGAAATTCCAATGCATTTAAGTTAAATGGGTTCTCCAAATCTCGAAGAACACGTCTGTCAACCCTTCGAGCGTTGAAAATTGTCTCATCCACTGATAAATTATACCCTAAATATTCAAAAGCCATTTTATCTAAAAATGTTGCTTTAAATTGATTGAATCGATTGAATAAACAATACAAAAATTATTGTCGTTTAGTTTACGACAACAGCTGAAATAACGATTTCGAATATCGTTTAAAAATTTTACAGAATACCAAAATCGACAATTTTGTTGTTTAGTATTTTAAACGATTCGATAATCGTTAAAAAAAGTTAGTGAATTCCACTACTGATGACGCTATCAATGAAGTATCTGCTTTAAAACAATAAAACTAGTAGAACTGAAACAAAACGAAGAAATATTATATATATATATACATATATTCGTTATTCTTAGATACAAAAGCCCTGGTTGTATAGTGGGTAGTATGCTAGATTATTAGCGTGAGGGTCGTGGGTCGAACCCACTAGCTAATCTAGTCTGTAAGACTACATCGAGCATAAGGTCTATGTTACTCAGCTCGTAATAACTAAATATAATTTGTAATTGCATTGTAATAAATAAATGAAAATAAATATATAAAAAGGATATCCGCACAAATTCGTAAGTTGCTTGCGATATTTCTACCCAAACTTTAGAACTTGAACTGTTAACTTTATTTGCGTGTTTGGATAAACCTTTCCCGAAGCTAAACAAAAATTAAATATGCTACCTCAGCGACATGTTAGTTGGATATTTTAAACGTCAAATTAACTGAAGTAAATTTTAAATTTAAAGCTTGAAAGTGAAAGAGGAGAGTGTAAAGAAGAGAGTGTTGACGTATATTTATAAATAATGCTAGCCTCCAATGCAATTATTATTATTGTCGTGAATTAGTACCATAGTACTGCGATAATATGGTCTATTGTACTCGCCGAAAACTTTATGGAATATCCACGTCTCCCAAGGCAATTGTCCAAACAAATTTCAGGATGCTACTCTTTTCCAACAAAAGCAATTCCATGCCTAGCATGTATGTATGCTGCCAGTTGTTTTCTCTTGGGGTGCATTAGTGCCTCACAGGTCAACAAAAATGTGTTCTGATGATTCATTTTCATCTTCAAAAAATGTAAAATATGTTAGTATTCGTAATATTGATATAGGATGGGTTCAGAATATTTCCTTCACAAAATTCACACAAAATCTTTTAAAAGATTATGTAACTTTTAGATTGATCCATTCACTTTTTTTTGGTCTCGTTTAGAAGTATTTGCCAAAATCCTAAAGTCTACTTTATTTCTCCAGGGGCAGCCAATAATGAATTTTATCTTAAACTTACCCCCCATTATCTTAACGATATTCTTCAAAGTTCTGGTCATCATTGCCATGTGCAGTAAAGTTAAATCTAACAGAACTTCTAGTGCTGCTGTAGGAGAAGTTTACATTGTCCCTATTATACTAACAACCACTGGTCTCTGGATCTTGTACAACTTCATCAGATCTGTTTTCAGATTTTGTTTTGTTTGTCCAGACAATGGTCTCATAGGTCTATATTAGTATGACATGGTATACATGCAATGCATAATTCCTGGGTTACATCAATTAGATTTTCCTGCAAGTCTTTTACATAGTATTATACCACATTGTGCCTTGCTTTGTTCTCAGGAATAGTCCTTAATGTCAATTTGCTATCCAGTATTATTCTCAGAGATTTTGTGTCCTTTTCTTCCATTTAAGAAATTTTCTTACATACATACATAATTGGTCATTACAATCATTCGATTAAGATAACGACCTAGTTTCTCATGTCATGTGTTAAATTTTTAAACATGGGTGGTAGAGTTAAAGCAGATTCTGGCTGACAAAGTTTTAAGTTTTTAAAGTTTTATATACTCTCAGAGTTTCTGCCACAAATCTGCTGATGGATTTCGTTTTGTTGAAGATATCTGATCTGGTGTTTGAACCGAGACCTCACATCTAATAAGCTAATACACTACTTACTAGAATACGGCGATGTTTTCTTACTCTTGTAAATGGTACCATTGTGATCTTGCCCGAGTTATTCCCCAGATCTACTGTCATGCATTAACAACTTACTATCTCATGACCGCTTTGAATGATGTCGTTAAGGTTCGCTTCAAATTTTCCCTCAGCCCTCAAAAATATATCATCTGCATATTTTTGGCAGCTCATGTCTACTTAATACATATAGTTTTGTCAGTAATGCATCGACTACCAGGCAGCATATTAGCAGCAAAAGGCCACCACCCTGTGGGTATCCTCTAATTGTGCTCAGCACGACTACCTCGATCTATTCTATACACTGAATCCTAAAAATCTTTACTTTATTTCCAAAATATTTGCTTTTCTTTTATAACAATTGAGAGTCAATTTAAACAATAATTTTAATACATACGATATTATAAACGCATTTAAAATATTTTACGACAATAAATAAATAAATATTTAACTTTAATTTATTTATGACCCCCAAAAGCATTTTAGAGGTTAAATTGCTAATCCATCAGTTGGCGAGTGTATGATAAAAAAAGATGAATTAATAAACGTTATACACGAGACAGAGAATTATTAGTAGTAAAACGGCTTAATCGCATATAATCTATTGTCATCAATCGTCCAATATGTCTGCTATCAATCCATCAATATTTGCCAACAACACACGTTCTAATGTACACACTCCCGCATACAATAATGTCTGTCAGACACGTATGCACGTATGCATGTGTTTTTGTGTGTGTACACAGGCTATTATAGTGAAATATACAAACCGCTAAATCAATTGAATTGAATTTATCAATTGATTTTAACTGTTCCAAACAAACTACAAAATACATATATGTCTGTCTGTATAACGGGTATTGAAACATAAACAACAATAACAACAACAACAATTGTATTATAATATTTATAGCAACAATTTACACAATATTTTAAATAGTCACATGATGGTACGATACTTCAAACACACATACTCTTGCAATTCAGTTGCATAAATAATTTATATATTGAATGGTAAAGAGAGGTTAATTTGTTTGGCCAGTATGGCCGACAGAAAATAAAAAAGAGAGGTACAGAACAACAACAACCACATGGCTAAAGTAATTTTTTTTCTTGTCTTTGTTGTCCATTGATGATGGGAAGGAAGGAGTTAAAATGTTTTATTCAATCATTGTCAGTTCGTCAGTGCATGTCAATATTTTATTAAATGACATTAAACTGTCTCTATCGGATTAATTAATTTATTGTTTTTGTTGTTGCTGTTAGTATTTATTATTATTTTTTCTGTTGTTGATATAAATTCATAACGAACCAAAACCTACGACAGTTATGTATGGCAAACAAAAAAAAAAAAAACCAATGGTTGTGACAAAAGTATATACAATGGTGGATAAAATAATAGGTACACAAGTAAGTTTTAAGTTTATATTTATAATAGTTGTACCAAGCGTGTGTTGCTGCGGCACCAAATAAAATAAATTTTCAGGAAAGACATTACACAAATATCCGATTAATTTTGAATCATTTTATGGAGTTTGTTTCCCGTTGTCCAGATGGTTCAGACGAACGGGCCTGAGTAGTACGCATTTGATCAGTTTCTAATCTCACTTGTCGTTGTTCAAGTGACTCATGCGAACGGGTCTCAGCGGCTTGTACTCGAAGATTTTCCAGTCTCAATGCTTCTTGAGGTGTAGGTCGACCAATTGCTAGTCGCTTTGGAGGCATGATTGCACGGAAACGACGTGAAAAATGCGTTTAATCCAATTGAACTCAACAGCATTTTTAAAAATTTTCCAAAATTAAAATGTTTCTAACTTGTGATTGACATTTTGCGGGAATGAGTTATACATAAATGTTATTAAAATCATAAATGATGAATCCTAAAATGTCTGGTATTTGTCCGATCAACACATAATCAAATGCATAGTTTACGATTCAATTCATTTTGAATAATTCTTAGTAGCTCTTTCTATCAGAAATTAATCTTACTAACTTAGAAACCGACTTAGTCGTTTTATGCGCAACAACTTTGCTAAAGTTCATATCATGATCAAATTCACAGTTTACGTTTTAATTCATTTTGAGTAATTTTCAGTGGCGCCACCTGTCGGATATTGCTCATACCAACTTATAAACTTTCGTCGGCTCTTGCAAAACAACTTTGCTAAAGATCGTAACAAGATCAGATGAACGGTATAGGATTTCATGAATTTTTAGTAATTTTCGGATATTTGATGAACATCATAACATGATCAAATGCATAGTTTACGATTCTAATAATTACATACAAACAAACATTCATTTTTATATATATAGATGTGGGCGTGGAACCTCGCCTACTTGAAATTTAAAAAAATAAAAAGTAGCCTATAACTCCTTCCAGACGTACAGGAAGGTACTTGTAAAATTTCAAGAAAATCGGTCCAGCCGTTTAACCGCCTATAGACTTCAAACAAACCCACAATCAAATAAACACACATTCATTTTTACATATACGAAGAAGAAGAAGATAGTGGTGATTATATAGAGCTGACGGCTGACGTATACGTAATATTTTGTTATATAATAACACTCATACTTTTTTTATTTATTTTATTTTATTTGCCTCTTTCAACATTAAAAGTAGCCTATAACTCCTTTCAAACATACAGGAAGATACTGAGAAAATTTCAAGAAAATCGGTTCAGCCGTTTAGTCGTCTATAGACTTCAAACAAACCCACACCCAAATAAACACATATTAATTTTTATATATAAGAAGAAGAAGAAGATATTTAATATTATTTTTTTGCATTGTACAATAATTCTTGGACTTATTTATGTATTTATTTACGTCGTTGCGATTTATGTTGTTAAACTTGTTATTCCTTCCAACGTCGATTTTCGTTGTCATTCAATTGATTTAGTCTTAAATGTTTTACAGACTTTTTTTAATGTCAGTGGAGAATGGTTAGAAAAAATTAAATTAAGAGAACAATTTGAAAACATAATGCTTGTAGAAAGTGGAAGTCACCGTAGTCTAGTAGGTAGTGTGTTGGCTTATTAGACGTGAGGCAACGGTCCGAACTCCAGGCCAGAAATCTCCAACAAAATAAAATACAAACAAATATTTCTCTAGCGGCTTCAGCAGTTTTCTGGCAAAAACTCTGAGAGTAAATAAAATTGCCATGATAAAGTTTCTCAAAACTCAGTGGTTCGAAGTCGACTGTAAACTGTACCTTTCGCCACTCATTTGTAAATATTTAAAACAACTGGTGCGAGAAGCTAGGTCGCAAAGTTGACTGAAGGGCTGTAATGACCAATTACATATATACATATACACCAATACCCCGATTTGCGTCGCTTCAGTTTGCGTCGCTTCGAAGTTGCGTCTTTTTTTAAGTTTCTGGAATTTCAATGTTGCGTCGTTTTTGTTTCAGTTTGCGTCGCATGGCTTCGAAGTTGCGTCGTAAATGCTTCGATTTGCGTCGTTGATATGAAAATGTTTTTACAAAGCTAAATCAGAAAAAGGGGATTTCCCGTTTAGTAGAAAGCAAATTTGCAGGTGTGCATTGTTTACAGTTATTAGTTTCGAATTATATGTCGTGGAGTGAAGTTCAGTCTGAAAGTTGAAATTGAAAATTCTGCTTCAGTTTGCGTCGTTTCGGTTTGCGTCTCATTTTTTCAGTCCCAATTAGCGACGCAAACCAGGGTATTGGTGTATATATGTATATATATATCCCATTAATATCAACATGTGCGGTAATTATAAAAATAAATGGAACATCTCTTATTTAAAGCATGGATCAGGGTGTAAGTTTGAGTTCTCTCATTGATGCAATAGAAAGTTTTAAATAAAAACAAATGAAATAAAGTTGCTTCCCAATTTTGAGAAAACTTTACTTAAAGCAAGCAATGAAGATGATTTGTCTATGAAAACGAATTTTAAGTGAATCGAACACACGACTTTGACTATGGTAGTCCATGCTATTTGGCAAAAGAGACTGCAGTTCCAACCAGTTGGACGTTATCAGTCAGTCAACGTTTGCAAATCTTTGTTGGAATTGTCGGAATAAGTTGCTTATTAGACAAGCTTTTTACAATAATAGAAATAAACATTTCTTTATTATTCCAATTAGGTAGTACTTACTCTGTCTTATATGAATACATTTGACTTGTACAAATGCTTTCCATGTGCAGAAGATTGCCCAGCCTTCATGAGATTATTATTTTAGAGATACCGAACATAACTCGTTTCAGAGAAGTGCACTGGAAGAAGTTAAGACAGCTTGTACGAGGTGCTGACTTGTTATAAGAGTAGTATGGTTGCTGAGCACGCAACAAGCGTACTACTAATGTCTTAAATGTTTTCGATAGCATGATACCCTTACTACTATTACTACATTTTCTCGATAAGGATAATTTGTACACGTCATATAAATCTCGAAGCGATATCTTCTTCCTCTTAGCAGTCTTCTGGCAAAAACTCTGAGAGTAAATAATATTTCCCTGAACATTTTCTTAAGAACCTCTTGTTTGGAGTCGTCTTAAAATTGTAGGTCCCGCCATTTATGGATAAAATTAACGTATACAACATGTGCGGTGTGAGGAAATAGGTTGTAATCCTGACTAAAGTGTTGTAAAGACTAATTAAGTTAGTAAGTAAGTTTCTTTTGGCTTTAATTCTCCAAAGATGTATGCATTTCTCTGGCTGGAAAATGTTCTTGTAAATATCGGGATGCTACGTGCGGCCCTCATGCATGCTAAAACTGTATTTAAGTCTTCCAGAAATACAGTGTCGGAATACATAATTGGTAAACCTTCACTTGGCTTAATAACATATTGTACTAAAGTGCATTATAGTTTAATGAACAACTTTGCAATATATATTTGCATAATATACGTTCATTTTTTTATATTTTATATATGTACATACATACATAATTGGTCATTACAAGCTTTCAGTCAGGATTACATCTTAGCTTCTTATTTTTTAATTTTATACATGAGTGGCAGGACTTACAGTCTAAAGTCTGCACCGAACCACAGATTTTTGAGAAACTTTTTTGCGGAAATTTTATTTATACTCAGAATTTTCGCAAGAAATCTTCTGAAAGGCAGTCCCTGAAGAAATATTTTGTAGTACTTCGTTTTGTTGGAGAGGTATGACCTGGCGTTTGAACCGTAGGTTTACATCTAATAAGACAACACCCCCTATTCTAATGCGACGATTTGAAATTTTATTTAAGTTCGTTCATATTGATTCATTGTTAAAATTTAATTAAAATTTTTCGATATGGTATGGTAAAGGACATACATATATGTATTTCGAAAGTCCAAATGTTTATTTCAAACATTTCTTTAAGATTTTATCTTCCGCTCTTTGCGTTAACCTTTCCCTTTTGTTTTGATTTTTCTGCAATATTTTATTTCGAAAAATCCATGTTTCTTATTGTCCTTAACATTTCTCTATCCCTCCTCTCTCTCTCTCTCTCTCTCTCTCTCTCTCTCTCTCTCTCTCTCCCTTTCTCTCTCTAAGATTATGTGAGGAGAACAATGTATAGAAATGAGTTCATATTTGTTGTGTTCTCATGTGAACAAGGACATATTCGTTTTAGTGTCAATGTATTGCATTTGATTGACATCAAACAGACAATCTTATGGATTTGTTGTTACTTGACACAACTGATTGGACAAGTGGAGTGGGTGTTGGTTGGACATTTAATTCTACAGTAGAAGAGCAATACAATATTTCAGTTACATACATACAAAGGGTATTGTTAAATAATTTCTCTTATTTTTTCGTTTTGTTTTAAGACAAGTAAATGACAGAACATTTTCCATCGAATAACTAGATATTGTCAAGGAAATATAAAATATTTCAAACGATAATAAAAAAACATATTTTACGATCAGAATGGTCTCATATGCTTAGGAGGATTTTGCAGATTTATTTCCGGCATTGACTTTTCTTTATTTCCGTAGGAAAACTGAACTGTTAATAGCGCTTTCTAAACTGGTGACATCATCGACGCTTAAGTGAGCGTAGAACTGTTGTTATTGCGGAACTTAAGAATCACTTAAAAACCCCGGCAATGATCAGATGCCCAGAATTATTGTAAAAAGATGTCAAAATTGGTCTGATCGACTGGATTATCACTTTAAGTTACCTTGTCAGGCAGAACAAGATGGATATAATTTTCTTGCCAAAGTGGTAAACACAGCGCAATTAGCAGATAAAGGAAATTATTGCAAATTATTGTTATTATTTATAAACTACTGGTTCTTCACAGAAGCGTCAATTTCAAAGTCGTACCCAACACAAATATATGTGATAACCATACCTCTTCCTTGAAGTCGGAGTGCAATTAAAGCAGTTATTTGTGCCTGTAAAGGGAAGATAAAAACTAACTCCTTTGGACCTGTACCTATCTTCGAATATCAAGGTAGTATTGTGACCCACTCTAAGGGAAGAAGTTATTGATTTGCCTGCTCATTGACGCAAATACTTACGTAACAGGTTCAGCTTTCCATTCTAATTTCGAATCGACCTCATAGGAACTGAGTGTGTGAATGGCGGCAGCCTGACTTTCAGAGGATATTGCTATAAGCCCTCTTACTTCCTGTCCAAGTTGAATTCTCTGAATATTTCTCACTGAACAACGATGTTTACATTTATAGAGATTTCGAGAAGACGAAGTCACGAACATTAGCCTTCAAGTACATTCATCAGATTGTTTACTGTGACATATAATAGGCAAGACAAATCAGACGACTTAGTTAGTGGAGTTCAGTCAGTCTTGTGTGAAGACGCCGTGAGTTTGAAGAGAGTAATCGTGGTTTGAAGATAATTCGCCGTGGTCTAGTAGGTAGTGTGTTGGCTTGTTAGACGTGAGGCCTCGGTTCAAACTCCAGGTCAGGCATATCCAACTAAACGAAATATGACAAAATATTTCTTCGGCGACTTCCTCTCAATAGATTTCTGGCAAAAACTCTGAGAGTAACTAAAGTTGCCATAAAAAGTTTCTTAAAAACCGGTCGTTCGGAGTCGACTTTAAACTGTAGATCCCTCCACTCTTGTATAAAAGTTAACGCACACAACATAAGTGATGTGAGAAACTAGGTCGTAATGCTGACTGAAGGGTTGTAATGACCAATTATGTTATGTTATGTAATCGTGGTTTGAAGATCTCCGTTATAAAGATAATTGTATAGTAATTTTTATTGTTCATGCAAAGGGTGTAAAGAGGGGAGTAACAAAGAAAATAAATTGTTGTTGTTTACATCAAGTTGTGAACAGTGGCACATAGAATTGTGCGAATTATAAAGAATTTTAATTAAAACAAAACACAAATTTATTTTTATTTTATTTGCAATCTACGAGTTCATATTTTAAACGTTTTTAAAAGGTAAAAATGGCGTCAAAATCGTTCATTGAATTAAAGCTTTAAAGGGATAGTCTTCAGTAAGTGAAAGACCTCTAAATCGCTTGTATTTTATAACTTTAGTAAATTATAAAAAACTAAAGGGTTTGACGGGGAGCATTTAATAACATTTTCTAATCTTTCCTATTTTATTTCCCCACGAGTATAATATTTCGTATTAAAAATCAGGAAAATCAATAGAAAATGATGTGTTTACTGTCATTGACGAAAGGAGAAACACGACCAAATGATGTTCATAATGTAAATTCGGATGCTGATGATGAAGTTCAAACTAAATTTGTTAAAGGAATGGTACGAGGGTTATTTCTTATTGATTGACCAAAACACAAAAAAAAAGAAGACTAAAAATCAACGGAGAGAAATACTGCAATAACATAAAAATAAAATCACCCGTTTAGCCCCACTCCCATTGTCCCATAAAAATACTCGTTCAACATGTTTTGTTTCTCTTTCCGGATTTTATACGTCTTTAGTTTTTCATCTTTTTTTTTTTTTGTTATTTTCTTCGTTGTAGTTGTTGTTGTATTTAAAAGATGTGACTGCTTTAGTGACTAGTGATGCCATTGCTTCTTTAGCTGTCAATGGTATTGAATAAGAAAAACTTGTAAATATTATGTCCTGGAAGCCATCAATCGTTTTGCCTGAAATTTTTGTGCACCAGAAGGAAGTCTAAGACAGTATTGGACGACGAATCAAAAATAAGGAGAAGAAGAAGAAAAAATCATAAAAATAAAGTGTAGAGAAATTGTGCATTATTTTTATTTTTTTTTTTTTGCTTTACTGTTTGCCACAGAAGTTGTTGAGTACAGTGGAATGAGAAAGTTTACAAATTACAAAAAATTTTTAGCAGCATTATTCAAAAAATGAAATCTAGTTCTAGCAATTCAAGTGAGATGAAGTTCATCAATCCGAGAAGTTCTTAATTTAGTCCACGTAATGTAATGAAAGTCGCCGTAGTCTAGTTGGCTAATCAGACGTGAGGTTCCGCCCAGACATCTCGAACAGACCGTATTTTGAAAAATATTTCTTCGCTGATTTCCTCTCAGTCGTCAGTGTCTGGCGTTAGCTTATTAGACTAGTGTCCGTGGTTCAAAACCCGACTAAGACATCTTTAACAGAACAATGGATGAAAAATAATGTTTCCTTCAGTGCGTAGCTCTCATCAATCTTCGGACAAGAACTCTGATGGTAAATAAAATTGCCATAAAAAGTAATTCAAACACCAGTCGTTCGGAATCGACTTTAAAATTAACACAAACACAACTTGGGTGGTGTAAGAAGCTAGATCGTTAATCTGACATAAGGGGTTTAGTGACCAATTAAATAAATAAGTCAAGTAGTTTGTGTTTTAAGGAATTAATGTATAAGTGCTTCTTCCATTCACATTCATTAGTTTCTACATCAATGTCAAACGTATACCTTCATGGATGGGGGTGGAGTAATTCTTTCAGAGTTGGTAAATATAGCTCATTCGGTAAGACTACGGGATCACTGATGCGTCTTCCGATAGAAATTGTCTGCCATATTGGGTACAGTTATTAAGAATGGCAATACCTTTGGGAGAGATAGTAGTATATATAAAGATAGATAAGTTACATTGTGGGCACTGGAGATCCACATGTTGAAATGACACCTACTAAATGAAAGAGTTAACAAACTTTAGATTATATCGGTAAGATGACATGGTTGTATTTATAGAAACTGCAGCGTGAATGAATTGATGAGATGTGACTGAACCGAAATGGAATGTGGTAGACAAACTGCAAGACTAGAATAGAAGAATTGACAAAGAAGGTTAACGTCGGAAAAGCAACCAACAAATCTAGAAAAAGGTGCCTAGAAAGTCTGGATTGGAAGGACCTTGTTTAGTGTTCTTAGTTGCGGTAGTCTTGTAGGTAATGTGTTGGCTTATTACACGTATGGACACAGTTCAAACCACAGGTCAGACTTCTAGATCAAAACGGAATATGAATTTCTGGCAAAAACTCTGAGTGTAAAAAAATTTGCCATTAAAAGTTTATCAAAAATATGTCGCTCGGAATCGACTTTAAGCTGTAGGTTTCATTACTCATGTACAAACATTTTACACACACAGCATAAGTGGTATTAGAAGCTAGGGTTATATATGTTTCTATGTGTAATAGGATTCTTTAACGCCTCACAAGCAACAAGCAAAGCACGGAAAGTCTATTCAAAATTAGTGTCATTGTTGTAGTCAATAGGGGGTATTTTATTAATGGTACTCATGCATGACGCATTAGTATTGACATCAACAGTAACTTTGACAGAATTGGAGAGATTATGTATTCTATTGGGTACATTGAAAAAGGAATCACTGGAACTTTTACTATGCAAATGATCTTACTGATCTATCGAATATGGATATTGGAAGAATAAGTGGCTTCGTCAAAAGCACATAATGTTTCTAGAACTAAAGGAAAGGAATACTTGTGTGAGATACTACAAAAGGACACACTTTATACTGGCGATAATTATCATTACCTCGGTTTATCTATGGCAAGATGATTATTACTATTATCGTACACAATATGTTGCCCATCAGGATATTTTTTGAACTATAAGATCTTCTAAGTAACAGTTTGGTCATGATGAACCGAATGAGCATGCCATTTCAAAAAAAAAAAAAAAAAAAAAAAAAAAAACGATACCCAGTAAACTGCAGTCGTCCTTTGGGAAGATTTCATTTCAAACCGAAAACCATGTTGAAACTATCACCTACTTGCAGTGCAAATGAATTCCTGAGATTTGATTGAATCAGTTGTGTTCCGAACCCATTTGATATCGACTGAAAACTTGCAGTCTGCTTCTATTCGGTGCAATTCCAATTGCAAAATATATATATAACATGTTCTCTTAAAATTAAAGTTTTTATACTGAAAATCTTTGAAATTTTAATTGAAAAACACAAAAAAAAAAAGATCTTACTTAATTGATCAAATTTAGTCAGGGTTGCAACCTAGTTTGACACACCACCCAAATTGTGTGTCCAAACGACAGCTTTAAGAAACTTTTCGTGGCAATTTTAATTACACTCAGAGTTTTTGTCCGTAAACTGTTGGGAGGAAGTCGCTGAAAGAAAAATTTTTTCTCATTCTTAGTTTTCTTCAAATTATCTTAGTTGGGGTTTCAACCACGCGCTCTCACTACCTACTAGACTACAATACCAGTACTTTGCCTAATAGTCATATGCAAGTTCGATTCGTAACTCAGGCAAATATTTCTTACTCTTTGGGATTTGATTATTATTCTTTGAATAAAACTGCTCATTGCTTTTGGCCCACTGTTTATTTTCATGACATCGACTTTCTTTACATTTAACTATGGACTACAAAAACTACAATCTCATCTGCCCTTATGGTGGTGGGGTAACATGTTTTCGGTTGAGTCTTAGCAGAGAAATTAGGGTTGAAAAATACTTGGGTGTTAGTGCGGCAGTGGCGTTGGCGATGGCGATGGCAATGCTGGTCTTCAATAATGTTGCAGTTGACATAAGCTCTAAGCAAAGACATCTGACGATTGACAACTTTGTCGTTGTCATTGAGGACGACGTCCACAACCAGAAGAAAATGCAAGTTATTGCTGTTGTTGTTGTAGATGATTTTCATTTCTTTTTTTCTATTTTCATGAGCTGCTGTGAATTTACAAAACATTATGTACAGATGATGTCGAAGAAAACTTGATGATGTTGCCATGTTGTAGTCACGACTTAAAAAGGGGAAGAGAGTACGATTTTGTATTGGAATATGCATGGCGATCATAAGACGAATTGACATACAACAACAGATGAGTTCGTTGGGTCATTATTTGCTGTAAAGGAACAGGGCATTGCCAAGGAGTTGTGAAGAAGAGGAAGAAGAAGGACAATTTTTTATTTCTTTTGCTTTGGCAACTGATGATGAACATGTTGTCATTTGCCACGTTCTTGTGGGTTACAGCATCTGAAACGTAGTTGCAGTGTTCATCATCATCATCATCATTGTCTTTGTGTTTTTCCTACAAATGCAGTTTTTTTTTCTTTGTTTTACGTCCACTCTCTTCAAACTCCATGTTCTCTCCTCTGTATGTAATGATGATGGCTCGACTATGGGTTCATGGTATTTTATTTAAGATTTTCGTTCGTTACCAATCTTTTTTGTTTTTTTCTTTTACTTCAACGTCTTCAACGTCATCTTCAACTTTCTTGGCATTTGAAATAGTGCTTGTTTGTGTATGTATGTATGTATGTATGTATGTGTGTGACCATTCCTATTGCTTCTCGTCTATTTTCCTGGTATATATATATGTTTTGTAAATATTATTTGGCTTTAACAATTCTAATATCGATGCGATGTTTCATCTATCCATCCATCTATTCACCAGTCAAACATCTTACCCATCATCTTCTTGTTCTTCTTACCCTGTCTCTAGCCAGGGTTTCAGCTGCTTTTCTTATTACTGCTTGCTGCTTGCCAATAACAACAACAACAATTGCACTGTTTCTATCAATCCATATAAAATTGAACGACAACGTCAGGATTTTTGCAATTTGAGAAGTTGCTACGTGACATTTCAATAATTTTTTGAAAACTTCTTCACTCACCGCTTGCCGTCTAAAACATCTAACATACATACACATACAAATAGTTTTCCTTCTTCTTCTTTTTCTTCTTCCTTTATTTAGTTTTATTTCATTTCATCTTATTTCTTTGTTTTTTTTTAACGAAAATGAAATGAAATAAAATAAATTTTTATGGTGTTTGATTCTTTACCCCCCCACGAATGCGTTCCACATGTATGTTGGGAGTGTTTTTTTATTTTTTGGGGCCCAGTGTATAGAGAAATCCACAAAAACTATTTTCTGTGTGACAATGTTACTACTTTGTCCACCAATGGATTTTTCTATTTTTTCGATTTCTTTTTTCATTTCGATTTCTGATGCGTTTCTTTTTTTCCTCTTCCATTTTTCCATTACATAATCATCTTATTTGGAGCAGCAGTAAACGATGACGACAAAAGTCGTTGTTCGTCACAATTTTGTTTTGGCGAATTGATGATGATTTTGAAGGGTTGTGGCATGGCATTCTTTCATGAATTATACATGAAACTAAATTGAATAACCTTTAGTTCCTTTGTTATTTTATTTTATTTTTCAAGCACTTTAAAACAAAGCTTTTCACGAAATTTAAAGAAGATTTCAGGATTAAGGTGCTGGTTTTATATTCACATCAAACAAGTGAGTTCAGTACTGGCAAAGGAAAGAGTTGTTAATTTAATATCTAGGGTTCAACCAACCTTATCCAAAGGAAGCTATTTTGGATACCAAATTTTCATAATGGAATAATAGAATTAATTGAATAAAGGGAGCGATCATAGCGCCGTGAGCAACATTTGAGGTTCTTACGCCTATCACCACATACTGATTCCGTCGGGTTGTAATGAAACCAATCCATGGTCCTGTTTTGGTGGATGGTATGCACATCGAGGCCGATTATATATATACTTGTAACTTTCTAGATATTATTATTGTCATGAGAAGGTGCCTTAGTAATGCGACCAAACGATTTACTGTACTCCAACCTCTAAGTTTATAGGATTTCCCTATAAAGTCTCCTCTAAGCCTATTGCCTTAATAAACTTCCAGATGTTGATCGGTATCAACAACGACAGTTTCCTGCCTAGTTGCTTGTATGTATCCAGGTCTTTCCCTCTGGCATGCTTTAATGCCCCACGTTTTCTTATCGCCACAGAACCTGCATAGTGGACTCGAAATGATCAAAATTCTGAGCCGGTAATGTCAGAGGACCAGTTCAGGTTATGTCTTTTGAGAATACTCTTTGTCTTCTAGTTTGATTAGCATCCCTTTCCAAACATCCACGCCCACTTCACAAGGAATCTCCACTCCTCACAAACCCATCTGCTTAGTCATAGTCCAGTTCCCACATAGTTCAGGGTACAGCAGAGGGTAACCTTATTTTCACTACATAGCTGATTCAGCTTCCCTAGGCGGTCCTATACTACCTTCGTTTTACCCTAATAATCAGCAGAGGCCTGACTGCCATTTGGCGTTGCTATATCCTGTCTTTTATACTTCCTATTCAAGACGAATTGAACAGAGCTTTCGATGTCATAGACTTCCGCTTAAAAGATAAACACAAGATGGAATATCAGATTATAATCTCTGTTCTTGACTCGTCTTTAAAAAACAAAAAAAAAAAAACTCTCTCGATAAGACAATTTTATAATTCCAACTTTGGAATTCTGATCGGAAGATCCGTTGGTTCCCGGTGGGATCTTTGAGATTTCACTAGAAGGTTGTTAATGTAGCACGCATCTCCTGATTTCTCGTTGTGACTAATTGCAACCAATAGAAATATGTTCCGCACTTTCCGAAGGTGTAGAAAGTGTATTACATTATTTATCGTGGTTAATGCCGTTATCACGAACATATGGCTAGTAAAAAATTTTCAAATGTTACAGCGATATTAGCATTGTTACCCAGAATTATGTTTCTGTAACGAATGTTCATAGTCACTGCAATTTCGGCCTCATGTATAAAAAAGTAGATGTAATCACGCCGCCTAACCAAATTCCGAACCAGACAGCTGCTCATTGTGGGTGTCTTTATTCCTCATGGATTTTATGAGCATCGGAGAAGATGATTTATTTCGAGAAATTGGCATTGATTTCACTTAGTCCCGTTACCCATCTCTCAGATCTCTTTCCATGGTCAGCTGATTTGTACCACTGAGTTAACAAAAGTTTCTAAGCATCTTTCATCAAAATTCGTGAAATTGGAAGCTGTTGAGAACAATGCCGCTTATGTGCCTCGACGTTTAGGAGCCTTATTTTCCATAAACGAACCAGTGTCTTTAAATTTTATAATCACTCTTTAAAACCGCGGCGCATTAAGCGCACTTTCTTGACTGAAAATCCATCGAATTTTGCGATCATTGTCAGTATAGCTTTCTAAATTTTTGTAATAAATTTCAATTTCACCGTTCTCCCTTTGTAAAGTGGCCCATTTTTAATACTCAGTATGAACAAATGTGACAGCTGTCAAATATCAGACTCGAAAAAAATGTATAATTAACTTGAAAATTTTAAATTTCCTTTTAAAATAGGTTAACATTTTAAAAGCAAATAAAATATTATGACATCGGAGCCTGTTGAAAGGATATTCAAATACCACCATCTTATAATAGGTGTGTGGAGAGGAAAATTTTTAACCCCTAGGCACATACTTCAAGATATCGTTAAAACCATACAAGTGAACTGTTAAACTACTGAATTTACCTAAATGGCCATTGGTACCCTTCTATCAGGATTACAACCGAGCTTCTCACACCACTCATGTTGTGTGTTTTAATTTTATTCAATTTAAAATCGACTCCGAACGACAGATTTTTGAGAAACTTTTCGTTGCAATTTCATTTACTCTCAGAATTATTGTCAGAAATCTGCTGAGAAGGAAGTCCCCGAAGAAATAATTTTTCATATTTCATTTTGTTCGAGTCATATCAGACATAGGGTTTGAACCGTGGCCTCAAGTCTAATAAGCCAACGCACTATCTACTAGACTACAGCAACTTTGACTGTGTGACTATTGCCTTACTTTAGTGGTTTAAAGAATACAAGGAATATTATAGAAATCTTTTCAAGTAAGTCTTCTTACATTTTAAGCATTTTCTAATTTCGTTTGCTCTTGTACAATGCAAATGAAGTTCCAATTAACATCATTTGATCTGCCTAAATGGCCACAAATTGGTAAATGGAATGGCACCAGAAATAACTATCAAACGGGCAAACGTTAACACATATTTTGTTCGTGCCACTTAATCTTTGAATTATTCATTATATGCACACGTACGTAAGTATTCATAATAATGAATAATAAGAAAAGCACCAAAATAAAATATAACCAATAATAAATAAATAAATAAATTTAAAAGAAAACGAAAAAAATAATAAAATGAAATTACAAATTTAAATCGTGTGTGCAATACAATTTTTGGTCATAAATGCAGTCAACAACTACGCTTACAATTGCAACTACAACACCGACAAATAATAATAATGAATAGAAGCAATGATAACTTTTTTTTAGTTTTTTCTTGTTGTTTGGTTGGCCTGATCATAAGTTTGCGTGAAACATGTTAATAATTTACAATTTGGTATTCATAAATAAAATGTCATAGTGGCTGGCTAGCTAGCTAGTTGGTTGGTTGGCTTGCTGGATGACTGCTTAGACTGTTAGTATCCAGACACATGGTTAAAGTCAAGTTAACTAAGTAACTAACAACAAATTTTCTTACGTATCTGTATGTACATACATGTGATTGTTATTCAGTTGATTCCCGAATTAACTTCTGCCTGGTGGAAATAATGACGATGGCGTCGATGTATGGGTAAAGTTGGATAGGTAGGTGGTGTTAGTATTCAGACAAAACGATCATTGCTCGTACAAATACTTTAACAAACATTTATAAACGGTTAGCGGGGATGGTATGCTTATAGTAAAATATGATGTACATATTTGGATAGAAGATTACTCAAACATGCATCAAAAGAAAATATTTTTAAAAACATATGCTATTCAAAGGCCTACAAAAATTGAAGAAAGAATTCTCAGATCAGTAATAAGTATTCAAAAAGATGAATAGAATCACATCGTAATCATAATTTCATACTTATACGCATTCATACTTATTTTAACACCATAGAACCATTACTTATATTCAAGGTTTGAAGTCCTCATCATATTCATACTTAACAACACGTATGATGTTGTTGATTTCGGCTCTCCATAACTCAACATATACACGAAGCGCAAGATAAGTATGAATCGCATACGAACACTAATACTTACTAGACTGTTCTGTGTTTGCTCTGCTTGCTGCTGTGTCTTTTATGTTTATGTGTTTTTTTTCTTTTGCAACAACAACTAATATCATGTTTTCATAACACAAGCCTATTGACAGGCAGGCAATCGGTACACAGGCAAGTACGTAAGAAAATGAGTTTTTATAACATAATTGCCTGACTTACGTTATTGTTGCGTCTTGTCAAGTTACATTGTTGCCAAGATATATTTTTATTATACCATTGAGTTTTTTTCCATGTTAAAGTATAAAAAAATATAAATAATAAACACAAGGCAACCCTGTATTTTGTTTATTATTACATTTTTTATGTTTGTTTACCAAAACAAATTTTTACTATTCCATAGATGAAATATAATAAAATATGAATGAAAAATACAATGTTCCCATCAATGGAAATATATTTTGATAGTAATACAGAAAGTGCTCCACTATCACGTTCGTTTATGTCGAAGAAACATAAGAGACACTTTGTTTTTTATGTTTTTCATTGCATTCTGATTTTTTCGCGTAAAAATGTCTGTCTGTCTGCTACTCGTTGCAAGCTGTGGGTAGTGTCCCATCAGTTCAACCAACGTTTGGAACTTAGAGGCGTTCGTTTTCTTTATGCTAAAATTTCAAATTTTTTAATTTTACTTTTTCTTTACATAACATATGTATAATAGGTATATAATATGATGACATTTAAAATATTTCGGCTCCAGCTTTGACCTCTCGTGAGCTGGACCATTTTCAAAAAGGGCCTATTTTTCCATGTTTTATCAATTTGAGAATTTGTTTCCTAACTAACATGTACAGTATGGGTCCATAAGAAAGGGGTTTTCAAGGCGCGTCCAACTGTATATACAATTTGTCCAAGGACAATCATCCATGTCCTTTTTTAATGATATTCTGTAAAAAAGAACTGTTTTTGAATTTTTTTCTTCGGGGTTGTTTGTAATAAAATAACCAAATTAACTCTAATATGATGGCGGATTTAGTTTCTAGATGATGTATGGATTAAAATAGGACTAAAGAAAGAAAAAAGAAATGATCCACGGCTTTTTCTCAGCATATTTTTTCCCAAATTAAAAAAGTTATTAAATTTTTTGTTTATATTTACAAAACTATATTCAAAAAACGCAAACTAGGGCGAATTTCCAAAAAAGCTGAGACCCGTATTTAATTAAATCGACTAAAGATTAAAATATGTTAATTTGGTTATTTTATTGCAAACAACCCCGAAGAAAAAAATTCAAAAACCGTTCTTTTTAACAGAATATCCTTAAAAAAGGACATGGGTGATCATCCTTGGACAAACTATACACACAGTTGGACGCGCATTGAAGAAACCTTTCTTATGACAACCATATTGTATATGTTGGTAAAAAAAAACACAGATTCTCAAATTGACAAAACATGGAAAAATAGACCCTTTTTCGAAATGGTCCAGCTCACGAGAGGTCAAAGCTGGAGCCGAAATATTTTAAATGTCATCTTAAAAAAGTCCAAGGTTCATTTTTAGAAGGGTACATCGAGCACTTTTTTTGGTGAGTCGCTCTAATATACATATGTACTTACAAATTTTGATTATTACAATCCATTAATAAAAACGAATCTTTATTTTCACAATTTTAAATCAAAATTCCGTACACAACTGCTTTTTTTGATTGTCTACTTTTGACATTTCTAGCAAGTGGAATTGCTATATGAAAACCAAAAAAAAACTCAATTCTTACGTTTCTACTCAAAAAAGGTTACCACTTGTGTTATAAAAACCAAATGTTCACAAATGTACAAATATTTTGAGTCACTTGTGGTATGAAAACAGGCCATAAGACTGTCAATTTTGATGAATGAATCGAGTCACTCAAATATTGTAAATATTTTTCTAAAGTTATGAATCTTCTGAATCAAATATATTTCGAATAGTACGAGTTTGATGTCAACATAGTACGCATACTCATTGCAACCTGTACTTATAAATACACATTGTGGTGAGTATGAATGAATCAATATTGTTGACTCACTTATATTCAAAATGTCGTGAGTGTTTATGAGTAGCGAATAGACGATTCTCTGTTGATCTCTGGTCAGGATTACGACCTAGCTTCTCACACCACTGATGTTGGTTGTGTTAATTTTATATGAGTGACTTTAGGTACATCTTAGCCTTGATTTCAAGCGACAAATTTTTTAGAAACGTTTTCATGGTGCTTTTTATTTACTTTCAGAGTTTTTGCCAGAAATCTGCTGTGCGGCAGCTGTCGAAGGAATATTTTTTCGCATTTCGGTTTTGTTGGAGATGTCTGACCTGTTGTTTGAATCTAGGCCGCAAGCTTAATAAGCCAACGCACTACCTGCTAGATTAGGGAGATTACAGTATACACTTCCGAAAAAAACGCGATTTTGTGGATATTCAACAGTAGCGTGGCAGTTTGGGTTAGCTAAGCTGGCCCTCTTTATGGGAAGAGGTCCCACTGATATATATTAGGGAAATTGTAATACCTCAGGCAATGTTCAACTTGGAGATCAAACATTCTCCAGGGGAGACCAACTCAAGTCCACAATAAATCTGCTTAAAGCAGCAGTCTTTATATTATAGAGCTCGGTCAAGTATGTCAGAAAGTGCGTGAAAATCTTTGTTTTTATATGACAAAAGGGGTAAAAGACAGTCT
This sequence comes from Sarcophaga rosellei, assembly GCA_930367235.1. Lineage (NCBI taxonomy): Eukaryota > Metazoa > Arthropoda > Insecta > Diptera > Sarcophagidae > Sarcophaga > Sarcophaga rosellei. The sequence goes on from OV884019.1 coordinate 71,858,695, forward strand.
ATTGTTTCTGCTCAGGCACTAAGCTCGTACAGAAGTCATTTACCGGAATGTCAAGTCTTTCGGAATGCCTTCCAAAAATTCGAGCGGTCCGTGAAAATCGCTATTGTGCGATGAATGACCGTATAATAGGATAGAAGTGTGCCGGTTCAACAGAGTTTTGTAATATTACATGTACCCTGCTACTGCCAATGAAATTGCGTCTTCTAGTAAAACGCGTGGAAACTACAGAATTAACCAAGACAATAAAAACGCGTACGCCCTGTACTATTTTGAAGTTTGCAACACCTTCCAAAGATTTCTCTTTGTAAGAAACACCACTGACTGATCCACAATTTCTTGAGCTATCCACAGTATTCATGGACAAGAACGAATGTTGAAAATAGAGGATGGGTTTAAATATGAACCATCGGTTATTTCGAATCTGGCAATACTTATTATCTCCACTAAACCTAAGGAATCGATTTATGCTTGAGCAATGTTGGGATTTATTGGGTCATCCAGAAAGTGAATGACGATGTCGAGTTTGTTAAAAAAGAATTATCTTTTCGGATGAAGCTCATTTTCATCTTAGTGAGTATGTTAATAAGCGAAATTGCCGTACTTGTTGTTAGAAAACAGACACGTGGTCTCTTAGAAGCCAGTGCACGTATTACGAGTGATGTTTGGTGCATATTGTGGAGCCGAGGCATCATTTGCCCTTATATGTAAGAAAATGAGGTCGGCGCATCAATGGAAACACCTATCGCACTATTATAACTGATTTTTTTGTACTCGCTCTTCATGGTATTGATGTGAACGATGTTTGGTTTCAACAGAGTGGTGCAACTTGACACACATCTCAGATCACAATCGATTTATGGCGTCAAACATATGATGGCCGTTTAATTAGAAGAATTGGTAACCAAGAAGTCACTTTCTGAGGGACGCGGTTAAAGAAAAGCGTTATGCCGACAAACCAGAGATAATTGAGCATTTGAAGACCAGCATTCATGATGTCATTGCCGCAGTACGGCCCCATACACTCATAAAAGTGCATGAAAATTGGTCCGATCGAATGAAGTACTGTAAGGCCAAACGCGGCAGCTATATGAATGGAATAATATTCCATTTCTAACTTCACAACACAAACACACATAATTGGCCATTACAACCCTTCAGTCAGCATTACGGCCTAGCTTCTCACACCACTCATGTTGTATGCCTTAATTTTATACTTGAGTGGCGGGACCTAGAGTTTAACGTCGACTCCGAACGACAGATTCTAAGAAACTTTTTCACAAAAAAAAAAAATCGCAGCCTGCCTGTCTGAGTACATAAAAGGGTTTTCAGGAAAAGTAGTAAATATACCACAATCAACACGGTATAAGCCTCAAGAGTTCCATTTGGAACGTCCGGATCTTTAGATCGGAAGTCTCTTGAATTCTGAAATAAAATGTTCTATTAATAAGGCAGAGTGGAAACTATAGGTTGAATCTCATGAATCACTAAAGCAATGCTTGTATATCACTGAACTTAACAAATCCGATTTCATTTATCGATATTTTCAGACCAATATTACCAATACCAATTACTACACACACTCTCTCTTTGCTTATTTAAGAATGGTAAGGAAAATGGGAGTGCTTGAAATAATGAGTTTAACCTTTAACTTTTACCAAACAACTGATTTTCTAAGAGGCATTACTTCCCCTAACGTAATATTAATCAACCAACTAAACAGCCATATGGCTGATCGGTGTGGCTGGCACTGTTGACTGCGCACTTTTGCGGGAACAGAAAATAATGAGCGAATGTTGATTGAGGTTATATATCATGTGGATTGTATTTGACTTGTTAAATATATGGACTCGAACCAATAAAACTAAAAAACTGAAATTTAAACAAAATGTGAGAGAGTGGTACGTAGCTTACTTTAACGCTTGCGGTATTTCGATGGACATTGAATGACGAGCATGTTGTTATTTTTCTCATATACAACATGGAACACAACACATTTAAAACACAACATGAGTGGTGTGGTACAAACAAGAAGAGTGTAAGTTTATAATGAAAGTTTTTCGCTTAACATTGGCAGATTCTGGTGGCATGGGAAAAAGTGGCAGAATGTTATATGTTTGTAACAGAGAAAAAGAAGCAAAAATTATTGGCTTAAAAATTATGGAAAATAAAAAAAGTCAAAGTTATCATGTTTGATGCATGGAAAAAACCAGAAGGTAGATTATTTGACAAGTTGCTGTAATCAGTTTAACATTTTTAGACTACTTCATGTAGGAGATTTGATAAAGGATTATTATTTGAATTTTATTATAAATAAAAACTAAAGAAAAAGTAATGAAAGAAAACATCTGCTTAACAAAACACTTAATAAAAGTCAGGCGAATAATATCCATGAATTTAGAAATAATTTTGAGGCAAATCCAGCTTCCATCATATGATTATATATAAAATTTTGTTACGAAAATGAAAAATCCAGATACTGGTGCTTTACATTTACATCGCTTAACATTAAAATTACGAGTATAAACAAAAGCTACAAAAACAAAACAATACAGTAAACAAGCCTGTTTACAAATTAGCGTACTGCTTAATATAACAAAAAACATCAGCATAAAAATGGTAAACAAGTAAACAAAAATCCACAAACAATATTACAAGAATAAATGTAAAAAACGATGTTTACATTATACAGATTTCGAGAAGGTGAATTCACGAACATCAGCCTTCAAGAACATTCATCAGAATGTTTACTTTGCTAAAGAGTAATCGTTGTTTGAAGATCTCCATTACAATGATGTGTCGAATAATTGTCTAGTAATTGTTATTGTTTATGTAAAGGTTTTAAACAGAGGAATATCAAAGCAAAGCAATTGTTGTTGTTTACATCAAGTTGTAAACAGTAGCACATAGAATTGTGCGAATAATAAAGAATTTTAATTAAAACTAAACCCAAATTTATTTTATTTGCAGTCTACGAGCTCATATTTTAAACGTTTTTACTAGTAGTAGTAGTTCTCACTACTTTTGTGCCACTGTTCACACTTGACGAATACAACAATAATTGCTTGCTTGCTATTATTCTTTACTTACAACGCAGATCTTCTCAACGGAGATTTTCAAACCACGATTATTCTCTTCACACGCAACACGTCTTCATACAAGACTGACTGTATTCTTGCTACTCGTTGCTTGCTTTGTCTTGCCTTTTTATATGCTCACGAAATCAGTCTGCTGAAGGTTCTTGACGTAAAACGTTCGGGGTTTCGCCGAGAACTCTAACGCGACTTCATTATTGTTTGTATATTTTGTTCAAATTGCTTGTTGTTGCGTTCTCGCTTACTTATCTATCCCCTTTTCTTTCATACCGATGTTGTTGGTTTACTTGTGACAAGATCGTTGTATTTGTTAGTGTAGCTTTTGTTAATCATGTTATTGTTAAAAGATGTTGCCATTTTCGTAGCAATATAAATATTTGAATTATTAAATTAAATGCGCTGAGAAATAAATATTCTGAACTGTTAAAAAGACAAAATCCTATTTGTTGTAAAACTTGTGACCTTGTGACCAAGTTTAAGAAATAACTGTAATAACTGATTAATTCAGTCTTTAAAAGGATCAGAAATTATAAATTCACATGAAAAAAAAAATGAAAAATTGCTTGATTTAAGAGATTTAAAATAAATTTTGTTTGTTCCGTTGTTTTTAATCATAATTATGAACAATACATGTCGTAGTCGATATTAATTTATTCTCATTTCCCTTAGCATATGTCAATACCAATTATAATATTATTTAACAATGCCATCCATAGCCATTTCAATTATGTCTAATTCATCTCAACTTAATGCTTATCTCCCCAATATTCATTTCTAATGCGACATATTTTTTGTCATTAAATAAACACCCATGACACTCCTCAACTCTGCATTGCATCGCCTATTTTTCCTTAAGTTCCTCAAAAATAACTACTTAACTAAGTCGAACTAACTACTGCTGTCTTAATACGACCAAGTTATAGTGGTAGCTAAAAGTTTGTCAAATAATTTATTCGGTGATTTTATTTTAGTATTCTGAAGTGGTAACCAACGAGAATATCTGATCATATGCGTATATCATGATAAGATTTAAAATTGATCAGTTGGAAGACCACTCTGAGTTTGACCAAACTGAAGTTGTAGCAGCTAATCTAAGCTAAGTTTTAGAGCAATAGTTCTTCTTATAATCCGAATTAAATTTGACTCGGGCGTTTTAATGACTTTAAAAATCCCTCTGATTAAACTATTTAGTGCTTCTGGACTTCCAGACCTTTGGGCGTTTCTGGATGGAATAAACTAATTTTGTTGAGTTTAGCAGCTATTATGGTAGCATAACGTTTGAAGCCCTGGTTAGCCAAACGGAACGTAACAGAATGTACGTTTGTTTTTAGCATATGACTAGCAATATACATGCTTACTGAAACTACATTACGGTTCGGTAATCGTTTTCATTGCTTTTCGCATTCTAAAAACGAATGTACTTTATTTGGACGTCTGGGTAACCTGGGCTTAAATCTTTGTTCGCGTTTTGAAAATATGCTTTGGAAGTTTGTATTGAAAGTAGAGCGTCCATTGTACTATAGGGTATTTAGGGTATCAATAATTTAGGTGTCTTTAAAGTATTGGAAACAAGGGTTCTGAAATTGAAATGATTGAACCTGTTAGTTTAGATTACTTTCAGATATCCATTTACCTAAACTCAACCTAATATTAAAATAGGCCCATAATTTAAAAGGTGAACTTATTCACACAAATGCCAGTTATTTGGATCGGATTTCTAATAACCGAAACTCATAAATTAAAGGAAATTTAAAGGCAGCCGTATAGAACTCCAAACTTGGTGTTTGGTATATTGAGTTGTTTGCTGTCCGAACCTGTAAGGGACATAGTACTATCATAAAGCATCTTCTTAACTTCATAATTTTTCAATCTTTTTACAACATTTCAGTTCTCAATTATATTTACAGATTTCTCAAGAGGTGATGTTGCCTCCATTCCTATCATATTTAATTTCATGTTATACACTCAGGTCAGGAGGATGCATTGCTTTCAATTTTTTTTAAAATTTCGTTACTTGTTCACCCGGATACGAACCTAGAAGAAGAATTCCAAAAAATGGAACAAAACAATACAACCTTCGACATTTGTTAGGCTGAATTTGAACTATGATAAGGGTAATGTTAGCTTTAAGGATAAAAAAAACAAGTAAAAGTCTAAGGCGACCAAATCGCTGTGATGTTCAAATTACAAATTACTTCCATGTGATATAACAACGCCCTTAAATCGCTTGGGCCGAATGTACACTGTGGCATGAGCTGTGTGGCACATAGCGACCTGCTGTTAAAACCACATGTTGTTCGTTTCTGGATTAACCAATTCAGACCATAAGATGATGATAGTCAGGGATCTATCAGTGCTCTCCATTGAAAATAATGACCTGACTTATTTCGTTCTCCAGCTTAACATTCATTCCTAGATCGCAAGTGTATTGGTATCGTCTCAAATTCGAAAATGTTGTTTATTCATCTAGCAATGGGCCTCATCGCCTTCAATTCCTGTGTCAATTGAAATTTGTACGGCTAAACGCCTAAGCTATAACGCACAAAGCCAAGTTGTGATCTACGATAGGACGGGACCAACACGGCAAAATTTTCGCCAGAAGTATGCGTGGATCGATCACTTACTGAACCAATGGACACGAATTTATCTACTACATTGCGGACTATTCGCAGTCGGTAGGACCATTAGGGTGATGGTAAAATGTGCGAAGCGCGCTCTAAATTGCCCGAACAGAACATCAACTACGATAAAACAATTTTATTATATGCACGTTTTGTTAAATGATATATCTATCCATAGTGCTTTGGCAAAACGCACTAAATAAATGACAACTAATCTGACAGATGTAGCTTCAACAGGGAATTATTTCTCAGTGGTTCATTCAAAGTCATAAAATTCTGTCTGTTAATTCCTAATTGGGAAGTTGCCGTAGTCTAGCAGTATTAGACGTGAGGTCACGGTTTAAATACCAGGTCAGACATCTCTAACAAAACGAAATATGAACAAATATTTCAGGCGATTGCCTCTTAGCAGATTTCTGGCATAAACTCAGAAAGTAAATAAAAAAGTCATTTAAAAGTTTCTCAAAAATCTGTCGTTCGGAGTCGGCTGTAGGTCCCGCAACTCATATATAAAATTAACTCACACAAAATAAATGGTGTAAGAAGCTAGGTCGTAACCCTAACTGAAGGGTAATAATGATTAATTATTTATGTATGTATGTGTCGATCTTAAATTTTTCGATCATTTGAGTTACTTCACGGCGATTCTATCACGACTAGCGTTGACGTAAGCGATTTGTACCTCATCACTAGCCACTTCTAAAAACGTTTGTTCGCTCGCGGATAAAAATTAGCATAGGCAACATGAGTTGTGTGAGAAACTAGGCCAAAATTGCGACTTATATTTCCAACTCCTCATGTCGCAACGTAAGATGGAAATGACTGAAGGTTTTTTATAGGAAAATAATGAATTTCTTTGTATTACGTCTGGGGTATAGAGAGTTTTCACACTTTAGTCCATATTCGTAAGGCAGTAAAAATTGTGACACAATATTTTTTTGTTTGATAAGAAGAATTTTTTTTAATAATCTTGTGTCATATAAAACTACAAAACCAAAATATGCCAAAATCCAATGCGACAATTTTTACAACGCACTGTACTTTCTCAACAGCAATGAAGATTACCAAACATTTGAAGTAAATATGAAATGACATGATGCGATGCAAACTGTATGCATTCCCCCAGAGTAGATGTGCTTGGCTCTGACTCTGAAGCTGATGCTGCTATTGCTGCTGATGCAAATGATGAGGATGTTGTTGATGACGACGACAATGATGATAATAATGTGATGTGAGATGATGCTAATGTAAGGCAATATAATGACTTACGAATGCGTGTAATGTGTGAATGCATATAATAAATCCTTATATGTATGTATGTGTGTATAGTAGAGAACAACTAAACAACAGTAATGTAGTGCAACAACAACAATAGCAACGTTATTAAAATGCAACTAACAAAGGCAACAGAAACAGCAATAACAACAAACATAACCACACATTAGTAACCAAATAATATGCAAAAAGTGTATAAAATAACTCAGCTCCTTTAAGTAAATTACAGTTGTTGTTGGTGTCGTTGTTGCTGTTGCGTTACTATATCTGAAGTAGTATGAGTTGTTGTTTTTGTTTTTCTTAGTTTTATGCTGTTCTCTTCAGAAGTTTTTCTATTCGTTTACAGACTTCATGTATTTGTTTACAGGCTTCATAAGCAGATAAACTAAAATCTAGTGTTGGTGGTGATGATGATGATGATGACGATGATGCTGACGATGATGAGAATGAAAATGACGGTGACATACATTTTCTTAAAGAACTTCGACTGACTACAAGAGTCATGTTCTTAGATTGAATGTCGTTCCTCTTGGTTTTGTTTTATATTTCGTATTGTATGCAAAAACACATACACTGAAAGAAATTTTTACAGATTTTTGAAACCACAAAGGCGCAAATTGACTACAGGATAATAGATTTCTGCAGGAAGAGAGGTACCACTAGTGTAAAGAAAATAACTTTTAGGGCATTGTACTTATAAGGCAGTAATGCTTTGAACATTTAAGCAACGGCATGTAACATAACATAATTGGTCACTCGCCGACAGCATGCGACTATAGTGTTCCTTCCACATTCACAACTTGTGCCTTTCCTGTGATCGAAAGTACAAGGTTTGCACTTGTATATGGTATTCGTTAGTGCGATGGCTCTCCGCCATGATTTGATCGTTCTTATATACCCCGTCAATAGCTACGTTCACTTCTGTGTTGAGTTCATTGTAGAGTGTTCGTGGTTGTCATGTAACAGTACGAGTTCATGGCCTAATGAGGTCATGTTTTCAATGTTTTTCCGTAGTTTACATATTGTTACGTTGTTACCTTTTAAAAACGTTTAAAATATGAGCTCGTGGATTGCAAATAAAATAAATATAAATTTGTATTTAGTTTTAATTACATTCTTTATTGTTCCCACAATTCTGTGTGCCACTGTTCACAACTTGATGTAAACAACAACATTTGCTTTGTTTGTTATTCCTCTGTTTACACTGTTTGCATAAAAAATAACAGTTACTATTCAATTGTTCGACAGATTTTTGTAACGGAGTTCTTCAAACCACTATTAATCTCTACAAACACACCGCGTTTTCACATAAGACTGATTGAACATTTACAACGCAGTTTTCTACTTTGCTTTGCCTTCTACATGGCAACGTAAACAGTCTGATGAATGTTCTTGAAGTCGAATGTTCGTGGCTCCGTCTTCTCGGGATCTCTATAATTATTGTCGTTTGTGTATTTTGTTTACATTTATTCTTGTAGTGTTTGTTTGTTGTATTTTTGTTTACTTGTTTAGCATTTTTTTATGCTAGTGTTTGTTGTTGTATTTTTGTTTACTTGTTTACCATTTCTTATGCTGGTGTTTGTTGTTGTATTTTTTCGTTTATAATTTCAATGTTAAGCGATGTAAAAGCAAAACACCATTATCTACATATATTTTTCCATTTTCGTGACTATATGCAGGCACGAAAAGTGTGTTTGAAAATATGTTAATCTTCTGGAATAAGAAGTTTTCAGCCTGAGTTTAATTGAATTAAATAATAATCAGTCTACAGTCACGAAAATTTACACAAATGTGTTTCGAATTTAAAATCTTTTGTCTGCGATTATTAGTTTGGGTTGACCTTATCAGCGGTGTGATGTAGATCCTGTCCCGCGTAGCTGATTCAGCTTACTGTCTCAGGTCACGCTCATAAGAATTGAAGTGGCAGAGGGGGCTTTACTCTCAGATAGTATTACTAAGTCCCAAAGCAGCTCGAATATTTCAATCTGCTTTGAATATTGTGCACTGGGACTGGCTCACTATATGTACTTGACTCATAAGTACACCTACAGTATGGTCTCTCTCTATAAAGTGTATGTGGAAGGCAAATTATTCAGTTTTGTTGTGAAAAAATCGAAAATCATACAATGAACTGGTACTGTATAGGACACAGTTAGGAAAGGAACTGATCTATAATGCATTAGACCCTCCCATTGATCCACTATAATTGACACTACCTTCGCAATGGGCTTAAATACAAAAGAACCAATGCATACATACATCCATACGTAATCAGTCATTACAACCCTTCAGTCAGGATTATGACCTAGCTTCTTACACCATTTATACAATGTGTCAATATTATACATTAGTGGCGGGATCTACAGTTTAAAGGTGACTCCGAACGACAGATTTTTAAGAAACTTTTCATGGCAAATTTATTTACTATCAGAGTTTTTACCAGAGGCAGATGCCGAAGAAATATTCTTCCAAATTTCGTTTTGTTCGCGATGGCTGACCCAGGGCTTGAATCGTGGCCTCACGTCTAATAAGTCAACACACTATCACCTTCTAGACTACGGCCTACCTACTACCATGTAGCCTCATTTACAAAATGTTTGTTAAATCAACACATTCAGTTAACGTTTGTTGTGATGCTTGTAACTGTCCTTGAACAAATCCAACATCACCTCAATAATCTCTCTCAGTGCATATTCACACATATATGTATTTCACAACTCCTTGAATGCATAAAAGAAGATGATGAGGCATATAATGTTGCACAAACAAGATATTATATGTAGAATATTAGAAACATTACTTATATCGGGGTATACATATGATAGAGTATATGTCATCGGATGAGACATTACCTAAGTGACATGCAAGTGATAGTTTGTGATTATATTGTGATGATAATGAAATTTTCAAAAATGATGTTCCATCACATTAGCAAGTTTTCTATTAAACCAATACATATGTACGTATGATAATGGTACATATATGGCAAGAAAATTAGTATCATAAAGCATACAACGTACAGTATAATGTCTATTCAGGCATATGACATAAATTCAAGAAGAGTTTGTTGAATTAGATTGATTAGACAGAACAAGGTTTGTATAAGATTTAGAATTATTTTTTCATTTTATTCTGTTGATAAAAATATATGTAACGTAGTATAAAATGACAAATAAAAGGAAGACGAAATGGCTAATATGGCTCATTAAGTGAAATTTTCGTTTCAAATGATCTAATTTTAGCTAAAACTCACACTTAATTCGTTATGATAACTTCTCTTAGTTCTAATTTGAATGATCAACTCAAATTAAGTTCTCAATTAACAGTTGCTTGAAATAATTCATAGTTTTTAGAATAATTCTAATCTCTAAACGTTCTACTTTACTGTATTTCAGTTGGTCTTTTTGCCTTATAAAAAAAAACATACAATATAAGTTATCGATATATCAAAAAAATACTATACTTTTTTCGATGCATCGAAGTTAAATAAATACATTCTTCAATAGAGCTCCGGGGAATTAAATAAGTTACAGAGACGAGCTGTACTTTAATGGCGCTACTGGTTCTATCGGATTACTGTAGTTCGATTCATGGTAGCAAGTCTTATAAGTCAGTATGTAAATTTACAGTTCCTTTGCTACCGCTCCCTTAGACAGTACAATTTACCGAGGCTGGGTAATTGAAGAGAAATTGGTAATTTGGGTTCTACGTAAACTAATAAGAGAGTGGTGATTCTGTTGGTATACTAATGATTCATATAGTGGGACGGTTACAGTCTGAAATAATTTAAGCAGAGTGAAATATTTGACTTGCTTTGTGACATAGCAATACCATGTGAGAGTCAGACCGTCCCTCTACAAACTGAACCTGCTGAACCAGCTACCCAGAACTGGATGTTCAGTATAGTTTCCGTACCGCTGATGAGGTAAGCACAAATTAATAATCGCAGACAATAATCACAACTTCAAAATACATTTGTGTAGACACTCTCAACTATATATCGATTATTATTGAATTCAGTTAAAGATTTCAAAATACTCAAGCTGAAAACTACTTTTTCCAGACGATAAGCTTATTTTCGAACACACTTTTCATACTACATATGTATGTAAGTTATCAGTCAAGCTATTGAAAAGCACAAAATGTGCATTCATTGGACATGGAACTCTTAGTGTTACACTACAAGTGTGGACACGTTACAACGAATTCAACAGAGAAGTGAACGTAGCGATCGAAGTTCAGCAAGAACGATCAAATCGTAACGCATAGCGCTATACCATTTACAGGTCATTGCAGAAACTCATGAATGGTCGTATAACATACCTACGACTCTTAAGGAGTGAAACCCTTGAACTTGCAACAAGTTGAACTTGCAACAAGTTGAACTTGCAACAAGTTGAACTTGTAAAAGTTGAGATATGCAAATATGACCGCATGCTGTCGAGGTATAACCATCTTCTACGAATTAAGTCCATATGTGAGTCACACTTGGATGGCCCATGTATCGTTTCTACATCGTGGAAGAAATTACGAATTAAATTGGATGCCTCAAGAGAAACAAATCCCCAGGTGTTGACAGAATCCTAGCTGATAGTAAAACAATACTGCCTATAATTCAGGTATTCTAAACGGGTGATAATCTTAAGGGCTTCATACATCGTAAAAGGGTGACCTTACAGCCCCTAATAAGTGGTGTGACATTCCGTTAAAATCAAAATGATCTTCAATTAAAAAATACCAGCGTTGGACCAAGCATAAAAACTCCATAAGTCCATCTTCGCCATATATAAACAGTCTACGTGATATTGTGAAACTATATATATAGTGGTTCTTAAAATATGACATGATTTATACATTGGATTTTAGGGGAATCCCTCATTTATAGAGAGCCTGTAGCATTAGGCGATTTATAGCATAAAACATGCATGTATCGGTGAGAGTTGGGGTTGGTATACAACAGGTGTGTACACTGTCACCACTTCTGTTAATATATCTAAAGACACGATTCTTGAAAAAATTCTTTATAACGATAGGTGGCTAACGTGAAGCCTAACGTTGACGCCCAATCCATCTACCTTGCAAGCATTATGTCTACGATCGGATATCGAGTAAGAACATCGACAATCGTCAGGGCCGGGTATATTTTTTTTATTGTTGCAGTTCAAGGTATGCGGAAAATGAACATATTGGTGCACCAATGCCTTCGAAACATTCTATTTATTTATTTTATTTATTTTATTTTATTTATTTATTTATGATAAATTCAATACAACAAGAACAAGTCTTATTTTAAAGTATTGGTTAGTAAGTTGTCATAATGGTTACAAAACAATATAAGAATGAAAATAGAAACATAATTAATTTCAGACCAAAAAGTTAAACTATATTAATATAACAATTCTCAATAAAATAAAATTTAGACAAATATAACATGGAAGGCAAATATAACATGGAAGAATTAAAAAAAGAACTACTACGAAAAGTGCTTAAATATGGCACATATGTACTCCTTCCGGGAAACAAATCTAATCATATACTCTGGGAGAGAACAGGCCAAAAGTCACATCGATTGAAATGAGAAGAGTTAAATAGCGTTGGATCGGCAGTACCCCTAGAAGCGAAACTGGCGACATCATTCCAACTACCACATTGAGACCGAAGTAGAGAGCAGTGGCAGGAGTTGAGGAGAGAAAAATTTGTTTCTTGTAATTTTAATGTCATTCTATAAAGTTTTGGTTTATAGAATCAGAATAGGAATTTTCTTGATAACTCTGTGGAAAAAGAAGAATTCATCTTTTTAATGTCACATTAAACTATTAACTGATCATTCAAATTTCATGCTATTCCTCAATAATTCATTCAATATTTTGATGTCTTTTTTTGTGCGATTTAATTGTCTTCGTGTGGTTGTTAGCAAAATATCAGACAAACAATCAAGATATGCAAATTTAGCCAATTTATTGCACAAACTAACGACTGCTGCTGTATTATTTATTGTTTGAAAATTTCTTTTCTTTTTTTATTCCGTTCAAAATCTCCAGCATAATTGAAGTTAAAGACTTCAACTCACGATCATAGCAAAGGGGGACGGGTTTTGCCGGCACTTGTTTTGGTGAATTTTTGAAAATTTTTTATTCGTGAAAAGCCAAGGTAAAGAAATTCTATGCAAATCATTTGAGGATTTCATGGCAGGCAGACATGTTTTCAAACGAGCAACAAATAAATGGAGGTGTAAAGTATTCACTGAATTTTCTTTTTTTCTTTCTTGGTAGCATTGAAGAAAACAATATTGCCAACGCTGGTAAATTGAGATATTTCGTCTGTCTAAGTTTATTTTTATCTAATGGACACATTTAGTGTGAATATTTGACAATATTTGTAGTGAAATCATGAATTAATTGAAAACATGTTACATACTGTTGTTAAGATTGTGTCTTAATGGAGTGGCCAGATTACATGAAAAGTTTTAGTAAAGTGAAAGAGCTTCTAAAGGGTAAAACATTTAAAAGTTTAAATTTAAATATGTAATAAAACAAAATGCAGGTTGAAGTTTTGCTAAATTTTTTTTTTTTTAAGTGTGACTGCCTTTGTTGACATCCATATGACTGCCTCGGCAGGCCTCACAGTACCTTATTCGATCGGACCAATTTTCATGCCCTCTATCGAGTGTATGAATCATATCTCGGCAATGTCATCACGAATGTTGGCCTTCAAATGCTTAATTGTCTCTGGTTTGTCGGCATAACACGTTTCTTTAAAGGCGCCCCACAGAAAATAGTACAACTGTATCAAATCGCAGCTTCTTGGTGGCCAATTGACATAACCATTTCGGGTAATTAAACGGCCATCAAACGTTTGATGAAATAAATCGATTGTGGCATAAGATGTGAGGCAAGTTGGATCATCCTGTTTAAACCAAACATCGCTCACATCAATACCATGAAGAGCGGGTACAAAAAAATTGGTTATCTTGGTGCGATATGTCTCTTCATTGACCGTTATTGTTGAGCACTTCTCATTTTCAAACAAAATATGAGCCAATGATGCCTCCGTTCCACATGCCGCACCAAACAATCACCCGTAATGGATGCATTGACTTCTGTAAGACCACGTGCGGTCTTTCTGAGCCCCAAATACTGCAATTTTGCTCATTAACGTACCCACCAAGGTGAAAATGAGCTGCACCCGAAATGACAAAGTCGAAATCATCGTGTCGTTTCTAGTTTGCCAATCTAACCAAGCGAAAACGAAGGGGATGGTCATGTGGCTTCAGCTCTTGAATCAATTGAACTTTTTAAGGCGTCATATCGAGATCTTTTGCGGCCCTATGCTTCCTAGATGAGTAAAAGGAACATGTGCATATGTATGTAAATACGAAATCTTTTCGCACAATTCAATATAAACTGATGTGTGAAATGTCGACTTGATGTTGATGGATTCTTACGCACACTTTCAGCCACAGCTTCGATATTTTCGGGTGTACGCACTGTAAGAGCAAGCTCACGTCTTGGCGCATCAACAATGAAACCAGTTTTACGAAATTTAGCAATAAACTTGCGTATACCGGGTCCTTCTCTGCGACCAAATTTTGTACGACATTTTCGTGCAATTTCCGACTAATTGCTAATAAATCCTAACGTGGCTCAAGGGAAATCGATTCATTACGTTCAGTGGAGATAATATACTGAATTTTGAGACAGAATAGAATGACATAAGTATTGCCAGATTTGAAATAAACGGTGGTTCATATTTAAACCGATAGATAGCCCATCCTCTATTTTCAACATGTGTTCTTATCCATGAATACTGTGGACATCTTAAAGAAATTGTGGATCAATCAAAAGTGTTTCTTACATAGAAGTCTCGTTGGAAGCTGTTGCACTAAAAACGACTGCAAAAATTGTCGAAATAATTATCAGATAGCTCTGAAGAATGTGCTTCTGCAATGGGCCGCTATGTTTAATCAAGTGTGCAGGATTTAAACGAAGACTCGCTCTTCCAATCCCATTATTTCCCAACGTCCCGAAGACATTAACAATCCCAATACGTGTACGTAGATAATACCAGTTTCCAACGGGTAGACAACTTTTTTTTTACCAATAACGCATGATAACTGGAAATGAAAGGACTGATGCAGATGCGCGGAATAAGCCGGTCAAAGCCAGGAGTGTTCTTCTAAGTAAAGCATGGTTACCTCCTCCTCAAATTTCGGTAAACACTATAGTACGCTTATTCAATGTATGTGCGTATACAACTCTGCTCCACCAAAGTGGCGGAAATCTAGATAATTAACACTTTAACTGCCAATTACGAGATAACTCGCAGATTGCGTTCCATTGTAGGGTGCCAACTACGAGTTATCTCGTACTCACTAAACCTGTCATTCTTGTGTAGCTACGAATAAAACGTATTATATCAGTGCTAGTATCGATAAATGGTTTCTGGGGAAAGAACAAAAAAATTGCTGCGGCAGTAAACGTGTTATGAAATATTGTCAAGACATAATTTTTCTTCGTAACAGTGAAAATCGTTTAGTCTAACACAATAACATAGGACGAGCTGTTGAAAAGATGCAATCATATACCAATCCATGACACCTAAGAAAACTTTTCTAAAATAACAAAAGCTGGTCTCCCACTTTTATGCAACTCAAGAATTGTAACAGGCATTACTCTTTAAACCATTAAAATTAAAAAGGAAAACAGAAAATAAAAATAAAATAAAATGAAGTGAAAAAATCATGAAAAGAAAACGTATGCGAAACACAAAAAAAAAAGAAAGAAAACAAAATTAAACTGCTGTTACAGTGAGTGAATACAATTTGTTACGGAAACCACAAATGAAGTGCTGATGTCGCTGTGACAGGGCTTTGGAAAACATATTGTTGGTGTTGCAATACAATAAAAGTACTCCACTCCATTTACCATTGAAACACACACACACGCACACTCACTATACTTTATTCTTTTGTGCAATTATTTTGCGCAACTAAAAGATACACTCTTCACTTTTATACGGAATACACTGTCCTTAATGTTTGCACTGATTTCTGTTATTTTTAGTCGTCATCTACTGCAAAACGAAAATATTCATATTGATGGACTTTTTAAAAGTAAACATCATCAGCAATCAATTATCTTCCTTTCACTACTCCACAGCAGAGATCAGCAATGAATCGTTTTTTCGCTACTCATAAGCGCTCATGAAATTTTGAATATAAGTGAGTCAACAATATTGAAATTTAACTATGTAGTCAGATTAATTCGTACTCACTACAACGTCGATTTGTAAGTACAGGTTGCAATGAGTACTCGCACACCGTTGACATCAAACTCATACCATTCGAAATATGTTTGATTCATAAGTGTTCGTATGCGATTCATACTTATTTTGTGCTTCGTGTATATGTTGAGTTATGGAGAGTCGAAATCAATAACATCATACGTGTTGTTAAGTATGGATATGATGAGTACTTCAAACTTTGAATATGAGTAGAAATTCCATGATATTAAAAGTAGTATGAATGCGTATAAGTATCAGAAATTATGAAACACTGAAAGTATTTTTAAACCAGGTATCGAATTAAAAGCTCTGAATGATAGGGAGATAATGTACTTAAACATCTCCAAAATCATCGAAAATCTTATCTTAAATTAATAAGAACTCAAACGCCCTCAACGAGGTTCTGACGGTTCGCTTAAAAGGGGCCTATATTATGATACCAAATAGAACACTAATTCGCCATAGTCTAGTAGGTTGTGTGTTGGCTTATTAGACGTGAGGCCACGGTTCAAACACTAGGTCAGATATCTCCAACAAACCGAAAAAATATTTAATCGGAGACTTTCTCTCAGCAGATTTCTCGCAAAAACTCTGAGAGTAAATAAAATTTTCTATGAAAAGTTTCTCAGAAAAATCCACTATGCAATGAAAAGTTTTTTAAAAAATCTGTTGTTCGTATAAAATTAACACACATTACATGGTGGTGTATAAAGACTAATTAAAGAATTGTAAGGCTCTGTGTGAGGCTTTTAATTCGAGGCTTTTATTTGCGAAGTACTCAAGTAAATTTTACATTCGATGCAGGTATTATCTATGTAAAGTTAGTTCATGTTGATGTTGTCGATTGGCTTTTATTATTTGGGTGTTCATAGAAGGTGTGAGGAAGTTTGAAATAAGCAATCAGAGCCATCTTCATTGGAATCAAAGCTCATTTAAACAAACAAATTTGTAACATCATATTCATCCATGTGCCAGAATTCACTAACCGGTCCCAATAATCCGAGAATTGGTATTTAACACATATTCTAAGGCTTATGGCATCTAAGATGTCTAAAGTTGGTGAAGATCAAAAAGGATCTCAATTCTTTTATTTGCGATTTAAGACAATCCCAAATACAAAAGAGCGTGGAGACTTGTCTTCTAGTGTTCTATCTATTTACATACATATATAATTGGTCATTACAACCGTTCAGCCAGAATTACGACCTAGCTTCTCACGTCACTTATATTGTGTGTGTTATTTTTATACATGAGTGCCCAGTCATAAAATCATCTCCGAACGAAAGATATTTGAGAAAATTTTGATGGCACTTTTATTTTACTCTCTGAGTTTTTGCCAGAAATCTGCTGAGAGGAAGTCTCCGAAAGAATTTTTTTTCATATTTCCTTTTGTTGGAGATGTCTGGGCTGGGGTTTGAACCTCGGCTTCACCTCTAATAATGTACACTACCTCCTATACAACGACCACTTCAAAAACAGATTTGACTTTTTCGATGAAATCATCTCACAGACGAATCTATTTTGATGGTCTCGATAGTGTATAAAGCTTAAAACAGTCTGGCACTTATTCATCTGCACCCAAAGATCAAATACAGCACTTGTTATAGACTACAGAATATTTTTTAAATTATTGACGCCAAAAAGGTTGAGTTTAACTTATCATAGCAAGAAGGCAAGGGTATGCATCAAAGATGTGCTGCTATATAAAGGAAGTTGAATTTTTTCTTTTATTTGCCATGAAGCTGTCATCTGTGGCTAATAAAGCAGTGCTGTTCCTTGATTCCTTCAATAACCTATGCATATCAGATTTTATGGTTATAGCGGTCATTTTAATTTTTCATATGTATACCATGCGTGGATTAAGTATTGAGTTTTAAGAACCAGAATATTGTATGAAACAAAATTTGAAAGTTATTTAAATTGTTACATTTGTACCTTTTAAAAACGTTTAAAATATGAGCTCGTAGATTGCAAAAAATATAAAAATAAATTTGTGTTTAGTTTTAATTAAAATTCTTTATTAATCGTACAATTCTGTGTGCCACTGTTCACAACTTTATGTAAACAACAACAATTGCTTTTCTTTGTTATTCTTCTGTTAGGTTAGGTTAGGTTAGAGGACGTGTACTTGTCAACTGTGACAAGTACAGTACCCGGAGGTCGAATTGACCCATTGTACAACGTCCTAGCTTCTCACACCACTCGTGTTGTGTGCGTTAATTTTATACATGAGTAGCGGGGCCTACAGCTTAAAGTCGACTCCGAACGACAGAATTTGAGAAAAAAGCCATGAAAAGCTTCTTCTCTATTCTTCTGTTTATACCCTTTGCATATACAATAACAATTACTAAACAATTAATCGTCATATCTTTGTAATGGAGATCTTCAAAACACGATTACTCTCGTCAAACGCACCGCGTCTTTAAACACGACTGACTGAACTGATTTGCCTTGTCTTTTATATGGCAGGGTAAATAGTCTGATGAATGTTCCTGAAGGCGAATGTTCGTGGCTTCGCCTTTTCGAAATCTCTATAAATGTAAACCCCGTTGTTTACATTCCTTATTGTTGTTTGTCTATTTTGTTTATATTTTTTCTTGTAGTGTCGTTTGTTGATTTTTGTTCACTTGTTTACCATTCTTTTTATGCTGGTGTTTGTTGTTGTATTTTTATATACTTGTTTAGAATTTTTTTATGCTGGTGTTTGCTATTAAATTAAGCAATACAATAATTGTAAACAGGTTTGTTTACTGCATTGTTTTGTTTTTGTAGCTTTTATTTATAAATTTAATGTTAAGCGATGTAAAGCAAAACACCAGTATCTAGATTTTTCATTTTCTTAACAATATGAAGCACATATATATTTTCAAAAAATTTTTAACCCAGGTGGTCTGCAAGCCTCTTGACTAATGCGACTATATTATGCTCTACCACCTATTTATTGCTTGTCCTCATCATATGCGGTGCAATTTGTGGCAACAGTTTACTTATTCGATTTTCCACGATACTATGTATTTTAACATTTCCATTTCCATTGGCAATTCTTTTCTTTTCTTATTTGTATTTTATTCATTCACTCAAAGCTCCTCCACAATTTATTTAAATTTTCATGATTTTTCTTGTTTGTTTTTTTTTTTTTGTTCGTTTCCTCGCATCATTCATGGCAGCGAAACTTGTTGCTTGTACTCGTTGAACAACTAATACAACAACAATAACAATACAATGTTGTTACACTTTATAGTGTCGTGTCGCTTGTTGTCTGTTTTGTTATATGTGTCATGGAAAATGGGAAGTTTTCATATCTGTCGGTGTGTCTGTCTATCCGTCCGTCCGTCCGTTTGTGTCTTGTTTGTTTATCAATGTCTATGAGTCTGTTATGAGTTGAAGTTCGTTTTTTCCTTTGTTGTGTCCACAAAGCAGCAATGTAAACAGTTTTTTTCTGTGTTAAATGATGAGTAACTCATGCGGAAGTGCTGGTTTTATTTTTTTTTTCTTTCAAGGCAGCTTTCGTTTTTTCTTTCCATATTTTTATTATAATTTTCCCGTTTTTTTTTCACATTTTTCTGCAATTTTTTTTAATGTTCTGTTAAGCCTCCCCATTTAACTTTTGACAAATTGGTGAACATTGTTGTCACAGACGGCAACGGAGTATAACAAAGAGAAAAAGGAGAAGAAAAAAAGTGAAAAGCTACAAGTGAAATACGAAATGAATTCTTTCTTTGTTGTGTATTTAACCTGGTTATCGCTCTTTACACTTTGAAACAATTGCGAGGGAAGTTGTTTGAAGTAAAAAATAAAAAAAATTTGATGAATTACAAGCAAATTGAAAAGGATGAAAATTTAAAGGAGATGTGCCCCTAAATTTTACAATTATTTGACCTATTTTGGCAACTTTTCATACTTAAAGGATTTGTAAATTTTCAACAATAAGTTCGGGCTTATGTGTTGGATGAAAGAAGAGAGGAGTGATATAAATTGTAATATTAAATGCGTCAGGCAAGACTCCAGCAACCATTGACTCCAATCTCCGTTGTCAACAATTAACGAGATTTCAACAAACAATTCAATTAAAATGGCCGAATAGGTCAACAGCATCGATTATGACAACGCTAGATCACTTGCTCATCAAAGATCTGGCAGAAACTGAAACAGATGGACTGGAAAGTTTTGATACATCTACCATATACTAGCTTGATACTTCATATTACCATTTGTTGTGATACTCATAAAGGTTAGGTTAGGTTAGAGGACGTGTACTTGTCAACTGTGTGACCCGGAAGTCGAATTGACCCATTGTACAACGTCCTAGCTTCTCGTGTTGTATCCGTTAATTTTATACATGAGTAGCGGGACCTACAGTTTAAAGTCGACTCCGAACGACAGATTTTTAAGAAGCTTTTCATTGCAATTTTTACTCTCAGGGTTTTTGCCAGAAATCTGCTGAGAGGAAGTCGCCGAAGAAATACTTTTTGTATTTTGTTTTTGATGTCTGGCCTGGGATTCGAACTCGGGCCTTTCGTCTAATAAGCCAACACGCTACCTACTAGACCACGGCGACTTCAAAAATACTCATAAAACTCTCTCAACATTCCCTGCACTTCTGCAAAACTCAATTGGCCCAGTTTTTCGAGCAGAAAACGCAGAAGTCCTACACTGACCTACCTAAGGAGGAATCGAATGCATGCAAACAAGGTTTCTGACTGTGGTCGACGTGGCGACCACCAGGACGATTCTTGTCTTGCTGTATTCAAGTTGACACGCAGCTTCCTCGTGGCCGCTTCTGAATTGCATTCTAGCACCCGCTAGATGTTAACTAATACCTGCAGCGAAGTTCAATCACCTGGATGTTAAATTTGGGTTGTGCGTAGGACTTGGAACCCACCACGTAAAAATTATATCCAATAAAAACCACAACAACAAGAGCCTCTAAAAAAATCCCCTCTAAAGTTGATGACCACGGCAAACGTTTAAAGGGCAATGATTTACGAATAGGCACATGGAAGGTCCCCACGCTGCACAGGTTAGGCGTTTCCGCCCAGTTGGCGGATGCCCTAGTGAAATGTAGGCCGGACATCACTGCCATGCGAATGATAAGGATGCAAAACACTAGCATCTTGCGACGATGTGCTTAAAGATGCCTTCTACGCTAAACTCGAGGACGTATATGATAAGTGCCCGGCCCATGTCGCCAAAATCGTCCCCGCAGATTTTAATGCGAAGGTCAGGCGGGAAGGTATCTTTGGCGCCACTGTCGGATAGTTCAGCCTCCATGAGAACACTACCTCCAATGGTATGAGGCTGATCGATTTCGTCGCGGCGCGTAACATGGTCGTATGTAGCACCAAGTTTCAACATCTCGAAGTTAAAATGGGAAACGAATTGGATATCACACATTCGTACATTCTCTCTTTAAATGATACATCTTCCAAGAGTCATGACTATCATACATACATAATTAACACTAAAAGGATCTGCATGACAGCTTGGCGGACCAGTCCGAATTTTAACTCAGGGACGACAGCTCATTTCTCTCCCTCGGATATTTACTACATTGTCTCAGAACCTAAAGCGACACTGTTTAAAAATGAACCATGTCTGTCGGCTAAACGACTCTGCCTACTGGTGGCCTACTTAATGACTTGACCTAAGTCGGAACCTTACGGGATTAATTGTAGTAACGTCGCCTAGCATCTGCTTGATGTTTTCAGTCATTTTTAATGTCTGTCGTTAATGCTTTTGGTTAGGTCAGGTCAAAGTAGAAGCTCTAATATCAAAGAGCTCACTTGGAGGAGGATGAAGTTGGTCGGCGCAAGGGCTGCACTTCAAAAGCATGACTACCCTACGTTGGAAAACCAGCCAGAAAGTTTTGACATCAATAGATGATAGCTCCATCAAGCTGACAGCAAATGGAGAACCAAATAACCAATATCTGCACCTCGCAAGACATGGGCACTGACAAAGAAAGTGGATGATTGTCTCCTCTACCTCAGCGGATCTGCACTCATGGTCGTTAAATGGGAGCCGCAGCCTCTCAGGGTGTCTTCCTATAACACAATGACCTGTAAGCATGGCCACTGTGATTGAGATGATGCCACGACCAAGTCCATATCCAATATCCATCAGGGGCCAGGTGAGTCTGGCGGTGGAGCAGGACTCCTCATTGACTCAGAATAGGTTGGCGTCTAGAAAAATTTCGCCTAATGACCAGCTTGACCGAGGCGAGTGGCATACCGAAGTCTACTGAAGAGGATTCCGGAAGGAGTGCACCAGCTCTGGCGAACTCATCGGGCCTGCAGTTCCCCGGAATGTTACTGTGCCCGGGGACCCAGACCAGTGAGACACTAAAGCGCCCAGAAAAAAGGTCAAGACAGCGACGACATTCCCTAACGATCCTGGAGTTATTCACATCACCCGACAGAGATCTTATGGCGGCCTGACTGTCAGGGAAGATCGAAACGCGGGTAAAAGGAGCACCATTGATCCGTTGAGCGGCCCGGTAAATGCCGATCACCTCCGCCTGAAACACGCTACAGTAATGCTTTCTTTCAATCAGTTTCTTAACATATATATCTGATCTCAATAATTATAGGGTGCATTGCAATTGGCATACGACCTATAATTTTCGTAATTTTAACAAACTAATGCCTGAGATGTTCATAAATCTGTCCGATATTGATGCGCTCGCTTTAAATTAAATGATAATTTTCTCTGTTCAATATCACATCAATGAGCACTAGATCATGTGTATCAACACAACTTTTAATCATCCACTCAATGGGTAGGTAGGTAAACGTGCACTTTATTTACAAATGATTGCCAACAGTGGAGGGCATAAGTGTAGTTTAATAATTTAAATTGGAATTTATAAGGAAAATATGTTAGATTTAAGGGAAATAACTAAAGTTGTGGCTCATTAAAGTTTGTATATCACAAAGTTTTTTTTTTTATAAATTGTATACGTACGAAAGATTTGTTATCCACTGTAGGTGTGTGTATTCACATACATTAAATTACATGTTTATTATTAAACAATTGTTTGTTACTCAAGGTTAAAACGATTTTCCTTCTATATGCCACAAATTACATGCTGCGGATTTTGCAAAACAGCGAACGGAGTAGGAGGCGTACATTACGAATGAGAATTTATATGCTTGATTACTAATACTGAAGGTAATAAATCATTTATGAAAATCTGTTTATACTCACTATGGCTAAAACGTTCTCACTCTCTGCGTTTGTGTGTGTGTGTGTAGGTCATTTAAATTTTCATTTCACAAACACACACAGTGGGAGTATGATGCACCAGTATTTGTCTTATTGATGGTGGTGAGGCAAATCATTGAGGGAAGACTTACCTGCAAGTGAAAGAAAATACCAAATTGATGTGAAAATATTAAGGAAATATTTTGCAATAAATTTCTTTATAAATTAAATAATTACACCACGTACTTACAACTTAGTTGATTAACAAAATAAATAAAATTTTTTGAGGAAAGTTTTCTGAGTAATTTTTTGTTTTACAGGGAAATGAATGAAATTTTTCTAATTTAAAAATTATAACACAAGACAACAGAATTGAAAATGAGACAAAATTCATAAATTTTAAATCGAGCTTAAACATTATCAAAGATTCTATAGAGGTCATCGCTTCTTAGCAGGCAATGGTTTTCCCATTTTTTTTTTGCTACTCCATGCAGCGATCAGCAATGAGTATTCAAAAAGATGAGTAGAATCAGATCATACCCATAATATCTGATACTTATACTTATTTTAATATCGTCGAACCTCTACTCATATTCAAAGTTTGTAGTACTCATCATATTCATACCTAACAACACGTATGATGTTGATTTCGACTCTCCATAGCTCAACATACTTATATACAAATTACAAAATAAGTATGATTCATTTCATTACAATCATTTATAAGTATTTTTTTAAAGTTATGAATCTAAATGAGTAGGCTTATGTTTCATACATATTTCGAATTGTACGAGTTTGATGCCAGCATGGACGCATACTCATTACAACCTGTACGTTGTAGTGAGTACGAATGAATCTAGGTACGTAGTTAAATTTCAATATTGTTGTTTCACTTATATTCAAAATTTCATGAGTGCTTATGAGTAGCGAAAAAACGATTCATTGCTGATCTTTGATTCCTTGACGGTAATTGGGTCATATATATTTAACAGTTTAACTAATATATGAGTAAAGTGTTTTATTTTTATTATAATAAAAAATAAATTCTTAAATAACAAACCGTCAGTCGTATTGTACGTACATACGTAATGACATCAGTCACGTAGACATGATTGACAAAACTATTGCAACGTGAATTATAAAAAAAAAACAAAAACGCCAACAAAAAAAAAATTCTCTAAAAGTTTGTAACTCTTACCTCTACACCGAAAGCCATGACGAATAACAAAATGAACTTATATATGTATACCCATTCACTCATACATACACATATACATATGAATGAAAATTTATTTATACGACTACCTACATCAGATAGAACGCATCCACGGTAAACAATCACTTTGCAGTGCCCTATACCACGATGGTTTCCTATAAAAAAAATTGATTTTCAGTTGAAATAATCGTGAACTGATTGAATTGTAACGTTATTTAGTTAGATTATGTGGTTTGTAGGTAATGTTTTGGCTTATTATTCGTGAGGCCACGGGTCAAACCACAGGTCAGACATCTCCAACAAAACAAAATTTCAATAATTTTTCGGTGACTTCCTCTCAGCAGATTTCTGGCAAAAACTTTGTGAGTAGATTAGAAATTACCATGAAAAGTTGTGTAGGCTATGTGGAGTCCTGTAAGTTGTGAAGCACAGGAAACAGCAGACTGTCTTTGCCTACAGGTACGTAAAGTTATAGCTAGGGACACGATCGACCTAACTTAGTCTCCAGTAACGTTTGACAATGACAAAAAAAAAAAAGTAAATCACTACAACCCTCACAAGAAAGCAATCTAATAGTCTTGTATTCCACTTCTATGAGTACTAGTCAAAGAAAATTATCTGTACAGGCGATATCGAGTATAGCACAGTAAAATTTCCTGTTTTTTCTAGTTTTAAGGGATATCAATCATTTGGGCAATGCTCCCAATGTCAGTTTAATACCTGCCTACAATAGTCTGAAGCTAATCCTTTTGTCCATTCACATGATTAATTTGGACCTACCGACATGATCATCATCGTTATGATAAGGCAGACAAGGATCATTATTTGCAAAACTATAACTGAAAGGTGGTGGCGAATGACACTACTGTGGTGACACTACTGGAATGTATTAGAATGAAGGAGCAGCAATATCTCCAATAGCCATTAAGGAATACCAAGCACACTTTTTTATGTAATTCAGTATTACACACAATTTTCCTTAACGTCTTTCAGTCTATTCTTCTGCGATGAGTTATCTCTAGAGTAATACCTTCTCTTCATAGCATAGGTGATGTGAGAAGCTACTAGGTCGTAATCCTGACTGATAGGTTGTAATGACCAAATATGTAATGTATGCAATTTCTGAGAAGTCGCCGTAGTCTAGTAGGTAGTGTGTTCGCTTATTAGACGTAAAGCCCGGGTTCGAGCCAAAGGCCAGACAGCAAAACGAAATATGAAAAAAAAAATATTTCTTCGGCGACTTCCTTTCTCAGCAGATTTCTGACAAAAACTTTGAGAGTAAATAAACCTGCCATCAAAAAACTTCTCAAAAAACTATCGTTCGGACTCGACGTTAAACTGTAGGTCTCGCCATAAAATTAAGGCACACAAAATGAGTGTTGTGAGAAGCTAGGCTGTAATCCAGACTGAAGGGTTGTTTTAGAGGCCACTTATGTATATGTATGTATGCAATTTCTGATATTGCTTATCTAGTAAAAATTTGTGGAATAATATTAAACAACTCCTACAGCTCCATTTAGTAAGGAAATAAACCCTCAAAACTTTTTAAAACCGTGAGGTTTCAGGCAAGTCGGCGCCCTGTTATGGTTCTTCGTTTGAATTATTCCACGAAGAGCCTGTGTTCATCGCAATGACAATAATTTAATTATCCTCACTGTGATTTTTTAAGACTCAGATAGAAGCACGCATACATATGCAGCTGCCTGATGTCTAGATATGCATTTAATTCGCACTTGGAGTAATTACTAATCGCTTTCTAGTATACCGAGGCTTGATCCCGTATCCCATGATGCTATTTCCCTAATTTGACTATGATCTGGGGTTTGAACCGTGGTCTTACGTGTAACATGCTAACACAGTACCTATTAGACTACGGCTACTAATAGCACATAAGTCCACTATAAATACAGTATTATAGTCTGATAGCTAAAGGCATAGGCTGATTTCTGTTCTATACCTATATAAAGGCCAAGCGTCTATGTATATTCGTCATGTTTCGACCCATTGATATTATAGACATTAAGTCGGCTAACTTAGTGGCAAGCGTGCTCTGTGCTCTGGTGATATGATATTATATCTGACTCTGGAGGAACTATCTCCATAGCCTGGAGATGACACCTCGCTATCGCCGCATTATATCGAACCCGAAACTCTATGGCTTAGATAAAAATAATTATTTTTTAGTGCGCTATTATTGCCCACTACCTCATCAGAGCCCTAACAAAGTTTCAATAAATTTTTTAAACTATTTACTAGTAGGGTGCATTTCCCAAGTATGAATGAAAATTGATTTCATGTGTGTGAGTATGTGTGTCTGTGTGTGTTTTAAATTCGTTCAAATTGTGTGATTGTATGTGCACATTGGACGGATAAATAATTTTCTTAAAGTTATTTTATACGATCTGTCCATCAGACTGTCCATCAATTTGTCAAAAAAATATCACAAGCACAGCAGTACGAATGAACGATGGAATGAATGAATGGCTTCTCAATTTTTTTCGTTTTTTTTTTGTTGTAAAACTTTTAGTTCTCTTCTGCACAAAAGAGTTGAAAATGTAACGTTCCAATTTTGTTGTTATTGTTTGTTCCTCTTTATGTCGCAATCAAGTCCTTGTTTTATAACAACACAAGGTAACGGACACATATACAAGGCAACCACACACACATACAACTGTAATGCAACTGTTAGGATAAGCAAGTGTGCAAGGGATGATGTTTTTGCATTAAAAAATAAAACATAAATTATACTAACACACATACATACACCTGCACATTGTACACCATGACAAAAGTTGAAGGACTGGAAGGAGGGTATAGTAGTTTAAAGAAATAGAAAAACACACACACAAACACAGAGACACACAAATGAGAAGAAGAAAGACTCAAGCTGCCCATCATTTTGTCTACTCCATAAATTTTCTATTTTAAATTGACAGCAACTTGACTCGTCTTCTTCTGCAATAAAATCAAAATGAAAATTTACAGAGAATATGTACTACAGTTTGCAACGAGACTGAGTGACGGACTGACAATGAATGAATGAATGACGACGACTAAAAAAAAAACTAAAATAACGAACAATATGACACCGTGGTATACTATAAAGGAGAGTGAAATTATTTATTTACTTTTTTTAACTGTAATTCGTAAAAAGTTTAGCAGTTGCAGTTGTAATTGTAATTGTTGTATGCGGAAACGAACACATACATATGCACAATTTAAACGGAAATGACTGACAATATTTGTAATCATTACAATTGTAAGTTGTTGCAAAGAAAATAATTTTCTTCTGCAATAGTATTGTATAGTGAGAGAGAGGGGGGGGGGGGGGGGGGGGGGGGGGGATAATAACATCATTCGGTGGCGATTAAATCTGATAAATCATATCGATCGTATAAACATCGGTTAGCCACAAAAGAATTTTCTATGAAATACATACAATATTCTGGATTGTATTTCATATTATATTTTTTAAGGACTTAATTGATAAAAGAAAAAAATGGAAAACATTTTGTCCGAGTGACATGAGTGGATCCACCTTAAGATCCTACTTAAGCCAATGCTTTGGCCCATTGCAATACATAACATAATATGCTTGATTACAGTCTTACATCATGTTAGTGGGTGTGAATGAATACATGAATACATACATAATTTTCCATCATGATAACAAGAAGTTACCGTAGTCTAGTAGGTAGTGTGTTGGCTTATTAGACGTACTGGCAAAAGCTCTGTGAGTAAATAAAACTGCCATGAATAATTTCTCAAAAATCCATTGTTCTGAATCGACTTTAAACTATAGGTTCCACCACTCGTGGATAGAATTAATACAAATAACATGAGTGGAAGTAAGAAGGTATAAAACAGGGTTATAACAAAAAGCAGGAGGACAGTGTGGAGCCCTAACTGTAGAGATTTGCTATGTAAAAATTTTAATCATTTTTCTGCATCCACAGGGTGATTTTTTAGCTATTATCTTTTTGGCAACACTGGTTTAAACAGCTCACGCACGTTTCGTGTTTTGTTTCACTGTCAAACATCTTTAGTTTGGTCTATAATTTAACCATGAATCGTCTTACAAACGAATAACGCTTGCAAATCATTGAATTTTATTATCAACAAAAATTGTGTTCAGCGACGAAGCTCATTTTTGGCTCAATGGATACGTAAATAAGCAGATTTGTCGATTTTGGAGTGAAGATCAGCCAGAAGCATTGCAAAAGCTACCAATGCATCCAGAAAAAGTCACAGTTTGGTGCGGTTTATGGGCTGGTGGCATCATTGGACCGTACTTCTTCAAAGATGCTGCGAATCGTAACGTAACTGTGAATGGTGAGCGCTACCGTGAGATGATATCCAACTTTTTCTTTGCCCAAAATGCAAGAGCTTGACTTGCATGATATGTGGTTTCAACAAGACTTATTGAGAGGCCAGTTCGGTGAACATTTTATTTCACGTTCGGGGCCGGTCAATTGGCCGCCTAGATCGTGCGACTTTAGACTATTTTTTGTGGGGCTATGTTAAAGCTTATGTCTATACAGACAAGCCCGCTTCAATTGACGCATTGGAAGACAACATTGAAGCATTTATTAGTGAAATACCGGCCGAAATGTTGGAAAGAGTATGCCAAAATTGGACTGAGCGGATGGAACATTTGAGGCGCAGTCGCGGTCAACATCTGCATGAAATTTAATGTTTGAAGATCATTCAATTATATGTACCGTACAATCGATTCAAATAAAGTTTTCATGCATTTTTCTGAATTTTATGTGTTTTCTGTTTTTTAAATTTTCCTATAGCTCTTAAAAAATCACCCCTTATATCGCTGCCAATGCATTCTCGTTTTCAAAGGAAGACACAATATTTCAATACTTTTGATCTGTTGGGTTAGGGAGTTAAAGACAAATAGACAAACCATTAACTCCTTTTTAATACCTTCTGTTCTGTTCTAAATTTTATTTTCTCTACTCCAACTTATTTTCATCATAACCCACGCATACGCATTAGCTGCCTGATACTGCTGTGTATGACAGGAGAAGGACTTGGTCATATTGAAAGCTTAGCCATAATTGCTGGGCAACGGAATTCTCTTTGAAAAATATTGACCCGACTACAATCGAGGCGCTTACGAACGTTACTTCGCTCTGCTACCTAGCCCATGAATTTGCAAAAATTTTCTGAATCACTCAAAGATAACTCTACGGAATTCCTAAACATACGAATATCGTAGTGGCTGGAAAGGGTACAGAGTTTGCAATTTATGAACTATTACCGGTTGTAGGTACAAACATTGCACTATGTATTGCATTTCTCACAGGCCACTGCTTTATTGAAAGAGTGGTCAATAAACTCGGCATGCTCTCTCAAAGTTCTGCATTCACATTTCCTGCCATCTTTGACTAAACTCTGCAACAAGAAGTCTCCATAGTCTAGTAGGTAGTGTGTTGGCTTATTAGACGTGAAGTCATGGTTCAAACACCAGGTCAGATATTTAAAAACAAAATGTTTTACCACAACCGCCATACAATACACCTTGCCCGTTCTACATGTCTATCATTTGTTATCTGAAATAAACTTCCCTTCAATTCGAGTTCTTCTTGGCCTCAAAAGTCGAGTTATTTTTTTGGAACGTAATCCATAAATTTACCAAGAGATAGGAAAATATCCTACAAGACTTTTTTTAAAGTTAAAATAAAAAACAAACAGAAAACAAACAAACAAAACTGCTTCTACTATAGTATTATGGCAACATACAATTATTTGCTGTAAATATTGAGACAAGTTTTGAAAAACAATTCCTTCATCAATTTAATAAATAAGGATTGAAGTGCTAAAGAAAACAAGCAAAATTAAACTGGCCCATGCTAATAATTACAGAATATGTTCATTTGTATTAGTAAGCATTACAATTAGGCTCATATAAATAGCACGGAGATACATATAAAATTATGACATAATAATGACTACTTTACACTTGTGCAGGTAATTCTCTTCACTGAAAGAGAATTGTCTGTAGTAAAGTATTGGAATGAAAACAAAAAATGCCAGACTTAAGCACCAAGCCCTTGATAGTGTATCTCTATATCCATCAAAACTAACTGGCTGTATTATTTATCTTTCTTTCGGAATGAGCAAAGAGCTGCTATTACGGCACGCACAACAATCGATCCAATAGTAATCATGATCATGCCCCTTCGTTCGTGCGATTTAAAGGCTGAGGATTTTGCCTACAGGATTTATGCCAATAAACCAGGAACTTTCGAAACATTGGTCCTGCTATACACGTTATCAATAAAGTCAGTTCCCTGCCCAGCATATGGAATGCAACCAGATATTTCCGTCGGGAATGCGTCAAGATGTGTTCGGATGAATAATTCTCACCGTCACAGAATCTACCCATTTGGCTCGGGACAGCCCTTATTCTAAATTCTGAGTCTACAGTTCTGTGCCAAAAGTACGGTAATCATGCTGAGGTTATTTATTGATTTTAATTTTCAAATCAAAAGTTTTGATTGCCTTATACCTACTTTATTTGAGAAAAGTCTTTACCTCTCTTTATCTTGCCTTTCTTTGAAATATCCACTCCACTGTAGAGAAGTTGTAGCCCCAACAACGGCATAAGAACTCTTCTCACACAAGCTCCCGAGCCGGCCTAACTTTCAGAGAGTACTGCTGTGTCCTGTCCTTTGAATTTCTCATCAAAGTTGATCTAAGAACTGCTTTCGATGGCAGAAAAATACACGTGAGTTTCCCTATGGGTTCTGAGTATTTCATTGTGGGACCAATATCAGACAATTTTATTTCAAGATCCGGGTTTGACTCCTCTGTACACCACAAAATAGCTGCTCTGTAAAAAGAATATGCAGTTAAGTGGTTACATACATACAAGTCTTCAGTCAGGATTACGACCTATTTTCTTCCACCACTCACGTTGCGTGTGTTATTATTATTCATGATTGGCGGAACCTACAGTATAAAGTCGACTCCGAACTATAGATAATTTTTTGAGAAACTTTTTCATTGCAATTTTATTTTACTTTCAGAGTTTTTACCAAAAATCTGCAGAGAGGAAATGACCGTGGAAATATTCTTTCGTTTTGTTGGAAATGTTTAACCCGGGATTTGAAGAGTGGCCTCACGTCTTATAAGCCAACACACTACTTATTAGACTACGGCTACTTCAACATACCTTTCCAAATATTCGTCCCACCCTACAGAATGGTTGTAGCCCCATCAGCAGACTGAAAGCTCCCTCCTTGCAAACCCTTGTGCCGGCCTAACTTTCAGATAATATTGTTGTGTCCTGTACTTAGCAACTTCCATCAAAGTTGAATTGAGCACTGCTTTCGACGTCAGTGACTTCCGCTTGGAAAATACCCATTAACCCATGGGTTGTGAGTATCATCCTTGCTTCTATTCCAAAATCCGTGTTTGACACCTCTGTATACCACAAAATAGGCCCTGTTTGAAAAGAGTATGCAGTTAAGTGGTTATATACGTACATACATAATTGGTCATTACAAGCCTTCAGTCATGATGACTGAACATGAGTGACTGGATCTCTAGTTTAAAGTCGGCTCCAAATCACGGATTTTTTTTTACTCTCAGAGTTTTTGCCAGAAATCTGGAGAGAGGAAGTCGCCGTAAAAATATTTTTTCGTTTTGTTGGACATGTTTGACCCGGAATTTGAATCGTGGTCTCACGTCAGCCATCACACTGCTTATTAGACTATGGCGACTACGTGACAGTTAAGTGATTAGTTCACTAATTTTTCTTACTAAGCCTCGTATAGAAGCACTTCCCAAAGTCTATTACTGGCTTTGTGAAGGGTACAATTAAGAGCAAGCTGTCAGTCATTTGACTCCTCAGGTTCTACGCAATAAACACGATGCGCAGAACGCTAATTTATCATTCAAGTACTGTATACTAGTAGAAGTAATTGCAATTGTCTTCTAGAAGCGTAATGTTCCCAAGTGGAATAAGTAAGAAAAAAAAAACAAAAAATTGGTTTCTGCTGCTCTTTTTCCACACTTCACTGTTGTATTTCCCTTAACAATGTAGATATTTGGGCTGATTACGTTTTATCTAGTCTTTGAACTGGTACACAGAACTAAATACAGAGAGAGACAAAGACAGAGGAAGAATGAGAAAGAGAGATTAACAAGTGAAAACTAGAAATGGTTGGAGGTTGAGGAAAAGTAAAATAACAAAACAAAAGACAAATGATGATAAAAGAAAAAAAAACGAAAGAAAAGATGATGAAGGCGATGATGAAGACGACGACTTTTGTGGATAATAAAGATGATGAAGAAGAATAAAAAATAAGATGTGTTGATGACGAAAAAGATGACATGATGTTGGATGTCTCTGATGGGTTGGTTGCCTGCTTGATTTACTTTTTATTCTTCTCTATTCGACTTATTTTTCGTTCTGTTTTTTGTTTTTTTTATTTCAGTTTTTTGTTCGAATTTGAACTTTACTAATGAAGGACGTGGAAACAGATGGGTTTAGCACAAAGCGAAGAGACGAGGAGAGGAAAAATATAAAATATAATGCAAGGACATTTTTTTTGGTACACACATACACATACACATACACATGCAGATATACAAAACTATTGTTTATAACAGATAGGAGAGCAAGAGCAACAACAAGAACATGAGTAAAAGAAGATTTTATAACAACACTGACTGCCTTATTGTCAACCCGGTTACATGCCCAGGCGTCTTTAAGACTCTTGGCCTTTGTTGTTTTGGTCGAAAGAGAGGACTACAAAAAAAAAGGAAACACATTTCACACTCACATACATACACATACAGTTATATACATATTACATGTACTGTATTGTAGTAGTCTTAATACATCTGCTGCTGCTGCTATTGCTGTTGCTGCTGATGCTATTGATGCTGTTTGTCAATGTGCTTGTACTCGTTTACCATTCCATTCCTGATGAATTTGTATTTAAACGTGGTGGTGGTGGTGGTGGTTGTAGTAGTTGTTGGTCTTGTCAATCTGTTGAAGGATCTTTATTATTTGCTTCAGTGCACATATTATATGTTTCCAACTGTCCTGTCCCCCCAAAACTAAACTAAAATGCGGGCTTATGGAAGGCGTTTGGTGGGCCCTTGACTGCTGAGTTTTGTTATACAATATTGATGATTGTCCTGATGATGTTGTCCGTAATGTTTGTTCCTTATATTCTTCGTCTTCAGTTTGATGAGTTTGTATTCTCTTGATTTCTGAAATTTTCTAAAAAAAAAAATGTACACACACACACACACACATTCTATAAAAAAAAGTTTAAAAATGATAGAAAAGGATTTATTTTGTGTGACATTTTTTTTTAAGAAATAGAAAACTAAAGGAGTAATAATGTAAGGAAGAAAGCAATAACTTGATGATTTTAAGATGAAAGACTGTATTGTCCAGCTTCGTTGTCATCTTAAGATCTTTGTTAACTTTAAACATTTTTGACATTGTCGCTTCATTGTTATCTGACCATTGCTGAAGGAGTAAAGTTTCATCGAAAAGGGTTTATTTTCATTTACAGGACATAAAATAATCCCGTTGCTAGGGATAATCATCATTGGGGGTCCTGGTAATGATGCAATCTTTTCAGAATTTTGTTGAACAAAAATCATGTGAATTATATTTTGTCACCGTGATTACAAAGTGTCAAATAAAACAACTCTTTTTCGTATTATATTAATAACCAATGCCAGTTGGAACTTTGGTGAATTGGCTCAAACTGAATTAAATTGAAGTTAACTCACGGGTTCGAAGTCTTAGAGGTCATAACACTTTAATAGATTTTATGATTAAAATCAACAAATTGTAGATTTATCTTGTATTCAAGACAACAATATTTCACAAAATTAAAAAACACACCATTTGTATGGTGAAAGCTTTGTTTTGGTATTACCGGCATAGCTGCCAGATCAGATACAATACTAAAGACGGAGCCGTAACAATTGATAAGTTTTAAATAATCTATTCATACAATATTGCTTCTAAGGAATTTAGTTTCAGTTCTAAGGAATACACTTTTATGGAATTTAGTTTAATTTAAATTAACTTAGCTTAATACTCTCTCTACGTTTTTGTTGATTGACACATTTTTTAGCGCCTTGGCTTTTTAAGACGGTGCAAGAAATATTCCACTTCATCTGATCTTCTTTCTATTTACACCACTTTTATCCGACCGAGAATGAAATGTAACTCTCATGCTTGAGACTTCAAGACCTTGTACAGGAGTGGGAGAATGTTTCCCTTGGTAAAGGGAGGGTCAGTGTTGAAAAATTAAGTACTTTTATACTTTTTTCAGTACTCTTTCATTTCAAAAATACCGCAGTACCCCAGCAACGCGTTCAGTACTTTTTTATTATTATATACTTTAGTTATTGCGCTTTTCAACTATTAATGCATTAACAATATGCTCAACGTAATGCTAAAGGTAGAATTAGGCTTTAGCCCCGGTTAGCCAAACGTCCACGGAAAGTACGTTCATTTTTAGAACACGAAAAGCAACGAAAACTTTTGTTGAATAAATAGTTTAGTGGGTTGCATTTTAGCTTACTAAACGTGAGCCCAAGGTGCAAACCCCATGTCAGACGTCTTCATCAAAACGATATATGAAAAAATATTACTCCGGCGATGTCCTTCTGGTAAAAACTCTGATATTATTAAACAAAATTGCCATGATAAAGTTTCACCAAAATCTGTCGTTCGGAGTCGACTTTAAACAATTGGTCCCGCCACTCATGTATAAAATTAACACACACAAAATTAGTGGCCGCTTTTTAGCGACCAATTGACGCCACCATTTCGGCAAATTAAAGAGCCAACAAACGTTTGACGCAATAAACCGATTATGACATGACATTTGTAGCAAGTTGCACCGTACTTTTGAATCCAAACATAGTTCACACCAATAATCAATAAAAATTTTCATAGTGGAATAGCTGTCTCCATTGACCATAATGGTTGCGCCATCCTCATTTTCAAAGAAATATGGACCAAAGATGCCTCCATTCCACCAATCGCAAAGCGATTCATTACGTTCAGTGAAGATAATTTACTGAATTTTGTGGCACAATAGAGTGGCATAAGCATTGCCAGATTCGAAATAACCGATGGTTCAACTTTAAACCGATAGATGGCCCACCCGATATATGTAAGCAAGTTATAAAATTGAAATCAAGTTATTGTTACGAAAATGGAAGAATCTAGACACTGGTGTTTTGCTTTTGCATCGTTTAACATTAAAAAACCAGCATAAAAAATGGTAAACAAAAATACAACAACAAACACTACAATAATAGATGTAAACAAAATACACAAACAACAATAATGAAACAACGATGTTTACATTTATAGAGATCTCGAGAACATTCGTCTTCAAGAACATTCGTCTTCAAGAACATTCATCAGACTGTTTACCCTGCCATATAAAAGGCAAGGCAAAGCCTTTCAGTAAGTCTTGTGTGAAGACGCGATGTGTTTAAAGAGAGTAATCATGCTTTGAAGATCTCTGTTACAAAGATCTGCCGAACAATTGTCTAGTAATTGTTATTGTTTACGCAAAGGGTGTAAAGAGAGGAATAGAGTGAACACAGAATTGTGCGAACAGTAAATAATTTAATTAAAACTAAACACAAACTTATTTTTATTTTATTTAAAATCTACGAGCTCATATTTTAAACATGTTTAAAACGTAAAAACGTAATATTAATACCATTCAGTCCATAATCCATTATAATCCATAGGAATATGCAACAACGATCCTAATCGTAACCTTATGAGTTTGGATTACAGATGATCTCTAAAAAACCAGCTCAAATATGAGGCATTTATGCCTAATTTTTTTTTTAATTCTTAAATGCAAAGATAACTTCAAGTTATTTGCTTGCAACATAGTTGCAGTATTAAATAAAACAAATCATGAAATGATTGCTCTTTGCAACATAACATTGCAGACAGAATTGTCATCAATTACAGAAATCTCTTATAACAACTGACTGCATGATATAAACAGAAACGTTTCATGTGACATTCACTTCGACTCACTTAATTGCACACAACAATTTTTCCCTCGAACATAGCCATTCCATGATAGCATCGCATATGTATGCAGATGTCATGTTGCCTATAAAATAAATGATTAACATGGAAGAAATTCATCAACATGTGATAAGTTGGTAAGTGGTAGAGCAACTAAAATATTCACATACATCGTAATGGACAATTTCATGAAAGTAATTAAAAAAAAAAACAAACAAAAAAAAAACTTTTTCTAGTAAATGCAAATGGAAAATAACAACAGCAACAACAACATCTATCTATTCGACAACACTTTTTTAATGTGCCACAAAATGAATACAAAATTTATTGAAGCATCATAAAATTGGCCAAAAATATGTCAACACTGTGGCGACATCATTGTTTAAGTGCATCTCTCTATTTCTTCTTCCTTTCTTTCTTCTTCATGTGACACTTGGTATCTCCAATACTATATTCATACATTGTTTTGTATAAAAAACAATCAAACATACATACTTACATTAAAATATTCATATGAATGTATGAATATCTATCGTTCATCCATACATACATACATACATACATCCTCATATAAGCCTGTGTGTGTATAGTTTTTCTTTTTCTTGATTTCTATTTTGAAAAGTACAAGAGTTTTATACAATCAACTAAAAAATTTTTCATTATTCATCTTCAGATAAAATTCTATAAGAAGAGGAAGAAAAAAAACAGAAAAGCAAAGCAAAGAAAGTATGTATGTATGTTGGATGGATAGATAGATGTACACTTCAATGTAAGTTGGCATGTTTGTTGTTAAGGATTCAGAGCCTTAACTGATTGATATCTTCATTAGCTACAGCGGGATCAAAATAAAAATTATTTGGAAATTTCAACAGAATTTTAATGATTTCGATTCATTTTAATTTAAATTGTTACAGTCTTAGTCCAAGATTTCATATATGTATTTTTTTTTTTCGAACGTCTCCGGCCGCACACTAACCCACCCTCACCCGACCGCGGAGGGTTCGTCCCCATTACGTAGGGACACGTACATACTACAGTCAGGACTGTAGCGGGTAAGGGAAAAGTAATGGCAACAAGAACATAAATCAGCTACAGAACTTAATCACAAGCTGAATAAACTAACAATCCACAGGAACTATCTATGACAAGAACGAAAATACATTTTTATATAATAATTTACAAATTAATGCCAGCATATAAGCTATGTTTTATATTACAAACACTACAATTAAAATCAATAAAATCATAATATAAGTTAAAATCTTTACATAATCTACGAAAAGGAAAATTACATCCATAGTTCGTTCTATAGAAATCTAAGGAAAGAGGACCATAGTGCCGTGAAAATCTTGCAGGAATACTGAAATTCAGGTTACGAAGCAAAAACTCAGAATCGATATCACCTCTAACCAGATTAAAAACAAAACAACACCTAAAACAGACCTTCTATGTTCCAAAGTTGGAAGTTTTATCAAACCTAATCTAGCCTCATATGACGGAAATCCATTGGCATAATCCCATCCTAAGCCACGTAAACACAATAATAAAAACTGCCTCTGCACAGACTCTATTGAATCACTATGACAACGATAGTATGGATTCCAAATAATAGACGCATACTCCAAAATAGGTCGAACAAGTGAAGTGTATAGCAGTCTAGTTATATAAGGATCAATGAATTCCCTAGCCCATCTTTTCACAAAACCAAGAACAGCCCGAGCCTTGCCAATCATCATAGTAATATGATCAACAAAAGACAGTTTCATATCCAATAATACTCCCAAATCAAGAAATGTAGCCACAGTTTCCAAAGGGCAAGAATTAATCACATAAGTGGGCGAAATCACGCCACCGCGAAAGAAAACCATGCATTTACATTTTTTTAAGTTAAGATCCATTAAATTAACTCTGCACCAAGTTACAAACAAATCAATATTCCGCTGAAGAACAGCCTGACCATGATCATCATCCAAAGTATAAAATAATTTAACATCATCAGCATACATTAGAAATTACAATCAGAAATAGCACAAGGAAGATCATTAAGAAACAATAAAAATAGTAAAGGACCCAAATGGCTACCCTGCGGAACACCAGAAGTAACATATACAGTCTTAGACATTACATGTTCTCTGCAGATTGCAGCTTAATGTTCAAAACGAAAATTGTAATATGAAACCACTCACTGTCTGTTTTGCCAAATGACCACGATCGATCGTGTATCGGTAGTTCGCTGATTGAGTCTAGTCTAGCTAGCCACTGACCCTAATTTTCATCTAGAAATCATCTTTAGCGATGAGACCTATTTTTTGGTGATTGGATAGATGACTAAAGAAAACTGTCGAATATGGAAGCCAAAAGCGTCCAAGGAATTACTAAAAAGTCACTTTTATGTGTGGGTTTTCGATTGGCAGCGTCTCCGATTAATATGTATTGAAAATGACGTCCGTCAGGCCACTATTGACAACAAGCAGCATAAGTCGATGATTGCCAACTTATTTTGAGTTGAATTGGATTATCTGAACACCAACGACCTGTGATTTCAACATGACGGCGCTACGTTCCACAAGCTCATGCCATGTAGACAATATACTGCAGAAGCATTTTGACGTGGAGATTATGTGAACCGGCCGCGGAGATCATGCGTTTTCACTGCGTTAGACTTATTTCTGCCAAATTATTTGTCATTTATTCAGTCCTTTTCTCTAAATCATCATGTATGACCACAGACAGTGACATAATCGCTGAATATGCTCTGGAGCAGTTAGCAACTTAATGTGAACGTGAACAAACAAAATTCTCGAATTTGGAGCGATATTAATCCATATGAGGTTCAAGTGAAGACAGTTCTACGTGCCACGATTTGTGGGCATTTTCATCTTAGAAGATCATGCAGTGTCCAAAGCCAACATAACGCAAGCAATCGGTCAAATTCAGCCTGATTTATAAACCCGAGCCATGGAACATTGGGTAGTGTGTCGGGTTATTAGACGTGAGGCCAACATCTCCAACAAAGCGAAATATAAAAAAACTTTCTTCGTTGACATTCTCTCGACAGATTTCTAACAAAAACTCTGAAAATAAAACAAAAATTGCCCTGAAAAGTTTCTCAAAAATCTGTCGTAAGTCCCCCCGCTCATGAATCAAATTAACACAACTTAAGTCGTAATCCTGGCTGAAGGTTTATAATGACCCAGTACGTGTGTTATGTATGTGAATTCTTCGACAGCGATTCGCAGATAGGACATACGTAGCTCGTGCTAATGCAAGAGTGCTAGGTCTTCCATATCATGCCTATTTTGGAGGACGAACTGAAGTGGAAAGTTACCGAGAAGGGCACTTTCTGGACAGCTATGTCGGCCTGACAATTGTAGGCTTTCATCAAAACCTTTAGTTTTAGGACATTGTCCTCGTTTTTGATAGCGGTAAGTAACATAGTCGTATTATTTGGGACACAAATGGAATTAATGACTTATTTCCCGCCCGCTTGTATTCTTTTCACAACAAAGTTTTTATTGTTATTGAGTATACCACCACCAAGTTCTAAATCCTTAACTATTAACTTAAACGAATATGAATACAGAACGACTGTCCCTTACAAATTTGAAGTCTACGTAGTTAATAGATGGTGTGTGGACTTATCAGACTAGAACCTGTGGTTAAAACCTGTGCTCGGACAATTTGAGCACAACGAATT
Organism: Sarcophaga rosellei; assembly: GCA_930367235.1. Classification (NCBI taxonomy): domain Eukaryota; kingdom Metazoa; phylum Arthropoda; class Insecta; order Diptera; family Sarcophagidae; genus Sarcophaga; species Sarcophaga rosellei. Next base: position 71,899,142 of record OV884019.1, read on the forward strand.
ACAAAAAAAGATTTCTTTAAGAGACTTTCTCTCAGCAGTTATCTGCCGTTGGGAGTTGGAGTTACCTGTAGGTCACATAAAACACGAGTGGTGTAATACTGACTAAAGGTTTGTAGTGACCTATTGAGTAAAATAACAATGATCTTAAAGTGTAAGGATTAGTAGTAACAAGTGAACTAAAAATTCTCCATCCATCTCTATCTTCTAAACAACACTTTATGTTACCTCATCAAAACACTCCTTTAAGTCACTGAATGTTTTCATATTAGTTGTGATGTGATTATGCGTGTTCAAATGCAAATTGTCAGTGTCGCTGTCACATCAAATTTTGTTGCATATAGAAAATATATGAAAAAAAAAAACAACAAAAAAACTAACAAATCCTATATGCGAGAGAATGTTGTAAGTTCGAATGGATGTGTGTATGTGTGTGTGTGTGTAGCTTTCATATCTTACGGTAGAGTGAAGACAACAAGTGCAACCAGCCATCACTAGCAAAAGCAATATTAAGATGATGTCTTCGTTGTCGCTTGTCGTGGTGCAAGAATGTGGCGGCAGCATTATCAAGTGTTGCAGGCAACAAGGCGACAGATATCATTCAATCAACATTGTTGTTGTTTCTTTTTTTTTTCTCTCACATTTCTTAAAACAAACTAATTTTATGTGAATTAAATTCATATTCGTTTTTAAGTGGCACTGCCTTTGTCGAGAGAGAGGGAGAGGAAGTAAAGTTTACAGGATTTTAATGAGAGGCCAATGGAGAGTTTTTGTTGATCGATAGGTGGCGGGGACTTGGCATTTAATTTTTGTCTTAAAGTCTAGGGAAATAGAGACTGAATTGTAAATAATACTGAGCATTTTTATGTAACAGTCCAAACAAAGCCACGTATGTTGCACTAACACTACATATATAAGTTTACTACTCTGTCATCCCTATGATATGTTCTTTAGCGAGCGGAAAGGAATAAAACAAACTAACTATTAGACTGTAATATTTGAAAATGATGCAAAAATGTTTGCCTTATTGCCAGTTAACTTAAAACATACATAACATAATTGGCCATTACAACCCTTCAGTCAGGATTACGGCCTAGCTTCTCAACACCACTCATGTTGTGTGCGTTAATTTTATACATGAGTGAAGGGACCTACAGTTTAAAGTCGACTCCGAACGACAGATTTTTTGAGAAGCTTTTCATGGCAATTTTTACTCTCAGAGTTTTTGCCAGAAATCTGCTGAGAGGAAGTCGCCGAGGAAATATTTTCGTTTTGATGTCTGACCTGGGATTCGAACTCGGGCCTTTCGTCTAATAAGCCAACACACTACCTACTAGACCACGGCGACTTAAAACTAGTCCTCATAAAATACTAAAGCTTAAGAGTATCCAATAGGAAGCATCCAATTCTGGCTTTAGAACCTCTTGCAATATTCCTAATGGTTAGTTATTGATTTGTGTTGTACTTGATTAAGATTTGTTAACATGTGGTCGTATGCCACATCTATATAAACTGAGTTTGAACATCATCTTGCAAAAACTAGGTCACAATCGAGCCGGCAAAAACTAGGTCACGTTGTCAACAATAGAGAACTGTTTCGTTACAGACATTATCTGGATAACTTGGTAGACTTGGCACCTTTCAACATTGCTAGGGTTGGTGAGTTCAACAGAACATTAACACAAATTGAGCGGTACTAGACTTAATGTACAGTCGATTCATACATACGTACATACATAATTGGTCATTACAACACTTCAGTTACGATTACGACCTAGCTTCTCCCACATCAAAATCAGCATTGACTTCACCTTGCTTCTTTAAACATTGAACGGACTTCCGGTGGATTCTATGCTGGTATTTAATGTTTTTGGCTACACACTATTCTACATCAGCAATGTTGTCAAGAGACCGACCGGTATTGGCGCATAGCCAATTCAGTTTCCACATACCTGACCCAGTTACTTAAAATTTTTTGACCACTCTGTGAGTAGTAAGTAGACTCATTAGAAACACTTTATCGCTTTGAACTTTGACCGTTGATAACAGCCATCTTCTTAAAGCTATATCTGTCAAATTAGTTGTCATTTATACAGTCTGTTGAACCAGATCAGCATGGATAACTATAGACAACGATGTGTGTTCGTGCTCTGGAGCAGCCGGCAACTGTCCATAATACTCATCGAAATATTATCTTTAGCGATGTAGCTTATTCCTGGATCATCGGGTAGGTGAAATTGCCGGATTTTAGCGATATTAACTAAGATTCGTTCGATACATCCCAAAACAGTCACTATTTGTCACGGATTTTGGGTAGACGATGTCATTATTTCATATTTCTTTGATAGAACACCGAGAACAATAGGTCGAAGCTTATCAAATTCTTTCAGCCTTACTTAGCATTTCCATGTTTTATGCCTCTTCGGTGTTCAATGCTGAAGTCATAACTCTGGAGGCGCTGAATCCAACATGCTAACTGTTCTTCAGGGTTCTTGAATTGCAGCAGCCATCACAGTGCGGAATGATCAGTAATTAGTAGAAAATATTGGCCATACAGGTCCTTATAGTAATGTTTTATGCATTCCAGCACTGAAAGTAGCTCACATCGGGTCACACAATAGTTTCGTTCAGGCTTTGATTGTGTGCGACTAGGACTTTTTCTGTACCATTGATCACTTGGGAAAGTACAACACCAATACCATATCCAACATTTAAATAAGATGGCACTATGTGCTGTATACCTCATGTCACATTGGATATTCTATTCGAGTGATTTGAGGACATGATCATCATACATGGAGGTGACAAACATTTGCCCGGTGTTATATTACACACATACGACGACTCGCCGTAATCTAGTAGGTAGTGTGTTATCTTATTAGACGTATTGCCACGGTTCAAACCCCAGGTGAGGCATTACAACGAAAATATGAAACAAATATTTCTTTGGAGGCTTCCTTTCAGCAGATTTTTGGCAAAAACTCTAAGAGTAATGAAAATTGCCATGAAAAGTTTCTCAAAAATCTGTCTTTCGGAGTCGACTTTAAACTATAGATCCCGCCACTCATGTATTAAATTAACATACACAACATAAGTGTGTGAGAAGGTCGTAATCCTGACTGAAGGGTTGTAATGGTCAATTATGTGTGTATGTTGTTTACACACATAATTACATCAAAAGGTCTTTCAAACAAAAAAAAAACTTATTTTACTTAAATATGAAGAGAAAACGCTTTTAATCAAAAATCTTGTATACTCGTACATTGAGTTTAAATCATGAATTCATGATACGTCTCTTATAGAGTTACATTTATATCTGATATTAAACATATGATATGCTCATCATTGTAATGTTTTGATTGACAATACATGTACATATATTTTATTTAATCATCAATCTTATTTAATCAGGATTAAAAATATGAATTTTATTTATTCTTGATATTCTTTATATATATTATATCCTGTGTGTATTAAAAAGAATATAATATTGAAGGCAACCTTTCACATTTTATTCCTCGCCTCGGTCCATGCCATTATTATTGGACATATTTTTTCAACTCAATCAACAACTCATTCAATCATAAAAGAAAATATTTTTATTTTCCTCATAACAGTGTCCACATAACGAGAGGAGTGAAAATAGTGAGAAAAAAGGAATAAAATATGAAAGAATAAAATATTTCTGTTTCGTTTTTTTATATTATTTGTGAATGTCACACAAAACTACCCAGAGGATTTTCAATCGAATCTGTCAAATAGTAAAATATCAGACTTCAATCAAATCATACAGATGAACTAAAACACATTTATGGTATGTGTAGAGCGTGGCTGGGTAGTGTAGAAATAACTTGGACACAACAAACAAAACTATTCAGTGTGAGAAAGAGAATTTCTTATTTTTTTTAATTAAAATTTATATTTGACAAAGAATTTTTTTTCAGAAAATTTTTATAAAATTTTAGAACATAATTACACTTGTTTATACCACTGGCTATTTGCGAGTATGTTACTAGGTTTTGAGATCACAGTTTCAAACTCTTTGCTAGCCATTGAAAAAATTCTCTATTAAAAAATATGTGTTTAGTTTTAAATAAATTCTTTATTTTTCGTACAATTCTGTGTTCTACTGTTCACAACTTGATGTAAACAACAACAATGGCTTTGTTGGTTATTCTTCTTTTCACTCTTTTGCGTAAACAATAACAATTGTTCAACAGATCTTTATAACGGCGATCTTCAAACCACAATTATTCTCATCACACGCAACGGGTCTTCACACAAGACTGACTGAATTCTTTCGGACTCCGTTGCCTGCTTTGTCTTGCAGGGTAAACAGTCTGATGAATGCTCTTGCATAAGAATGACTTCGCCTTCGCGAAATCTCTATAAATGTAAATATGTTGTTTACGTTATTGTTGTTTGTGTATTTTCTTCACGTTTGTCTTTGCAGTGTTGTTGTTGCCTGTTTGTTTACATGTTTATTTTTTTTATACTGATGTTGTTGCTATATTGTTTATTTGTTGATCATGTAAACAAGTCCATAGTTTTTGTTTTTGTAGCTTTTGTTTGTCATTTTAATCTTAAACGACGTAATACCATTTTTATTTTTGTTGCAATATATATCATTGGAGTATACATAGGAACTATCTATCGACGATCTACTATGGGGGCCAATATGAGATTAATAACTGGGTTTCTTACGAAACATTGTGATGCAGATTAGTAGGAGTCGGCTTTAGGAAAAAAGGGTTGAATAATTTGGCTTCCGTCAACGGTTTACGCCCTTTGTCGGGTTCTACTGAGATTTGGAGTGCATTTTTTTCCGGCTAAGAGATTTGCTTTCATCCTAGCATAGCGGATCCTTTAATTTTTGTTTCTATTTCTCTCTCTCTCTATCCACTTCTTTACTTCCTCCTTTTTCCAATTCAAGGATTTTATGGTCGGCTTATTACCATCGTCCGATTTTGTTATTTTTGTTCTTAGGTCGCGTGTTCACTTATTAGACTTGAGGCTGTAGTTCAAACCCCAGTTCAAATATCTCTAACAAAACGAAATGTGATAAAAATATTTCTTCTGGACTTCCTTTCAGCAGATTTCTGCCAAAACCTTTCCCATAAAAATGTTTTTCAAAAATCTGTAGTTCGGAATCGGCTTTAAACAGTAGGCCCCTCCACTCATGTATAAAATTAACACACACGGAAGAAGTGGTGTGAGAAGTTAGGTCGTAATCCTGACCGAAGAATTGTTATCACTAATTATGTACGTATGTATTGTAACGAAAATGAAGAATCAAGATGCTGATGTTTTGCTTTTATATTAAAATTATATACAAAAGCTACAAAAACAAAACAATGCAGTAAACAAACCTGTTTACAAATTATCGTATTGCTTAATATAACAACAAGCACCAGCATAAAATAAAACAAGTAAATAAAGATACCACAATAAACATCAGCATGAATGTAAACATAGATGTTTACATTTATAGAGATTTCGAGCAGGCGAAGTCATGAACATTCGACTTCAAGAACATTCATCAGACGGTCCCATATAAAAGGCAAGGCAAAGCAAGCGACTGAGTTAGTAAAGTTCAGTCCGTCTTTATGTTTTGTTATTGTTTATGCAAAGGGTATAAACAGAAATAAGCAATTGTTGTTGTTTACATCAAGTTGTGAACAGTGGCACACAGAATTGTGCAATTAACAGAGAATTTTTTATTAAAACTAAACACAAATCTACGAGCTCATATTTAAAACATTTTTAAAAGATAAAAACGTAACAGTATGTATTTGTATTAAAGCGATAAACATAGCCAAGTATACGCCTCTACGTCGGTAGAGATTTTTAAAACCATGTGGGAAGCTTGTGCGATAAAATTAGCATTTTTCTACACATTGCAGAAATGACTTTTTCTCCAACCCTCTATATCCTTTCACATATTTTCTCGTTTATGAGTGATGGCATAGTGGGGTTTCTACTGCAACAACACAATTTAAATTATTTGTAAAAATTACTAAAGAATGACAAAAACTGTATAAAAGATGATAAGGAAGCAACCCCGTAGGATTAAAAAAAAAACAAAAACGAATACGAATACATACTGGATCGATGTTGAGTTGGATAATAGCACGAGTACCTCCTTCGAGTTGGTATGGTTTAATGAATAAGGATTGAAAAGAAATGGTGTTTGTATGTGTAACATAATATAAAATGACCGGGAAGAGTAAAAAAAAGGGGTTTATTTATGGACATCCGTCTGTATACATACATACATACATGTGAACGAATGTTATACACTTGTATTGTACAAAAAAAAATGATTTTTAGACGATGGTCACAGACGACACATCAGCTAAATGTCAAGAGTGATTTGTGTGGCAGACAGGGACAGCTTTTTTAATTATTTTCAATAAGAACTTAACAAATATTGATTTGTGCTAAAAGAGTTCAAAAAAAAAGAAACGAATTAGAAAAAGAGTGAAATGAGAAAACTTTATATCTGTTTATAGTTTCGAAATTGCAAATTATATTCTATTTATTACGAATGTAATGACTAAGGATATATGTATGTACATATGTCTGATCTAACGAAACTTGGATTTTGGTAGCAAGTGAATTCAAGAACTTCGTAGACTACCTAGAGAAAGCGCTCCTAAACTGTCAAGCATTCGAAGAGTAGTCAAAAAATCTTAAGAAACAGGGGACAGTAAGATTCCTGTGCATCAACGTACTGGCTGGTCTTTTGAAATCATTGTTGCTGTAAACAAGAGTGTCGTCTAATATCAGACACTTTAAATTTCCCGAAGTCTAGCGCACTTTATTCAGCTTACTCAAGAGCTCAAACCAGTAGACTACGAAAAGCGTTTGCAATGCTCTCAATGGCTACTGAAGTAAAGTGAAATCATAACAATTTATAGAAAAAAAAAATCATCTCCGATTAGCCGCATTTTCGTTTGAATCTCTTAGTGTGTACAAGATTTTAGCATAAGGTTCTCAGAAAGTCTACATGTAATCGTTTAGAAACAGAACGAACAACCGTCTGATGCGAATTTTGATCAGGTGGTATGATTAGGCCTTTGGAAAATGAGGTCAAAACTGCTGTGACTGTGAGGAGCACTCGTAACAGGTACACGATAAGTAGTTATTGACACCACAGATCATATTTCAGAAAAACTACGACATCATCTACAGCGCATGTGCAAATTATCTCGAAAAATTCTGTTAATGTTAACTTGCTAACAAGGTCCACGATTTCACATAGGCGTTTGTTTCTTTGAAGTCGGCGTAGTCTAGTAGGTAGTGTGTTGGCTTATTAGACGAAAGGCCTCGGTTCAAACCCCATGTCAGACATCAAAACGAAATATGAAAAAAAATATTTCTTCGGCGACTTCTTCTCAGCAGATTTGTGGCAAAAACTCTGAGAGTAAATAAACCTGCCATGAAAAAGTTTCTGAAGATCATTGAAACAATTGCTCAACTCAAATTCGAGATTTAACGCGACATCGGTGAGATTCAGTTATCCGACTGTGAAAAAGTCATGACAAATTTCATGGAAAGATGGTCATGGCCTATCATGAGTGTCGTGTGGGGCCACTTGAAGGTGGTATTTTATTCCATATGAAAAAATATTTCTTCGCCGATTACCTTTCAGCAGATTTTTAGCAAAAACTCTGAAAGAAAATAGAATTGCCATGAAAAGTTTGTAAAAACTTTACAACTTTAAACTGTAACTTCCGCTACTCATGTATGAAATTAACACACACAACATAAGTGATGTTAGAAGCTAGGTTGTAATCCTGACTGAATTGTTGTAATTACCAATTATGTATGTATGTAAGATGAGACGCGTAAACGTGTAACTTGTCTTGCCATGCATTTGAAAGATTAAAGAAATCCCAAACAATCCTCCCAAGTGTGAATTAAGTCACCATGGAAATGAATTCCCAGGTTGCGTTCCTATACGGAATTTAATTAACGATAATTTTTGACAGTAAACGTTCGAATTAAGAGTTGACTTGTCTTGACTACCCGTATTTTACGTTTTTACCTTTTAAAAACGTTTAAAATATGAGCTCGTAGATTGCGAATAAAAATAAATTAATTTCTTTATTGTTCGCTCAATCACAGTGATGCCACTGTCACCACTGGATGTAAACAACCTCAATTGCTTTGTTTGCTATTCCTTTGTTTACACCGAGATCATCAAACCACGATTATTCTCTTCAAACACATCGCGTCTTCACACAAAACTGACTGAACTTTTACTAACTCACTCGCCAGTTTTGCCTTGCTTTTTACATGACAGGGTAAGCAGTCTGATGAATGATCTTGAACGTGAATGTTCAAGGCTTCGCCTTCTCGAGATCTCTATAAATGTAAACATTGTTGTTTCAATATTGTTGTCTGCGTATTTTGTTCTTGTAGTGTTTGTTGTTGTATTTTTGTTTAATTTTGTACCATTTTTTATGCTGGTCTTTGTTGTTATGTTAAGCAGTACTATAATTTGTAAACAGGTTTGCTTACTACATTGTTTTGTTTTTGTAGCTTTTATTTATAATTTTAATGTTAAACGATGTAAAAGCAAAACACCAGTATCTGGATTTTTTCATTTTCGTAACAATATCAATCATAACCATGCCACTTGGACTCATTTTTAAGTACCAGTTGTTGAAGTGGAAATAGTAGTTATTAATCTCTTCGGCAACAAGAAAGACATGTAGCGAACCGTTACATTTAAGTAATAGGTGGGGCTCTACGATTTTTATTTCTTATAACCATTTTCGATTAGACTTCCTAAAGTGTGATTCAAATCCTTGAAATCTAAATAACTAAAATTGCATTCGTGGCTTAAAATTGCTCATGATCAGAACTATTATTCCCATCAGAATTCGTCGTAGTCTAGTAGGTAGTGTGCTGACTTGTTAAACGAGAGCCCATAGGTTAGACATCTTAAACAAATCGAAATATGAAAAAAATATTTATTTCGGCGCCTTTTTCTCAGCACTCTTCTGGTAAGACTTCTAAGTGTTAAAAAATCGCCATGAAAAATTTTTTTTTTCGTGGATTCAATTAACACCATTCAATGGGTAGTGTGAGAAGTAATTATTACCATACATATGATTTTCGTTATGAATTTTCGTTGTATTAGTGTTCATTTTATGGTGTCATCAGAATGTTTGTATACAGTCAGCTAGTATGATCCTATAGAACTTATGTGGGGTTAGGAACTATAGTAATCTGTAGGAAAAATAATAGTTATATCTGTATAGCACCTAATATTCTAATGCAACATACGATTTATTAAAATTTATAAAAAATTTTAAGAAATGTTTTAAATAGTACTGGTGTAGGTCTGAACTTAATTTTTATACATGAAATATTTACACTTGTCCGCAAACATTTCAGAAATATATCAGAAATTCAAAAAAGTTTTCGTATTAAGAATAGCATTTAGAATTCGACCCCATTAATATCTGCCATTTGAAGAATTTGACTTGATGTTCTCTCTTACCACACAGAACAAAAAATGGATCATAAATTTAACTGTCAAACTGACAACGCAAGCGTGCTATTTTTAGGCCTATTTGCGCTCAAAATATGTGTGGTTTGTTGTTGTTTTGCTTGTAAGAGTCGAAATTTATGATGCTTTTGTGTAAGTCATCAACATTGACAAACAAACAAGAGACATCAAATTTAACCCCTTTCGTGTCATAAATGCGAAACTAAAATGACGAACTGCTGACAGGTGGTAACAACTAATTGGGCTTCTTAATTTTAACACTCTGGTTGCTGCAACAAGACAAGAAAGAAAAAAACGAAGAAATCTTTCGGGCATAGCAAAACTGTAGACAACCACAACACGAACAATACCAAGTGAATACAATAATAAAAATTTGAATTTTTTTGTGAAGAAAAAAAAAAAGAGTGCCACACACATACATACCCCCTTAATAAAACAACTATGAAAAGTTCAGAAACAGTGCAGCATAAAATTATAGTCTTTAGAACTGAAATAATGTTTGATTCTCTTCATATGTACTCATATAATACTTGTGCTATAATTTCCTACTCATCTGTACTTGCCAGTAACCATAGACGTGCACATTTATTGTAACAAAAATTTTTGAAATATTATTAAGTGATGCTGAATGAAACAAAATAAAACTCAAAAGAAATAAAAAAATTAAATCGTTTGCATCGAAATCATATTTTCGCAGTGTCATCTTAAAAAAGCAGTGGCGTCATTTTGATGTCTATAGCAGCAGCTTTGTCGGTCGTTTACTATTCTTTTCATGCATTCACATGACATTTTTCAAACCAAATCATACAATAATCATAATTCGCCTTGTCGCTTCAGAATATAAAAAGTCTAAAGACTGCCAAAAAATTATTAAAAAATTATAAATGTGGTAAGAAAAGAGACATGAAGTCTTCATGTAGACAGAAGAGACCAGCAGACAGACACACACATACGACATACGACAAACTATACAGCCTGGCATCACCCATCAAAAAATGATGAACTTAAGATGAGTCAAATATTGTTTACACACGGAGAAAAAATCTTGATTTTATTTATTACATTGGCACTAAGACTGAATGCCCTGTCTCGTTAACGCATTGTCTCTTCTGGTCACTCCTCTATTTTGGAGATTGTTTCTGTGGCCCCACTGTACATCGCTTATCTCCCTGTGGAATATTGTTTTGACAGGGGTTTTCACTTTCTGGCACGACTGAGGCCGTGAATTGATCATCCCCCCGGAACTCCTGGATGTTCACACCAGAGATCAGCAATGAGTATTCAAAAAGATGAGTAGATTCGAATCATACTCATAATTTCTGATACTTATACGCATTCATACTTACTTTATTATCATGGAACCTCTATTTATATTCAAAGTTTGAAGTAATCATCATATTCATACTTAACAACACGTATGATGTTGTTGATTTCGACTCTCCATAACTCAACATTTACAAAACTCACAAAATAAGTATGGTTAACGCACGAACACTACAATATTCACTAGAAGGTTGTGTGTTTGCTCTGATAGCTACTCCGTCTTTTTCTTTTTTTTTCTAAATGCAACAACAACTAAGACTGTAGATTTTGATGAATAATTCGAATCATTTATGAGTATTATAAATATTTTTCTAAATTTATGAATCTAAATGAGTAGGATTGTAAATCAAAAATGTATTTTGATTGTTATGAGTTTGATGTCAACATTGTACTCATACTAATTGCAACCTGTATTTATTAATTAATGTTGTAGTGAGTATAGATGGATCATAGTAGTTGAATTTCAATACTGTTGACTAACTCATACACAAAATTTCATGAGTACTTATGAGTAGCGAAAAAATGATTCATTGTTGATTTCTGGTATACACCGACGGCTCTAAGCTCGATAACGCGGTTGGTAGCGGCGTCTACTCTGGAAAACTGGAAATTAACATTTCCCTCCAACTGCCGAATTACTGTAGTGTGCTTCAGGCGGAAGTAATGGCCATCTACCGGGCTGCTTCATAGATCCTCGTCAACGGTGTTCCTTTCACCCGCATTTCGATCTTCTCTGATAGTCAGGCTGCCATAAGGTCTCTGTCAAACGTTGTGAGTAACTCCAAGGTCGTCAGGGAATGTCCCCGCAATCTCGACCTTCTTTCTAGTCGCTTCAGTATGACACTTTTCTGGGTCCCCGGGCACATTAGTCCAGGGTTTAACGTGAGTTTCGCCTTAACGACATACCCCACGGTGCTCGAAGCACGGGTGGAAACAATGCGTCTACTAGCACGGTGATACAACCACTGATATGCTTATGTATATGCATGCTTATGCTGTGGTTGTATCACCATACGTGAGTAACAATTCGAAGACATACATTTGGACATGGCTTCCCTCTTGGTTAGGGGTCGGAGACTATCTAAACTCCTTTTTGACAATGGTTAAGAATGTAATGGCGCATCGTGATTAGGGTATAAACTGCCGTCACCATAAATAAATAAGGGGGCCTCACCATTTTCGAGCAGAGATATGTCTCTGGGGCTCTCGACACAAGTGGTACCAGTATTAAGCCTCCGGTCAGGCTTCGCCAGAGCTGAATCCTTCCAGGATCCTCTTCAATCGACTTGGGAATGCCACATACCACGATCAAGTTGTGCGGGAATTCTTTAGGGACGCTAACCTATTCTGGGTGAATGAGGAGTCCTTCTTCACCGATAGACTCACTAGACCCTCGATGGATAGAAGGAGCATCAACCAGTTACTTTGACTTGGTCGTAACTTCACGGATGCAGATCCGATAAGGAAGAGGAGACTGTTATCCACTTCTTTGTCAATGCCCATCTCTTGCGATGTGCAGATATGGATTATTTGGCTCTCCAATGCACATTTTTGTCGACTATAAAGCAGTCTTCAATAGATCCATAAGGAATTATGTTTTTGACGTAATGTCTGAGCTGAACGCAGAATAACGTTGAGCATATCTGAACCTTTTGATACCGTACGAGGTATCAGACAAGGCGATTCCTTTTCATGTGACCTCTTCAACTTCGTCTTGGAGAGCGCATCGCAATGGCACTATTTTCCTGGCTCGGTCAAGGCTTTCGAATGGAAGAGGATACTCTAGCATAACAGGTATTTAATGCGAGCATTTATAGAAGTCAGTGAAGAGAACGACCTTGTTTGCATTGGAAGGACCAATTCGAGGAAGCCCTGTCATCGATTGATGTGGCCAATTGGCAAAGGCACGCAAGGATCAGTATTATTATCAGGGTATTATCAGGTCAATTAAATGAGTAAGTAAGTAAGAATAAAAATTTAATCGAGTGGACTGCGCAAGAAAATCACTTGGCAGCATTACTATGTATAGTATAGCAGCAGTAAAGAAACTCAAGTCTACGTGTAATATGTAATACAACCACAAATTATTCTATATTTATTACGAGCTAAGTAACTTAGACCTTTTGCTCAGGTGGGAATTGAACCCACTACCCACACGTGAGCACTTGTTTAAACAAAGAAATAGAAGGTTTCTCATTAACTTTGAAATAACTTTTTTGAATTGTTTTCATTAAATTTAGACCACAAATATTTTAAATGAATTCAACGCATTCTTTCTCTGAGTGCATATGGCTACAAAACACACAAAACACTCACAGATGACGGTCGGAATACATTTGCCATATCGCGGAAGAGTCAAATATGAAGGCGACCAAAATGAAAACGCAAAACTGAATGACGTCCAAAGATGTCTTTACTTTCTTGTCACTTGTCAGTTGTTTGTCATTTGACACAAATGCGAGTGAGTGATATATGCCCCAACGCTAAAAGTGCTAAAAAATTTACTCTCATCTTGGGACAGCTTATTGTACAACAAAATCTTCCATTCATGCCTGTTGTGTTTTAATTTTTTTTTCTTTTTCGTTCTTTTTTTTGAGTTTTTTAATCTTCTCGTCTTTATATTTTCCTGTGGTTTGTCGCCAAAAATCTCTGGGTGTTGCATGTTTTTTGTCAAGTAAATTTATTGCTTCATTTGTTCCATCTTGCCTTTTAGCCGTTTACTTAAGTGAAACTGTAAGTCCGACATTCTGGCAGTCACTCAGTCAGTTAGTTATTTTGACGTTGAAAACACTAAGTTTATTCACTAAATTTTAACTCACACACACACAATATATGTACAAAAGGCAGGACATTAATATACACCCTACAGCAAGGAAACAGAATGCCATTGATTTATAATCCAGATACTGACGTTTTGCTTTTACATCGCTTAACATTAAAATTATAAACAAAAGCTACAAAAAGAAAACAATGCAGTAAACAAACCTGTTTACAAATTATCGTACTGCTTAATATAACAACAAACACCATCATAAAAAAGTGGTAAACAAGTAAACAAAAATGCAACAACCAAATTACAAGAATATATGTAAACAAAATACACAAACAACAATAATGAATGTAAACAGCGATATTTACATTTATAGAGATTTCTAGAGGCGAAATCACGAACTTTTGGCTTCTAGAGCATTCATCTGACTGTTTCCCAAGGCAAAGCAGGCGAGTGCGGTGTATTTTGCGTTTGAAGAGAGCAATCGTGGTTTGAAGATGTTCGTTACAAAGATCTGTCCTATAATTGTCTAGTAATAGTTATTGCTTACGAAAAGGGTATAAACAGAGGTATAACAAAAAAAAGCAATTGTTGTCGTTTACATCAAGTAGTAAACAGTGGCACACAAAATTGTTCGAATAATAAAGACGTTTTTAAAAGGTAAAAACATAACAATATTATTCGCTGGCCCTTGTGTTGTTTTTTGGCTTTAAGAATTACAAATTCAATATACCGTATAGCGTCCTCAAGTGTCCCCTTTTACCAACATAATTCTCTCTCTTGTTCCTCTTATCACAGTCGTTGTCTTTTATGAAATATTTGTACAAATTTTTGAGTTGTTCATTTTAATGTGAGTGTTTTTTAATGAATTTTTTATTTTCAATGTTTTTGTATTGTTGGCAACAACTGCTTGTTGAATATAATTGAAGCTGTTGTTGTTGTTGGTATTGCTATTGCTAAGTGTTTCTAATCAATTTACAAGTGATGGTTGCATATTACTCATCTGCTATGCTAATTACTTAAGGCATCAAATTAAAACCCTATTAGCAGCGATTACATTTTTATGCAAAGCCAGAGCAGATAGTATACTTTTTTTGTTTTTAATTTTTCTGGTAAAATACTTTGAAAATATTCAGGGTTACGATGAATGTCGAATTGCAAACAAGATTCGTCAATTTTGTAATTTAATTAAAACTCAACAGATTCCTGGGGAAAAATTCTGCGAGTAAATAAAATTGCCATGAAGAATTCCTCAAAAATCTATCGTTCGAAATCGACCACTCACGAATAAAATTCACACACAGTGGTGGTGTGAAAAGCTAGGTCGCAATCCTGACTGAAGGGTTGTAATGACCAATTACTACACTACGCTACACCATTGATTTACAAACCTGCAGAAGTAATAGCTCTAGTTATATGTTAGACTAGTCGCCGCTACTAGACTAGGTAGTTTGTTGGGTTATTAAACATGAGTTTAATGCGATCTACGAAAAACTATTTCATCGGCGACTACCTCTCAGCAGATTTCTGGCAAAAAACTCTGAGAATAAATAAAAATTTTCAAAAATCTGTCGTTCGGAATCGAAATGCATAAAATTAACACACAAAGCATAAGTTGTATGAGAAACTAAGTCGTAATCTGTCTGAAGGGTTGTAATGACCAATTACGTACGTTTCTATTTGAATGAAAAGGATCTATAAAAGCGAGCTGGTTTCATTCTGTTAGTAATTGTTAGAGACCATTGCATGGCCACATATGCAAGAATGTTCGTAAGCATTTGCACACCTTGTTTTAATTGCAAAAGCGGAAATTGCGTATTTGATGCGGGGATCTGCGGAAGTCCGCGAAGAGGACGACCTTGTATGCCTTTGAAGGACCAAATCGAGGAAGCCCTGTGTGACCAACTGGAGTAGGCGCGCAGGAAGCAGATGCGCCTGGAAGGATATGTTGCGGCAGGCCGAAATCCGTTAATCGGGTTGTTAATGGCCAATTAAGTAAGTAAGTAATGACGCGGATAAGAATATTTTTAGTTCGACGTTATTTATGGTAAGTATCTTAATAACACAATTTGAGATATCCATTTCGTTTGTTTAAGGAGTAAGTAGGAACTAATTTAACAACCTTTAAATCATGATTTTGCAAATAAACATATCCTCACGTGAGCATGGGACCATAGAAAATTAGAGGGCTGCAATTCAATAAAATTCCTTTGTTACTACTTGATGTCTTCTAGTAAGTGTAGGTCTCCCTGCGTTTCATTTAATACCCCCCTTGCTATACTATCTATGCAAAACGAGATGCAGTATCCAATGAAATAAAAACTCAAAGCTCTCATCAAAATTTTATGCAACTTTGGTCGGCATTATGCTTGAAATACAGAAAATCTTTTTCTTTGGCGACTTGCCCTCAGAGAAGAAATAAAAGAGAGAGAGAGTGGTTTGTAAGCATTAATGTCCTAGGGTTTCGCAGATATCTATAAAACTGCAGACAGAACCATGTACAATCATCTTTCGTATCTTCCAAGACGAATTTTCAAACTTTGACTGTTGCTAATGGAAGGTACATCTATCGAATTAGTTACACTGTTTTGCCAAATCCCCATTGACTTGAAAAATAAAATTATTTTATGAAAATAGGGTTTCTAGGTAATGCAGGATCCGACAAACACATCCCGACTGCCCATGAGAGTATACGGGAGAATCCGGGACAACCGCAACCACAATTTGAATTTTGTATCGTTCAACTTAATCTGGAACATAAGTTCTCTGAATGAAAACTGGCCCTACTTTTCATGTAAGAATTATCCTTAGCTATTAGAAACAAAATTGTTACATTTTGGACAATACCAAGATCCAAGGACGATTTTGTGATTGCACCGTCATCGGCCCGTATTCCTTTTAGAATGATGTCGGTCAGACTAACACTGTCAATGGCGATGGTTATAAGTCAATGATTATCAACTTATTTTGGACTGAAATCATTGTCATCAAAGTGTGGTTAAAACAGGACGACTCTACTTGCCACTCAGCGCATGCCACATCGAATATTTTGCACAAACGATTTGAAGACATGGTCATCTCAAGTGGAGGTTATGTGTACTCTCTACCGATACTGTTTTAGCACATTCAGACTAGCCGTTAAATTTTCTCATAAAACTGATCTCAAATACAGACGTATGAATGTTGCAGTGGTATAAACAGTACATAATTATTTTAATAAATAATACTGGATATCGAAGTCTTCCGCCTAAGCCACAAACCACAATGCTTCCCAAAGCCAACATAACCAATGACATATCATGGAAAATTGAATACTTCTAAGAGAAGTCATGGCGGGCATTAGCATGGTAATATATTCCGAATGTAATGAAATCTTTCAAACGAATAAACAATTTTAATTATACCTCACATATATACATACACACATACATGCTGTTACGAAAAGTAAAAATCTAGATACTGGTGTTTTGCCTTTACATCGCTTAATATTATTGATAAACAAATAAACAAAAATGCAATAAGAACACTACAAGAATAAATATAAACAAAATACACAAACAACAATAATGAAAGAACGATGTTTACACTTATAGACATCTTGAGAAGGCGAAACCGCGAACATTTGCCTTCAAGAACATTCATCAGAGTGTTCACGTTGCCTTATTAAAGGCAAGGCAAAGCGGGCAACGAAGTCAGAAAAGGCTCAGTCAGTCTTGTGTGAAGACGCGGTGTATTTGAAGAGAATAATCGTGGTTTGAAGATCTCCGTTACAAAGATCTGTCGAACAAATTGACTAGTAATTGTTATTGTTTATGCAAAAGAGTGCAAAGAGGAATAACAAACAAGGCAATTATTGTTGTTTACATCAAGTTGTGAACAGTGGCATACATAATTGTGCGAATAAAAAATAATTTTAATTAAAACTAAACTCAGATTTAGTTTTAATTTATTTGCAATCTACGAGCTAGTATTTTAAAGGTTTTTAAAAGGTAAAAACGTAACAATACATACATTATTAATCATTACAACACTTTAGTTAGGATTGCAACCCAGATTTTTACAACACTTACGTTGTGTGTGATGATTGTATATTGTGTAGATTTTTGAAAAACTTTTCATGGCAATTTTATTTACTCTCAGAGTTCTTATCAGAAATCTCTTGAGAGGAAGTAGCCAAGGAAACATTTTTTTATAATTTTGTTTTTGTCAGAGATATCTGTCCTGTGGTTTGAACCTTGGGCTCACGTCTATTAACACTACCTACTAGACTATGGCGACTTCAAGATCAGTTACATCTTTAAGAAAACATACAGCCAACCACTGTGATGGACTTTATTTCACATTCATTTTGGCTGCGTCACAAGAACAGCAGGCCTTTTTATTTATCCATTGCTAAACATTGAATATGCTTGTAAGTAAGTCAGCCTCATATTGTAATCATTACATTTGCATTTCTTACCACTTCTGCTGTAATAAAATAACCAAAAAAAAAAAAATAAATACAAATTTAAGCTGATTTCATTTAGAAAAAAGTCCATACTGCTGCAGAAACATCACGCACGCCAATAATTTCGTGTCACAAACGCCAAATGAATGTTTCATATTCGTATCATTTCGCATCATACATTTACAGACGTGCTGCTATATGAGGCAAACAAAAAAAATGAAAACAAAACGAAAATGATTGACAAATTAACTCACACCTCAATATTCTCAATCACTAGAATCAAAAACAAAAAAAAGATGTTGAGGCTGTAGAAAAATATTTCGAACAGTGAGTGGTAATGCAAGAGAGGAGTCACCATCTGACTCATTTGTGTGTGGCATCAACATTTGATTAGTTTTTCTGTTTTTATTCATATTTTTTTACGCTGTATTCCATACAGATCGACTTGTGTCAATCTGTACGTTTTATTTCATTTAGTTTTCGTTTTTCTTTTGTTTTTATTTTTCATGTTTTTATGGTGAATCTTTTTTGCCGTGTTGTTTTTCGAGAATGAATGGTAATTGTGCACATGATATGTGTTTACATTTGATGGGTAATAGGGTGTCCATGAAATTTCAGTTTTTTAGAATTAATCTTCGATTTCATACTTAATTTACGGACTAAATAAAGTCATTAGGATGTATCAATATCGAAGGACGTAGGAAAAACAGATTACATATGGTGCAGCTCAAGGATTAATTCTTGGACCTGACCTATGGAACATAACCTATGATGATATATTTCGCATTGCAATGCCAGACGGTACATATCTTGTTGGATATTCTGATGACTTTGCGGCCATTATAATAGCTCGAAATGTCGAAGAGGCTAAAAGAAAGGTCAACCAAGTGATAATAAGAACAAAGTCGTGGCTCGGGGACAGAGGACTCAAACTCGCAATAGAAAAAAATGAGTTGATACTTCTTATGAGGAACCGTATATCGATGGAAATTGACATTACAATATGCGACATCACATTGACGACATAGAAAATAGTCAATTATCTTGGCGTTCAATTGGACCCTAAACTGACGCTCTATGCTCAAATCCAACACGCTGCAACCTAAGCCGCTAAAGTCACTTCCTTACTTAGTAAGCTTATGACCAATATTGGTGGTCCTATACAGAGCAGACGCAGACTGATGATGGTGATTACAGACTCTATTGTGCTTTATACGGTGTTCAGATATGCACCTTTATTGCGTAAATCACAATAAACGCAATTATTGAGCTCAATATTTCATATAAAATTTCAATTAATTATTGCGCAATAAATACGCAAATTGTTATAATATTGAATAAAACTTAAAATGCAACACTGTCATAAGTATGTTCAGTGCGCATATTACAATTATCCGAACACTTTCTCTAGATATTTGACAACTCAAATGTCAACAACGACAATAAAAAACCAAAACAAAAAAACAAAATAAAAACCATGCTGTTGAAACAACCAGGTGTTTTCCTTACCATCTGTCGAATGAATATTGAATAAGCAGCTGAACTGCGTGTATTGTTATGACGGAACACTTAAAATATTGTACTCCATCCGTCCATAATTGGCCATTAGAACCCTTCAGTCAGGATTACGGCCTAGCTTCTCACACCACTCATGTTGTGTGCCTTAATCTTATACTTGAGTAGCGGGACCTATAGTTTAACGGTGACTCCGAACGACAGATTTGGAGAACCTTTTTCATGGCAGGTTTATTTACTCTCAGAGTTTTTGCCAGAAATCTGCTGAGAGGAAGTCGCCGACGAAATATTTTTTTTTGGCATATTTCGTTTTGATGTCTGGCCAGGGGCTCGAACCCGGTCTTTACGTCTAATAAACGAACACACTACCTAGTAGACTACAGCGACTACTTATGTGCGGTTAGGTACATTTATTCCTCCTCAGATTATTTTGATTACCTTACCAAGGAAATATTTAAGGGACACCCTAATTGTACACATATCTCAATGAAAAATAAAAAAAAATTATAGACTTACTCACTCACTTCTACTCACTTGCTTATTCTGACTGTAACACACATCTTATTTGGTGTGGTAAATATTTTGTGCGTGCAGTAATTTGGTGAGATTATTTATACCAAAATAGAGAGTGTACAGCATTGTGTTTACATTTCTTTATGACAATCATGCATGTTGAATGCGAATGTTTGTCAATGTCTACCGGATACATTGTGATACGATTTTTGTATTTTTTTAATTTTTTTATTAACAAACATACTTTCAGATTCATATGCTCCTCATACCATACCATGCCATACCATACCACAGCATATGTTTATTTAATAAACTCTTAAATATATTTGTATATTTTGAAGAGATGAGATGAATATGAAAGTATTTTAACTATTTTCTAAAGGCAGATACACAAAACACTATTTGTTGTAAAAATTCTCTTGCAAATCATAGCGACATCATCTATGGCACCTGTGTCTCAAACAGCTAAAAATATTTATTCTTTAGCCATCATGTGTGGCGGTTTATTCAAATATTTAAGAAATTTTATTATTTTTTCCCGGGAGCACAAACGATTATGAATTTATGTTGTAAACAACGCGTAGTAGAATTAAATTTTGATTTTATTTAAAATTCTTACTGAAAACTTTGTAAAATACCATATAAGACAGAGTTTGTTCTCTGAATGGGCTCCGAAGTCTTAGAAGTTTTTTTCATAAAAAAATTATCCTTAGGGATGGGAAACAAAATTGGCGAATTTGGACAATACTAACTACATGAGATCCAACAGAGTCTCGTGAGTTGCGAAAAAGTCACAGTTTAGTGTAAATTCTACGTAGGCGCCGTCATCGTGCCGTATTTCTCTCAGAACGAAGCTACCTAGACTATCAGTGTCACCGACGAGCACTATAGGTCGATGATTATTAGCTTCTCTTGGACTGAATTGAATTATCTCGATGCCATCGACATGTAGTTTAAACAGGGCTCAGCTCATGCCACATTAAATATTTTGCACAAGCGATTTGAAAGCATAATCATCTCAAGTGGAGTTTGAGTACTTCAAATGTGAGTAGTATGAGTATGATATTAAAATACGTATGAATGTGTATAAGTATCAGCAATTATGAGTATGATTCGAATCTACTCATCTTTTTGAACACTCATTGCTGATCTCTGATACACACACACATTCATACATAATTGGTCGTTATAACTCTTCAATTAGGATTGCAACCTCACTTCTCACACAACTTATGTTGTTTGTGTTATTTTTATCTATTGGAGACGGGATCTACAGTTTAAAGTCGACTCTGAACTACAGATTTGTTTGAGAAACTTTTTAATGGCAATTTTATTTATTCCTAGAGTTTTAGCAAGATTTCCAGTGGATATACAGGACAATGAGTTGGTGGGGGAGCTTGGCACAAAATTCTCTGTACATAGGGAAAAGGAGTATGTGGTAATGTTTCGGCCCCAGGTTGGGCGCCATTTATATTTGTGCTAATGTTTCGGCCCCACGTTGTTTTCGGAGATGACCCACGATGTTTCGGGGAGGCATCACGTTGGGCGCCATTTTTATTTGTGACAAAGCTCACGCTCACTATTGCACTGTTTCAAAAAAAAAGAAAGCTTTTCGTCAGTTTCCCAAACAGGAAACTGATTTTCCCATTGGACTAACTTTGGAACGTTACGCACGTACTTGATAGCTAGCTAGATCGGGAGATGTGGGAGGGGATCTTGTTCCGCGCGTCCAATTTAGTACAACAAAACCACAAAAATAAAAAAAAATTACGTGCGATTCAAATGCCTCTTGTAGGTCAACAATAAAAAAATAAAACAATACACATGACTCGTCCTTTCATGTTTCTCAAGTAGCGTTGTTGTTGTGCTACGTCCCTGAACCCACCCTACCATGGTTTTCGAATTAGGGAAAATTTGTAACGAAAACCCCTAAAAGGACTAAACCTTACCTACGCCTATGAAGTTCTACATTACAGAAAAAAAATTTAAGTCTTCATCATATTCAAATTAACATTTGGTTATATTAACAAAAAAAAAATTCTTATAATAACAAATGATCAGTGATTACTAAATTCGTTATCACAGAAGAGAAATTGAAGTTATAAGAAAAACAAAAAAAAAGTATAACAGTTCAGAATTCACTGAGAGAATCATCTTCAATTGCTCTTTTGTAAATATAGGAGAGAATACGTAACATATATATCAGTGATGGTACACAAATAATAGTAATTCATTTGGTACTTTTTTTTCTTAATTATTTCTGGGCACTTGTTATTAAGCTTTTAGAAATGCCATCACTGGTATATTTAATGAAACAAATACTTAAATAAATTATGCATGTGTATTAAACAAAAATAATAATGGTTTTTAACTTACAGTAGGGTCTCGATTCCAACGATGCGGAAGGCCTTCAGCTTCATTTGATGGAGTCGCCTTACAATCATTATGATTTTTTTTTATAGCTCATAAATATTAAGGGATTTAGATAATTTATAATAATTCATTTTTTTTTTTTTTTTTAATAAATGGTTAGATATAGAAATAGGTTATATATAAGTAAAATTAATATTAAGTAGAAAATTTTAACATGATAAAAGTAATTATAGTTTAATAGTATTTTATATATAGGATAAGTACATGTTGTAAAAGTTATAAATTATTTAATAGAACATATGTAGTTAGATAGATCAATTCATGGTATTTAAAAATTTAGACTTTAGGGTTTTAAAGGTTAGAATACTTCATATTTTTTTTTTTTTCTTCGACTTAGAATTTAGTGAATAATATTAATAGTGTTATTTTTAAAAGTATGGTTATTTTAAGATTTTTATGTAGTTTTTAGGTTTTTCTATAATTTTTAGGTTTTTATATAGTTTTTTTAGGTTTTTCTATAATTTTTAGGTTTTTATATAGTTTTTAGGTTATTAAAAAGTTTTTTTAGCAAATCGAAACATTGTTGTATGTTAAAAATTCTAGACGGTTCTGGTTGAGTATATTCGATTAAAATATGTTGATAAGATATGTGAGTGGTTTCGGCTGGCCTTTCAAAGATTGGTAAGTGAAGAGTATAAATCGAACTTGATTCCAAGTATTTTTAATAGCAGAATTTTGCCAAAAATGCCAAATTTCCCTCGAGTGAACTGACGCTGTGTCTGCTCCAAATTGGCAAATTGGTGATTCACTCGAGGTACTGGTAGTATATAAAATAACTATATAAAAATGCAATATTTTATTAAAATCACGTTGAAAAACAATACCTTTCAATGAATTTACCTTTTCCCCAAAGGAACAGATTGATTTAAACGGATTCACTAAGATTGACTTCCGCAAATTATTGCGATTTTATAAAAAAAATAACTTTTTCCACTTACTAAATTAATGACGTTCTTTTCTTTTTATGATAACAAAAAAATATCACTGCTTCACTATTATATTATAATACTTTACTTCTCCTTCAAGATGTTGAAGGTTTTACAGATCAAGTCAAAAAGAACTTTCGAAAGTCTGTAAGCTTTAATCAAACCTCGGTTGTGATAAAAATAAATAATGAGATGTTATTTTGGTTTTTTGTATATAATCTATCACAAGATGATATCTGTGATATATGCTCTCTTAACGGAACAATACTGGTTTTTCTTCGTTGAGTTGAGTGTATATTGGTATTCTCTCTTCCAAAGAAAGAAAGAAGTGGGACAATGTAAAAATAGACAAAAAATTGTAATACAATACTGTAGAAAATACAGTTGTAAGACCTTGAAATACTAAAGCCTTGAAATATTAAGATCTTGAAATATAAGGGAATGTATGCCTACTACCATTATTTTTAGGTTTTATCATTATTATGCTGATTTTGAGTAAGAGCTGAGTAATTATTAAATTGATGTATTACAAAACAGCTTTTGAAGAATTATATTTATAATGAAGCAAAGGCTGAAGACTTATTTTGTTTTATTTACTTTTACAATCAAAATTATTTGAACTATGAAACTTTTCAATGTGGTCTTATGATCGAATATCCTTAGCATGAAATGTTCCCAATGGTTTACCTGACATGTCTTCTAGTTCATAATAACAAGATCCATGTTTAGCTTTAACTTTAGCTTTTTCAAACTGATTCGCAAGCTTACTATTAAAATGCTCTGCTGCTTTGGATTGAGCAAAATTTCTTCTGAACACAATTTGACCAACATCAAAATTTACAGGACGAGATCGGAGATTATAGTATTTTACATTCCTTTCAAATGATTTACGAATTCTTTCTCTAGCTTTTTCTCGTAACAATTCCATTTTTTCATTATTCTTCAAATCTATATCAGATGTTTCTAAAAGCTTCAAATTTCTTAACAGTTTATAAGATTTACCATTGGTCAGCATATTTTGGCCAAACACTAGGAAGTAAGGTGAAAATCCAGTGCTAATATGAACTGAACTTCTAAGAGCACAACTAATTGCTGAAAGTTTCTCATCCCAATCCTGATGATTTGGTTTTACATAAGCTCTAATTGCAGCTAATACTGATCTGTTCACTCGTTCACTAGCATTTGCTTGTGGTGAATAAAGAGCAGTTAAGTTATGAAACACTCCATATGACTCCAAAAAGTCTTTGAACAGTTTGGACTTAAACTGTACACCATTATCAGTAGTAATTGTTTCAGGTACTCCAAATATATGGAATATACGTTTCTCAAGAAATTCAATTATGCTATTGGACGTAAATTTTCTTATTGGTTCAAGAAAATGAAATTTAGACAAATGATCTAAAACTATAATTATTCCTATGTTTCCAGAAGACGATCTAGGATAAGGACCCAATAAATCTAAATACAACTTTTGAAAAATACGAACGGAATTAGAAGGTTGTCCCATGGGAGGTTTTATACATTTATTAGAAGCTTTCGTTTGCTTGCAAATCTCACAAGATGAAATATAATCAGCTATCTGGTTTGCCATTTTGGGCCAAAAATAGAATGTTTTAAGACGATGTAATGTCTTACCAACACCACCATGAGCACATAAGGGATGATCATGAGCCCTTTTTATAAGATCCTGTGTCATTGTTGAAGGTACCCAAAGTTTCCAAGATAATTTCTCTTTTAAATTATCACCAGAAGAGTAATTACACTTTTTATAAATATATCCATCAACAATTTTAAAATCAGGAAGATAATTGATTTTAGATTTTAGTTTCTCAATTAACGAAAGATATTCTGTAGATTTAAATTGATCTGAATCTAAATTAATTTCGACTGAATTTTCAATTTCTGATATAAAAATGTTGTCTAAGTTATGACATTCAACTTCCTCATTGTTTTCAGAGTACATTCGAGATAACGAATCTGGAACTATATTTTGGTTTCCCTTTCTATGCCGAATTGTGAAATTAAATCCTTGTAATTTTAAAGCCCATCTTGCTAAACGTCCATGTAAATCTGTCTGATTCATAAGCCATTTTAGAGAAGCATGGTCTGTGATAACTTCAAATTCGTGTCCCTCTATATATGCACGAAACTTTTTAATAGCTTTAACAGCTGCAAGACATTCCTGTTCCGATACCGTATAATTTCTTTGAGCCGCTGTTAACTTAAGACTCATATATGCAATCGGTACTTCTTCCATTTCATCATTTTTCTGTGCAAGTACAGCGCCTATTCCATATTGACTCGCATCGCATTGGATCGAAAACGGACGTGTAAAGTCTGGATTATGAAGCACTGGTGCTGAGCACAAAGAGTTTTTAAGCTCATTAAATGAACATTTTGCTTCGTCAGTCCAACTAAATTTTCGATTTTTCTTTAACATGTCAGTTAATGGTATCGTCAATGTTGCAAAATTGCGAATAAAACGTCGGTACCATCCACACATACCTAAGAATCTTCTTAGCTGTCGTACGGAAGTCGGTAAAGGAAAATCCTGAATAGATTTTACCTTGTCAGGGTCAGTTTTGATCTGTCCATAACCAATGATATGCCCTAAATATTTCACTTCCTTAAGAAGAAATTTACTCTTCTCAATATTAATGGTTAAATTCGCTTTTCTGATACAAAGTGCTATCTCATGTAATAATAGGATATGTTCATCGAAAGATTCAGTAATAAGAAGTAAGTCATCTAAATAAACGAAAACTTTTGTACGCAAATGCGCTGGTATAACTTTGTCCATAAGACGCGACATTGTCTGTGGAGCATTGCACAACCCAAATGGCATTGTAACGAATTGATATAAAGGTCGTCCAGGTACAGTAAAAGCTGTCTTCTCCTTCGACTTTTCATCTAATGGAATTTGCCAGAAGGCGTCTTTCAAGTCTAGACTTGTAATGAATTTAGCCTTTGGGAGCCTACTGAGAATAGCATCGATAAGAGGTAAAGGATATGCATCTTTAACAGTAACGCTGTTAAGTTTTCTGGCATCTAAACAGAGCCTTACCTTTCCAGGTTTTTGTACTAGAGCCACAGGTGATGACCATGGGCTTTGAGATTCTTCAATCACACCTAATCGCAACATGCGATCAATTTCTTCGAACATTAGCTTTTCAACCGCAGGTGAAACAGAAAAATGCCTCTGTTTGATTGGTTGGTTATCTGCCGTATCTATAACATGGGTAATGAGCGATGTTCTACCAAGACCTTCTATGGCGTATGATGGAAATGAATTAATGGCGATATTTAGTCGTCTCCTATCATCTGCATTTATAACATGAAAATTACTATCTATAGGTAAGTTAACTTCATTCAGAACATTGTTAGGTTTAGTACTTGAACTTTCTAAAAACAAGTCTTTCGCTAGACCAAAGATTTTTACGAAATCTACACCCAAATATAAATTTTGTGTCAAGTGCGGGATTATTAAAAACGTGACAGGTTTCGTCTCTCCGCGAAATGTTACTAACGTTGTTACACTACCTACTGCTGAATGGTCCGTTCCGTCAGCTGTTTTCAGTCTGATCTTAAATCTGTTGTATTCATGTTTTCTCTCCTCCAAAAATTTTCGAGCATAATCCGCTGCAAAACAAGAAACTGTTGCACCAGTGTCTATTAGGCCTACTACATCTTCACCAAAAATTTGCACAGTAGCAAATGGTCTGATATCCAACTGGTTAACATTAGATATAATAGCTGAACAGAAGTGTTTGCGGTTTTTAATTAATTTCTTCCAGTATTCTCTCAATCTCTTTGTATTTCTTTTGACTCGCTTAGCAATTCTAACTTCACTTATTTCCTTTTCAAAAATTCTTGACTTGGCTTCTTTATACTCTCTAAGTCTGACATGATATGGTTTTAAATGTTTTGGGATATTGTTTATATTCAAATCAGTTTGACATCCAAAGGATCTTAAATTTGCGTCGCTTTGGATAGAAATACTTTCGGTTTGCTTTTCGCTTGATAGTTTTTTGAAAACTTGTTACAGGTGGTACAATTGGGTTTGAAAATGTTAGGTACACCGCATCCGTAACAAAAAATATTTCTTTCTCTTAAACAATCATCATAACGATGACCTTTTTCCAAACAATTCCAGCATGTAATCTCTTTTAATTCTTCCACTTCAACTAAGCTTTCATCTATATTATCGTCTACAATTTCTGATACAGTTTTGCGAGAAGTAAAAGTCTTATTGGTACGACGTAATTCAAGCTCTTCTTCTAATATCTCATGCTTCCGAACAAATTCTCTCAAATGGGCAATGGAATTGATACTAAAATGTAAAAGCTCTTTCCGGATTTCCGGCTTCAAATTACGCTTAATTATTTCTAATAATTCAAATTCACTAATTGGAGTTTGAAAACGATCAGTAATTTGTAATATTGAATCATAATACGAATCAAACTTTTCACCCATTCTTTGTCTTCTACATCTAATTTGTTCTCTTAAATCAAAATCTGTACGACGATCGCGAAACTGGTTTTTCAATTCGTAACACATGGTTTCCCAATCAAGTCGTGTACATGTTCGATGAAATCTCCAGAACCAATCTAACGCTTTACCAGTAAAAAGTAAATGAATGTGTCTACACAAAATTTCAAAATCACCACGCAAACTTTGGACAGTAAGAGCGTGCACTCTATAAATAAAGTTATCAACGGACAATCCATCTTCTCCTTCTCCATTGAATTTCAAATGCCATCCTGACATTATATTTGTAACTTTATCAGTAGAAAGGTCTATGTTTACTGATCTTCTATCGTTCTGTCGATTTGAACTATTTCTGTTCATATTGAAATTTCGATTCTGTCTAATATTGTGAGCAGCAGCTCTATTAGCATCATTACTTCGGGTTTGTAAATTCTGATTTGGATGACCTTGATTACCAAGACGGGGTCTAAATAGAGTATCCGAATTAAGGTTTAGTGTGGCTAGCTGATTTCTCACAGCCTCATTTATCAATATTTGAAGTGTGTTATCGCTAACATTATGGCTATCTATATGTTGTGGCATGTTTTGTGAGTTAAATGTATTCTGAGATATATTGAGTAAGTTACTCGTTGGTTGGTTACTAACACGATGAAAAACAGGTGTCTGTTCTAAGTTATCCTGTAATACATTTCTTTTAGGATTCCTATTTCCAGCTGGGACTTTAGGTATTGCACCAGTGGATGTCTTTTGATTACTACAGCCAGGAATTTGAGTATCAGCAGTCTGCTTTTCAGTGTCTGCTAATATATTATGAGATTTTAATTTCGTTTGTCTACAGGCTTTTCCACATATAGGACAACTCTGAGTCTGCCTAAGTATATTCACTATGCAGTTCTTGTGGAATACGTGATTACATGGTGTGGAAACTATAATATCATCAATTTCATAATCTTTCTTACAAATTGAACATTGTCTAGGATTATCTTCTTCTACTAGAGAAACAAGATTTTCATTGCTATGAGCGATAGACATTATTCTAAGCAAAAATAATGTTGTATATATTTTCTGTAAAACTTCAATTGGCTTATAGGCAAGGTTGAAGACAAAAAAACAAAAACAAGAATTTCGAGCTTTGGTGGACTTAACTAATAAGTTAAATGAAACATAAAATCAACTAAGAATGACAAGTGGACGATTTGTGCAAATTATTATAGCTTCAAAATCGTATATCCAATGCTTATCTTTCATAAATTGAATTTTATATCTGCAAGTAACACATCAGAGGATCCTAAGATATATTTTACAAGCTATGTTCACTAACAGAAAGGAATGAATATACATTATGTAATAAGGGATTGAACTAAACTAATTATCAGTTTACGTTCAATATTTCCACTCATACACTAACGAAATTACATTCCTGGCTCAAACCAAATACAGGGACAAACACAATGTGAGACATTCGCAAGAAAAATAATACCTATAATGTAATGTTGTATTAATTATGTGTGACAAAAAAAAAAAAAATAAGTGTAGAGCCTCAAACAAAGAAGTTAATTATGATAGGTGTAATCGAAATCAACATATGTAGTTCTAACTCCTTTTGTTTCGGGGAGGCCCCACGTTGGGCGCCATTTTTTTTTTGTGGTAATGTTTCGGCCCCAGGTTGGGCGCCATTTATATTTGTGCTAATGTTTCGGCCCCATGTTGTTTTCGGAGATGCCCCACGATGTTTCGGGGAGGCATCACGTTGGGCGCCATTTTTATTTGTGACAAAGCTCACGCTCACTATTGCACTGTTTCAAAAAAAAAGAAAGCTTTTCGTCAGTTTCCCAAACAGGAAACTGATTTTCCCATTGGACTAACTTTGGAACGTTACGCACGTACTTGATAGCTAGCTAGATCGGGAGATGTGGGAGGGGATCTTGTTCCGCGCGTCCAATTTAGTACAACAAAACCACAAAAATAAAAAAAAATTACGTGCGATTCAAATGCCTCTTGTAGGTCAACAATAAAAAAATAAAACAATACACATGACTCGTCCTTTCATGTTTCTCAAGTAGCGTTGTTGTTGTGCTACGTCCCTGAACCCACCCTACCATGGTTTTCGAATTAGGGAAAATTTGTAACGAAAACCCCTAAAAGGACTAAACCTTACCTACGCCTATGAAGTTCTACATTACAGAAAAAAAATTTAAGTCTTCATCATATTCAAATTAACATTTGGTTATATTAACAAAAAAAAAATTCTTATAATAACAAATGATCAGTGATTACTAAATTCGTTATCACAGAAGAGAAATTGAAGTTATAAGAAAAACAAAAAAAAAGTATAACAGTTCAGAATTCACTGAGAGAATCATCTTCAATTGCTCTTTTGTAAATATAGGAGAGAATACGTAACATATATATCAGTGATGGTACACAAATAATAGTAATTCATTTGGTACTTTTTTTTCTTAATTATTTCTGGGCACTTGTTATTAAGCTTTTAGAAATGCCATCACTGGTATATTTAATGAAACAAATACTTAAATAAATTATGCATGTGTATTAAACAAAAATAATAATGGTTTTTAACTTACAGTAGGGTCTCGATTCCAACGATGCGGAAGGCCTTCAGCTTCATTTGATGGAGTCGCCTTACAATCATTATGATTTTTTTTTATAGCTCATAAATATTAAGGGATTTAGATAATTTATAATAATTCATTTTTTTTTTTTTTTTTAATAAATGGTTAGATATAGAAATAGGTTATATATAAGTAAAATTAATATTAAGTAGAAAATTTTAACATGATAAAAGTAATTATAGTTTAATAGTATTTTATATATAGGATAAGTACATGTTGTAAAAGTTATAAATTATTTAATAGAACATATGTAGTTAGATAGATCAATTCATGGTATTTAAAAATTTAGACTTTAGGGTTTTAAAGGTTAGAATACTTCATATTTTTTTTTTTTTCTTCGACTTAGAATTTAGTGAATAATATTAATAGTGTTATTTTTAAAAGTATGGTTATTTTAAGATTTTTATGTAGTTTTTAGGTTTTTCTATAATTTTTAGGTTTTTATATAGTTTTTTTAGGTTTTTCTATAATTTTTAGGTTTTTATATAGTTTTTAGGTTATTAAAAAGTTTTTTTAGCAAATCGAAACATTGTTGTATGTTAAAAATTCTAGACGGTTCTGGTTGAGTATATTCGATTAAAATATGTTGATAAGATATGTGAGTGGTTTCGGCTGGCCTTTCAAAGATTGGTAAGTGAAGAGTATAAATCGAACTTGATTCCAAGTATTTTTAATAGCAGAATTTTGCCAAAAATGCCAAATTTCCCTCGAGTGAACTGACGCTGTGTCTGCTCCAAATTGGCAAATTGGTGATTCACTCGAGGTACTGGTAGTATATAAAATAACTATATAAAAATGCAATATTTTATTAAAATCACGTTGAAAAACAATACCTTTCAATGAATTTACCTTTTCCCCAAAGGAACAGATTGATTTAAACGGATTCACTAAGATTGACTTCCGCAAATTATTGCGATTTTATAAAAAAAATAACTTTTTCCACTTACTAAATTAATGACGTTCTTTTCTTTTTATGATAACAAAAAAATATCACTGCTTCACTATTATATTATAATACTTTACTTCTCCTTCAAGATGTTGAAGGTTTTACAGATCAAGTCAAAAAGAACTTTCGAAAGTCTGTAAGCTTTAATCAAACCTCGGTTGTGATAAAAATAAATAATGAGATGTTATTTTGGTTTTTTGTATATAATCTATCACAAGATGATATCTGTGATATATGCTCTCTTAACGGAACAATACTGGTTTTTCTTCGTTGAGTTGAGTGTATATTGGTATTCTCTCTTCCAAAGAAAGAAAGAAGTGGGACAATGTAAAAATAGACAAAAAATTGTAATACAATACTGTAGAAAATACAGTTGTAAGACCTTGAAATACTAAAGCCTTGAAATATTAAGATCTTGAAATATAAGGGAATGTATGCCTACTACCATTATTTTTAGGTTTTATCATTATTATGCTGATTTTGAGTAAGAGCTGAGTAATTATTAAATTGATGTATTACAAGTATGAAAAGAAATAGAAAGTGAATATAAGGATACACGGAAGCTTTTCATAGGAAATTATGGTGAGATGAGATTTAAGTCTTATATCAGACTATCCAGGAGTATCCTCAGAAGCGATATTTCAGCCAGGCAAACAACATTTATTTAGATTTCTGATCGCTTTAAGTTAAATATGTAGCTTTTGTGTTGAAGAAAACAAATCACAAAAAAATAAATTTGAGACCATTGTGGTGTTAAAGCATTTTAAAAGGAAAATCCTGAATACTTGGCAAATGCTAGGTATCAAGTCAAATAGCATCCAGAAGTCTGTCAAAGTAACAGTATTGGGGATGACATTAAAAGCAAAAAAATACAAAGATCAACGCTGGGAAGGAAAAGCGATGTTTCGGTAGACCAAACTGGTGGATGAATATGCGAAAGAGTTTCTAGATCCACATTACAATATTTTTCGTTGTACGACCTGTAGGTAACGTATTAGAAAAAAATAAAAGGAAACATATTTTTAATCCACAAGACAGACAAATGCGTTTCTTAATACACAACAATTTTTAAACAAATTATAATAAAAACTGGGCGTGGAAGCAGTGTTACTTGACACAAAAATGTATTGTTACGAAAAATGGAAACGGTGTAACATCGTTTGGCATTAATATGATAAACAAAAGCTACACAAACAAATACTACGAACTTGTTAGAAGTAAACCAACAACATCAGTATAAGAGAAAAGGGGCAGGACAAATAAACGAGAACGCAGCAACAAGCAACGTGAACAATATACACAAATAATAATGAGTCGCGATAGAGTTCTCGAGAAGGCGAAACCACTTACGTTCGAATTCAAAACCTTCATTAGACTTATGTGGGCATATAAAAAGGCAAGACAAAGCAGGCAACAATAGTAAGAATTCAGCCAGTCTTGTGTGAAGACGCGTTGCGTGTGAAGAGAACAGTCGTGGTTTGAAGATCTCTGTTGAAAAGATCTGCGCTGTAAGCGAAGAAGAATAGCGAACAAGCACTTATTGTTGGATACATCAAGTTGTAAACAGTTGCACACAAAAATAGTGCAAACAGTAAACAGCTTAATTGAAACTAAACACAAATTGATATTTATTTTGTTTGCAACCAACGAATATATATTTTAAACGTTTTTTTAACGGTAAAAAAGTAACAGTATTTTAAAAATTCACACACAGTATGCGATTTTATAAAACAATTTTAAAAATTTTCTAATTTCTGTGATTATTTATTTTACAGTCGCCGTGGTCTAGTAGGTGGCGTGCGTGAGGCTGCGGTTCAAACTCCAGGTCCAGACATCTCCAACAACACGAAATATGAAAAAATATTTCTTGGGCTATTTTCTCTCAACAGATTTCTTGCAAAAAACTCTGGAAATAAATAAATGGTGTGAGAAACTAGGTTGTAATCCTGACTTATAAGGGTTGTATTGACCAATTATGTATGTATGTATGATTATTTAAAAAACAATAAATATGTTTGTATTTAAAATAAAAATCTTTTCTATTACATAGGCTTTTGGCTTGTTTTGATTGGATTGAGTAGAACATTTTTCAAATTTTCAATCACATCAACTATAATGCCGCCATTACCAGTTAAGATTTATGTGTCGTCATCAATTTCTGACATAATTTCTATTCTATTCTATTCTATTCTATTGCTTCATACTATTCATTATATTGTATAAACAACAAAATTATACAAATTACCACTTAGCAAAGAAAAAGAAAAAATAATTCTAAATGTCCAATAATATTGAATTTTTGGCATAATAAACATTCGATAGCAAAAAAAATAAGAATCAGTGAACAAGCACGGATTTTTCAAATAATATACGAAGAAAATATGATCACCACATACATGTATAAGTAATAAACATACATACATAAATACGAAATCGTAAATGTGTTTGCCTTAATACATAAATATTTAACGAATAACTTATGCCTCATACTACTCGTATATGCTACACGATACACCATCATAAATGCTCCCCTAATATGGTAAAAGCCATACAAATATTTCATATCATACGAATGTTATTCCTTCTCGACACACACACACTTATGGTACACAATTACATTTGTATGAACAACAATGTTCGGTGTGTGTTTGTGTATGTGTATTTTCTTGTAAGTTGTGTATGATGAAATGGTCGAAACCATTAGCACGTGCACGCATTAAGTCTGCTCTCACATGGTGGTGCCATAATTTTAGCAAATTACCATTAAAGTGTTGCCATATTTTGTTGAAAATGTATAAGTGATGTTACTACAGAACAGTTAGTCTACTACATTACCGTTATAAACAAGCTGTAGTTGTTATAAACAGTGGTATTTGAAGGGAAATTTTAACAAAAAATACGAATTTTTAAAATATGAAAACAGGTTCACAGAAGACAAAATAACGAATATGGAGATACTGAAATTCTATACGCAATATTGTATACTCAAAACTTAAATAAGTAGTCGTCGTAGTCTAGTAGGTAGTGTGTTGGCTTATTAGGCGTAAATCCACGTTTCAAATCCCAGAAATTTTTTCATATTTCGTTTTGATGTCTGACCGGGGAATCGAACCGTGGCTTCGCATCTAATATGCTAACACACTATGTACTAGACTACGGCGACTACTCATTTATAATGCCGAAAGAATTTGTTTTTGTCCTTATACCCAAAATTCTAACGTGGCAGTTTCGCTAAGGGTCTCGGTCTGCCCCACCAAGGTAACTGCAGATGTGAAAGAAACGGAATCAGTACAACACCTATGCAAGTGCCCTGCACTTCAGCACAGACGTCATCGGTTTTTGGTGACAGAACGATTGAAGAAATGGGATTGGTGGCGAACGTGGTACTGAGGGCACTGGCCGGTTTCATCCGGAGATCGTGGATAATGACAAGGAGGCTTGACCCACACTGGGTAACACATTGGGTCATAAATTTTTCAAAATTCGAAAATGAATAGAAAATATTTTCATTTAAAAAAGACTTTCTTTCATCAATTCTGAAACACTGTGCAACTTATTAACGAAGATGAGTCTGGTTTATTTATTTACAAACCATTTTGGCAACAAAACACATACACACAGACAATAACCCTCATATACACTGTATCGTAAATATAAATGCACACTCTGCAATCACATCCCGAATGGATGGTTAAAATGTTTTTGGGTTTAAGCACGAATTTCCGGTGATTATTCAAGTTTTGAGTATAAGAGAGTGCAAGTTTAAGTTGTAATGCGTTGTATGTAATGTCTGTCCACAAGTGTTCCTATGAACACAGGAGGCATTTAAGATTATATATGATCTTGCGTTGCTACTTAACAACGTAAGCGTATGCAAGTTTACAGCGGCCATAATTCGCTTAAAACTTGTGGTCTTTAAAACTTATTTGAATCGTGCTTGAATCAGTGATGCAGGTGCAAAACATTTTAGTTTTATTTTACATTTATTCGTTCAATTCATTCCTTTTTTTTTTCTTCTTACAAAAATAATTATTTGCCACATTTAGGCCATAATTTTCAACAACGACAACATTTGGTTATGAAAATAAACACCACCACAGCAGGTATGGGTGGTATGAGCGAATTCAAAGTATTTGTTGTCGTTTTTCTCTTCCCATTTCAGTTCGTTTGCCTATAAGTCGCTTAATATGTTTGAATATGACGTGCTCAAGCCAAAATTTCACAAATCATTTCGACTGCTGCATTGCCATCCAAACACGGTTTGTCTTTTGCCGTGTAAATGTTTCAAAAGAAACAACAACAAGAAACAAGACGTGTTATTACCCTAGAGAAGGAAGTTGCCGTTCAGTTAGTTTACACGCATGTGGTACTACTGCAAGTATGTGCAACGTAAAAGAAAACTTCGTGTAGTAAGTATGAGTATGAAGTAGAAAAGCTTTACCAAACAACCAATATTTTTCAAATGTTTATGTTTTTGAGATGTGATACGTCGAGACATGTTCTAAAAATGTTTTATTTACA
Organism: Sarcophaga rosellei; assembly: GCA_930367235.1. Classification (NCBI taxonomy): domain Eukaryota; kingdom Metazoa; phylum Arthropoda; class Insecta; order Diptera; family Sarcophagidae; genus Sarcophaga; species Sarcophaga rosellei. The sequence goes on from OV884019.1 coordinate 71,935,177, forward strand.
GCAGCAAAGGGATTCCGAAAATGGAAAACTTTCTACAATTCGTTAGAATTTGTTTTTGTTTTTTCGAAAAGTATTTTACAAGCGCAGCAATGCAAAGAATGGTTTGGAGGTGCATTATTAAAATGTATTCGGCCATGGACGACTCTGAGATAAGCTAATCGAAAAATAATAATGAATTCATTAAATAGAAAGAGTCGCCGTGGTCTAGTAGGCAGTGTATTGCTGATTAAACATGAGGTCTAGGTTCAAACCTCAGGTCAGGCATGTCCAACGAAACGAAATATGAAAAAAAAATATTTATTCGGCGATTTCGTCAGCTGAACATTTGGGCAAACAAGATTAAATAAGTCATGGTAGTCTAGTGAGCAGTGTGCTGGCTTACAAACCAATAGTCCGTGATTTCAAACCGCAGCCCTGACATCTCGAAAAGCAAGAAACAAAAAAAATGTCCTTGGCAACTTTTTCTCAGTAGTCTTCTGGCAAAAACTCTGAGAGTAATTAATTGCCATGCAAAAGCTTCTCACGTCTAGAGTCGACGTTAAATTTTATTTTCCCTCACTTATAAATAGAATTAAAACACGCAACATCGTTAGTTTTTAATCCCGATTAAAAGGTTGTAATGGCCAGAAGTCGCCGTAGTTTAGTGGGTACATACATCTCCAACAAAACGAAAAATGAAAGAATATGTCTTCAGAGACTTCCTCTCAGCAGATTTCTGGCAAAAACTCTGAGAGTAAATAAAATTACCATAAAAAGTTTCTCAAAAAATCTGTCTTTAGGAATTGATTTTAAACTGTAGGTTTTGCCACTCATGTATAAGATTAACACACACAGCATAAGTGGTGTGAAAAAGTGGGTAGCGATCCTGACGAAAGGGTTGTAATGGCCAATTATTTATGTATGTATGTAATGGCTTATAAAGGGTCCGCCAAATAACTTTTTTTTGAAAATGCTTTAAAAAAACTACTGAATATTTTCTCAAATTTATTTTTTTTATTTAAAAGTACAATCGTTCCGGTTAATAATGGAAAATAATTTCATTCAAATGGCTGCCTCGGCTGGCCATGCAGTAGCCTACACGATCGGTCCAATTTTTAAGCACATTCTCGATTGTGTGCAGCTGTATTGCACCAATGGCTTCACGAATATTGTCCTTTAAAGCGTCAATTGTCTCTGGCTTGTCGGCGTAACACTTATCTTTGACGGCACCCCACAAATAATAGTCCAACGGTGTCAAATCGCAGCTCCGAGGTGGCCAAACCACATCAGCTCTGCGGCTGATAATGCGATCTTTAAAAACAGGGCGCAAAACATTGAGTGTAGCTTCGGCTGTGTGGCACGTAGCGCCGTCCTGTTGAAACCAAATGTTGCCAATATCCTCCTCTTCAATTTTTGTGAACAAAAATTTGTTCAACATGGCCCGATAACGATCGCCATTGACTGTAACGGCCACTCTTTGCTCATTTTCGAAGAAAAATAGCCCAATTATGCCTCTAGACCAAAATCCGTACCAAACAGTGACTCGTTTTGGGTGCGTCGGCTTTTTAATGTATGCGTGCGGGTTTTCTATGCCCCAAATGCAACAATTTTGCTTGTTTACATAACCGCCAAGATCAAAATGAGCTTCATCTGAAAAGATGATTTTTTTACCATGATTTTCAAAGTAATGTCGCAATATTTCCCAGCGTTGTTCAAGCGTACACACAACCATATTCGTTCAGCGGAAGGAAAAAACTAATTATCTGTCAAATCAGACATGAGCTAAGTGTTACCATTCACGAAATAAGCACTAGTTGAGCCACGTTAGGTGGCGGACCCGTTATATATAGGTAAGTAGTATAAGAAACATCTTGAAACATCAACCTTACCCCATCAGTGTCTATGCAGCTGTACCGCTATGCAGTAAAAGCTGCCACCATGTGTTGTTGTGAAATATAAAGCATAAAACAAATTACAATCTGATCAATCTGGAAGCATTTTAAATTAACCATCTTCAAGCTAACTTATTAGAACTCTGTATAATCGCCCTGTGGGATAGAAATAACAGTATAATCGAAGTGAGAACTGTGGAAAGACAAGGTTGCGTTATCTCACCCCTGCTGTTTTATATATACGAAATATATATACGAAAAAAGCTGTTTTAATCTCAAGTGGAATTCGATTAAGCCAAACCAACTATTAAGAGATCTTGACTATGACCATGACATTTGCCTATTGCCTCAGCAGCTACCACTTTGAGATGTAACAACAGCTAGAGCTGGACTAAAAAAATTTTTGTGCAAGAAGAAATCCATGAGAAAGATGAAATCTGCGCTGCTTTTTTTACTCTTTTTTTTAAGACCAACAATCAGGAGATAACGTCTATTCAGGCGTGACATTCTGTTAGAATACCGGAAAGATATTTAGAGGAGAAATGAAAAAGGTTCACAAATTCAAGTTGAATTTTTATTATAATTTCTTGTTAGATGTTCATCTCGACAGTATTGTAGGCAAAGACAACGATATCGTAAACCGCATCAATTATGTCCAGCGATGCTTTGGTTTTATCAATCCAGTACGGAAAGATGGAAAAATAATTAACTTAACCAACTCCAACATAAAATCAACTGTATTGTACGGATGTAGGATATAGAATTTATCTGCACTTCAAATGTTTGTCAACTGGTGGTTGAGGAGAACACTTCGTTCCATCTATAGCCACAAAAGTTTCACTGAGAATCTAAAGCTTGAGGTGCAAGTGGAATAGATTTGTGGAATGGTCAGACACTTTGCAGAATAAAAGAAGAACTAGGAATCCATAAGGTAGCAGAAGAATAAAATTGGCAGACCTGGTCTAGAATAAGAAAATATTGAAACATTTGATACGATTTCGAACTAGATTTAAGGCAACACGTGCACATCTCGTTTGTTTAACTGGAAATGTCATGAGAAATGCAGGACAGTACAGCAAACAATGAAATTATTGAAAGTGAAATTCTTGCAAAGAATAATTTTTAAAATTTTTAGAAAAACTCATTCACAAGTGGAGCTATTCCGTTACTATAGTTTATATTAATTAAGCGAAAATAATTAAAGAGTCAATGCCAGTAACTGAAGTCTACAAAACAACGTCCGTTTCTAGTAAAAACTAATAGAATCTAAAATTTATTTGCAGGAACAGTAGTGATACATTAACAATTTTCAAATTGTCTATAAGTAAGGTTCAGTTAGGTGGCGGAACATATTTAAAGTATAGAGACATCATTAACCTCCTATTTATGAAAAGAGCAAGGCTCTGACGCAAGAGAAGAAACATTATTTCTTTCTCCTCCTAAGAACCATAACTCCTGTAGAAGTCATTTCCCGTAATGCCAAGTCTTTCCGCATGACTACCAAGAAGGCAGGAGCCCATTAGAATCGAAATTATGTGTTTATGCTGCTTAAAAATAGAAGTGAGTCGATACTCATCACACCCATGCTCAGTAACAAATGGATAATATCCAATGAACCTGAAACAATAGCAATATCTTTACCCTTCAATATATCAGAGATTGTGAGCTTCGTACTGGTTCTGAACATTTCATTCGGAAACCCATATAAGAGTTGCATTTGAATGATCCGAAATTTTTGTGAGAAATCCTTGGCATTTGTGAGCAAAGACAGAGAATTGAAACTACATTCGTTAATGACTTAATCGTAGTCTGTCCGAATAAATCAAAAGATTATAAGGAAAATTCCGCTACCGAACAAGTGCGCCACTTTCAAAGTAGGCGTGTCTTTTGTCAGGAAAATACAGCGGTGGTCAGACAGCCTATAAAAAAGTTTAATATCAGAATTACTAAAGATTCCCTGTCGCACACCTTTGAGCTATCGGTATAAACCTCCAGGGTGCAATAGAGAATCTTCGGATCATTAAACCAGAAAGAAGTCCCTTGTTGGAGTTCTAAAATCGATTGTTTTATTCAGAAAGCTATAGAAAACCACATAATCTACCATTATGTGTCTATGTCGTCCCACAAAAGCAGCATGGCTGACAGCCAATGCGCTTTATCGATCAGTTGGCAGTATCATTGGTGCACCAGCATGTACACAATATCGCTGCAACTCTTGCAACAGTTCCTCTACAACGATGTAACTAAAGAAAAATTCGATCTGAAATGGCTTTACAGTCGCTATTTTCTCTACTGTTCAATCCAAGAAATTTGTGTTGATATTGGAGCTAGTAGGACTCCACATAACACACACACACACACGCTTACAATTAGTCATTACAACCCTCTAGTCTAGGTTAATACCTACCTTCTTACACTACAAAAGTTGTGTGTGTTTATTTTATTCAGGAGTGGTGGGGCCTACAGTTTTAAAGTCGACTCCGAAACACAAATATTTGAGAAACTTTTCATGGCAATTTTATTTACACTCAGAGTTTTTGCCCGAAATCTGCTGAGAGGAAATCGCCGTTATCTTCTTCAATTTAAGTTGTGGAAATATTAATTTTTTTTAATTTTTCTATCATTGATTTGTTGTTGATCTGACTTGCTAGTCGGCACAGTTTTCATTACCATCATGAACTCCTGTAACAACATGGCATAGTCTTACGTAGTCTTCTAAAATCCAAATTTTCTTCGTAGCATATGATTCCCATTCCAAATGCAAAATATTCATAACACAACCAAATGAAATTTCCAAAAATTTCTTACCCACTAATATCTCTCATTGTGTGTCTCATAATCTTAAAATAATTTCAATGAAAATTTATCATTAAATTTATTGAAAATTTTAATTGAATTTCAAATAAAAACTTTTCCTCTGAAGCAATAATCATATATTCACCCACAGTTGTATACAAAATGAGGAAGAAGAAGAAAAAAAAATATTGAAGAAAACCCATTGAAAAGTTATCGGAAAACTGTCTCCGCAAAAGATGTGGAAAGAAATCACCATATCCACTAATACACTCACAACAAAATATTGCAATTTATACAATAAGTTTATATACAGATACAAAATTCATACACACATACATACATATGTATTTAGACTCATATCTCAGTGACTGTTATTAGCCTCATCAATTGTACGCTTAGCAAACAACATTAAAAATAATTGTAGATATTCTCCAAGACAACGTTTCTAACACATTCACAACCATTACCCCCCCAAAAAAAAAAACGATGTTGAAGCGAATAGAAATATTTAAGACAGTCATTCACAAATAAAAAGGAATATTGAAGGCAAAAATACATACATACTCACACACATACAAAAATACTTATACATGTATGTGTATTTGAACACATTTAGTACGATGTCGACGATGACTATGACGCGGACGACGACTGCAACGAAACAAAACTTTTTATTTTCAGGGAAAAATAAGGCAAAATGCAATCCAATGCAATGAAAATGCTATTTGCTAAAGCGATAAATCTCAGCGCACTTTAAATAGGAAGGGGAGTGCATTGCATTTCACTACACAACACTACACATTTCTAACATTGTATTCACCATGAATCAGATGTTTAAAGGTATGAAATCATTTATAGAAATTAGTGCGATATGCTATCAATCATTACTCATCTCTTCATAATGGCTTTCGTAGTCTATTTTTAATTTGAATAATTTAGAACTCATAAAGAACATCGGAACGTTAATTTATCATCCAAGGGAGGGCAACCGTTTTCACGACTTTTTTATCTGGTTGTCAAAGATGTATTTCGCCGTTAATCGAAAAACGACATAAACGTGAATTTATATTATTATTTATTTATCTTAACAAGATTAACTTTTGAGCAAGCGAAATTCTAAAATAATAAATCATATTTTTCCTTCCATAGTCAAAGTGCTTTTTGGGTTTTATAATTCTGCTGTTCAAATAGGACCTTTGATATTTAATAACAATCGTCTTGCTACTTTTGTCAAATTGGATGTTAGTAGCTCTTATCCAAATCACCATGGATGGATATAACATTCTGTTTGGAAAACATATCTCGCGCTATTCTTAAAAAATTAACTACAGCTGTGAGGACTATTTATAAACGAACAAAATTGTCGTATTTGGTTTAATCCAGGAGTTCGAAATCAAGTGTATAGTAGGTAGTGTTTTGGCTTATTAGACGAGAGACCACGGTTCAAATCCCAGGTCAGACATCAAAACGAAAATATGAAAATATATCTTCGGCGACTTACTCTCAACAGATTTCTGGCAAAAACTCTGAGAGTAAAAAAATTGCCATGAAAAGTTTCTCAAAAAAACTGTCAATCCTAGTCGACTTTAAACTGTAGTTCCCGTTACTCATGTATATAATTAACACACACAACATAAGTAGTCTGAAAAGCTAGGTCGTAATCCTGACTGAAGGGTTATAATGACCAATTATACTTATATGCATGGATATAAACAAACAAAATTATAGAATTTTGGGTGATACCAATCCACATGCATTCAAAGAGTCTTAAATGCATCAAAAGAATGCACTATTAGTTCATATTTCTTGTCTAGTTTGAACCCAATGTCGTTTATGTTTAACTGATTAATTTTTGAAAATAATAACTTAGTGAGCATGGCTCAATAGCGCTCGTCATTCACCGCATTTTGAAAGAAATACATACCGATGAATACCCTCAGAGTATAAATCGCATTAAACAGTAAATTTTAATGGATTTAAGGGTGCTTCATCAGGGGACATTTAGTCCGAAATGATCATCATCAACGAAAATTCTTTGATAAAAATAATTGTCTTCAAAGAAGTCGAATGAACAAAAATGCGATGCACACGATACATGAGTTGTGTTTGATAGGCACATAAGCCAAGGTTGTTAAGTCGTCACATTCTAATTTAATTGATCAAATTGTGCATATGTCTCGGTAATATTTGTTTTGCTTAGCACAGCATTACATCAAAATTGAATCTTAAAACTGCATTGTATTGTTGTTGTGAAGAAAAAAAGAACATATAATTTATGCAACGTAGGCAGAGAAAAACAAAAGTATTTTGATATTCTTCCAACTCTTCTCAGTCTATACGCGTGAGTACAGTTTTACCAACACATTAACGAAAAAATGTCAGTTTGATCCATTATTTGATCCGTGGCCGGGCAACTTTACATAAAATTGTACACGTAGACGAAGAACAAATATCAACAAGTTAAAAACTCTGACGAATCGACTACTCAATGTCTTCGTCAAGACTTCGCACTACAATAGCAATACGTTGTTTTGTTCATGGCTTTGAATCAAGAAGAGTAAGATTAGCAACAAAATGATCCATAACGTAAAACCTAGGAACTACTGTATGAACTTCCAAACATATTAATTTCCTTAAAAGAAAATGTTTCCAATTTAAAAGCATTGTTCTTGCTAAACTTTACTAAACAGAAATGTGAATGCAGTTTGACTTTCTCAGATAGATTGCTTAGATCTTTACGGTGTATATAACATGATGGCTGTTATTATAAACCGTCACATTATCATTGTAATTTTTCTCTTTTGATTATGTAAAATATTATTAGTAATTGTCGCAAACGCACAGATAGAACGTTTTATCATGGATTACTGGAGTTGAGCCTACTGATGGAAGTAGGCTCATAATCATTACAAATTCTTAATTCTTCTAAACTTCAGGTGAATTTGTTCTTTAAAATGTTTAAATACTCTCTCTTTTATTCATTATTTCCTCAATAAATTTCAAATTATCCACATCTAATGCCGGCATACATCCCTACAGCGTGTTTAAGCGTTTCATGAGATCGAGCTCTTCTTTTTTTCCTCATACTAAAGTACTTTCGTACGAGTAAAAATTATATATTTTGACACGTCTGAAGAAAACGCATTATTGCAAAACTCATTTGATCTCAACATAGACCTCTGAAATTTAACCATCGAGGAAGTCATTCTGAAGAGATAATTTTTTTTCACGTAGTCGCATTCGATCATATAAAGTCTTGGAATGTACGTTACTCCAGGAACTAGAAAAGTGCGACTATAAAACGGAAAATGCAAAAATAACATCAGAGAACCGGATAAGAGAGTCCTACTTTGTGGAAACCGATTGTCAAAAGAGTATTGAATAAAAAAATAATCACAGATGTACTGGCTGTTTCAATGCTATAAGTGTTATACGACTATAGCAAGATGAGAGTTGTTCGTGAATTTTATATCATTATCACGCAGCAACATTACTGGTACGTTTAACATAAAGCAGCAGTATGTTAGAAATATAGGCCTCGGCCTTGAGTTAACAAAAGCAGGATAAAAAATGCTGTGTGGAGGATGCGTACATATGTAGGCGACAAATTAACAAAACTAGTCCCAAGCACTAAAGAAATATTATTTTCTAACCAGGGTAAGACATACTTCAACTTGTTTGTTGAGGCCGAATGGTCCTTGTAGATAAGACAGGAACCCATGCTTGCATATTGGAGGAGTTATCTCCCAAAAATTGTTTACGTGGGGTTGAATATTTGAGCTTTTAGTAAATTATGGCCTGTGAACATATTTACCAACTGACGGCTCTATAAGCAGCTGGCTTTTAGGCCATGATTGACCTAGAAAGATAGAACCTCAACTACTATCAGTATTTTCAATATGATTCATATTTTGATTGAATGCTCCCTACTTTCTACGATGTCACTCTCTTATGCGACTGCATAAACAATATTATATCCATACATTCTTTTGAGGTCTTGGTATAAAGTGAGGGAGTTTATGATTATGGGCTCAAAAACTCAACTTTCTTCTTCTTGTATAGTTTTATTTTATTTCTTTTCGGTGCTTTTTTCTATTTTCTCGGTTTCTTGGCGGATGTAGTCGAATGCGTTAAATTTTAGTTGAAATTTTTCGCCTCTTCCTTTGGCCCAAAACGATGAGATGAGGGAAGTGTGTCGAGGAGAGGCCAGAAAGAAAGAAAAAGTTGTTACCAAAAAATCAAATAATCATAAAGCACAGTAAATGTGTTTAGTTTGGTTCAGTTTCGTCTCTCGATATACATACCCTACAAGTCTATATATTTATTGTATATAGAATGTGTGGATATTTCTTTTATTTCCCCAGCTTTCTTTCTCCTTTTGCTTCCCTTCTCCTCTCTTCTCTTTAAGCGACTAGTTTATGCCATTGTATTGTATTGCAGAAATGACTTTCGTTGCACTGTGCTTGTGTGCATGTGTTTTTATCGTTGCTGTAGTTTATGATGTTGCCACTTATTAAAGTTGTTTTCGAGAAGAAGAAGAAAATAATTTCAATGGCTTAATAATGGTAAACTTAAGTCACTTTTATGTGACGCATAATTTTTTTGTTCCAAAATTCTCATGGTTATGGCCTCTAATACAAGAAAGTAAAAAGATGGCGTTCTTAAAACTGCGAAAATATAGGACATTTGTTAATAAGTTCTTAGAAGGCGTACCAAAGAGTTACTTGGACTTGGTCGCAACGGAAAGAATGCTGCTCCCATCAAACGACTTCTACCGTGGGTGCAGATCCGCTGAGGAAGAGGAGACTTTTACCCACTTTCTTTGTCAATGCCCATCTCTCGCGAGGTGCAGATATAGGTCATTTGGCTCTTCAATCCTTGTCAGTTTGACAGAGCTACCATTCATTGATGTCAAAGATATAGCTTCGCTTATCAAACTTTCTGGCTGGTTTTCTAGCGTGCGGTAGTCGTGCTTTCTTCCCTGGTTTGGAGGAACTTGGTCAGTACAGAGACTGCCTTCACCCGTGGCGTCACAACGGGCCACAATGCGTGCTCAAGTAAGATTTTAGTATCAAAGCTACCACTCCAAGCAACCTTTCATTTTTTCTTCACTTTTATTATGAGGATTTTGTAGGAAAGCAAGTGATGGATCTGCTGCTGCAGGCCTAGTAATTATTATTGTTTATGCATTTTATGTTTATGCAAAGGGTGTAAACAGAGGAATAACAAATAAAGCAATTGTTGTTGTTTACATTAAGTTGTGAACAGTGGCATACAGATTTGTGCAAATAATAAAGAACTCTAATTGAAGCTAAACACAAATTTATTTTTACTTTATTTGTAATATATGAGCTCATATTTTTTTTAAAGTTTTTGTTTTTAAAAGGTAAACACGTAACAATATTCTTTAGTGCTATTTTTCGCAGCAGTTCGCCGTCAAAAACTGTGAGAGTGAAAAGTTTTGTAAATCTGTAGTTTGGAGTTGGCGTTAAATATTAGGTCCTGCTCCTCATGGATAAAATTAACGCACCCAACATGGGTGGTCATTAGTTGCAATAACCAATTAAGTAAGAAGTGAGAAAGTAAATCAAGAGCGGTCCTACTATTGACATTGTTTACGCTGGTAATGTCGGAGCCAAGAAATAAAAAAAAATCATTGACAATCTCTGACATAGCGTTTTAAACACGTTTACTGACAGGCCCTTCATGATGGATTTCTGTTTCAAGTCAATATCACAAGACACTAGACTTTATTATAGCAAATAGTGTCATTACAATATACTTCCGTCTTCCACAGAAGACTCTCCATGACGAAGTCGGAGAGATCGCATGATTGAGAATTGCCGTATAAAGTAATCAAGGGCTAGGAGGGGTTTCTCCTAGATTTGACTGAATGAAAAGACCCTGTTGATGGTAGACTTACTAAGTCTGAAGCCGCACTGATAAGGTCTAATATTTGTCTTGACGAGTTGCTTCAAGCGTTCACACAATGCGCTCATAAGAACCTTATATGCGATAGATTGAAGGTTTCTGCCTCTGTCGTTGGCATATATCATCTGGTCTCCGTCTTTCAGCACAGAACAAAGGACTCTGTGGTGTTTGCCATACTTCCCCTACCCTGATAAATAGGCTTGTGCATGCACCCTACCAGCTCGTTACTACCGGTCTTAAATGATTCAGCGGTCTGGCCGTCAGGGACTGTAGCTTTATTATTCATAACTAGCAGGATAGCGACTTTGTCCTTTTAATGACTTTCCATGATTGTCACATCGTTTTTAATTATGGAATTGGTGTGGTTTACTGTACAAATGAGCGAAGTAATATTGTTGCGAATATGAAAAATATAGACACTGGTATTTTGTTTTTACATCGCTTAACATTAAAATTATACACAGAAGCTACAAAAACAAAACAATACAGTAAGCAAACCTGTTTACAAATTATCGTACTGCTTAATATAACAACAAACACCAGCATAACAAAAATGGTCAACAAGTAAATAAAAATACCACAGCAACACTACAATAATAAATGTAAACAAAGTACACAATTTTGAGAAGGCGAAGCCATAAACATTCGCCTTAAAGAACATTCATCAGACTGTTTACTCTGCCATATAAAAGGCAATGCAAAGCAGGCAAGTGAGTTAGTGGAGTTCAATCAGTCATGTGTGAAGATGTGTTTGAAGAGGCGGTGTGTTTGAAGAGGCGGTGTGTTTGAAGAGAGTAATCATGGTTTGAAGATCTCCGTTACAAAGTTCTGTCGAATAATTGTTTAGTGAATGTTATTGTTTATGCAAAGGGTGTAAACATAGGAATAACAAAACAAATCAATTGTTGTTGCTTACATGAAGTTGTGAAAAGTGGCACACAGAAATGTGCGAATAATAAAGAATTTTAAATAAAACTAAATTTAGATTAATTTTTATTTTATTTGCAATCTATGAGCTCATATTTTATTCGACTCGTAGCAAGATGTTCTCTGTGTAAAAAGCGTTTCTCTAATCCAATATAATCATTCATCCTGGTTTTAAGTTGGAGATCTTGTGGATGAAATTACAAGTCAAATCTGATCTGAGAAAGGCTAAATTATAATCAGTTGCTCAAGCGGACGATCGAGTTGAGATATATTGGGTTTTAAAATGATGCTTAACATTGCAACTGGTCCTATATTGATTTCCAGACCCAATGACAGACATTTTCACTTTAGTTTTATTAAACTAGAGTCTCATATTAAAAACAATAAACGATTTGAAAAGAATGTGTCAGATTTTGTATGTTGCATACAAAATTTAATGTGTTGTCACCTGTAACGTTGCCATCTGTACGCTGTTCGCTGTCAGTTGACTTATTTAACAAAGTATTCAAGCGGCTTGAGTAACAATCTTTTTTTTTTCACTTCCATCTACGTAATATTTTACAGACTTTTAGAACAGAATTCTTTCAATTAATATTTGCTTCAATACATGTATTTTGCTTGGTTGTTAGAGAGTGACTTCTTTTCCTTAATTTTGACACTTGCATTGTGGCATGAAACTTGTTAAAATGGCAAGAGAGTGGCTAGAGGTTGGGAACGAAAGCCTTATTTAAACAAAACGATTCGATTTTTTTTTTTTATTTTCTATTCCCTTACCACATCACACAACAAGCCTATTCCAAAGACAGTTTGATTGTATTTTCACTTTTCTTTTCCTAGATTTTCTTTTTTCTTATTTTTTTTTTGTCTGTATTTGTTTCTTAACCGAATGCTTAAGTTACAAGTGTCGTCAAGTCATTTTCATTTTTCTACGTTTAGGTTTTTTCTTCCTTCGTTTTTGTTGTCTTTATTTTTTTTATTTTTCATTTTGCCCTCAACTCATGGCATGTTTGCATAACATCTTGTATTTAGTCGTACATATTGTTCAATTGTAAAACTCTTCCACCATTTCAAAGTCTTGTGCACTTTTTTTTTTCTTAACATTCTTCCTTTTCTGGCCTCCAAAGAAGAAACATTTAACAAGAGTGTCAACACATCTTGAGTGAATTGTATAGATGGCTGGCAGAGTCTTAAAAGAGTAATATGTTCAAAGTATAGATTCTATACAATAAAGGAAAACAATCCTTTATTAATTGTTCTTGAAAAAGAAGTTTTGAAATCGTGCTCATCAGTCCAAGTGTTACCTTAGCCTTCAAGAGGGTTTTGTCACACTACGTAAAATAATTTCTCCCTCTTTTTAAAGTAAAAGTATAACGATTCTGTAGTGGAAAGCCTATGTTCTATTAAAATAAAAAACCGAACCAATGAATTTTACGAATTCTAACAGCAAAAATTTTTAGCCAAAACAGACAACAAAATCTTCCAAATCAAGTTTCCGCCGTCTTATTATTATTGACCAAATATGTCAGAATTTCTGGTCTTTAGCCTCAATAAGAATAAAATTGAAGTCAATAGTAGGTAGGCCTCGGTTCAAACCTCAGGTCAAGTATCCCCAACGAAAAGATCTCTTCGGCAGAGCATCTTACCCATAAACTCATTATGTATACACCAACGTCTTGTATTTGTAACTACGTCGTTGGCAGCATAGAACTCGTACGATTCCCGATTCATGCAATGTCTATACTTGCCGCCAAAGTAAACGGGACCAAAAACTCTACAGCATAGCTTTAACTGCCTGCGCAATTTCAGAAGCTTCTTAGTCAGATTTTAGTCCATCGGGAGAGATATTTGTTCTTAAACTGCTTGCTGAAATCCCTACCCCAGAGTAGACAACATAAGTGATTTGCGAAATTAGGTCTTAATCCTGACTCAAGGGTTGAAATGACTAATTATGTATGCATCTATGACTATGTCTTTTGGTGTAAATTGTGTCTTATATGTTAACTGTTCCATGGCGCTCTTTCCCAACAAAATATTGAAAAGATCACAAAATAATAGAAGTCACTATCTAGAAACATTTAACCTAGTTGGATATTAAATGATTCGGAAAGGTTCTTTCCCATTTTAACCAACAACCATGTGTCAGGAAATTTCTCTTATCTTATTGCAAGGGTACCACAATCAGTTGTGGCATTCAACACCGGGCAATCAAAAGCGGCCTTGTATTATTTGGACTTGCCAGGTCTAAAGCCACACTGGTACGAACCAGTTATATTATCCATTTAAGGTTTAATTTTTCACACAGAAATGTTCGTATAAGATGGAGACTCTCTTTAAACCTTAATATTTGGCGTATACCATTAACTCTTCTTTTTATGCACAGGGCTCAGCACACTGATGCCCCATTCATTGGGCATGTATTTTTCCAACCAAATACTACACTTCTACTGCCGTTGAATGCTTTCTATTTCTAGCCTATGTGCCTTTAAGTGTATCCTATCAAACACTTTACTTTTGGAGAACTTTATGGTACAAAAAATGTTCGTTGTATACAAACTCTAAGATAAGTTATCGCTTCTTCAATTTTAAAAAAACTCTGGATATATCGAATGTGTACAGAAACGTCCCATGTCCTATGTTATTGCATTGCAAGTTCGTTTCTTCGTCCGCCTGCGTTCTTGTTATAGCCCTAAAGCCAAAGCCCTATCTCGCTAGAGAGTAATTGTGTGGAGACTATAAGATTATTTATTTATTTATTTATTAATTACAATACAATTACAAATTATATTCTAATTTTTTACGAGCGGAGTAACTTGACCATATGCTCGGTGTAGTGTCACAGACCAGAGTCTCTGGTGGGAATCGAACCGACGACCCTCACGCTAATAGTCTAGCACACTACCCACTAGACTACCAGGGCACCCGACTATAAGATTAATTATAGGATTTGATAATATTTGCATCTTAAGTCTCACATTTTATATAAAAAAAATATAGCCAGGAAGTATCAGGCAGCATATCTGGACAGTTTTATTGACAAACAATCGGCTGATATATCCACTCAGATGAATAGGTCAAGTAAAACGTACGCACAGTTAAAACATGTCGCCGAGCATATTGCTTAAGACTTAATGCCTACCGTGTTACATTGATGCAAAACATGACAACATATGGCGACATACATGTGCCCATACATACATCATTGGTCATTACAGCACTTCAGTCAGTATTAAGACCACCTATATTGTGTGTGTTAATTTTCTATATGAGCGGCGGGACCAACAGTTTAAAGTCGATTCCGAACGACAAAATTTTTGAGAAATTTTGCATGATAATTTTATTTACTCTTAGCGTTTTTTTTCATATTTCGTTTTGTTAGAAATGTCTGACTTGGTGGTTGAACCGTGGCCTCACGTCTAATAGATTATCTACTAGATTACGGCAATTTCACTATATAGTATAAACAGGGCCTCTAAATAATCTTGTTCACTTCTGACCAATGATAATATCGAACGCCGACCTAAGGACAATAGTGTACCAACAGTTAATTGTTGAAAGATGAAAATATGAATTCATCGTAAGGGAGCTGGATTGAAAATCCAATAAGAAAGCATAAAATAATATCGTCGGGATGTGTATTAAGTGGAAACTGCAGCGAGGAAGAGTTCCAACTTCCGAAACAGATTGTGAATACACGATTGAGTAGAACGGAATACAATGCACGTCTAATAAGACAACACACTACCTACTAAACCAAGGTGAGTTCTATATTTTTGAAATTTTTAAAGATCTACTTGCCTTTGATTATTTTTTTACACAATTTTTCTCATGCTTCCATTTGAGATTCTTCCCCCCTTACATGCCTAATAAATATTACTGTTATAAAAATGGAAAAATAGATACTGGTGTTTTGCTTTTACATCGTTTAGCATTAAAATTATAAACAAAATCTACAAAAACAATGAACTTGATTACAAATTATCACACTGCTGAATATAACAACAAACACCAGCATAAAAAATGATAAACAGCTAAACAAAAATACAGCAACAAACACTACAAGAATAAATGTAAACAGATACTTAACAATACACTCCTTTAAATAACTGCAAAATTTTTATGTTGCAAGTCTTTCGATTGGAAAACAAAAAAAGTAAGAAAAAAGAAATAGATGAGGGAAAAAACAATTGAAAGAAAACTTTCTTTCTGTTTATGTCGCATGTTCATTTCTTTTCTTAATTTCTGATTGAACTTTTTTGCCCGATTCCACCCGCGATATGTCTGTCTACGTTTTTATTTTCCGTTCATGTTGCCGTTCATTCGTTCGTTCATTCATTCATTCATTTATTTGTTCCGTTCGCAAATTGTCATTTGATGGAATAGAACGAAGCCGAAGAAGAAGAAGAGGCCTCTTCGACACTAAACTTTGCAATTGTTTTGTTGCATATGGAGAAAGGAAGGAACGAAGGAAGGCTGGTTTCTGCAGTAATTGTTCACTCGCTGTTCGATTGTTTATATGTGTGTGTATGCAAGTGTGACTGACTATCAGCATTTGTGTGAATTTATTAAGTTTCATTCACTTCTCACAAAAAAATGAATTTTCTTTTTAGCAGATGTGTTTTGTTTCTCTTTCTTTTTGTTTCTCCATCATCGTCACTGGCTTTTCGTTCGTTTTTTTTTTGCTCTTGACTATTTCATTAACCACCTCATGTTTGTTGTCTGCTTATCTAACAATTTTATGTCTGTAGGTCTACTCGTCTACTCCGTCTAACTGTCTGTCCTCGTGTCTATTTAAATCAGTGTTTATTTGTCGGCATGTTTCTCATACAATTGTTATTATTGTTGTTGTTGTTGTATTTTATGTCAACCACAAAATATTGCAATTGTTGTCCTTATTTTGAAAAACGTACGTACGTAGCACTTTAATTGATAAGAAATCCCATGGTTTACTTGAATGAATTTGTGTGTTTTTTTCACTCTCTCTCAGTTTTCCTTTTAAAAAGCATCGAAAAATATATTTTTGACAGTAAAATTGAAATTAATAATTAATTTCTATTCAATAGGATTACTGGCAATGATTTTCTTTTTTAATTTCATCTCATCACAAAGCTGCGATGTTTTTAATCATAAAAAAACTCATCCTAGAATTTGACCTTAAAGATGTAAGCATGAGGAGAAGACGTATATAACGATTGAACAAAAATGAATATTGAACTGGTGAAGCTAGCATAGTATATGAGTAAGCAAATAATCAGCATTTAATGAAGAGTTTAAGATAAGTAATATCATCTGGTATAACCTAAAAGAATGCATTGTGTACTACAAATATAAAATATGAAAAGCGAACAAAATTAATCTCCAAAAAGACCCGAAAATTGCATTGAATTGGGTGTCTAGTAGGTAGACAGTCTAGTAGGTAGACTGGAATTCGACATCTGTCAAACTGAGTTGTGAAACCAATTTTTTTCTTTTCAGTTGAAAGTCTGACATTGACGAAAATGGATCGCTTAACTATCACACAACGCATAAAAATTATCAAAACCTACTACAAAAATGGTGATTCTGCCACAGCCACGTATCGTGCTTTAAGAGGAGATTGTGGTTTACATAATCGTCCAACTACGCAAGCAATTGGCAAAATTGTGAAGAAATTTGAAGAGACTGGAGTGGTTACAAATATTGAAAGGCCTGTACATCATCGTTTCGCTCGTTCCGCTGAAAATATCGCTATTGTAAGTGAAAGTATTGCCGAAGACCCGAATCTGTCGATTCCTCGTCGTTCTCAGGAATTAGGACTGTCTTACGGCACATTATGGCATATTTTTCATTAAGATCTACACCTATATCCACATAAAGTCCAGCTCACGCAGCAGCTGAAGCCAGCTGACCATTCACAACGTCGTAGATACGTGGAATGGGTGCTTGAACAACAGGCGGTGGACTGCAATTTTTCGAAAAAAATTTCTTCAGCGATGAAGCACATTTCACACTCGGTAGGTATGTTATTAAACAAAATTGTCGTACTTGGGGTTCAGAGAATCCTCAAGTAATTGAAGAGAGGCCATTACATCCAGAAAAAGTCACTGTTTGGTGCGCTCTTTGGTCCGAAGGTGTTTTTGGACCTTACTTTTTCGAAAACGACGATGGAACCACCGTCACCATCAATTCGGAGCGTTATTCATATGATAACCAACTTTTTTTTGCCTGCTATTATTGCAAGAGACATTTCCTGGCCGCGTAATTTCTCGTCGTGGCGATATCAACTGGCCACCAAGATCATGCGATTTGCCACCATTAGACTTTTTTTGTGGGGCTACGCGAAGGACCGTGTTTATGCAGATAAACCTTCAACTCTTGAGCACTTAAAACCCAAAATTCGTCAAGTTATGGCTGAAATACCGCCCAATATGTTTCAAAAAGTGGTCGAAAATTACCTCATTCATTTAAATGATGTAGTGTTTCACACATAATGTCAACGTTCAAACTTTACAATAAAAAAGAAATCGTAATGAAAAAAATATTTTATATGTGTTTTATTTACGTTTACTTTTGAAACCACGAAATGGATAACCCGATATTTAGTCGGCCATTTCCTCTCAGAAAATTTTTGGCAAAAATCTGAGACAAAATAAAATTGCCACGAAAAGTGTTTTAAAAATCTGACACTTGGTATCGGCTTTGCACTGTAGGTCTCCCTACTCGTGCATAAAATCAACACACTCAACATAAGTGGTGTGAGAAGCTAGGTTGTAATCCTAACTGCATGATTGTAATGACCAATTTTGTATGTATGTAACGCACACTTCGTCCGTTTTACGAATGCCATAAGCGTCCCAGCGATAGGACTTTTCGCAATGTGGCATATAAATTCGATCGACATGAACGAAACGTAAGATCTGCCGAAAGCATCGTCGATGTCCATGAGAGTGTGTAGAAAAATCTCAGGCAGTTGATTTCTGGCCGCTCACCTTTCGCAAGCGACAACGCTGAATGGTCTCTTGATCTTAAATCGAAAAATCATTTTCAGCATTGCGGCCCATTTTTGAAAGAATGGCAACGTGAACATACAAAATTCTAGAATGAACGGAGATACCAATATACATGACGTCCAATGCATCCCGACAAAGCCAACTTTTTGGTGCGGATTGGGTCATATTTGTTTGAGGATCATTACTAACTTGTTTGAAATTGTATGAACTGGATACCAATGATCTGTCGTTTCTACAGGACGGCACTTTGTCCCAGAGAGCTTACTCTACATTAGATCCATTTGTGGGAATGGTCATCTCACGTGGAGGTATATAAAGTGGCCACGAAGTTCATGCGCCTTAACCCCTTTACACATTTTTTATGGGGTTCTCTTAAGTGGAAGGTGTATGCGAGTGAGCCACAAGCCACAGCGGTCTTTAAAGTATACATGACACATGGGTATTGGTCTAATAACCCCATTAGCAGATGTACTGAGGGCTTGATCTAACATTACAAAAAAAAAAATAAAATAATAACAAATATAGTTAAGAAAACCAATAAATTGATTTGGCAAAAATTATTCCCAATCTCCACTAAACTAATTAGCTGTACAACTGGAGTCATGATCCCTATAAAAATATATATTGATTCGTACAGCCTCAGGTTAAAACTAAGGGCCAGAGATAATAAAATTCCCGGATTTGCAACTGATTTATTCCGAGGTCTTCCTCGTATTCTAATCGAGATTCATTTTGCGTATACAATATTATCCGCCCATATTTAATTCTGTCTTTGCATTGTTGTTGCGAATTGTTACATCGCTCATTTGAATCGAAAGTCTCTTTTTCTTGTGCTCCAAATGCGTAGTTTGTAACATTCTCGGGTAAGTCATCTGTTGTATCATCAAATAGACAAAAAATAAAATGGCAGCTAATCATAGCTGAAAGGGATTTACGTAGACCATTACAGACACCAGTATATAGATCAAAAATGGTACGTCTGGAGTTAACGAAAACCATAAAATACAGGCAGACCTGTTAAGGTAACAAATAATAGAAATTAAAATTTTGGACGTTGCCACATACATATTGCGTAGCGTAAACATATAGGAGTGTAGTTTAGAGTTTTTTATATACTTTGTAATTTAATACGATATATAAAAAGCTTATTCAGGATCTTCAGAGAAATTTGGAGCATTATTTAGTAGGACTCTCCTAGAGTTAGGTTTGGTAAGGTCGCAGACTTGAAGGAAGGGGTCCCAATTAGATCAGCATTTAGTGTCAAATTATTCTCTGAAGAAAATCAACTCGAGACCAAAATAAAACTTTCTATTACAGTCTTTATATTAAATGAACGGTCATGCCATTCAGAGCACATTAGCGATTCTCACAGGTCGTGGCATTCAGGCATATAGTAACTTTTGCGGAAGTTGTGTGTCAGAGGGGACGTAGGAATTTGTCTTTCAGATTACGTGTCAGTGCCTTGCTCATGGCCAAGAAAAAATTGATGTTTTTGACCTCTAACTTACTTACATCCTTCACCCAGTTCTTTCTAGAAATATAATAAAAATGATAGTCAGCAATACAAGGTTGAGCATCCTTGTAAAATGCGTGTATAATATTCAATTAAACTGCGGCAATCAGAATACATACATATATTGTTGCATGTCGTATTTTGTGCTATCGGCCCTGTCTAGCGTATCAGCAACGTTACCCTTAAATAATCCTAAATTTTCCTGAAAAATTCTGAGGCATTGATAGGGATTTAATTGCATCCTGGCAGACCGATTAAATCAAGAGATTTTTAGGAAATTTCTGGAGTTATAGACCAGACATTCGTATTCGAAATTATAATATCGAATCTTCTGTTTAGAATGTTATAAGAAGCCATAAAATCGACCAAAATGGCCCCGATTTGGAATACATAGAACTTTTCTGCCACCAATTCAGTCCTCTGCTTGCACAGGAGGTTATAAGGCAGCCAATTGTGCTGTGTTGGGTGGATTGAAATGAAATGAGCGCAATGGTGTTCGCATATGTACGGGCTTTGTTTGTAATGACATTAGTGCTGGCAAATATGTATATACCAAACAGCAAAGTTATTGTTACAAATTTGCCATTTAAAAACGTTTTAAATATGAGCTCGTAAATTGCAAAAAAAAAAATAAAAATAAATTGGCGTTTAGTTTTAATTCAAATTCTTTATTATTCGCACAATTCTGTGTGCCACTGTTCACAACTTGATGTAAACAACAACAATTGCTTATATGCTTATACCCTTTTCATAAGCAAAAACAATTACTAGACAATTATTCGACAGATCTCTGTAACGGAGAACTTCAAACCACAATTACTCTCTTCAAACGCATCGCACTCGCGTTTCCACATAAAGTTGACTGAACTTCACTGCTTTGCCTTGCCTTTTATATGGCAGAGTAAACAGTCTGATGAGTGTTCTTGAAGGCGAATGTTCATGGCTTCCTTCCTTCTCGAAATCTCTATAAATGTAAACATCGTTGTTTATTGTTTTTTGGGTATTTTGTTTTCATTTATTCTTGTAGTGTTGTTTGTGGATTTTTGTTTACCATTTTTTTATGCTGGTGTTTGTTATGTTAAGCAGTACGATAACTTGTAATCAGGTTTGTTTACTGCATTGTTTTGTTTTTGTAGCTTTTGTTTATAATTTTAATGTAAAGCGATGTAAAAGCAAAACACCAGTATCTAGATTTTTCATTTTCGTAACATTAATATTTAATTATTGGTCTAAGAGCCTGGGTCTTGCTTAGAGTCCTTGTACAAGTAGAAAGAGATGTTGTGGCTTTCTTAGCTGACTCAATTATGTTGCCCTCTTCTAAAACTTTAGATTCTGAATGACCGCTAAATATTTAAACCATTTGGATAATGACATGGTTCTACTTTGCGAGCCTCTCCTATACGGATGGAGAAATTCTCTTCACATGTGATTGGAAATGTGTACCATATCTGCCAGAGAATTTATTGAATTAGGTTTGATTACTACAATATCGAACCCAAAGATAAAGAGTAGAGTAGAGTTTAATGCAATCAAACTGAACTGTACTTGAACTTATTTGTACCATGAAAAGACTGAATATCTAGTTTTGATTGTGACTCATATAAAAATGTCTGTACTAAACCATTATTGTTCAGTTTAATAAAAAATTTGAGCCCAAGTGAGAAATGCTTTGTAGTTTAAAAAAAAGAAAGAAACTTTTAAAATTTATGACTTTAATATGGCAATAAAATTAAACGCTATTACCGCTGCAAATAGTACTAAAACTTGGCAATAATTTAGATTTTATGTTTATGCTTGAACCTATCCATCTATTTATAGCAAATAACCGTCTATCTGTCCATCCATCCATCCATACGTCCATTCAACCGTTCTTGTTTGAAACGAACCATTTATTGACTTCATTAATGAGCCATAAACATCAGCTACAACCACTTAATAATGCCGACTCTTTAACAATTGATCAATGACCCATCCGTACCAAGTCAAATATAACTGATGTCTACCATCAACCTCTAGCAAGAGAGAGAAGAATATTTTCTTCAAATAAAAATAACAAAAAAAAGAGTATTTTTTAATGATTTCATAAACATAAATCACTGTAAATACAACACCTCGTTGTAGACACGTTTATTTCGGCTACAGATGCAAAACTTGGCAAATACAACAGAGTAGAAGCAGAGTAGAAGCACTCAACTCTACGAAATGTGAAGAAATACATGAGAAAAAAGAAACAAAAACAAACATAAAATAAATATAAAAATAGTGTACATTACACCGTATAAGTATACATACTTATAAAGAAATAAACCCTTTCAGCTTTTTGATACACTACCCGCTCAAATGGGATTCCCGAACAAAACAAAAACAAGCATATTCATAATGATCATTATTAACACCAAAACTAAAACATGATGTCTCTCGACCAGCCAGCCTGGCACATCAATGCTGAAGAACTGAAGGAACAAAAACTGCAAAAAAAGAAACACTGAAACTGACTCTGAAACTGAAACTATAGCTGATGAAGCTGAGGCAGAAGATGGTGATGGCGATGGTGGTGTAAAGATGTTTTTAAATGCCACAGAAAGGTGCTATATACACAGAGTCGAATCGAGTCGAGTCGAGTTGAATTGATGTAAATTATCGATAACCATCAATAGTTTATGTCACCCAATGACTTTGATATACGACAAGATTTCTTACAAATCATAAATAATGTTAAATCCGATAATAAATTTGAAAATTTCCTAGCGTCGGCAAATGATCCCGCCACATTTCACATACTGCAACAGCAAGAACAACCAAAAACAACAGCAACAACTGAAGTAATACTAGCAACACCACTTGAAACACTTAAAAGTATTAGGTTGAAGCAATAGACATTTCTTAGCGGAAATGAACACCTTCTGTCCCTTGTTTGGGGACAACCTCAATTAAAACCTTTTGAAATTTTTTTAAATTTATTTTTTTCTTCTGAAGTACAATTGTTCCGGTTAGAAATGGAATATTATTTCATATATATGGCTACTGCGGCTGGCCTTACAGTACCTCATTCGAATGAACCAATTTTCGTGCACTTTTTCAAGTATAGAAGGTCATATCTCGGCAATGGCATCACGATTGTTGGCTTTCAAATGCTCAATTGTCTCTGGTTTGTCGACATAACACTTTTCTTTCACGATGCCTTACTGACTATACTATAGTCCAACAGTGCCAAATAGCAGCTTCTTGGCGGCCAATTGACATCACCATTTCGGCTAATTAAACGACCATCAATTGTTTGATGCAATAAATCGGTTGTGGCATGAGATGTGCGATTAGTTGCATCATGCTGTTGAAATCAAACCTCGTTCACATCAATACCATAAAGAGCGGGTACGAAAAAATCAGTTATCATAGTGCGATAGGTGTCTCCATTGACCGTAATAGTTGCGCCGCCCTTATTTTCAAAGAAATATGGGCCAACGATGCCTCTGCTATACAAGCCCCACCAATCAGTCACTTGTAATGGGTGCATTATTTTCTGTAAGACCACGTGTTCTGAGTCCCAAATACGGCAATTTTGCTCATTAACGTACTCATACATTAATAATTGGCCATTACAACCCTTCATTCAGGATTACGTCCTAGCTTCTCACACCACTCATGTTGTGTGCCTTAATTTTATACTTGAGTGACGGGACCTACAGTTTAACGTCGACTCCGAACGACAGATTTTGAGAAACTATTTCATGGCAGGCTTATTTACTCTCAGAGTTTTTGCCAGAAATCAGATGAGAAGAAATCGCCGAAGAAATATTTTTTTTAAATATTTCGTTTTGATGTCTGAGCTGGGGTTTGAACCGTAGACTTACGTCTAATAAGCCAACACACTACCTAACGTACTTACCAAGATAAAATGAGCTTCATCCAAAAAGATGATTTTTTTTGGCAAAATCGACATCATCGTGAGGTTTCTCGTTGACCCAACTAGCGAAACGAAAAGGAAACGGATGGTCATGCGGCTTCAACTCTTGAACCAATTGAAGTTGTTAAGCATCATATCGAAATCTTTTTGAAAATTCATTGTAAAGGTGTGTGAAATGCTAAATTCTTGAAAACGATGTTAATGGATTCTCACGTATAGTTTCAGTCACAGCTTCGATTTTCTTTGGTGTACGCACTGTACGAGCACGCTCACGTCTTGCAACATCAACAATGAAACCAGTTTCGCGAACTTTAGCAATAGACTTGCGTATACCGGGCACTGTTTGTTCTTCACTGCGACTGAAAGTTTGTATGACATTTTAGTGCAATTTCCGGCGAATAGACTTTGTTTTGGAAATAAATTTCAAATAAATTCCAACGTTGCTTAAGCGTAAATAGATTCATTACGTCTAGTCGAGATAATATACAGAATGGAATGACATAAGTATTGCCAGATTCGAAATAACCGAAGGTTCAAATTGAAACCCACTCCATGCATGTGTATTGAAATGGCATCTCTTTTAAACAATTAAACGGGTTGGTTGTCGTGTACGTCCACTTCCATATTTCAACATGGGAGCACACGTGAAACAGTTCATAAAACACGACCAAAATTAATAATTTTCTGCTTCTAGTTTCCATCATTGTTTCTATCTGATATGTAGTCTCCAAAGGCGGTGCTGTTTGCTCCAAACACCACATTTGTAGAGACACCAGACATCTCTGGCCTGATATGCATACATGCAGAACAAAATTTGTGCTAAACCTGACTAGAGTGAATTTAAGAAACCTCATTGCAGTTTTAACATGATATAGGCCTCTAGGTGCACACGGCCGAATACTGGAAAAGAAGCTAGGTCGTCGTCCTGACTAAAGGGTTATAAATGTCCAAAGCTTTTCTCGGTAAATTGTTTGTATCTGTATATTGGCTTCTCGGCATAGAGAAATATGTATCTGAACAGGCACCCTCTATCCGAAATTACTTTTCATCATAACCAATACGCTATTAGATGTGAAAAATAACACACAAGGTGTACATTTGCACTGACGATGATGGAGATGATACAACTACGATATGCCGAATGCTGTTCATGATGATGTTGATGACGATGACGATACTCTACAGTCAGCTGTTGTTGTTGTTGCTGTTGTTTTCGTTTCCATATTTATTTCTTTATATACAACAACAACAACAATAAATATTCATTATATTATAAGTAATAGTTGTTGTTGTTGTATGTTAGATATTGCTTTTCTTACTGTTGTTGTCGTCAAGCCCACCTAATGCAACAAACAAAGATAGTGGAACTCAAGTGGGTTGGTTGATGTCGAAGAAGAATCTCCGGTGTTTCTTTTTTTTTGTTTTTCTTTCGTTTCGTTGCAATTCAACTCTTCTTCTTCTTCTTCTATTTTAACTCGTTCATGCAATTTATTCATAAATTGTTCACTTCACACTCACTCAATATGTACATATGTATGTGTTTACAGGTGACATGAAGAAGAACGAGATACTTTAAACGAGCATATGCATGTGTAAGTATAAGTGTGTTAAATTGTTGGTCGTTTTGCACAGAACGCAGAAGATGAATTCATCATTGATAGATGATGGATGTAAGACTGCATGCAGCAGGTAACATAAGTCATTGGACTGACACAAACAGCATTGCTCTTCGCTGGTAATAGAGCTAAAAACAAAGACAAACAACACATTCACATACAATACACACACACACACATAGGAAAAAAACATTTGATTGAAAATAATGGCCAAAATGAATAGCACACTGTGATAATGAGATGTCCTCGCCATTCTTTACAAAGGGCCAAGGTGCTTAAAACATAGTTACGGGAATAATAAAAGCGTTTGAGATGTATAACATGAATTGAAAGGAATCAAGGCGATAGGAATAATACAAAAAAGTTGTGAATTTTGTAAGAGCTAAGCTCATTTATACACCAAAATATGATTTAGTATGGTGGCCATAATAAATCGTATATGAAGGTAAAGGGTCCGCCAAATAACTTTTTTTTTTTTTGAAAATGCTTTAAAAAAAACTACTGACTATTTGCTCAAATTTCTTTTTTTATTTGAAAGTATTTACAATCCTTCAGGTTAATAATGGAAAATAATTTCATTCAAATGGCTGCCTCGCCTGGTCATGCAGTAGCTTACACGATCGGTCCAATTTTTAAGCACATTATCGATTGTGTGGAGCTGTATTTCACCAATGGCTTCACGAATATTGTCCTTTAAAGCGTCAATTGTCTCTGGCTTGTCGGCGTAACACTTATCTTTGACGGCACCCCACAAATAATAGTCCAACGGTGTCAAATCGCAGTGCCGAGGTAGCCAAACGACATCAGCTCTGCGGCTGATAATGCGATCTTCAAAAACAGGGCGCAAACCATCGAGTGTAGCTTCGGCTGTGTGGCACGTAGCGCCGTCCTGTTGAAGCCAATATCCTCCTCTTGAGCCAATATCCTCCTTGCTCATTTTCGAAGAAAAATGGCCCAATTATGCCGCTGGACCAAAATCCGCACCAAACAGTGACTCGTTTTGGGTACGTCGGCTTTTCGATGTATGCGTGCGGGTTTTCTGTGCCCCAAATGCGACAATTTTGCTTGTTTACATACCCGCCAAGATCAAAATAAGCTTCATCTGAAAAGATGACTTTTTTTTTTGCCAAAATCGGCATATTCTGTAAGTCGATCGCAGGCCCACTTAGCGAAACGAAAACGCAATATTTCCCAGCGTTGTGCAAGCCCAGCGATGTTCAAGCGTATACACAACCATATTAGTTCAGCGGAAGGATAAAACTAATTATCTGTCAAATCAGACATGACATGTTACCATTCACGAAATAAGCACTAGTTGAAAAAAAACGTTAGATGGCGGACCCTTTAAATTTTTAAATCAAACTCTGCTCGCTATTAAACAATAAAAGTAAAAATTGATTAACAAAACTTCATACATAGCATCTAAAGGTATGGATTAAGAAATTATCTTCATACATTTCCAAACAGCTTCTACAAAATTTCGATCAACAGTTTCCACAAAACTAACACACACTGTCATAAACATCGCAGCTGCACGACTCACTAAGCCTTAAAGGGTCGGCCATTTAAAAGTTTAAGTATAAAAATTCAATAAATTGAATGAATGAATATTATCTCATTCATATGGCTGCTGCGGCTGGCCTAACAATATCACATTCGATCGGACCAATTTTCGTGCACTTTTTCGAGTGCATGGAGTCGTATCACGGCAATGGCATCACGAATGTTGGCCTTCAATTTCGATTTCTTACATCAAACGTTTGATGGCCGTTTATTTAGCCGAAATGGTGATGTCATTTGGTCGCCAAGAAGCTGCGATTTGACACCGTTGGACTGTAATGCGCCGTTAAAGAAAAGTGTTATGCCGACAGTCAATAGGTCGTAGTGGTTAAAGTGGTTACATATAATATGTCGGTTTGTTTACGATATCCTTAATCCCCAAATGAAGGACAAACAGCAGAACATGATATTTAGTCAAATGCTCGAGATTTACCAAACATAGAATGTAAATAGAATTTGAGAGTGATGGAGAGGTCTGGGACGAGGCAGATAACTCATTAAAACAGTAAACCAAGCGTAACGAGTAGCAGCACTGTATTAACTTAACAGACAAAAGCTAGTGGTTCAGGCCCCAGCTTACACATGTCGTTAAGAACGGAATATAAAAAAAACATCTCTCGACGATTTCCTCTAGTTAAATTTAGTTAAATTGCTAGGATGTGAAAAGCTAGGTTTTAGTTCTGACAGAAGAGTTGCCATTGAGTAAATATGATTCTTCAATAATGGGCAGTCCTACAAGAGAATCTAGTTTAACTAGCAATTTAGTTCTTCGGTATTCGAATGCACTTAGATCCAAGTCCTTTTATTTATTTCATACGGACAATATGCAGACTCTGTGATGAGGAGAACAAATCACCAGAAGAATTACTTCGAACCTGTGCAACAGGGTGGAAGGAGCTTTATAGCTTGAAGATAAAGCTATAAATCGTTGAGTTCCAGTACTTTGAAACATACATACAAATTGGTCATTACAATTCTTCAATCAAGATTACGACCTAGCTTCTCACACCACTTATGTTGTATGTTGTAATTTTATACATGAGTGGCGGGACCTACAGTTTAAAGCGGACTCCGAATGATAGATTTTAGAGAAACTTTGCATGACAATTTTATTTATTCTCAACGTCTTTGCCAGAAATCTGTTGAGAGGAAGTTGCCGAAGAAATATTATTTCATATTTCGTTTTGATGGAAATGTCTGAACTGGGGTTTGAACCATGGCCTTGCTTCTAATGAGCAAATACACTATCTACTAGACTACGGTGAGACACGATATGAAATACTAAATACTAAGTCATATTCAAACTATCCACCAGGGACACACGGAAGTTATTTTGCATCTTCATTCTACCAGCCATTTTAATATCATAAGAAATGAATTATAAGGTATCCAAACTAGTCTTAAGCTATTTTCAGGTCCCTCTAGTATTCGAAATCAATGGCATACGATTAATGTCTTGCACGGACAATCCGCGGACACCTATTTCCATATCTATACGTGACCCGCATTTAAACTGGAAGCTAAATGTGTAGTGCATAGACTGATTTATTGATGTCACAGTTCAGCCGATATGATACCGTTTTCAGCCCAGATGTTTAGTCTGTCTCTATAGATTTGGTAAAGACTTGTTGAAAATATTCATGATTTTGAAAATTGATTCCCAGCGTTAAGCAGTGCAGTGAGTGGCATGAGCAGCAATAATAAATTGCATCTGACTTTGGCCATCTCTGGCCATAGAGAGGATACCATTGATGATGATGTGTTCTCTGCGGAGCACATTCATATATTACAGGTGGATGTGTGAGTACAATTCCAAATGTGTGTATGAGTCATTTAATCACACAGCGTATGAGTTATAGAGAATGAATAACAAAAAACAGGAAAAAGAAAGTGCTAGTACTCGTATTTGAAGAAATAGAAACTAAAAAAGAAAAGAAATTATTGAACATTTGATATAAATATGTACATATGTATGTATGTATGTATGTATGTATGTTATGACAATATGTATAAAAATAATAGCACACAGGTGTTTGTTACATGCTGAATTGCTGACGCTATTGCTGCTGCCGTTGTGATGCGATGCAGTGATGAAAATGATTTTGATTGCTTTTCTCTGGCTTTCATTTTTGCCAACAATTTTTAGTTTGTTTTTGTTTTTCTAACATTTTCATATGGTGAGGAGTGCAAGCTTGAAAAAATCAATCATTTATGGCAACTTACTAAGAAGAAGAAGAAGAAAAAGCTGGCAACTGCTGGCTGCTGCAACATAAAAAAATTCCAACGAGGCAAAGATATCAAATCTCTCAGAAATTGTAGTGAAAGGCGAAAATATTCAATTTTCATCATTTTTATTATATTTTTATTATAACAACAACAACATTTATGTTGAAAACATCATTTATTATCGTTCTGTTGGCCTGGCCTGGTCTTTAATTTATGGTTTTAGTTTTCATACTTTTTTTTTTATCAACAATTTTTCTTTTAATTTTATTTGTATTGCAAAGACATAATTGTTGTTACTGTTGCCGTTTAATACATTTTGTCTGCTGCATATAAAACCAACAAACTGAAGATAATCTTTTGTCACGATCAACTATTTTTTCATTCGTTTGTTTTGTTTGCTTTTTTTCTGTTTGTTTTTTATTTCCACGGTAAATAAACATTTTCAAACACAAATCATTTAAAGAAACGGTCCCATGATATTTCATTATAATTTCGTTCAAACAACGTTCGCCTGCCTGTATTGTGCCAGGAATTTCTAGTCATTATGCAAAAATTTGCAACCACTCTCTGGGAGAATGACGATGTTGAAGGAAAAAACGTAAGAGACGTAACGTAAGTATTACTTTAAGAAATTATCAAATTTATGGCACTCTGCACTATGGCCTGAATTTATTTCCTTCTTTATTTAGTTGGGTATACAATATTTGTTATAAAAACAGCTCGATTATCAGTATTACATGTTTTCAGCATTTAACACCCGTCTTGCAGAAGCAACTCTGCTTTTCTATCCAAATAACATTGACCACCAGTGTACCCATTGGACGTTAATGACAGCAACATTCATATTGTTAGGAGGTTTAGAAAACTGATGTTAGGTTTCAATTCAGAATTCATCGCCAGCCCGCGCAGGATCAAACATGTCAAACGCTCTTAAAGCAATGACTTTTGAAACACTAAGGGAATATGATGTTTTATTTAATAAGGGTCATTGCAATGAACGCACGCTTCTCACAAAAGATTCTAAACGACGCAGTCGATGAGATAGCATAATAAGACACAGCCTTACCTCAAACCTAGCACGTTTTTAAAAAGTTCTAAGATTTTTAAGCAACTAAGAAGACAATTAAGCAACTAATGATATTGTTACGTTTTTACATTTTTAAAGACGTTTAGAATATGAGTTCGTTGATTGCAAACCAAAATAAAAACAAATAAGTGTTTCGTTTCAATTAAACTCTTTATTAATCAAATTACTTTTGTGTGACACCGTATACAACTTCATGATACAACAACAACTTGCTTGTTCGTTATTATTCTCTGCTTACAACCTTTTTGTAAGCAACACTTATACTAGTGTACAGATCTTTAACGGAGATTTTCAAACCACGATTGTTTACTTCGAACGCAACGCGTCTTCATACAAGACTGACGGAACTCTTACTGACTCGTTGCTTGTCCTGTCTTGCCTTTTTATATACGTATGTAATCAGTATGATGAACGTTCTCGATGTGGAATGTTAGCGTTTTCGCTTTATCGGGAGCGTTTGCACACCTGTCTATCCCTTTTTCTCTCATGCTTGTTTGTTTACTTTCATGCTGTTGTTGGTATATGCAACCAAGTTCTTTTATTGTTCGCACAATTCTGTGTTCCACTAATCACTACTTGATTACAACAACAATTGCTTTGTTTGTTATACTTCTTCACACTCTTTTGCCTAAACAAATACAATTGTTCGCGTTATCTTTATAACGGATATCTTCAAACTACGATTACTCTATTCAAAGACCACGCGTCTTCACACAAGACTTACTGAATTTTTACTAACTTCGTTGCCTGCTTTGTCTTGCCCTTTATATGGCAATGTAAACTGTCTGATGAATGATCTTAAATCGAATCGTTGTTTCATTATTGTTGTTTGTGTATTTTGTTCACATTTATTCTTGCAGTGCTTGTTGTTTACTTGTTTATCATGTAAACAAGTTCATTGTTTTTTTTTTGTTTTTGTACAATAGCTTTTGTTCATCATTTTAATACCATTTCTATTTTCGTAGCAATATTGCACATTCTTACCAGATACTGATTCCAGACATTGCATAATACATACATACATATACATATATATATAACATACATAATTGGTCATTACAACCCTTCAGTCAATATTACGACCTAGATTCTCACACCACTTACATATGTTATGTGTGTTTATTTCATACATGAGTGGCGGGATCTGCAGTTTAAAGTCGTTTGCAAACAAGATATTTTTGAGAAACTTTTCATGCCAATTTTATGGTTTCTCAAAGTTTTTGACAGAAATCTGGTGAGAGGAAGTCGCCTAAGAAATATATTTTTTATATTTCGTTTTGTTGGAGATTCTGACCTGGGGTTTGAAACGTGACCTTACGTTTAATAAGCCAACACACTAGATACTATGACTACGGCTACTTCATCGCAGAACGCATGTTTTTCGATATTGAACCGAGGGAGGTTGCACACATTAACAAAAATATGGTCACACCATCGTCACGTAAAGTAGTTTGAAGATCTAATCAATGATAGGCTTACCAGGCCTGAAGCTGGACAGGAATTATGAGTGGGTTCAGTCATTCAAGAAGACTTAGACTTCGACTTATGTTATGCTGGTTCGCTCAGCAACTTGTGTATATGCTATTTGGGTCTCTATTCTCAAGACGGTTGTTGTAGAGTCGTGTCAAAGTAGACGAAGAGATGTAAGGGTTGGCCAGACCAGTAAATAAAATACAATAGGATTGAAGTATGGGATCTATTGTCAGAGAGTCAAGTGTACTGTAAAAATTTCCGAATTTTCGGTTAACCAATGATGATCCTCAGTTCAACTGGCTTCGAAGATGAATGTTGTGCTTACAAAAAGCCTACCAAATGTTTAGTACTCATTACGTTACTGGCTACATAGGAGCTTGGTGAACCAAGATCACGCTCTAAACTACTGTCAATCATGATAAGCTTAAACAAAGCCGCTTAACCTCTTCGATACCAGACGGAAGAGGTACTGAGTCAAGAAGTAAGCAACCCGTTTTAGTGGAAGGCCTCAAAACACTATTAAGTAGAAAAGAATTTGATTTCTGAAATTCGCAAAAGAATTGTGAATAACGAAAAATCTTAGTTTCTTCTCTGTTGCTCACTTTTTCTGAGTCTTGATGGACTACTTGAATCCATTGTAGTGAAACGAATTGGGAGCAAAAGGCTTCCACAAAACATCCGATTGGTTGCCGGATCCGGTTGGCTGCTGTAATTGCCATAAGTTTCGGCTGGTTATTATTCTGCCTTGTTTCTGTTTCGTTAATCTTTTATTGTTTCAGATCAGTTGGTGATTGATCTAACTTATCAGATTCTAGGATAATTGGGATGCCATCTATTGCTGCCTAGGCACAATGCCCTCCCAGTAGGAACTGTAGTAATGTATCTAATCGTTGATTCTTATCTTTTTTTGCATTGTTTGACCTTCCTGTTATGCTTTTTTTCATTTGAGTGAGGGTGAAAACAGTGATGAACAGTTTCATTTCAACTCTATTGGTGTTCGAAAGTTGCTTTCGAAACTGGACTCTAGACTTGCTGTTTTCACCACTACCACAGCAGAGATCAGTAATGAATCGTTCACTAC
The DNA here is from genome assembly GCA_930367235.1 of Sarcophaga rosellei. Lineage (NCBI taxonomy): Eukaryota > Metazoa > Arthropoda > Insecta > Diptera > Sarcophagidae > Sarcophaga > Sarcophaga rosellei. The sequence continues at coordinate 71,968,148 of OV884019.1, forward strand.
TCATAAGCGCTCATGAAATTTTGAATATATGTGTGTCAACAATATTGAAATTTAACTATGTACTCCGAGTCGTTCATACTCACTACAACGTTGATTTATAAGTACAGGTTGCAATGAGTATGCGTACAACCGTTGACATCAAACTCATACCATTCGAAATATGTTTGATTCATAAGCTTACTCATTTAGATTCATAATTTTAGAAAAATACTTATAAATGATTCGAGTCACTCGAAGCATACACACAACCTTTTAGTGAGTATTTTAGTGTTCGTACGCGAATCGTACTTATTTTGTGTTTCGTGTATATGTTGAGTTATGGAGAGTCGCAAACAACAACATCATACGTGTTGTTAAGTATGAATATGATGAGTACTTCAAACTGTGAATATGAGTAGAGATTCCATGATCTTAAAATAAGTATAAATACGTATAAATATCAGAAATTATGAGTATGATTGGAATCTACTCATCTTTTTGAATACTCATTGCTGATCTGCAACTGTACCACACGCCGTAGCCTACTAATTAATTTTTATTAGTGATTAATTTTGTCTTATACGAATAATAAAAGGTGAGCATTTTGTTTAAAACCGAAGCTTATTCTTCTCTTTCTTTCTAAATACGTGACGTGTAGTATAAAAAATTTTTGCCAGGCAGATTTGAAATTTTTGTTTCTTGAATTGATATAAAAAAACTCCCACAGTGCAAATACTAAAAAAAACAATATTTGCTGTGTGTGTGGCTTATCATTGAAGTAAAGTAAATAAAAAAGAATTAAAAAAAGAAATAAACTGCCACCAACCTTACAGCTAACAATGGCCACAACCATGCCAATTTTTATACCTTAAAGGTAGAGTTAACTAACACCGGTACCATCACTACTACAACAACTACTACTATTACGGTCATAATCAACGTCACCTCCTGAAGCAACAATATTCAGGTACGCCTGCAACACCAAAACAGTCATTGTGTCCACCACCACCACCACCAGCGCAACCATCAACGCCATCGCCATCGTCGTCATCATCATCATCAGCCGTATCCAAAATCTGTCAGTCAATTTATTTTTATATCATGACTTTAGGCTTTCAAAGTCAGTAAATTCAATTTACGTACGTACACCAAAGAAAACGATCAAACGTTGTTTGTTTATTTCTTCGTTCTTCGTTCATTTCAAAACCATTTTTTATTTCATTGTCTTTCTTTCTGTTGTTTTTTATTGTTATTTTCGTTGTGTTATTTATTTTATTTCTTTTGCTGATTTCTTACTTGCCAGTTGTTTTCTTTTTTGCATCACAAGTTTTTCATTTGCTTTGGCCAAGATGTCGATGATGTCGACGATCACTGGTTGACTTTTGGCCTCCATAAATTTTATTCAGTTGTAGTTGTAGTTGTTCAATTTTTCTTCATTTGATTTTATTTTAAATTTTTTTGTCATTCAATTTAAAAAAAATTTTGTGATTCAGATTCGTTCGTTAATAAATTGATGTGATCAATACCAATCAGAGATTTAAAATTCAATGAAAGTTAGGGTGGATTTGAAGAAAAGTTTGATTGAAAATTTTGGCTGCAATAGAGTTACGTATATTCTGACATAAGGTCCCAGTTGATATCAATTTGATGGAAAATTTTTGGGCTTAAATATTTGAGTTTAAAAAACTCTTCAGTTTTTAATAGTAACGTAGGAATAATCAATACCAGAAATGTTAGGTTTTTACCTATGCTGGTGTTTGTTGTTGTATTTTTGTTTACTTGTTTACATTTTTTATGCTGGTGTTTGTTGTACTGTATTGTGTTAAGCAGTATGATAATTTGTAAACTGCATTGTTTTGGTGTTGCAGCTTTTGTTTATAATTTTAATGAGTGATGTAAAAGCAAAACACTAGCTAGATTTTTCATTTTCATAACAATACTGCATTGAAATGTATTTTTCATTTCGGCAATAATATCAAGTTTTTGATTGTCAATTTGACAGAAAACAGTAGCCAAAGTTTATGTTAATGTTAATGTTTGTTATTGGCTCAAACAATAATCGCTAAGGTTTAGAAGCTTATATTACAAATGATTATAATACTCAAAAAAATTATTAATATATCAGTGGACAATTAAGTTGATTTATTTAAAAATTTATTTTGGTTAACGGATTTGATGTCCTCCGGCGAAGAAAAAGATTCTCCTAAAGGATTTCTCATCAGAAAAGGCCAGATTTTGGGTGATTTCTGTTCCAATATTTGAGAATTTGGTGTCGCGGCATGATGTTGTGATCAAACAGCTTGTCTACAAACCGAGAAGCCCAGGTTCGAATCCCAATGGTGTTGAAAGAAAGCCCAGGTTGAACCCCAATGGAGTTCCAAAAAAAATTCATCATGGTTTACGAGTTTCAAAAAAATTAAGGCCCCTCAACCACTGGAAAGCGAAAAAATTATAACATATTTAGGCAAAAAAAAATAGGAATCAACGATTAGCTACATATTTACAGCATTTACTCGAAGGCTTTATTACTAGGCAACGACATATAGCAGCCCCATTTTCCTAGGACCTGTTACAACAGACCAATCACCTAATTAGCTGGTACAACAAAAGTGATTAACGAAACGGAAACAAGGCAGAATAACAATGACCAGAACTTATGGAAATAACTTTTAGTACATAAAAAGGAACGCGTATTCTTACATTGGCAAGCCGGAAAAAAATAATAGCAGCCAAATCGATAAGAATGCTTTGTGGAAGACATATGTATGTAAGCTCCCTAGAAGGGTAATTGAGACTTTTACCTTTGGGCACTTGGTTATCCTTTGTTGTGTGCTGTCAAATGTTGTTTTCTAAAAGACTCTATAAATGCATTATTGGGTTTAAATCTGTGGTCTGGTTTGCTTAGGTATTACGATTTTGGATGAATGATTTGTTCCATCGTGAAGGAATTGAAAATGGTATTGTATTGCCAAATTTATAGCGCTCGTTTTAAAATTTCCTTTTAAAATATTTGAATAATGAAATTTTCCCATTAATATTTACCCACACATAAAATAAGAGGCACTCTCAGAGGTCATTGCACCTCATACCACTGCTAAACTACCTCCATAATCCATAATTGGTTTTCAGTTCTCAACTGTAAAGCACTGTTTTCGACCCAAAAATGTTAAATTTTCTCTTGTCTAGTAGTTTTATATCCTTGTTGAATATAAATTGCTTACATACATACATAATTGGTTATTACAGTCCTTCAGTCGAGAATACAACAAAGCTTGTCCCACCACTTATGTTGTGTGTTCTAATTTTATACATGAGTTGAGAGACCTAGAGTTTAAAGCCGTCTCTGAACAACAGACTCATTTGAGAAACTTTTCTTGCCAATTTTTTTATTAACTCTCAGAGTTTTTCTCAGAAATCTGCGGAGAGGAAGTCACCGACGAAATATATTTCACAATACCTTAAAGGCCCATAAATGATAACATCAACGATGAACATCATAGGATAACAAGGCAGGACCTTCTTTTGAGGAATGGCAAGACTACAAATTACATACTCACTATACATCTCGAACAGAGGCTGTATATTATCGTAAGATATGTATGTCACCAGCTGTGCTGGGAAAACTTAATTAATGGAACAAAAATAAAATCATAATTTTGAAATCAAAAGATGACAGAGACCTCCTTCATTAAGAGGTAATCGCATTGATAAGGCATAAAGTCTTATACTGCAAGGATTTTAGTTTCACTGAGGAAAAACGAATAGGTCTGTTGCAGGAGCTGTTATGTCAGGAAGGCAGTTAAGGCACAGTAACAAAGCGTCTTCAAATTTGCTTGATTGAAGTGCGTTTTCAGAAGCATTCAGTCTGGGGCCACTAAAAAACTCAGTCAATAACACAGCTTCTGGAAAACCATGCCCAAATCAAGAGTAGTTTGGCAAAGCTGCTTTGCCATGGTGGACCACTCTGTACGGAGATGCAAAATCTCACTATAAGGGAAAATAATCTCAGAGCATAAGCTCTGGCACAAATATCAAGCGTAAGAAAGCTTGAAAGAAGTAGTGAAGGAAGTGACACAAGAAGGCAACATTTGAGGTATGTCAAAAAGCAATTGAAGTCGCACTGCGTAACGGACTAAGTAAAGCAGTTAGCTGGACAAAGAACTAACTCCTTAAGAGGCTAGCTAGTAAGCGGAGTAACATAAAGCTAAAGAAGCAAATACTGGTGAACCATAAGGCAATAAAGTAGCAAAGGAAGGGTAACTAATTATAATAATTATTACGCATCCCTCCTTAAAAAACCCAGTTTTAGAAGGGAAAACACCAGAACAGCTAAGTGCACTAAAGTAGGCATCGATTTACGAGATGAGGAAGCTTGTGCTCGCTCAATCCGAAGTTTAGGGGCATCCTACTAGATTGCAAAGTTACGTAGCAGTCTGTTGATAAAAGCTCTGAGGGTAAATAAATTACCTTTAAAAAGCTGCTCATATCTATCCTTCGTATTCGATGTGAAACTATAAGTCGCATGCATAAGCCTAATTTACACTAAATGGTTAGGGTGAGAAGCCCAAATGTTTCTACTCGCAAGCATTGTAAGTATATATGTAACGGTATTTTTTAGGGTTATTAGACTCGACGAAGAATTTTCGACACACTGGTTACCAAGAGAACAGATTTATTCAAACACCAAAATTGTATGATTAATGACGAGAATTTTTTTCTAATTTTCAGCTCGCTATACTTACATTGTACAGTTAAATTCTATTCTTCAGAAGTACACTAACATAACGAGTAAAATATTGGAAAAAAATTAACAAAAAAATTTCTTTTTTATTGGAGATCCTAAGATTTTATATCAAACCATGTCCTAATTGTACAACGAATGACAGTTGACATTTAAACATTATATAAGCAGGACAACTAATTGACAGATATCCCCAATACAAGAACAATGTAAATTACTCTCACAAGCACACATATATACACAGTCAAAGAGCCAACAACTTCTATGAACAGATTCTCACAGACGTTGTTAATATCGCGACGAGGAAACAAACGTTGCGAACAAAAACTATCACTTTCAAACAACCTACAACTAAAACGTGCTTGTTGGCCTGATCGTTTGATTGTTCGATCTTTTCATTTGAGCCATGCACATATTTTTTTTAATACTGCCGGCAGTTGCTTACGAAGCAACATACAAATAAAAAAACGAAAAACCGAAAACGAAACATTATTATCGTCACATGTCGCTCACTAATTGATTTTTCTTGTCGCCTGTTTGTGCAGTAGAATTTTCTCGCGAGTAAAGCTCTCGATCTTAAACAAACAAACACTTGCTTTGTGCTGCTTCAACATGATTGCCAAGAGTCAATTGTGCAGCAGCATTGAGAGCAATAGCAACACATACAATGGCAGCAAAAGCGACAGCAACTGAAGTCAGCAACCATTAACAACAAGTACTCGGTACACATGTATGTATGTACGTAGACAAGAGTTACAAACGTATAAACAACTATAAACATGTTATTAAGGAGGGTTCCTCAAGATATTTAAAGGAGTGCTATCTTTAGGACAAGTAAGAAGCTTAGTTCGGAATAACCTTGTTTGAAGTTTATTGTTAAGTTATAACAAGATATGCCTTGTTCTAGGGATATTGGGTTCAAATCTCTTTGCATTTCCCGTACAGGCGTATTTCGTTGAACAAACAGTTCCTGACGCTTTTAGGTACAGATTATCCAACAAAAACGACAATAAGCTACAAAAAAATGATTGCAATAGTTGTAATGAGTGATAGAGTGGAGATTGAATTGTATTCTTCAAGCTTTTAATGCTAATAACATACATACATACATACATAATTGGCCATTACAACACTTCAGTCAGGATTACGGCCTAGCTTCTCACACCACTCATGTTGTGTGCATTAATTTTTTACTTGAGTGGCGGCACCTACAGTTCAACGTCGACTCCGAACGACATATTTTGGCAGGTTTATGTACTTTCAGAGTTTTTGCCAGAAATCTGCTGAGAGGAAGTCGCCGAAGAAATATTTTTTTTCATATTTCGTTTTGATGTCTAGCCTGGAGCTCGAACCCGGGCTTTACGTCTAATAAGCGAACACACTACCTACTACGGTGACTGATTTCAGGTCCATACTGAATAACATAAAGTATAAGTAGCAATGTCACCCTAGTCACCGTAGTCTAGTATGTAGTGTGTTGGCTTACTAGACGTGGGGCCAGGGTTGAAATCCCAGGTCAGACATTTGTAACAATAGGAAATAAAAAAGCAATATTTCTTCGGCGATTTCTGGCAAAAACTGAGAGTAAATAAAATTGTCGTACACTGCCGTACATAACGGAGGCCTTCACAAATGTCAAATTGGAATCAGTAAACAAAAGTAAGTTCTGGGAACAAGGAACTAATCTGTAAGTAAGACGAAAAATCATACTTCTTTGGCTCGAAAATCACACTTTACTAGATACTCATATCATCTCTGCTATTACAGAGTTGTTGAAGCAATAGTACCTGTGCTCGGACTTTTGTAGAGTATGCATATGAATTCATTTGAATTGGCTTCTAAAACTGGCATCTGATGAGTTGTATGCGATTTACGATGTGTCGATGAATTCCATCTCGCTTACTAGTCTAGAGATAAAACTAGGCCTTTATTAAATACTTTGCTCCTTAGTTAACGCAGAGACTCAGGAAGTGGGCACGTATGAGGTATCGGATGATGTAATACCTACTCTGACATATAGGATTGGGAAGCAGAATTTGGCATTCGCATGGAAATAATCTCAATCTATATTATTGATTCGAAAATGGAGACGAATGTTGGATCCAATATTTATCTCTCAGGTATAGTTTAAAGTCATTGATAGGGCAATAAGGATACTCTTCATATTACTGTCACAGTTGCATTCGACTACTAGCCCAGAATGGGTCTCCTATCATTAGATCATTTGAGGAAATGGTGTTGTTGACTTATAATGGGGTTGCCGAACTAGTTGGATAGGCTTAGAGGAAGATGGAACTGAGAACTTTGCAGGACGACTAAGGTCTTTTTCATAAATAAATGAGACGGGGACTCTTTTGTTCTTTAGGACGATTAGGCATCTTACTTTGCACTGAATGGTTTAACCTATGTTAGATTGTTGCCAGGATGAGGCACTGCTTTACGGTATCTTGAGTCTGACACTTTAATGTCCAGACTGCCTCAAGAGTATGTCAATGAGAAATCGTCATAGTTTTGACAAGGATAGCGGTTAGTTCTCGCTGAAGCTACTTGTGTTACACAGAAAACGGAACGTAGGTAGTTAATGCCACCAATTGTAATGTATACATGAAGCCCTGGTCTACTGCGACAGGGGTAGTAACTAAAGTCAGTTTATTGTTTTTGGCGGGAATTCAATCAGCCTCTTTTGTGGATGTGGTCACTGGACCAACGTATTAGCATATGGGGTATTCACATCCCGATTTTCGTTTTTTATCTTCTTGTATGAAGACGGATTAGAACTATGACAGCAATTTTTGTGCAAATATCGTGACCCATAGGAAACTGGTATACATCAGGTTTTAAGCCCCAGCTGCCTGATAACAGTGTCACTGTCGAATCTGATATGATTTACTGATTGGTTCTAGATAATGACGTGAAATGTACGTGGATCTGAATTAGGGAAGTTGAAACCCGTACAACATAACGTAGATCCTAAAAACGATCATTTGATTTATTCGATTCTTTCAAACTTCTGTATACGAACACGAAACATATTCTATGCAAAGTTTTGTTGCTTAAAGAATTCGTAGCGGTGTATACATTACACACTGCAATATACGGTTTGTACTGTTGTTGTAGTCAAATGTTTAGGTGTTGCTCTTACAATTGTTGGCGTACAATTGGCATGGCAGGCAGGCAGGCAGGCAGCTTTGATGTGAATGATTATAAATGTGCTTAAAGGTAAATGAAGAAAAACCAACAATAACGACAACGCCAAGTAAAAGAAAAATGCAAATCAAGTAAAACCGAAAGTAAAGGCAAACATTAGTAATTTTCAACTAATTTGCCATCAACAGGCAATGGCTAGGGATTTAGGCTAATGTTGCTATTTGTTTTGGCGCTTTTTTTTAATTCATTTTCTTGGGGAGTGCGAGTATGTGTGTTAGTTTTTGGTGGTTGGTGCATCAAACTATGGGCAAGCAGGCGCTGGCTAGATGGCATGACCAGCAGAAGTGGAAATATTGCTCGGACATGACATATGCTTGACAGGCAACATCAGTGTTGCACCAGTACTGCCAAGTATGTGTCAAGTGTTGTGTGCATTTTATAAATTTAGGCTAAAACATTGCCAATAACAAACAAACAAACAAACAGCACTCAAAACTTAACGAATGCACAGAGCATTGCAAGCAACAAAAAAAACATATTTTTCCTTCAGAAAAGAAAAACTAAACAAATGAATGAATATTGCAGACGATCGCTATCATATTGGTTGGAATTGGTTGTGGGATAATGTTGTTCCAGCTGTTGTTTTATTTTTTGTTGTTGTATTCATTCTGTTTGCTCGATTATTTTTCTTTCGCAACAACTTCAATTTGCCGTTTGTTGTTTGATATTGACAGTTTGTCACTTCATTTTTTTCCCCCGTTGTTGTTGATGTTGTCGTTTTACCTCATACATCGTACACTCCTTTTTTCTTCATTTGTTTTATCATTAACAGAGTTGCCAAGGGCATCGACATTAAGGAAATAGTGGATTTCAAGCATAAAATTCGTTATTACTTCTGGAATTTTAAAGTAAATCAGTAACTATGATCCGTAAGAATATGACTATAGCGACGGAATTATAGTAATAGGTACGTCAACAATTGAAGTCGCCGTAGTAAACTCGTAGATAGTGTGTTTGTCGAGAGTCCATGGTTCATGTACCGGCTGCGACATCTCGAATAAAAAATGAAATATGAAAAATTATTCCTTTCGATGACTTCCTCTCACCAGTCTCCTGGTAAAAACTAAGAGAATAAAACAATTTGCCGTGAAAACTTTCATATACCTGCCGTTCCGAGGTCTTATCACTTATGAATAAAATTCACACATCTAGGGTGTGAGAAACAAGGTTGTAAACTTGACTAAAGGGTTGCAATTTCCAATTAAATAAGTAGGTAAGTATTTTGATTGGAACATGAAGTATTTAAAGGCTGACAGTATAGTAAATAAACAAGATGGATTGGAAGATAATGAATGATTGATGAAATGAAGGTTTATTTGATAGACTATTTTGATGAGATATGTTAGGTTAGATTATATTAAACTGACACCCGTATCAATGTGTTCACTTTGGTACCATAAGTACACATTGTAACACCAATATAGTGCAGCTATTGCACTGAACAACTTTTTCTTCTTCCCTGGTTTGGAGGAAATAGGTAAGTACAGAGACTGTGGCGTCACAACGTGCCGCTGTGCATGCTCAAGTGAGCTTTTGGTATCAAAGCTACCACTCGAACCTAATCTAACACCAATATTACCTACTCCATTAGAAAATTATAACGTCTGGTTGACATCTCTCAGCCATTCCAATAGTCTTATAAAGAACTCAAATCAAATCAACTTTTGTTAGACAAATTCTTTAAGTAAATTCTAGAATATAGATGCTGAAATATTCTTTATCTTAAGTTCTTAAGTGTCGAACAATAAAGGAGAATATCATCTGTGTTCTCCGAAATATTCTTCCTCTTAAGTTCCCTAGTGTCGAACAATGAAGGAGAAAATCTGCCTTGGTCTCCTCTTCTTCCTCGTGGTAACAGTTTCTGTAGATGGTGGAGTGAAGTAGTTCCAGCTTCGGGATGTTTGCATACAGAGACCAGTGTCCTGTTATAAGTGCTATGAGGTTCTTAAAATACGCTCTGTTCAGATTCATTGCAAATTTTGTGGGGCATATACCCATATAAGGCCATATCTGTCTGTTATTTCAACAAGTGGGAGACTGTTTGTTTGCCGTTCCTTAAGGCAATGAAAATCTCCCGTCTAAGAACTCAGTTTAATTTTCTGTTGTATCAACCTTTGCAAGCTCATGTATGTTGCTTTCACTTTCAATGTCCCCGTATACAGGAACTTATTTGAGAGTAAGTGTCGAATGCCTCACTATCTCCTTCAGATACATCCGGTATTCTTGGAAAAGCATAGATGCGGTCTACGCTCTCTCCTTGAGGTTAAAAGCCGCTTTACTTTCGGTAAATACGCATGTATCACCGGATACCGGAATCTAGAGCATTATGGTATCATATCCCACCATAAAAACTTATTTTTAACTGCCACAGACTATGATCGTGGCATAGGGTGATACAGATTATTAAAACCATCTATTGAAGATCAGACATCAAAACGAAAATGTAAAAAAATATATACTGTTACGCAAATGGAAACGACCTAAAATCGTTTCGCAAGAAAACATCGTTTAACATAAACAATATTCTATTGCTACAAAAACAAAGACCATGAGTGTGAGTATGTATACACAATACACACGACACAGATGCACACTAACAAATACATCAAACACGTTCCAAGTAAACCAACAACAACAAACATGAGAGAGGATCACCAACCTGGACAAAATACACAAACAACAATATAGTCGCGATAGAACTCTCAAGAAGGCGAGAACAAGAACCTTCTGATTCGAGAACGTTCATCATACTGATTTTACGGACATATAAAAAGACGAGGCATAGCAGGCGGTAGTCAGTAATAACTCAGTCAGTCTTGTGTGAAGACACGTTGCGTTCGAAGTAAACAATAGTGTTTGAAGATCTCCGCTAAGATCTGTACACTAGTATAAGTGTTGTTGCTTACAAAAAGGTTGTAAGCAGAGAATAATAGTGAACAAGCAAGTTGTTGTTGTATCGTGAAGTTGTTTACGGTGGCGCACAAAAGCAGTTTGAATAATAAAGAGTTTAATTGGAACGAAACACATATTTGTTTTTATTTTGGTTTGCAATCAACGAACTCATAATCTAAACGTGTTTAAAAAGGTAAAAACGTAACAATATCTTCTGTAATTTCCTCTCAACAAATTTCTGGCAAAAACTCTGCGAGTAAATACAATGGTCATGAAAAGCTTCTCAAAAATCTGACGTTCGGAGTCGACTTTAAACTGTAGGTCCGGCTATTCATATGTGAAATTAATACACACAACATTAGTGGTGTGAGAAACTAGATCCATAATCCTGACAGAAGGGTTGTAATGCCCAATTATGTATGTATGTATCTAGCAGAGATCAGCAATGAGTATTCAAAAAGACGATTAGAATCGAACTCTACTTCCAATTTTTAACACTTATACGTATTCATACTTAATTTAATATCATACACACACTACTCATATTCAAAGTTTGAAGTACTCATCGTACTTATACTTAACAATACGCATGATGTCACAAAATAAGTATGATTCGCTTACGAACACTACAATACACTCTAGAGAGTTGTGTGTTTGCTATGCTTGCTGTCTTTTTCTCTCTTCTTTTGCTGTAAATGCCTAACAACTAAGACTGTAAATTTTGATGAATAATTCGAGTGACTGGAATCATTTATAAGTATTTTTCTAAAGTTGTGAATCTGAATGAATAGGCTTATGCATCAAACATGTTACGAATGGTATGAGTTTGATGTCAACGTTGTACTCATACTCATTGCAAACTGTACTTATAAATCAATGTTTGTAGTGGGTACGAATGAATCAGAGTAGTTAAATTTCAATACTGTTAACTCACTCACACTCGAAGTTTCATGAGTACTTATGAGTAGCGAAAAACGATTCACTGCTGATCTCTGGTATTTATTGTTGTCATATTCCTGTACAAAGGGCCAGCTGGATAGTGATTTGTTTTGATATATTTACAATATGGCAACCCCTAATAACATGTCATTATTTCGTAACTAACGGCGGAATATTGTACCACCACATCAATTCAAGCCGTACATTTGCTCGTATTCGTACTCACGTATTTAGATAAAGCGAATGTGTACCTCGTAACTGTGCATTGTTGCAATTTGTTGTTTTCAATCTGATAAGTTGTGTTTAATTAGTTGCTCTTGTAACGTTTGACATTTTTCTCATTTTACTGATTGAGTGAATGAGTGAGCGAGTCTAGTTTACAATTGTTTTTAACTACAACAACAACAACAACAGCAACAAACATTAAATGGGCTTTAGGGAATAGTTAGAAGGGGGCATGAAAGAAATCGTTGGATTTTTTGTGTGTGTGTGTTTTTTCCTTGATTTTTATTCATAAAGTTTCCATTATTGATCAGATTTATTTTATTTTATCGTTTTGTGTTATTTTCTTCTTCTTTTTTTTACTTTCCTTTCTGATGCTTTTCTCACTTTAATTTCCAAATGGCATTTCGGTAAAATACAACATAATTCATGGCATGGTATGACATTTACAGCTTTCAAAACATTTGAGTCGAACATCTCAATAAAAAAATTTTGTTTCTGTCTGCTGCGGTTTGGCATCTTATTTATACATACATACATACATACGTACATACAAAGCTAAATAATGTGTGATAAATTTTGTACAGTGCATCTGCATTTTGTATGTCTTCAAATAATATTTTCATATGTGGAGGGGTTTTATAGCATTGCCCAGGTAGTAGACGAAGAAGATGCAAATGACATTTTTTACAGCTTTTTTATTTATTTATTGTATTTACAATCATTATTTTTTTGTTTTTGTGATTTTGTATGTAAATTTACATAAATTACTCAAAGTTTCTTACATGAAATATTGCTTGTTTTGTTGTCACGGTAAATGCAGATTTTATATTCGAATGAAAAAAAAAGAGAAAGAAGTTGAAGAAAGTACAAAATAAACGTTTTTTTTCTTATTCGTTGTTCAATGTCGCAGACAGAAATATTAGAAAGAAATTTGTTATCAGCAAGAAAGTTAGGATTAGGCAGGACCGCTTATAAAATACCCTATGACATCTCTATTTTACAGATTTTTTATTACATGAAAGTTTCATTACATACATAGATAAGTAATTGGTCATTACAACCGTTCAGTCAGGATAACGATCTTCTCACACCACTTATGCTGTTAATTTTAAACATAACGGCAGGATCTGTAGTTTAAAGTCGACTCCGAAGGACAGCTTTCTGAGAAACTTTTCATAGCAATTTAATTTTAATTTCTTTCAGAGTTTTTGCTAGAAACCCGCTGAGAGGAAGGTGCCTAAGAAAAAATAATAAACTATTGCGGCTAGACTACGGCGACTTGAAAGTTTCATTACAGCAAGTTTAATTAGTCTTGATAATAATTTTAATCTCATTTCAGACTTCTCGGCAGTAATTATGCTGGAACAAAGTAGATCTGTATGTATGTATGTGTTTAGACCATGTTAATAAATTGTATGTTGTGGCTAAGATTTATAAGCCTTAGTATGGTATGTTTAAAAGAGAAAGAAGAATATTTGGTTTTGTTGTTATTCTGTCTTAAACGATTTTAATCCTTTCGAAAGTTTTTTTGAGCCAAAAGTGAATTAATGCGGGCACTCATCTGAAGTGTCAAAATTCATCATATTCCACATACTCATACATTGACATACACATGAGTAGGCAATAACGGGTGATTTTTTAGCTATTATCATTTTGGCAACACTGGTTTAAACAGCTCACGCACGTTTCGTGTTTTGTTTCACTGTCAAACATCTTCAGTTTGGCCTATAATTTAACCATGAATCGTCTTACAAACGAGCAACGCTTGCAAATCATTGAATTTTATTATCAAAATGCGTGCTCTGTTAAGAAAGTTCATCGCGCGCTACATTTTATGGTCAGTTTAATCGACCCATTGAAGCGGCTATTCGGTATACGTAAATAAGCAGAATTGTTGATTTTGGAGTGAAGATCAGCCAGAAGCATTGCAAAAGCTACCAATGCATCCAGAAAAAGTCACAGTTTGGTGCGGTTTATGGGCTGGTGGCATCATTGGACCGTACTTCTTCAAAGATGTTGCGAATCGCAACGTAACTGTGAATGGTGAGCGCTACCGTGAGATGATATCCAACTTTTTTTTGCCCAAAATACAAGAGCTTGACTTGCATGACATGTGGTTTCAACAAGACGGTGCCACATGCCACACAGCACGCGTAACAATGGACTTATTGAGAGGCGAGTTCGGTGAACATTTTATTTCACGTTCGGGACCGGTCAATTGGCCGCCTAGATCGTGCGATTTAACGCCCTTAGACTATTGTTTGCGGGGCTCATATCTATACAGACAAGCCCGCTTCAATTGACGCATTGGAAGACAACATTGAAGCATTTATTCGTGAGATACCGGCCGAAATGTTGGTAAGAGTATGCCAAAATTGGACTAAGCGGATGGACCATTTGAGGCGCAGTTGCGGTCAACATTTGCATGAAATAATCTTCAAACATTAAAGTATATGGACCGTACTATCGATTCAAATAAAGATTTCATGTTTTGTTGTCTGGCCTGGGGCTCGCACCCGGGCTTTACGTCTAATAAGTGAACACACTACCTACTAGACTACGGCAACTAAATATAATGAAAGTTTTTATCTGGGCTCATTAAGGTTTCGATTTCGTTCAAAATCAATGCGTTTCTACTTTCGCTGAAAAAGTGACTTCATAAACTCAACTTTAAAAAAGTCACCTTTACTTTGGTAACAATGTTTTCACTCCCTTTTTGCTTTTTTAAATTTTAAACGAAATTGTCGTATATGTCTCTGGAATTGGAAACTCATTCTCATATTCTTGAAGATTTCTGTGATTGCAAGCATTTCTAAAGGACTTTGAAGGACAATGGCAGACAAGATTTGAATTTTTATCAGATCAAATTGTATTGAATTGATTAGAATATTTTAAATATATAATCAATACAACAACAACAACACCAATAACAACAACGAAACAAAAGCATTACATTTGCTTTCAAATATTCATGAAGAAGAAGAGAAGTTCGTTTACATTCTTCGTGGTCCTTTAAATGTCATTTTGCTCAAAGAACCCTTTTTTTCAAAAGGATCTGAAACAAAACAAGTGAAATTCATTCATTTTCTTCTTAACAAGTAAAATGTGACTTCGAATGCTCGAATGAGACAAACAATCACTGCTTTGGTGAGATGAAAACAACAACAATAAATACTCGGTATAAATAATGCCAATCTCGCGTATGGTATGTGTACCATACAAATGATCTTCTTTTGTTGCCTTCGGTTTTCCATCTCTGATGGAAAAATTTGTTACAATGATGCTGAGGGCGATTTGGTTGCTTTTTTAGCAATGTTTAAAGGAATGAGTTCTTAAATTCTTATATTTTAATATTAATTAAATTTGAAATGTTGAACGTAAACAGAACTTGCCTTAAATAATATCGGTAATACCGGTTATTTTTGGCAATACTTATGTCATTCTATTCTGTTAGAAAATTCAGTATATTATCTCCATTTAATCGATTTACGATTGGGATTTCTTGGAAATTTATTTCCAAAACAAAGACAATTGGTCGGAAATTCCACGAAAAAATCGTACAAAATTAGGTCGCAAAAGGGGACCAACAGTGCCTGGTATACGCAAGTTTATTACTAAAGTTCGTTAAACTGGCTTCATTGTTGATGCGCCAAGGCGTGAGTTTGCTCGTACACCCGAAAATATTAAAGCTGTGGCTGAGAGTGGGAGTGAGAATCCATCAACATCACCTCCTTATCGTTCTCACGAATCAGCTTACGTCGAATTTTGCGAAAAGATCTCGGTATGACGCCTTACAAACTTCAATTGCATCAAGGGTTGAAGCTTCCTTTCGATTCGCTAGACGATTTTGCAAAAAAAAATATCTTTTCGGATGTAGCTCATTTTCCTCTTGGTGGATACGTTAATAAGCATTATTGCCGCATTTGGGGCTTAGAAAACCTTAAATGCTAATGCACCCATTACGAGTGACTTTTTGGTGCGGCTTGTGGTGCGGAGGTATCATTGGCCCATATTTCTTTGACAATGAGGACGGCACAAACATTACGGTGAATGATAACCGATTTTTTTTTACCCGCTTTTCATTGTATCGATGTGAACGATGTTTGCCTTTAGTAGTTTAGTGAAACTTGCCACACATCTCATTCCACAATCGTTTAATTAGCCGCAATCGTGATGTCAATTGGTTGCCAAGAAGCTACGATTTGTCATCGTTGTACTATATTCTGTGGGGCGCCGTTAAACAAAAGTATTATGCCGAGAAACGAAAGACAAATGAGTATTTGAAGGCCAACATTCGTGATGCCATTACCGAGTTACGACCCCTTACAATCGAAAAGTGCCCCAAAATTCGTCCGATCTAATGGGGTAAGGGTTGTAGTGACCAATTAAGTAAGTAAGCAAGTAGGTCAGTGGTCTTTCCGGATGGATTACTTTTGGAATAAAAACATCAAGGCTCCTTATTTCAAAAATCTATAATCTTGGTGTAACTTTGTTTGCCTTTTATAGTTTTAAGCCACAGAGCATATGTCTGCCACCAAGCACTTTAACCACTTTTTCACGCCGCCATCGGTAAACAGGTAAAATGGGAAATATAAAAAAATTGTGTGAAAAGAGCATTTGAAATGACAATATTAGAAATATTATAAAAACCCATCAAGCTTTGAATCTGCAGGTTTATCTCTTTATTGTCATTCTATATATTCGACCAATATTTACGGGTCAGTATTATATTCCCCACAAAGTACCTTAAAAAGAAAAGAAAATGTGGCTTCACTACTGATACCAACTTACCTAATAAATTTGTCATTACAACCCTATAGTCAGGATTAAAACCTAGATTGTCACATTACCCATGTCATGTGTATTAATTTTATCTATGTGTGCCACGACTTACAATTTAATACTATGTTCAGGCATGCACTTTTATTGAGTCAATATTCGGTTATTTGAGAACAATATTTTAAGTATTTGAACAAATGTCGTGACTTGTAGGATTAGGAAACTGTTTTGATGTAATTTCCGCTGAAGGACTGTGAGGTCCAGAAGTTCAGAGACTGTCAAAGGCAGTCTGTCATTTAAGAATATTTCACTTCTATTTTGTGTATAAAGAATTCTTTTAATTCTCTGCTTGTAAACAAATTGTCAATTTCGATTTGTAGTATTTATGTGACCGTATGTTTTTATTTCTCTTCTCTACTTTTTTGTTTTAAACTAAAGTGCCAATAAGAAATTTTTTTTTGTTTTGTTTTGAAGTCAACAAATCTGGCCCTTTTTATTTGTTTTTATCGTTTTCCATATACATACCGTGGAATGTATCTCGAGTATCGTTATTGTCTAACTTGTCTAATTCGCATGCAAAACATCAAGATGGCTGTGGTTTTTCGATGGGTGGAGAATACTCATCGAAATTTTATAGTTTAAATAACTGACATGAAGATTCCAAGGACATACAAACAAACAAATGTAAAATAAGCAGAGAAAAAAAAACAACCAAGATATGTAAAGAAAGAAAAGCTTGTATATGTGTGTCACAATAACTGAACTGTCACTACTTGTCGAATGATTTGACCAAAATGAAATGCGACTTTTTTGTTTCTTTCTAATTTCCATTTCGTATTGTTTTGTATTGAAAAGGCAATAAATACTGTCGCAGTTAATGTGTTTCAAATCTACAGAGAGAAACTTCCGTATTCTACTTTTCATCCCTTTATTCACTTTTCCTATTCGTTTAATTCGTAGTATTTTTTTTGTAACGAATTTAAAGTTAAATTTAAAGTTGGGTTTTGTTTTTTGTTTCCATAGTTTAACAGAAATTATTGCACAATTTGAACAAATTTATGACCAATTCATTCAGTTCTGTTGTGTTTTGGTTTCTTTTTTTTCTCTCATTTTTCGCATTTCAATTTAATGCTGACGTCGTTCGTAATGTCCATTTGGTTACAATGATATGTCACACTGGAGTGCACGCTAATTGTCAAATGTTGTCAGTTTTGCGCCATTTTTATTACTCAATTGACAATACAGTTATAAGAACTTAATTTATATTATGATTAACACTATAAACAACGGTAATTGCTTGGTAAGTGACACATTTATATAAAGCTCAACCAATCTTAGAGAATATTCGAATATACGGTTAAAATGAAATGGCGAATGAGGGATCGTTTGTTACGTCAGTCTTTAAGTCAATTTGAAATTTGGAACATGACCTCATTTCAGTTGACCGGCCACGCATCAAATAATGGATCAAACTTGCCTTTATTGTTAATGTGTTGGCAAAACTATACTCACACACGTTTGCCATTCCAACCCTTCAGTCAGGATTATAGCCTAGCTTCTCATACTACTCATGTTGTGTGTTTTAATTTTTATATTTGAGTGGCGGGACCTACAGTTTAACGTCGACTCCGAACGACAAATTTTGAAACTTTTTATTGGCAAATTTATTTACTCTCAGAGTTTTTGCCAGAAATCTGCTGAGAGGAAGTAGCCGAAGAATTTTTTTTTTTCATATTTCGTCTGGCCTGGGTATCGAACCTGGGCTTTACGTCTAATAAGCTAACACACTACCTACTAGACTACGGCGACTACTTATTACTTAAATTTGATTCATGGTCATGCGCCATTAAATAATCGGCAATAGCATAATATAAACAACCAATTTAATCGACTCTTATTTGTCGTCCTTTTCTGCCATATTATGTTGTGGATATGAAATACGGAGGAATTTATTTGTAGAGCAGGAACTAAGAACTTGTTAATAGAGAATGGTGTACCCTACAAGGAAATGTAATTGATGTCGACTGATAAAATTGACAATTGAGAATAGAATTGTATTTCAGAATTTTTGCGAGAACACTGCTGTGATGAAGTTCTGAAAGGTTTATCTTTTCATATTCCGTTATGTTCGAAATGTCTGAGCTGGACTGCTATGTATTCAGTCAGTTTTGCCAAATCGTACCCGTTCTTCATCGTATTGATGTGAGCTATTGCAACTCGCCATCAAACGTTTGATGGCTAGTCGATAACATATACTTTCTTTTGCCCTCATTTACTGCCAGACCCATCTTACTAGACTCTCGTTCAATAGCACTAAAGGCAGCAGTAACATCTCGCTTGGTACGCCCTATAATGTCAATGTCGTCAGCGTACGCAAGCAACTGGACACTTTTTTGCAAAATAGTGCCATTGCGTTGCACTCCCGCCTTTCGCAGAACACTCGCCATGACGAAGTTGAAGAGGTCGCATGATAAGGGGTCGCCTTATCTGGAACCTCGCACGGTACCAAAAGGTTCGGAGAGGTCCTTTCCTACCTTGACGGAGCTGCAGAAATTACTCAACGTCATTCTGCATAGCCTTATCAGCTTCGCAGGTATACCGAGCTCAGACATTGCGACAAAAACACGATCCCTTATGGGGCTATCAAAGGCTGCCTTATAGTCGACAAAAAGATGGTGTGTGTCGACTTGTTTTTCGTGGGTCTTTTTCAGGATTTGGCGTAGCGTGAAGATCTGGTCGATGGTGGACTTGCCAGGTCTGAAGCAGCACTGATAAGGTCCAATTAGTGTTTGGACGAGTGGCTTCAGTCGTTCACACAATACGCCTGTAAGAACCTTATATGCGATAGGGAGTAGAATTATACCTTTGTCTCCCTTTTTCAGGACAGGACAGAGGACACTGAGGTTCCAATCGTTGGGCATATTTTCCTCTAGCGATATTTTGTAGATAAGCTGGTGCATGCGCCTTACCATCTCATTACATCCGGTCTTAAACAATTCAGCAGGGCGGCCATCAGGACCCGCCGCTTTATTGTTTTTAAGACGCATTATAGCGTCTTTGACCTCTTCATTGCTAGGCGGCGGAATCTCTACGCCGTCACCATCGATCGGGTTCGGAACATCATCTCTAAATCCGGTATTGTTGTCGTCATCATCTTGTAGCAGAGTAGAGAAGTGTTTCCTCCACAACCTCAGCACCAGTTGCGAGTCTGTTATCTGGTTTCCGTTCTCATCTTTGCAGGAGGGCGCTCCGGGCTTAAAACCTTCGGTTAGAAGCTTAACCTTTTGATAAAATTTTCGAGCATCATTCCTACACCTATACATCTCGTCTTCCTCGCGCTCACGCCTCTCTTGCTCCCCCTTTTTGGAAAAGGCGTCTCTCGTCGCCTCTCCTCCCTCTATGGTTCTCGACAATGGCTCGCGTTGCGGCTGACTGCAACGTTTTTTTTATGCGGCGTTTAGATATGACTATATACATTCGAAAAAGTGCACCAAAGTGGTCCGTTCGAATGAGGTATTGTGAGGCCAGCCATATGAATGAAATAATATTCCATTTCTAACCGGAACAATGGTACTTCACAACAAAAAAAATATTGATTTGGGAAAATTTTAAGCCGCTTTAAATTTTTAAATTGCCCACCTTATATATCATAGACATCCACCTGTCACAAAGGGCTCAGTTGTAGTAACCCATTGGCAGCACTAGTGTTAATTTTGTTGCAAGTAAATTGAATGCGAACAGAAAAAAAACGGAATCGTAATGAAAATAATGACTAGGACACAAGAAATATTATTTATTGGTATGTTAAAATAATTTTTCATTTGTTTTGTATTGTTGTCGTTGTAACATTTTATTTCAGTTTATAGTGTTTAAATGCCATAAAAAAGAAGTTATTGCCTCTGTTGTTGTTAGTGTAAATAACAATAAGTTTGTATTGTGGAAATGGAAAATAATTTTTGATTTTTATCAGTAGGTTTGCAACAATCGAAAAATATTCATATCCATACATTGCCCACTTGCCCTAGCGCCACTTGCCATCCTACATTATAGTTGAGCCCCTTAAGTTTTCAATAAAAATGCACTTTTGAGTTGTAACTCTACACAAGAAAAATACATTACATTTGTATGTATGTATGTACATAGGAATATATATGTAGTATAGATGACCTTACCTTAACTTACTTTATAGTACCTCTTCGGGGTGGTGGACTTTAACAGACTTACTTACACACACATAATCGCACTCGCCGTTTTCTATGATTTACTTTGCAATTCTTTGGCTGTGTAAAGTTTTCCATAAAACTGCAGACAGTGCGTCTGATTTTCTTTTTTTTCTGTAGTTTTTCCGTTTCTCTTTTATTTTTCCCCCTCCCAGAAATGTTTTCTGTATTTTATTTCTATTTTTGCTTTGTTTGTCGTCAGTGAATTTGTTTTTATAGTTGTTTTATAAAATATATCTACGACGTTACTGTGTTGTTATTGTTGTTTTTTGTGTGTTATTGAGCCATAAAACTTGGAAAATTATGACGATCCGATGGATTTATGATTATTTTTCCAACAAATTGTTATTTTGCAACGTTTATTCGTTTCGCTTATACTTTTTTTTTGTTATTGTCGTTGTATTTGTAGTTGTATTTATACATATTTGTATTTGTATGCAGTCAGTCAGTCAGTCAGCCAGCCAGTGGTTAACTTTAAATATATGGAAAGTGTCATGACATTTAGAAAGGGAGATAAAATAAAATAAAAGCTTTACCAAGTGGATAAGGTTAAATACAGTGTAATCAGGTAGAATAGTCTGAAAAGTTAATTTTTTGTTTTATTTTGTTTGTTAAATACTGAATTTGGAAGGATTTCATACAAAAGAACATATTATTTAAAACCTCTGATGACATAAGATCTAGAGAAAAATCTTCATTGGAAAATTTAAACATGGACGTATCCAGCAACCATGAAACTGATGGAGATATGTTCATTCGAATCTGATAGTTGTTCATTCCAACCCATCAGACAGCCCTAGTTTCTCATGTATGCTTCTGATGTAATATTAGTGTTACAAAAATGGAAAAATCTAGATACTGGTATTTTGCTTTTACATCATTTAACATTAAAATTATAAACAAAAGCGATAAACAAGTAAACAAAAATATACCAACAAACACTAGTATAAAAAAATTATAAACAAGTAAACAAAAATACAACAACAAACACTACAAGAATAAATGTAAACAAAATCCACAAACAACAATAAAACAACGATGTTTACATTTATAGAGATTTCGAGAAGGTGAAGCCACGAACATTCGACTTCAAGAACACTCATCAGACTGTTTACTCTGCCAAATAAAAAGCAAAGCAAGGCAGGCGAGTGAGTTAGTGAAGTTCAGTCAGTCTTGTATGAAGACGCGGTTTGCTTGAAGAGAATAATCGTGGTGTAAAGATCTCCGTTACAATTGTCTAGTAATTGTTATTGTTTATGCGAAGGGTGTAAACAGAAGAATAACAAACAAATCAATTGTTGTCGTATACATCAAGTTGTGAACACTGGCACACAGACGTGTGCGAGTAATAAAGAATTTTAATTAAATCAAACCACAAATTTATTTTTATTTTATTTGCAATTTACGAGGTCATATTTATAACATTTTTAGTTTAAATTTTTTTTACAATACAGTAGAGAAAGTATTCTAACAGATCCTAATATTAATAAATCTTCTGCGCCAATTAGTATTCCAGCACTGGTCCTGAAGCAATTCAAATGTATGAAAGTAACTCACACACAGCGTTGTCAGTAATTTTTTTTAAAAAACTTCATTTTTGGAAAAAAAACTTATTTTTAGCAAGAAAAACTTTTTTTTCTACTGAAGTACCGGAGTCCGTTGACTCTGTTACTTTCCCTGTTGGTGTTTCTTTGATATCTTGCCCTGGAGTAAATATTTCGAGTTATTGTTAAATTTATTGAAAAAAGTGGAAATTGAAATTTGATGAAAAAACTTGTTTTGTTAGAAAACAAATTTATTGAAAAGTTTATTCGATCTCAAAAAAACTTCGAAAAAAAGGGAAAACTTGGCACCTGGCAGCGCTGCTCACACAACATAGTAGGTGTGAGGTGCTAGATCGTAATACTGACCGAAGGGATATAATGTCCAGAGATCAGCAATGAATCGTTTTTTCGCTACTTATAACAACTCATAAAATTTTGAATACAAGTGATTCAACAGTATTGAAATTTAACTCTGTACTCTGATTCATTCGTACTCTCTACAACGTTGATTTATAAGTACAGGTTGCAATGAGTATGCATACAACGTTGGCATCAAACTCATACCATTCGAAATATGTTTGATTCATAAGCCTACTCATTTAGATTCATAATTTAAGAAAATACTTTTACGAGTAACTCTAATCATTCATAAAAATTTATAGTCTTATTTGTTGTTGCATTTACAAAAAAATTAAAAAGACACATAAAAAAAGACATAGCAACAAACAGAACAAACACACAACCTTCTAGTATTTTAGTGTTCGTAAGCGATTCATACTTATTTTGTGCTTCGTGTATATGTTCAGTTATGGAGAGTCGAAATCAACAACAGCATACGTGTTACTAAGTATGAATATGGTGAGTACTTCAAACTTTGAATATGATATTAAACTAAATATGAATGCGTATTAGTTTCAGTAACTATGAGAATGATTCGATTCTACTCTACTCTTTTTGAAAACTCATTTCTTATATATGGTATATATTCGTCATTGGTCACTATAACCCTTCAGACGGGATTACTACCTAGCTGAAAACAATCCAACCCAAGGAAAGGCGCGAAAATACTGTGTCCGTATTACTCTGAATATTAAGAATGGATTTTATTTTTGTCGGAGTAACTACAACGAATAATTGACGGCTATTTCTTGACAACGGTGATACGTTGGCGACGTGTTTGACTCTCCACGACTCTGTGTATTTGCTGATCTCTCAATTCAACAAGCAATACGCGCTTTCCATGATCTATGGTTGACATTACCATGGAGCGTCTTCAGCATGTGAATGTTTTTAAATGCATACACGTGCTACTTAAGGAAACCCCACATGAAAAAAGTCTAACAGGATCGAATTACAAGATCTCGATGACAATTCGTGCAGAATATCCAATGTCGAAAGAGCTGTGTAGCACGTAACTTGAAAATAAATACAAATACATATCATCCAATTCATGTCATTGACGTTTAGTGCTTGATCGCCTAGGCAACATCGTTCTCAAAGAAATGTGGACAGTTAACTCTGTCGGCCCAAAAATAATACTATCAGTGACCATTTCGACTGTCTTGGACCTCATGTAGATTGCTATCGTACCAAATTCAAAAATGTTGTTGGGTTACATTCAGAACTGGGCCGCGTCGCTGAAGATACTTTTTCAATCAAAGTTAGGGTCAGTTACCAACTGTTCTATTGAGACAATGCACGTCGTTGTCTATGGTTGTTTACCTTCAGTTTTTGGATCAGTTGAATTTTTTACGTGTGCACGACCACGCTTCGATGCAAAATTCCTTGAATTATAGTTTTCTAAAGACTGAGCTGTTGCGAACACTGCGAAAGCGATTGCCTCTGATTCTACTGCAGACTCTCACGGATATAGGCGATAAAGAGCGTTGGTCGTCGTCTACTGAATCAGTGGAATCCAATTTATCCATCATATTGCGCCCTCTAGGTAGGACGATTATATCGATTGCAAAATATGCGAAAAGCGCAATACGTTGCCCGAACAGAACATACATTTTGAAAAAAAAAGAATTTTATAATTTACACGTATTTGAATGTTACGTCCGTTCACAGTAATTAGGTAAACCCGATACGATAGGGTGAACGTTATCAATTGTACAATACGGAAGTTCCTGTTGGAATACTCAATATCATGTACGTGTTTAACATCATTTACGAATGTAAATGCCAGTCCACTCGAAAGTGTTCAATCGTTTGGATTTATTGGTCGCACAATATTAACCACAACGCAACGTTAAAGACGAAAGATAAGTTCAGTTTCTTTGAAAAAATTTAGCGCTCTACGGTGCTCATTCATTACATTTTTTACATTACTTTACACTACGCCTTGAGTATGATGAATTTTCTTTTTATAGGTCATCATAATTAAGAAAAGCGCCCATTTCGCTGAATACCTATTTAATTACGTTAAATTTTAACTTCAAATTGTAGATTAAATTTTACTAAAGCAATCCAACAAATAATTACACAATTGGGTATAATATTGAGTGTGTAATTGTGCCGCATAACATAATGTACTGTTTTGGTTAATTACTTGTTTGAAAATATTGCCTCCCATTAGAAATATCAGCTGCGGAGGCCAAACAAATCAAAACTAATCACTGTATGGCGAGTAAAACAAACTTAACGTGGCCAGGCCATTTAAAAATCTGCACTCAATAAAATGTGTTGCCATAAATCTGTATGTAAGGTACTCGTACGAGTGTATACATGCATGCATAGAATGATATGAAATATTGTGTTTTATTTCAATTGGCGCAATTGAACCAACCAAACCTTAATGAAATTTAATACATAATACACGTGCATGTATGTTCAAGCATATTGCAACACCAACATCAACACCACCACATAGCACCGCATATGCAATACAACATTTTATAATGCAACAAAATAACTACAGCAACATTTAAAAACACATATAATTGCACTGCAGCAATTATTCACTCATTCATTGCAATTCATTCATTCATTCATAGTTCATACGAAATAAACATAACTTCGCTTGCACACATACTTGCACACTTGCCTACTTGGTCCTGCTTTAGCCAAGCATTTATGCTTTACGAATAGACATACGTACGTATGTATATACATAGAAATCTTGTGAACGAACGAACTTCATTCAACCTGGTCTCTTAACCTGCTGCATTGTGTATCATTCTAAAAACTAATAAACAAAATGCACAAATGGTCGATACTAAATCTAAATGTTTGAATTGAAACAAACAACATAACTTAAAAGCAACAACAACAACACCAAGATGAACAACCGCAACAAAATCCAACTAAATAGCAAAACTTAAAAACACACAAAAACACATGAAAATACAGTCAAATCCATATCGTGGCTGAAATGACTAGCACCCCTTTTTTAAAAAAGTACCCGCTCCCATTTAATAAAACGGCCTTCCTCAGGCTCTCCTTCAAAAAAAAATTAACGACAATGTTTGGAATGCTTTTAAATTGAAATGGAGGCAGACATCTAAAGGAGGTAATTCATTCAAGAACAGAGAACGTGTCAATGTTTAAAATTAAAGTTAAACAAAGCTTTTCCTGGTTTTTTGGTGTAAATTTTCTCAGTATAAAAAACAATAGCTTACATGTGGGTGGCAATGCCAAAAATACTTGTCTATATGTCGCAGTACAGACTAACAATCAAACAACGATTGGTAATCATTGAATATTAGTATCGAAATTCGTGCCGTGTGTGGAAATTCTCCAGTGGTGACTGTATTAGATGTGACTCAATGAGTATTTGGTGCAAAGAGCAATCAAACGCAGTCCAAGAGTTGCCCATGTAGCCTAAATTTCGCACAGTTTGGTATTTTAAATCTTTAAGTACTATTAAAATTGTTTACATTCAATGGAGCAAGGTACCGTAGGAAACTTACTGCCCAAAATGGAAAAATGTAGTTGTAGTTTTAAGAAGTGGGTACTACATGTCACATATTATACCACACGACACTGGATATCAATGATATGGAGGGTAGAGTTGTTGCCACCGTTCTACTAGGTACTCTGTTGACGTGAGGACATGGTACAAACCCCAGGTCGGTCATCTCCAACAAAACAGAGTATGAAAAAATACACTACACAACATACACTAGGTTGTGTAGAAGTGGTGCTGTTAGAATGTATGCGTGTATGTAGAGTAGAGTTTGGTGAGCAATTAATCTTAGATTGGGGTATGTGCAGTTTCTCGTATACAGCTGTAATTCAACTACAATTTCATACCTGGAAACAACATTGCCGCCCGCAATGCTGAATTTATCTTGCAGGAAATAAGTAAATTAGTCTTATACGAGCACAACCGACTGATCCCATTTGAGCACTCATGTGGATAGCGTCATGACACACATTTTATACAGTGGACAACAAAAGTCTACGGACCGCAATATATTTTAACAATTTCATGAACTTTAATCAATAATATGTGGAAATAATTGTTGTTTTTTGTATTAATTTATTTCTATTTCATTATGGAACAGAAAAGTTTTTAAGGTTTTTCACAAGCCAAAATAAAAATGAGCCAAATTATCCGTCAACTCCACAATTTTACACCGCAAATGTGTAACTACTCCCAAGAAGTACTCGGATTAAAGTTAAAATTAAAAGGCCCCATATACTAACATATTGTACCCAATATTATTTGGATATCCCTCTCTCAGAATCATATTGGGACTTTGTGCAAGAGTATAAAACCTTTAGGGAATTTGGTAGCCCAGCCACATCTACTTATTAACAGCAACTTGTTTGAGTTCAATGACTTGTTGGAAGTAATTACCCAAACGAATTCTTAATCCTCGCCGTCTTCCCCTCAGCAGTCTTCTGGCTAAAACTTTGAGAATAAATAAAATTGCCCTAAAAAGTTCCTAAATCCATCGTTTCAAGTCGACGTTAAACTGTACGTCCTGCCTCTTACAAAAAAAAAAATTAACATACTCATACACAACATAAGTAATGATGATAGATTGTAATCTTTAATTACACTGAATTGAATTACATCCAAAATATTTTGAAACCCCACTGAAGCTCCTAACATCCACTGACTCATGGTCTGCTAGTTAACAAAGAAATGTCCTTTCTCTTTCTTCTCTCTAGCGTATGATAGGCTATGTTATGTACTTCACTTCCAGAAGTCACCTACAGTCAAACCAAAATCTGCTAAGTCGGAGCACAACCAGACAGGGTGAAATTTGAGCCCCAGGCCAGACATCAAAAACGATATATGAAAAAAATATTTCTTCCGCGACTTCCTCTCGGCAGATTTCTGGCAAAAACTCTGAGAGTAAATAAAATTGCCATGAAAAAGTTTCTCAAAAATCTGTGGTTCGGAATGGACGTTAAATTGTAGGTCTCGCCCCTCATGTATAAAATTAAGGCACACAACATGAGTGGTGTGAGAAGCTAGCCCGTAATCCTGGCTGAAAGCTTGTAATGGCCAATTATGTATGTATGTATGTATGTGATACAAAACAGCAATCGTTTTCGAAATCATAGGCATTGATTCAACCGTGACGAAAGAAGCGGGAAGGGTTGCCATCATATTTCGCAACATAAAATTATATACTAAAGCAGCTTTAAAAAAAACTCTAAACGTTCTTTATAGGCTCAGGATCCTGCAGCGTCGTCATAGAACTCATGGTAGTTTTGAATCCAGAATCACAACAAACTACTTGGCCTTACCAAATTGTGAAAAAACAAATTGAAGGAGAAATGTTCAAGAACTTACAAAAATCATATCATACTCACTGAACTGTCTCTTCGAACTTACGGTTCTACTGTACGATTAAAAGCCCTCGTGAGGAAATATACTTCACAACACTACGTCGAGGATAGAAAACGGCATGTAAAGGGAAATGATCGTAGGTGATCTTGAACATGATATTGCTGTTTGTGCAGGTGTTTACTAAGACGAAGTAAATATTAATAATTATAATCCTTTACTCAGAATTACCATTTATGTGCTGGGATTAACAGCTCAACTCTGACTCTTAATGACAGAGAAACTTTTTGTTGCAATTTTATTTACTCTTAGCGTATTTGATATAAAAATGCTGAGAGGAATTCAATATGTTATGTTCGATATATCTCAACTGAGGCTTGTTCTACGGGATATAATAAGCCACTACCTAGAGCGACAAGCTTCCAGATTAGATCTAGGTTGGGGACAGGGATAACAACTAAGGGGAACATGATTATCTACAAGTCTTCGCATTAATTCGTTTTCGAAGCTAAAAAAAGAATCCAAGAATGAATTTGAAATCAGGCGATCCAGTTGAGTTTCAGGGCACTGTAATATCGATGGAAATAAGAAAGCTGATGAACTACCAGAGACATTAGGAGTTATTTAAGCCAATGGGCGATATCAAGCGAAGCATATGGCAAAACAGGAATTGTTGGAATTGGAGGGAAAACAGCAGTTATGAATTGGTGGTACATCTATTTTTCATATTTCGTTTTGATCGAGAAGTCTGACCTGGGGCTTTAATCGTGGCCTCATGTCTAATAAGCGAACTTACTAGACTATGGCGACTTTCAAAAAATCTGTAGTTCGAAGTCAACTTTAAACCGTAGGTGCCGCAACTGGTGGACAGAAATAACACACACAACATTAATGGTGCACTTTTTTCACTTAGTAAGCAAATTATGAAAATATCTGACTGAGTGGATAAGTAATGTCAAGTTCTTGTGTCATTAGGGCGACATCTAATGAGCTGAGTAACTTCAAGCTATTTACCCAGGTAATAGGACAGGGCAGATTCGTAAGGCAAACGAGAATCTTGTAAAATATACTGTGCAATATTGATAGGTACCTAGTCATATCGGAATGACCACCTGAAAACATTCTTTTAAAGTCTCTGAGGTTTTTAAACAAAATAAGCGCAATAACAACGAATAAAAATATAACAAATAAATAAACTGGAGAATAACAACAACAACAACAACAAAATAATAATAGCAACACTAACACCAACAACAACAACAACAGCAATAACAAGAAAACCATAACAAAACAATTGCTAAGCACGATTTATGATTGCTGATAAATTTTATACATGTCAAGTTGTCGTATATATTGTTATATAAACCGAGTAACACTATTTTGGGGAGGAGAAATGGGCCAATACCACAATTTTACACATACACAAACAAACACACCTCGTTATACAAATATTAACATATATACATACATATGCACATAATGAGTGTGTGTGTGTTTGTATTTGTGAATTTATGAATTCACAATCCAAAACCAGCCTACAATAAAAGAAAACAAAAAACCGAAATCCAAATAGAACTACAGTTTATCCTGTTCCCATGAAGAGGATACGGAGAGGGGGGAGGGGGGGAATTGTATAAAGTGAAATGCACTTTTACATTTCGTTTCGTTTCGTTTCATTTTGTGGCTTGTGCTTTATGACAACACTCAAAGCAATTTATGACACATTTCCGTCAAAATTTTCACGATTCACACAAATATCAGCAACAAACAACAACAGCAACAAACAACAGCAACATTTGAACACACCACACCACCTCTTTGGATAGGACCCCCAAGTAAAACAACTCGGCAGTAAATATACTCGCGGAATGACTTTAAAATTTATGACTGTTATCATTATAACAACTCAAACCTTGTTTTTCTCTTTCTCTCTTTCTTTTTGTTTTTGCTTTTTCTCTTTTATTTTCATTCGTTTTTCACTTTTTTTTTTAATTTATTTGCAACAACGACCTGTTCCTGGTGGTGTAATCAGTCGTGAAAATCAATGTTTTTTATTGTTGTTGTTGCCTTTGAGTGCCATTGTGATAGTGGTGGTGGTGGTGGCGCTGAAGATGAGACTGATGACGATATGGTGATGGTGGTGTTGGTTAGAATAGTGCAATGGCAATGGAAAGAAAGCACAAACAGACATTTCGAACGGTTCAAATTGTGATAGGCAGGCTGGCAGGCAGGCAACTTCAAAGGAAATGCCTATGCCTGTCAACGACATAAATCGTTGTGACAATGAAATGTAATTCCATTTCCATTCCTATTGTAGATAAAAATTTTTCTTTTTAGATTTGATAATAATAAATACACAATACACGAATACGATACGATAAACAACTACAGCAACAACAACAGCAAAAACAACAACAATGAAGAAAGAAAGTAAATTAACCCTTTTTCTACGAGTACTTTTTTTTAAGAGGGAAAAGAACTCTTTTCAACTTTTAAAAAACTTATTTCGAAATTAAAAAAGGAAAATTAAGAAATTTGTGAGGGTGTAAAACCATCATCTTCCTTATCCGAAGATACAATAAGTTTAAGGAAATTGGTAGTTGGTTTGAAAAGTCTTTAAGGAATTATGATGAGTAATATTCTAGCACCGTGAGGCCTCGGTACAAACCAGAGATCAGCAATGAATCATTTTTTTGGTACTCATAAGCACTCATGAAATGTTGAATATAAGTGAGTCAATAACTATGTACTATGATTCATTCATACTCACTACAACGTTGATTTATAAGTACAGGTTGCAATGAGTATGCATACAACGTTGACATCAAACTCATACCATTCGAAATATGTTTGATTCATAAGCCTACTCATTTAGATTCATAACTTTAGAAAAGTACTTACATATAATATTGTTACGAAAATGAAAACATCGTTTAACATTAACATGAATAACAATAGCTACACTAACAAATACAACGAACTTGTTGCAAGTAAACCAACAACATCTTACACACGGAGGTGAAACGAGAAAGCTACAACAAGCAATGTGAAACAATTAGACAAACAATAATGAAGTCACGATGGAGTTCTCGAGAAGGCGAACCCCGAAGGTTTTACTTAAAGAACGTTAATCAGACTGTTTGCGTGGGCGTATAAAAAGGCACGACAAAGCAGGCAACGAGTAGTAAGAATTCAGTCAGTCTTGTGTGAAGATGCGTTGCATGTGAAGAGAACAGTCGTGGTTTGAAGATCTCCGCTATACAGATCTAACGTACAAGTGTTGTTGCTTACGTAAAGAGTGTGAGCAGAGGAGAATAACGAACAAGCAAATTATTGTTGTTGTAACGTTAAGTTGTAAACGGTATCACAAAAAAGTTCCATGGTATTAAAATAAGTATGAATCCGTATAAGTATCAGAAATTATGAGTATGATACGATTTCACTGATCTTTTTGAATACACATTACTGATCTCGAGGACGAACCCCAGGTCAGACATCCCTAACAAAAACGATATATAAAAAATATTTCTTCGGCGTCTGCCTTCTGGCAAAAGCTCTGAGATTACATAAATTGTCATGAAAAGTTTCTCAAAAATCTGTCGTTCGGAGTCGACTTTAAACTGTAGGTCTCGGCACTCGTGTATAAAATTAATACACACAACATATTCGTAAGTGGTGTGAGAAGCTAGGTCGTAATTCCGCCTGAAGTTATATGTTTGGTAGGGTAAAAGGTAAAGTACTCAAAAATTAAGATAGTAGATATATACGGATACATATCTAATAAATAAAAGCCATGAAATTATCCACCAGGTTGTACAAAAAATTTCATTCAACAATACTTTACGTCTTTATGTTTTCAGGATTTTAAAGCACATTCTATATATAGAGCTAATAGGTTGTTTAGAGCAGCAACAAAGTTCATAAACACCATTTTTTCTCGTGTTCTCTAACGTCTTCATTAATGGCTATTTATTCCACTTATGTTTCTTTATATTATATTTGGTCTTTTGGAACCCGTAGTTTAGCATTTGAAATTGCATTTGATTAGTTATTCGTATTTTCAATATTTTAATTCAGTTTTGAATACCTGATCCTCCACCTGTCATTTACATTAAACATTGGCATTCTCTTGTTAATATCAATGCAGGCTCTGGTTTAACCTTCAGCCTACTCGTATGGGGATAGGTTCAGGACAGATATTGCCTCAGATGTAGAGATGTTCGATTCCAGATTAAAATATTCGAAACTCCCACGAATACTTTGCATGCTTTCGGTTGCGAAAGATGTGCTCAATGTGTTCAAACTGGACAAAAAGTATAAAAGACAGCACATAGCAATATTTTCTGACAGTCAGACTGCCATTCGGGCTGTGAGCTTAATTGAGATTAATCAGAGATTAGTATCGGCAAGCTAAAAAAGAAAAACTACGTTGTCATGGGCAAATTTTCTACACTTTTGCTAGCAAACTTCTACTTATTGAACTTCTGTTAATGGGATCAGCAGCTTTCTGTGAAGCAGGGAGGGGAATTGGAAAGAGCATACTTAGCTAAGACGTAGACAGATTATGGCTCTTCTCAAATTCAATAAGTATGACGAATATAAACTTTTTCTTGATAAATACAGTCGAAAGAGATTTGAGTCATACATCAAACTACTCAGAATTAGCCTAAGAATTGCAATACAACGTTTCATCAGCCATTGAATCCTCAAGAAATATTTGTTCAGAATAGAAATCGCTTTAAGCCTAATAAAACATGCTTACTTAGAATCTATGTAGCGTTATGCCCCGGTTAGCCAAACGTCCACTGAACGAAACAGAATGCATGTGTAAAAATGTAATGTAATTTCGGTAAGCATTTACATTGCTCACCTTAGTCGGCGTGATCTAGAAGGCAATGCGTTTTCTTATTAGAGGTGATACCAGGTCAGAGATCTACAGCAAAATGAAAAAATTTCTTAGGCGATTTGGCAGATTTCCGGCAAAAACTCTGAGAGTAAATAAAATTGCAATGAAAAGTGTATAAAAAATATATCGCCAATCAAGTATAAAATTAATATACACAACATAGGTGGTGTAAGAAGCTTGGTCGTAATCCTGACTGAAGGGTTGTAATGACTAATTATGTACGTATGTGTATATTAACATTGTTTTACGCTCCAAGGACGTTCGGCTAGACGGAGGTTTACGAATAGAATCTAAAATCTATCAGGCCAATGGGATTGCGGAGATACTATAGGAATATATTGAAGAGAGTACAATAGATGACTTGATCGCAGTATTGTAGCACTTCTTTTATTCTTGCAATGAAAACAATGTGAGACAACGCTATGCTTTCTGATAAACCGAAAGTTGGCTTGATTTTCAAGATGCCTGATAAAGATGATCTTACGTAGTACATAACAGAAATCAGCAATGAGTATTCAAAAAGATGAGTTGAATCGAATCATACTCATAAGTTCTGATACTTATACGCATTCATGCTTATTTTAATATCATACTCATACTACTCATATTCAAAGTTTAAAGTACTCATCGTATTCATACTTAACACAACACGTATGGTGTTATTGGTTTCGACTCTCCATAACTCAACATTTACAAGAATCACAAAATAACTATGAGTCGCTTACGAACACTAAAATGCTTACTAGAAGGTTGTGTGTTTGTTCTGCTTGCTGCTCTGTCTTTTTTGTGTTTTTATTCTCTTTTTGTAAATGCAACAATAACTAAGACTGTAAATTTTGATGAATGATTCGAATCACTCGAGAACAGAAACAAAACTACACAAACAAATACATACAACGAACTTGTTTGCATATACCAACAACATCAGTAGACAGACAGTATGAAAGTAAGCAACAACAAACAACGTGAGCAAAGTACACAAACAACAATGAATTCGCGATAGAGTTTTCGAAAAAGCGACTCCGAACGTTCTTCTTCAAGAACGTTCATCAGACTGATTACGCGATCATATAAAAAGGCACGTGGTTTGCAGATCGCTGTTGTGAAGATCTCCGCCGTACAAATCTAACGTACAAGTGTTGAATAACGAATAAGCAAGTTGTTGTTGTATCGCGAAGTTGTATACGGTGGCACACAAAAGTAGTGTGAACAATAAAGAGTTTAATTGAAACGAAACACATATTTGTTTTTATTTTTGTTTGCAATCATCGAACTCATATTCTAAACGTTTTTAAATAACTTAACAGTATTATAAGTATTTTTTTAAATTTATGAATCTGAATGTGTAGGCTTATGAATCAAATACATTTCGAATAGTATGTTAACGTTGTACGCGCACTCATCACAAATCAGCGTTATAGTTAGTATGAAGGAATCAGAGTACATAGTTAAATTTCAATATTGTTGACTCAATTACATTTAAAATTTCATGAGTGCTTATGAGTAGCACAAAAAACGATTAATTGCTGATCTCTGGTACACAAGCAGAAGAGAAATCACACTTTCTAATCATGTTGAACAAGATACTCTACTTCCTGGAAGAAAAATTTCATTATGAAGAGTTTCGTCCGGCTCTTACGAAAACTGAACATATTATCAGTTTCAATATTATTATTTTTTTAGTCATCTGTTGCCAATTGAAATAAAAACGACGTATTGATTCTTTGCCGAGGCCTAGAAGGGAGTTGTCTTATCTGTGCTGTATAAACATTGCCTCGGAAAATCATCTCCAATTCGTGTAACTCATTACATGCCCGGCATTTTGCCAATTACTGAAATGTTTTTAATTGATTAATTAATATTTAATTAAATTATAACCCTTAAGAATTTGAACATTTCTTTTGCGTCTGTAATATTTCCCACACTTTCATAAGGACGTTTTAATGTACTAAACGATTAAGTGAATAATTTAATGTACTTATGGCTGTGCGATTATGTCTGTAAACATTTGATTTTAAACTCAAATAAACCATCATCATACAACATCTAAACAAACAACAGCAACAACAAGTTCATGCATAATCACTTACAAACACTACCACCAGACAACAACAACAACAACAGCAATAATTCGTTTATAATGCGTGTGACATACCAAAAAGGATATGTTGACATTGCCAAAGGATAAATTTTTAAATAAACATTCATACAGTCATTCATTCAGTCGTTCATTCATAAACATCAAAAAACGTAAAGCGTCACACAGGACGAGTATGAAAATCGAAAAGAAAAACGATTTTCATTTTCAGTCAATGCATGGGTAAAGTTAAGCAAACGTAAATGACATGCAAAAGGACTACAGGCACACAGAAAAACAGACAGACATACTAATACTTACAACATTTAACAGTTTAGGCACACACACTCACACTCTTATGGGTAGACATACCATCAAACTGAAATGGAACAGTACAAGTACAATACAGTACAAGTTGCTGGCAGCGTATGACAAGGATGACACTGACACATGTAAAATGTGGTTTAAATAATGACGAAATGGGTCGTAGTTGTTGCTGTTGCTGTTTATTGTTTGTCTCCTTACGACGTTGTTCACGATGATGATGACGATTTTACAATTTACACAAACAAACAAAACAAAACGACAAATAAATAGACAAACGTACTGTTGGACAGTTGTTAGACAGACAAACGTTTCAGAGCATAGCATATAATCCACCAAGCCAAGCCATGTAGAGTAGAGACAAATGAAATGAAATCACCTAGAAATCCATTCCCCTCCTCCCCACTTTAATATGTTTTGTGGTTGTCAACGTGATATAATTTGCCTACAGGACTTCAATTCATAAGACACACACACATACCATACATACACACAAAGCTAAGTACACAAGCAAGCCTTTAAAAGCGGTTTATTTACATTAAGGTCAGATTGATGTAAGAGACACTAGCCGTCAGTGACAGTATAAACGTCTGACTGACTAGCTGACTGATTTGTTAACCAGCCAGACAAATTGTTTTATACAGACGTTTAAGCAGTAGCAGCAAGACAAATCGATGTTAAGCATTTAGCACAACTACATTTGGACAGTTGTAAGTCACTATGAATATTTGAGTAAAAAAAACACTCACAATCCTTGTTACAACACCAACAATAAATAGAAAATTTTAATCCTTTACGCGTTTCTCTTCATCAACGAAGCTACTGCTTCTACTTCGCTTTGCTATCATGCTCACCCCTTTCTTTTTTTTCTTTCTGCTGTTTTGAATGATTTTCCCTTTATCAACTGACAGTTAAAAGTCGCCTGTCATTTTAATCCCTGACGTGTCTCTGACATTTGCACTGACAGTGACAATACTTTGATGCCTTGACTGGTTGCATACAAAGTGCTCAGTTATAAAGCTTTAACTACTACTACTACTACTACTACTACTACTGCTGCTACTACTACTGCTATTACCACTACCACTATCATTCCTAAGACATAAAAAGAACATACACACACAAACACAAACAAATACACTTTTGCACTCATACTCCTTGAATTTATTCTTAGTCTGTTGCTTTCTTTGTTATTAAATATCCATCACAATGAAATATTTTCTGTTTTATAGCACGAGGTATGGGTGAATGGGTGAATGCTGCTTAACCCTGCAGCATTAGTTGTTTATAATTTAGCATCGCAATTAAATTTTTCCCTCATAAAATGAAAGGAAAACATTGGCTTTTTAAAAAGTAATTCCAAGTAAACGCAGTTTTCCATCTTGATCTTGATTAAACATCTGCTTCTAATTGCTCTTTCATTGCACTCCAGGAGGGGCAATAGAAAACAGATAAATCTCGTCTTAAATAACTGCGACAAACATCGAAAATTAAAGCCTGCAGATCAGCTGCTATGGATACGGATATCTGTAGGGGTATAGAGTGTTAAGATCAGCGTTTGTAATAGACTGTAGCGCTAATTTAAGTAAGTACATTAACTCCTGCAAGAAAAAATACCCTTAATTTTCTTCCATAATATTTACTACACAATTGTCTATTGGAACTTGCTGGCAGGAGTGATTCTAAGCTTCATGTTCAGACTGACACTTTTTTCACTGATAAGAACGAAGCCAAGTTATATTCCTTGACAACATCAAAAGTATAATTGTCAGTAAAAACCTGGTATCCCACTAGTCTCTAATTGCAATATAATATTTGCCTCTCAATTACTGCCTGACCCATTCTGGCACCACTCGTGTTCGATAGCAGTGAAACAGTTGATTTCATGTCGCTAGCAATGTGTTTGGCACATACAAAGAATTGTACACTTTAATAGACAATTGGGCCAATATCCGCTATCTATAAAAAATTTCCCTTGTAGAAGTTGAAGTCGTATGTTATGGCCTTATCTGCAAACCCAAACAACCTCATTAAAAGATGAACTACTACTACTAACTAAAAGGGGTGCAAGAGTTGCTATGCGACATTTTCAACTTCGCGGGGAGACCGAGCTCAGACGGGTCCCCATATCCGAATATCGAAGAAAATTTTACAATCCTTAAAGTGGTGGGTTTTCTGTAAAAATGTTATGACGATATCTAATCTGCTTATTTGCCTTTAGTTGCCGCATACATATGTACTACATACATACATACATAATTATTCAATACAACCCTTCGGTCAGGATTATGCCATTGCAATGTACACACGCCTTCTACAGAATAATTTAAACGACGCAGTTGATGAGGTAGCATAATAAGACGCAGCCTTGACTGAAACCTCGCACGGTTTTAAAAACCTCTTAGAGTTTCTTTCCAAATTTAACGGAGCTACAGAAGTTGCTTAATATTATTTTGCACATCCTTACCAGGTAAACAAACATTGCATAATACCTATATGAATACCGTACATAATTGGTCATTACAACCCTTCAATCAGGATTACGAGCTAATTTTATACATGAGTCTCGGGACCTAGAATTTATATTTAGCAATAAAATAAAAAGATTTATCTTACGTTTTTGCTAATTAGTTTATTATACAAATTTAATAAAGGATTTCAAAAGATTTAAATTTTACGAGAGAAGACGTCTGGAGTCGATGGATGTTTTGATCAAAGAGAACGGATATTATGGCGGCACGTAACAAGTGATGTCGAAATCAAAAACTTCGTGTTTACACAACTGCGTGTTTACACTACAAGTAATCGGTAACTGTGTTGGCAACGCTATACATAGGGTGCCACATTACTCCCCTGCCTAGTGGAGGCTCACCTGTACCTGAAAGGGATTACCACTCGTCTGCCACTGAAGGTAATTTTCGGCTTTACCTGTTTGGGATTACCTTTTCGAGTTGGAATGTGATGAGAAACGTTAGCATCGTGGTCTTCTGGGTCGCTTTTGTTGGCTAGGTGAGTGCAAGGCTTATCATCGGCAATTCCTTGAGTCACATCCAAAAAAATGTTCTGAGGTACGTCAGGTAAGGTTTTCTGAGGCTCGTTAGGCGAAGTTCTTTGAGACATGTGAGGAGATTTTTTGGTTGCGGTTTGTGATGTAGGAAAGCTAAAGTTGTCACTGAAATCACTCTCGGTGATGAAGGCAGGTTTAAGGCGATCGATGCTAATATTATTTCGGCGACCTTTCCTCAAAATGGTGAAGTATTTGTTAAATCGCTTTACAACCGGAAAAGGGCCGTCATAAGGTTGAGTAAGAGAAGGTCGGATCGCATCGTTGCGGACGAAAACATGCGTGGTGCTATGTAGGTCCTTAGAAATAAATACTCGCGGCGTGGTATGATGAGCTGTATTCGTTGAAGTTAATTTATTCATCGCAGCACGGAACTTCGATATGTAATCTGTGCGAGGGTCAGGAGTTGACGTTGAGTGAAGAAATTCTCCGGGTATAGCAAGCGTAGAGCCATAAACCATTTCTGCCGGTGACGCGTTAATGTCGGGTTTAAAGGCTACTCGTAGACCAAGAAGGATGACTGGAAGGTGGTCTACCCATCTTGTCGGGTTATGACACAATATTGCTGTTTTCAATGATCGATGCCACCGCTCGATGATACCGTTGCACTGGGGATGATACGGTGTGGTGCGCAAGTGTGTCGTGCCAATTGTTCTCATTAATTCAGCAAAAATTTCACACTCGAATTGGCGACCTCGGTCTGACGTTATTCGTGACGGCACG
Source organism: Sarcophaga rosellei (assembly GCA_930367235.1). Classification (NCBI taxonomy): domain Eukaryota; kingdom Metazoa; phylum Arthropoda; class Insecta; order Diptera; family Sarcophagidae; genus Sarcophaga; species Sarcophaga rosellei. The sequence continues at coordinate 72,007,514 of OV884019.1, forward strand.
CCAAATCTGGATATCCACTGGGCTATAATCGCTTTAACGACCACTTCGGCCGACATATCTGGAATCGGTATAGCCTCGGGCCAGCGCGTAAATCGGTCTATTATAGTGAGGCAGTATCGTTGTCCTTCGCACAATGGAAACGGACGAACGATATCTATGTTGATATGAGAGAATCGTTCTTTCGGGGGCTCGTATTTAGCAATAGCTGATCGACTATGCGTTTGTATTTTCGCTTTTTGACATTGTATACAACTACGTACGAACTCTGCGCAATCTTCTCGGACACCAGGCCAACAAAATCTCTGAGTCACCAATTTTGTAGTAGCTCGTACACCAGGGTGTGACAGGTTATGAACCGTAGACAAAATTTGACGTCGAAAGTTCCTAGGGATAATAGGTCGTATACGAGATGTAGTAGTGTCACATGCCAATTGATGACTACAACCTGGAATAGGAAATAATTTTATTTTTAACGAATTTTTGCCATTTTCTGCATCTACACTAAGTTGTTGAAACTCGATGTCTGTCTGTTGAGCCGTTGCTAGGCTTGTGTAGTCAATACTTCGCCCAATCGAATTTATTCGTGAAAGGGCGTCTGCCGCTGCGTTAGCTGAGCCCGGTGTATGGCGTATGTCCGTAGTGAATTGGCTTATAAAATCAAGTTGTCGTATTCGCCGAGGTGAAGCTTTTTCGGATTTTTGATGGAAGGCGAAAGTTAAAGGACGATGGTCAGTTACTATGTAGCATCTACGGCCCTCAATCATATAGCGAAAGTGGTTGACGGCCTGGTACATAGCTGCGAGTTCTCGATCGTATGCTGAATATTTGGACTGCGATTGTGTAAGCTTTTTGGAGTAAAACGCCAAAGGTTGCAGGTTGTCATCGATTTGCTGTTGCAATGCTGCACCGACTGCAGTATCCGACGCATCCACATATAGAGCTAATTGAGCTTCGGCGGCGGGATGAGCTAAAAGCGTGGCGTTTGCCAGTTCGGATTTGCAGCGTTCGAAAGCTTCTTCTGCGGGCTGAGTCCAGGTTAAGGGCGAGCGATCATTCTTCCTGTTGCCGGTTATTAGATTTTGTAACTGAGTCTGATAGGTGATGGCGTGTGGCAGGAATTTCCGATAAAAGTTTACCATAGCTATAAACCTTTTAAGTTCCTGTGCCACTTTTGGTTTCGGAAACTGCTTAATAACTTCGACTTTTTCAGGCAACGGGCGGATGCCCTCAGCATTTACTAAGTGTCCCAAAAATTTGATTTCCGTTTTGCCAAACTCGCACTTTTTAAGATTTATTGCCAGGTGGTTATCGCGCAAACGACGGAAGACTTCCGAAAGGTCGGAATAATGCTGCTCAATTGAATTAGAGGCAACGCAAATGTCGTCGATATATGGGAAAACGAAGTCCAATCCCCGAAGTACCTCGTTTATGAGCCTTTGGAACGTTTGGGCCGCATTACAAAGACCGAAAGTCATGTACTTAAATTCGAAGAGGCCGAAGGGGGTACTTATAGCGGTTTTAGGGATGTCGTCCGGGTGGATGGGGACTTGATGAAAAGCTTTCTGTAAGTCTATCTTCGTGAATATCGTCTCACCTCGCATGTTGGTCGTAAAATCCGTTAAAAAAGGTAGAGGATATCGGTCGGGAAGCGTTTGCGCATTTAGTGCACGATAATCCCCGCATGGTCGCCAGGTTCCATCGCTCTTCTTGACCATATGTAAGGGGCTGGACCAGTTGCTTTTCGAAGGCTGACAAATACCGGTTTTGATTAAAAAGTCAAACTCCTTTTTGGCAGCTGCCAGCTTCTCGGGGCAAAGGCGTCGGGATCGGCAAAAAACTGGCTGTCCTGTTGTCTCGATCCTGTGGACTATAGAAGACTTGGTTGTAGAACCATAAGGCGCTAGTTTCGTGATGTCGTGGAACTGCCTTAGCAAAACGGTGAACGGGCTGGTCGCGTCGAAGGTTCTAATTGAGGCTGCTTCTTTGCAGGTCGCGGACTTGAGCTCTGATGTGGTCCCGGTGGTATTATCGACGAGTCGATTACGCCGAAGGTCTATTAAAAGGTCATGATGCTTTATGAAATCAGACCCGATGATTGGTGACGTAACATCGGCAATCACGAACGACCAATAAAAATCGCGGCGTAGACCGAGATTCAATTTAATGCGCTTTTCACCAATAACTTTTATAGGGGACCCGTTGGCAGCGAAGAGAGTAACGGCAGTTAGGCGAATGTCAAATGACTTGGAGGTTAACGGTAATACTGACACATCAGCACCACTATCAATTAAACAAATTTTTGGGAATACTTATCTTTAATTTGTAGGCGAAATATTTGGCATCTGTCACGGGGGATGTCGCCAAGCTCCTCCGTTGCACTGTCGAGTCATTTTGAAGGCGGCGACGAATTTGTAGACAGCACATTCAGCTGGCGTTTCCTGTGTTTGCAGGGGCTGCGACACTTTCTTGCGTTCCGGCCGTATTTCTGATGGTACCAGCATTCATACCCGGTGGCTCTTTCACAATACGCTGGTCATTGTTCGGAGTGGCCGCGTGAAGCGGTAGGCTTGCGAGCGCGAGAGCGTGATCTTGTTGAAAGTTTATCGAACTGCTTTCCCAGTTCGACGACAGCTGTTCGTAGCTCATTGATCTCACCTGATTGTCTCTGACGTATGCTGCTAATTTGGCTAGAAGCCATTGCGTCGATAATGGAGTCGGCGATCCTGGTGAATTCCGGCGGAGCACCTGTAGAAGCGGCTACGACTGGTTGGGCGAATTCTGGCAGGCGTTTGATCCACAAACCTTTGAGAGCTGCGTCTCCTACTGTGTTACCAGCCACGCGTTTCATCTCGTAATAGAGATCTGATGGCTTCTTGTCTCCCAGGGGCATTTCGGACAGAAGTCGGTTGAGTCGGCGTTGCTCGCTATCGGCGAAATGAGCGATAATCTTTGCCTTCGTATATTCGTATCTGTCTGTCGGCGGCAGAGAAGCGATTACGTCTGCTAGTTGGGAAATGACGTTGGGATCAAGCGCTGCCAATATGGTGGCCGTTTTCTGCTTGTCAGCGACAATTCCTGATGCCGTAAACCAAAAATCCATCGTCGTGAACCAGGCTTCTATATTGGTACTGCTCATTTGCGGTACGGGAAGCCTAGCGTTTTCCACGGAGACCTCATGTGGTGGTGGTTGTTGTTTGCTATTTTCCGTAGCAGTCGCCGTTGATGTGCCGCTTTCATCCACAGTACTCATGTCAGGTATCAGGATCACGTCGGGGTCACCAGTTTAGCAATAAAATAAAAAGATTTATCTTACGTTTTTGCTAATTAGTTTACTATACAAATTTAATAAAGGATTTCAAAAGATTTAAAAGATTTTAATTTTACGAGAGAAGACGTCTGGAGTCGATGGAGGTTTTGATCAAAGAGAACGGATATTATGGCGGCACGTAACAAGTGATGTCGAAATCAAAAACTTCGTGTCATTCCAGTGGGTATGAAGACCAACGACAGTGGAAATAGTTCTTAGTTTTGAGTGACCATCTTATCGAAACCTATGGTATGGTAAAAAAGTAGCGCTTGCCGAAATATGTTAGTGGAATCCTCAATGCGAATCATTTTTGTGGCATATGGATATAAAAGAATTGGGAAAACACAACTTTTCATATGCAAGAATAGTGAGCACTTGAATATGAGATAGTTAAGGTGAACAGAAGCAGGAAAAATAGTAATCTGGTTACACACGTGTATGGTGACTCCAATCGATGATGGTAAAGATTCCGTTATTATACTCGTATGGTCGAAATCGCGATTCAAGGACTCAACATTTTCACCTGTCATAAAGGTCTGCGTACTGAATTGTTTAAAGCAGCGGGCATCGATTTGGTGGCGTACATGAACAAGTTTATTTGCCACATATGTCTTTAAGCACGTGTTTTAAGAGAAGGATATGAGTCACCTATGAAGCAGCTTTAGTCTATTAGCTACATTGTTGGCTTATTATTAGACCACGATTCAAACTCCAGGTCAGAGACTTCCAACATAACGAAAATATGAAAAAATATTTCTTTGGTGACTTCCTCTCTACAGATTTTTGGCAAAAACTCTAAGAGTAAATACAATTGCCATTACAAATTTTCCCAAAAATCTGTCCTTCGGGGTCGACTTTAAACTGTATGTGTGTTATGTTACATGTTTATCTAAATTTTTAACACGTTAGAAGGGAACGCAATCTACGAGTTATCTCGTACTCACTAAACCTGCCATTCTTGTGTAGCTATGAATAAAACAGTATTATATCAGTACCTAGTATCGAAAAATGGCTTCTGGGAAAAGAACAAAAAGTCAATGTTGGCTTGTGTGGCTAGTTTTCTGAAAATTGCCGTGGCAGTCAACGTATTAAAAAATATGATGATTTGCAATCGAAATTAAAATCTTTTCCCACTTTTCGTTATATTTGCCTTTTTATTTGATTAATTTGCCATTGACTTTATATATGCAAGTATGTATATACTTACATATGTACCAGAGAACAACAATGAATTGTTTTTCGCTACTCATAAGCGCTCATGAAATTTTGAATATAAATGAGTCAACAATATTGAAATTTAACTATGTATTCTGATTCATTCATACTCACTACAACGTTGATTCATAAGTACAAGTTGCAATGAGTATGCGTACAATGTTGACATCAAACTCATATCATTTGAAATATGTTTGATTCATAATTCTACTAATTTAGACTCATAGCTTTTTAAAAATACTTCGAGTGACTCGAATCATTCATCAAAACTTACAGTCTTAGTTGTTGTTCAATTTACAAAACCAGAAAAACGGCAGATAAACAATAAAGACAGAGCAGCAAGCAGAAGAAACACACAACTTTCTAGTATTTTAATATTCGTAAGCGACTCATACTTATTTTATGCTTCGTGGATATGTTGAGTTATAGAGAGTCGAAATTAATAACATCATACATGTTGTTAAGTATTAATATGATGAGTTCTTCAAACTTTGAATATGAGTAGAGGTTCCATGATATTAAAATAAGTATGAATGCGTATTAGTAACAGAAATTATGATTATGATTCGATTCTACTCATTGCTGATATCTGATTTACATATTGTATGTAAATTTAAATATTTTTTAAACACTTAAGGAAGTTTTTTAAAACATTATGATATATTTTTAATACATTTTTTCTTTTTCATAATTTTTTGACTAACTGTCAATAATATTTTGTGTGCAAAAAAAATGAAAACGAAACTTTAAATAACATTTTCAATTACAACATTATAAAGATGGACAATCTGTCTACAACAATATTGACCACACGTACTAGAAATTAATATTTATAAGCGAAGAGCCCAAGCCAAACTAAAATTCATGTTCGACACATGTCTCTAAGGATTAACACAAGTGACCACAAAATCGTCATCAACGGTACCAACGACAATAATACACATACATACATACATATACTCACTGACTGCTGTACCAAACCAAGCATACGTTTTAGCCAAAACAAATAACCAAAACACTCTACTTTGCCAGCCATTCAAAACAACAACAAGTTTTAAAAAGAAAAAAAAAAACTCAATATCGTCATCATCATCATCATCATCATCCGGATAGTTAGTTGAGGAGACACTTTTTACCAAAAAAAAAAAAAAACACGGAGAAGCGAACCAACATTCATACATCCAAACATACTGGGCAACCTCGAGAGAAACTGTCAAATTGTAAAACGACTACTTCAGAAAAATGCTCCCACAATGGGATGCACAAATACTTTTTAATATGAGTGGATATTTCGATTTTTTTTTTCATTTTCTTTCACAAAAGCCGAGAAAGAAAAAAGGACACATATGCTTCATATACACAAATTAAACACACACACACACACTATATGAGGACTTACACATCAATGTGTATGTAGTTCTTGAAGAGTTTTTAGGGTCAGTATAAAAATTATTATGAATTTTTATAAAAATTTTCAAAATATGACATGAAAAGTGAAAAATGAAGAGAAGCAAGCACTTCCTAAAGCAAAATAAAATAAAATAAAATCTAAAAAATAATAAAATAAAAACAACAACAAAAACAACAACAAAAAAATATATTTTATAAAAGTAAATTCTCTCCCAAGACATCAACCATCACTGAAAAGCAAAGCTCCATATCAACACCAATAACACTACCACCACCACCACCACCACAAGTACAACAACCATCATCAGCTATAAGCATGCGACTGGCCATAGCAGGACACAAATACAATATATGAACACGAACACATTTCTGCAGCAGTATTGGTATGAGCGATGGATGGATGGATTTACGTTCAAAACATTGGAACATGTCCAAAGCTTTTTAGAAAGAGAAAAAAAACACACACATTTTTTTATTTTATTCTGTGCCACTCTGAGACAAACACTCACACACACACTCATACGTATTCATCCAGAGATGAGAAACAAAAACAACAACAGCACTAGAGAAGAAATGAAATGAAAAACTTATGTGTGAAATGTGACGTGGTTGTCAAAAGTCACTAGAAAACTTTTCATATGGACTAGTGTGTGTGAGTGCATGGACTACATGCAATACGCCAGTCAAAGAATTTTTATAAAATAAGATTATTTTATAAAATATATGTATGCATGTATAAAATATATTTTTTTAAATACATTTTTATAGAGAGAAAATGTCTAAAAATGAAATTTATTTTACACACTTATTCACCCTATAAACCAATGAAGTGACTGGGAGTACATACTAGAAATTTGCAATAAACTGTGAAAGTAAACATCGACATTGAAGTACTTTACACCGTTAAATGGTAAATTTAATACCACTTACCATGTGAATTTGTAAGTGAAGTTTTACCATATTCTTTGTGATTGTTCAGTGAATTATGTGTTAGTTTCTTATCAGAGTACTATCTTTCCTAAAATTTTATTATCTTATTTTGAAATATTTATAACGAAATCTGGAAGAGTATTGTAATTAAAAAATAAAAAAGTACTCAGTTTTAACCGGCATTCATGATACACCTTACAAGCTAATTGATCACTACAATTCTCCAGCCCGGATTACAACCTAGCTTCTCATACCACTTATGCTGTGTGTGTTCATTTTATACATGAGTGGCGGGACCTACAGTTTAATGTCGACTCCGAACGACAGATTTTTGAGAAACTTTTCGTGGCAATTTTATTTACTCTGAGAATTTTTGCCAGAAATCTGCTGAGAGGATGTCGCCGAAAAACTATTTTTTTCATATTTCGTTTTGTTGTCTGACGTGGGTTTTGAACTGTGGCCTCAAAAAAATCTGGAAGAGTATTGTAATAAAAAAAAAAATAATAGAAATGCTCAGTATGAACCGATTGTCATGGATATCCTTTACAATTTAAATGTATATTTGCAGTCACACCTTAAAGCTATGTCACGTTTACAAACTATTTACTACACTAGTGTGTTTAAACGCAACTGGTAGAAAGGCTATGAATTTCATATCCGTATTCAAAAAGGAACATATAGAGTTTGTTCACGAGACGCCATTGTGGTCGAGATGTGCCTTAGTACTACACCCATACCATCTATTGTACTCTGCTCATTTTTTATAATCTATCCGTATAATGGCTCCTCTAAACCTATGGCTACGTCTGCAGCCTTATTCTCATTATCACAGCCCCAGTTCTAGATAAGTGCACTCTGGGTCTACAGTGCCCTGCTAAAAGATCCGTTATCAACCTCAGGTTATGTCTTGATAGTCTGATGCTTGACTAATATCGCCTCTTTCTGTAATTTTCTAACAAAAATGTTGATTGCTTTAAACCCCCTTGGTTTGAGAAAAGACTTTGTTTTTCTTTATTTTCATTCGCCCCCGCTCAACAGAAGAATTCTGAAGTGGAAGTTCAGCCTAGTCGATTCAGATTCTCTTGAGAGTCCCATACTATCTGCAATTAAACACGGTCGAGTACTCGATTGATGGCCTGACTGTCAGGAAGTATTGCTATGTCTTGCTGTCCTCTGTTCCTCCTACATCTTTCGATGGCGTAAGTCTCCTCTTGAAATATTTCTCAGATTACTCTAGTCATCGTTTCGAAGGACTGCCCAAAGTCACTGGTATGCCAGTGCGTAGTCCCTGGGTTCCATCCTACGATTTCTCTACAAGCCTTCTGTATTTCATTATGGCCTAACTGGCTGAGATACTTTCTATATGAGGGCTTTAGATTAAGGTACTCTCCGGTGACATACCTGTGCATTCTACCTCCATTTTCTATGATATCATTTTAGACAGGAGCCGAATATTTTTCCATTTAAGAAGTTTTCATCTTCCAGTAAACGACACTGTTGTAATCTTTCCCGAGTTTAATATCAGGCCCGCTGTTATGCACCGACGACTTATCAAGAACCATTTCAATGATGTTTCAGAAAGTTCTTCAATGTACATTCCTGGCAACCGATTCAGGCATGGGATAGATTTTTCATCCTGCATATGTTTCCTCAATTCGTGTGTATAGGGCCTCTGCCATCTGTATAGATATCATAAGTTCCAAACCTCTTCGGACATATATACAGAAATACATATGTATGTACATATACATATTTAAGTAAATAAAGGATTTATTTCCTATATTTAAATAAATAGTGGATAAATACATATGTATATAAGTACAAAATACTCCGATAGATAACACTGCCCTATCAATTCTAAAAAAAGGAGTACCCCAGAAAATAGTCAAAATAATTAGAGCTATGTATGAGAACGTAGACCTCTCAGTTCTTCACAGCGGCAGCATCAGTCAACCGTTTCAAACAAACGCTGGAATCAAGCAAGGATCCCCATTAACAACTCCGTTATTCACCATCGTGCTGAATAAAATCATGAGCGAAGTATGTTCAAAGAGAAGAGGAATAACATGGAGTCTCTCACGCCAACTTGAGGATTTGGATTATGCAGATGATATATTTGTCTTCTCTCGCACAAGATCTCCAACATGCGGTCAAAACTCGAATACCTAGAAAGATTGGCTCACAACGTTGGACTTGAGATAAATATCAAAAAAACCAAAGTGATAAGAATTAACAATACTAGCACAGAAAACATCATGCTATCGAGTACGTCGATAACTTCTGCTATCTAGGCAGTACTATGACAACAAACTGCGGCGCAGAAACAGACGTAGATAACAGACTCAATAGAGGGAGAGCAGCATTCAGGCGACTGCACTCCGTATAGAGAATTTCATATATATCTGGGCGTACCAAGCTAACAATATTCAACGCTTGTGTAAAGTCAACGTTACTATATAGTAGCGAAACTTGGCTTATATCTAACACTATCACACAAAAACTTCAGGTATTCATCAATAAGTGCCTAAGAATCATATGTAGAATATTCTGGCCCAACACCATCAGCAACGCAAATCTCTGTCTCTCACAGAGGAGGAAACCATACAGAAACAGATCAAAAAGGAAAAATGCTGGTGGATCGGCCATACATTGAAAAAGAAGCCCGACAGTATTACAAGAAACCGTGGCAGACCAGAAAACTCCTGGAGACGCACGGTCCTACAAGAACTCAGGCTTAATGACCTGACGTGGGAAGGCGCAAAAACATCAGCGGAGAATCGTATCAGATGGAGATACTTTGTGGAAGCCATACGCTCCCTAAAGGGGTAATGAAAAAAAATATAATCAATTCTATCTATAGCTCTTATTATCGAAGATAAATCTTTCTAAAACACTGTTCTTGAACTTGAACAACTTTCTGTTATTAAACAATAACACACGTCTCATCACTACTCGCTGGCAGCATTGTTTTTTGTTCTATTTATACTCCATTATGAATATATTCCTTGCTATGAAATTATGTATTGTTGTAGGATTTTTGCTCTCTTCCCTTCTCATAAATTACGTATTTATTTTTGTATTTCTGTGTACCATATTTTTTTATAGCTTTACGAGCTAACGGCTGGGGATCTTCAAAAGATATTGGTAGCCCTGCCTAGCAATGTGCACGATTCGCCGCAAGACTTACTCTCGGCTTGCTTGAATTCGTTCATCACACTTCCAACCATTTGCCCCCCGCGACCGCAATCAAGTATTATTTCGGAGATTCAGCGATTGCTGCCTTCCAATTCCTTGGTCTCTCAGCCAAGCTTTGCCGAAAACACATATTGCGTTCCAATTGTCATTTGAGGTTAATATTAGATTAACTACATTATCGGGCGTAACCTAGGATGCTATTATCCTCTCCAGACAAATTCGTTGGGCAGGTCAAGAAAACATGCTCCGCCGTCTCCCTCTCATAACGGCATTTTGGGCATGCTTCATCTACGTCGTGACTATGCTTTTAGAGATATACTCTATAACATCCGTGGGCCGTTAGCAACTGTGTCAGGTGGAAGCTGACTTGGCGGTGTTTCCTTTTGGTCCATTCGCCTAAACTCGGTATGAGTCTTGCATCATGTTTCCTCTTCTCTACGTCTACTACTAGTTTCAGGGGCATCATTCCCGCAATCACCAATGCTGTATGATGTGGTTATTTTGTTGTTATCTGTGTGTGTTGTTTATTTATTTTCGTTTGGTTGTTTTTAGTTGCTTAAAAGTATATGAAGACTATATTGGTGCCACAAACAGTAATTAATGTTTAGATAAAAATAATTTTAAATAATAAACACAGTTATAACATAATCGTCTCACAGAAGTGTTACCAATACGAAGAGCAAGCATCAGACGGTAGATCCAATAAGACAGTTTTACCGACATCAACCTTCCGAGCAGAATATGTTACTCTTGATTTAAATGAATGCCACTCTCACTAAGATATTGGACTATACAGCTCTTAAGAAATAAATTTTCAAATTTTGTATTCAAATCGATTACTTTAACATGAACCCTTTTATGAGATATCCTGTAAAATTTTAGCACAAGCAATAATTTGTGTATTTGAATTTATTTTTGTGTATTAAATTAAGGCTAAGGATTCCAAGAAAATCTATTGGAGACGCATACCTCTTAAGTATTTAGGCGAATTGAATTCTTTATAGTGAAATAAAAATAAAATAAAAAAAATATTTCATCATAAAAATAAAATGTCGGATTTAAAATAAAAGTTTTGTTGTTTTTTTCCTTTCTTTTCATAAGTTATTTGACGTTTGTCCGTTTAAGGTTGTCAATGTCGTTTAGGTAGTTGCTGCCATAAATTTTTATATGAAACAATAACTATAAAACTACAACAAAAACAACAATAAATAAAGTTTCACTGCTTTCGTCATCAACAGCATCTTCTTGTGTTACTTTTCATTTTCGTATTGTTGTATGTTCGTTTGGGGGGCATTTTTAAACTTTTTATTTTCCTTCTGGTCAAAATCTGTTTCGTTAGTTTCGTTGATACTCTCCTTACACACTAAAAATCGAAAACGGTTGATGTTGATGATGATGATGCCATACTGCCACTGTTGTTGGCTGCAACTTCATATTTTTCCTATACAGTGTGGGTGTGTGTGGGTCTCACGATGGACATAATGTCTTACTTTATTGTGTGTTCTTGTGGTCATCCTTGATGTAGTTGGTAGTAGTAATAGTAGTGGTAGTTGTCAGTTTGTTGTTGTAAAGTTTGTGTGATGGTTTTAACTTCTCCCGTGTTTCTTGTACGGTTTTCTCCTCTCACTTTAGCCCACTTTTCATCCCAAGTGACACTTAATAATTTTCTTTTCTACTCTTTAATGTTGTCAGTATTTATTTTATTTTTCCATCATACACACACACACCACTCACACACACACTCATACACGCTTACAAATATATTATATTTGAGAAGGACAACCAACAATAAAGGACAGTAACAACAAAAATCATAAAGAAGAAAGGAAAATTTGTAACCAACAACTTTTAAGTTTTATAATAAATTTTAAAGGAAATGTCGTCCATAAATAAACAGTTGGACATCACTTTATACCTTGGACACTCACTCAGTCACTCACACACTGACATACACATACATACATATATACACCCACCTGTGCAACTACAACTACAACAGATATTATAACTCAGCTTTTAATAAATATAAGCATGTTTATGTGTATGTGTATTTGTTTTGCAATTGTCTGTCTATTTTCCACTGAAGCTGTTTAGGAAAATGATGTTGATGAAGCAGTAGCAGTAGCAGCAACAACATCATCACCCGTAAATGAGAGAAAAAAGAAAAAAAAAAAATTAGAACTTCTACTTGATGTTCATGTCAATGTGTCAGTGTTGCAATATAAAATTTGCCGTTTAAAAAAAAAAAAAAAAAAATACTTAGTAAATGTATAACCGAGAGAGACAAAGAGAGAGAATGAGCTCTGATATTGTATACTTTTCGTACAAAATATTTATTTATAGGTGAGTGTAGTTAAATTTTAATTTGTTAAAATTTATCTTCTTTTTCACTTTTTTTTTTGTCAGTTTCTCTTCTTTTTATTTCTTTTTTGCTTCAATTTATTTAAAAGCCGAAACATCAGTATTTATCTCAATTCATCAGGTTGAACTTTTGACGTATGACAACATAGCCAGAGGTTTAAAATCAATAATGTTTACAGAGATCCTTTTTTTCACATATTTTTACTACAGAAGTGCAATTAAGAAATATTTCAGAAAAAAAATAAACTTGGCCTAGTTGTATAAACACATATATGTTTAGTTGCAACATTGGCATATGTTGCATCATCTACTGGGCAACATTGAGAAGGTTCTAGCATACAAACATTACTCACTGGCAGTTTGAATAGACGTGAAGGGCGCTTTCAACAATGTCCACTCGAAAGCTGTTGTCAGGGGTCTTTATAAATGCAATGCTAAGGAAACCTTTATGAAGTGTGAAACGGATGGATTCTAACTGCCTTCATTGTTGAGGCTTAAAAGGCAAGGGAAGTGAAAGGAGGAACGCCATTTTCGTGGAATTCTTTTAAAAGCTGCAGTAACGTAGTTGTAAGGTTTATGATTACGCAAATGATTAAGCCATAATGGTAGCGGGCTTTGATCTGCATACCCTTTTCTTTGAGATGAACTTAGATCTAAAAGTTTACAACAAAATGGTGCTCACCGTGTGATCAAAGTGTCTCAAAACGGAACTGATAGTCGCCGTGATCTAGTTGGTAGTGTTTTGGCTTATTAGACGTAAGGTCTAATATTAAAAATATTTCTTCGGCGAATTCTTCTCAGCAGATTTCTGGAAACAACTCTGAGTGTAAATAGAATTGCCATCAAAGATCAATAAAAGTTGCCGTAGTCTAGTATGTAGAGTGTTGGCTTATTAAACGTAAAGTCTGGGTTCAAATCAAAGGTCTTTGGCGATTTCCTGTCAACAGATTTCTGGAAAAAAATTATGAGAGAAAAATAAAATTGCCAATAAAAGTTTCTCAAAGAATTTTTCGTTCGGAGTCCATATTAAACTTTAGGTCCCGCCCCTCATGTATAACATTAACACACACAACATAAGTGTATGAGAAGCTTGGTCGTAATCTTGACTGAAGGGCCGTAATAAAAAAAAATGTATGTATGTCTGCAAACACCAATGCCATTCCGCATTTATTTTTGAATAGTCTGATGAATGACTCATATCTCGTCTTAAAGTAATTTCCCAACAGCAGTATTGAATTCCTTAAACCCACATCGTTTAAAAAGGGTCCTTTTCATTAAGTACACCTTTTCAATCATTCGCCCGCACTTCACAAAAGTGATCTGGCCCCGTCAGCGGCTATGAAGTTCCTCTCCTTGCAAGCCCTTCTGCTTGGTCATTGCTGAGAATTTCCACATTGCCTGATTCAGAATATTTCAATCTGGGACCAGAAACTCCTTCTCCTATCCCAAGATCCGTTCTTGATATATAACATAAAATAGTCCGTATTTTTAGGGAGTATGCAGCTTCCAGATTACTTCAATCTTTTGTTTTGTTTTAGAGGCTACTGGTTCTATCCGGGGACAATTAGGAATCATAACGAACGATTTTTTGAGAATCTTTTCATAGCAATTTTATTTACTCTTAGGGCTTTTGCTATTATATTTACTCTCTGCTGAGAGGCAGTCGCCGAAAAATATTTTTTCATATTTCGGTTTTTTTTTCCGTCGTGAGGTCTAAACCGAGGCTTCACGACTAATAAGCCAGCACACTACCTAGTAGACTTCAAAACCAAAGTTTTGCTGTTAATTAATAAGTGAGTTGAATATCAAGCTTCATTGTGTTTCCAATGATAAATGATGATCAGTCCGTAGTCCTATCCACACCAGAGATCAGAAACGAATTGTTTTCTCGCTACTCATAAGCACTCAGTATGATTCATTCATACTCACTACAACGTTGATTTATAAGCACAGGTTGCAATGAGTATGCGTACAACATTGACATCAAACTCATACCATTCGAAATATGTTTGATTCATAAGCCTACTCATTTAGATTCATACCTTTAGAAAAATACTCGAATCATTTGTCAAAATTTACTGTTTTAGTTGTTGTTGGTTTTAGAAAAAACAAAGAAATAGTCACATAAGCAAAAAAGACAGCAGAAAGCAAAGCAGGCACACAACCTTTTAGTGAAAAATTTAGTGTTCGTACGCAATTTATACTTATTTTGTGCTTCGTGCATATGTTGAGCTATGGTGAGTCGAAGACACATCAACTTCATACGTGTTGTTAAGTATGAATATGATGAGTACTTTAAACTTTGAATATGAGTAGAGGTTCCATGATATTAAAACAAGTATGAATGCGATTAAGTATCAGAAATTATTAGTATGAATCGATTCTACTAATCTTTTTGAATACTTATTGCTGATCTCTATTTGGTATGCAACTTGTTGGTTTGTTGTTGTTATTGTTTCTCATATTTCGTGCTCTAACTATGCATACTTTTATGTCGTCCTTTCTTAGTTTTTCAATGATTTTGTTTGACAACAAAATTATCAAATCGGTTAAGCTTCATACACTATCTTGCAAGTAAAGTACAGTGTCGGGCAAATTAATCCGAGTATGTTTGAGTCATCTACTAACAAAATATTTTGTTTTGAATACTTTAAATACTTCTCTGACTGTATGTGTATATTTGTGCACCACTTGATTATGTCGGAAATACATACCAAAATGAAAGACAATAAAGTAAATGAACAAACACACCAAAAAACACAAAGAAGTCAAAAAGGCAATGAAAATATGGAAAGTTAAGTAGAGAAGAGTAGAGTGTTGAAAAATGATTCCCACAAGTTGCGTGACGGAATTTTAAAGGTTCACTAAAATAAACATAAAGACCATCAAAGACCAACTAAAAAAAGAGAGAAAAGAAAGTGTAATGAAAACAAGTCCAACATATTGCATGAGAAGGATACGAAATCAGAGAAAGAGTGTAGAAAAAAAAACATTTTCTTTTTCAATTATTTGTTATTTTCTTAAGAAAAAAAAAAAAAAAAGAAAACATAAGAGCAGAAAAAACTAAAACTTTCAAGAGTTTTTCATTTCATTTTATTTTTATTTACCACTTCAAACAGAAAAAAAATAAAAAAAACTGAAGGAAGAAAAAGAAAAATGTTTAACGTTATCCCAAAAGCCATCAACGTCACAAATTGTTTACTTGGTGGTAGTGTGTCAGTTTATTACGAAAAAAATAGAAAAAAATTCTTAAAATTAGGAAAAAGAGGGAAATTTTCCTACAGCTGACAAACAAATATAAAAACTTATGTGGACACTGAGGAACCATCAACAATATGAAAACCATCCGAAAGAAAAAAGAAAAAACACAAACAAAAACAAACATTATGTGACATTGCACTTTTGCAACATGCCATGAATGAATGAAAAAAAGAAATTCAGCAGTAATTTGCAAATTCAGACTAACTTAGCTTAGTAAAGATGGAGAAAAATGCAAAACAAACTCCATAAAATATCACAAATGCCAGCTGAGGAGATGAGCTCTAATGCTCTAATGTTGTGCAGAATGCAAAAGTTTTTTCAAAGTACAGAAAGTATCCGTTCTGCTAAACACACAACAACACTTCACTTTAAATGAGGATATGAGTATGAAGATGAGTCCAAAAATATATTTTTTTGTTTGTTTTTAAATTAAAATCATACGCTTACCATTCAATGGTATAAATTGAGAAATAATTATTCCATTGAGAATAATATTAAATTATCTACTCAGCGATTGATTTCTTCTTTAAGACGGTTTTGAGAGGCAAAACTTTCCAATCAGATGTTACTAAAAGCCCTGGAATGCAATATTGTTACGAAAATTAAAAAGTCAAGATACTGGTGTTTCGCTTTTACATTGCTTAACATAAAAATTATAAACAAAACAATGCAGTAAACAAACCTGTTTACAAATTATCTTACTGTTTAATATAACAACAAACACCAGCATAAAAGAAATGGTAAACAAGTATACAAAAATCGACAAACTACAATAATGAATATAAACAACGATGTTTACATATATAGAGATTTCGAGAAGGCGAAGTCATGAACGTTCGTCTTGAAGAATATTCATCAGACAGTTTTCTTTGCCATATAAAAGGCAAGGCAAAGCAAGCGACTGAGTTAGTGAAGTTCAGTCAGTCAAGTGTAAAGACCCGGTGCGTTTGAAGAGAGTAATCGTGGTTTGAAGATCTCCGTCACAATAATTGCCTAGAATTGTTAATGTTTATGCAAAGGGTATAAACAGAGGAATAACAAAGAAAAGCAATTATTGTTGTTTACATCAATTTGGGAACAGTGGCACATAGAATTGTGCGAATAATAAAGAATTTTAATTAAAACTAAACATAAATAATAAAGAATAAACAATAATCGCAGAATCTATTGAGACGATCCGCATTCTGAACAAGTATTCCTTGAGTCTATAGTGCAATGTCAATGTACAATTACTAACCTCAGTTTAGTTTTCACCTTACATTTCCCTCATTCCATGAATTCCCTCATGACCTCGGAACCAGCAGCGAGTAACCCCATTTTTCTCTAACTAGTTGATTTAACTTACATGGGGTCATCACACACAATATTTGAGTAAACCTCCTAAAGGCTAAGTGCCCGAATGGCGATAGGACTGTCAAATATTATTGCTATCTTCTATTCTTTCTACTTTCTTTAAATACTGAATCAAGTATGCTTTCAACAGCATACATTTCTGTTTGAATGTGTATCCGTGATTCCCATGGGCTGGAAATATTTCATTGTTCTAAGCAAAGTTCTTGTAAACAAAGTGATGGACTTGAAGTTTTTATTCCCTCTATTATATCCCTATGGTCCCTATCAGAGATCAGCAATGAGTATTCAAAAGAAGAGTAGAATCGAATCATACTCATAATTTCTGATACTTATCCGCATTCATACTTATTTTAATATCGTGGAACCTCTACTTATATTCCAAGTTTGAAATACTCATCATATTCATACTTAACAACACGTATGATGTTCTTGATTTCAACTCTCCTTAACTCAACATATACACGAATCACAAACTAAGTATGAATCGCGTACGAACACTAAAATTCTCACTAAAAGGTTGTGAGTTTGCTCTGCTTGCTGCTCTGTCTTTTTTGCTTATATGTCTTTTTTCTTTTGTTGTAAATGCAACAACAACTAACGAGTGACTGGAATGATTTATAAGTATGTATTATAAGTATATTTCTAAAGTCATGAACCTAAATGAGTAGGCTTATGAATCAAACATATTTCGAATGTTATGAGTTCGATGTCAACGTTGTACGCATACTCATTGCAACCTGTATTTTTAAATCAACTTTGTAGTGAGTATGAATGAATCAGAGCACATAGTTAAATTTCAATATTGTTGACTCACTTATATTCAAAATTTCATGATTACTTATGAGTAGCGATAAAACGATTCATTTCTGATCTCTGGTCCCTATGTCATATTCTTAATTTAGGATTCTATTCGAAAAGTAACTTTTAATAGTTCTTGCGACCTAGTTAATAATGGCAATAATGAGAGATCAGAACTTTTTGGGTTATATTCATAACTGACTAGGTTCCTTCTACCATTGGGGTTGAATTTTGAAAGTCATACATATATTTATGGAGTACTTTAGCTAATTGCTCCTTCAAAGATATGTATGTGCTTCAGTCAGCTTCATTTATCAAATATCATCAAATTTAATTCCTTTTATTTTAAGTAAGTCTTTGAATTTTTTTGAAAAAACTTTAACAATTTACACTCTTTATGAACTAAATGAACTGGAGTACTTATTTCTGTTCAACAATAAATATTTTTTTAATACTTTTAAGGATAACAAATCTTTATTATAGACACAAGATGTCTGATGTCTTCCAATTTTTTTCTTTTTTTGTCCTCTTCGATGTATTTTTAATTCTGGATAGAAGATAAGTTTGCAATAAATTTTCGACTTGAATTTAGTTTTCTTAGTATATTTTTACTTGAAACTTATAGAGACAGAGACAGACTAATGATGGACAGTTACATAAATAAGAACATGAACGAACAGAGACAGAGGCAGAGAGAGACAGAGAGAGACATAGACATGTGACATTTGAAATGTTCAAAATTTTTTTTTTTTAATGCGAGAAAATTTTTTTCAAAAGAACAAAAACAAGATGAACTTAAAACACTATAAGACAATATACGAGTAAAATGCAATGAAATGCTAGTAAAGGAAAGTAATTCTCTTGTTCTCAACCTGCTTACACTCACACTCATTCTCCTCCTCTGTCTTTCTTTAATAAGAAACGACAACGAATGAATATTTGTAATAACAACAATATGATGTTGTTACCAATACTACTAAAACCTTAGTGCACCTACTACCACCGCCCCAAGTCTTAGTGCCATGCTATCGGGTCTTTTATTAAGAGCTTCTTTTGTTTAAATTAAAATAAAACGAAATTTTTTATACGTTTGAAAGAATAGAATAAGATTGATTGATAAGAAATAGAGACCGATTACGCCACCACCTCAAAATCCAATCCAAACAATGACTTTTTCGGGATCCTTTATGAGCTCTGGAATCTCATGGGAATTGGTATCCAACAATTTTCTGTGTTCACATTCCCATTCATCCACACATGGGTCCCAATTCAGCTAACACATGTCGCTGTTTCTGTTAGCTGACTTTCAGGTCCTGGGTCAGTTGCATTTTGTACGGTTTACAAGCTCAAGTCTCGACACAAAATTCGTCAAGTTGTAATGTGCCAAAGCCCGAGTTAGGTACGTATGTAAGTAGCAGAGATCAGCAATGTATAATTTTTTCGCTACTCATAAGCACTCATGAAATTTTGAATATAAGTGAGTCAACAATATTAAAATTTAACTATGCATGTACTCTGATTCATTCGTACTCACTACAACGTTGATTTATAAGTACAGGTTGCAATGAGTATGCGTACAAAGTTGACATCAAACTTATACCATTCGAAATAGGTTTGATTCACACACCTACTCATTTAGATCCATAACTTTAGAAATATACTTATAACACCTATATATGATTCGCGTGACTCGTGATTCGAGTGACACATAAGTAAAAAAGACAGAGAAGTGTGTGTTCTGTTGTATGTTGTGTTAAGTATGAATATGATGAGTACTTCAAACTTTGAATATGAGTAGAGGTTCCATGATGTTAAAATAAGTATCAGAAATTATGAGTATGATTCTACTATACTCATATTTTTGAATACTCATTGCTGATCTCTGGTAAGTAGATAGAAGTGGTTATTCCCTCAAGTGAACACACTTAGGGCACACACAGGAACCAATGTTGTAATACCACAGTTTCACCTTTACCCCTAGTCCAAGAACCACTTGGACCTCCTGATAAAGTAACTGAGACTGCCATTATCAATGTATAACAGTTCATCACCCTGCATATAGTAGACATCCAAGTGCCTCTTTCTCCTGCAACCAAGTGCCTGGCATGTATACAGTAGGTTAAGAACAGACTCATCCCCCTTCTCATCTCCACAGCTTCTAAAGAAAACATTTGTAAGGTGTCCAAGACCAATGCGCCTCGAATGCGTTCTTATAAAGCAATTTTTTATTATTAGCCATTACAACCCTTCTGTCAGGATTACAGCCTAGCTTCTCACACCACTCATGTTGTTTGTGTTAATTTCATACATGAGTGGAGGGACCAACAGTTTACAGTCGACTCCGAACGACTGATTTTTGAGAAGCTTTTCAATACCAAATTTTACTCTTAGAGTTTTTGCCAGAAATCTCCTGAGAGTAAGTCGCCGAAGAAATATTTTCATATTTTCGTTTTGATGTCTGACCTGGGATTTGAACTCGGGCCTTTCGTCTAATAAGCCAACACACTACCTACTAGACCACGGCGACTTATAAAGCAATGCCCGTGATAATCCCGACAACCATGCTGAGCCTACTTCTCTTAAGTGAAGGCCGAGTTAAAAGAGAATAAAATCCCACTAATTTGACAGATATGGCTTATCAACTGTCAAAATTCTAGTCCCTGTTGGAAGACCTGATGCAAGGGATAGTAGTTGTAATAGTAAAAGTTACAGTAAATGATTGCAAATAAATGACGTTTTACCAGAATAAACTTAATTTAAGGGTAAAATATTTATGTACGTAAACGTATACATATATACGTAAGACCGTGTCTATATTGCAAATATCAAATACAAGACAAGTCAACAGTTTTACACAGCACAGCACAGTACAGCACACACAGTCAAGTATTAAAACAAGAAGGATGGATGTCTAAACCGATGACTGTCAAACAGTTTCAGTTTAAGGACGAGGCAAACTTTGAATATTGTGAAAATGTGAAAATAATATACTTTACAACAATATTTAAAACAACAACAACACTAGCAACAACAATAGAATTGAAGAACTACAACAAGAAAATGAAACGAACTGAAATAAACTGTACAAGAACTGAAATGAAATCGAGAAAAATAAAATAAAAATAAAGAAATAAAAAGAAAATCTACAAATAATATTGAAAAATAAGTGTAATAAACTCCTACAAAAATAATGAAAAAAAAAACAAACGAGTCAAAAGGAATAATGAAAAAAGAGAATCAGAGAACAAATTTTAGTAGCACATACGAGTACATACATATATATCAAGATAATCTCGAATGCATTTTAACGCACACACACAGACAAGAGAAATTAGATGTAAAAGAATGAAATCGTTTTTATTGTCTATCGGGTGGGCCATCTATCGGTTTATATTTTAACAATCGATTATTTCCAATCTGGCAATACTTTTGTCATTCTACTCTGACACAGAATTCAGTATATTATCTAAACTGAACGTGGTGAATCGATTTACGCTTGAGCAACTTTGGAATTTATTGGGCCGACGAGAAACTGCACGATGATGTCGACTTTACCCAAAAAAAAAATAATATCTTTTCGGTTGAAACTCATTTTCATCTTGGTGGGTACCTTAATAAGCAAAATTGTAGTATTTGGTGCTCAGATAACACACATGTAGTCTTGCAGAAGCCAATGCTCCCATTACAAGTGACTTTATGGTGCCACTTGTAAAGCGTCATCATTGGCCCATATTTCTTTAAAAATGAGGACGACGCAACCATTACCTATCACACGATGATAACCGATTTTTTTGTGCTCGCTCTTCATGATATTGATGTGAACGATGTTTGGGTTTCTACAGGATGGCGCCACACATCTCATGCCACAATCAATTTATTGCGTCAAATGTTTGATGGCCGTATAATTAGTCGAAATGGTGAAGTCAATTGGTCGCCAAGAAGCTACGATTTGACAACGTTGGACTATTCTCTGTGGCGCGCCGTTAAAAAAGTGTTATGAAGACAAACCAGAGACAATTGAGCGTTCGAAGGTCAACATTCGTGATGCCATTGCCGAGGTACGATAACAAACACTCGAAATAATGAACGAAAATTAGACCGATCGAATGAGGCCAGTCGTGGCACCCATATAAAAAGGCAAGATAAAGCAGTCAAGAGTAATAAAAATTCAGTCAGTCCTGTGTAAAGACGCGTTGCGTGTGAAGAGAACAGTCGTGGTTTGAAGATCTCCGTTGTAAAGGTCTGCTGTCTACGCAATAGTGAAAAGAAGAATAACGAACAAAGCAAATCATTGTTGGATACATCAGGTTGTAAACGCAAAAATTTAACGAACAATAAACAGTTTAACTGAAACTAAGCACAAGATTATTTTTATTTTGTTTGCAATCAACGAACTCATATTTTAAACGTTTTTAAAAGGGTAAAAACCACTGACAAGCAAAACTGGAAGAGGCTGAACGGAGGCCGTTATATGCTTGACATTAGGCTTGTGGCTCGCTATTCCTGCCCCAGAATTACAAGGCAAGAAATTTCTAGTTTTCAATTATTTTTTACACCTCTGGAAAATATTTAGGAATGGAAAAAGAAATATGCATGAACAAATTAAGATATGACCATAGTTCTCGATCTGATAGCAGATCATTTTTTTACATTAATTTTGTCAAAAATTATTAAAAAAACAGATAACTCTAGTAGGTGCGCCACCAGGGATATTAGTATTAAAAGGCAAACTTTTCTTGGTTCACCAAATACACTGCTACCTTTCATATAAACATATGTCTGTGAGTCTTCTAAGTGCTTAGCATAATAATCCAGAAATAAGTCATCCCGAGGACAAAAAACCTCAGATAATACTGTATTACCACCGATGTAAATTACTGATTGACACGCTGGATAAAGTTGTGTCATATTATAGTTGCAAAAGGAAGAATGAGTGATGGTCACAAGTGGTATTTAGCATATTATTGATATACCCGCCAACAAAGTCTTTGTAATATTTACACCTGCCAATCATGGCTGGTATGAAAAGAGTTTACCTAGATTTGCAACTGACTACGGCTTATACACAGCAAAGAAAAACACTACCAAGGGTATACGCGATAAGCCTGAACTGGATCAGCAGTCTTCAACTTCAACTAAAAACAAAGAAATAATATCCAAACCAGTCATTTGAGCCAAATCTGACTTGAAGAGCGGTAACGTGAAGATTAAGATAATACAACTACATATTTACCAACACGTGATGTACAAATATCGATATAAGGAGCACCCGATATAAGAACTGCCTTTGTCCATATCGTTTAACGCAGAGCTGCAACGGAGGCAAATCATGTCAAAGGTATGCTGATTTTTGTGACAAGGCGTCAACGTCCGTTAATTTGACTTCCATTCTTTGTATTCTTTGCCTTGTTTTAAGGTCTTTAATCATATCAACGAAATCTAAGAGTTAATGTGTTGGCTTTCTAAACTAGAGTCGTGAATTCAAACCCCATGGAATGGAATATTTCAAATCACCAACAAAACGAAATACGAAAAAATATTTCCTTCGGCGATTTCCTCCCAGCAGATTACTGCTAAAAATGTCATGCCATGAAAATGTTTCTTAAAAATCTGTCGTTCGGAATTGAATGAGTATATGGCCAACCGAGCGGCCAATCACACTGATTGATGTGACTTCTCTTTTTCTTCTTACATCCTACTTTTATATTGCGTCAATAAATATGTAACATTTTAAACGTGAATGCAAATAATTCGAAAAAGTCCCTGCCAATAATCCTGTAATTAAAAATGCAAATTTGAGTGTGTATTATTAAGACAATGTAAATTCAACACACTTTGTTTTTTGATTTATTTATTTTTTTTTTTATTTCCTAATGAAATTCTATTCTATTTCTTGAAAAAAAGAAGATTGCATTACTTTAAATCACTGCACACACACAAGAGTCACAGTTTACATATTGCATTTTATGTAAAGGATGTCTTTCTGCTGATGAGCAGCAGCAACACTTACAACAACAGCAAATACGACTTTTACTTACATTCATAACAAACAAAAACATCATTGAGGATGGCCAACAAAAGCATTTTGAAATGGAAAATTACTCATTCACTCACTCGCTCATTCACTCACTAACTGACACAGTTAGTCAGTTGGTCATATATTTTATATGTGTTCCACACATATATTCCTACACTTCGATGTGCCCTCCTCCTTTACTCTGGTATACTCTAGTCTGTACTACTGGTCCGTATATGAAAATGCATGTATTTTTTGATGTCTAAAGATCTGAAGCAATTAGAAGCCAAGATGGATGGATGCCTGGACATCAACATGGACAACTGAATGGATGGGCAGAAGACAAACAAGACGTTCGTTGGCAATAAATAAATAAATGAAGCAATGGAAACGGACAAGACATACTATACATACAGAGAGAAAATTATTCACTCAAAAGTTTTGTTCCTTTTTCTTTTTAGATTTTCTTTCATTTTTTTCTTTTCAGTTTGGAAGACTTTACAAATAATGGGAATAATCGCATAAGACAAGACAAGAGTATATTTGACAAGACGATAGTTGCTGAATATATATAAAATATATATATAATTTTGTGTGTACGAGTAAGTGTGTGTGCCCTTTTTAATACTGAGTGTTATATAAGGTCCAATGTGTGTTTCTGTTGTAGGTTGTTATAGAACAAAATTGTCTTCCTTAAACTCGTCTGGACTATTTTTATATTTTATTTTTAAATTCATTTCTAAAATTTAATAGAAATTTCAAAAAAAATTATCAAAAATATGGACTTATCACATACATACATACACAATAATTGATCTTAATGGCCGTTCAGACTGATTTATGACCTAGCTTCTCACAACAGTTATGTGGTGTGTATAAATTTCATACATTAATGGCGGGAATTACAGTTAAAAGTCGACTCCGAACTACAGATTTTTGAGAAACTTTTCGTGGCAATTTTATTTACTCTGAGAATTTTTGCCAGAAAATTTAATAGAAATTTCAAAAAAAAATTAAATATGGACTTACTACATATGTACATACATACACACATAATTGATCTTAATGACCCTGCTTTTTCATGGCAGGTTTAGTTACTCTCAGAGTTTTTTTCTAGAAATCTGCTGAGAAAAGTCGTCGAAGAAGTATGTCTTCTTATTTCGTTTAGTTGTAGATGTCTAATCTGGGCTTTGAATCGAGGACTCATGTCTTAATAAGCCAACACACCCATTAGGCTACGACGACCGTACTTGACACATACATTAAATATATGACGGAGCTTCACCGATGCCTGCTCAACTCGAAGAATAATTTTTGTTGATTATGACTCGTGGTAATAAAATAAAGCAGAAGAAATAAAAAACAATAAAACTAGCTTTCTAGAGATAAAAAGCCTAAAAGCCTTTAGGTCAGTGTCAAACTCTCAAGAAGGGCTTTCTAGAAAAGGCACATTATTTGCGGACCAAAGCCACATTCTATAACCCACAAATTTTTGTTGTTCAGTTAACGGGCAAAATACCAAGTTTTGAGTAATTCTAAAGGTCAAGTACCCCATAAACATAAGCCATGCATCATACAAGTGAAATTAAAATAAATTTGTGTTTAGTTTTAATTAAATTCTTTATTGTTCGCACGATTCTGTGTGCCGCTTTTCACAACTTGATGTAAACAGCAACAATTGCTTTGTTTGTTATTCCTCTTTGCACTCTTTTGCCTAAACAATAACAATTACACCAATACTCCGGTTTGCGTCGCTAATTGGGACTGAAAAAATGAGACGCAAACCGAAACGACGCAAACTGAAGCAGAATTTTCAATTTCAACTTTCAGACTGAACTTCACTCCACGACATATAATTCGAAACTAATAACTACGCTTAACATGTAAACAACGCACACCTGCAAATTTGCTTTCTACTAAACGGGAAATCCCCTTTTTCTGCTTTAGCTTTGTAAAAACATTTTCATATCAACGACGCAAATCGAAGCATTTACGACGCAACTTCGAAGCCATGTGACGCAAACTGAAACAAAAACGACGCAACATTGAAATTCCAGAAACTTAAAAAAAGACGCAACTTCGAAGCGACGCAAACTGAAGCGACGCAAATCGGGGTATTGGTGTACTAGACAATTGTTCGACAGATCTTTGTAAGGGAGATCTTCAAACCACGACTACTCTCTTCAAACACACCGCGTCTTCACACAAGACTGACTGAACGTCACTAACTCACTCGCATACTTTGCCTTGGCTTTTATATGGCAAGGTAAACAGTATGATGAGGGTTCTTGAAAGCGAATGTTCGTGGCTTCGCCTTCCCAAGATGGCTATAAAAAACATCGATGTTTACATTCACTATTGTTATTTGTGTATCTTGTTTACATTTATTCTTGTAGTGCTTGTTGTTGCATTTTTGTTTACTTGTTTATCATTTTGTATGCTGGTGTTTGTTGGTTTAATTTTGTTTACTTGTGTATCGTGTAAACAAGTTCATTGTTTTTGTAGCTTTTATTTATAATTTTAATGTTAAACGATGTAAAAGCAAAACACCAGTATCTAGATTTTTTCCATTTTAGTAACAATTTTTTTGCAGTGCTCGTTGCTTCTACTTAATGACAGTTGGTAACCTAATCATGTAAAGTCATGTTTATTAACCAACACAGCAAATAATAAGAAAACTAAAAAGGAATCAAAAATGAATACGTATTTCGGAAATTTAAAGTAAAACTATATGTACTGCATTGATTAACAGGGTATACTTCCCTTATATTTGTATACAATCTCAAATAAATCCAATCATTATATTAATTTTCAATAAACAAAAAACAACTACATACTAGTGATAAATGCTGTATATCGCATGCAGTTTCATTTTCATTTTTTTTTATTGATTTCTGGCCTAAATGATCATAAATTCCTCTGCCTCCAGATATGGCATAAAAATACAAGCGTAAATAAATCGTAAGAAACCAGTTAATTTGTGCTTTTAATTTTCGCTCACAAGCCATTCCAAACATTTTCAAAAATAACAACAAAATCAATAAATTATTTATACATCAGAAAGAAATGCAATTAACTTGTGTGATATCAATTAATCAATCAGGGTGTTGCGCACATGCATTTCCATGCCATTATTTGTGAAAGGCAATTTAAAATAACCCGACAAACAGACAGACAGACAAACAAACACGGACACACGGAACTGTGTGCTGTTTATGCGAAAGAGTAAGTATGTGTGCCCATATTATTGCCAATTGATTCGAAATTAAAACAAGCGGTTAAAACATAATACAAATAGCAACAACATCAATAACAACAGCAACTACTACAACGAAAAAGACAAGAATATGCCACAGCAATAACATGAGATTCAGATTCTCCCGAATCAAAACATTAAAACTGGAATTATTTTTCATCAACACGAAATTGAAAAATAATCAACAAAAAATGTAACGCCTTCAGTACTGATGATCTCTGATGTACTCTATACGACTAATATGGCTATAAGTGGTAAATATGGAGGAATTATACTAACTTTTGCAATATTTTGGATACCGGAGACAACATTAAGACTTTAGATGTCACAGCCATTATGTAATGTTAGACTAAATGACTTTAAATTTATTCCAATTACATCAATAGTTCAGTTTCTTTCGAGGACCTGTAACTTGCTGAGAGGTATGGATTTAGTACCTGCTATGAATCGTAAAGCAATGTCTGCAGTGTGAGTCCCAAAGTAGAGTATGCTGTGGCGACTGTTATCCAAGCAAAATGCCACCAATTACTAAAACGTTATGCCTATTCATCTTAGGTGAGTATAATTGAAGCAATCAAGAATTAATCTAAATTTATATGCCAAAGCAGGCAACGAGCAGTAAGAATTCAGTCAGTCTTGTGTGAAGACGCGTTGTGTCTGAAGAAAACAGTCGTGGTTTGAAGATCGCAGTTGTTAGTGCTTACGCGAACAGAAGTGTAAAACAGAGTAACGAACAAAAAAATTATTGTTGGATACATCAAGTTGTAAATAGTGGCACACAAAAGTAGTGCGAACAATAAAGAGTTTAATTGAAACTAAACACAAATTTATTTTTATTTTGTTTGCAATTAACGAACTCATATTTTAAACGTTTTTAAAAAGGCAAAAACGTAGCAATATTAAATCGCCGATTTGGCAAGCTTACTATGCTGTATGTCTGATGGGACTAGAGTAATGCCCCGCCGTTTAATCAGGCTTATCTTCTTTCGATTTCTTTCTGTTTTCATTGATGGCTGAGCAGCACTTAGATTCCTAGGAAGAAGTTGAAAATTGGATGACTGATAGATTTGTTTCAAAAGACGAACAGTTTTATTTGCTTGAAAGATATAGCCAACGAAGGTCAATACTTTGAATGCTTGAATGTTTTTACTTTGAATACTTTTTACTTTCCCATAAAAAACTAGTATTTAATTTTATCAAACCGGGTCTTTAGTAAATGTAAAAACAACAGTGTGTGCTTACTCAGTTCGTACTACAAGAAACATTGATGCTGTTGGCGATAGTATGGCAGAAGAGCCGCACACCTCGACTCGTCCTCTTGCGCAACAAGTGAACATCTCACGGAATTTGAATTTACGCGGAATTTACAAGGTTTAGTTGACTTAAGAGTTGAACCCTACTGAAGCCTATTTCAAGTGTAGTCGATACAAGCAGACAAAATCTGCATTTGGGCAAAATCCACGAGTATTTCTCGATGCATCCACACTGCATCCTACTTCTTCGAAAATAAGGCCGACCAAGCAATTACTGGGAATGGTATTCGCTGTCGCCAGATGATAGCAGAATTTTTGTGGTCAGGAATTGAGAATATGGATCTGGACGATATGTGCGTTTAACTGGATAGTGCCACTTGCCATTGTACAAAGCAATTTAATGGCAAACTACAGTTCACATTTAATTATTAGTGTAACATTTTTTAGGTTCATAATCTCCACTTGTTTTCAACAACTTAAACTAATTGGTTGATAAGTATGGTAAGTCTACCAGAAATTCTACTTGTGTTTTATTTTATTGCAAAGAATGAAAGAAAAAACAAAAACAAGAACAAATATTAAACACTTGTTATAATAAAATATTTTAATTAAACCTGCTTGAATACACGAAAACAAAGGCTGGGCAATGTTTTTCTTTTTCTTTTATGACGGCGGTGATTTTTTAATGTTTTTTCTAATCATTTACATTAAAAAAGAAAAAATAAAAATTAACATGACAACTTCGAACTAATTTTTCTAAAGTCAGTTAACATTGATGTCAGTTCGACAGTGATTTAAAGCAAATTAACAAAAATTTATAAATAAAAGTGCATAGCAAATATTGCAGGCAGTTGCTTTCGTTTCGTTTTTTTTTTTTTTTGTTGCATTGGGCATAAACAATTTATTTTTGAAAATATTATGAGTGACATGTAGCCAAATCAAAAAAAAAAAGGAATTTATTTTAATTGACCAAAATGAAATCGGCTAAAAAATATACCAAAAAAAAAAGGAAAAAAAAAGAAAAGAATTTGGAAAGAAAAATTTAAAATGACAGCAAAGATTTAAAATCAATTTAATAAAACATCATAAACAGATGAACTTGTACGAGTAATTTACACAATTTGCTAAGGACTAAAAAAAAACACACACATGAAAAAAATATAAGAACAGAATTCAACAAGACAGGAATTGAAAACTGAAAAATATTTTTTGATAACCATCTGTCGAAAATTTCTTATAGAAAATCTATTCGTTTTTTTTTTATTTTATTTTTTTAAATTATAATTCAGTTTTTTCTTGCCACACAGATCCAATTCTACCATTCTATAAATTAAATTTATACTATGTAAGCTTACATATATACATACATATATGCAAGATGAAGAAAATTTTATTCTGGAAATAATAAATATTTTTGTATGTTTATTTTGCATAAGAAAAATCACTGACGCATGCAATTTCTTCAATGGCAAATGTTAACAAAAAAATAGATATGTGAGTATATTGTTTGCATCTCTGCATGTACCAAAACATGTGAATTTTTTTTTTGTAATAGTCCGAGTAATCTTTCGACATCATGACCAACAGCCATCATCCAACAAAAGAAGTCAATTTTTAAATTAAATCTACACTTTTTGTTTCGGCTCTACTTTTCTCTTACTTTTCTTTATTTTTTTTGTAAATTTGCTCCCTTCAAATATTTATTATTTCTTATGTAATGCACACACATGTTGTTGGTTCATCGCAACACTGTGCAGCAATTGAATATTTTTGCAAAAAATTATTTGGGCAATTCACACAACTTTGTATCGTGTATGTTGTATTGAATACATTTGTTTGTTTGTGAACGCTCAATGCTATGCTGTATTGTGTATTTCGTGGCATTCAAACAATTTGATAGCCCGAAACCAACACAACATATGAAAACATATACACATTTTTTTCATTCACACAATTTGATAGCACGAAACCAATACAACTGTTAAAACCATATGGAAAAAATGTGTATAAGTGTATCGGATTTTTATATGAAAATTATCAACAACAATCATACACTGTTGTATGTTCTTCCAACAATAGAATGAATACAACGATACAACGGCTTGTGTGAATTGACCAATTGTAATTGTGTGCTCGGACTTAAAAGATTTATTAAAACAATCAAATTAACAGTTATCCAAAACGAAACCTGTTTACATCACCACGCAAAGGGTTTTTCCATTACAATTTCTTACTGCTCAGCAGATATCAATGCACATCAGAGATCAGCAATGAGTATTCAAAAAGATGAATAGAATCGAATCATACTCATAATTTCTGATACTTATAGGCATTCATACTTATTTTAATATCATGGAACCTCTATTTATATTCAAAGTTTGAAGTACTCATCATATTCATACTTAACAACACGTATGATGTTGTTGATTTCGACTCTCCATAACTCAACATTTACAAAACTCACAAAATAAGTATGGTTAACGCACGAACACTAAAAACTTACTCGAAGGTTGTGTGTTTGCTCTGCTTGCTGCTCTGTCGTTTTTGCTTATGTCTCTTTTTTCTTTTTGTAATAAAAGAAAAAATGTAAATTTTAATTTAATTTTTCTAAAGTTATGAATCTAAATGAGTATCATTTCAAACATATTTCGAATGGTATGAGTTTGACGTCAACGTTGTACTCATATTCGCTGCAACCTGTATTTATAAATCAGCATAGTTAAATTTCAATATTGTTGACACACTTATATTCAAAATTTAATGAGTGCTTCTGAGCAGCGAAAAAATGATTCATTGCTGATCTTTGGTGCACATGGACTTTTAATCAATCAACCCAGTAAGAGAGTATTAGAATAACTCCGAACCACCTCAGAATTTTGAACCTTCAGACGTCTCACTGATTCTTCTCATAGAGGAAGGAAAAGGCGGCCTAACTGGCATGGAAGGAATCGGAGATGTCCCCGTAGGAGCCGATAGAGGGGATTTCATTTCCAAATTGGAAAATGCAGCATGGAATTCAAAAAACTGTAAGGGGTCCAACATATCTGGTTGCCGAATTGTAGAGCTGCTGTGTCCAGCAATGGACAGAAGCAAAGTCAAGGAACTACATGATTTAGACAAGAGAACGGTTCGCATTCTAACTAGACACTGCGATATTGGTAGTTTCGCTGAAAGGCTTGGGCTTGGGCGATTACTGCAGAAGCCATGATATGTAGGAGACCGAACCAGTGTAACAGCTTTTGTGCGAGTGCCCTGTAGTTCAGAATAGACGTTATTGGTTTTTTGGTGATAGAACGTTTGAAGATCTGGTCATGGTGTTAAACGTCCCACTAAGGGAACTGACCGCTTTTATTCGGAGCTAGATTGGTTCAAACCCATCGCTAATGAATCATGATCACCGAGTGAACTTGCCTGTGAACGGCTAGCTGTCCGCTGACTTAACCTAAGGTCTGTTCTGTTTCCACAATGAGTATTCAACCCAGCGGTTATACATTTTCTAGAGAAAAAAAACGGGACTCCAAAATAAACTTGTTACTGCGGCAATCTTTACATTAGGGATCTAGTTAGGGATTCTTAGAAAGGGCGATTGTGCGATGGAAGGGATTTAAGAATACAATTGAGTCGGTCCTCTTATCTATATGTTTGTAGCAGATAAGAGGACCTTGCTCTTGCAGCATTCCTTATGGTAGGAATCTAGTTGAAGCTTCTCAGGAAGTGCGATTGTGCGGTGGGTGTGATTTAAGAATGGAAGTGTGTAGCACATGTGTAGCAGAGTTTAGCGATAGTGAACACTATCACACTTGCTGCCATCTATAACATGTCGGAGATTAAGAGCCCTGTTCGGTTCATGAGCAATGCAATTTTCAACGATATCCAACTGTTCTAGAACCCATGTAAGAGTTACTTTTGAATGACACGATATTTGCTTAAGGAAAATACTTGGATTCGTGAACAAAGACGGGCGCTGAGACTGCATTCGTGAGGGAATTAATCCTTATTGCACTATCCGAGTAAATTAAGAGATTTTCAGAGAGTATTCGGTTATCCAATAGAAATGATTTTCGCCATAGAATCATTGCTGTGGTAACACAGCCTATAAAAGAGATGAATATTAGAACGCTTAATTCAAAACCACAGCCCATTCTGTCTTGCATTTTTGAGCCATCGGTATAAATCCCAAAGGATTCATTGGGGTACTCCGAATCCCTAGATCAGAAGTCCATGATTGGAATACGAAAATATAATGTTTTATTGAGAAAATTATAAGGAACCTTATATTCATCTTTACTACCGCCACCTCCGCTCTCTACTTTAATAAAAGGTCAGAGGGGAGCTAATTGTGCCTTGGTTAGAGTAGAATAGTGAGCACTGCCTTTGTCGTTACCCAAATACATCACAGTGTAAAATCATTACATTTTACATTTAAAATCAAAATCTAAGAATATATACCTACAAATATATGTAGGTATTCTTCTGTATTTGTGTGTTCATAAATGGTAGACAATAATGAACAAAAATATTATTTTCTTTTCCTATTTTTCTTTTTTTTTCTTTTTTTCTTGCATTTCTTTTTTAAGCAAATAAAATAAATTCTGTCAGAAATTTTGTTTTGAAATAAAGGAACGAACATGTTTAAATTACAACAAGAATAAAAAAAAACAAGAGGAAAAGTGCTATAAAACGAACTACAGACTCTTAAGATGCAAAAACATACAAATCAGACAAACCAAACAAAACAACTAACCAGTATTTAAGAGAAAAAACTGAATTTGAAATTAAAAACAAAAAAAATTATTTTTTTTACAATTGATGAATACAAAGAGGGTTTGCGGTCGACACAAATTTCAAGAGAAAGATCCGAGTATGTTAAGTCATTATGAAAATTTGGAATACAGTGAATACTATTCAAATAATTACGACACATAGAAATTTAAATTTTTAAATTCAAATTCATCATTATTTTTAACAACGATGTTCAAATATTTAAAGGATTTAATCCTTACACGAACGAATGTGTACTACGAGAAAGGCTGCAAATAAGAGAGAATTCGTCTCAGCGGCGATGGAACAAATAAACTCAAGCATGAGTGGCGAGACCTACAGTTTAAAATCGACTTCGAACGACAGATTTCTGAAAAACTCTTCATGGCAATTTTATTTACTCTCAGAGTTTTTGCCAGAAATCTGTTGGGATGTAGTCGCCGAAGAAATATTTTTTTTCATATTTTAGTTTTGATGTCTGGCCTGGCATGGACGTACTACCTACTTGACTACAGCGACTACAATAATAACCTTTTGAACCTAATCAAAGATATTAGCGATGTAGTGGCGAATGTACGATAGTCTTAAGAAAGGTTACAAGTCGATCAGACGTATATCTACAATAGATTTTCTAAGTATTTTAAGGATCAGCCTGACTTGAAAGATAGAAATTTATGAATTTTAACTGCGCTATTTGCAATTTCGCTGACAAGCTTGGCCTGCCCCACCAATATTACTGCGAACCTGACATGATGTGAGGGCAACGGAATAGGTGCAATTTCAGAACAGACGTCTTTAGTTATTGGGTGACAAAACGTTTGAACATCTGGGCATACTGGCGAACGTGTCACTAAGGGAACTGGCCGGGTTCTAACCCACCACTAAGCGATCATGGCAAGGGGGCTTACCTCACACTGGGTAACACAATGGGTTATATGGCCACCGAATGGACTTGTCTGAGAACGGCTAAGCACTATCTAATGATCAGCCTGACTTGAAAGATATAAATTTATGAAAAATTTGTCATCTTTGATACGATATGGGGGGTCACTTTAATTGTATACGAATTAAATAAATCGAGAAATTACAAATTTATGCAATTAGACATATTATAGACCTATTTGATTGGGCCAATTACAAAATATTTCCGAAATCCTTATCATTATTTTAATGTCTCAAATCATATAATTTTTCGTCTTTAAATTTCTTTACTTTGTTTCTCTGTGAAAATGTATTTGGTTGTTGTATTGGGTGAAGTGGTAAGGAACTTTGCTTATATAGACATATGTATGTGCTGTTTCTGTAAGGCAAACGGTTTCAGACGAATATCTATTTGTAAGGATTGAGTGAACTCTTCTAGAAGTCAAGCAGCTGTCAAAAAAATGGGTGCAACATAACAAATTCCAAAATAAATTATAGCTGCCGCAAGTGAGATAGCGGAAATGTATGATATACGAATCGTATGAGCGCAACAGGACATAGCTTGTAAAGTTGTTGAACAAGTCAGCTGTCACAAATATCGAACTCTTTGTTGAGTCCTTTTCATTTTGAACACCTGGATGGGAGGCTTCGGATACGGCTCATACGGTTCAATAGAGGGCGCACGAAAACTCTAATCAAAATGCAAAGCAGTACTCTCAATATGGTTGTTAAAGACTTCATTGGAGATTGCATTATCGGCACTCATAGAAGACGAATTGGTGTTCAAGACATAGCAAATAACTTCTACAGAATCTGTAAAGAAGAGGAGGTAAAGGCAAAGGTATATACGCAGCGCAGGAGGCAACAGTAAATGATTTATTAGTAACGTTAACTAGGAGTCTAAGTCGCTGCATTATGAACTCTAAATAGTCCTGGGATGAGGGTAAACAGACTGCAGTATCACAATTCACATCTACCAACTTACTTAACTCAAACAAGTAAATATAGGTGCAACACAATTCGCGTAAATCCTGTTCTCTAAAGATCGTTATCGTAGATTGTAATCTACTGGACACTGCCTTTTTGAAGTTCGGAAAACATGTATAGTTTGTTGAATTCTATGCTTGTTCTTCCAATTTGAAAAAGTATTCTTGTAGGGTCGCATATATATCCCCTCTCTCGCCTTTTCGCCACACATCTTCGATCATTTCCGTGACAGTTTATCCTATTTCCACAGAGGCCCGGAACCCAGTAAAGATGCGTGTTGTGTCGACATATACGGTGTAGAGATCCCATGCAGGTCCTGGCGTCCTTTGATTTGATGAGGTGGAATCCTAGTGCTTTGATTACAGCTTGACTGCCCACACATACGATTAAGTTAGGTAGGTTCCTGGTTTCAATCAAACATGCTGCTTGTTCAATAGAAAAAATCGCCGGTTCAGTGACAGCTTATCGATCTGAGATCTATGATCCAGTTCATTATTTTGTGTCATTATATGGGAATTTCCCTGCGATAATCGCCTAATGTCCCATCGAAAACTGCCTTAAAAGGACAAGTACTACCAATTCCGAGGTAGTGATTTCAAAAAGGATTACATTTCGTACATAATTGCAAGATCCAAGCATTACAATAAAATATAAGTTTCATGGAAAGCTCGGCTATATGAGTGTCTTATTTAAATTTAACATTGTAACCGAATGTTATATCGGGTTTTCCAACAAGGACTTCTGGACTTCGACATTTGATAACGGCCATCTTTTTGGAGCTATGTTAGTCAAGTTAACTATCAGTGCCATCGTCAAGTGCTATTGACAGACGATTACTTCTTTTAGTCTGAACAAAGTGTCGTTTCAATAAGACGGCTCTACGCGCAATAAAACTCACTCGGAATTTCTGCACGAGGGATTTCAAGTCATGGTCTCCATTTGATTACATTTTCTTATAGAATTCTCTTAAGTCTCAAATGTATGCGAATAAGCCACAAAACATAGCGGTTCTTAAGGTAACACAACCCAAGTCATCGCTAAAATTCAGCCTGATTTTAAGCGCCAGAGTGATGCCTCTCTGAGAAGCTTTGGCAGGCATTTGAACGATGCTACATTCATAATGACTTGAATAGCTCAAACAGTCTTTGCTTTATTTAAATTAAAATCTAACGATTATCCATGGTATATACAGGGATATCCATTAATAAGTTTCATTGCTTTTGCCCTTTTAATTGAATTCCCATATTAATGCATTTCATGTTCGCATGCAACTTGTTTGTCATTGAGAAAACCAGTTTGAAGGAGGAAAGACAACACACTCAGACAATACAACTACTGGGCAAGAAAATGCATACAGAAATCCATTTGTGGAACTTGCAATACCAACCAAAGCCATGTGACCATGTGTACGTTGTTTGTACAAGAAGAAGAAGAAGACACTACTGATGTTCAAGATAATGACGTTAGTTTGTAGAAGGTCTAGCAGTAAAGATGGTAATGGTAGTGGTGGTGGTCGTGGAGGTAGTGTCGGTGGAGGTGAACCCGCCTGCTAAACTTTTAAAATGTCAATCAATTGTCTGTAGAATGTCAGAGTTGTCTGACATCTTTTAAATGAACTGACAAAGACGATTTATGGTTAAACTTTAAGATGGCGTATAACAACATACATACATACAATACATAACTACAAACATTTGCACATTTGCAAAAAGTCCACTTACTTGAACTTGTGTAATGCAAACCGATACTTAAAGAGTGTACTACACTCCCCGAAATATTTATAAGACCAAACGTATTTCTCGAAAAACTTAAAATCTTTTAGACCAATTCGTACCATTTTTGGGTTAAATATAACTAACTATAATATAAATCTTTTTATGTAAAAAAAATATTTTTTTCTTTATTTAATAAAAGGATAGCACAAAATGAATTTCATTTTCAAACGAAAAAATTATAAGACCAAAATTAAATAATATTCACCTAAAGCTAAAATAACAATGATAAAAAACAACTACTGAGTAATTTTTGTATTTATTAGTAATTAGTGTGTCCACCGTGATTAATAATGACTTTCTGAAGTCGACGGGGCATAGAATTTATTAAATTTTCAATGCAATTTTGACCAATCCTACTCCATTCTCTTATGATGGCACTTTTTAAACATTTTACATCCTTATACTGAGTGTTATTATTGAAAACTTGATCCGATAGTATTGCCCATAAAATTTTTATCGGATTTAGATCTGGACTACGTGCCGGCCAATTCAAAACTGGTATGTTTCTGGAGGACAGAAATGATTTTGTTGCTTTTGATTTATGGATTGCGGCGTTATCCTGCTGAAATATCCAATTGTTGCCTAACGAATCATCCCCAAAATTAATGAAAACGTCATCTAATAATTCAATATACTTCTCCCTATTCATTTTAGTTGATATAAAACAAATAGAAGTCCTTTCCGTAGTCGAAATCCCAGCCCAAACCATTACGGTGCCTCCACCGAAATTTCGCGACATTCGTTGATTTTTTTTTTACGTGAATCCATCCAATATTTTTGGGAACCATCTGGACCATCTAAATCAACTTTTTTTCATCAGGAAAAATAACTGATAACGTTGAAAAACTTCAACGAATGTCGCGAAATTTCGGTGGATGCATCGTAATGGTTTGGGCTGGGATTTCGACTACGGAAAGGACTTCTATTTGTTTTATATCAACTAAAATGAATAGGGAGAAGTATATTGAATTATTAGATGACGTTTTCATTAATTTTGGGGATGATTCGTTAGGCAACAATTGGATATTTCAGCAGGATAACGCCGCAATCCATAAATCAAAAGCAACAAAATCATTTCTGTCCTCCAGAAACATACCAGTTTTGAATTGGCCGGCACTTAGTCCAGATCTAAATCCGATAAAAATTTTATGGGCAATACTATCGGATCAAGTTTTCAATAATAACACTCAGTATAAGGATGTAAAATGTTTAAAAAGTGCCATCATAAGAGAATGGAGTAGGATTGGTCAAAATTGCATTGAAAATTTAATAAATTCTATGCCCCGTCGACTTCAGAAAGTTATTATTAATCACGGTGGACACACTAATTACTAATAAATACAAAAATTACTCAGTAGTTGTTTTTTATCATTGTTATTTTAGCTTTAGGTGAATATTATTTAATTTTGGTCTTATAATTTTTTCGTTTGAAAATGAAATTCATTTTGTGCTATCCTTTTATTAAACAAAGAAAAAAATATTTTTTTTACAGAAAAAGATTTATATTATAGTTAGTTATATTTAACCCAAAAATGGTACGAATTGGTCTAAAAGATTTTAAGTTTTTCGAGAAATACGTTTGGTCTTATAAATATTTCGGGGAGTGTACTCACTTGACCAGTATGAGTGTTGAGGAGAGGTTGTCCACTCCTTCAGTCAGTCAGAAAGATAGACACACACATTCAGTTTGAAATATTAGATATGAAATAAAGAAAAAAGAAATCTTAAAGGGTTTTTGTTGTTAAATTAAAAACAGAATTTGTTTTGTAGTTTTATTCTTCTTAACTTCCACAATTGTAACTCGTTTAAGGTTTTAAAAATAATTTTCGAATATTTTTTAATTGATTTTGACACAACTCAACAGTTTTGCTAGTTAAAGTGCCGAAAAATCTAAAATGTATTAACTCCCCCTCCTCCCCCTTATATATTTGTAACATTATTTGCAAATTTTTATGATTTTTACCATTCCATGGCCTCATTAACACTGTAATCGGGAATGCCGTTATCGACATTACACTTACAGTTACAGTTACAGTCTCGCTCCCAGACTACAGTTTTTCAGCTTTTGTTTCACGTACAATTTTGTCAGCTTTTAAGTATTTTTGCCTTTTGTTGTTCCAAACATTGTTATATTCCGAGTTTCATTTAAATGACCATCTGTCTATTCATTCATTTGGAAAATATTTAATTAATTTTTGCCAATATTTTTGTATTTATCAAAAACCTGTACTACTTTTATTCACAACGAACGACGTCGTACATATACTTCCAGCGAAAGAGCCGACAAAAAAACCAAAAAAACAAAAATCGTATTGCAATTATAATTCAAATTGTACAACCGCCACACCTACTTAATAAACTAAATACTACTTACTTATATTATATGGCACAGTGGGACAGCAGTGGCTACCATGTGTTATTATAAATGTTAAAATTTTCAGGAATTTTTAGAAATATATTGGCTGGCTACACATTTCTTCCGTATTTCAAACAAAATGAGGAATTCACTCCAAAAAACTGTTTATCTTTTGAAGCAAACCAATTGGTCACAAAATTTGTTTTTACCTTCATACATATTGTTAGCAATTTGCTCTCCTCAAACTTTTTTGAAGGTGTACCATGTTCTTCATTTCTCACTTAAAAATGATTTTTCTTAACCTTTTCTGTGCCTCGAGAATCATTCGACGAGATTCTTATACTATGTTCAGACATGCACATTTATTGCGTCATTATTGAGCTCAATATTGTGCAGCCCTTGCGCTGACCAACTTCTTCCTTTTCCCTGATTTTGGTGGAACTTGGTTAGTACAGGGACTGCGTTCACCCGTGGCATCACAACGGGCCGCTATGCGTGCTCAAGTGAGCTTTGTGATATCAGAGCTTCCACTCTGACCTAACCTAACCTGAGCTCAATATTCCATATAAAGTTTCAATTAATTAGTGCCCAAGAAATACTCAAATTGTTATAATATTAAGTAAAACTTAAAATACGTACTTATGACAGTACGTTCACTGAGCATATTACAATTTTCCGAACACTTTCTGTTGATATTTGACAACTCAAATGTCAACAACGGCAAACAAAATAAAAAATAAAATAATAAAATCTGTCGTTCGGAACTAACTCGTGGATAATATTAACCTGCACAACATGGGAAGTGTGAGAAGCTAAGTCGTAATCCTGACTGTAATGACCAATTAAGTAAGTAAGTAAGTGAACGCATTTCTTACGTGAGGTAATAGAGAAAATATAACAGAATTTCATCTGTGGTTTAAAAATGTGAGTAATAATTTCACTACAGTTTTTTTTTTCTGAAATTTACACGATTGGTGAAGCACCAAAAACAAGTAAAATGGCTGCATCTAATGAAGTGTGAAGGTTTTAAAAACTTTTAAAATTGCCGTAAGATTGCATCTATAGTTGCTCTCATTTTGTATACCAACCGCTCTTTTATTTACGAAAATTGTACATGTCGTTTAAATAGGTTGAAGTGGTGCTGTGATACGTCTTGAAAAATTCAGTACTTTTGTACTTTTTTCAGTACTATTTCATTTCAAAAATACCACAGTACCCCCGCTTTCAGTAATTTTGTATTATTATAAAAAATACTATATGTCTTGCGTTTTTCAACCCACATGTTCAACGTAATGCTAAAGGCAGAATTAGGCTTTAGCCTCGGTTAGCCAAGCGTCAACTGAACGTACGTTGGTTTTTAGAACCTTAATGTAATTTGGTAAGCATAAGTATTGCTCTACATATGCTAAAAATGAACGTATGTTATATTACGTTCCATTAACGTTTGACTAAAAGGGGCTTTTAAGTTTTGTTACGTTCCGAATCAGCTGTTTTTGACTTGTAGGTGTATTAAATATAAATAAATAAATAATCTAGTAGGTAGTGCGATGGCTTACTAGACGTGAGCCCACGTTTCAAACCGCATGTTAGACCTCTCCATCAAAATGGAATATGAAAAATATTTCTCCGGCGACTTCCATCTCGAAAAACCTCTGAGAGTAAATAAAATTGTAATGAAAAGTTTTTTAAAAAATCTGTCGTTTGGAGTCGACTTTAAAAACTGTAGGTCCCGCCACTCATGTATCAAATGTGGTGTGAGAAGTTAGGTCATATTGCTGATTGAAGGGCTATATTGCCCAATTATGTAAGTATGTATTTATTTACAAAAATACCATTTGATGCAAAAAAGTGCTCTTTTAGTAATAAAGGGTCCACCAAATAACTTTTTTTTCGAAAATGCTTTAAAAAAAACTACTGAATATTTTCTCAAATTTCTTTTTTTATTTGAAAGTACAATCCTTCCGGTTAATAATGGAAAATAATTTCATTCAAATGGCTGCCTCTGCTGGCCATGCAGTAGCCTACACGATCGGTCCAATTTTTAAGCACATTATCGATTGTGTGCAGCTGTATTTCACCAATGGCTTCACTAATATTGTCCTTTAAAGCGTCAATTTTCTCGGGGTTGTCGGCGTAGCACTTATCTTTGACGGCATCCCACAAATAATAATCCAACGGTGTCAAATCGCAGCTTTGAGGTGGCCAAACGACATCAGCTCTGCGGCTGGTAATGCGATCTTCAAAAACAGGGCGCAGAACGTCGAGTGCAGCTTCGGCTGTGTGGCACGTAGCGCCGTCCTGTTGAAACCAAATGTTGCCAATATCCTCCTCTTCAATGTTTGTGAACAAAAATTCGTTCAACATGGCCCGATAACGACCGCCATTGACTGTAACGGCCACTCCTTGCTCATTTTCAAAGAAAAATGGCCCAATTATTCCTCTGGACCAAAATCCGCACCAAACAGTGACTCATTTTGGGTGCGTCGGCGTTTCAATGTATGCGTGCGGGTTTTCTGTGCCCCAAATGCGACAATTTTGCTTGTTTACATAACCGCTAAGATCAAAATGAGCTTCATCTGAAAAGATGACTTTTTTTTTGCCAAAATCGGCATCTTCTGTAAGTCGATCGCAGGCACACTTAGCGAAGCGAAAACGTCAACGAAAACAACCATATTCGTTCAGCGGAAGGATAAAACTAATTATTTGTCAAATCAGACATGAGCTAAGTGTTACCATTCACGAAATAAGAACTAGTTGAAAAAAAGAACGTTAGATGGCGGACCCTTTATTATTTTCAATATGGCAACTTTAAATATAAACAAAATGCGAAAATTCAATAAAAAAAGAGGTCTGTCGTTGCCACTGCGTTTAAATTTTTTTTTAATTTAGCAGTGTTATGACATTGCTCTGTCGACACTGTCATATTTTTAAAAAAGTCAACTTTATTTTATTTGTAGTTTTAATAACGAAAATAAGTTAAAGGTGACTTTAAAGTTCTCTTTAGCTAAAGTTACCTTTAACTAAACCCAACTTTAACGGCAAGTTGTAATAATGGCCCTAAAAGTAAAT
The DNA here is from genome assembly GCA_930367235.1 of Sarcophaga rosellei. Classification (NCBI taxonomy): domain Eukaryota; kingdom Metazoa; phylum Arthropoda; class Insecta; order Diptera; family Sarcophagidae; genus Sarcophaga; species Sarcophaga rosellei. The sequence goes on from OV884019.1 coordinate 72,049,738, forward strand.
AAAATACCCATGAACAATTTTTGAAACAATCTGTCATTCGGAATTGTCTAACCATTGGACCCGCCACTCATGGATGAATTTATCCTACGTAACATGAGCGGTTAAGAAGCTAGATCGTAATCCTGACTAAATGGCTGTAATGAACAATTAAGTGCCCGATGTGTATTTGAAGTTTCTTGTTATAATTTTGTAAGGGTTTGTAGACAATTTAGGAACTTTACTTTGATTCCTAAAGTTCTGTGGTTCAATAATTCTTCTATCTCAATTGATTTGAAGTATAGTACATATATTGTTGGTTGGCAAACACCAACACAAATTCTATTTGTCTAGCAACTAAATATGTCATAAATGATACCTGTCTTATACTACCTTTCGTTCCACTGTGCACTGCTACTAATCAGTAAACAAAATAAAAAAAATAAATAAATAAACTGTGGTAATGTTATAACATTTGAAATGTATAAAAATCTAACATACCTTTTCGGTACGTTAGACACATTGATATATTAACGCCACCATAATTTTCAGGCAAAATACAACAACAACAACAGTAACGACAACAGCAACATCAATGGCAAACAGTAGAGAGAACGAAAAAAAAACTTGTCGCTCATTTAATGGTCTCGACAGTTTTAGTTTTATTATGGAAAACTAATGATTTTGATTGTATGAAATAAAAGTGCATGTCTCCATACAATTCAATAGACATGTCATACGTATGTGCATGTACATATGTATGTACGTGTGTTGTGTACATTTGTATGTGTATCATTGTGAATATGTATTGTGATATTAATATCAATAAAATATATTTTAATAAATCAAATAAAAGGTCAAAATTTAATTAATTGAAAGATTTTGACATTAAAATTAGAAAAAAACGTAACGAACGTAACAAACTCAACATAAAAATGCCAAAAATGGAAATAACAAAACTGTGTCTGTGGCCAATACCAAGCGACCTCCTCTTACCAAATTTTTTTTGCCGTGCATTACATTGCTGGACAACTGATGTCATACGGGGTTAAATTCAAATCTGTAATTGACAAAGAAACAGAACAAAAAACAGTGAAATTTAATCAATAAATTATGAAAACAATAACAACAACAAAAACAATAAATAAATCTAATAGTACGAATATCAATTTCGGTTTAAACTTAAATAAGCTATAATGCCAACGTACATACATAGGAATATGATGATATTCAATATGCGCTTGTATTAGAACAAAAAATCCAAAAAAAAGAAAACGAAAATATCCTTAAGAGATATCCTTAGAAACAACACAGTAGAAAGCAGCAAAAATCTAAACTCAATGACAGCTCATTCGTCAACTGTTAAACAAAAGATTGGGAGAGTGAAACGGGGAAAAAACAACGAAGAGAGAACATTTTTTGAACTTTTCCATCAACAACAATTTCTTTTCAAACAGCAGTTTTCTTTTTGTTGTTACTACTGCTGCTGTTGTCTCCTTCCAAGACATTTTACTCATCGTCCATTTGTTGTTCTTATTTCTTTCATCTCTCACATACAGCACAGACCTTGTTTCTCTATCCCTCTTACTATATCTCTCTCTGTCTTTGAAGACGCCATGGGTGACGTTTGTTATAATATTGATGCAAAATGTCTGTTCCATTGCATCAGCATCAGCATCAACATCATCATCATCATCTTGGTGAACTTTTTATCTGCTTTTCTTATAGTTTTTCCATTGTTGATGTTACATACGTTTTTCAGCTCTTCTCCTCTCTGGCAATACAAGAAAAGTAAAATTGGAACAACAACAATAACAACAATAAAGAAAGCTTTCAAATCCATAAAGGAGATCTATCAAACCAGAGATGCATTTGTGCACTGAATGTTGTTAGCTGTCCCACACAGGACTTTAAAAGAATTTAATCTTTAAAAAAGAATGGAAGTTTTCAAGGCATATTCAAACTATATTCACTCAGAGACGCTGGTCAGAATAGACCATAGACGGTTATTTTCGAGAAACTAAGTGGTACGAATCTCAAACATTCCAAGAATTTAAACTATTATGACGTTTGATAATCTGCAGACAGTATGTCTGTTCTCTGCAGATGGGCCCTGCCATGATAGTATGTTGGAATTATATTTCCTCTCAGCATATAGGCAGGTATTCAAAGTCATCTGGCCGTAGATACAATTGACATTGACGTATTTGTACGTAATTCTTGGTCAGGTTAGATTATGTGAGCGTGTAGCTTGCCGTTCACAGGCAAGTTCACTCGGTTGCCCAAATGGCCCATTGTGTCACACAGTGTGAGGTAAGCCCCCTTGTCATGATATTGTTACGAAAATGGAAATGGTGTTATTAAAATAATAAACAAAAGCTCCAAAAACAAAACAACGGACTTGATCATGTATAAAGTGATAAACAAAACCTCCAAAAACAACATAAGGCAGTTGTTTACATGATCAACAAAGAAGTAAACATATAGCAACAAAAACAATGGGCTTGATCGCGTGATCAAAGAACAAACGAGAATATAACAACAACATCAGTAAACAAGGGGACAAAGTAAACAAGCAACAATAACATCAGGTATAAGAAGAGAAAAGGGACAAAGTAAACAAACAACAACAACGCTACAAGGATAGATGTAAACAAGATCCACTAACAACAATAAGGGAAGCGAGTTGTTTACATTTTTAGATTGTTCCCGAAGGCAGTCATTCTCTGCCAAGGGCATGCATTAGACTGATGATCCAGCGATATAAAAGGCAAGGCAAAACGAGCAACGATGAGTGAGTGATACTTCAGTCAGTCTTGTGAGAAGACCCGGTTGCGTTCGAAGTAAGCAGTTGTTAGTGTTTACGCGAGCAGAAAGTTTGTTGCTTACAAAAAGGGTTGTAAGCAGAAGAGTGATAATTCAATCCGACACGTTGCGTTGCGTGTGAAGAGAATCGAAGTTCGAAGTGCTAACGAACGAGTGTACCAAGGAGAACAACAAAGGGAATTGTTGTTGTGTACGAGAAGAATAACAATTAAAGGAAATTGTTATTGTGTACAAGAAGAATAACAATTTAAAGGAAATTGTTATTGTGTGAATAAATTTCAACACAGGGTGCACACAGATTTGTGCAGACAATAAAGAATTGATTTTGAAATTAAACACTAATTTACTTTTATTTCATTTGCAATCCACGAACTCATATTTTTAACGTTTTTAAAGGGTAAAAACGTAACAATATGTTAGTCGTGGGTTTAAATCACCACGAGCTCAGAATGAAAGCGGCCAGTTTTCTTCCAACGTTGTGTTACCCAAAAACGTCTGTACTGAAGTGAAGGGCATTGTACCGATTCCGTTGCCTCCACATGACGGCAGCTTTTTTAGTAATCCTGGTGGGTCAAACCGAGTTTGTCAGCGAAACGGCGATAGCTCAGTGCAGCGTTAGAATTATTCTTAGAATTCGAACAGTTGTCTGAAGTAGTTCTCTGATTCTCCCGTACGTAATCTTAATGAAATTGATTTAAAGACCGGTTAGCAACAGCATAATCGGTTTGGGAAAATAAGAATCATCAGAGGAAATAAGGAACAATGAAGTGATTCTGCTTTGATGGCATTCATCTTGACATCAACCTTGAACATAGTTCGTATAACTTCGAATGAGTACGAGATTAAAACAAAATGTATCAGGAATTCATTGAGATGCCAAATGATTCTTGTCGGTAATGGTTTTAAAAATCTCTTGTACGCTATTCAACTTGTTGATGAACTGCAACAGAGAAAGAAGGCACCCGTGCACTTGCAAATCATACGCCAAGTTTGTTGGTGTGCTTAACCCTTATTAAGCGAAGTCATAGGTCTGAAATAGTTTATTGATAATGTTGGTGAACTCATTAAGTTCTCCAAAACGCTTAAGAAGTATTCTCTCTTTAATGAGTCGAAGGATTTTTCATAATCCGTATAAACTACCTACTGTGTTCTGTTATATTCCAGGATTCTTTCACATTCATAGTCAATGACATTGATGTTGATAAAGCTCAATCGGAGCTTAGAACAGACGTCTTCCAATAGGAGGGAAACGCCTCCGTGGACTTAAGTAAGGGGTGAAGCCGCCGTAGACTAGTAGGTAGGGTGTTGACTTGTTCGACGTAAGGTCACGGTTCCAACCCAGGTCAGACATCTCGATCTAAACGAAATATGAAAAATGTTTCTTCGGCGACTTTCTCTCAGAAGATTTCAGGCAGAAACGATGGGAGTAAATAAAATTGCCATGAAAAGTTTCTCAAAATTCTGTCGTTCGGATAAGTCCCGCCACTTATGAATAAAATTAACACACGCAACATGTATGATGTGAGAAGCTAGGTCGTAATCCTGACTGAAGGCTTGTAATAATCAATTCGGTATGTTTGTGGGTGAAGAATGTGAGTTCTAATATTACTGTCAGTAGTTAGCATTTCAGTAAAGATATCATCTATTTTATTAGTTCCCGCAGAGGCAATCTTCTTTTGCGGAGAATAGAGCATATCTTTGCGAGTTTTAAGGATATTGAAAATATCCTTTTCCTGTTACCTTTCCCAGCTGCTGGTGAAAAATAATTATTTCTTGGGCGCCCTGGTAGTCTAGTGGGTAGTGTGCTAGACTGTTAGCGTGAGGGTTGTGGGTTCGATTCCTAACAGAGGCTCTGGTCTGTTACACTAAACCGAGCATATGGTCAAGTTACTCCGCTCGTATATAATTAGAATATAATTTGTAATTGTATTGTAATTAATAAATAAATAAATAAATAATTATTTCATGTCTAAAGTGTTGGATTTAGGAAAATAAGTTATAGAAGAGAAGAAATATTGAGTATATGTATTAGAGCTAAACTAGCTTTAAATCCATTATATCATAACTTAGAAGTCGCTTATTAGACGTGAGGCCACTGTTCAAACCCCAGGTCAGAAATCTCGAACTAAACGAAATATGAAAAATAATATTTCTTCGGCGACTCTTAGAAGATTTCTGGCATAAACTCTGGGAGTAAATAAAATTGCCATTAAAGGTTTCTCAAAAATCTGTTATGTGGAGCCGAAGGTAAACTGTAAGACCTGTAGGTCCTCATGGATAAAATTAACGCATTCAATGATGAATGACCAATTATGTATGTATGGATGCATGTATAACTGGCAGGAAGGACTGCTACAGAGGATCCACATGACAAACAACATTATGACAGTGTTCTATTGAATCAATAGTGTTTTATACCTCACCGCGTTCGCCCTCTGCTATACGCTTTCGAGAAGCCTCAAAATAAACCTCGAAGCAACAACAGATACATGAGAGTTGTATCCAAATTTTGGACGGACATAAGCGGTCTAAATAGCAAGGAGATCTGTTCAAGTGAAGTAAATATTTATTAGAACAGCTAGAACATTAACGAGTTCATCATTCACTTCAAATGAATTACTTGTCAAAGTAAATATTTTTCTAGAAAAATGTATTATCACCATATTCTTCCTGCTATCGATTTTAGATTTTGAGATGAAATGTGTACATTTATTAGGTAGCCACTGTATTCAACTATGTGTACAGTTTCCAATCCACACATGTAATGAAATTCTTTTGATTTCATTATTTAAAAACTCTGTGTATTTTTTACATCTGCTCTGTCTATGTCTAATAGCCCTCTAGTACTCTAATGCTGATAGTATCCTATATTGCCGACATTGTAAACTCTGTACTATACACTTTACTAGGAACGATTAGTCTACTTGGAACTATTTGTACTTTATTCATTCACAATGAACGAGAGTAATAGATGTAAAACTTAAGACTCTTGGTATTGCAAGTTTCATTACGTGCGGTTGCAGCACATAAAGATAAGGTAAAATTCATAGATCTATTCTGTGCGCCGACTAAAATTTGTAACAAAATCGAAATCAAAAAGCTGAATGGAAAACTTCAGGATGCCGTTCGGATGTCATTGCATATTGCTTGATAAAGTATTTCCACCCCGGACATAATAATTCCCCGCCTAATATTACTGAAACTTAGGCAATTTTAAACTATACTGAAACTATTTCGAGTATGTCTATAAAATCTGCTGCGGATCCTTCAGCAATTTCTTCGCACTGATTCCGAAATGTCTCGGAGGCCCATCAAATAGCAACCACACCGAGATGTAGAAGAGGATCAAATACCTCTCTGGCCTGACGGCATTCCATCGAATACGGACAGCCATTGCTGTCATTGAGACAAATAAAATTCTATCAGTTTCAATGACATGCGGTATTTGCCATCAAGTACGGGATTTCGATATAAGAATTCCCCTTTCATAAGCACTATCTTGCAAGCCTTTATGCAAGTGCTTATATCCGTCAAATACTATACATCGTCTCAAACCAGTTTGACTTGAGAAGAGTTACCTCCGCATCCCATCTTTCCTTTTTGCTGAATATGTAAACTTTTCCAGACCTGTGTTACAACTCCACATAAAGTTTCCGGTCTCATCAGCAGTGATGTACTGCTTTTTGTTGAGAAACTTAGATCTCTGATGACGTCGTGACTCTCAGGAAGTATTGCTATGTCCTTTTCTCTGTACGTCCTACTCAAGTATATTGAGTATATATTTCGATTACTTAGACTATCGATTGTAAGCAATTCTTAGGTTTCAGCATGAGCTGTGAATATTTTCTGCAAGTGCCTAAAGTCCTTAACTATCTATTGACCACAGACTCTTCCTCACCTGAAAGAGTATGTAACAACCAGAGATCAGCAATGAGTATTCAAAAAGATGAGTAGAATCGAATCATACTCATAATTTCTGATACTTATAAGCATTCTACCTATTTTAATATCATGGAACCTCCGCTCATATTCAAAGTTTGAAGTATTCATCGTACTCATACTTAACAATTTACAAAAATCACAAAATAAGTATGAATCGCGTACGAACACGACAATACTCACTAGAAGGTTGTGTGTTTGCTTTGCTTGCTGTCTTCGTCTTTTTCTTTTTTTGTAAATGCAACAACAACTAAGATTGTAAATTTTGATGAATGATTCGAATCACTCCAATCATTTATAAGTATTACAAGTATTTTTCTAATATTTTCAATCTGAATGAGTAGGCTTATGAATCAAACATATTTCGAATGGTATGAGTTTGATGTCAACGTTATATGCATACTCATTGCAATGTGTACTTATAAATCAATGTTGTAGTGACGAATGAATCAGAGTAGTTGAATATACTGTTGACTCACTCATACTCGAAATTTCATGAGTACTGATGAGTAGCGAAAAAACGATTAATTGCTCATCTCTGGTAACAACCTACAACTATTACTTTCACCCTATGATGCCTGAAAATCTAGCTTTATACTCGTACATCATTAACCGGTATATATGTAGTTTCCATAGGTTTCGTCCAACAAAACCTGTGTACTTCTTATATAAACGTTTCCGATTGCCATGCTTAAACCAATACAAGACCGTCTTTTATTCAAATCCATCTGAGCTGTTTATAAAAGTGTACTATCAGAACGTTTTACTCGATTTAAGATTCCATTGTCCATGCCATATTGTATTTGTAATAGGTTTTTAGTTCCGATGTATCAAATAATAAAGTTGCCATAGTCTAGTTGGTATAATGTTGTCTTACTATATGCGAGGCCTTAGTTCAAACCCCGACTCGGACATCTCGAATAAAACGAAAAATAAGAAAAAAATTCTTTCTGCGACTTTCCTCTCAGCAGTCTTCTGGTAAAAGCTGTGAGAGTGAAAAGTTTCTCAAAAATCTGTCTGTCCCGCCACTCAACCAACCAACATGTTTGATGTGAGCGGATGGGTTGTAATCCTGACTAAAGAGTTGTATTGACTAATTAAGTGAGTAAGTATTGAATAAAAAGCATCGATATTAATCAATAAAGAATACATAGAGTTACTTCAATGTACCGATTAGTTACATCGAGTGTCCACTCCTAAACAGACTGATGAATTCATCAGTTTCGGAGCCAATCCCCAACATGAGTGAACACATATTTGACTTGTTTATAGTTGTATGAATGTATGATGTCGTTAGTAAAAGTTCATACTGTAAACTTAGCGTTCGAATCTATCTTATGTGTCCTGCATGTTTAGAAAATGCATTCATATTCATATTCTCCACTTCAACTAAACATATGTACATATGTGTGTTTAATTTAATGTATGTATGTGTGTGCCGTATATATTTTAGATAAAAAGAAAAGAAGAATTGAACTGAACTCAAAGAAAGAAAGAAAGAAGAAAAAATCATTTTTTTTTTATTTTCTTTTATACAGTTTATAATACATATTTTTCTTTTAGACAGCTTTAACGTTTGACGTTGACATATCAATCGACAATATGGCAGTCCATGTGTGTGCGGGGTGGCAGTTGGCTAGAGCGCTACTTTTATCATGCACTATATAACATAAAGGTAAGCTATGATCTTCGGCTTTAAATAAGTTAAAGTATTATAAGAAAATTAATTTTAATTCCGATTTCAATGTTTTAAGTAATCTTAGCCGGATTACTTCAAAAAAAATTAAGAAATTTGCTTACAGCTTTAGCTGACCTTTATAGTTCCCATGTACCAATAAATTTTATAAATCCTCCGCCATTCTCTTGTAACTTTCTTTAGAGTTTTGATATATGACCCAGACTATGGTGTTTATACTGGCAGAAGAAGACTTCAATATGTTTTTGTGTCCAATCGGTCGTTAGTCCTGCTCTCTACACAAAACACATCACACAGCATGGACAGCACAAGCATCATATGCAGCATCACATGTGCATGTGTTCAATGAAAAGTTTTTGAATGATTTTTCATTCAGTTTTTTTATCACTCTCTCTCTCTCTCTCTCTCTCTTTCTGTGTGTCTTTTATAATATTTTTCATTTTCTTAACACTGGCTAGTAAGTTTCGTCAATTCTTTTTGATATGAAAAGAAAAATCTACAAAGTTTATCAAACTCGTCAATGATTGAATGTGATGGTGGTGGTGGGGAGTATAATATTAAAAATTGGGAAAAAAATAAAATAATTTTTTTTTTCATTTTAAGCAGTTTTTCTTTAGATTATAAATAATTTACAAGAAAATTAAAATATTCTAGTCAAAGTTATCAAATGCGGAGAAATCAAATTTTGCTGTCAAGTTAATATAACGGGTTTAAAGTTCCTTGTTTGACTAAAATATCAAATAGTATTTACAGCACAAATTATAAACATATAGGTGATTTCGGAACCCGCTTTGGAGACCTACTTTAGGCTGCACCACAGTTAGGAACCGCACTCCGTTCTGGAAGGAAGAATGCAAGAAGTATTGCTTCTACTCATATTCAAAGTTTGAAGTACTCATCATATTCCTACTTAACAACACGTATGATGTTATTGATTTCGACTCTCCATAACTCAACATCTACACGAACCACAAAATAAGTATGATTCGCGTACGAACACTAAAATACTTACTCGAAGGCTGTGTGTTTGCTCTGCTTACTGCTCTGTCTTTTTTGCTTACGTGTCTTTTTTCTTTTGTTGTAAATGCAACAACAACTAAGACTGTAAATTTTGATGAATGGATCGAATCACTCGAATCATTTATGAGTATTATAAGTATTTTTCTAAACTTATGAGTCTGAATGAGTAGTCTCATGAATCAAACATATTTCGAATGGTATGAGTTTGATGTCAAGGTTGTATGCATAATCATTGCAACCAACATTGTAGCAAATGAATCGGAGTACATAGGTAAATTTCAATATTGTTGACTCACTTATATTCATAATTTCAAGAGCGCTTAAGAGTAGCGCATCGGGTAATTACAGAACGAAATATGTACTTGCCCGAACGCTAACGATTGTGTTGTGCGAGAAATAAGGAAAATCCGTTTTAATGGCGTTAAAAAAACGACGGTTTTATAATGACCCAATGGTTGGATTCGGTTAGGGTATGTGATGAACCCCTGTTGAAGAAAGAGGTCCAACTTAGACCAACTTAGGAATCTTTATATTCGACATACCTACAGTAAGCGTCAAAAAACTGTACATTAAATAAAAAATATACATTAATAAATTGCCGTTATATTTATTTTAAAATTTTTTCATTTTCAGTTCTTAAAATAAAAACAAAAAAAAATTTACAAAAAATTTCGAAATATTGTCAAACTGTATCGGGCACTCTCCTTAAGTGGTAAGAGTTTAGTGATTGTTGGAATTTTATACATAGTGTACAGTTTATTTTGACGCTCACTGTATGTACATACATACAAACATAACTGATCATTATAACCCTTCAGTCAGGCTTACGATCTAGCTTTCCACTACACTTTTGTTATGTGTGTTAGGTTTACACATAGAGCGGTAGGAACTACAGTTTAAACTCAACTTCGAACAACAGATTTTTGAGAAACTTTTTCATGGTAATTTTATTTACTTTCGGAGTTTTTTGCCAAAAATCTGTTGAGAGGAAGTAGCCGAAAAAAAATTTTTTTTTTCATATTTCGTCTTGTTGGAGATGTCTTACCTGGGGTTTGAATCGTGGCCTCGTGTTTAACAATCCAACACACTACCTACTAGACTACGGAGTCAGTTTTGTTTTACGTCACAAACCACCATATTTTCATCATACAGAAAGGTACTGACATAAGAGGTTAAATACAGTTTCCACCTCCTCAGACCCGAGTTTCTGCATAAGTTATCTGATGGAATGGCACAGCTTTCGACATTCCTACCAAAAAGACAGTGGCCCGTGAGAATCCCTGTTGGATAGATGGCCATGTGTTTTGAAGATAAGGGAGAATATTTGCATAGGTATTCGGCAGAGTTTAACAATATTTTACGTGCCTACGAGCAATCGGAATACCTATGTTCTGCAACATATGGGAGATTAAAAGCTACATACCGACTCTGGTCAGTTTAACACCAATGCAATATCCAAAGATATTCCCATCTCCCAGAACACATAACAGAGTTAGCTTTGAAGGATCAGAAATATGTCATGAAACTGACGTTCGAAATACTTTTTTAAGGGGTTAATCGCAGCCTGCTTGTCCAATGATCATGACCTCGGTCTGGAAGACATTGCAGTAGTTTGGCAATGTATACAAAATGTTTAATATGAGAACCGCTAACGTATATATTACAAGTCGTACTGACATGTATTCTTGTGCCCTAAAGCCCAAGGGTCCAATTGAGAATTCCGGATCTTATAACCAGAAATCCAGAGTTGGAATTCTAAACTCAAATGCTCAGAAAGTTTAAGCCCCAATTTAACTGCATTCAACCTTAATGCCACCATTTCAGCCCTCTGCTTTAATAGAAGGTCAGAGAGTAGCCAATTGAGTAAACAATAACTTAGTTGGATAACCAGAGAGCATTCGTGATTAGGACAGCTGGTGGTCTGCATACTCTGTTTACACTACCTACTAGCCTACTGCGACTTCTAACCTATTAAACTTAATGACCTATTAAACCTTAATAATTTTAAATTTTAATTAAAAAGCAAATTAAAATCAATTTTTTCGTTTCAAAAACATCTCTACATCACTTGACCTCCTTGTCTGCAGACAGTTGACATCACTGTTTTGTATATTTTCTTTTCAAAAATCAAATTTCATCATGTATTTTTTATTTTTTAATGGTTTCAGTCCATTATCTCTTCTGTTTTTTTTTTTAGAAAGTTGTAACAACAACAACAACAATTTAATTACTCATATTTATTATTGTGTCTGCGTTATTTTTACTCACTTCATCTTAAGAGCACAGAAACAAAACGGCGAAATTGTGAAAAAAAGCGCAGAAAAAAATGACAAAAAATTATTAAAAACAACAAACCATTTCCTCTTCTTAATTTTCTGCGTCGTTTCAGGTTTCATCAAACTCGGAAAATATTATCAAAAAAAAAGTAAAATAATGGAGAAAAAATATGAAAGATACAACTTAAAAATGAAGTGGCGACAGTGGTTCGCGTGGATGAAGATAGTAGAACCTATTGTCGTGACCCCTGAAATTTGTATCATAGTCATGATCCAACCACGATTTGACACTGATCCGACGAAATTTAGCGATTATAGAAGTAACCTACGGCTTTGACCTGTCACATTTTCCTTATGCTGAAATGTCTCAGAATTCTCCTTCTATTCTAAATGACGACTCCGATAAGTTCATTATCATCGCCTTTTGTCAGCATAAGCTGTAGACAGTTCCACAATGCTTCTATTCTTCATCATTCTCTCCCTTTGCCAGTTATGAACACCCTTCTCAGGTTGCTTTTTATCCATTACAACACTTTAGTAGGGATTATGGTTCTACCCATGTTGTATTTATTCATTTTATCCATGAGTATGAGAACCTACTGTTACATGTTGATTCCAAACTACAAATAAGTGAACCTGTTTTGCCTAACTATCAATTATGAATTTGACTACAGCCTCTGCTTCTTACACTAATCCAAAAAGAATAAAATAATTTTTTTTCTCAAATAACCTTAGAATGAGTTGGTAATTTCATATCACGTCTCACATTTATAAATTGCAGTTAGTCTGACAACACTCCTATATACACTCCAATAAATTAATACAGCTGAGAATAAGTCTTGCGTTATCAGTCCTGAACAAAATCGTCATCTAAAAAGTAAACAAATATTTGGAAAACTCTATTAAATCTGAGAAGTCTAATATGTTGTATGCTGACTTATAGATGAGAGCCCGCACTTCAGCCCCTGGCTTAGACTTATCAAATTTTTGATCCCTTCACGTAATTTCTTATGCATTTGTTTGTATAATATATAATATAATGCAGCGTACTCCAGGCGGAAGTAATGGCCATCTACCGAGTCGCACAATGGATCCTCGCATACGGTGTTCCTTCATCCGCATCTCGATCGTTTCTGATAGCCAAGCTGTCATAAAGTCTCTGACGAAAGTTGCGAATAATTCCAGGATCGTCAGGGAATGTTGCCGCTGCCTCAACCTTCTTTCTGGGCGCTTTAGTGTTACACTTATCTGGGTCCCCGGACACTGTGACATTTCGGGAAACTGAAATGAAAGCAGTGTATCACCGTTTAACATTAATACGATAAACACAAGCTCCACAAATACAACTAACTTGTTTGCATATACCAACAACATCAGTTTGGAAGGAAAGGAGACAGACAATTAAGAAAGAAAGCAACAACGAACAGCGTAAGCAAAGTACACAAACAACAATGAAGTCGCGATCGAGTTCTCGAGAAAGCGAAACCCCAAACATTATACTTCAAGAACGTTCATCAGATTGATTACGTGGGCATATAAAAAGGCAAGACAAAGCAGGCAACGAGTAGTAAGAATTCAGTCAGTCTTGTTTGAAGACGCTTTGCGTGTGAAGAGAACAGTCGTGGTATGAAGATCACCGCTATACAGATCTAACGTACAAGTGTTGTTGCTTATGCAAAGGGTGTGAACAGAGAAGAATAACGGACAAGCAAATTATTGTTGGATACATCAAGTTGTATACGGTGACACACAAAAGTATTGTGAACAATAAAAAGTTAAATTGAAACAAAACATGTGAGTTGGCTACGATTTTCCCATCTGATCCAACAATAAGCTTTATGAGGTCCTCGACGCATTTACACCCAGTTTATGCGCATTAACATCCCGGGCTGTATCAGTAATTTCATTAAGACGGAATAAAATGCCGACTAGAAGGGTATTTTATACGGAGATTAGCTGAAGTCAGCGTAGAAGATGCCATTGCGTTGAAATGGTCAAATCGAGTTTTGGTGCGACCAAAAGCCGAAGGGACACATGAAGCAGAGACGGTTGGAAGGAAGTTTTAAGACATGCAGAAATCCGATGCACCTGTTGCTAATGCGAATTAAGTAAGTAAGTAAGGATTTCTTATGCTCGGTTCCCCACCAAAAAAAAACTTGTTATTATTAACTGACGTCCTACCTTCGACTGATAAAATGTTCGTGAAAGAAATCCTATCAAACCACTGTGTTTTAATTATGAATGTTGATGACTACGATAAATAATACACGAGAAATTTTTATAAAAATCAACAACAAACTTAAAGGATAGATTCACCTTCTTGTTCCTCAAACCTTACTCCACCAATTTTCCTTTTTTTCAGTTTTTTGTGATAATAATGATGATGATTTTATTAAAAATCTGTTTGTTGTGTTAATGGGAAGTCATTGTGCATCAGCTTTGTTTTTTACGTTTTTTTTTTGTAGATTTCACTTCACAAATATGCGGTGGAGTAAGAGTTGGGCCAGTGGGTAAACGTAAGGAATAAAAAGGGTAGGAGAGTATGCGTTATTTATTGTTTCATGTCCTTTATTTATTTCCGTTTTTTTTTCTTCGTCATCCAACGCATTTATAAGAGTGGTGTGAGTGTAAGTAAGTGTCCCTGTTTATAGTCTGACCCAAACTTTATTGTTGTTTTTATTATAATTTAATATTTTTTCGTTTCCCTCAATTTTCCTTTTATGTCCGTCAATTTTGTTTCGTTGTTTTTTTTCTATGTTGCCAGTTGATGAAAAGATGGACGGAGAGCAGACAAATTAGACAATGTGTCAGTGTTTTTATACATTCTGTTTCTCAAATGAATAGATTGATGTTCATTAAGGAAAAATTTAGAGAAAAAACAGAAAATAATGGTGGCTTAAGTGCTTATAATTACAGACAGATGTTGAAGGAATATTTTAAATGTTGTTGACCAATTTAAAGAATATTCATCAAAATGTTAAAATTAAAAATCAGAACATAAACACACAAATATTGTTAAGGTATTATATCGTTTAACATTAAAATGATAAACAAAAGCTACAAAAACAATGAACTTGTTTACATGGTAAACAAGTAAACAAAAATATACCAACCAACTTTTTTCTACAAAAGTAATTTTATATTAAATATTGTCGACATCTCCTATAAAAATTATAGGACCTTAACTATTAACCTCCGCTTTCTTCTATTCAACGCAAAAGTCTTCGACGCATTAAACGATTAAATTACCTTCTCTGTCCTTATTTTCCGCTATCAGCCCTCAAGCATGCATCTCCTTTTACGTCTACGAATTTTCATTTCAATTGGGTTTCTGTCTGATTTCTGCTTTGAGTCGAGCATCACTAGTATTGTTTGGACAGAAAATTCTCTGGATTCGTCTCAGGCATCAATAATAAGGTCTGGGTTTTCACAACGTTCTGCGGTCTGTGATTTGCATCGGTAAAATGCAGCTAACTTCACTCAGTTGTTAAAAATAGTCAGTTTAGCGCACGTGAAATGTGTCAGGGGTTCCGCACTATGTGTTAAAGCCACCGTTCTATTAATAGTGGTCACAATGGTCTTTTGATCATATCGTGTGCTATATCATTGAAATTGTGCAACAGCAGACTTGCTGCAAATGTATGCAGTCCGTATAGTCTGGATCATTGGCACTGCCATTTGAACGTGATATGACATCCATCTTAATGATGACTTCGAAGCAACTTTGATGGATTCCAACTTCCACAAATATGGGAAATCACCGTGCGCAACGTGGCATGTAAACTTCCTTATGGCGAAATGCCTCCTCAAATTCGAAGAATACCAGGTATAATGATTATGCGAATGTCAGATTTGATTAGTGTCAGATTTTCCACGATTTAAATTACCCCTTAATGCCTCTGTAGGTCCTGCATTCAATTAAGTTCCTCTCTTTGGAATCTTTATTGTCTTCAGTTCCTTGCTAAGATCACTAGCATTCACTGTCGCACGTATGAGTAGTCCACCTACTATTGAAATATGTATTAGGTTAGGCAAGTTAGCGGACCCTCTTTGGCAGAAGGAAGAAAGGCCAGCATTTAGGCCCTTTGTAATACCACAAACAATATTCAACCCCATGAACAAAAATTCCCTACAGGAAACCAACACCAGTCCAAAATAAATCTAGCTAATGGAGAGAGCTCGATCAAGGATGGCAGAAAGTGACACTGACATATAACCTACAAGTCCCACAGATGTCATTTGTCGGACTGGCAAAACATTCGGCATGTATACCAAGAGGACAGTAGCCCGTGAGAATCACTATTGTGCAATGGATGAGAATGCGATTTATGAAGAGAACTGAGTCAGATCTTTTCATATCCATACGTCTTTAACAGAGTTTGAGTCTCCCTGCAAAGCAGTTTGAATACGTATAAGCTGCCACATGACGGAGATTAGGAGCAATACAATTTCCAATGATTTCCCTATGTCCTTGAACTTGTATAAAAGTTACCTCTGAATGATCCGAAATTTCCCTGAATATTCTCAGCATTCACGTGCGAGGATTTACGTCGAATTCGGTGACGTCCACTCAGCAGATTTCTGGCAAAAACTCTGAGAGTAAATAAAATTTGCCATGAAAAATTGTCTCAAAAATCGACTTTAAACTGTAGGTTCCGCCACTCATGTATAAAATTAACAGACTCGACTTCAATGATGTGAGAACCTAGGTCGTAATCCTAACTGAATGGTTGTAATGAGCAATTACGTATGTAACATTGAACACAATTCTCTGCCCTGCATAATGCTCTTTAGTATCAAGCTTAATATTCTATAAACGTATTACGTATACTTTCCCCATATCCATGCCTATACTGCTAATCTAATCACAAATTACCATTAAAATGCACAAATTATTTATGCGGGCCTTAGTGTTCCCATTCCATCACTGAATTAATGTCACGTAGAGACATGCAAATGACAGACAGATGGAAAAGCACCAAAGACACGACACAATGACTGACAGCACCAGAAAACGACAAATACACACCAGTCAATCTTAAATACACACACTTACACCCACTCCTGCATAACCCTGCAACCATTTCATCCATCTATTCAAATGGATTTTGTCTCTTCTATATGCATCACTCTTGTTCTGCTTACTTCTCTAGTGTCTTTATATGCTTCACAAACATCTTCTGTTATCAATGTTTCTAACAGAGTTGCTTAGTTTGTTGTTGCTGTTGTTATTGTATGCATCATGTTATTGTTATTTAACTCAAAAACTATGAGTTGCAACTTAAAAACACTTCTTCTGCATTTCCTTAGACTTTTCTTTTCTACAGTCTTCTGATACATCCACTGATAGTTTCAGTTTCAGACTCAATCTTGAATAACAAAATTTACAACGTTTTTCCTTTTTCTAGTATTTTATCCATCCATGCTATGAATGTTTGTGTCAGGGGTGTTGACTTGCATTTTTATACTTTCTTTTCCTCTTTACACTCAAAGAAAATTGTGTGAACGGAATACTGGAAAAAAAGAAAGATAGGTGAAGGGTAATAATCCAAATCATTGCTATACACATAGCATTTAATAGGGCTGCACCAAGAGGTCTAAATGTCAATACGGATTAAACCGAAATTTGCTTTTTGACAAACGAAAATTGCTCATTACGACAGTTTTTGCTTTCTTCACAAGAAGAACAAAACATCCAGTCACGTTTAATACCACCGTATAACAACAGGACCGTGCAGCAAAAGCCTGCAGATGTCTCTAGTAAAGCCATAGTTTTTTACTAGCGACTCACTTCGATAATTACTCACAGGTCTTATTAGGTCTTTGATAACCTCACGTAAAGTTATGTGGTGGACATCAAGGGGCAACAAATAAAACATAAAAATGATTGAAAAGGCTCAATAAACGTCCTACAAGGGCACTAAAAACAAGTAAGATGTGAGTGAAATATGAAACAGTACAGACAGATATTGAATAATAGAATAACCGGAGCCGCAAATCTTATCACCAAAACAGACTTGTAATACTGAGATACTCACATAAACCCGAAATCAATCAATCATTATTCTCCTACCAGATCTGTTTTCTTAATCAAACGAAAACTATAAGGACTTATTGCTACACGAATGGGTTTGAACATTGTGACAGAATGGGACTACATTCATACATATGTGCATACATAATTGGTCATTTCAAGCTTTCTTCTCAACTTATGTTGCGTGTGTTAATTTTATACTTGAGCGGCGTGACCTACAGTTTAAAGTCGACTCCGAGAGAGTTCGGAGAATCCAGTTCGGAGAAACCAGAAATATACTGAGAGAAAATCACCGAAGAAATATTTTGTTTTTTTATTATTTAGTTTTGATCGAGATATCTGAATTGGGGTTTGAACCGAGGCGTCACGTCAAATAAAGCAACCTACCTACTAGGCCACGGCGACTTCAGGGCTAACAAATATAAACTCATCAATAAATAGGATGGATTTCAAACGCTATATGCACACGATCTACAGAGACAGTATATTGAAGCTCTGCTGAAGGTCAACGACAACGTGAGATTGCCTTGTAAGCAATCTCTCACCTCTTCCATAATGTAGTTTGAGGATGGGCATAAGTGGACTATTAAGACTAGTTGGAAGAGACCCTTCTACATTATGGAAACGTTGCTCTAGCATTTATCAATTCATGATGTCTTCCCAAATTTTACTAAACAGAAATGTCAACACAGTTTACCTTTATCGACCTTCAAATCACAGTTATCGATATCAAATTTTCTCATATAGCTAAACAAACTATGAAGTCGTCGTAGTCAAGTACAGACGTGAGGCTAAGGTTCAAAACTCAGGTCAGGCTTTTCCAATAAAACTCTGATTTCGTTTCCTTGCGCTGACCAACTTCTTACTGAGGTTGGTGGAATTTGGTCAGTAAAGGGACTGCGCTTACCTGTGCCATCGTAACAGGTCTCTTTGTGTGCTCAAGTGAGTTTTGGTAATCAAATCAACCACTTCGACCTAATCTAGCCTAAAAATATTTCTTCGGCGAATTCCTCTCAGCAGGTTTCTGACAAAAACTCTAAGAGTATATAATATTGCCATGAAAAGTTTCTCAAAAATCTGTCGTTTTTACCTTTTTACCTGTCCGCACAATTCTGTGTACTACTGTTCACAACTTGATGTAAATAACAAAAATTGCTTTGTTTGTTATTCTTCTTTGCACTCTTTTGCGTAAATAATAACAATTGTTGGATAAATCTTCGTAACGGAGATCTTCAAACCACGATTATTCTCTTCAAACACCCGCGTTTTCACACAAGACTGACAGAACTGAACAGAAATTGTAGGTTCAGCCACTCGTATATAAAATTCGCACGCACAACACAAGTGGTGTTAGAAACTAGATCGTAATCTTGACTGAACGGTTGTAATGACCAATTATGTATGTACGTATGTTATGTAAGCTAAAAAAAACTTCTGGAAAATTTTGCATCCAGAATAATTCTCAGAAATACTTCGTACACTTTTGTTATCACAATATCATATCATGCCATCGTGGATGCATCCGATGTTTTTACTTTACAAACTAATCAAGTATTTCCTTCAGTGTATACTTCTTTATTTATTATTACCATCATTGTAAAGGTCCTTGAGAAAGCAACAACAATAAGAGTTAAATTCTTATGTATTTTCGTTTGTGTCTGAATCCTTTTGCATTGTTTTCGCTGCTTTTGCTTCTGTTTGTCGTTTTTTTGATTTGTAATGAAGAGGAAGAAAATTTCTGAACTTACGTTACGTCTGGGTTACGGCGAATGCGTTTGTTTATGTATGTGTTTTAGGTATCTAAAAATTAATTTTTACATGTATGAGTGGTTTAAATATAAAACACGCACATACACTCAATGAAAATTACTCATGAACGTCTTGTTTGCCTGCCTGCAATATAGCCTTCAGCCAAAGGCAAATTAAAAATCACTCCGTAGTATGCATCTGTTGTTTGTGTGTAGAATTTGATGAATCAGTTTTCCTTTCCGATTATTTAAGTTTGCATGTGTTAAGTGTGATTATTTGTTGGAATATAAAATTCTCTTGAATATCATGTCATATCATTGTGATGTGTTTCTATTGCATTGTCATGACTTTTATACTCTACTTCCCAAATAGTGCACACAAGTTTACGTCCAAATCACTTTCCCGGTTGAAGGATATAGTATGGCTATGCAATCTAATTGTCGTGGTCGACTCACCATGACCGAATATGCTTCTCAAAATAGACTTGGAAGAAGCAATCCATATAAAGGAGTTGTATACAATTTATGCAAATTTGTTAGATTGAATGCTTCTTTCGACACATAAACAATTCTGCAACTTGTCAATAAATTTCATTGCCCACAACATAAAGAACTGCCGGGCCCATAATACCTACTCCGCCTTTAGCTAAAGATGCCAAAATATTACTGTCTCGCTTATGATTCAATTAACAACACAAAGTATTTCGTAGAAACCTGACAGGTCGGATATAATATATATATTATATATATATATAATATATTATTCATATTTTGAATAAGACATTCATATTAAACTTCTACGCCCCAAGATTTTTAAATGAATTGCGAAAGAGTTATTAGGATTGGAAATAAATAGGGAAAGATAACTTAAAATATAGGAACAGAGTTAAAAATATAACCGAACTCCACCTATAACAACCCATATAAATTGGAAGCAATGACCGTCACCTCTCTAGTCACACTCTTTAGAGACGTGCTTAATATTTCTAAGACTAATATAGGGTGGGACATTTAGAAGTTAAAATTTAGAAATACAAAACAAAACAAAAACAGTTTAAAATTTTGCCAATTAATATTTTTGTTGTGAAGTACAATTGTACCAGTTAGAAATGGAATATTATTTGCCGTGGCTACCCTCACAGTACCTCATTCGATCGTATCTTGGCAATGGCATCACGAATGTTGACCTTCAAATTCTCAATTGTTTCTGGTTTCTCGGCATAATACTTTCCTTTAACAGTGCCCCACAGAAAATAGCCCAACTGTGACAAATCTCAGCTTCTTGGCGGCCAATTGACATCACCATTTCGGATAATTAAACGGCCATCAAACGTTTGATGCAATAAATCTATTGCGGCATGAGGTGTGTGGCAAGTTGCAGCATCGTGTTGAAACCAAACATCTTTCACATCAACACTATGGAGAGTGGGCACACAAAATCGGTTATCATAATGCGATAGGTGTCTCCATTGACCGTAATGGTTGCGCCCTTCTCATTTTTAACGAAATATGGCCCAAATATACCTTCGCTCTACAAGCCGCACCAAACAATCGTAATGGGTGTTTTGGCTCCTGCAAGGCCACGTGTGGGTTTACTGACAAATAGGACAATTATGCTTATTAACGTACCCATCAAGGTGAAAATGAACTTTAATCCGAGAATATGATTTTCTTGGCAAAATCGACATTATCGTGAAGTTTCCCGTCGGTCCAATAAATCCCAACGTTGTCAAGCGTAAATCGATTAATTTCATTTAGTGGAGAAGAGAATAATCGTGGTTTGAAGATCTCCGTTACAAAGATCTGTCGAGCAATGGTTATTATTTACGCAAAAGAGTATACAGAGGAATAACAAACAAAGCAATTGTCGGTGTTTGCATCAAGTTGTGAACAGTGGCACACAGAATTGAACTAACAACGAAGAATTTAATTAAAACTAAGCACAAATTTATTTTTACACAATATATTTTAAAAGGTAAAAGCGTAATTTTGTGGTAGAATAGAATGACACAAGTATTTCCAGTTTCGTAATAACCGATGGTTCAAATTTAAACCGATAAATTTCCCACCCCCAAAAAAGGTTGTTAGGCTCTAGATGTCTCACAAGTTTTCATTTTTAATCATTCTATCTATTTCCATTGTGGTGTATTTAAAGGCAACTGGTCCAGTATATTATTAAAAATGTTTATACCTAAATAGAATGAATTCAGCACATTATTCATTAAGAATTACGACTTAGATTCTCACACCAACAATGTTTGCGTGTGTTAATTTTATGTTAGGAACTGCAATTTAACTTCGATTACGAATGACAAATTTTAGTAACTTTTCATGGCAATTTTATTTACACTCAGAGTTTTTGCCTTAAATCTGATGAGAGGAAGTCACCGAAGAAATATTTTCTTATATTTCTTTTTGTTGGAGGGGTTTGAAACGTGGCCTCACGCCAACTCATTAGCTACTAGAATACGGCGACTTCAGTGCAATACATACATTTTTTAATGGATAGCACCCAAGATAGTCTTATAATATTCAATTAAAAATTCTAAATTCATTATATTTGTTCCTTATTTAAGAAATGTTTAAATGAATAATAATTACTACCATACTTCATAAAATAGTCGGTGTTGATGCCATTTTTTTGTAAATTTTAGTTTTGATTTGAACTATTTTCATATTGATGGCGGGTCTCTAAGCATGTGTCTAATTACCACTGCATTCAATTTAAATACTTTAGTGAAATAAAATTATTAAATTTCAGTAAATAAATTAAAATGAAAATATTTTACAATATTAGCTTGTTCGCACTACGCCTGGCAAACAGATGTTAGACCGCAGTAGGAATGTTGTAAACAAAAAAAAAAATAAAAAAAATTAATAGGGTGGTACACACTCTTCTATTTCAAAATTACTCATTCACTTCAGTCGAGAGTAAAATTCTGTAAGTCCTACAAGATAATTCAAAAAGGTCAACACAACGACAGGTTGCTTTATAAGCAACCTGTCAACTCCCCATTAATATTGTCTGAAGTGGGCATTGATTGTTAAAACTATGCGGATTATTGAGGCTGGTTTGAAGAGACTCATTTTATGAAGATGTATTGAGATCTATAAGTGGAGGCAAAAGTTCTGACAATAGTAGTGGGCAGCTTACCATAAAGATATGCAGAAGGCTTGTAAATCTTTTGAGTGAAACACTTCGATAGTCAAGCCAATCGTGAGCACACTAGCAACTAGACTACGGCGACTTCAGTTTTTAATATTGCATTCCTTATAATTTCTCTTTTTATAGCGGCAAAAACTCTTGGCGCTTTAGGTTCAGCGGCTAGGTTGCTTATGAAAGTGCGCTTATTTTTCCTAGCTATGTGGACTAAGTGGTAAAAAAATATTTACTTACAAATAAAAACTAGATTATCCAATCCAAACCAACGTCAGAATATTTAAAAATTCCTTGCAATTAAAAAAAACGAAAAGGTTTTCATTTTTGAACTCCCCTACGAAGTACGTACTGAATGTTGTTGAGTATTTTAACACGCATATCGCAAAATAACACAACAGTTGAAGTAATTTACATAATTGTCTACATTATAACAATAAAATAACATATTAAATAAATGGCAATAACAACAATAATAATAATAACAATAATAAGTGAGAGGAAGTAACACAGGGGGTAATAGCCGTTCATACCCCTACTTTGAATAGACGCCTGCTTCAATGAATGACAGTTGATGTTGGTTGTATTTAGTGTTTGCAGGTAATCGAATATTACTGTTAATCGTTATTGTTATAGCAGAGCAGATTTTAGAAAGTTACTTAATTTAGTTGCGGTCCGGATTGATTCAGTTTTATTAAAATTTGTTTTCATTTTTTCTCTTCATAAATTGTTTCCACCCTTAAAGTTCCCTTAAAGTTTAAAGTAAAGCTATTTCAAAGATCAAGAAAATCCACCTTAATCAAATTTCTAATTGACTGTTTCAGTTCAATTTATTTATGAATCTATTTAGGGCCCTAATGTCGACTCTCGACCGAGAGTTCAAACCTTCGAAGAAACCCATGCCCAGAGCCCTCAACCTATTAGGGGTTGGACAGTTGCAGAGGAGGAGTTCGATAGTTTCCACCTCCGCATGGTGACATCGTCACAATAGTCCGACTGGGAACTGTTTCAAATCCTTATCAGCGATCTAATCTCATAGTGCACTGTAATGAAATTAATAACAAACCTCAGACTGGCCTTATCAAAGCCCTGCAGCAAACCTGTTCTATCTACAGCAGGCCATAGACTTCTAGGCACAAAAATGCAATACCAAAAATATCTTTCTATTTCTCTGAAGGGTACTGGTCTTGTCCTCTTAGGCTTATCTGTCTAATCATTGATGGGAATATCCATATGAACTGAAACCCAAGGGAGTGATCTCATTTTTCCTACCTAGTTGCTACAGCTTTCTGTTTCAGTATCTGTCTTCGAATTATACTTACCTCTGTTAAAAGAGGAACTTTTGTTATTAAATCTCTTTTCGAAGCATTTACTAAAATCATAGAGTCTACTGGTTCAGTGCATCTAATCTATCTCAATTTATCAGGTCACGATTTCATCTGATGAATCTTAACTCCCATTATATTAACCCAGTCTCCAAAGCTTTAATCCTCACTACCATTTGCACCGGAGTTAAACGCAAAAACTAAGCTGAGTTCTTTTTAGATTTGTTGTGCTTACCCAAGTAATGGCCCCATAGGACACTATTGGTCTTACCTTCATAGCGTACATCCAGTTAATAATTCTTAGGCTATATTCACAATATCCCCCTGCAAGCCCTCTACATATCATTAAAGCATACTCGCCTGTCTTGAAATGCTCTCTGTATATATATCTCTCACATTTGATCAAGAAATAAGTCCCTATGTAGTCGCAGTAGTCTAGTGAATAGTGTGTTGCCTTATTTAAATGAAAATGAAATGAAAAGTTACTCAAAAAAAAAATCTGTCATTCGGAGTCGACTTTAAGCTGTAGGTCCACACAACATAAGTGGTGTGAGAACCTAGGTCGTAATAACGAATTATGTATGTCATGTATGTATCAATTACTTTTCAAGCAATCATTCATATTCTTAAATTTTTAACGTTTAAAAACGTCTAAAATATGAGCTCGTATATTCTGTGTGCCACTGTTCACACCTTGATGTAAACAACAACAATTGCCTTGTTTGTTATTCCTATGTTTATACCCTTTGCACAAACAGTAACAATTACTAGACAATTATTATACAGATCTTTGTAACGAAGATCTTCAAACCACTATTACTGTCTTTAAACACACACAAGACTGACGAAACTTCACTAACTCAGTCGCCTGCTTTGCCTTGTCTTTTATATGGCAAAGTAAACAGTCTGATGAATGTTCTTGAATGTTCATGACATCGCCTTCTCGAAATCTCTATAAATGTAAACATCATTGTTTACATTTATTATTGTTGGTGTATTTTTGTTTACTTGTTGACCATTTTTTATGCTGGTGTTTGTTGTTATATTAAGCAGTACGTTAATTTCTAAACAGGTTTGTTTATTCCATTGTTTTGTTTTTGTATTAGTTTGTAATGTTAAGCGATGTAAGAGCAAAACATCATCATCTAGATTTTTCACTTTCGTAACAATATTGGAAAAGTCCTTGAACTAGGCTGTAACAGGGTTCCTCATTTTCTTTATTTTCGGGATTATCCCGGAGCGACTTTTTATTGTTGACTCTGACCTTGATACTATTTTACCTACATTTTGGAAAAGATCACTTGCTTTATTATTCCAGAATTATTCGATTACAATTTTCCACCCGATTCGAACTTTAAAGGAATGCCTGTCTATCATTCGAAATGCATTCATGAGGTCATTAACAATTTCATTTATTATGCTGCATAATGTTTAACGGCAACGGAATACTTACGCACATTTTATGAATAGAACTTCGAAAAAAACGAGCACTTTGTAAGGGTGCGTAATTATTTGTAACCAGTAACCCCAACTTGCTTGTACATATATTGGCATACACCTCCCCATACTTATACAGTTTTCCTGCATTCATTCATATTTATAGTATAATCATTATAAATGTGTACATACATATGTAAGGAAATCATAAAATATGCCAGTGAGTCTAATATTATCAAATACTTGTCAGTTGTACTGTTTTGAATTGTTTGAAACAGAGTTGCATTCGACTGCAACCCATACCATCATACAACACGAGTGAGGTTTACATCACCCACGTTGTGAATATTTATAGTCAACCACTTTGGTGGCTAAAAGTGTGAGTTTTTTTGATATTTTATTGGAATGGTTGGAAGAAGATGGTTTGAAATAAATGTTTAAATGGTTTGTTGGTTAGCTGGAATGGTAGTGGTAATGGTGACGATGATGATGATGATGATGACGCTGGCATATTACTGTCATTCATCGTCATTTTGCTGCAATTGTCATAAATTTTAATGTCACACAAGTACAGTTTGACAAATAATTTTAAAATTGATATGACATGTTATTTATGACAGGGATTTAAATGCAAACAAAAAAAAAGTAAAATAATATTAAAATTCTCTCAGAAATAACAATAAAAACGGCAAATGACAATAACATGCAACAGAATAAGTTTTTCTTTTATTATTTTTTTCTTTTGATGGTTTCTCGTTCTCGTTCTCTTTCTCTATTTATAATAATTTTTTATTATTGTATTAATTTTATACACTACACCCGTTCGATCTATGTCTTGTGGTTTGATATGAAGTTTGTAACGCAAAAAAGTTATTGTCAGCCGGATCGGTGCAGGATAATTTATGTCTACCGATCAAGTATATTTTCAGAGTCTAATAAATCTCATATCCGTGACTGTTAACTTTATAATAAAGTGCGAGTCACAATCTGAAAGAAAACTTAGGTCGACAAATTTTCAAAATATGAACAAGACACCAGCCAAACTATGCTTTTCTAAATGTTTTTAGTACGATGAATCCGAATCCTTTTTGGTCCTGGAGATATTTTTGAATGAAAAATTTCCAGACCAACCTGATTGTTAAGTTTAGAACAAAGGCCAGGGATTGAGCAATTCCAATTCAGACTCAGAGCACCAAAAGCGTTTAGAAAATTATTTTGTTGACTTGTGTAATTTTAAGAATTTTTACCAATTCATTTTCTATAGCCAAACCGGTAATGCGTACAATGGTAGCCAATCAGAACCCATCCGCGGTAGCTCTGGGGGATTTAATCTCAGTTCATACAGTAGTGAAGTTGCCCTAGTCTAGTAGGTAGTGTGCTGGCATACTAGAAGGGAGTACGTAGTTCAATTCCTGGCTCAGACATCTCAAATAAAATGATATATGAAAAATATTTCTTTTGGCTACTTCCTCTCAGCAGTCTTTTGCCAAAATGTCGGAGAGTATTATAAAATTGTCATGAAAAAGTTTCTCAAGTCCGTCGTTCGGAGCTGACATTAAAGAGTAGGTCTCTTCAGTCGTAGATGTAAGAAGACAGGTTGTAATTCTAACTAAGGGGTTGTATTGACCAATAAGTAAGTATTTGGTAGTGAAGCCTATTGTTAGGATAATGGAAAATTGCTCGAACAAAGAGTCATCAGAAGACTTCGGATGCTAGTGGATACAAGTGGATGAAAGCAGCCTCCCTCACTGTCCCTTCGACTAATCCAGAAGATACTATGATTTCAGGAAATTACTTGCGGCGAGGCACGAGTAATATGGTATAGCCATACTACATTCTCTTTTAAGACAAATCATTCTGTAGTATAGAGAAGGTTTCAGAAATAACTTCTACTAGCAGAGGAATATAAAAGTATTATCTGACAGTAAGACAGCCATCATAGAACTTCATTCTAAAATTCAGGGTGAATCAGCAGAAAGAGGAAATAAATAACTGGAAATTTTGTGGATATCAGATCACGTGGAAATTTAGAGCGAGCAAATGAGTTTACAGTGATTGAAGTAGTCATACTGCTTATGGGACAGGAATCTATGTGTAGAGCGGGAATAGGTGTTGGATGAAATGGAAGCCGTAACGGTTTAAGGTAATTTAAACTTAAGATATATAATTATAAAGGAAGAACATTCGAGTTTTGCATTCTTATTTCAGAAAATTAAACTTAGATTTTTGAAAGGACATTTTTGGAAGGAAAGAATATTTGTACAGAACACGAATTCCTTCAAACCCAATATGTATTATCGCTGTGATGAACAGGTGGTTTAGTGCTTCGACAATACGATCTATTGTAGTACCCTTAAACCTTATGGGGTATTCCTACAATGTCTCCTCCAAGCCTATAGTCCTGACAAACAACGTCAATTCCCTATATAACACCTAGTATGCACACATGTGTTTCCTTTTGGGACGCACTAATGGGGTACAGGTTCCAAGAATGTGATTCAATGATTCATTCTCACTGTTCTGAATGAGCGTACTCCGGGATCTACAGTACTCTGTAAAAAAAACCGGTTACGATCCACATGTTACTCCTGCTTAGTCTGACGCATTACTGAGCTCTTCGCTTGTTATAATTTCTTAAAAAAGGTTTGATTGCCTCAAGCTCACTTAGTTTAAAAAGAGTCTTTGCCACTCTTTATCGTTCCTTTCTTTGATCATACAATTTCAAACATTCGCTTCCACTCCACAGAACGGTTCTGGCACCATAACAGCGTGGAAGCTCTAATCCTCCCAAGCTGGTCTGCTTGCTCACTGCGGAGTGCTCCCACATGGCATGCAACCCAACAAAGAGTAGCATTCTGTGTAAATCATTTGACTATTATTTAATAAATCTCCTTACTAGATCGTTGTAAATCGGTGTATAAAGGATAAAGAGAATGACAAACGCTGAGGAGTACGTTTACCATACGACAAAGTCTTCTGTTTTAAATTTTTATATAATTTTTTATTCACATATCAAAATGTTAACTATTCACACAATTTAATTATTTACTAAAATTTTATTTAATAATAATACAAAATAAATTGTTTATAATTCAAAAAATTATGTTCCCTTTTAAAAATTACAATTTGGTAGTCAACTGTGACCCACATACACGTCAACCGTGACCGGTATATGGATCAAGTTTATATCAATTGTGATTTAAGGACAGCAGTAGAGTGAACAAGTTAGGTATATGTTTTATAGCATACTAAGTGATCCGGCGAACTTCGTCCAGCCCAAAATTGATTTTTTTATTGCCAAAAACAGGTCACATTATATATTTGTTGCAATAATTTATTGTAATAGCGCTGACGAAGTCGTAGTTCTTGTACTCGCTCCAAAACAAAAACTAACAGATATACATACATGTTATATATGTACAATGTACATATGTAGTTATAAAGGGTTGCCACGCCCATTTTTGGTGAGTTTGTTGATATCGACTCTATGAACTTACCCACCAAATTGAATTCGTCTACGATTACTATGTCCCTAAATTTTCAATTTTAAAGGTTTGACCATATAAACCTGATAAGCTTTCGAACAAAAAAAGAATGGTTCAAATCGGTTCAGTAGTTTAAGAGTTATAGGTATCACTTGAAGGGGGAGCGTTGTCGCGCCTATTTTTAGTGGGATTGTCGATATCGACTCTGCGAACTTACCCACCAAATCTTATTCGCCTACGACCAATATGTACCTAAATATAACGATTTGCCACGCCCTCTTAACATTTAGGGATATGAAGAATAGATGTTGTCCGATTCTCAGACCTACCCAATATGCACACAAAATTTCATGAAAATCGGTATATCCATTTCGAAGGAGTTTAACCACTAACACCGTGACACGAGAATTTTATATATTAGAATATAGATATTCATGCGTTAGAAAGAGAGACAAAATCACACGTACACGAATGTTTACATAAAAGTTTTCATATTGCCCTTAATAACTTGATGGGAACGAGTGATGTGATATACATCACGAATGACTGCTAGGGATAGGAGAATCAAAAACAAAGAAATGCCGCCCATCTAGTATGAAACTAATTTTTCCAAATTGTTTGTTGTTTTAGTAGATTTAGTAGTGGATTTTAGTGCGACCTTGATCGACTATAACTTTCTTACTCGTTATAAATAAATGAATGAGTGAATGAATGTTTGTGTGATTTTTAATTCGTTTTGAAATAAATGACGTCTGTCATTTATAAAAAAGTCCTCAAAATCATGCACATTTTGTCTTTAATTAACAATATTTTGTTGTTAAAATTATTAATTGAAATTAATAAACCAATATGACGGCGGGAAAAAGACCTTTAAATTCAGGAAAAAGAAGTGAAAAATGTTTCTGTTTTTTTTTTGTTGTTTCCATGTGGCTTATTAATAAGAATGTTTGTTTGTTTGTATTTTGGTCACTAGAAAATCAACATCAACATCAAACAAAATGTCATAAATTGTTTAAAACACTTTAAAAAAATAACAACAACAACAACAACAACAAATTATTAATGCAGCAGGTTAAAGTGTATATGTTTGAAAGTGTGTGTGTGTGATATTAAATTGAAGTGAAACACTAATGAAGCCAACATCTGTCCAATAGGCTGTCACATAAATCTGTCAGTTTATGAGGCAAATATTTGCGAATGACTGACAAGACACAAGGAATTTAACCAGGTTTATACAACAGATATACTTACATACACACACACATACAAATATTTACATGTGTAGACATACCGACATACATACAAAAGGCTTATAAAGGTTCATGTATTATTTAAATTGTTAAAGTAGGTTTAACCCATTAACGGGAAGAAAATTCCAAAGCGGTTTGAATGCTGAATAAAATATTGTTACGTTTTTACCTTTTAAAAATGTTTAAAATATAGGATCGTAAATTGCAAATAAAATAAAAATAAATTGGTGTTTAGTTTTAATTAAAATTCTTTATTATTCGCACAATTCTATTTGCCACTGTTCACAACTTTATGTAAACAACAACAATTGCTTTGTTTGTTATTCCTCTGTTTACACCTTTTGTGTAAGCAATAACATTTACTAGACAATTGTTCGACAGATCTTTGTAACGGTGATCTTCAAACCACGATTACTCTTCAAACACACCGTGTCTTCACACAAGACTCACTGAGCTTTACTGACTCACTCGCCTGTTTTGTCTTGCTTTTTATATGGCAGAGTAAACAGTCTGATGAATGTTCTTGAAGGCGAATGTTCGTGGCTTCGCCTTCTCAAAATCTCTATAGATACATATAAACATCATTGTTTCATTATTGTTGTTTGTGTATTTTTGTTTGTTTGTTTCGAGATACTGGTGTTTTGCTGTTACATCGCTTAACAATATTTCTTTGGATAATTTAATTGTTATACACTACCATGACACAGAATTGGTTATTGTCCTGAGAGAAAACTACAATCAATTGTGTTAATTTTACACATGAGTGGCGAGACCTACAGTTTAAAATCACCTTCGAACGACAGATTTTTGAGAAATTTTCAAAGCAATTTCATTTACTGCTAGATTTTTTGCCAGCAATCTGATGAGAGGAAGTCGTTGAAGAAATATATTTCCAAATTTCGTTTTGGTTGACATGTGTGAGCTGGGATTTGAACCGTGGGCTCACGTTTAATAAACCAACACAATGAAGGCACATTTTTGGATAAGCAACAAGCATTATAGGTTGAAAGTTGCCAACTTCTTTTGAACACTAGCGGCATACGTCTTCAACAGAACGTCATTACGTACTATACAACTCATGCCACACTGGATGTTCTGTACTAGCGATATGAAGGCATGGTCATGTCACGTAGAGGTGATGTGAATAGGCTACCGATATCATGCGAATTGAACTAATTAGAATTCTTGTGAGTTTTTTCTTAAGTCGGCCCTAAAAGGAGAGAGGATAATAAAGGACATAGGGAAAATGAGAGGAGGTAGGAAAGGGAAATGGATCTTTCAAACGAAGAATAAATCTCAAACAGATTTTTTTTTGTATTTAAATTTAAAGGCAGGATAACCTAATGAAAGAATCGGTATAATTTGAGCTGATTGATTGATAAGTTGTTTCACTCTCTGTTACTTTGCTTTTGTTCATCGTCATCGATAGAAGTGTTCCTTTCGATTACAAAGAAAGTGTTCTTCGAAAATAAACATCGAACCAGGTTATTGGCAGCTGCCTGAATAAGTATAATTTCTTTGGGTCCCGTTGTAGCACCGATATTCCCTATTAATTTAAACAATAACTCTTCACTGGCATCTCTCAGCCATTAATTGTGTCCAAATCATTCTAGATGTTTTGCGGTCGCTTCCTCGTCATCGATGAAGCTGCTGTGGGAGATATTCCCAGCTTTCGGGCGTGTGCACTCAGAGCTCTGTGATTAGCGCTATGGAGTTCGTGAGGTGTACTCTGGTAAGTTTGAACGCAAATTTTATTCTACATATATCCGTAAAGGATAAGATTCCTTTACGTTATTTATCTAGATAGTGTGCTGGCTTATTAGATGTAAAGTCGTGCTTCAAACCCAGCTCGAACAAAACGAAAAATGAAAACAAATATTTCTCTCAGTGATTTGATATTAAAATCGTGTACGTACAGTGAGCGTCAAAAGAAGCTGTACATTAAAAAAATATATATTAATAAATTACCGTTATTTATATTTTAAAATTGTTTCGTTGCCAGTTCTGAAAAATTGAAACAAAAAAAAAGATTTACAAAAAATTTCGAAATATTGTGATATTTTTTCGGGCACTCTCCTTAAATGATAAAAGTTGAGTTTGGTGATTGCTAGAATTTTATCCATAGTATACAGTTTCTTTTGACGCTCACTGTAGCTAATTGTTTGGGCAACTTGTCTGGCGGTAACCAGTAAAGGATAGAAAACAGTGCTTTAGTTGACCCAGGTGTGGTTATAAAAAAAATATGAAGACTTTTGAAATGAAAATTAGAAAGTATTTGCAGAAAACTAAGTAAAATGAAACAGATTTCAGCAAAGCATTCAAACATCAGTTGCGTCTAAATTGATATACATGGAATCTGTTATTAGAAAAATTAAAAAAAGTTCAAAAAGTGCAAATTCAGAAGTAAATGTTACGAAAAATTCAATGTTAAACGCGTTTTAGTACGGCAAACAACTTTATGCGAAACCAGTTAAGGGTTAAATTAAAGCTTATTTTGCACATTAAAACATCAGTTTGTCTTCATCATAATATTCTGACTCAAGCAGAACATAAATTTTGATTTAAACTCATAAATTAAATTTATTATGAAAGCATTTAACACAGAATACTTGTAGCGAATTTTAATTAAAGGCAAGAATACAGAAATAAATCTGTTTTTTTATTTTAAACTTTAAAGAAATATGAGATGTAAAATTCATAATTACATAAGAGTCATATTTTTTGCATTCATATGGTAAGAATAGGCTTTGTATTCAGATTATGCGCACTAAGGAACTATGTCTGTAATAAGGCAATCAAAAATTTTGTTACCACATTTACAAGATCATATGGAAGAGTTGTTTATGTCAATTGGGGTCAGAAGTTGGATTGCAAAGTTTAAAAATAAAAATATAAAGAAAATAAATAAATTAAAATGCAACTATACGAACTAAAAGTGGAACGGCTCAAACGAGAATTGAGTAAATTAGAGCTGCCCACCACGGACACTATGAATGAACCCCAAAGGCGGTTAACGGAAGCACTTTAGCAACGTGGCATGGATGTCGATACTTACGAGTTCGAAGGTGAGTAAAGTTCAGTCAGTCTTGTGTGAAGACGCGGTGGGTTTGAAAAGAATAATCGTGGTTTGAAGATCTCCGTTACAAAGATCTGCGAAAGAGTATAACCAGATTAATAACAAAGAAAAGTAATTGTTGTGAACAGCGAATTGTGCGAATAATAAATAATTTTATTAAAACTAAAACCCAAATTTATTTTTGTTCTATTTGCAATCTAAGAGCTCATATTTTAAACGTTTTTAAATGGTAAAAACATAACATATATATGTATGTTGTAGTCCATAGTCTATTAGACGTGACGTCGCTTATTAGACGTGATAAAACGCTCCCAACCCCAGGTCAAATCATCTCAAATAAAAAAAAAAAAAAAAAAAATTTGTATCGGCAATTTGCTTTCTCAAAAATCGGTCGTTCGGAATCGTAAGTAGATCTTTCGCTATAGGCTTTGTATATATTCTTGATCTATCTGTGTACTATAGAATAGTCTCTCTCTTAAAGCTTCCAAATTCATCCACTTCTATTTACTCATTCTCGTTGCGAAACATTTCCTAAAATCGTACAGATTACTGGTACTGTCTAGGGAGCAGTTGAAGAGAGTACCGTTAGCCACTTGACTTGTTAGGTGGCGATCCACGGATGGACCTCGCGGTTTAATCATAAAATTAACCATAAAACTTTCCATGGCTGTAAGCCAGCAGCGCCGTTACAAAACAGATTCACAATGTCACGGGGATTCCATCACAACCCCGTTTTTGTATCTTGTTTAAGTCTACCTGAACTCTTAGAAAATGTATTTGCAAAACGTCTTATTGCATTTATGGCTCGATTGTATAAATTAAGTTTGTATTGTATTAAGACTACGGAGGACTACCTTATTGCATTGCCAAACTCACATGGCCTGGAATAGATGAGAAAACTACAAATCAACTACTAGAACTGTAGGGAAACTTCTATCACTGCTATCCGCTATCCGAATCTTTGTGCAATGTGTAGTAGTAAGAGGGTAGGATAGCGTTCGTTTCCCTGCTAATGACTTCTAGACAGATTTTCAACCTGATTCTTAAGATGTCATACCTTTTTGTTAAGTCCTAATGCTGATTTTAGGGATCGATCAATCAGAGCTCATAATTCGTTTAGTATCACATACATATATAATTGGCCATTACAACCCTTCAGTCAAGATTCTGGCCTAGCCTCTCACACCAAACATGTTGTGTACGTTAATTTTATACTTGAGTGGAGGGACCTACAGTTTAACGTCAACTCCGAACGACAGATTTTGAGAAACTTTTTCATGGCAGGTTTATTTACTCTCAGAGTAAATGTCGCCGAAGAAATATTTTTTGTTTCATATTTCGTTCTGATCTCTGATCTGGGGCTCGAACCCGGGCTTTACGTCTAATAAGCGAACACACTACCTACTACACTACAATATAGTATCACAATGCTTAATTATTGTGCTGAAGTGAGCTTGGGATTCAACAAGCTTGCTACTTCATCCTACTCTGTCCCTCAGTGCTATTATAGAACCGCAATTATTCTAGTAATCTAGTAGGTAGGGTGTTGGGAACAAAACGAAAAATAAAATATGCCTTGTGCCAGTCTTCTGGCAAAAACTACTAGCATGAAAAGTTTCTGAAATTCGTCGTCCGGAGGTTAATTTATACTATGTTCAGATATGCACTTTTATTGAGTCAATATTCGGTTCATTGAGTACAATTATTCAATATTTATTTGACAGCTGGTAAACAAAACAGCTGGTTGTTTCAACAACATTGGTTTTATTGTGTGTGTGTCTTTTTTTTTTTTTGTCGGTGTTGACATTTGAGTTGTCAAATATGTATCAACAGAAGGTGTTCGGATAATTGTAATATGCGAACTGAACATACATATGACAGTGCTGTGAGTAAGTTTTACTCAATATTATAACAATTTACGTATTTATTGCGCAATAATTAATTGAAACTTTATATGAAATATTGAACTCAATAATGGCGTTTATTGCGATTTACGCAATAAATGTTCATATATCAACACCGTATTAAACTGGATGTTCCAGTGCACATAAATAAAATTAACACACACAAAATAGGTGGAGTGAAAAGCTAGGTTGTAATCCTAACTAAAGGGTTGTAATGACCAATTAAGTTATTTATTTCAATAAATACTTGATTTATACCAACCATATCCTTTGTACTGGAAAATACGTGTTTTTCCTCTCATTTTTAAAGTGTCAACTTCGAGAAACAATATTTTAAAGATTTTCAAAGAACAAACGCAATCTATGATTTCTTATCAATATCCTGATTATTAAAAGTGTTTATTTGAAATAAATTTTCCATTTTGTATGTCTCTAATGAGATTTTCAATTAATAAATTTCCCTCTCCTGATACACTTAACCCATGCATTAGCTGCATTAGCATTTCAATACATGCAACTATACATGCATACACAACATTGTGTGGTGTTGTTTGGCTGCCTATTTGGATTAATTGCAGAGGATGTTGTAAATAATTTTTTTTTATTTTATTTTTATTTTTATTAAATAAATTTTAGTGTCATTGATGTTGCTATTGTTGAAGTTGCTAACGCTGTTGCTGTTGTTGTTGTTATTATTATTATTGCTTCTGCTTCTACTGATGCTGCTGCCGCTGCTCCTGCTTCTGCCATGCTGCTGTTGCTGATGGTGTCGTTGTATTGTGTTGTCCCCATTATAATTATTATTATTAAAACTAATTCTATTTGCATATTATTTGTTGATTTATGAGTTGTTGCCATTTTTTGACAATTTATTTTTATTTATTTTCATTACAATTTTATAATCGCTTTTTGTATTCAATAGATATTACAGTTGCAACTCCATTTATAGAACCATGGAAGCACTAAAACAATAGTTTCATAAGTCTTGCAAAAAAAGAACTTAGTCTACGTTTCAGAATATGTGTAGTAATTTGCTAAGCTATTTCAGCAGTCAGATCCATTCATAAAAGAAAGATACTTATAATACTTATAATTGATTCACGAATCATTCATCAAAATTTACAGTCTTAGTTGTCGTTGTATTTACAAAAACAGAAAAAAGGTGCATAAGCAAAAAAGACAGAGAGCAAACACACAACCTTCTGGTGAGTATTTTAGTTTCCGGACTCAATTCATACTCCTACGACAAAAAAAACAATGTTGGTGAAACGACCAGCTGTTTTGTTTAGCAGCTGTCCAATGAATATTGAATACGCAGCTGAACTGCGTATGTTATTATGTCTGAACACTTAAAATATTAAATCGAATATTGACTCAATAAAAGTGCATACCTGAACATAGTATTAGATTTTTTGCCAGAAGACTGCTAAGAGGAAGCCACAAAAAGGAATAATAAGTCAAAACTACCTACTACTTACTAGACTACGGTGGCTTCTCAATCAAACAAAACAACAAAAATTCTAATTGAAGCAAATATAATCAACACTACATAAAATTAACACACTGTGAGTCTATGATAAACGCCAGTGTTCAACGTTGACATGTCAGCTAAACTGTTCTTAGAATGTTCATCCACAAGTTACTAACAACTCTGGACAATGACAATAGATTTGAACAATTGTTTTAGACTCCCCGACATCATGTATTTCCCTACAAAAGTCTGGACATGTCAGACCCAATCGCATCATGCCCAATAATCTAGAGATTAATAATAATGCGTATCTGTAAATTCTTGTCAAGGCTAAAGAGGACCCTTATCCGCTACACAGACAGATTTGAATAGAGAAGACGGCGAAACGCATTCTTAAAGACTTCGCATTATAGTGCCAATATTATCCTCGGTACACATCTCTCATTGTCTTGTTGATGGTTATGAATTGATTAGAGTAAAATTATTGCAAAAACGATCGAATCCTGCACTTGATCACTAGACCACTTATGTATGTGAGCTGGAAACTAAAGAAGGTGTTCTATGAACTTCGCTTACAGAACTATATTTTTTTAAAGAAAACTTCCACATTTTGGAAATTTTTGTAAACAGAAATTTACAATTTTAGCTATTGAACCAAAGCTATTGATGTCAATAGTTGTCATACATATATACATACACACATAGCTGGTCATTACAAACTTTCATACAGGATTACGACTTAGCTTCTCACACCATTTGTGTTGGGTATGTTAATTCTATTCATGAATGGCAGTGCCTACAGTTTAAAGTCGACTCCGAACTTTTCGTTTTGATGTCTGACCTGGGCTATTAACCGAGGAGTTACGCTTATTAAGCCAGCACTCTACCTATTAGTCTACATTAGACTGAGAAGAAAACTAAAGTAATAATGTTATTTAAAATTCATGCTATTTCTTAACCCTTGACTGTATTAATATACATGTGTATGTACACGTCTACTTTTATTATAGTATTTGTATTTCTAAATAGTTATTAATTCAAATTTTATTTTAGGCATTTTATTATAATTACTATTGATATACCGACATAATGCGCACGTATATATTTTACACATACAAATCCCATAAATATGTTGAAGTGCGCCTACATATGTGTCAGGAGAATAAAGTGTTAAGGGCCTTGCTAAAGGCCATTTTTAATTAAATTTTTGTTCTGTTAATGTTAAAAATTTTAATTAAATTGACGTTTAGACGAATAAAACATAACCTTTCACGTGACTGCTTACGTGAGCATATAAAAAGGCAAGAGAAAACAGGCAACCATTAGTAAGAATTCAGTCAGTCAGTCTAGCGTTGCGTGTGAAGAAAACAGTCGTGGTTTGAAGATCACCGTTGAAAAGATCTGCGTTGTAAGCAAAGAAGAATAACGAACAAAGCAAATTATTGTTGGATACATCAAGTTGTAAACAGTGGCACACAAAATTGTGCGAACAATAAAGAGTTTAATTGAAACTAAACATAATTTTTTAATTATTTTTATTTTGTTTACAATCAACGAACTCACATTTTAAACGTTTTTAAAATGTTAAAAACGTAACCTCGAAGGGCGAGTGTGAGAAAAAACTACACTACATACCCACCATTCTTCGGACGGATTAGCCTCACATTTTTTCTTTTTGAACACATTTAAAATGTAATATTAGAAAGGGCACTACTGCTTCTTAGGCAATCTGCTTAAAAGAATGGCAGATCTACTGAGACAGCTGTTGTATATTTAGTAGGAAACATTCAGGAATCCTTGAATGTGTAAGAGGTAACCATTTGTGCATTTGTTGACATAGAAGAGATATAGAATCCAAGATATCTAGACAGATAACAGAGGTTCTCACGCTACATAAACATATGCAGAAAATTACACCAGAAGGGGATGACTGTTAGTAAAACTATCTGATGACATTCTGCTAGTCTTGCCAGCTACAGGTAATTTTTAAGAGGCCTCTCTGCAACATCATGGAAAGAGGTCTTCAGATTGCACCTCGTTGGAAAGCGACACCAAAAGGGGATGCCTCCTTATAAAACTCTCTGAAGATATTCTGCTCCTCTTGATGATAATTTTGAAGAGACTTTCTGTGAAAGAGGTCTTCCGATTGTAACACATTGGTGAATGACAGCAGGCCTGAAAGTAAAGTCGAGTAAAACCTCAATAGTACCATTTACCAGAAGAAGAAAACTTTCTAACTGGAAGAATATTCGACTCCAAGATGAAATAATATCACAGAAAATTGTAGAAAAATTTTTGTATACTAAATTGACATTAAAGGCTCATACATAGAGCTTCTCAGGGAGAGCCAGACATTCCGTAGTATACAGAAGGTTTTCAGGAAAAACCTGCGGATGTAACCTGGAGTTGTGCACTGAATATATTTCAATGAAGGTCACACTAATAGCAATATGAAAATAGCTTAAATGAAGTTGGACAAGTTACGGAGACTAGCGTGTGTTGGCATAACAGGGGCAGTGAGAACCTGGCCTATAGCGGTTTTAGAATTGGGAAATAAGTCTAAAATGTAATTCGTTAGAAGAATTCTTGACCTGAGGAATCTATAGGATAGAACCAGTAGACTCTATGATTTTGGAAAGCGCTTCGCAACGAAATTAAGTAACAATAATGAGTGGAGTGACCTGAAGTTGTGGATCTTGATATAGGGAGAGTTTTTATTCCAGAGTGCAATATATCCATAGGAAAACTCGCGGGTATATTACAAATGGAAGTGTATACCAACTAAGGATGAGATCTGTCTAACCTGAATAGGAGATTCAAAAAGTCGCCGTAGTATAGTGTGTTGGTTCAACCTTCAGCTCAGACATGAGAACAAAAATATGAAAAAAAATATTTCCTCGGTGACTTCCTCTCAGCAGATTTCTGGCAAAAACTCTGAGAGTAAAATAAAATTGCCATGAAAAGTTACCCAAAAATCTGTCATTCGGAGCTGTAGGTCGCGCCACTCATGTGTAAAATTAACACAGGAACTAGGTCCATAATCCTAACTGAAGGATTGTTATGATTATGTATGTAGGAGATTAAAAAAAAAGAACATAACAATACTATCTGACAGTCAGCACTCCATTTAAGCTTTCGTCTCTTATTACGTCAAATCTAAGATCTGATCTGGTTATGCTGAAACGGTAGGTAGACAAAATAAGATTACCTTCTACTGAGCTCCATATCATGTGGAAATTTATGGCAGCGTGGAAGTAAATGACCTTACAATGAGAGTAGTTTCCATGTTATTGATACGACTAAAGTCTTTCTGTAGAGTGTAAGCAACTGATTGAGAGATAGATAGATAAAGAAAAAGACTTGTCTCAAACCAAGTGTGCTTGATGCAATCAAAACTTTGATTGGAAAATTACAATAAGAGGAGACCTGAGGTATGAGGTTGGCACCCGGTTTTCTGACAGAGCATTGTAGACTCAGAGAACACTTATTCAGAATGGCGGTTGTTTCGAGTTCAAAAATATCTGTACACATATGAGCTGCTACGGAGGAAATTGTTGACACCAATGAGAATCCTAAAGTTTGTCAGGCCAATAGGCTTGACGGAGACACACACGAATTCAGTTAATTATTTCCATAAGAATATTAATGTACAGGAAACTTATAGTCGAACAGGATTGAATCGAAATTTTCCCTTATATTCTTTTTTATTGTTTTTGTATCAATTTTTTTTTCTTTGTTTAGATGCGTTTTGCTTTACTTTTTATTTGTTGCAACTAAAATTATATTTTGTTGTTGTTTTTGTTATTTTCTCTACTTTTTTGTTTTTTTTTTTTGTTTTTAATGTTAATATTGGTTTTTATAAATTGTAATGCTTTGTCTAAATATTTATAATAATTTTATGTAGATTTTAATACATTTTAACTAATACTACCGCAACAAAGGGAGTCAATATTAAATAAAAATTTGCGACAGTAGTTAACGCCATCATAAAAGACAGTTAAAAATCATTTCATCTGCAGGTTTCACAAATAAGAAAGTAGATAAGAAATATGGTCATGCGTTCATTATATACCTATATATAATGACCCAAAGTAATGCTCCTAAAAGGAAACTTGTATCGGGTGGGCCATCTATCGGTTTAAATTTGAACCAGCGGTTATTTTGAATCTGGCAATACGTACATATATCATTATATTCGATCAAAAAATTCAGTATTATTATAATTATCTCGACTGAACGTAATGAATTGATTTACGCTTGAACAACGCTTCGGTTTGTTGGAAATTTATTTGCAAAACAAAGAACGAAAATGACGTACAAAATTTGGTCGCAGAGAAGGACCAACAGTGCCCGGTATACGCAAGTTTATTGCTAAAGTTCGTGTAACTGCTTTCATTGTTGTTACGCCAAGACGTCAGCATGCTCGTACAGTGCGTACACCCGAAAATATCGAAGTTGTGGCTGAGAGTGTAGGTGGTATGACGCCTTACAAAGTTCAATTGGTTCAAGAGTTGAAGCCGCATGACCATCCCCTTCGTTTTCGTTTCACTAACAAGACCAACACCAACAAGAAGCTGCGCAAAGATGTCAATTTTGGGACAAAAATTATCTTTTCGGATGAAGCTCATTATCATCTTGATGTAAATAAAATTGCCGTATTTAGAACTCAGAAAACCCACACATTGTCTTACAGAAGCCAATACACCCATTACGAGTGACTGTTTAGTACGGCCTGTGGAGCGGGGGCATCATTGGCCCATATTTCTTTGAAAATCAAGACGGCACAACCATTACGGTCAATGGAGACACCTATCGCACCATGATAACCGACTTTTTTTATACCCACACTTTATGGTATTGATGTGAACAATGTTTGGTTTTAATAGGATGGCGCAACTTCCCACACATCACAAGCCACTATAGATTGATTACGTCAAACGTTTAATGGCCGCTTTATTAGCCGAAATGGTGATGTCAATTGGCTGTGATTTGACACAGTTGGACTATTTTCTGTAGGGCGCCATTAATGAAAAGCATTATGACGATAAACCAGAGACAATTGAGCGTTTGAAGACCTACATTCGTGATGC
The DNA here is from genome assembly GCA_930367235.1 of Sarcophaga rosellei. Classification (NCBI taxonomy): domain Eukaryota; kingdom Metazoa; phylum Arthropoda; class Insecta; order Diptera; family Sarcophagidae; genus Sarcophaga; species Sarcophaga rosellei. The sequence continues at coordinate 72,091,448 of OV884019.1, forward strand.
CATTGACGAGATACGACGTCAAACACTCGAAAAAGTGAACCAGAATTGGTCTGATCGAATGAGGTACGGTGAGACCAGCCGCGACAGCCATATGAGTGAAATAATATTGCATTTCTAACCGGAACAATTGTACTTCACAATCTGAAGACATCAAAACGAAATATAAGAAAAGATTTCTTCGGCGACTTTCTCTCAGAAGATATCTGGCAAAAGCTCTGAGAGTAAATAAAATTGACATGAAAAGTTTCATGAAAATACGTCGTACGGAGTCGACTTTAAACTGTAGGTCACTCATGTATAAAATGAACCCACACTACATGAGTGGTGTGAGAAGCTGGGCCGTAATCCTGACTGAAGGGATGTAATTGACCAGTTATGTATGTATGTTATTTATAATGCAACTATGCTTGGCCTGAGGTGAATCTAGAAACCAATATAAATTTCAGTATAACGTAGTAAAGCAATTTAGCCTACAAATAAATAAATTCTCGCAAATTGAGTTTTGCATACCACAATGGCCTTCTGAAATTTGCCAGCCCATACTGTTGTTGAACTGGGAGACTTAGTTAACTAAAAGCTTAAATTTTAAATAAAACCACATTTTGGGTGTTTCAACAAACGCTTTCTATCCTTTAATTGAAATAAAAACAAAGTATGTGTGAAAGACCTATTGATGCTATTATGCTGGATCATCGTACTAATATCTGTCTGGCTCCTATGGTGGGAGCTCATATACATACATACATACATAATTGGCAATTACAACGCTTCAGTCAGGATTACGGCCTAGCTTCTCACACCACTCATGTCGTGTGCCTTAATATTCTACTTGAGTGGCGGGACCTACAGTTTAACGGCGACTCCGAACAACAGATTTTTAGAAACTTTTTCAAGAGTTTTTGCCAGAAATCTGCTGAGAGGAAGTCGCCGTAAAAATGTTTTTTTTTCATATTTCGTTTTAATGTCTGGCCTGGGGCTCGAATCCGGGCTTTACGTCTAATAAGCCAACACACTACCTACTACACTACATACCTATTTCTATCAAATCTTCATATTAAAATTTTCTAAGGTTTTTTAATGCTTGAGGTCCACTGTTATTGGGTGATATTTTAATTTTGTTGTCACATTCGATCATTAATTTGTAGCCGTGACCAACAACAACAAAAAAATCTAAACACATAAAAAAGACAAATAACAACAACAACAATAATAATATTAAATTAACATTAAATTAAATACATACATACATACATACATAATAAGTACATATACGCAAATAAATAAATTATTAAAAATGTAAAATGTTTTCAAAAACAACGCCATACGCCAATACAATGAAAGCTTGATGCATTTTTTGGAAAACTCTCTCTCTCTCAGTCTCTCTGTGTATGCAATTGGAATGATGAACTCTATATTGTTGATGACAATTATTGTGGCCAAACACGTAACAAAAAGAAGGAAAAAAAGGATGAAAGAAAGAATAAAAAAAGGTGTAGAATAACAACAATCATTTGCATTTAAAAACCATTTATTTATTATCATTATTATAATCATTTTATTTTTTTTGTTGTATTTTTCTATTATTTTGTTGCATTTTTATTACGAGTATTATAATGTTTATAATTTTTAAAAAAAATTATTTTTATTATTATTATTACTGTTATTGTTGTTGCTATTGTTGTCACACATCTTTTGTTGTTGTCACTTTAATTCTAATTGAATTTTTGTATAAAATTTATAATTAAAATCGAAATAAAAAAAATCCCATGTATGTATATATGATTCTATACATATGTACCTACATACATACATACTTATGTATATACCATACGCACACAGAGATACTGGTTAGAAAAACAAAATTATTAGAATAATTAATTTCAAAATGCATTTATTAAAAAGCAACCAAAAACAAAAAAAAAAAACAGAATGAAAACATAGAAAATAATTATTAAAACTAGAAAACAATGAGATTATGCGCTGATTATATTTATTATTATTATTTTAAATTTAATTTTTATAATTTCACCAGGGAGAAAATTATAGGGTTTTAGAGCAGCATATCTGCTCCTCTTCTGTTTTTCTGTTCGTTTTTCTAATAAAAACTAACTAATAATTATGGGAGTTTTTGTCACAAAGGTTTTCATGGATTTGACATTTTAATGTGATAAATTTTTTATTTCATTTCGTTGGTTTTTTTTTTGGAAATTAAATTTTATAAAATAACATGTTTCAAACAGGGATTTCTAGTTTTGTTTTTTTAATTTATAAGGAAATGCTTACAGGACAGAATTCTTATATCGAAGTCCTTCACCTCAGAGCAAATAGCCGTGTGTCATTCATGCCGATAGAATTCTATTTGCAGCATTAACAGCAATGGCTTGGTATTGGATGGATGGTATTTGATGGAATGACTACCTTTTATACCAGAGATCAGCATTAAGCATGTATAACGATGAGTAGAATCAAAGAAAATAAAGTATAAAGTATATATCCATATTCTTTGGTAGAAATGAATCATACCCATAATTTCTAATACTTATACACATTCATACTTATTTTAATATAATGGAAACTCTACTGAGTCTACCTCTCTAGAGTCTACTCTTATTCAAAGTTTGAAGTACTCATCATATTCATACTTAACAACACGTATGACGTTATTGATTTCGACTTTTCATAAGTCAACATATTGTTACGGAAATGAAAATATCGTTTAACATTAACTATAAACAAAAGCTACACACACACAAATACAACGAACTTGTTACAAGTAAACCAACATCATCGGTATGAAAGAAAGCAACAACAAACAACGTAAGCAAAATACACAAAACAACAATGAAGGAGCGATAGAATTCTCGAGAAATCGAAGACACGAACATTCTACATCAAGAACGTTCATCAGACTGATACGCGAGCATATAAAAAGATAAGGCAAAGCAGGCAACAGTCAGTAAGAATTCAGTCAGATTTGTGTAAAGACGCGTTGCGTCCGAAGTAAACAGTCGTGGTTTAAAAATCGCTGTTGTGAAGATCTCCGTTATACAGATCTAAGGTACAAGTGTTGTTGCTTACGCAAAGGATGTGAGCAGAGAAAAATAACGAACAAGCAAGTTGTTATTGTATCGTGAAGTTGTATACGGTGGCACACAAAAGTAGTGTGAACAATAAAGTGTTTAAATGAAAGGAAATATATCTTTGTTTTTGTTTGCAATCAAAGAACTCATATTCTAAACGTTTTTGAAAAGGTAAAAACGTAACAATATACAAGAATCACAAACACTAACTAAACTAAAATACTTACTACTTAACTGTTGTGCGTTTGCTTTGATTGCTGCTCTGTCTTTTTTGCTTAAGTGTCTTTTTTCTTTTGTTGTAAATGCAACAACGGCTGAGACTGTAAATTTTAATGAATAATTCGAATCATTTATAAGTATTATAAGTAATTTTCTAAAGTTATGAATCTAAATGAATCAAACATGTTTCGAATGGTATCAGTTTGATGTCAACGTTGTACGCATACTCATTGCAACCTGTACTTATAAATCAATGTTGTAGTGAGTACGAATGAATCCGAGTAGTCAATTTCAATACTGTTGACTAAAATTCAAAATTTCATGAGTGCTTATGAATAGCGAAAAAACGATTCATTGCTCATCTCTGATACATACATAATTGTTCATTACAAATCATCAGTCCTAGTTTCTCACACCACTTACGATGTATGTATTAATTTTATACATGAGTGAACCAACCTACAGTTTAAAGCCAACTCTGAACGCCAGATTTTTGAGCAACTTATCATCGCAATTTTATTTATTCATTCAGAAATCTGCTGAGAGGAAGCCACAGAAGAAATATTTTATCATATTTCGTTTTGTTGGAAATGTCTGACCTATTGTTTGAATCAAAGCCTCATGTTTAATAAGCCATAACGCAAACTTCTACCTACGGCGCCTCGTTGTGATGAATAAAGTTGTAATTTACCAAGTCCCCGTATCATTTCGTGATCACATAAAAGAATTTGCATGGAAGACATTAACTAGGCAGAGAATCAAGTCGTTGACTCGCCCGAGAACTGCCCTGGATCAGATTAGTAGGAAAAGAGTTTTACAATTACAAAAGGCGAACATTGGTGGATTGTAGGTTTTTTTTTATCAGGAAACAAAGATCTGATTTTGCGATGCCTCAGTTGATTATGTCTTCTGGATGTGATAGAGTTCAGTCTCTGCTTCAATGAATATGAGACCATAAAGAACACTATGGAAATGCATTGAGCTGTCAAATTTATTTTTTAATAATAGGCTTTATAAAGCTATTAAAGGCTACCTCAATCTATGTGGGGTTAGCGGCTAGCTTGCATTTACCAGGCATATTCCCGTAGATGCGCATACATATATATACACAAATGTCTACACATATGATCAAGTTCGAAGGAAATAGGCCCACGGTTTCAAATACGTGTGTAGCTTATCCAATAGCAAAAATCTCTGCCTGAAATACGCTGGCCTGATTAGGTAATTCGCATGACACGTTCAGTGTCAGTTGATCGGAATAGACCCAGGGGTCTGGATCTGGAACCAGTTCCAGGCTGCCTTGTTAATGATATAGTTTGTAAAGGCCTTCTTCAGAATTTAACGTAGTGCTTATATCAGGTCGATAATAACTTGCCCGGTCTAAAGCACTGATTGAATCAACTCATGTATAAAGTTAAGACTCACAACATAAGTGGGTTGTAATGACCAATGTATTGTTACGTTTTTACTTTATTAAAAACGTTTAAAATATGAGTTCGTTGATTGCAAACAAAATAAAAATAAATATGTGTTTAGTTTCAATTAAACTCTTTATTGTTCGTACTACTTTTGTTTTCTTCATACGCAACGCAACTTCACACAAGACTGATTGAATTCTTACTACTCGTTGCCTGCTTTGTCTTGCCTTTTTATATGCCCACGAAATCAGTCTGATGAAGATTCTTGACATTCGGGGTTTCGCCTTTTCGAGAGCTCTATCGCGACTTCATTGTTGTTTGTATATTTTGTTCACATTGCTTGTGTTGTGTTCTTGCTTACTTGTCAATCCCCTTTTCTTTCATTTTGATGTTGTTGGTCTACCTGTAACAAGTTCGTTGTATTCGCATGTGTAGCTTTTTCTCATTTTAATGTTAAACGATGTACACCGTTCCAGTTTAGGCCGTAATCCTAATTGAAGGGTTGTAATGGCCAATTATGTATGTATGTATGTATGTATGTTTGTTCTGAATAAGAAGTAATCAATAAAATATTTAATTTCAATAAAAGGTTTCACTATACAAATGAGATGCTTGACTGTAATCATGAATAAAGGGAAAGCAATGCCCAATAATGTACGCATGTACATATATAGATTAAGAGCTTATAATGGTATTACCCAATACGTAGCAAAGTTCACCTCCAAATATTGTTTGTTTTTTTTGCTTAGTCTTGTGATATATTGCATCAAAATCAGTCCTATTCAATCACAGTTATCTCACCATTTAATTTATTACTTCATAACAATTTGTCTCAGATTAAAATGTTTCAAAATTAATTTAAAACTTATCAGGCGCTACAATAATAAACTTTTCTGGGTTTTTCAACATGTGTAGTTCAAATTGTCCCCAAACTATTCTTTATTATATTTATAAACATTGTTTCTCCCATAATTTATTAACCGTATGCCTATAAGCCAGTATAAACCAAAATTTAAACTTTTTTCAAGTACGTCATAAATCCTATTCAATCACCACAATCAAATAAAAATGTTCCCTCAAAACACAGAAATTGGTCAACATTATAAAAATAGAAGAAAGAAAGAAAGAAAAAAAAGATAAATTTAGGGTAACAAACATTTCATCAAAAATAATTATTAATTATCGTTTGTATGTCAGCTGTCAACAAAACTGTTATCGAATGATAAATTATCGCTACAGTGTCAGCCACTTAGTTGGAGAAGTAAACACGAGTATTTCAAAATATATTATGAATTAAATTTTATAGATTTGTTAACACTTAATTTTGTCCATCGCTGTTAATTTATTTGCGCGTTCCAATTTGAGTCATCAATCCATCTAAATGTGAACGTTTTACGATGTTTTCAAATTCATTATTGATTGACACATTAAATACGCAATAATATCGTAGAAATATGAATGTCCATCATATTATTGCTTTTGGTCTACATTTACCGTATAGTTTATGAGTTTGCTAATATGTATGTATATATGTATGTATGACTAGTGCTGCACATAATTTTGATTCATTTTTTCTAAACAGAAGTGATGAATTTCAAAATGTATGGTTTGGCGATAATTTCAGCATACGAGGTTTTAAATTCAATTGCCATAATCAATTTTAGGAACAGCAACTGCCATGATAGTCGCCGTAGTCTAGTAGATTATGTGTAGGCTTATTAGAAGTGGGCTCACGGTTCAAACCCCACGAAATACAAAAACATATCTCTTCGGCGACTGCCTCTCAGAAGCAAAAACTCTGAGAATAATCAAAATTACAATGAAAAAGTTCCTCAAAAATCAGTCGTTCGGAATCGATATTAAATTGAAGGTCCCGCCAACTTAGTATGAGGCCAATGCAACTGTATTTGGAAAAACATAACACGAAAGTCATTCTCACAAATTCCAGTTTGTGGGAGAGTTTTAAACTTCTCAGAGTGTAATAATTGATGATGTTGTAAACTTCATGGGTCTCATGTTCCGTTAAGAATTTGCGAAGTGCTACTGTGTACTTCACTAGTATGAAAACGAATCCGAAATTGTGTTATATGCGCAGAAGCTACTTTAGAAGCTTCTAATAAAGCAACTCGTATCACATGGTGCAAGGATAACCCTGACATCGACAGACCACATGAACTCATAATTGAAAGAAGAAAATTTTTGCGACAATAGCAAAAAAGTTACTAAAACAGTTTATAGAGAGGTTAAAATCTGTTCGAGCTTGATATCTCGACAAACTGTTCAAAAAACAACTACTGTTCGCTATCCTAAGCTTATCTGATGTGCGCAAGTTCGAATATAAGACGATAAAGATTGCTCCCTTTATCTCTTTCATTATTCAAGAGACAGATGCTCATTTGAACTCAATTTGTTGTAGCTAACACTGAAATGTAGTGGGCTGTAAATGCACTAGTTTTAAGTCGGCTTTAGATATTATGGAAGTAGAGATAGTGTTATACTCTCTTATATTCTTATGACTCAAGCGGTCCCAAAAAAACTGTGAAAATCTTCATTTCTAATAAACCAAACAAACCACTTGGAAATTTCTGATACAGACAGGAGCTGCATTTTTAAGAAGTGCAATTACTAAGAAATTATACGGACACGCTTGTGGCATCACTTTATTCAAAATTAGTAGAAGGTTTTGTTGTAGAAAAATACTTTTAGCAAATAGGGTACGGAGATAACTAACACCAAATAGTCTTTTTCGTACTTATTTGTTTTGTTGTAAAATTCAAAGGTTTTTCTTTCCTCTTTCTTTTAATTTTTCTTCAACTTTTTCCAATATTTGTGATTTTTAATCGATTCTACTTTTATTCTTTTCTAAATCATTCACTTAACTTACCCTAAAGTGGAGGGTAGAGAAGTCACTAGCATCGATAGAGTTTACCTTAGATGAGTTTATTTGGATAAAAATGGGCCCTTCAGTATTAAGGAATTGGAAACCATAGCGGGCGAATTGATGACTATGGTGGACTGGATATCGAATTTGTTTCAATTTATTTTAGATTTCTCTAGGCGACATTAATAAACCTAACCTAGCCCAACTGAACCTTAACTGACATGTTTGAATATAAATCCTTTACTTTTTTCCTTTTTTTTTTTTATAAAGTTTACACAAATGAACGAATATTAATCTTTAGAGGGCAGATAAATTATTCTTGGTGATACGAAAAAAAAAGTATATAACACACATAACATCGGTCACTTCAGCCCTTTAGTTAGGATTACAACCAGGCTTCTCACACCACTTATGTTGTGCTTGTAAATTTTATACATGAGTGGTGGGACGTAAAATAAAAATACATTTATATTTAGTTTTAATTAAAATTCTTTATTATTCACCACAATTTTGTGTGCCACTGTTCACTACTTGTTGTAAACACCAACAATTGCTTTGTTTGCTATTCCCCTGTTTACACCCTTTGCATAAACAATACCGATTGCTGGACAATTGTTCGCCAGACCTTTGTAACGAAGATCTGCACACCACGATTACTTTCTTCAAACGCACCTCGTATTCACACAAGACTGACTGAATTTCACTGAGTCACTCGCCTGTTTTGCTTTGCCTTTTAAATGACAATGTAAACAGTCTGATGAATTATCCTGAAGTCCTTCTCAATAATTCTATAAATGTAAACATCGTTGTTTACATTTATTATTGTTGTTTGTGTATTTTGTTTACATATTTTCTTGTAGTGTTGTTTGTGGATTTTTGTTTACTTGTTTACAATTTTTTATGCTAGTGTTTGTTGTTATATTAAGCAGTAAACAGGTTTGTTTACTGCATTGTTTTGTTTTTGTAACTTTTGTTTATAATTTTAATGTTAAGGGATGTAAAAGCAAAACACCAGTATCTAGACTTTTCATTTTCGTAACAATATTAACAATAATCCAGGAATACAAAAGTCATTTTGGTACCTAAACTATACCATTTTCCTTATATTATATTACATGATACGTTAAATATAACGTGTTTCACTCAACCCATCTGTGCTATTCCAGTAAATGTTTTAATCTAATCAAGTTTCTATTTTAATTAGTCATCTGAAATACTCATAATAATATCAGCAGGGGTTAATACCCACCTATAATTGATATACAGAATTTCGCATGATTTGTACAGCAGCGTAAACTCATAAATCAGTAACGCATGCAATAAATTAAAATATGAATTGAATTTTTCTTTTTTCAGACTGATTCTGGTGTTTTTTGTCCTGCCAATATTCAAATCAAAATAAAATTAAAATTTATTATTGCTAAACATAGAAAACTGATTAAAATGCTGAGCTTCTTTTTTTCTGTTTTTGTTTTCTATGGTATAACTAACGTACGATGCGATACGTTCATTTGTTCAATTATATTTTATTATTATTAAAAATTGAAGCCGGTTAAATAAATCACATCCGTTTTCATTTCTATATGATAAATGAATAAAATCTAAAATATAAACAAATTTATTTTTTTTTTCTTTTTTTGTTTTTGGTTTGTAGTGACATTTTCACCCTTATTTAGCGAGAGAGTGTGTCTGTGTGTTACAAAATAGGACCTCAGTCATAGAAATGTAAAAAAATACAATAATTCTTTTAATATTTTGTTTATATTATGAATTGTACATCCGTTTCCGTTTTTGTTTTGCCTATTCAAACGCTCTCACTCTCCATAAAAATATTTGAAAAACTGTGTATATGTATTTCAATGTATGTGTGTGGGTGTTTGTATGTATATTTGTAAAGTTATTAGTGATTTAAGTAACTTCCGTTTTTGTGTGAAATTTATGGTTTTTATATTGGACAACAACAACAATACCAATACCAAAAAAATATATATTTTCAATGAAATAAATACATTTGAAAACATAACCTATAAATTTCTAAAGAGACCGACCTGTCAACTACTTCACCTTTCTATTTCATCGCCTCTTCCAGTTAAGCTGTGCTGTCGTTTTTCAATTTTCATTTCATTCTTATTTTTCTTCTTCTTCTGTTTTTTTTATCTATTTGTACACATAAAATTGTCTTTGTATGTGTATTAAATCCTGAGTGACATTGAGTGATAGTGTAGAAGTTTTTGCAATTTTTCTTTTCTTGTAGTGTCACTCAAAGAAACCACAATTCCATCACCATCACCATCACCATCACCATCACCATCATCGTCATCACCATCATCGTCATCGTCATCACATCCTGGCACTATTTGCCATACATGACGATATGAAAGGAATAAAATGAAATGAAAAAAACATGAATAAAAATTGAAATAGAAATAGAAATCAATCAAATTTGTTGTCTGCTGTGCTTGCATGTTGAACACTTATGAATTCTGATAATTCCTTCTCCATGAGTTTAGCACTAGCAGTCATACTATTTTTTTCTTCTCTTTTCAATTTTTTTTTTTTGTTTTTTTTAGTTTTTTCTTCCTCTCTTTTTTCTAGAAATATTTTAAATGTCATGATAACAAGGACTAAAGGCAGTTGATCTATCAAACTGTATGTCTCTAATAAAAGTTTACTACAACCATATATGGGGCTTTCCATTGACGAGGTAGCAAACTAAAATTAACAAGTAAGCCAGCATTCTAACCATTGAGGAATAAAACAATTTGAATAAAGCAACTTTTGTTAAGTGAAAAAAATTAATGACATGCATACATACATACCAGAAATCAGCAATGAATCGCTACTCATAAGTACTCATGAAATTTTGAATATTAGTGAGTCAACAATATTGAAATTTACTATGTACTCTGATTCATTCGTACTAGAGTTCTCAACTATTCGAAAAAATAAAAAAAACGGTTTTCGACTACCTTAAAAAACTGCACATTTTCAAAAACCGGTTTTCGACTTTTTTTATTTGAAAACCGGTTCGAATAGCCGGGACAGATTTTGAGAAACTTTTTCATAGCAGGTTTATTTACTCTCAGACTTTTTGCCAGAAATCTGCTGAGAGGAAGTCGCCGAAGAAATATTTTTTTTTCATATTTCGTTTTGATGTCTGGCCTGAGGCTCGAACCCCGGCTTTACGTCTAATAAGCGAACACACTACCTACTAGACTACGGCGACTAATTTTCAAATAAAATAAAATATATATTCATTTATCACTCTCCATATTGTTATAGTACTTGACAGCATTTCTAAGTTAATAGATTTTAAATAGTTCGACACTAAAAAACCAGTTTTTCGTATAATTCGAAAACCGTCACTTCTTTAAAACCGGTTGAAAAAAACCGGGAAAACGGGAAAAGACCGGTTTTTCGAATAATTCGAAAACCGGTGGTGACAACTCTAATTCGTACTAACTACAATGTTGATTTATAAGTACAGGTTGCAAGTGAGTATGCGTACAACGTTGACATCAAACTTATACCATTCGAAATATGTTTGATTCATAAGCCTACTCATTTAGATTCATAAATTTTAGAAAAATACTTATAAATGATTCGAGTGATTCGAATCCTTCATCAAAATTTACAGTCTTTGTTGTTGTTGCATTTACAAAAAAAGAAAAAAGACACATAAGCAAAGAAGACAGAGCAACAAGCAGAGCAAACACACAACCTTCTAGTAGGTATTGTAGTGTTCGTACGCAAATCATACTTATTTTGAGCTTCGTATGTATGTTGAGTTATGAAGAATCAAAATCAACAACATCACATGTGTTGTTAAGTATGAGTACGATGAGTATTTCAAACTTTGAATGTGAGTAGAAGTGCCATGATATGGAAATTATGAGTGTGATTCGATTCTACTCATTTTTAAGAATACTCATTGCTGATCTCTGTTCGAAACCTTAAAGAAGGCAAAAGGAATACAACAAGTCTACTTCGAACTTCATATATCTTCTCCAATGATTCAGCAATTATTTTATACCGTCCAAAAAAATAAGAGTTCTAGAGGTCATCAAAATAGAGTTGTTTGTACTAGGATTCATCGTTGTTTGCCGTGCCCTTTCTTCATCTTTGAACACAATAAAGGATCATTCGGTGTTAAATCCGTAAAATCGATGTCAGGATGAGGTGGCAATTCCAAGGTTAACTCATGAATCTTTTCAACTGAAACTTCTCATCTGTGTACATCTGCTTAGTCTTGATGCACAAGAACTGTTTCTTGGCAAAATACCATCACAGTTGCCTTTTCAAATTCTTATAAAATTGAAGAAATGAGATGTTTTTCAATCTGTCGAAGGTAGTCAATGCGGACTATATCGCATACGTCCCTTAAAACGGAATGGTCTGTTCATTATCTTTCTTGTTATCGTTAAAAAATAAGAAACTCATCCATGTTGTGATTGAAACACTCTTCTGAAATTTTCATGTGATTGCCTTCGTGGTAGACTGTGCGTAAGAGCGCCATTCATCTTGTGGAAATAGTTGTCATACAAAATTCAGACTTTGAGTTATGAGATGTTTATGGCTTTTATAATCTCGATTACACTACATAATGGCTTCTATGGCTTCTATAATCTCGTTTACACTATATAAGTACCAGTGTTTCATATAAGGAGCATTGAGCCTCAATGAATTTCCGAAACAAATCTCTATTTTGTGTTAACGCCTTCATTTCACTTCAACTTTTTTCGCTGATGTTTGCTTTGCCTTCTATTTACTTGCATCCTCTGTTCTGTTCACTTGTAGATTTTATTTCAAGGCAATTCTGGTGGTATTGTCTGATTACCTGCTAAAAGCTGGCCAATCCAATGCCATTTGACCTTCTTTATCCCGATCAAGAACCTCTGACTGGATACATTTCTTGGTAAAAATACACTAACGATTCTGAAAAGGCGATAGTTCGCGATTATTCGTTTCTCACAAGCAGCGCCGCATGTTTCGCAACCGTATAAGATGGTGGATTTTATATTTCCATTAAATATTGCAGTTTTAGCACTCAGGAATAAAGATAATGGAGGTTATCATTATTAGTGGCACTAAGGCCTACAAATGTGTAACGGACTATCAATGTCCTCGCTCGATCTTGCTTTTGAGAATATGATGCTCCTAAGGGTAAGGTCCTCTATTTCGTTTATGTCGGTTATCAAGGCCATCCATTTTGATCTCGATAGACTTTTTCTTGATGAGTTTTCTTCATTTGCAAGTGTATGCGAATAAGCCGTAAACCTCAGAGGTCCTCAAAGCCAACATGACCCATGACCCGATTTATGGGAAACAGCACACTACCCACTACTCAATAGTGACAATCTGACCGATTCTTAAGAAATCACTCTAAAAATCCTTTTCGAATTGAATGATAATAATCTGCTAAGTTTCATAGAATAATTTGGACTTTGGAAATTAAGTTTATTTCAAATTTCTCACACCATTCCTGTTGTGTGGGTAATTTGACCCTTGTATGGTGGGACCTACTGTTTAATGTCGACTCCGAATGGCGGTTTTGAGAGCAATTTTGTTTTAACTTCAAGCAGACTGCTGAAAGGAAGTTGTCGAAAGAAATATTTTTTCATATTTCGTTCTTGTTTAACATGTCTAGGCCAGGACATTACTTATTAGACTACGGCGACTACTACTCAACTTCACCTTCACATTATTTAAAATCTCTACAACGCTACGATATGTTTTAAAAAGTACTGCCTTAAGTTCACAGATCCACATAATAACCCTCCAAGTAATAACCCATACATGAATACAAACAAACATGCATGCATGTATGACAGCATCCTTGCACTTTTTATTACTTTTGCGTCTCCTACTGCGTTGATAATGATGAATAAGAGTTGTCTGTCATTCATATGCACACCCGCAATAACATTTTCATCATTTCATCTTGTAAACATTTTCGCCAAATGATTCATGAATCATGATAATGCTGATGTAAGAAAATTACAAAAAAAAGACGAAAAACATTGAAGAACGATTGAATTTTGATTGACAATAAAGCTTGACATTTAAAGTGTCTGCTTCCTGTTAAGGAATTTTAAGCCACAACGTATATTTACAACAACTTATTTGTCGATCAGGGCAAATACAAGAAAAAAAAATATTTCAATAAGAAGATTGAAAGGCAATGACGTTAAATGTTTGCATAACCCAAAATACTTTCTTCTAATGAAAGGCAATGAATACGTTTGATACTCTATCCTGGCATACTTAGACTTCACAATATTTTGGTTACAAAAAGTGGTTCTGAACTACGAAATATTCAAACCTAATTTAGGGTGATAAATGATTTCCATTGTAAGAAATTCACTAGGGTACCCAAGTGACTCGCAGATACAATTTTCAAAACGAAAAAGTAGGAAATAGGACAGAAGGGGCAAAAAAACTGTGCAGAAGAAAATGTCTTTAGTGTGGAGTAAAGTAAAATAAATGGAGCAGGTAAGTATTGTGGCCGAGTGAATGCAGAAGAATTTCAAAGCTGGATATAACACTAGAATAATTAGCATAGGCTTATTTGTCTGATTATACACATGCTGTTGAACAGCCAAATTCAAAAGCAAATATAACGTAAATTTCTTTTTCTTTCCAATAAGAAGTCAAAAGTTGTGCTGAAGCGTATTTCCGACTCTCTTCTTATTTCTGTGCGTTATTTCACTATCATTAGTGTTAGAGTTTATCCAGGTGGTGCTTTTTCTACCACTAATTCAAAACAGCGCTATCTACGACGGCGTAATGAGTAGTTGTATCACATAAAGTGGTGACGAACTTTGATCATTCAGATCTACTATGCCTAACAATCATTTTAGTTTCACTATTGCTATTATTATCCCAGGAGGTCAGGGGACCTTACCAACCGATCCCCCGTTAATAGATATAATGCCTCCAAATATCAGAGTTTTCTGACATCCTAAATTTCTGTGGAATCGAACTGATTCGTAAGTTTTTTGTCTTCGCTAAGCTTAGTAATATTAGCCGATAGAACCGCGTAGCTATGCGCCAGAAGACAAATATCGTTTGCATAATTTAGATAATTTCGGTGACTTTTCAGTCGTCATCGAGGGCATCGTATTCAGAACAGTATTTAATAAAAGTGGTCACAGGCCATGGCCCTGTCGGAGATTTATCTTAACACTAGCCGTTCCACTCAGAAAAATTAATGTTTTATGGTGCAAGATGGTAAAGAATCTTTAAGGAGTAAAAGAGTTCCAGAGGAATTGTTCTACACTCCAGTTGTGCAAAGAAAGTCATGGTTTAATTTGAAGGAGACCTTCTCCGAATCTAAGAAACATAGACGTAAGGGTGAGTGCCACTCTACAGATTGTTCCTCAATAAAATTTTATCTGTTTATACGCTCGTTCGCGGCGGTCTATATCTAACTTACCCCTGCCTTGTAGTTGGTCTCTTGAAGACTCTTTTGGTGATTATATAAGCCATTACCTTATTAATTAGGCATAAAGGCATAATGCCATGCCAGTTATTAGGGTCAGTAAGATATATTTATTTTCATGATCTCAGTCAAGCTCATTATTTAAATTTTTGTTCTACAATAATCTGCGAATGAGTGGAAGTACTATTATAGGCCTCATATGTGTTGGTTGAACTCTGCGGGTATTCGGTCAAGGCCTAGATTTTTGTTGCCCTTGAGAATTCAAATTTAATCCGTATCGGGCATTGTGATTCTATACTTTAACTCCATCTCTCTTGACTTGTGGCATTACTTCTAAGTTTCTCTTGCCGGTATTTCTTAATTTTATTCTCGTTAACTACTGCCCTGCGGATTTCGTCGGTATATGGCGCAACATGGTTATTAAAATTATTTAGCATGTAGCACTTGATCTTGAAACTGCGTGAGAAGCTCGACAGCACTTACATTAATTCAGGTTCAAATTCGTGTGCACAGCACTTTAACTATGTGACATTTGTCATTTACATAGTTCAATGATTCGTGACGTAAATTTGACCCCATTGGTTATCACACTCTCCCTTGAGACTTGAATTCAGTTGCGGTTTTTGGCGTATCAATTACAACAACAAACAACACTTTCGTTCGCATGATCTCAGATATTCTCAAACAAACTGTTTGATTCAAACGTTCCCTAGAACCCCTTTCTCAAACGTTGGACACAATAAGTCGATTGTGGCATAAGATGTGTGACAAGTTGCTCCATCCTCTTGAAACCAAACATCGTTCACATCAATACCATGAAGAGCGGGTACAAAAAAATCGGTTATCATGTTGCGATAGATGAGTCCATTATGCCTCCGCTCCACAAGCCGCACCAAACATTGATTTCTGTAAGACCACGTGTGGGTTTTCTGAGACCCAAATACGACAATTTGGCGAATTAACGTACCCACCAAGATGAAAATGAGCTTCATCCGAAAAGATGATTTTTTTTCGCAAAATCCACGTCATCTGGTTGGCCCAATAAATTCCAAAGTTGTTCAAGCGTAAATCGATTCATTACGTATAGTGGAGATAATATACTGAATTTTGTGACAGACAAATGACAGAACTATTGCCAGATTGGAAGTAATCGATGTTTCAAATTTAAACCGATAGATGGTCTACCCGATATTTGAATTGAGTTGAACTCAATAGGCAGTTTTTAATGCCAAAAAAATATTTTGCTGGGTTATACATTTCATACAGGGAATATGGCAACTGGAGTATGTGAATGAGATGATGATGATGTTGTTGTTGTAGTATTTTGAGAAAATAAGAGGAGAAAGAAAACGAAATGATTTTTAAATCATTTGTCAAGTGACAGATGAGAATTTGATTGACTTGTCTGCCTTGCAGATAAAAAGATGTTTCAACAAAAAAAAACTCAACTCAAGAGTGATGATGAAAGTGTTAAAGAAATGAAAATGTTAAACATTTTCACATCACAACATATGCACACATACATATGTATGTAGACGAACATTCATGTACTTCTGCCAATATTTAACATGATTGTAGTAAATCTACCTGTAATCAAAGACTGACAAAAAAATGTTTTGGTTTTTTCATACGTTTTTTTTTTTGTAATTTCACTGTGATTATCAGTTCAAGTTTAGTGTAATAAACCGATTAATAATCGACAATCGGAAATCAATCAAAGCAAATTTATGAGTGAATATATATTTTAGGCCGTTTATCTTTTATTCGGTCACATTATGATTTACTTCGTTGTTGTTATTAATTTTTGTTCACACACTGAAACGCAAAATCACATACAAAAATTTACACTCGAAGATAAGATTTCTTTGGCAATTGTTATGATTGATTTTCATTAAAGGTGGGCGCGCATAAATCAATCACAATTCATTTGATTTAGTAGTCAAGCAAAATATAACACACAACACAAGCATTAAATGTGATAAGCACTGTGTGACTAAAGTTGTCCAATGTAGCTAAACACAGAGAGAGAAAAATCAGAGTGATTTGCTGCGGTAAAGTTTAGTTGTACTGGTGGGTAATAAAAAGACGAATTATTTAGGAAAGACGATGACAGAAATAATAAAGTTTCCAGGTGTGAGCTTTTATAGACTAATGAATATGCCCATAGAGTTTGCTTGATATTGTCACGAAAATGAAAAATCAAGATACTGATGTTTTGCTGTTATATCGCTTAACATTAAAATTATAAACAAAAGCTACAAAAACAAAACAATGCAGTAAACAAACCTGTTTACAAATTATCGTACTACTTAATATAACAACAAACACCAGCATAAAAAAATGGTAAACAAGTAAGCAAAAAATACACCAACAACACAGCAATAATAAATGTAAACAATGATGTAAGTATATATTTATAGAGATTTCGAGAAGGCGAAATCACGAACATTCGCCTTCAACAACATTCATCAGACTGTTTACCCTGCCACATAAAAGACAAGGCAAAGCGGACGACTAAGTTAGTGAAGTTTATTCAGTCTTGTGTGAAGATGCGGTGCGTTTGAAGAGAGTAATCGTGGTTTGAACATCTCCGTTACAAAGATCTGTCGAATAATTGTCTAGTAATTTTTATTGTTTAGGCAAAGGATATACACACAGGTATAACAAAGAAAGGCAATTGTTGTTGTTTACATCAAGTTGTGAACAGTGACACACATAATTCTGCGAATAATCAAGAATTTTAATTAAAACTTAACACAAATTTATTTCTATTTTATTTGAAATATTAGTTTCTGAGAATCTAAAACCGTCGAAAACCCAAAGTCGACATAAATTCAGCCTGAAATTTCATGAATTGAAGAAAGTTAGTTACGTGAAGCCCTTAATATTATTCCATAATTTCGAACACTGTGTTCAGTGACATCATAAAATTAGAGTCTGTTAAAAGTTAATTCGTTAAAGGCTAAAGTGGTAATCAAAAGAATTAGAATTAGATTTGGAGAGAATAAATCTATATGCCGATTTTGTCTACAATCCGCTAATGTTATGGAAAGACCAGGCATGACAAGCATAAGCCATACTGCATATTGAAGTAGGGAAAGGCTTCCACAAAGCATATCAATCTTATCCGATTGGCAAAAGCTTAGATCATAACGACATCCTTTGGTGCGCTGTCCCATATTGTTAAGTTCGAAGTAATGTCATGCAGGTATTAGACACAGCGATTAGTATGGAAATAAATGTTATTTTATTTTATTTTAGAATTTCAACTAGGGACATCTGGTCCAATGATCCGGCCGCTTTCAATGAGACCCTTGAGGTTTGTACCATTGGCTCATAGATGCATTACAAGGGGCAGTGATATATTTATTAATGACTATGATATTAAACTTTCCATTGTTTTCCAAGCGAAGGCTAAAGCCATTTCAAAAGCGACGCATTTTCATTGATTTATTTTGACAGCCACGCTGCGAGTAAGCCCCTAACGAATATCCATTCTTATCCAAGATTGCCAAGGAGGGTGTCAAATTCAGGGCTACTTAATAAAGTGTTAAACATAATTCCATAGAATTATCACGAGACTTTCAAGGTGTCAAATGCAGCTGAATGTTCTTGTCTTAATTCTTCAGATAACGCTACACGCTACATTGCTTGTCATACTCAGCAAAGTCGTCCCCTTCTAGTGGATCAAACTGAATAATCTAGTCTTTGAAGTAAAAATATTTCATACCGATTTGCTCAACGAATTCATGAGCACATGATATAAGACAAGATTTTTAATTTCCAAAACTATTAATTTCTGTTATCTACCCTTCCCCCTCTCGTTTTCTTACGGTGTAAATCACTTACAAAAAGGTCCATTAAAAATGTATATCTCAACAGTAAATTCCTTTCCTTCTGATAGTAATTCCCACATATGTAAGTAGTGATTTTGTTTTTTATGTTCTACCAACCAAACTAAAGACATGATTCGCATGCCTCAAATGTTTGCTAAACCGTCATATTTATGGGCCATAAAGCAGCTCAAGACCAACAGCAAAAAACAAAAAAAATCAAACCAAAGCAAAGAAAAAAAACGAAACGAAAATAAAAATCAACACGAAATGGTCAACAGTTTTGTTACCACCATTAAACGCGTTTAAGTGTAAATAATTTGTATTAAATTGCACAATATATATGTATGTATGTACGTACATTTTTTTTGGATTTTATTTTTATTTTATAAAAAACTATAAAAATATTTTATAACTTGTAGTTATGTATGTAAGAATTTATGTATGATTATGTATGTATAATTTTATAGGTACGTATGTGGGTTTGTATTGTGGTGTTTGGAATTGGTTGTTCACTGCAGAGATAATCAAATTCATTCATGTCAAGAGTGCGCATATAATGATCTGTCATTTTGACCACAGGTTTTGTTTGTGTGTGTGTTTGTATGTAATAAAAAAAATCCACAAAAAAATTACAACTGTTGGGTGTTTTATGGGAACTCGTAAATATATTATCCCTTACCCTTATGGTAAGAGATATATGTTTATATAATGATGAGTATTTAGTTAAAAACAAATAAATTTTAATATATTATTATTAGTTTTTCTAACTGTTTTTTGTTTTTTCATGTTTTCTGTTTGAAATTTTATTTTAGATGGCAGTTGCAGTTTTAAGGTGGCCAGATATTGTTAGATTTTTACTCTTTTAAAAACGTTTAAAATAAGAGTTCGTAGATTGCAAATAAAATTGAAATAAATATGTGTTTAGTTTTAATTAAAATTCCTTATTATTCGTACAATTCTGTGTGTGACACTGTTCGCAACTTGACTTAAACAACAACAATTTGCATTGTTTGTTATTCTTCTTTACACTCTTCCGCGTACACACTAACAATTGTTCGTTAGATCTTTACAACGAAGAGCTTCAAACCACGCTTATTCTCTTCACACGCAACACGTTTTCACACAAGACCGACTGTATTTTTACTGATTCCGTTGCCTGCTTTGTCTTGCCTTTTATATCGCAGTGTAATAAGTCTGATGGATGCTCTTGAAGGAGAATGACTTCGCGTTCTCGAAATCTGTGTAAATGTAAACATCGTTGTTTCATTGTTGTTTTCGTATTTTGGTTACATTTATTCTGGTAATATTTATCAATTATGGCCTTTTAAAACAAAATGTGTATGAAATAGCATCGGCATTTTTTATTCGCTTATAAGACCGATTGATGACATTCTCTGTGAAATGTATTGTTATAAAGACCACCGCGGTTTCTCTGAAGCGTACAAATCAGATTGAATTAGCTCGATGACTTACTTGCATACACCTGTGACTTAAGAAAACAACACAAAAAAGATTTTAGTGGGAACATGTCCTCAAAAATCCAATGTGACACGAGCTGTGGAACACTTAAGACCGTCCTGTTGAAATATGTCGTTGGTGTTCAGATCATCCGATTCTAACGGGACAATACCCACAAATCGCTTGTGCAGAAAATACAATGTGATAAGTAGATCCCTCCTATTGAAACCACACGCCGTTGGTGTTCAGGTCATCAGGTCAGAGATTGATTTTCATCGTCCAGTAGTATTCGTCATGAAGTCGAATAGGCTATTAGGTAGTGTGTTAGCTTATAAGACGTAAGGCCACTGTTCAAACCCCAGGTCAGACATCAAAATGAAAATATGAAAAAAAAAATTTCTTCGGCGGCTTCCTCTCAGCAGTTTTCTGGCAAAATCAATTGAGAGTAAATAAAATTGCCATGAAAAGTCTTCAACTTCGAATTCTTCGGAGTCGACTTTAAACTGTGGGTCCCGCCACTCATGTATAAAAGGGGACCCAGTTTCGCCAAATATAAGCTTGTTATTTAAATTTCGGCGGTGTCCGCCACCTAACCTAACCTAACCTGCCTCGAATTATACATGAGTGGCGGGACCTACAGTTTAAAGTCGACTCTGAACGACAGATATTTTTGAGAAACTTTTCATGGCGATTTTATTTAATCTCAGAGTTTTTGCCAGAAAGCTGCTGAGAGGAAGTCTCCGAAGAAATATTTTTTCATATTTCGTATTGATGTCTGACCGGGGATTTGAACCATGGCTTCGCGTTTAATAAGCCAACACACTACCTACTAGACTGTAACGTATACAGGGTCCCCCCTTGCTGGATCCCAGATCAAGTTGGAATTCGCGGCAATAAGCAGGCAAATTAACTGGCGATAAAGCCTCTTCCAAGATGCTAGAGAAATCTAGATCTTCTTGCTCTGTTGGAAAAGTAGTTTCATAGGTGTACGAGGTGAAAGAAACCGGGTTTGAGACAACCTAAATTTTTGCACGGTAGTTGCAACGAGATTTGAGGAATGCATCAGACTGTAACGAAGTAGCCTGGCGATAGTAGCCGGGTATTGTAGACTCAAAAAAAGTTTACTTTAGAATAGAGATCATCCATTCGGACTTTAAAGTCCGAACTACAGATTTTATTTACTCTCAGAGTTTTTACTAGAAGTCTGCTGATAGGCAGTAGCCGAAGAAATGTGTTCTCATAATTCATTTTGTTGGAAATGTCTTACTTGTTTGAACCAAAGCTTCACTATAGCCAATAACCCATCATGTCTTTCACTAAGTTGTATTAGTTTGACAATGGAAATCCATATTTTTCAATTCACATGGTCACCTTAAAAGATTTTTTTTTCTGGAATCACACGCGCATCAACTAAATGTCTCTTCTAGCTCCTGTTTTATTGTGTATATTTGATGACATTTTTTGCAGATTTTTTTTTTCGCTTATTATATATCATTGTTGTTATTGTTGATGTATCTGTTTTTCAATTATAATATTATTAAATTGAACAAATTGTACATTATTGTCATTGTCATTGTCAGCTAACCTCTATTTTTAAATAGATTTTTATTTTAAATTTTCATTCTTTTTTTTTTTTTTCATTTTGTTGCAAGTTTTTGTTGTTCACTATCAAGTATTATTGTTTATAATATTATAATATAATCAGATTTTTTCCCCTTCTATTTCAGTTATTATTAATATTACTTAAATTAATTTAATTTTTTTCTATTATTTTTTGGTTTTAATTTGTTCTATTCATGTCAGTTTTGTAATTTTTATAGAAAAATTGTTGAAATGTCATCAGCCATTATTGTGGTCAACACTCAGGCATTATAAAACTATTCTCCTCTCAACCAATAAACATGAACTCCGGGAATATTGTGTAAAAATTAAAAAACTAATTTTAAATTATTTTACAATAATTACATAGATAATAAAAAAATACGTTTAAAAAATTACATTTCAATAGAAATTTATAAATGGGAATGCCAAAGTTGAAAGTGTAGTTGAGTGGAAAGTATCTCAAGCTACACAGGAATAGTTTTTAATTTATTTCACTTCTTTTTTTTTGTTTATTATTGATTACATAAGGTGAATAGCTTCAGTTACCTTAAGAAGTCTGTCGAATTGATGATTGTCAGGATTACGCGCCAGCTTCACACATCATCATGTTGTGTATATTAATTTTGTACACGAGCGGCGGGACTTACAGTTTGAAGTCGACTCCGAACTCCGACAGATTTTATGAGACACTTTTCATGGCCATTTTATTTACTCTCAAAGTTTTTGCCATAAATCTGCAGGGATAAAGTCACCGAAGAAATATGTATTCATATATCGTCTTGTTCAAGATATCTGATCTGGGGTATAAACCGTAGCCTCATGTCAAATAAGCAAACACACTTCTTACTACACTACCAGGCTATCAAAGCACTGAACTCCAACGTGATCAACTAAAAGACACTGTACATATGTCGTAGATATCTCAATGAGATAGCAAAACGATATGATCTCCATATTATATTGTTACGTTTTTATCCTTTTAAACCCATAAAAATATAAATAGAAAATAAAATAAAAATAAATTTTTTGTTTAGTTTTAAATCAATTATTTATTGTTCGCACAATTCCGTGTGCCACCTTTCACGACTTGATTTAAACAACAGCAATTTGTTGTACTCTTCCGCGTACACAATAACAATTGTTCGATTGATCTTTATAACAGAGTTCTTCAAACCAGAATTATTCTCTACACACTCAACGTGTCTTCACACAAGACTGACTGAATTCTTTCTAATCCCGTTGCGGGCTTTGTCTTGCCTTTTATATTGCTGGGAAAATAGTCTGATGAATGCTCACTAATGAGAATTATCTTGCCTTTTGCGAATTCTCTATAAATATAAACATGTTGTTTACTTTATTGTTGTTTGTGTATTTTGTTACATTTATCTTTGCAGTGTTGTTGTTGCCTGTTTGTTTACTTTGTCTATTTTTTATGCTGATGTTGTTGCTATATTCTTGTTTATTATTTGATCATGTAAACAAGTCCATTGTTTTGTTTTTGCAGCTTTTGTTTACCATTTTTATGGCACTATTTCCACTTTCGTAACAATATGGATACCAGGATACTGTGACATTCCAAATAACTACAGAGCAGATGAACTGGTTAGGCGTGGTACAACCATCAAACTGTCTGATGGATTCTTGACTTTGGAAATTCCTTTGATAAACTGCAAGCTAATTGACAATGCATGCAATCGATCGACACGGGCAGAACAATGCAGAAATTCTGACTAAAACTAAATGGAGGGCACACGAAAAGTTTGCTTAAACTGCAAAAAATCATACTTGGTATGGACTCCGGGTCATTACGGGGCGTTGCCTTATGGAAACCCATGTGATATCCTTTAGTCTTGGACACTTTGCTAATAGCTAGATTAAGTTAGGTTGAAGAGGTAGCCTTGATTACCAAAACTCACTTGAGCACACTTTGTGAGGTGCTTTGCTAATGACTTCTGCAAAAGCTACAGAGATGAGGAAGAAGAGGAGATTGTTATTCACCTACTGGGTACATGCCTGGCACTACGTTATAGAAGGAAATGTCATCTTGGATCCTATAATATGTAAACGATCTGGAAGAACTGTAACTCATTAAACAATCTGGCAATCGGAGGCATTTCATCGGAAACCTTAAGTCGTTCCGCTACTAGAAGATAACTGCAAACTGTGGTATCACAATGGGCCCTAAGTGACCTAAATGTATCCATCCAAAGAGGTTGGATGGTTACCTAATCTATTACTTTTGATTGCAATAAAAATGATGAAATATTACTTTTTGAAGGACTTTTTTGTCTTATTTGCAGTGTTTATCTTAAATCTTTCGAATTATTTGCATTTTTCAAACCCCCTTTAATCCCTTTCCTGTTAGCTCTTGGCATATATTTTTTTTTTCATATCGAAATCGGCATGGTCAAGTTGGTAGAACGTTGGCTCATTAGAGGAGAGTCGATGATTTAAGTCACAACTCAGATATTTATTTGATATTCATCCTCTCAGCAGTCTATTGAGTCTAAATAAAATCGCCACGAGAAGTTTTCCAAAAAATTTGCCGTACCGAGTCGACTATAAATTATAGGTCTCACCACACTAAAATTAATACAGACCAGAGATCAGCAATGAATCGGGTTTTCGCTACCCATAAGCACTCATGAAATTTCGAATATACATATGTGAGTCAATAATATTGAAATTTAAATATGTATTCTGATTCATTCATACTCGGTACAACGTTGATTTATAAGTACAGGTTGCGTACAACGTTGACATCGAACTCATACCATTCGAAATATATTTGATTTATAAACCTACTCATTTAGATTCATAACTTCAAAAAATACTTATAATACTTATAAGTGATTCGAGTGACTCGAATCATTCATCAAAATTTACAGTTTTAGTTGTTGTTGCATTTACAAAAAAAGACAAAGACAGCAAGCAAAGCAAACACACAACCTTCTAGTGAGTATTGTAGTCTTCTTACGCGAATCATACTTATTTTGTGATTAGTGCATATGTTGAGTTATGGAGAGTCGAAATCAACAATATCATACGTGTTATTAAGTATGAACATGGTGAGTACTTCAAACTTTGAATGTGAGTAGAGGTTCGATGATATTAAACTAAGAATGAATGCGTATAAGTATCAGAAATTATGAGCATGATTCGGTTCTACTCATATTTTTGAATATTCATTGCTGATCTCTGATACAGACATTAGTGATGTGAAGAGCTAGGTTGTAATCTTCATTAAAGGGTTGTACACTTAAGTATGTAAGTAATTTGACTGAATTTGAATTTGGTGTAACTGGAATTTTTGGTCGATTTGGAGGGCAATATCAATTGAAACTCAAAAAGAATCTTTTATAAAAATTTAATGAAGCGAACGACAGTAAAATACAACCAGAATTCTTAAAATTATTCAGAGTTAGGAGGTGAAATGGAAAAAAGAAAAATAAGAAAGAAAGTTTATTCCAATCATACTACAAGTTTTTTTTATAAAATTTCAACAAACATGTCTTAAAAATCGTTTTTATTGGTGGTAAATGTTGCTCATGCTATTTCTATTCCTACACCTCATACACTCAAAACATTTCGTCTGTCATTTGCCAAGGCCTACACATTTTTTGATATGCATCAATAATAATTTTCATTTTTTTCATGTTTTTTTTTTATTTCATGGTCTGCTAATCGCAATTTAATTTAGACATGAACATTACATATGTACGCACGTATATAAATAAATCAAATATTTATTAAATATAATAAATTATAATTTATTATTAGTGGTCTGTGCACCTAAACGTAACAAATAATGAAAGAAAGGCAAAGAGCGATAGAGTGAGAGAGAGAGAGAAAGCAACAAATTAAATATGAAATAAAATATTCCGAAAAAATTACATATGCATTGTTCTGATTGCATATGGACATGAACAGTCGAATCACACGTTTTCATATTTTTCAATTCGATTTTGTGAATTTTTAATTAAAAAAAAATATCAACGTTTTTTTTTTTTGTTATACAAAAACAAAGTAATTTTTCAATTTTATCAAATTGTCATTATGCGTAATTAATTAATTTTATACTCTCTCTAGCTGCTCAAATTCACGGGGATTAGTAGGGGGTAGAGATGGATGGACTTGTTATATGGAGGAGAGAAGTTAGAAGCGTAGAAGAAAGTCCGTAAGGCGTAATTACATCAGTAAAATTGCCTATTGGAGTACTCTAACCAAAAGTAGAATAGAGTAAGAAGCAACGATAAGGAAGCTTGAATCTAGTAGGTATGTCTTGGCTTATTGGTCACGTTTTCAACAAAACGAAATCTGAAAAAATATTTTTTCGGCGACTTCCTCTCAGCAGATTTCTTGCAAAAACTCTGAGAGTAAATAAAATTGTCAGGAAACAAATCTGAAGTTCGAAATCGACTTTAAACTGTAGGTCCCTCCATTCATGTACAAAATTAACACAAACAACATAAGCAAACAACATTGGTTGTAATGACCAATTATGTGCATTTGTTATGTTTGTATCATAACGAAGGTTTTCTGCATCTACTTTCAATAGTACGAAAACTCCTCTTAAACCTTGCATAACGACTACAAGATTTTCTATAAATATTAAAGATGGAAACTCTCTATAGATCCGAAGGAATGTGTTGAATTCTTAACGACTAAAATCCACCTAAATCACCAGCACTACACTCACATGTTATTACGGGACTGTTTGCTTTATACTACATTCCTCACCCAGACTCTGGTACATAATGGCTTTGAGCAGTTCCTTTGCTGTTCGCAGTGCATCGCTTACAGTCTCAATAATAGGATAGGCACGATCACATACTACGTTTCTATTCGAGCATATTCAAATCCCAGGCGGTTGATCGTATTAAGTTTCTGAGTTTTCACTTCATTTTAGGCACTTCATTTAGGCATTTAGGGACATATGTATATACTGCCAGGAATGAGTTACATACATACATAGATACATACATAGTTGGTCATAACAACCCTTCAGTCAGAATTAGGACCCAGATTCTCACACCACTTGTGTTTTAATTTTATACATGAGTGGAAGAACCTACAGTGGACTTCGAAGGACAAATTGTTTAGAAGTTTTTCATGGCATCCAATTCAATATTTGGGATTATTTTCTTGGTCCATCGAACATTAACACTGTTTTAAAACTTTCTGTTCCACTTTTTCCGATATTTTTTTGTGTAAATAATTCTCACTTTCTCTTTTCTATTATAATTACTGATATTACCTGCCATTCAATTAGCAATCAGAAACAACCAGAGTCTATGGTGAAAATCGCACCAACGGCCTTGTCGGTTGAAATTTAATACATTATTAACTAAGCAATCGAGGCACCCCTGGGATAGTGTCCCAGATATGTGAGCACATAGTGTAGAACTAATTTATTTGCCGTTCACATTACTCGTTCTGCTTAAATACCCTTACATTAAGCATATTTTTTTCTCATCTTTACTTTTGTTGGAGATGTCTGTTCTGGGGCTTAAACAGAGGCCTCACGTCTTATAAGCCAACATATTACCTACTAAACTACGAGGACTATTCTATCACCGCATTGTTTAACAAAGTATTGGACCCTGAAAAATACCCTGCGCGGTCGTGGTGACGCGGATAACATGTCCTTAAGCATTCGGAACATTCAACTCAAGTTAAATAAACTTCTGACACTCGCCTGAAACTGAGTTGACCATAAATACGATGCAAGTGTATGTATATTAGCAATCACTTTCACCACTGGTAATGTTCAAATCGAGGTTATTAACTCACTCAATGATATGGGTAGCCACAGGAGATCGACCGATGTCATTAGTTCCCATATAAGAAAAGATTGCGCTAAATCTTTAATCTTCGATGAGATTTGGAGATCATAACGCACCAAAATGTCAACGACATTAAAAATATTCAATGGCTGTGAGCAGTTGGAAGTGTTTTATGAAATATTAAATACTTTTCAAGCGATTTCCCTCATATCTTATTCAAATGTCGATATTAGCATACATTTTATATTCCATTTAGTACAACTCTGTAAACACTTTGGGTATTCAAATATCGTCTCATAAGCATTTGATTTTAAATTCAAAATATTTATGCATTTGCCTAAAGTCGTAATCCAAAATCAAAAGCATGTCAAAATATACGAATTTACATATGTATTTACATTCGCACTAAATGGACTGTCATACCATGCTACTGCAATATTATACGACAGTCTGGCATATTGGCAACGGGTCATACTGTTAGTCTGGCAACATGCCCCCTAGTTAGGTAACAGCAGTGGGAAGGAAGAAATTAAATGAAAAACTGTAAAAAAGAAATACTGTTGGTTATTTAATGCCACATTAATCCTCAATACAATAGAATGCATAATTAATTTTTATTTTGATGACAACATCACCTTACCTCACCTCACCTCAATATATCGTAAATTCACATCACATCCTAGCAAACACAGTGCAACCACTATCACCCGATATATGTATGTATGTCGTAACAATACCGTAGGCTGTCACATTGTGTACATATTTAGGATTAGCGTTTTGGGTGACCGCCTGACTAGGCAACATCACCATCATCATCATTATTGTAGGCATCACCAGCATTACCTCGAACTAAGACCATAAACAGTTCAGGTTAAACACAAATTAACCTCATTTGACAAAACAAAGCAAAAATTGATAATTTGTTAAATAAATTGCATTTTCAACACACATATATACATACATTGATACACATACACACACATACGCATACTTATTAACATTTAGAGGAGTTTTTAAATTTTAGTAGAATTTTTTTTTCATTAATATTTGTAAAATGTATTTACATGAATTAAATAAATACATAAATACAGTTTGTGGTAATATAATTAAGCACACTGGCATTAAAAACGTGTTCCTTATAAGTAGATGGGTACACAGGAAGACAGAAGTGGCTGTGAATACATGACAAGTCACAAAGCCTCAGCGACATTGAATTCATCATTCTCGTTGAAGATTCGTATGTAGCTTCCAATATTACCCCAGGAAGACCAAAGGCAGGTGCCATTATTTTTTGTCACACGACCAACACTCAGGGTATGGCCCCTACTCATGCAGTGTATTGTGTTGGAACTAGGAAAATATGTTATGGGAAGGAGGTAAGAGGGAGTAGTGTTTATCGACACTAGATTTTAGCAGCTTTAGGGAAGAGGAAAGGAGTTCCAAATACGAATAGTCCATCTAAAGAACGAATTTTGTCTGTAATGCAGTGTTTGATGCAATGGTCCACAAATCGCCGTCGCCGAGAAAGACGAGTGTTACGTAGAAATACATGATTCTCGGGAACATGTCTCGTAATTTCGCTCGAGCAAAATCTGTTGTACTAGTGATATAACAGTGAAACACAAGCCACATTGCAACGATGCTCTAATTAATCAATGGAGTTGGATACCCTACCATCATCAACGAGAACCTTTGACCTCTCCTGTGCGTTGTCAAGAAGTCTCAAAATAAAAGTTGAAGCACCGGCCCATACATGAGAATTGTATTCCATTCTCGGTCACATATAAGTGGTGTAAATAGGAAGAAGATGAAGTGAAATATTTCTTGTACCGTTGTAATGCGCCTACATACTTAATATAAGACCCATGTAGGCCGATATACCATATGTATAAATTTCAAATACAGAAGTTAAGAGACATGAATTTATGGTTATCCGCTAGCTCTATACTAAGTTTTGTTGGTTCTCAACCCGATTTGACGCATTAACATATAACACACTCTACATGTCACCAGAGTGTGTAAAAAAAATAAAGCACTAAAACATTTAAAAAAAAGTATTTTAACAAATGAAACGATGGCGAGATGTATGTGCCAACGTAGGGTACACTTTTCCCATCCCTTTATCATCAACGCCAATGACAGATAGAATACCCATAATTTTAGATCTGTCCCATTAAGAAAAATACAAAGGTCACCTGTACGCTTACATCCCGGTCGCAAATATCCTTCCCCATTAAATAATTTAATGTTTCATATTCATTAAATATATACAAACAATTTTATTATAATGGAATAGAAAATAAAAGAAATTAACAACAATCATATAAGTTATTTACTTGGCAAGTGTAAAGAACAAACTAAAGTTATTAATTCAAAATGCATTATGAAAAAAATTTGGACAGAGGAACAAAAACTGAAACGGACTGACTATATTGAGTTACTTAATGAAAATAATAAAGCAAAGAAAGAAATATGAATGAAATTATTGTAATCATCACTTACAGATTATATTTATCCACAGCAATTGAGATGATGGGCCCAGCAGTCAATGTGTGTTGTTGTTGTCTCTAAATTCTGTTTAGGGATAATTAGTGAGATCATTCATATATCTTACAAATGTAAAGATTAATACAAGAAACAAAATAAAAGAAATACACTTAAAGAAAAATGTTACTTAAAACAAAATAAGTAAAATTCAAATATAATGAAAATAATTATGAAATTATTTAAGAAATTTAAAGAACTTTAAAATTAAATTTAATTCATTATAAACATTTATAATCGAACATATTTAGTTAATATTTCAGGTTACAATTTCAGGTTTATGGAAAAGAAAATATTGGTTTTTTCTTTTTTAAATATAAATTTAAGTAATTATACACAAAAAAATTATACATATATAATACATTTAAGGTAATCATTTTTAGGTTAAAATTTTTTTTCTCTTTGTCATAACTGATATATAATTTACACATTTTGGTTTTAGGTTATGTTTGAACAATTAATGATTTTAACACAGTTTAATAGACTTTAAATTCTTTATAATAATTTAAGATTTAAATTAATTTTAGATTTAAATGATTTTTATAATGTGAGAAATTCTTTTAAAATTAAGAAAAACTTATTTCAAATCTTTATAAAACATAAAAAAATATAATAAACAGGATCACTTGATGATTAGGAACCGAGGTGCATCTAGAAATTTCTTTTGGACGTCAATTTGAATACAGTATGTCAGCCTATGGTTTGTTGAAGGCGTAACCCATATATTTTTTTTGCCAGTGCAGTTGATTTGGAGAATCCTTTTTTTATTTTTTTTATTTTAATAATTTCAATTAAATTATTGCTTAAAGACTTCACTTTTACACTTTCACTTTTAATTACAAATAATTATTTAAAATTTTCCTTTTAAGACTTTCTTTGCAGACTTCCGCACTCTCTGAGTTCTATTTCACAATTAAAATTTTTCTATCAGTCAGAAAATCATAATCTAATAAGCCTACCCCAATTCCAATATAAAAAAAATTCAATGGAATATGCAAAGCCTACTCCAATTCCAATGTAAAAAAATTCAATGGAATATGCAAAGCTTACTCCAAATCTAATAAAAAAAAAATCATTTCAGTGGAATATACAGAGCCTACTCCAATTCTAATAAAAAAAATCATTTCAATGGAATATGCAGAGCCTACTCCAATTCTAATGAAAAAAATCATTTCAATGGAAATATATAGAAATCATAAAGTAACGGGAAAGACTTTAATCTATCATGATATAAATAATGTGTAATGATACAATGTAAAGATTATAGTATGCAACAAATGTTGTGTAATGAAAAAAAAAAATATTTATAGCAAGAAGTTAATAGTACCGAGAGAAAAAAGTATTGTATTCGTAAAATCGTAACACCGTCTTAACCCATTTGGCGCCGCCGTACTCAATTGAGTACAGGTAAACATTAGGCGAAATTTTTTACAATTTGAAAGTTTTTGTAATTTTTTTGCGTTTTTAGCATAAAAGAAACATATTCCCTGTTAAAATAATAAACAAATCTGGCTATATATATATCGACTGTCACAAAATGGTCTTTAAACTTATACAAAATTGGTGTGGCCAGATAAGCACAGACTTTACCATTTTTTAGCATTTTCAGTTTTGTTAATTTCTTTTTTATTTTAATTTTCTAAAAGCAAGCATTTCTGTTTATAAAATATGTAAAAACAAATGGTCTGCAATTTACTTTTACAAAGTTATGCTTATTTAAATACAACTGTACTCAATTGAGTACAGCGGCGGAATCCATATACAAAATGTGATGACTGGGTAGCAGCTAGTTCCACTGGATATAGCTACACTTTCGATTTTTATTGCGCAAAACCGGAGGAAATTTCTACTGATCCCCTAGGGTCAGAGTAGTAAACAAATTGCTTGAGAAAATGGAGACAAACTCAGCATCGTATGACGTATTTTTTGATAACTTTTTTACTAGCTCTAATATCTTGGTGGACCTCAAAGAGAAAGGATTTCGTGCGATTGGAACAATTAGAGAGAATAGAACAAAAAAGTGTCCATTACGAAGTTCGAAAGAAACGAAAAAAGAAGAGCGGGCCTCATATGACTATATGTTTGACAAGCAAAATGAAATTCTTTTGGTTAAATGGAAAGACAATAGCGTTTGTACAATGGCAACCAACTATGACACAATAGAACCATTAGGAGCAGTAACACGTTGGTCTTCTACATAACGACAAAAAATTGATGTCAATATACCAAAAGTGTTTCATTCATATAACAAACATATGGGAGGAGTAGATGAGCTGGACCAGTCTATTACACTCTACAGAATTGCCATTCGTGGTAAGAAATGGTGGTGGGCATTGTTTACCTATATAATAGATATTGCAAACGCTTGGCGGTTATATGTAATGAGTCATAGCGATAGCATGGATCAACTTTTATTCCGACGTTTGAATTGCAAGGTACCATTTACGTCAAAACGCCCAAACTAAAGCTCGACTTTCATCATCATTGGTCCTAGGGTTACCCCAAGATGGTATAGGCCACTACCCCAAAAAGTTGGAAAAGCAATTAAGATGTGCTTTATGTCAAGCAAGAGTTCGCTGGCAATGCAAGAAATGTTTAAAAACATTATGCATTGAAAAACAATGTTTTGAAATTTTTCACCTATAACCCGCCGCTGTACTCAGTTGAGTACACCCTCCCTACTCCACCCCTTTATTATTTTTTTAAATTTTTTCATACTTTTATATTAATTTTGTATACAATGAATTAAAAAATAAACTTTTTTGTTAATTATCTCTTCTGGATTAATTTTGGCGGTTAATGGGTTAAGAAGCCTAGGCACTGAATAATGTGTCGGTTCTAGCGGACATCACACTGAATTTCAAGCTCAAAACGTCAAGATCTTCTGACTCCCTAATATTTTCACCACCAATAGATTTAGATGATGCAATGTTATTGTGGCGTTTATGTGTCAATAACCAACACTGGGATAGATTGTTTAAATCAAAAATTTTTTTGTCTAAATGTGATGTAAAACTTCTCGATTTTTGGAAAAAAAAAAGGAAAATAATAGATACATACATACATAATTGGTCATTACAACCCTTTTTTCAGGACTACGACCTAGTTTCTCACAGCACTTATGTTGCGTGTGTTAATTATATACACAAGTGGCGGGACCTACATTTAAAAGTCGACTCCGAACGACAGATTTATCAAAAACTTGTCATGGCAATTTTATTTACTCTCAGAGTTTTTGCCAGAAATCTGCTGAGAGGAAGGCGCCGAAGATATATTTTTTCATATTATATTCGAGATGTCTAACCTGGGATAGCCTTACGTCTGAGAAGCTAACACACTCGCTACTAGACTACGACGACTAAAATATGTGTGTTGAATTTTCTGTATATGTTTTACTACAATAAACATAATTTTTTTAAAGAACCTTTCAATTTATTTACTTATTTTTTCTGACGATTATTTTACGATTTCAATCAATGTCTTTGTCCGCTTGAGGATTTGAAGCTTTATTTATCTGGCAACTATGCGTATGACGCCGATATGATACGATGCATTGCATTCACGTACTTATATTTTTTGAATCCACTGTAAATCATCATTTCAACAATTTTTCTATGTATTGAAATAATTTTTGTTGGATACATTAAATATTGATGTTTGTATTATTTAGTTTGTTTAATTATAAAATATATTACATAAGATTAAAAAATAGAAATGAGGATAATTATAGGCATATGGTTGCCAGATTCAACGATTTATTGAAATTTTAGCGATTTTATGAATCAAAAATATTAACAATATTCGATAGAGTGTGGCACGAACACCTGATCAATTGTTCAAACTTGATTGTTCCATTAATATGGGGACACCAATGGAAAGCAATATTATAGAATGGAAGTTTCGATCTCATTGAGGTGACACTATGAGCGCTTCCAAGGTGATTGAAGCCGATGTGCCACAGTGTATTATATTTACAACACACACTTTTACTTGCTCAATGAACCAAAATAGAACAAAATATATTAAAATATATCGGTTAATTGGTCGAAATATATTCATTAATTTGAATTGTAAACTTCTACTGTACTTCACTCCTAAATGGTTATGGAGAACTGCCACTATTGCTCAGAGAGATGCTACGTTAAGAACTTACTAAACGCAAATATTCTAAGAAGTGACTTGATTTTACGATCCCGTCTCGTGGTCTGACACTTTTCAAAATTTAGGATTAAGGTATATGTTAAGTGTTCTGATATTAGACTTTAGTATAGGATGCCTAACCACTGCAGTGTACTTTAGGCGAAGGCCATTTTATAAGATACGCTTAGGATCGCCTGATTTACTCAAACACCAAAGCTGGAATTAAGTCACTATCGAATCCAAAATCAGTAACTATCCTGGTCAGGACCTACTCAGTTTCGGGTTATTTATTGGTACCTCTTATATGTTACCCAGGATACAGGAATATCATCGAAAACTGCGTTGTTGTACTATGCGGGGAGGATACAGAGCTCAAAATTTCTAAGGTATTCTTCGATCGATGTGCAAGCAAGCTCACCCTCCTTGGCAGCATAAGAGCACGTGAAGTATTGCACGGCTGGTCTAATCTAAATAAGAAGAACATTGATTGTTTTCTATCCTTAAATGGCATGGCCATATCAAACCATTGCCTTATTGGAAGACATTATTGGCAAAAATTAAAGACCTAATTAGGAGGGCACTATCTCTTTCACCAGATGTGTCAGAGCCCAAATCTTGCAATAAGAAAGTGGGTTTTCAGTTGCCGTTATCATTGACTGAATCTCTTATATAAAGTTTGCTGTAACAGTATGGTTTACTTAGGGGTCCGGGTGGTTTCCTATGGGGACTGTAAGATAGATAACAGAAGCGGTATTACTCGCAGTATGCACATTGCAACACATGCGCAGGCTTGTCCACATTTGCAATGCTACCAGTTTTTTAAAATATTTTGGAAAATCCTATTAGATTATGGCGACCATAAACACCCTGTTGATTTCGAAATAGGGTCTCGTTTAAATCATGAATTTTTTAATAAATTTTGAATATTGTTCTGCGATCTTTAATTATTAAACGATTCATATTCGTAGATGTTAAAACCATTTGCTAAATAAATGATACTTCAGATGAAAGATGTTTAATATTTAACAGCCTTGCCAGATCGACGGATTTGGAACTACAAAATGGTTGAACCCACTGTAGCCTAATATAAAGTGTGTTGGCTTTGTGGCTCAAACCCCAGCTCAGACATCTCGAAAAAATATTTTTTTTCGCTGACTTCCTCTCGGCAGTCTTGTGGCATAAAGCTCTGAGTGTAAATAAAACTTGTATGAAAAGTTTCTCAAAAATCTGTTGTTGAAGTCGACGTTTAAAAGTAGGTTCTGCCAGTTATGGAGAAAAGTAAAACACTCAACATGAGAGATGTGAGAAGTTAGATTGTAATGCCGAAAACAACTACGGAAGTTGATCACCTTTTCCGATTATGGTCTCAAAAATTCAAAGAAGAATTTCTTCCATTACTTTTAATTTATTTGACTGAACTTCAATATTTGAAATACAGTGAGCGTCAAAAGAAAGTCTACATTAAAATATAAATTTACATTAATGTACCGTTATTTTTATTTTAAATTGCTTCATTGCCAGTTTTTAAAATTGAAACAAAAAAAATCGCAAATAATTTCGAAATATTGTCAATTTTTGCTTACTCTTGGTAAGCAGTTAAAGGTGAGATTGATGATTGTGAGAATTTTTTCCATAGTGTACAGTTTCTTTTGATGCTCACTGTGGTTTCACAGAATATACTCGACTTAAGTTTGTAGACCGAATAATTTCCGAATTTTATGATGTTTTCCTTGAAAAAAATTTCGTTTGAAATAAATTCATATCTCGCCAGATGAGTGACTTGATTGATAATTATTTCTTGATGAAACCCAATCTGGCAACGAAAATTGATTACACAGTGCAATTATACACACACAAATGCCATCATTAAATAATTTGTTTTAAAGCATTTATATTTCCCTTTGGTTGCACTTGCTTTGTCTCTACCTCCACCAAATTTTTAACAATCAAAACACCAAAAAAAAAAATAAATTCCTGCCACCACCAATAGAAATTAAAAAAAAAATTTGATTATATTTATTAAAATTTTAAATGTATACGATTAGAATTTCGTTTAATATTTATTTTATTTATTTATTTATTTGTATTGTATAATTTGTTGTTATTGTTTTTTTTTTTTGTTTTTTTTTTTTAATAAAAATATAAATGTTTTGTTATTGTTATTATTGTTATTGTAGTGTTTTTGTATTTTTATTTTAGTTACTAATTAAATATTTTATCCAAATAAAAGATCAACATAATTTATTAAATTTTTCGTATTTTTAGGCTCTCAATCGCCCAAAAATTTTTATTATTTTTCAATTGTTTTAATTTGCAAAATGTAATTCTTGTTTTTTTTATTGTTTATATTTATTTCATATTAATTATATTTATGTATGTAGAATTCGAAATATTGTTTTTATGTTTTCGTTTTTTTTTTCATCAATTCTATTTGCATAAAATATTTATAATTTTAATTAATTTCGAATAATTCTTTGTTTTTTCTTTTTTGACGGTTTTTTTTCTTTTTTTTTTTTTTTTGTACAATTGTCAAATTTATACAGTGTACGGCA
Source organism: Sarcophaga rosellei (assembly GCA_930367235.1). Taxonomy (NCBI): domain Eukaryota; kingdom Metazoa; phylum Arthropoda; class Insecta; order Diptera; family Sarcophagidae; genus Sarcophaga; species Sarcophaga rosellei. Next base: position 72,128,405 of record OV884019.1, read on the forward strand.
ATCGAATTAAATTTTATTTAATTAAAACGAAATTTGCATAAAATTATTATAAATTACACTTAAAAAGTGATAAATGAAAACTACATAGTACTTGAAATACTGCCCACTGCTGCCATACATTCATAATTGGTCATTACAACTCTTCCGTGTGGATTACAACCTAGCTTCTCACATCAGTTATGTTGTGTGCCTTAATTTTATACTTGAGTGGCGGGACCTACAGTTTAAAATCGACTGCGAATGACAGATTTTTAAGAAACATTTCATGGCAATTTTATTTACTCTCAGAGTTTTTGCCAGACATCTGTTAAAAGGCAGACCGCCAAAGAAATATTTTTCGTTTTTGTTGCAGTTGTCCGACCAGGAGTTTGAACCGTGGCCTCACGTCTAATAAGCCAACACACTACCTACTAGACTGCGCCGGCGACTGTTGCTATGCTTGTATTTTTAATGGTTTTGAAAGCTCAAAATTGAGTCATTTAAAGGCAAATTTCTTCAGAATTTAATATCCCACACAAGATGTGTACGAATGAAATTACTCAAACCTCCATCTCAAACCCATGAAAGATACTCATAGCAGGAGTGTATAAATCTAACTAAAATGTTTATAGTTATGGATGCATAGGCATATGCAATAGGCTTTCAGGCTCACTTTTAATGAAACACTTAAGAAAAGACATGACTGACTGCACGCATCAACAAAGCGTCTCAGACCATTCATGGATCTCTACTGAGTGAGCAAAACGTAAGTTAGGCTCATACTGCTCTATGTTTGTAAAAACTGTGGATTTCAGGCTCACTTTTAATGAAACACAAGAGGAAAAACAACATCAACAAAGCCCCTAAGACCATTTGTGGATCTCTACTGATTTAACCAAACTTCTTGAGTTAAGCCCATAGTGATCTATGGTTTCGATCAAACCACAACAACAGCATTGACAGTTGTCATGTCCTCTTATTTAGTCTTCTTTGAGGGTTAGGTTATGTTAGCGGGTAGCTTGCCGTTCACAGGCAAGTTCATATCGCCAAGCACCACCTTTAGTGGTGGATTTTGAACCACCTCGAACTCCGGATGAAATCGTTAAGTTCCCTTAGAGGCACATTTGCCACTACACGCAGATCTTCAAACGTTCTGTCACCCAAAAACTGATGATGTCTGTTCTGAAGTGCAGGCACTTGTATATATAAAAGGCGTTGTACTGATTTTATTCGCTCCACATCATGGCCTCTTCTGCAGTAATCCTGGTGGGTCAAAGCGAGCTTGACAGCGAAACCGCCAATAATGCAGTGTCCCGTTAGAATTCCTGTTAGAATTGTAAGTGTTCTCTTGTCGAACTCAGGTGGTTTCTTTGTTCTCCCGCTGTCTACTGCTGGACACATCAGTTATGGAGTTAGGCAACCGCGCAAAGGATGCGGCTCCCATTTAATGACTTTTGCCGTGGATCCAGATCCGCTGAGGGAGAGGAGACTTTCTTTGTCAGTGCCCATCTCTTACGAGGTGCAGATATAGGTTGTTTAACTCTTCTTTTCTTGTCAGCTTGACGAAGCTACCATCTATTGATGTCAGGGATATAGCTTCGTTCATCAAACTTTCTGGCTGGTTTTCCAGTGTGGGGTAGTCGTGCTTTGATGTGCGCAGGAGCCTGCGTTCACCCGTGGCGTCACAGCGGGCCGCTATGCGTGCTTAAGTGAGCTCTTTGATATCAAAGCTACCACTTCGACCTAACCTAACCTAGGCAACTAGGTATGTTGGACCACCTATGGTTTGTTGAATTCCAAATTGAATTAGTCTTCTCTGAAGATGAAAAAAAAATTCCCATTAAGGTTTTCGACGTTATGAGCCTTCCACCCTCTTCTAAAATAAACCATACAAACAGCCCTCTGGCTGCTGATTCCAGCGAGTTTCACGGGGATTTCCAAAGTTTGTGAATTGACAACGATCAACTTGTTGATGGTACGTCTGTCAAATTCAGTCTGTTTTATCAAACAACCCTGAACGGATATAACATACAACAAGACGTACATATGTATAATAAAAATGTTTTTGTCAAAATGGGTGTACTGTCTCACCCTAATTATCACATAAAAATCATCTTGAGCGATGAGGCCCATTTCAGGACTTTACATCTAATAAGCGAACACACTATGTACTATGTACTAGACTACAGCAACACAATTTCTGGGTGATTGGGCAAACAAAATTTTGAAAGCGATTCAAGAGCGTGCAATTTATACCGAAAAAGTCACTGTTTGAAGCGTATTTTAGACTGACGGCTCCATCGATTCATATTTCTTCTAGAATAACGTTGGCCAGGTCATCACTGTCAACTACAAGCACTACAGATCGATGATTAACAATTTCTTTTGGCCTAAATTGAATGATTTCAAAACCAACGACTTTTAGGATGCCATATGAGCCACACAGCTCATGCCACATTGGATATTCTGCCCAAGCAATTCGGGAGCTTGGTCATATCACGTGGTCTTTTCCTTAAAGGGTTTCTTAAGTCGAATGTGTATGCAAATAAACCACAACTGTACTCGAAGCCAATATAACCCATCCATGGCTCAAATTTAGTATGTTATGTTATGCATTCGAATATAAATTTTATATTCCAAATAACAATCAACCCATAGTGCAGTGTACCAAAACCGTTTCCTCTATAATCGCTTGTTTTTGGTTTTTGAATGGTTTTCTTTTTTTTTTGTTCTTTTTAAATAATTCACACGCACACACACACAATACACTTTCATTTCTATTGTCATTTTTAGAATATTTCAAAAGGATTTTTATATGAATTCTTATTTTTATTTATTATATTCAATTAAATATAATTTATAATTTTATTTGTTCTAAAATAAATAAACAGAAATGAAAAAAAAATATGTAGAAATACAAAAAAGAGATTAAAATAAATACGCTTAGTTTTCTCTATTGAAGTGGTTTTAATTTATTACCAATATTACCTTCCATAAACAATATTTAATAACAAAAATATGTATATTTTGTTAGCAGGCAGGCAGGCAGGCAGAGTGTTGAAAAATAACACTTCCTGTTATTCTTTTATTAGGAATTAACATCCGCTTAAATATATTTGAAAGTTTTAGTGAAGAAATGCTAGGAGAATATTTTGCACAATATTCGGTAAATTCAACTAAAAACAAAAATTTTTAGAGAAGAACTAAATTTTTTTAAGTGTCAAAGCGATACATTGCCTCTGTCGTTCGATTAATCAGGCTGTAGACATAGCCAAGATGGGATACAAAATTATTGCTAAGTTATTTGCTTGTATGTTTTTTTTGTTTGCATACATACATACATACACAGTTAGTTATTACAACTCTTTAGTAAGGACTACTACCTAGCTTCCCACACCATTTGTATTGTGTGTGTTAAGTTTATGCATGAGTGGTGGGACCTATAGTTTCAAGTTGACTCTGAACGACAGATTTTTGGGAAAAGCTCTTAATGGCAATTTTATTTACTTTCAATGTTTTTACCAGAAATCTGCTGAGGGAAAGTCACCAATGAAATATTTTTTCGTATTTCATTTTTTTGTTGGAGATGTCTGACTTGCGGCTTGAACCGAGGCCTTACATCTAATAAGTCAATACACTACCTACTAGACCACGGCGACTTATTTTTATATTACGAATTAAAAATCTTCGTTTTTTCTTTTAAATTCTATTTACACGATGTTCAGAAAGAAATATTTGTTTGCTTCATAAGGTTTACAAACAGCCACCGACCGAATTGATAACTATACGGACCTATTTCATAAAATTTTGCTCCAATATTGCCAGAATTTTTGGGCGAAAAGTTTTCTTATTCTGGCTGAATATTCTCTTTGCAAACTTCAAGAGTCTTAAATTTATTGGCTGTTCCTGACGTATCTGTTGTTGATACGTCAATACACCACAAAATGGTACCACTTTTAAAAGAGTATGCAGCTTTCAGATTACTGCATTCAATTTTATTAAAAGTATCGCTGCGTATTATTTCCCAAAATCACAGAGCATACTGGTTTATCCAGAGGAAAGTTAAGTAGAGGAATGTCAGCCTTCTTCCCACGTTGTTGGGGTTGGAAATTTAAAAGTAGATTGTGACATGTTTGAAGTTTGAAAAACAAAGCATTTATGTTTTGGTAGATAGCAAATATCGGTAATAAGGCTTAATATCGTATTATCTAAAAAGGTTATGCATACTCGATCGGGATGCCCCAAATCACCGTTTTATACATTCCATATACATATACTCCTTTCTCGATAGTATGTGGGTGGTAAATGTCAAAGAGATCAAATGAATTGAAACATTCTTTGTATTCCTATTAAGCCTTTTGGACGAACGAAAAAACTTTTGTTTGATAAGTATGTCAGGTGAAGGCATTTGCAAATATCTAGAAATAGAGTTCCTGCGGTATTCAGTGAAATATTTCAACACAAAAATGTCACAGTAGAATGGCAAGGGAAGTAAATAGACGCATACCACAAGATGGTGTTCTCTCGCCCTTGATATTGAATATCGTTGTTGAGGGAATTTTAGAAGAGCTGTAGAAAGGTAGTTTTAAGATCGTGCATTTCAATATCATGCAACTATTTTCAGCTTATCGATCTTTAAAGGGATCGAGAAATGATTAAATATCTAAATATCGTTGTGGATGCCAAGTCCTCATGGAAGCAGTATTGAGAAGGCTAAGAAAGTAACAGTAGGTCTTTATTTCTGCACCAGTTTAGGTCAGAAAGTCAGCAGTCCCGAACATCAGTGCTACAATCAATTGACTGTCATTTAGCCTTCTATTTAAGCAAAAGGCTGCGTTTGGTGGCAGCACAATGCAGTTAAGCCGTGGCCTAACCTGGACTATGGTCATACTACCAGGTCTATTAACTTTCTGAATAGAGAGTATTAATTTAAAGACCTAGAGGCTCTCAGTGGCACTCTTAAGATTTATACCGATGACTCAAGCATGCATGGTATTTATGTACACTATAACTTTACTATAGGCTGCCTGAGCACAGCAGTGTTTTCCAGGAAAACTTCATGGCATTTTTGAAATGATTGCAGTAGTTGTTGTGTGGTGTGGTGTTCCCTGATCTCTTGATTAACTCGGACAGCCTGGCATAGATTAATATAGCTTCAACGTCCAATTGCCTTAATTAATTTAGTTATTGCTTACTCGTTTTACAGGGAATAATATTGCAAGATTCTATTGGACACATCCATTACAGTGGCGCACTAACAACCACTGTTCTTTCAATAGGTATGCCAAAAGACGTAGCAGTCCGATAAATGGCTTTCCAGGAGCTGTGTGTGTGAGAAGGATGAAAAGACCATCTTTCACCTGACGGGTGTTTATGGCCTCTGAATTTATGACATCCTTGACCGAGCTCTGAAGTCGCCGCAGTCCAATAGGTAGTGTGCTCGCTTATTTGACGTAAGGCCCCGGTACAAAAACTCCAAGTCAGACATCTCAAACAAAAAGAATTACGAAAAATTATTTCTTCAGCAACTTCCTCTCAGCAGATTTCTGGCAAAAACTCTAAGAGTAGATAAAATGTCATGAGAAAATTTCTCAACGTCGTTCGGACTTCACTTTAAATTGTAGATCTTCCTTCTTGAAAAACTTGGTCGTAATAGTCACTAAATGCAAAAGTAAAAGTATGTATGTTGACCGAGGTCTACAATATAAAAATTTCTTCAATAGTAAGATTTATTTTGGATTCGGGTTGCTTTTATTCACGGAATGTTTGATCCATGCTTCAATATTGATTGTGGCATCACAATGGGCCTAAATGTTGTCCTAACATTAAACATTTTATTGTTAAAAAATTGCACATTATAAAACAGTTGTCAGTGAAATGCACCGATTCACACTGAAACACTTTGATTTGAACAAATTACCATAGTCCACTACAAATGTTACATTTGTGGCTTAACTTAAAGTGACATTTAATTTGTTTTGAAAAAAAAACTGGAAAGAAAAAAACTTTAACACGAGCAGTATTTGTTTCCTGGGAATAAATTGTTTTAGATTTACAATACGACTATTGAACACCCTATATGAAAAATTAAAACTGAAACTGATCTGATTAGTAAGGAATCCAATCCAATACCAATCCCAAAAAATCCAATTAAATGAAGTCCGAAGTGCAATTTAGATATTTGGTTTGGATTTGTTTGTAAAATAAATCGATTTTACTCGAATTTCATAAAATGTTATCAAAAGCCTTAAATCGCAGTTAGTGACGTAGAATTTCAAACTTAAACTTGGCACTTTTCAATCAAATTTGATCATCAAAATTATGTTGATCAAATCAATTATTTCCTTTAAAGTTGTAATATAGGGTTACTCGTTAGCAAGAGCATAGGTTAGGTAGGAGTGGTAGTTTTGATATCAAACAGCGACATAGCGGCCCGTTGTAACGCCACAGATGAACGCAGTCCCAGTACTGACTAAGTTATAGAGGAAGAGGAAGAAGTTGGTCACCTCAAGGGCTGCACATCATCAAAAGCACGACTACCCTACGCTGGAAAACCAGCCGGAAAGGATAATAAATGAAGCTATATCCTTGACACCAATAGATGATAACTCCTTCAAGCTGACAAGGATTGGATTGGAGCCAAATATCTGCACCTCGCAAGAGATCGGCACTGACAATGAAAGTGGAAACAGTCTGCTTTTCGTCAGCGGATCTGCAGCCACGGCAGAAGTCGATAAATGGAAGTCGCATGTTTTCGCCGTGCCTATCCATAACGCAATGACCTGTAAGCATGGCCACTGTGATTGAGATGATTCTACGACCAAGTCCAAGTAACTGGTTGGTACGCCTTCTATCCATCAAGGGCCAGGCGAGTCTAGTGACTTGATAGAGGCAAGTGGCTTACCCAAGTCGTTCGAAGAGGATTCCGGAAGGAATGCACCAGCTCTGGCGAGATCGTCGGACCTGCAGTTTCCCGGAATGTTACTGTGTCCGGAGATCCAGACCAGTGAGACACTGAAGAGCCCAGAAAGAAGGTCGAGACAGCAGCGACATTCCCTAACGATCCTGGAGTTATTCATAACGCTTGACTAACAAGGAATTCTCAATTGATTCTTTAAAATCTCACAAGATTTTCAATAATTTGCAGCCTGTAGTTCGACTAGATCTGTTAATTTAAAAGCAGGTGTTGGAGGAACATTACCAACGTTAACGCACACGTATATGTGTTACAAACACCGACGGTGGTTGCTGGGTATGAAAATTTTCCTGTTTTTTACATTTCTTTCGATGTGTTATTTTTGTTGCTGCAAAGATCAAAAGAAATACGAAACGAAACGAACAATAATGAGAACGCAATCTCATGCGCACACAATACTTTTCATTCAATTCCTATCATTTTAAGCATAAGATTTATGAAAATTTATGATTGTTCATTGGAAACAATCATTGTTACTTTTGTTGTTATTGCTGTTGTTGTTCTTGTTTGAATTCATAATTCTTTTTATTTTTTTTTTTTTTTTCATCGATTTATGCACTTGAGTTCAAAGCAATGTGGGAGTGTGGGAAATGATAGAATCAAATGCTGAGGAAGGAAAAAAAACAAGAAACAAATAAAAACAAAAACCATTATAAAGTTAATAAAATATTAAAAATTACTTGTATAAATAATTTAAAGTGGCGCCAAATAAGACAAACAACAACAACGATAACAACACTTAAACAATAAAGTTGGGTAAATATATTACGACTACCATAGCAGAGAACCACCCACAGACAATCGAATAAAAAAAAAAAGAAAACAAAATGAAGAACTTTGGGAATTATACTACCACAATGGCGGCAATAACAAATTATGTATGCCCTACACATTTTAGGGGCATACATATGCCCACTAGCCAGTGATATACACTGAGGCTAGAAATTTCTATGTTTCATTCTTTATTGCTTGATCACTATGGTGGGATTTCCGTTCCGTTCGGACAACAGCATGACTATTTGCAATCCAAAGGTTCAGTAAACGATTGCACAACGCCCATATGTTGACAAAACTCAACATCAGCCTTAAACATAGCCACAAAGCCGTAAGAGAGCGCAGACTTTTACAGACCCCAACTTGACGAATTTTGCATCGTGCTTCTGCAACTGTAGGTAAACGACAACAACATGTCATCGCTGAATGAGTTATGGGATAGTTGGCAACTGATCCGAATTTTTCATCAAAAAGTCATTCAGCAATGGGTCTCTTTTCTGGATAAATGGCTATGTAAACAAACAATATTTATATTTTTGGAAGATGCCAATCCACATTAAATCCAAGAGCGTTAAAGCGTACCTAAAAAGTCACTGTTTGGTGTAGATTTTGGACTGGCAGTGTCTCTTTGAGAACAACGTTGTCATGTGCCATCACTGTCAACGGCAGGACATGTAATTACCAACTTATTTTGGCTTGAATTGGATGGTCTAGACACCAAAGACATGTGATTTCAACAGGATGGGGCATTCTGCACAAGCGATTGAGGGCATGGTCAACTCAAGAAAAATTGGACATATCGGATGTGCTCCACTTAGAGAAGCCGTGGCGGTCAATTGTCCGGTTATTCGACACATAATAGCATCAATAGGTCTTTCCAACGACTAAAAAATGTCTATGATATCTCACACACTCTTTGTTTTATTCCTTTTCCTTATTGCTTTTTCAAAAAATCAATTTCTTCGCGGCTTTAGTTTCTTTAGAGCTATAGAATTAAGATAAAAGTCTTGAGAAAGGATAGGACTCAGTGAATTCATAAACACTACACTCATTATAATAACTCAATATATTTCCACAAAAGGTTCCTGTTTCTAGGCAATGACAGTTGGCAACTCTGTCATTCTAGACTTAATTGGCTGGGAAAACTAAATTGCAACAACGCAAAAAATAAGAAAAGTGGGAGAGATGTTTTACATTTGTTCGAATTTCTTTAAAGGAACTCAAAAAATGAAAGGAACTCAAAAAAGTTCAATAGCCCTAACAGTATGTAGTCTATTGCATCACAAGGTCAAAGATCGCAAGGACGGGTGTTTAAAAGTCGGCGTAGTCTAGTAGGTAGTGTAATTAGACGGGAGAAAACCCAAGTTAGATAACTCAAACAAAAGGAAATATGAAAAAAAAATTTTTGTCGGCGACTTCCTCTCAGCAAATTTCTCGCAAAAACTCTGAGAGTAAAAAAAATTGCCATGAAAAGTTTCTCTAAAAATCTACCGTTCGGAGTCCACCTAAAACTGAAGTCCCTTCCACTTACGGATAAAATTAATACACACAATATTAGCAGTAGAACTATTCTTGCCGCTAAACGAACAGGGTAACCCTATTTTGTTACAGTATTTGTATCCCGACGGGCAATGAAAATGCAAACAGTTAAATTGAATTTGAATAGAAACGATCTCAAACTGCTGATCAGGACTTGTAACTTCCTGTAGAAACAATAGAAGCCTTACAGAATATATATTCCTTCAACATATAACATAACATAATTGGCCACTACAACCCTTCAGTCAGGATTACGGCCTAGCTTCTCAACACCACTCATGTTGTGTGCGTTAATTTTATACATGAGTGGCGGGACCTACAGTTTAAAGTCGACTCCGAACGACAGATTTTTTGAGAGGCTTTTCATGGCAATTTTTACTCTCAGAGTTTTTGCCAGAAATCTGCTGAGAGGAAGTTGCCGAAGAAATACTTTTTGTATTTTGTTTATGATGTCTGGCCTGGGATTCGAACTCGGGCCTTTCGTCTAATAAGCCAACACACTACCTACTATACCACGGCGACTTCACATATTCCTTCAACATATTTTAATTGCAATTGGGACACCGAATAGATCAAACCATCATACCGACTATAACTATTTTACTTATCGAACATTGAATCAGACTGCATTCATTAATGTATTCTATGAATAATACAACAGATCACCAAAATATAAGGTGAATGCTCCTTCGTTACCAATTCCTCACAGAACACCTGTTACAATGGCTTAATTACCATATTAAAGAGAGACAGAAACATGCATTTTAAATAATTTCATCGCACCTTACTTAGGGTGGGTACACGAAATTTTGTCAGGCCCAGACATTGCCGAGTGCCTTTTAAAATTTATTCGTTTTTCTTTATTTTAATGCCGGGAATCGGGAATATCGTCTTTGATAAAATTTAATGCAACCATTAACAGGCAATAAAATTCAAAGATTAAAGGAGCCGCCCTGCATGAAACTATTGAACTTCAAAGAGCTTTTGAATCACTTGCCGCTGCTAATTATCTTTCACTTGCGTTTTTTTTTTATTAAAATGCAATTGAAATTGTTTATGCGCCCGCCCCATCATTTGTTTTATTTTAAGTGACTTTCAAAATATTTTTGTTTTCTAAATTTTTCTTCTCTTCATTTACTTGCAGGTGTGATGTGATGGATATGCAGTTTAGGAAAAATTCTTGAATCGAATACGAATCAATCAGTTTTCGGAAGATACAAACTTTCAAATTATCGCGGTGGTTCCCTTTGATTTACCGAATACGTTTTTCGCTTTTCTAATAAACAACTTTGGTGGTATTTTTTGTAAAATGAATGCATTTTTGGGCTACATTCAACCGGGGGTGGAGTATGGAAATATATGGAATCGTCAATTAATTCAAGGAAATTAATTGTTTTTTATACAAGCATAGGCTTTGAAGCTCCGTCGCCGTAGTCTAGTAGGTAGTGTGTTCGATAATTAGATGTAAAGCTCGGGTTCGAGACCCAGGCCAGACATCAAAACGAAATATGAAAAAAAAATATTTCTTCGGCGACTTTCTTTCAGCAGATTTCTGAGAGTAAATAGACCTACCATGAAAAAGTTTCTCAAAAAAAAACTGTCTTTCGGAGTCGACGTTAAACTGTACGTCCCGCCACTCAAGTATAAAATTAATCCTGACTGAAGGGTTGCAAAGACCAATTATGTATGTAAGTATGAATAGGTTTTGAACTTAAAAGTCTTAGGTTACACATGCCTTAAATTAGAAGTCCATTGAGTTACTTGTTTCGAACTTCAATATCGAACTTCAATATCTCTTAAATTATTTACGTTCGGAATACAGTTTCGATGAACTATCTACATATCGGCCATAGACGTTGACCAGTACTTTGGCACGAAAATCCTCTTTTGGTTCTATCGGGTGGGCCATCTATCGGTTTAAATTTGAACCATCGGTTATTTCGAATCTGGCAATACTTCTGTAATTCTGCTCTGTCACAAACTTCAATATATTATCTCCACTGAACGTAATGAATCTATTAACGCTTGGGCTAAGATGGGATTAATTCGAAATTATCATACAAAATTTGATCGCAGAGTAGGACTGACAGTACCCAGTATAGGCAAGTTTATTGCTAAAGTTTCAAAAATATGGCAGTGTCGGAGCAATATCGATAAAATTGCTTACATAAACAAGTTATTGTCAACCAACGCAGTGGCAACGACGGGCTTAATTTTTGTTTTGTTTTATGTATATGCTCATTTTGTTTAAATTTGAAGTTGCCATATTGAAAATAATATATAATATGGCGTAAACATAATATGACATAAACTTAACTTTTAAAGTTACCGGCATGATGATCCTAGCTTTAGCCTATTTACATTACAGAGGTATTTTAAATATGAACCCAAAAAGTATAATCTGAAATTCTGTTAATATGTACATAGTTCTCATTATTATCGAGAAAGGAATCTAAGATTATCAGAGTCATCCACATGCAAGTTCATACCTGTTTCGTATGTTATTATTATTTCAATAAATAAAGTGCGTATTTGAATAAGGAAATCAAAACTACAATCCTTAATCGACAGAAAATACCCACTTTAAATGTAACAATTCTAAAAAAAATAATTTCTTCGTATACAAAAAGGAACATTGGAAGACGTCTCAACTTGTTGCTTCAAAAACTTAACACCTTTTAGGAAGAATATTTTCTTACTTTTATTTACTAACACAAACACAGAAACAGTATATAAATCGAAACGTTCTTTTAAAACCAAGAACCAAGATAATCTATTTTGAATTGAATTTAAATTTATCAACTTTAATCAAATTCAACTTAATAAAATAAATTTTACTTGTGTGTGTGTGTGTGTTAATATAATGAGTTGCAAAAAACAAAAGGAAGAGAAAAAAAAAATAGAATTTATTTTGGTTTATTAACATACAGACACGCATACATACGCTTGTCTAGATACACATTAATACGAACATATGTATGCATATGTATAGCATACCAATACAAACGTATTTTCAAATAATAATTCAAACAACTCATTCTCAGTTTTAAACAATTAAATTTTTGCAAAAACAAAAAGAAAAACAGAGAAGGAAGGAAGTAAAAAAACCTTGCAGTTGATATAACACGACTGTATGGTGCTCTACATAGCAATGTTAATTCGCTTTATGAGAATCTTTGGTAAGGAAATTATTACACAACCATAAACTTCTATACAGCGCTTAAGAGAGTCCAAGGACTCAATTACTCCTATTATGCTTACGGTATCTGGATCTGAATCGAAATTTAAATAAACATAATTTCGAGTCATAAATGTACGGCGAAGCGAATTGGGAAGATGTTAAATCAATGATGTATAAGACAATGATCTTCGTATGGTTCTGATTATGTATCGAATCTTCCAATAGGAATTTCTGAACTTTGATAGTTGATAACTGCCACCTTGCTGAAGCTACAGCTGTCAAATTAGTTGTTATTAATTCAGTCGGACCAATAGGAAACAATGTGTGAATTTTCTAAATGGGCTCTAAAGCAGTTGGTAATTGACCTTAATTTTCATCGACGAATTAGCCTCAACAATAAGGCTTATTTCCGGGTGAATGTATAAGCAAACAAAATTATTGAATTTGGGACAAATCTAATCCACATTGAATCCAATAATCCCAGAGCGTCCAATGCATCCCGAGAGTGACAGTTTTGGCGTCATCGAAGTTGGCCAAGCCATCACTGTCAATAGCGATCACTTTGGTAGAGGTTATGTAAACTGGCCACATTAAAATTTCCCTTTTGGGATATCTTAAGTCGCTGTTATATGTGAATAAACTACAAACTAGAGCGGCTTGCAAAGCTGTAGCTAAAGAAGCCAAAGGAGAGATTTATTGATGATACATATCTCACAAGTGCTTTATTTTATTTAAATTTAAAGATGGAAAGCATTGAAGAAACACAATATATATGTATTTAAGGCTAGAAGGTAGACTTGTCCTATTTAGTTTAATCACAGAACAAGCTGGGTCTTTGTTTAATTAAATAAGGGGACTTTGTGTCTATTCTGTATGTGTTATAGTATTGACAGACTTTTGATTACTGAAGGAGATCCAGAATGCACCAGAAAGATGCCATTGGCGTATGAATTTCCGCACCATCAAGTATTGTAAGTGGTCAGAAGAGCTTGAGGCATCTCTGCAAAGATATTTCCAGAAATAAGGTTAAATGGATGCTCTCTTCCACAGAGTTGTGGGCATATTATTGGAATCACTTGAGGCAATTTCCATGAATGGCTTTAGTAGTTATTAAATATTGAATTTATGTGGCGCCCAGTAACTTATCAACATATTATGATCTTTAGAAGTGCTGCTTTAGCAGGTTCTTTTTCCTGAAGGGATTATAATTTACTTTCTATCGAAGGAGCAATTAAGTGAATTGATACTGATCTCATCTGTGGTTGAGATTGTATAAGCAATTGTCTGGCAGTAACCATGTGGTTCACCATTGGTGGCCAATGTAGAACAGAGCGTATAATTTATGTCAAAGCCGTTGTCCAAACTACTTATAATACTGTAGGAGATACTAAAACGAAACTCTCAACAGTTTGTGTACTTTAACTGCTTAACCAAATGTATTGTATATCAAGGATAGATTTACACCATATAGAATAAAGATCTAGCGTAATATAGTTAGGCTGTTTGCAACACAGTACGGATTTCGAAGAAAAATAATCCCATAATTTTCTTTTAATCCTGCCTAGACCACATAATCTTTTTATCCTACCTAGGGTGATGGCCAAACAAATTTTCTTCCATTTTCCATAGGCTCTCCTATCAGTTATATTCGAAATATTGCACAAAGGCATGCAAATAAAATTTTGTGCCTCTCTTAAATAGCATACATAATTGGCCATTACAAACCTTCAGTCATAAATAAATATTTTTTTTTCATATTTCGTTTTGATGTCTGACCTAGGGCTCGAACCCGGGCTTTTACGTCTAATAAGCGAACACACTACTTACTAGACTACGGCGATCCCTCTTAAAATTCTCTTAAATAGCAAACCCCGAAAATTCCAACATCCAAACTCGTTATTTCTAGTTTAAGGTTGAATTGAAAGGAGAAATTTTCTTCTTGTTAAAACTCATCTTTGAATTATTAAAACTCATTTATTGATTCAGATATCCTCAGATTTTCAATAAAAATACCAGCATATCTAGATCTTAGTAATTTGTGTTGACTGAGGTGGTTACCAGGTAATTTCCGTTATCGTTTAGAACTACCACCAGCTTCAAGCAAAGCCATAAGGCTCCTTTTTTAGAGCTTTCAATTTTCGCAAAACGATGTAACCCAAAGTTTGTCAGAGGCTCTCCTGGAAACATATTGCTACGTTTTTACCTTTAAAAACGTTTAGAATATGAGTTTGTTGATAGCAAATAAAAATAAATTTGTGTTCAATTTCAATTAAAGTCTTTAGTGTTCGCACAATTTTGTGTGCCACTATTTACAATTTAATGTAAACAACAATAATTTGCTTGTTCGTTATTCTTCCTTGTTCACACCCTTTGCATAAGTAACAACACATGTACGTTAGATCTATATAGCGGAGATCTTCAAACCACAACTGTCTGAATTCTTACCACTCGTTGCCTGCTTAGTCTTGCCTTTTTGTATGCCCACGTAATCAGTCTGATGAAGGTTCTTGAAATAGAACGTTCGAGGTTTAGCTTCTCGAGAGCTCTATCACGACTTCATTGTTGTTTGTGTATTTTGTTCACATTGCCTGTTGTTGCCTTCAACCTTACTTGCCTATCCCCTTTACTTTGATACCGATGTTGTTGGTTTACTTGTAACAAGTTCGTTGTATGTGCTTTTGTAGTTTTCGCTCATTTTAATGTTAAACGATGATACACCGTTTCCATTTTCGCAACAATACGTTATATATCGAAGATTTCAGGCATGAAGTACTAGCAATAGATTTAAGTGGAAAAGTTTGTTTCACCTCCGAAAGTGGTTATTAAATTCTAGTTTGTTCCGTCAGGCCTGAACTTCGGTTGCGCAATACATACTTAGTAAATACAGCCAGCAGTCTATCTACGTTGCATTTACTGTGGCCTATGAGCGAACTAGATCGTCTGATATATGAACCAGTTTCGAGATAAAAAAGTTCCCTGACTGGACTTCAACTATGACACATTCTTTCCTTATAATCTAGTCACATCTAAATGGAAGATATCCCTCGACCAGTTTATCAAAATCTATTATGGGATGTAAACCAATCGGTGATGGACCGTGAAGGTTTTATTCAAAATTTGACGTGTTTAGGAATGTTTACCTTAGAGACTGGCATGAATTGATTTTCTCAAAAACCGACCAAGTTAGGACTTTATCATTTCGCCGGGATTAATACCCTTAAGTTGAATGACTTTTTACGGCAGCTGCGTCAAATATGAAGTAATTTTTGTTTATTAATTGATACAAACCAGTGTAGGGTATAAATAAAGGAGATGGACAATAAAATAAAATTATATACACACACACACATATAAACAATACAAGCATTATAACAGTATATAATAATGATAAATAAGGTCAAAATCGACCAAATGTACGAGACCAATAATAATGATAATGACGATGACGACCATCATGATAATGATGATGATGATGATGATGACGATGATGATGATGGTAAAGTGTATTTGACACAACCGATGGATTTAATTTGCATTGAATTGGGAATTTCATTTGACAACTTATTTTTATATGTTCGAACAAACAGAAAGAACAACAACAGAAACAGATGAAAAAAGAATAAAATTATTTAAATTTATTTGTTTAAAATTGTGTACGTGTGTGTGTGTTCATTTCATTTTTTATTATTATTTTGTCCATCGATATGATTAAACATGTTCGTAAGTGTAGGTGCCGTTGCAAGCAACTTTAGCACCAGTACCCTGACATCCGTTTATGCAGCAGAGAGAATAAAAAAAAACTCACCGTCACCGTGTCATTTAAATTGAGAGAAAAGACAGTCAAAATGTCACACTGAAACGCAGAACAATGAACAGCATCAACAATAAAAATAAAAAACGAAAAACAACGGCAATAACAACATCAGTTGCAAAAAAAAAGTTGTTGCACTCAAACTTTTGGACAGATCTGTGGCAAGTGCGTGAAATCCATTACGACGACAACACACACTCGCATACACAGCGAATGCAACAAAAATGAAATGACGGTGAATGATTCAATTTAAAGTGTTTGCGGTGTAGAATTCAATTTCATCAAAATTTTTTGAATTAATTTATAAAATAATTAAACGTACAAAAATATAAAAAAAAACAAAAACAAATAAATTTTATAATGAAAAATGGTTTTTAAAAAACTGTGGTATAAGTTTGCTTTAATATTATATGTTTACTTTACTTTATGGTACGCTCGAATCCTCAAATTCCAACACAAATTTGGAACAAGTTTTTGATAGAAGGCAACTACTTCGAATTCCTTTCAACGTCTATTCTATACTTCGCGGAGTGTACATATTAGGTAGGATGTTGGATTAGACGGGAGTCCATGGTCCAACCCCCGGCTCAGTGATATCGAACAAAACGGAGTATGAAAAAATATTTCTTTGGCGACTTCCTCACAGCAGTCTTTTCAGAGTCACAAAAATTGCCATGAAAAGTTCCCCAAACAACAAGGGAATGTAAGAAGATAGGTCGTAATCCTGACTAAAGGATTGTAATGACCAATTGGTAACATACATACATAGCTTCTCACACCAATCATGTTGTGTGCCTTAATTTTAAACTTGAGTAGCGGGACCTCCAGTTTAACATCGACATTTTGAGAAACTTTTTCATAATATCATAAAATCTTTAAATTGAAAGAAAACAATGTGTCTGTAAGATATTATCGAAATTTGTATTCGTTTAAAAGACCTATTGATGCTATTATGTGTGGAATATAATATGGTTCCAACGTCTTCCACCATTTCTCTGAGTAAAATGTCTAGTTTTCCACAAACTTGGCGGCGTGGTTTGTGACATACACCCGCGACTTAAGAAATTCGAATTGTGCGATTTCAGAGGTCAATTCACAATACTGCGAGTGAGATGACAGTGTCCTGAAATCTCAATTGCATAATATCAAATACGAAAATGGAAAGATATAGATACTGGTGTCTTGCTTTTACATCGTTTAACATTAAAATCATAAACAAAAGCTGCCAACACAATGAACTTGTTTACAAATTATAGCACTGCGTAATATAACACCAGCATAAAAAAATGATAAACAGGTAAACAAAAATACAACAACAAACACTACCAGAATATATGTAAACAAAATACACAAACAACACTACAATAAAAATGTAAAACAACGATATTTATAGAGATTTCGAGAAGGCGAAACCACGAACGTTAGCCTTCAAGAACATTCATCAGACTGCTTACTCTGACATATAAAATTCAAGGCAAAGCAAACGAGTAAGTTAGTAAAGTTCAGACAGTCTTGTGTGAAGACATGGTGTGTGTGAAGAGAATATGCGTGGTTTAAAGATCCCCCTTACAAAGGTCTGTCGAACAATTGTCTAGTAATTATTATTGTTTATGCAAAGGGTATAAACAGAGGAATGACAAAGAAAAGCAATTGTTGTTGTTTACATCAAGTTGTGAATAGTGGCACACAAAATTGTGCAAATAATAAAGAACTTTAATTAAACCTCAACACAAATTAATTTTTATTTTATTTGCAATATTATTTGCTATCCCGTGGTGTACCAATGGCTTTTATGGCTTAGGGTCTGTTAGATTCTGTGGAGTACTCGGCAATGCTAACTAGTTACAGCCCGGCTAATTGCATCAACGTTAGGCACTTTGCAGTCGTCTGCTGGCTTTATATTAATCAATCCCCTTATTTTCTCCCAATCTCATCGTAGTTTGAGAGCAAGCATTGAATACCACAATTCGATGGGGAAGTAGTAGTCTATAGAATAGGAGATAAACTTTGGTATGCTAGAGTACAAATCCATATCCTCGTAACGTTGAATAAACAACTGCAGACTTGAATAGTTTTTTTTGATTATCTAGCTCAGCTCAACACCACAAGCCACAGGGAGATTTTAAGGTTTAGAATCCAGATAGATCCTATTTCGAAGAATTTCGAAAAACATGAGTATTTATATAGCATCTAAGTTCCAATAAGTAAATAAATTTAAACACTTTAAATAACATTTCAAATTTTACCCATTCCCTCATTCTAACAGCACCACTGTTACAGAAGTTTACTTAACATTACCAGACACTTATAAGACTTATTTTCCTTGACTAGCTGGACGAGTGAGTAAAAAAAATAACCGCACACACACACACACACACGCATATTAAAATTGAAAAGAAAACAATAAACAACATAACCAAACATGCAAATCGTTAGTCTAATTCGCAAATGTGTTAAGTCCCTTTTTTCAAATTTTACAGGAGACACAAAAAACAGTGTAACATTTACAGTTTTTAAGATTTTTAAACTTTTTAAACGCAATTATTTTTACAAAATAGCTCTCTTTAAATGACCTAGATTAAAAATCAACTCAAAAAAATCAAATTAAATCAAAAAATTAGCACTTGTTTTTAATATTTTTCGCAATTTTGTGGACTTAGCGTTTTTGCCAACCACAAAATTACAACAACTTTAAACTACATAATAAAATTTTTTGTTGTTGTAAAATATGTATTTTGCATAATGTTACCGTTTTGCATTAAAATCTGAATTTTGGAAAAAAGTGGACTTAGCGTCTTTGCGAATTATACTAACGAAATGATGAATGGTTTTGTTGTCTTATGTGTACATCTGTTATTAGCTTGCAAATACAAATGTTATGTTAAGAGCTCAAAAACAACACTTAACAGCAAGGAAAATAATTTCAAATTGGAATGTTAAAGTAAGGAAATGTTATTGTCGTATGGTAAAGAAAACAACTGCTGTTAGCATTTCTCTGTATTAACAGCTATCGGAATTGTACAGAAATGTGTTTGACAATGTAAAACGGTTGCAACTGTAAAGGAATGAAAAGTAATGCAACATGTAAATAAGATAGCAGAAAAAGAATGAAGAAATGGTAAATTTTTATTGCATTATTTAAAAAAAAATAAGAAGAAGAATTGTTAACAACCACTGGATTAAATTAAACTACATCCAATTGAATTGAAGACGAAAAAAATTACTTTTAAATTTAAAATTCAAATTTGTAAGCAATAATACAACCATTTTAAAAGAGTGTTGTGTTTATTTTTAGCATGTATTTATAGTACGTATGTATGTAGTTACTAGAGTTGTAAGTTCTTGGGTTTTTTGAGGTAACGGGTAATTAATATTATTAAACGGTTAAAATCTCTGTTAGCCTGTCCACACATATTTTAATTGAGTCAATTAAGTCATTAAATTCAATATTTACCTCTCACTTATATTCCCTTCTTTTCTAATTATGATCTCATGTTGACATCGCTACTTCTCACCGAATATTAGTCCTACTCTTTACATAAAACTTCATACATACTTCACATAAGGCTGGAACTTGAGTCAATTCGTTGGGCTATAAAGTATTAATTGCGTTGATTTTTTGTACATTAAACTGAACTCAGTTAAGACCTAGGTTAGGTTAGGTTAGGTTAGAGGACGTGTACTTGTCAATTGAGACAAGTACAGTACCCGGAGGTCGATTTGACCCTTTGTACGTAACGTCCTTAAGAAGGAAGGATAAAAGAGGGGATAGGAGAAATGAAGAGGAAGTAGGAAGGGAAATTAATATCTAAATTGCATTAAAAATACTTGACTACGGCGAGTATAACAAAGTTTCACATTAATTCGTCTTATCACGTGCCCTAAATTAAACCGAATTTGTTTAATTATTAGATAAAAGTGAATATATCAAGATAGATAAATTATTATTGGTTCATTCGCAGAGGTCGCCAAGGCCAATTGTAGCTTCAGTAGCTATATTAATGTCTCCAACATTGTTTCGGAGAAGTGAAGGCATCTAACGCATCATGAGAAACAACTCAGTGAAATGATTGTTATAGAAAACTGAGTCAAGTTTGATAGTTATCGCCGCTATTATTTGACATCATCCTAATAACATAGTGGCAATCTATTGAAGACAAATACATGCAGGAAAAGCTATGTACATATATTTTAGAAGTGATGGAGTATAAACTTTTATGAAGCCAATGAAAATAAATTTTGTTAACACCGCTTGAAAGCGTAGAGATTTTATTTACTGTTATTTCGAGAACTGATGGGTCCTCCTAGAACAGAATCTTAAACGCAAAGCATGCATATATCTATCCAATCCTTAACCAATCAATGTCTGCCCAGAATAACGGGAAACTTTTGACCTACGCGTATTAGCAATAACCAACTCCAACTCCTTTATAAGAGAGGACAAAACATAGCCGAAAATACCAAACTGCCAGGAGTTTACTTAACATTTCTTGCTTGTTTTTAGGCTGAAAATAAGTTGTTTCGTTCATATTAGGAAGCATCGTATTCTACAAAGTTCTGTCGAGCAGAATCCTTTCGTCATTGCTTACCGAGTAGATCACATTATGTGAGATTCGCTCTCTGCAGTTGTTCTTCCTAACACGTACTATATAAAGAAATAGAAGTCTAACGTCTACGACCACAAACCCCCTTCATAATTTGTTTTCCAACTTCAACAACAATGCCCTGCATTAGCTTGGACCATTCCCTGAGTGTTAGTCGCCTCGGAGAAATCGAAATAGGTTCAAATTTACAAAATTAAGAGGCATTAGCACAAGGAAAATAATATATCTATGAAACCCCCAGATCAACGCCACCAGAGACTACATATCCTCAACTATCAGGCAGCGCCATCTTTCGAGTAAAAGGTAAAATTCAATGAGGAAATCTTTTCACTTATGTACATAATTCAAAATTGTTTACAGTGAGCCTCGTTTTCATGCAATGACAAATGGATTTCATTTGTTACAGAAGATCAATCAGCTGCTTAAATGGAAAAATTTGAATATCATAGGGGCAGTTTAAGATATTTTGTGACAACCCTATGTATGTATGTATATAAGAATGAGACATTTATTTGATGAATGCTTGGAATCGGTCACTAACGCACTGCGTGAACACATCTTTATTTTGTCAGTTCAATAATTCTGCAACTATTTCCTTTCTATCTTGTCTGTTCATAAATTATAAGCCTTATTAGTCCAGGGTTTAACGTGAGTTTCGCCATAACGGCATACCCCACGGTGCTCAAAGCACGAGTGGAAACAATGTGTGCACCAGCTCCCCCACGCTTAATGATGCAACCACATGATATGCAAAGCATATCATAGACTGCATCACCATACGTGAACACCAATTCGAAACGATGCATTTGGACATGACTTTGCTCCTGGTTAGGGGTCGGAGACTATCTAAAGTCCTTTTTGACAACCATAAATAAGCCTTATGTTCAAACCAGCTTGTCAGCTCGATAATTTCCTTCAAGTCAAGTCTTGAGCTTTTCCTAGAAAGTCTTATTTTTTCTCCATAATCCTCGGATTAACTTTCAATTGTTTATTGTATACATAAAATGTTGAGTTAAAAACAAATCGCAAAACGTATTTAAATAATCGAATAATTATCGATTAAATCATTATTTCATATTACTGTTAAGAGTGCTGTTAAGAGGCTTTAATAACCTTATTCATTTAATTTTATTAAAATTAAAATTTTTCTAATGCTTACCTTAAAAGTAATCGAATAAACTCTTAAAAAGTGTTGCAATAATAATATAAACAAAACAACGATTAATTAATGTCATCGATAATTGCTGGTGGTTACTGTTAAACGAACAGAAATATTACAAAGAAAAAAAAACACACACTCTCACACACTTATACACCCATACACTGCAAGAAACTTGAATTAAATATTGAATAGAGCGAAGCTTTGGCACAACAATTTCAATTTCGATTTTTTTTTTCATCTTATTTTTACATGGCATTGTTTACTTTACGCGCGCGAATTTTTTTTACTCTCGTATTTATACAAACGTTTTGTTAGTGTTTTATTGCTCTCGTTTTATTTGTTTTTATTGTATTGCTTTACGATTTTTTCGCTTTCGATTTCGTTTTATTTTTTTATGGATTTTTTAAGCGTTAATTTCGTAAAGTGCTGTGTTGCACCTTACCAATACATAAGACAACTGACTTTGACGCCAGACTCTTAACGACCACATTAAATTGTTTTTATTATTATTGTTGTTATTGTTATTTCTTACTTTATGGCTGCTAAGTAATACAACAAATTTGTTTTTTATTGCATTTGCTAAAATACTTACTCTTTAGTACACACACACATGCATACGCATACATATATGGGCTGTTATTTAATATAACGATGAAGTAAAGAAAATCTAGAAAAGAAAAACAACTTCTTCCTATCCTATCAAGAGGCAATTTCTGCAAGAAAGAGCAAGCAAAAAAACAACAAAACAAAAAACAACGAAGGAAACAATAACAAAAACATTTAAAAGGAAATATATTTCGTTTATTTATTACTCTTTTAAGTTATTTATTTTCTGTTTGTATGCATGTGTAAGTGAGAAAGAATTTCAATTTGTTGTATGTTGAGTTATGATTGCATGAATATGTTAAAACTCTTAAAGAAATCTGAAAAACCCAACAACAACAAAACCCCAAGAGTTTAAACAGAAAAGGTCATTCAAATTGGGTGGCCAAATGCCGCTCACTAACCTTTAGTTCGACGGATTTGTACAGAAATAAAAAAAATAAACAATGTGTTGGGGCTGCATACAAGCACACTAAAAAAATGCCGGTAATTATAATGAGAGAAACACAGAGAACAGAGAGTGAGTATGAAAGAGCATACTTCAAAGCTTTTTTCAAATTTTTGTTAAACTCTTTAGAATTTAATAGAAACACTCTTAAAAGATACTCTTTAAAATTCTTTAAAAAAACACTCTTCTTTCTCCTTTAAGAAAATAATACTCTTTATTACCATAAAAATCTCTTTGCATTTATAAATTATTTCCCCTTTTTAACGTTTTTCAAATCCACCTGTAGCTAATCAATAACAAAAAATATTTCCCAGTTGTGCCCCTTATAATACTACTAACGAAGAGTCTGAAACCAAACGTTTATACGCTTGAAAAATGAAACACGTTCTCTCTACCATTTCATTCCTTACTAAAGTACTTGCGCTCTCTGTTGTTCATTTTATAAGTGTAACGGCACGGCACACTAAATAATAAATCTTTAAGAGCTAATCTCTCTCGCCATACATACATTTCTCCTGGTTTAACTATTTTTATCTCTTTTACTCTTATCGTTTTAAGCAAAAACCTCGTTTTTGTTTTCCTAACCTAATACAGTTCTCTCTGTTTAGCTACAGTGTTGTCAGCAGTGCATGTATTATTTTTTGTTTATAAATATATATGTGTGTGTGTGTTTGTATGTTATAAAGCTGTCTGTCTTGTTTAGTTTTGACGTTTATTTTTCAGTTTTGTTGAAATTTCATTCATAATAAATCATTTTGTCAGTTGTGTTGTTGTGCCATGTGTACAAGTTCTCTCGCTCTCGCTCTCAGTGTTTTTTTAACACAGCGTCGCTGCATTAAATGTAATGCTCTTGCTAGTCATCGAATTGTAGTAGCATGGTGGCAGTAGTAGTGGTGTAGTAATAATAATGGTGTCGATGGTGTGAGTTTAAGTATTGGTTTTGCTAAGTTTTAGTTGTTGTTTTGGTGTTGCTTTGTAGTGACATGTTTGGTGTGGTGATGGTGGTTGATTTGTTTGTTGTTTTTTTCTTTTTTTAGCTTCTGTAATTAATGTTTTTTGTTGTTTTTTTTGCAAAAAATTCATTTTTTTTTAAATTTTTCTTGTATTGTATTGTATTGTGTAAATAATTTCTTTTGAAAATATCATTGTTGTTGGTCTTGTTTTGTGTGCCTGTCATTTCATTTTGCCATGAATTATTCACACAGAAAAACCAAAACCAGTAAACAAATGCAAAGAAATCTAAAGAAAAATAAAAAACGAAACGCAATGAAAACAATCATTCATTTTCATAATTTATTGTGTGTGTCTTCTATTTCTTATTTTTTTTTTTTTTCCTAATTTGTGTACATAGTTATGTTCTCAACAACATTTCTTCAATAACATTTGCTTGTTCACTTTAATTTTTCTTTTTTCATTTCATTTCAACAAACAAAATTTACCCCATTTTATTCTCCTCTCTCTCTCTGTCTCTTCTGTGAGTGTTTAATAATTTTATGCACACCTTTTTCATTTTTTCTTTTGTTTTCGCTGTTTCACACCAATTCTGGTTTTTATTTTCTTATTATTGTTGTTGTTGTTTATCAAATGCATAATTTTTTTTGCATTAATTTTAATTGTTTTTAATTTTATTTGTATTGATTTATTGCTCTTGTTTCTCTCCTCGCATGCTTTAAAATGTGAATGTGTGTTAAGTGTGTCTGTGCAAGTGTATATGTGCGATTGTGAAAATGTTCAAGTAATTCAATCATTTGTACTGAGCTTTCCTTGAATATTATGTACATTGGGTGACCGTTGAAATGAAATGTTGCATGCCGTCGGCAAGAAGAAAATTGATTTTAAATTTAATTTTTGCACTCAAATTTAAAATTGCATACAAATTTTTTTTATTTAAAAAGTGTTTTTAAGGAAGTATTGTAATCGAAATTTTAAAACAAACACCCGTATAGGGACTCCCAGGTTATTTCGTGTAGTTGGAAAGAAATTTTTTAATCGTATAGAAGGAAGCAATGCTATCACGGTAAAAACACTTGACATAAAAATTTTCCGTACATCTACATAGTTTAGTAACTTTAAAATAAAAAAATACTTAAAAACTTACAATTTTTTAAATGTGAACAGTTTTTTTTATCGCTCTAGGCTTGTAGGCGTGACGTAAAGTCACGGTTCAAATCTCAGGTCAGACATCAAAACGAAATAATGAAAAAATATTCCCTCTGAGAGTAAATAAAATTACCATAAAGACCTTCTCAGAAATCTGTCCTTCGGAGTCGACTTTAAACTGTAGGTCCCGTCTATAAAATTAACACATACAATATTAGTGGTGTGAGAAGCAAGGTCGCAATCCTGACTGAAGCGTTGTAATGACCAATTATGTATGTATGTAGGTATGTAAACAATTCATATAAATTAAATTAAATTAAAATAAATTGAAACATAAGTAAAAATAACATTATGTTCGTGGTAGTAATAAAATAAGGACAAAAAAATCAATAAAAAATACTCTGCGTACAATTTTTTATAGTCTTTGCGTTTTAAATACTCTACTAATTTTTTTTTTGGCATTCTATGAAGTAATTCTTAGGATTTCCTTGTGTCGTACTATACAATTCCTTCTTCATCACCTTATTTAACATAGATTTTGAAGTTTCTTGGTGACTCTTCGATTTCTTTTCTGATAAATCACGAAAATACTCAATGGACTTAAGGACGGATCGTTGAGCAGGCATTTGCAATATTGTATATGTCAGCAATAACTTTAGGGTCATAAGATTGTTAAACGCTAATTGGCCATATACCCAATTTTTAACGTTGTGGTGAATTCTTTCATCCCTTGCACCTTCCACTTTGCATGGTGCAATAGCTTAATAGCATCATCACTATGATTTAGTAACCCTTTTGTAAAATCTATTTGCCTTCCTTTGGTTTAAAAAACAAAAACTTGCTACGTCGGAAAAAAATACCCTTTACTAGAACTTTGAAGGCTTGTGCATATGTCCTTTGAAAAAGGAGCTAATCTTACGGATTTCTTCGTGTAGGGCAATCATATTTTACATTCCATTTCAACATCCTTTGCTATTTTCGACTTTTAAGATTTTCGTGAGCACTTTCAATAACGTGTGTACTCGTATGTACTACATAGGCCATTGTGATACCACAATTTTTTCTATCCCGGGGGTCAACCATTACCTAGAGAAAATCCCTAGTCTAAAATAAATCTTGCTATTGCAGCCATTTTTATATTAGAGAGCTCGATCAACGATGCCGGACAATTAGAGGTCAGAAGCCTCCGTCTCTTCATGGCAAGCCCAGGACACTAACATATGGGGTGAAAGACAGACCCGCAGCTAGCTTTAGCATGCCAACCGAAAGCACAATGGCCCATAAGGATCGCTGTTGTGCGATGGATGAACTTTTAAGGACAAAAGTGAGTCAGTCCTCTTACAGTCCATACGTGTCCAGCAGAGTTTTCTCGTACTACTTATCAATTTTTGTATAGATCTTCGTAACACTTGTCCAACGAGTCTTAAACTATTTTCCCTAAAATTTTAAATATTTTCGCTCTGCTGGATTTATTTCCTTTTCTTTTCGATTCCTTTTGAAAAAAAGGGGATTTAAAATCTCTCTTTGATAAGGAAAAGTAACATAAGAACTTGAATTTAAACGAAAATGCCGTTACTGCACTTTCTACTAGAATTTGGAACGACACTAGTCTGCATGAGAGGCAAGAGCGTCCAATGCATCAGGAAAAAGTCACTGTTTGGTGTGGATTTTAAGATGTTGGCTTTATCTGTCTAATTTTCTTTTTTTTACTGTCACAGTCAAATAGTACAGGTCGATGGTTACCTACTTCTGTTTTGGATGATCTTGAGACCAAAAACATGTGGTTTCACATAGCTTATGATATAATAAATATTCTGCACTAGATATTTGAGATCATTTCCCATGGAAATAGTGTCAGCTGGCCACCGAGATTGTCATATTTCAAACATAGCCCATGCCATGGACCAATTTCAGTCTAATTTATGTGCCAAAGTCACCAAAGAACAGACATTGTGGATGCAATCCATTTAGAGAAGGTGTGGTGGTCATTTACAGGATGTTATACCAGACATAATTGGATAAAAAGAAAGACTAACGAATAAAAAATGTCTATGATATCTCACACGAACACATTATTCGATTTAAGTTTAGAGATAGGAAGCGCTCAGCGAATAAACAGATATAAATGCATGTAATTATAACCGAAAAAATAAACATATTAAAATAGGGTGAAGGATAAGATACATACGGACATAATTGGTCATTACAACCCTTCAGTCAGGATTACGACCTGGATTCTTATACTGCTTATGCTTTTCATGGCGATTTTTTATTTTTTTGCAAGAAATGTGCTGAGAGGAAGACGCGCATTTTTTTTATTTGATGTCCGATCTGGTATCGCGTCTAATAAGCCAACGCACTACCTACTAGACTGTGGCGACTACAATACTGCATCACATAACCATGCCTTCAATTTCTCTTGCAGGATATTCAATATTCGTTGTCGCCGTATTCTAGCAGGTAGTGTGTTCGCTTATTAGACGTAAAGCCCGGGTTCGAGCCAGACATCAAAACGAAATACATATGAAAAAAAAAATATTTCTTTGGCGACTTCCTGACAGTAAATAAACCCGCCATGAAAATTTTCTCAAAATCTGTCGTTCGGAGTCGAAGTTAAACTGTAGGTCCCGCCACTCAAGTATAAAATTAAGGCACACAACGTGAGTGGTGTGAGAAGTTAGGCCATAATCCTGAGGATTGTAATGGCCAATTATGTATGTATGTATGTATGTGAATATTCAATATGGCATAAGGTACGTGGTATGTACCACTGTCCTGTTGAAAGTACATGTTGTTTCTGACTATATCATTCAATTCAGACTGAAAACCATTGGTAATAAGTGGCCTATGGGCTATATTGCCCACTGCAAAGAGTTATATCTCGTCCAAAAAAAAAAAATATGGACAGCAAACACAAGTCGTTGCCTGTTGCGGTCTGCAAACGACCGAGTTCTTGTAAACGACGTAAAATCAAATGCCTCGAATATTTTTTTCATATTTCGCTTTGTTGGAGATGTCTGACCTGGGGTTTGGGGTATAACTATGTATAACTACAAGACTACGGCGACTACCAGCAATTTAATTCCATATGTTCATGAATCGTACCCTCGATCCACTGTTCACTTTTGTATCCAAGTAATCATAGTAATTAATTTTTTTCCCCTCCCTATAGATTATAATAATAAATTACAAGGAATTTTTATTATTATTGTATTGCTGTTATTGTATGATATGTTTTGTTTTTGCCTAATTTTTATGTGTATATTTATCGCGATGATTTAATGATCCAACAAATCCTTTATTAAATAGGATTTTAGTTTTTATTTTAGTTTCTAGTCATTTATATACGAGTATACGAGTTAACTTGTGTTATTTACAGGATCTTTTAGTATTACCAACTAAAATTTATTTCTTTGTTTTTCTATTCGTTTTTCGTTGTACACAAATTGAAATCAACAATAATAATTGATAGTGTGGTTTATTGACTGAACAATTTATGGCGGCAATAGTTTAATACAAAACCAATTTTTTTTCTCTTCATTTTTATTTTATTTTTTCGAATTTTTTCGTTGTTGTTCATTAAAGCCAGGCATAGAAAATCATTGGAAAAAATCATGTTCGCATAAATATGAATGATAAACGGTATTAAAATGGAAAAAAATATCAAACAATACGGCTAAACAATAATAATAACAAAATAAGCCAAGTTATAAACCAACATAACTGTATATTATTACCATACCAATATCCAATGTAACAACAATTGATATTGTATTGTCAAAAACAGAAAAATATCAGAATTTCTTGGGATCAACTAATGCCAATAAAAAAAATAATTTGAAACGGGTGTATTCAAAATTGAATGGACGAATAGTGTACACACTAATTGCTTTATTTAGTTAATATAAAGGGCATTGAATACTATATATTTAACATTAAAAAGCCAAGAAAAAAAAAACGAAATATGCTAAGTCAGTTACAAGTTCCTAATGCCAGCAACTGGTCTATGTGGTTCGGATGGAAGAAGTTGCTCCGGCGAGATGGGTATTTGTTGGGAGAACGTAGAAGAGGCTGACCTTTTCTGCATTGGAATGTCTAAGTTGGGAAAGTTCTGTTACCCCTACTGTGCGCGAAGCAGAGACGCCTGAGAAACTCTTCAATATTCTGATACCTTTGATTGCTGATGAAAAGAATATCACGGAATTCAAAGCCTGGCGTCGAAAATTCGCCAGTATATCAATATCTAAAGATGTAAGACAGAGGATGCATGTTTCCTCCACTGCTAGTTAAAATATTGTTACGAAAATGGAAACATCGTTTAACTTTAACGTGATTAACAAAACCTACACTAACAAATACAACCAATCAACAATATCGGTATGAAAGAAACGGGGATGGACAAGTTAGCGAAAAGGCTATAACAAGCAATGTGGGCAAAATACACAAAAAACAATCAAGTTGCAATAGAATTCACGAGAAGGCGAACACACGAACATTTTACTTTAAGAATCTTCATCAGACTGTTTACGTGAACATATAAAAAGACAAAGTAGGCAACGGGCAGTCTTGTGTGAATACGCGTTGCGTGTGAAGAGAACAGTCGTGGTTTGAAGATCGCCGTTGAAAAGATCTGCGTTGTAAGAAGAATAGCGAACAAGCAATTATTGTTGTATTCGTCAAGTGTGAACAGTGGCACACAAAAGTAGTGCGAACAATAAAGAATGTATCTAAAACTAAACACAATTTTATTTCTATTTTGTTTGCAATCAACGAACTCATACTTAAAACGTTTTTAAAAACGTAAAAACGTGACAATATGTTAGAAAATAGTCCTTCAAATGTATTAGAGAAACTAAAGGAAGGTATTTAAGTAAGTCGAGCGGTCCCTAAAAATTTGTCAATGTTAATGATATAGCATAGACCCTTGTAGGTCTGTGGAAATTGGCTGATAATATTATAATGCTGGGCCAGTAAAGCTCTTTAAAACCAAAAATCAGGTCTTCCAATAGAGACTTTCAAACTTTGATAGTTGACAAAGGCCATCTTGTTGCCTAATAACTTACCTAATTGGTCACTACAACCCTGTAGTCAGGATTACAATTTAGTTTTTCACAACACCCATGTTGCATGTATTAATTTTAGGCAGGAGCCTACTCCGAAAGACAGATTTTAGAGAATCATGTCATAGCATTTTTATTTACTCTCAGAGTTTTTGCCAAAAGACTGCAGACCACAACTTGGCGAATTTTGCTTCGTGACTAGTTCCTGTACCTGTACAAAATAGAAAAAACGAATACAGACTTCGACATGCGTTTGCTTAGTGGGCATATTCAGCAATGAGGACCATTCCTGAATGAATAGGTACGCGGACAAACGAAATTGTTGACTTGTGGCGATGCTCATCCAAGACTTCACGAAATAATAACTGTCTGGAGTGGATTTTTGGCATCGCTCCCTATCTTTATTACTGTTAGTTATTGCCAACTTATTTTGGCCTGAATTAAATGATCTAAACACCAATGACATGTGGTTTCAATAGAATGGCGTAACGTGTGACACAACTCAATTCGAATTGGTTGTTCTACATGAGAGATTGTAGACCTTGGTCATCTCACGTAGAGGTGATATGAACTGGCACAGAGATAGTGCGATTCGACCCTGTTAGGCTTTTGCATGTACTATTCCATTAAACCAGAGTTCTATGCGTATAATCAACAAACCACAGCAGTCCTCTAAGCCAATGTAAACCATTCCATTCGTCAAATGCAGCCTGACTGATGTATGCGTCAGAGTCATGGAAAATTTGACATTAAGGTTGCGCTCCACAATAGGTATTTCAAATGAACTAAAAATTTCACACTTTGTTACATTTAAAGATAGGAAGTACTTAATGCAAGACCCAAAGACATGATGGTTCATCGAAGAAATTATAACAAGAAGATTTTACTGTCAAAATTCTGAATAGGAAATGCTACATCTTATAGTTACTTTTTACTTATTTGGTCATTATAACCCTTTAGCCAGGATTACAAACTAGTCGTCATAGTCGAGTAGGTAGTGTGTCAGCTTATTAGACGTACGACCACGGTTCAAACACCAGGTCAGACATCTTGAACAAAAACGTAAGATGAAAAATTATATTTCTTCGCTGATTTCTCTCAGCAGATTTCTGGCAAAAACTGTGAGAATATATAAAAACAATTGTCATTAAAATTTTTTTTAGAAAAATGTGTCGTACAGAGTCGTCTTTAAATTCTAGTTTCCGGCACTCATGTATAAAATTGACACACACAACATAAGTGATGTGAGAAGCTATGTGGTAATCCCGCTTAAGGTTTGTAAAGGACAATTACATATGTATGTATGTATCTTTTTGCCAGAAGACTACTGAGAGAAACTCTGCGAAAGAAGGTTTTCTTATTTCGTGTTCTTCGAGATGTCTGATACAACCACAAATAATAAATAAAGAACAATAATATATTAATTCGGTTGTATCATCAGATTGCGGGTTGATTTCAATTTTATTTCTGCATGGTTCTGATCAGAGATCAGCAATGAATCGTTTTTTCGCTACTCACAAGCACTCATGGAATTTTCAATATACATAATTGAGTCACCAATATTGAAATTTAACAATGTACTCTGATTCATTCATACTTACTACCAGCGTTGATTTATAAGTACATGTTGCAATTAGTATGCATACAACGTTGACATCAAACTCATAACATTCGAAATATGTTTGATTCATAAGCCTGCTCATTTAGATTCATAACTTTAGAAAAATACTTATAATATGTACTTATAAATGATTCGAGTGATTCGAATAATTCATCAAAATTTACAGTCTTCGTTGTTGTTGCATTTACAAAAAAAAAAAGGAAAAAGACACATAAGCAAAAAGGACAGAGCAAACAGACAACCTTTTAGTGAGTATTTTAGTGTTTGTACGCGAATCATACTTATTTTGTGATTCGTGTATATGTTGAGTTATGGAGAGTCGAAATCAACTACATCATACGTGTTGTCAAGTATGAATATGATGAGTACTTCAAACTATGAATAAGAGTAGAGGTTCCATGATATTAAAATACGAATGAATGCGTATAAATTATGAGTATGATTCAATTCTACTCATCTCATTCTGAAAGTCTTAATTGTTTATTTTATATAAAAATAAAATTCCATTTAATAAGAAACCCCAACTTGTAATATCCTGTTAAATAGATTTTTAATTTGTTTTCGAAAAATTTAATTTTTTGCGCTCAGCTTTTTCTAATGCAGCTTCAATAACTACTCCTTAACTAGTACAAAGCGAGGGGTTTCATAAAAGTTACAATAAAAACAACAAATATTTTAAAACAATAATAAAATTAAACAAAATACAACGAAAATTATACAAAAAAAAAAAATTAAAAAAATATCAAAGAAAAACCAATAAAACTTTACAAAAATTATAGAAAAAATGAATTTTACACCTTTGCTGTGGTTACGAATGCCATCAATGGCCAGCAGAAGGGGGCAACTGGGGAGTAATATTGAAGAGTATAAAAATAAAAACCACGATGAAAAATCTAAAAATGTTTTTTACGAGTATTTTTTGTTTTTGTATGTTTGAAACAACAAGTGGATTTAGAGAGACAACAAAAACAAATCCACTCCAATCAAACCGTAAAAAAATAAAAGAAAATATCACAACAGCAGCAATAATAACAGAAAAAACAATGCTTGTTGTATGGAATTGGAGCAATAGTAAAATACAACAACAACAACAACAACAACAATTGTACTGAAAATAAATATAGAAAGAACATTCAATATTTAGCGCCCATTTATGTTTTAGTTGTTGTTGTTGTGGTTGTCGTTGTGTAGTAGGTCGGTCGGTTGTTGCATTTCACAGAAAGAGTTTTTTGTTTTTATTGTTTTTGTTATTCTTTTCGGAATAAAACACAAACATTAGGCCGCAATGACACCAACAACACTATACTCCCTGCCTTCATGCTCTTTCTTATCCATGAAACGAACTCCCCCCTTTTTAAAAAAGCATTGGAAAAAAAGAAAGAAAAAAAACGCGCTTCGGCTGTATTTTATTTCCCCATAAAGTGATGATTTTCGTGCTTCTAAAACCCACTAATAATTCTCGTTTATTGAGTGTTTTTAAAGCAATAAAAACGTTCACATTTTTGTTGTAGTTGTTGGATTTTTTTTTTCAAATTCTGTGGTTATTTTCTTTGTTTTATGTTTTCTTTATGATTTTTAAAGTAAAAACCTCATAAAATCTTAGTTTTTTGTTTTGTTTTTCTGTTCTGTTCTGTTCTTTATTTATTTTAATTTGTATTTGTGCGATAATCTTATTAAAATATTCATTCACTTCCAAAATGAATGACAGACGAGCCTATTGTCGCTCATAATTCATGTAATTTTCGGTTGATATGCAATCACAACAATAACAACAACTCTGTTGTGGTAATAAAATTTTGAATTTCAATATATTATCACGGAGATGATTATCGAATATGTTTCATATTTTTAATGACAATTTAAATGTAAATGAATGCACTTTTTTTATTACTTTTACAGAACTCTTGTGTTAATGTTTCTTGTGGGGTATTAATAATCAAAGAGATGATACTTATGACTCAGGGTGTAAGCATTAGAGTGTGAATATATTTTCGTAGACTTATGCTGCTTTAGCTCAGAGAATAATATTTCTCTTCTTCGAATTGCTTTCTCATTACTTGCATTAATCTGTGACTCTGTTCAATAATAATGCTATTCTGTAGTCACCGTAGTCCAGTAGGTAGTGCATACGATTCCAACCCCAGGTCAGATATGTCCAACAAAATGGAATATGAAATAATATTTATTCGGCGACTTCCTCTCTTAGCAGATTTGTGGCAAAAACTCTGAGAGAAAAATAAATTTTTCATAAAAAAGATTCTTAAAAATCAGTAATTCGGAGACGATTTTAAAATGTAGGTTCCTTCACTCATATACAAAACTTACACACAAGACATAAGTGGTGTGAAAAGCTAGGTCGTAATAATGACTGAAGGATTGTAATGACCAATTATGTATGTATGTATTTGTTTGAAACCGTTTAGATAAATTTGGAGCAATTTTGTAGACATCAGATGTAGAGTTTTGATGTGTTTTGAATAAAATTATAGGCCTTTGTAACTCCACTTAAATGTTATCTTTACCAGATTTAGGTACCATTTCCATTACTTCCGCCTTCCATATTTTCCAATTAAAAAAGAAAACTTTTTCATGGCTGTACGGAACACTTCTACAAGCATCTTGTTACTCATGTTACCTATGCCCAGACCTTTTTTGTAGGCTGACAATAGTTATCCAACTAATGTATCAGTTCATTAATAGTATTTTGTTCGAAGAACTCATGAGCAATGATTGGAGCCTCAAGTGTACTATGTCCTGTAAATAAAAAAGGAGATACAACTTTATGCGTCAACTCTCCTCCTCATCACGTCCAAGATTTTGTCGAGTGCACTGTGAGAAAGATTGTTGCCTAAAATGGATGACAGAATCAGTTTGTGCCACTATGGCTTTAGACCTGGTAGATTTACCACCGGGCAAATTTTCATACTACACCAAGTCCTGATGTAAAATGTTTGTATAATAAACTCAATATAAGGAATTATGCTAGAGGCTTATTCATAATCAGCAGAAGGTATCTATGATGGAATCCTTTTGAGTACCTCGATACTTCTACTATCATAACACTTTTTCACCCATGGTGACTTTATACTCCAAGGCCTTCTTGCGGATTACAGAAAACCATATTTTTAGGGAGCGGAAATTAGCCTTAAACCCTGTTAATTGCGTCATTGTTATCCTCTATAATTGTAACATTTTGTATGGGATTTCGTATGGGCCTGTGAATTTTCCGTTTTTTTAAGAAGCTTACCACACACTTCTCTATCGATAGACATTCCAGTTATAAGCGTCTTTACGTTACATTTATACGTTAATATTTACTTTGACCTAGTTTGTTGACAAAAGGAATTGTTGTGGACCTTCTTTTAGTATCTTGTGAAGATAAAAAACATCATGATTTTTTTTTGGCATTTACAGTGTGACAAATGTGTTAGATGTAAATTTATAATTCTAAATTAATTTTCTTGTTTATACATAGATACATACATACATTATTCGCCATTACAAAGCAATTAGTCATGATAATGACTTAGCTTCTCAAAGTACCAATTCAGTGTGCGCCAATTTTGTCCATCAGTGGCATAACATAAAATTTAATGTCTTCATGGCAAATACCAGAAGTCTTTTACATATATACATACAAAATTGGTCATTACAACCCTTCAATCAGGATTACGTCCTAGCTTCTAACACCACTTACATAGTGTGTATTATTTTTTTGCATCAGTGACGGGATCTACTGTTAAACGTTGACTCCGAACGATAGGCTTTTGAGAAACTTTTTCATGGCAATTTTATTTACTCTCAGAGTTTTTGCCAGAAATCTGCTGAGAGGAAGGCGCTGATGAAATATTTTTCATACTGGCCTGATGTCTAATGGAACACTACCTACTAAACTAAGGTGACTTCAGGAGTCTTTCACTCTTGTTTCTTTCAATATATGAGAGTTGAAGTTTGGACTCGTAGATCTCGTTTAGTAAGCCAATATACCACATACTAGACGTTTTCGTCCACTTTTGTTAAACAATTATTATTCCTATTTGATGGCAACCACAATGCAATTACAAATTAAAGGGTCCGCCAAATAACTTTTTTTTTTTTTGAAAATGCTTTAAAAAAAGTACTGAATATATTATATTATTTGAAAGTACAATCCTTCCGGTTAATAATGGAAAATAATTTCATTCAAATGGCTGCCTCTGCTGGCCATGCAGTAGCCTACACGATCGGTCCAATTTTTAAGCATGTTATCTATTGTGTGCAGCTGTATTTCACCAATGGCTTCACGGATATTGTCCTTTAAAGCGTCAATTGTCTCTGGCTTGTCGGCGTAACACTTATCTTTGACGGCACCCCACAAATAATAGTCCAACGGTGTCAAATCGCAGCTCCGAGGTGGCCAAACGACATCAGCTCTGCGGCTGATAATGCGATCTTCAAAAACAGGGCGCAAAACATCGAGTGTAGCTTCGGCTGTGTGGCACGTAGCGCCGTCCTGTTGAAACCAAATGTTGCCAATGTCCTCCTCTTCAATTTTTGCGAACAAAAATTCGTTCAACATGACCCGATAACGATCGCCATTGACTGTAACGGCCACTTCTTGCTCATTTTCGAAGAAAAATTGCCCAATTATGCCTCTGAACCAAAATCCGCACCAAACAGTGACCCGTTTTGGGTGCGTCCGCTTTTCAATGTATGCGTGCGGGTTTTCTGTGCCCCATATGCGACAATTTTGCTTGTTTACATACCCTAGTTGAAAAAAAACGTTAGATGGGGGACCCGATATATGTAATTATATACGAGATGATTAACTTCGACCATAAGTTTACTGTAGTGTAATATACCAAAAACTGTGGTGGAAATCGAACCCACGATCTTCACGCTAATAGTCTAGCACCACTACCCACTAGACTCCAAGGGCACCCAACCGTTCATATTAATTTAACTTGCATTTTACTTTGCTTTCTTCTTTTCACAGAATTACGTCAACATTTCTTGATTCCGTGTATAATCATACCACTCCAATAAGAGAACCCCAGCCATGGAAAATGATCTGTAATTTACAATCTGAAATTAGGCGCGAAATAAGCAAATTAAGCGAAAATAAAAATGAAACAAAAGAAAAATATTTTTCATTTTAATATCTTCGCTAAAATCGTTAAAAAATTCCATAATTCTAGGGAATCAAATGGAAGCAACTAAAAATAGAAGAAGAAGAAGAATAAAAAAAATTAATGCGCGGCTCTTAAATCATCTTGATAGTGATGGAAAATGAAATGAATTAAATTTTAAATGCCTGCAGTTTTATTACAATAAAAAAAAATAACAAAAAATAACCACACAACAGCAACAACAAATAATTATAATGGAAATTATGACCCATGTAACGGACTCGCACTATGGTATGGATCGGGGTGTAAGTTCTCTTGTGTGTTCTTCTGTACTCTTCTGTTTTTTTTTTCTCTCTTTATTTATGAACTGATAGTTGTGTTGTGTGGAGGAACCGTTAACCAGATGAAATCTATTATTGAACATAAAGTTGTGGAAATAATGTAACATGTTGTAAAACTGATTTTTATGATGTGTAGCAATTTGTTGATCATATACATACATTCGTACGTATATACTTACATATGAGTAGTTGGTGGGTGATGCTGCAGTTTACACCAAAGCATGGAGTGATGTGTGCTAGGGGAATTTGATTTGAGTACGACAACTTGGTGCCCTGTTAAATTTTTTTTTTTTGGCTACAACAAAATTATTATGATTACATTTGTTCGAATGCATCAAATCGATTATTTATGTTTCAATAGAAAACTGTCTCGTTTTCATGGCAAACTGGCTATTTATGATGTTATTCTTAACAAGAATATGAATATTTTTTTCTTCAAAATTTTTTCCACTATTTTAATAATTATTCACTAGAAATTTATTGAGGCAAACGATTGTTATTTTAAAATTTTCAAAAATTTTTTTTGCAAATACATAGTTAACAATTCTGCATAAAAATTCTAAAATTTTATTAATAAGTGTGGTGATGTTGTAATATTCAGATCAAGTTCAATCATATACATACATACATAATTGGCCATTACAACCCTTCGTCAGGATTACGGCCTAGCTTCTCAACACCACTCATGTTGTGTGCGTTAATTTTATGCATGAGTGGCGGGACCTACAGTTTAAAGTCGACTCCGAACGACAGATTTTTTGAGAAGCTTTTCATGGCAATTTTTACTCTCAGAGTTTTTGCCAGAAATCTGCTGAGAGGAAGTCGCCGAAGAAATACGTTTTGTATTTTGTTTTTGATGTCTGGCCTGGGATTCGAACTCGGGCCTTTCGTCTAATAGGCCAACACACTACCTACTAGACCACGGCGACTTCAATCAGTTTCAGTTCAATCATATCCCTGTAGTAAAGAAAATATATGAAGTCGCTGTAGTCTAGTAAGTAGGCATATTAAACGTAAGGCCACGGTTCAAACTCCAGGTCAGGCATCTTGAGGAAAACGAAATTAGAAAAAAATATTTCTTCCGCGACTTCCAATCTGTAGATTTCTGGCAAAAACTCCGCCAGAGTAAATAAAATTGCCATGTAAAGTTTCCCAAAAATCTGTCGTTCGGAGTCAACTTTAAACTGTAGGTCCCTCTGCTAATGTATAAAATGAAAGCACACATCATAAGTGGTGTGAGGAGCTAGGTCGTAATCGTGACTGAAGGGTTGTAATGTAATGTATGTAAAGAAAATATATTGTCTTTGGTTTCAGTTCTATTCTTAATATTTTATTGGTATGGAGAAAAAATAAATAAAATTGAAAAAGATCAGGAAAGAGATCGGTTGGTGGACAGGTTTTACTTCTTACTTACTAAATTGGCCATTATAATCCTTTGGTCAGGATTACAACTTAGCTTTTCACACCACCCATGTAATATGCACGATCCTCCAGGCTCTTGTTTACTCTAGCGTCACCAGAATCAGTAATGGTGACAGTGAACATCATTCTTTCACGCAAGGTAGTCACGTTAGATTTCAGAAAGTTTACATGGTAGAGCCTTTCACACATGATAGTCACGATAGATTTGAGAAACTTTATTGGACAAAATTTTTGCCAGAACACTGCTGAGAAGTAGTCGCAGAGGGAAATATTTTTTCATATTTCGTTTTCTTCAAGATGACTGAGCTAGTCCAAAACACTACCTACTAGAATAGGGCTACTTCAAACTTCTATAAGTTAAAATAAATAATAAGTGGCTTCTGCAAACTCCACCTTTTTTAATCCCTTAGTTAATTACAATAAATTACAACACAAAATTATGAAGACGCTCTGGTAGACTCTCTTTGTGAAAGACCATAAACTTATTCAATAAATTGAGTAAGATGACAGGTGTCCTTGCCGCTAAGGTGCGACAAAT
The DNA here is from genome assembly GCA_930367235.1 of Sarcophaga rosellei. Taxonomy (NCBI): domain Eukaryota; kingdom Metazoa; phylum Arthropoda; class Insecta; order Diptera; family Sarcophagidae; genus Sarcophaga; species Sarcophaga rosellei. The sequence continues at coordinate 72,167,672 of OV884019.1, forward strand.
AACCACGATTACACGGCTTGTGTGGAAAATATCAAAAGTATGGAACACTTTCTATCTCACTGACCAGCTTTTGAATGCAAGAGATCCAAATGTTTTATGGGTAGTGCTACTCGTTTAATACTACTATTTTTGATAAAAATTGCAAGTAAAATATGGTTGGAATTTCACAATGGTGAGCAAACAGCAGCCAGGCGCGATGGATTGGGTGTTTGCTGGCGAGGTATATGACAGTCTATTCGAAAGCGGGGCCTTCAATATACTACATCTACCTGGTTCTTTTAAGTGGTATCGGGCTGTATGAAAAATATAGGAAAAGTCTTTTTCCTGCTAATAATCTGATTGGTAGTATTATGGGATTGTCACCTCTAGTTGGCCAGAAGTATTGTCCTGCTTAGCAGTTAGTTTGCCGTTTACAGGCAAGTTTACACGGTGGCCATATGGCCCATGGTGTTCTCCGGTGTGAGGTAAGCCCCCTTGTCATGATCCGTTAGTGGTGAATTTGAAGCATCCCGAGCTTCGGATGAAACCGGCCAGTTCCCTTAGTGGCACGTTCGCCTCTAAGCGTAGGTCTTCAAATTTTCTGTCTCCCAAAAACCGATGATGTTTGTTCTGAAGTGCAGGGCACTTGCAAAAAAGATGTTGCATCGATTCCGTTTCCTACACATCATAGCAGCTTCTACAGTAAGCTAGTGGGGCAGACCGGGTTTGCCAGCGGAACTGCCTATATCACAGTATCCCGTTACAATTCCCGTTTGAATGCGAACCGTTTTCTCGTCGGACACAAGGAGTTTCTTGATTCTGCCGCTATCTATTGCTGAAAACAGCAGTTTTGATACTTACGATCTTGCCTTAAAATGTATTGGTTTGCTGTACTGGGTGTTTTGGTGATGAGGCATTCTTTCTCTTCAAAAAGTTAAGCATCTTTGGCGGGGATTAGTAGAAAGGGGAATAAAGCATATTGTTACATTATTACCTTTTTAAAAACGTTCGTTGATTGCAAACAAAAAAAAAAAAACCAATATGTGTTTAGTTTCAATTAAACTCTTAATTGTTCGCACTACTTTTGTGTGCCACCGTTTACAACTTGACGAATACAACAATAATCGCTTGTTCGCTATTATTTTTTGCTTATAATGTATATCTTTACAACGGAGACCCTCAACCACGACTGTTCTCATCACACGCAACGCGTCTTCACACAAGACTGACTGAATTCCTACTACTGGTTGCCTGCTTTGTCTTGAATTTTTATATGTCCACGTAAACAGTCTGATGAAGGTTCTTGAAGTCGAACGTTCGTGGTTTCGGTTTCTCGAGAACTCTATCGCGACTTCATTGTTGTTTTTGTATTTTGTTCACATTGCTTGTTGTTGCGTCCTCGCTTACTTGTCTATCCACTTTTCTTTTATACCGATGTTGTGGGTTTACTTGTAACAAGTTCGTTGTATTTCTTAGTGTAGCTTTTGTTAATCATGTAAATGTTAAACGATGTTACACCATTTCCATTTTCGTAACAATATTAATTTTTAAGGGCTCCAAGTAAACATTAACGACAGATTTTTGGGAAATCTTTCATTTAATTTTTTCTAAAAATCGTTTTGTTGCAGATATTAGACCTCGGGTTAGAATCGAGGTCTAACGTCTAATAAGCCTGCCTAATAGACTACGACGACTGCCGGACTGTGAAGTTATAATTCGATTATGATTTGATTTATAGAGCTTTCTTAACTTAACAAAAACAATAATATACGCCTACTGTTTATAACGGTTGAGGATATAAGACATGCAGTAAGGAATCCTTTCTCTTTCATCCCTACATTGCTATGTTCACATTCATCTTCCAGCAATACATAGAAATTTCTTTCCATGTAGTCAAGTTAATTATTTCACTTGTAATCTGTTTCAAATTCATTTCGAAACGGAAAAAAATTAAAGAAACACAAAAAAGAAAACAGAGAACAGCATGTCAGACTGTTTCCAAAACATTAAGCAGATCTCGGAAAACCTCTAGAAAAAAAGAAGAAATACTGTCATGGCCCAAAAAGGGAAAGTCTGCCTGGAGAAGTACACCTTTTGTTACGTATATTTTTTTTGCTTTAAAATTCAAATACGTTTATGAATATGTGTGTGGATACTAAGAAATAATACCTTAAGAGACAAATAATTTAGAATTTACCCGGAGGCAAAAAAAAAAAAATTTAAAAATAAAGACGAGTGTTTGAAAAGAAGAAAAAAAAAATACATGAAATGATGGAATTAATTTGTTTTTCCCATCGCTTAACCAAGAGAAAAAACGTTAAGAGTTGAGAAGAGTTTTTAAAGGGTGGGTGGAGATTGAAACTGAAAACAAGAAGAAGAAGAAGAAGAAGAAGAACAGAAAAAGGCCATAAACATTAACATTAGCCTAAAATATTAGGCCATAATTTGCCTCAAGTGTTGTGTAACAGAAAGCAAAATTTTTGTATTCGTTTGCAACCATTGGCATGACAAGGGAAATATTTAAATGATGCCACTTTTTGGCGACAACCAGCAAAAAGTTGCTCTTCATATACTTTCTTCCACTTTTTTTCTTTTCATTTTCATTTTTGTCATTCCATTTTTACATGGCAACTGCTGCCAACGTAGAACGTTCATCACTGTGACTGTGACTTAATTTCTTTGCTGTGTTTGAATGTATTTATGGTATGGGTAGCGTATATATTTACCTTTGTAGTTGTGTTGGTATTTGTATATACATACATATATAAGCGTATAAACATTCATACAAATTAAGCAACAACAACCCTTATTTTAGAGAAACATTTGCCATCATTCAAACTGCAAAATTAGGCAATTAAAGAATATGCCGAAGGCGCACAACACCATCAACATCATCAGCAACATTTAAATTCCCATTCCGTGATGAGGGATTTCTATTTTTTTTTTTTTCTGAAGCAAGTGATGTATTAAAATCAGGGTTGGCCAAAGTTGGGTAAAAAGAAGACAAAATATTAAAATATTTGGTGAAACATAAATTCATCTGTTCGTCGTTGGTTAAATTCTAAGGCTCCGTGTTGCTAAAGAATATTCCTAATATGGCCCGCAGTTTTGGCTTGATTGTATTCGATTGCAATTGATTTTCACTTCTGCTAATCATTTCTACAATAGAAGGGGCTTCATTCATACGTTGAATATTTGGATATTTGAGAATTTCTCCAAAGAACACATAATTGGTCATTACAACTCTTTAGTCAGGATTACAACCTAGAACCTCTCACACCACTTATGTTGAGTGTGTGTGTGTTAATTTTATACATGAGTGGTTGGACATACAGATTCGATTCCGAAAGACAGATTTTTGCTATTCATGGCAATTTTATTTACTCTCAGAGTTTTTGCCAGAAATCTGCTGAGGGGAAGTCTATCAAATATTTTTTCATATTTCGTTTCGCTGAAGATGTCTGTCCTGTTTCTCCATACTGAATTTAATACCGAATATCTTTCTCTCCTTCTTGAGTCATTATCATATGAAGTCGCCGTAGTCTAGCAGATAGTGTATTGGCTTATTTGACGTGAGGCCTCGTTTCAAACTCCAGATCCGACATCTAGAATAAAACGAAGTACGAATATTTCTTCGGCAATTTACTCTCAACAGACTTCTGGCAAATAAATAAAAATGGGCATAAAAAGTTTCTCAAAAGTCTGTCGTTCGTAGTTGACTTTAAACTGTACGTTCCACAACTCATGGTTAAAATTAACACACACTTATCAAACATAAGTAGTGTGAGAAGCTAGGTCGCAATCCTCACTGAAGGGTTGTAACGACCAATTATGTATGTATGAGTCATTATCTGCGTCACTAAGCAGTTTTAAGTCGATGTTAAATGACGCATATAAAGTAAGGGAGCATAGTGTTTATTTATTTTGAAACCTTTCTCCTTAAAAAGATGTAGACTTCATTGCCTTATGCTATCCTCTGGCCAATCCACCACTAAAGTTAGTGAAAATATACAATTGTTGGGAGCAATTTTATTTTTTGATAACAGTAGCAAAAGCTACTTGTGAACTATAATCATTGGAATAGAATATTAAAACTTTTCATTGTATGTGGAGTTTTAAAATAGAAATCAAAAACTCGGCTCATTCATGAAAGTGGAATTAAATATGTACCGTTTATTAAGTAGTCTGGGAGCTATTATCGTTTAGTAGGTAAAGTGTTCAAATATAGTTCATTCAGGAAGAGCGTTGCAACTAGGGATAACAACAACAAACATCATAGGGAGATCAAGCAGTGTCATCGTTTGGGCAAGAGCAGGAACTAATGATCAAAGTTACACACTACTAGACCCAATAAAACAATCCAATATATTTTCATAGAGGTTGTTGTTTATAGATAATGATGGCAACCCTATCATTCAAGAATCTTTAACAGTGACAGTGAGCAGTTAGAATCATTTAAACTCAGGCTAGAAAGAATATTCTAGGATATCAATGTAAAGCTTGTGAAAAATCTGTCATTCGGAGTCGACTTTAACCTGTAGGTCCAGTCACTCATGTATGAAATTAATACACACACCCAACTAAATTAACAGAAGAGTTGTAATGATAAATTAAATACATGATTTAGAACAGTGTTTCACTGCTTTAAATTTCAAAACATTCTGAAATTTGCTTTAAGATTGCAATCAAAACAGTGAATGAAGACTGGGATTTAACTTAATCAAGACAGAACACAATTCATAAGGAGACATAATATCCCTTTGTTCTCTATCCTCGGTTTCATTGGAGCACCTCTCACTCACTCTGTCCAATTTCGCCAAATATATTGGCGTAAATGTGAATGCCTCACTAAAACATGAAAGTATACAATCTTGTATTCAGTTAATCTGGAAATATACATTTGTGTTATACCTGAATGCACCTTCGATCGTGGTTATACAATGGGACATCGCATGAAAAAATCTTGCAGGTTGAAAGCACACGATCTTGGAGGCCATAACTTCAAATCGCTCTTGCATAATAATATCCAATGTGGCATGGGCTGTATCGCATTCGACGTCGTCGTAGTAAAACCACATATAGTTTGTGTCAAGATTATCCAATTTAGGTGAAAAGACGTTGGCAAACATCGACCAATTGTGCTCGTTATTGACAGTGATGGTCTTACTTAGCGATGTTTGCAAACAAATGTGGACAGATGACGACGCAGTCATGAATCTCCACCAAACAGCGACTTTTTCGGTATCTATTGGGCGCTATTGGATCCCATGTGGATTGTTATCGTCTTAAATTTCAAAATTTTGTTTGTTTAGGTACGTTCAATCATCCAGAAATTATCCTTAGGCATCTGAAGATGATCTTTGGATGGAAATTAGAATCGGCTGCTCGCAGCGACCACACATCGTTACGTAGGGTCGTCCTTAGTGGTGTGGCAAAAGAGACCGAATAAATGACAACTAGATTGACAGATGTAGTCAACTGTCAAAAATCTGATGTCTTTGTTGGAGAAGGAAGAAAAGATATTTTAAATAGCAGCAATTATTGTTAAAGTCGCCTTAGTCTAATAGGTAGTGTGTTGGTTCAGTAGATACGAACCCGTGGTTCAAACCGCAGCTCAGACATCTTGAACGAAAACAAATACGGACAAATATTTCTTCAACGACTTCGTTTCACTAGACTTCGGGCAAAAACTGTAAGAGTAAATAAAATTGACATGAAAAGTTTCTCAAAAATATGTTGTTCGGCGTCGACATTAAACTCGATACAATTTCCTAAGTCCACAAGTGAAGGATACTCCGACGATTGGACGCGGTTTATGCTCGGAACAGCGTTAATGTTTTCTTAACTTATATTAAGCAGTACCCCGTAGGATGCGCTTTCTACTCATCTTTATGGAGGATTAGAGAACTTCTTTCTTTTTTTATTTAAAATTTTCTCTTGGCGTGCCATTAGTGCTCCACTTCTGCAGTGTTTTATTTTTGGAACAACCCATTCATTTGATGGAAATTAATGTCAGCCAAAAAAAAAAAAAGAAATTATCAACCAACTGAAAGAAACTTACAGTTGGGAAAAGTGACGATGTGAGCGCCAACTGTATTACGAAAATATATCAGAGAGTATAATATCCATATAAATAATTGTGTATGTATGTGTGAATGTATGAATGTATGTAAAATGATATTTAAATGATTCATTAGCAGCCCTTATGCATATGCATGGGTATATGCAAACATTGTTACAAAATATTTAAGGAATTTGTTAAAATTACACTGGCACATAACATACATATACATACATACATACACCCACACCATGAATGTTAGCATTTATACGAGTATTTATGGCTTAAAAATAAGACGGAAATAAGACAAAATGAAAGTGTTTAACGAAACGACCTATCCATCGAGTACTTCCATCCACCCATCCATATAACCAAGCACTTGTACAATAATTTCATTTCTCCTGCTCAAGGTTCTTTCACTGCTCTAGTGCATCTCTCTCTCTCTCTCACCCTCTCTAAGATTTTATTTATTGTTTGCAAAACGACGTTTTTAATGTCGTCTTCGTTGTTTCTCTCTTAAGGAATAAAAACAAAAACAAAAACAAAGAAAAGAAGTCCTGAAGATCTATGGCTTAGCCCATGAGTACGAAACTTGATTGTTTTTCAAAGATATCGACAATGAGTTGTAAAATGTACCAACGTTTGTTTAAGCCAACTTCTTCGTTTCGTTTTAGTTTTAACACTGAAATCTTCTAATGGTGTAGAGAGGATAAGAGAGGGGGGCCAGCGGTAAACGGTAGTTGTCAATAAATCGTTACTTTGGCGGCAAAATTTATATATTTTCCTACCATTCATTCAATCTTGCTTTGCCTTCCTTATATTTTACTTTTTTGGCTCAAATGTTGGCCATCCACCCGCACGTGCTTATTTTCATTTCGGATTTCTTTCGCATTTTTATGTGGCCCTTTCCAAACGTTTTCAATTTTATTTCCTCTCTATTCGTTTTTTTTTTTTGTTTTCTTGTGTGTGTTTTGAGAATTTAGTATCCTTCGAAGGCAGTTTATTTTTTGTTTGTTTTTGTCCTCTCGTGCTCTTGAAGGATGCTTCTTCGTGCGATAGCAGTTAATGTCAGAACTACGAAAATATATGAGTCAAGAAACCATCAAGACATTCTTTAAGGGATACTAAATAAACTAGCCAGGGTTGCCATGTAAAAACAATTATTTTGTACACATTTTCTTTTGGATTTTTTATTCAGCTTCTGACGTTCGTGGTTAACGTTAACTCAAATCCACCCATGGCTATCAATTAATACACAAAACATCGATGGTGTGAGTGAATAGGTTGTAGTACCGACTAAAGGGCTGTGGTGATGAACTTAGTTTAGTTGAGTAAACTTTATAATTGTCCTCTTGATGTTCAACGTCGTCTGACTTCACTGATATAATAATTGGTTTTCGTTTTGAACAGAGATACGTAGGAATCTCCACACAAAGTTTCAGCTGTTTTATCCGAGACACTATTGAAGACGATTCTTATTCTGTTGGCTAATGATGGACAATAGGGATATAATACGTCTCTGTAGAAATTCGGCTCAACATAAATCATTATCTGTGAAATTAGCAACAAAAACTTCAGGGCGATCAACATGTTTTGACTATCATTTGCAACGATTCACTGTTATTATCATGAGTAACTAACTCCTTCATAAGATGTTTCGGATTTTTTGGCATTCAGCAGCGATTCACAATTTGAACATTTTTTCCTTAAGGAGCTTAAGGACGTCAATGAATATTCTGCATTTTCTAGAATGATGAGGTTACCATCTGCCATTGCTTACAAACAACGTGCTCTATGAAAATGAATCCGGTTGTTGTCTTGGGTACAGTAGAGCCAAACTTCCATCATTGGATTCAACACTTTTTCAAGAGAAGGCGCTGCCTGACTTTCCTTTGATTGTATTCACTGTGTGAACTTCGGAAGGTTTTATGGATGAATTATTTAGATTGCAACCTCTCAATTTAAATTTTAAAGCAATGAACTCTAACTTGGATTAGATTTATTAAGAATCACATATTCTGTGCCTTACTTCTCGGGACATAATCCAAGACTGTATTACAAAAAATTTCGAATGTAAAATGCAGTAAGAAATCGTAAATGTAAGCAAAACTTAGGAACCAATCAAAGTATTCGAATGTCCGCTAACCCTGACAACATTTTAGTTTGTTGATCATTAAGTAGAAGTCGAACAAGCAAAATTGTCGCATTTGGGGCACAGAAAACCCGCACGCATACATTGAAAAGCCGACGCACACTGTCGCGATTTCATATAACGAGTGACCAAAAATAGAAGGAGCAATAGTAGAGTAATGAAATTCCGCACACCTATATTAATTGGCAATACATAATCATACTTAAAATTTGGTCATTTGAAGTTAAAGGATTTGTGTCCTGTCCATATATCCTGAAATTAAAAATTGCTATAACTTGGAGGAAAAAAAAGATATTTTAACAAAATTTGGTACACTTATTAGTTAATATTGCTTAACACTTCCTCCAAATTTCGTTCAATTTGTTGCAAGGATACGCCTACCTTAAAAATGTCCTTTTTCAAAAAAGTATCAAAAAGACATAAAAAAATTGAATATGTATATACTTTTTTTGAACTGCAAATTAAGATTTAAATGTTTTACTAACTCATTAAAATTTAATTTTCTCACATTCTGTATATCCTTAGAAAATTTTAAGGATACATTTTTACCATAGCTGATATTCTAATTAAACAATATTTTATTAAAAAATTTAAAATTTGTTTATGTATATTAAAATATTTTAAATTTATACATATAAGTGAAACGACACTTGCACTTGGTTCCTAATTGAATTTATTTGTGCTTAAATATAAAAAATCGATGATCTAAAAAAACTTACATCACAAATATCTTTACAAAATAGCTTATTATCTAGCCAGGAACTCAACTCAGTTTCAAACCTACTTTTTCCACGTCTGCATTTTGTCCAATTATTACTATTTTTTAAAAGAATGAATTTTGGTTTGTCCTTCTCTATATCTGTTAGAAATCTTTTAATACAACTTTCCACAAATTTTTCAATATGATGCAACACATTTATTGTATTATTTTTCTTAAGTTGCACCCATTGCTCAAAAATATCACGAATCTGCAATGATGTTGACACTAAAAAACATTTATAACGCCCACAAAAGCAGTCAGAAGCAGCTGAAATTTATATATGTTAAAGTACATACTTGTGGCAATAAAATATCAAAAAAATTTAAAAGTGATATTGGGTGTATATCCTTAATTCACTACTGAAGTTAATAAATGTATGAAAATTTTAATTTTTTGAAGACCTGTACTTTGGCTAATGATATTTCACATATGATTAATATTTGTAAACGATTACAGCGTTGTAATTACAATTACCATACCTGGCTTACAATTCTATTACAAATAATTTAGCCATTAACAAAAGAATTTTTGAATTTTGACTATGACAAAAATATGTAAAATTTCAAGTTTTCGCACAAATTTTCTATATTGCATGGGAATTCTTAACTTTGCGATACAATAACTAAAAAAACTACGCAAAAGTTAAAGAAAAAAAAATTACATATCAACTAATAAAGTGTTTTCTATAAGATAAAGGTAAAAAAGAATGAATTTCCCACATTGACTTTAACCATTTTTGGCCACGCTCGCGACAGTGAGCGACGCACCCAAGACGAGTCACTGTTTGGTGCGGATTTTGGTCCAGAGGCATAATTGGGCCATTTTTCTTCGAAAATGAGCAAGGAGTGGTCGTTACAGTCAATGGCGATCGTTATCGGGCTATGTTGAACGAATTTTTGTTTACAAAAATTGAAGAGGAGGTTATTGACAACATTTGGTTTCAGCAGGATGGCGCTACGTGCCACACAGCCGAAGCTGCACTCGATGTTTTGCGCCCTGTTTTTGAAGATCGCATTATCAGCCGAAGAGCTGATGACGTTTGGCCACCTCGAAGCTGCGATTTGACACCGTTGGACTATTATTTGCGGGGTGCCGTCAAAGATAAGTGTTACGCCGACAAGCCAGAGACAATTGACGCTTTAAAGGACAATATTCGTGAAGCCATTGGTGAAATACAGCTGCACGCAGTCGATAATGTGCTTAAAAATTACACCGATCGTGTAGGCTACTGCATGGCCAGTCGAGGCAGCCATTTGAATGAAATTATTTTCCATTATTAACCGGAAGGATTGTACTTTCAAATAAAAAAAGAAATTTGAGAAAATATTCGGTAGTTTTTTTTTAAAGCATTTTCAAAAAAAAAAGTTATTTGGCGGACTTTTTATTTGTAGTTGCGTATTTAGCCAAACCTAAGATATGTGGTAGCCAGAGTATGAACAGTCAGCAAAGTTTTATGTTAAAATTGCCTCTCAGCTGTTGATGAGTGTACAGTACACAAACTATGGTCCTTCGAAGTAAATGTAAAGAGTACGGATTTTTTAACCAATATTCTGTGTGATCAAGATTCCAAGTGGATAAGTGGAGATGGAGCCGAATCGAATAGTATTTCTTAAAGAAGCTGTTGTGAGTAAGGTCTTGTGCTGGCTTATGTGAAGAAGGTTTCTCATGCGGGACGAGGTGAGTCAATACCTCATATCATATCTCTGCATCATCTACTGTTAAAAAAAATGATGGCAACCCTTAAAAAGGCACTTTAATGTTTGATGATGAAAATGATGACAATACCAACCAAAAATTGATGAGATTTTTTACCATAAATTTGAAGTTTTCTTAGCATCGTTCTCGCAATGGCAATCGAACCAAATCGTACTCCTTCAAAGAAATTATATGTTCCGTCTTTGAGATTTCCTTGCAATGATTTTAGTTAGATTTGGCTTTTGTTGTTGTTGTAGTTTTTTTATAACGTCGTTCTTAAGTTACTGGCAAGAGCAGCAGCCATCATTTAGGAGCAACGAAATGTTCTATGAGTGAATTATGGCTTCTGATGGCAATTCTTTGTTAGAGAGAAAGAATGTTGCTGCTGATCCAAATTTATAGCACGACAATCTCTGGGCATGGGTGTGTATGATGATGATTTGCCAACTCCCTCCACTAAAAAATCTACTTGATTTTAATGTTTTTTCCTACCCTCATTTAAGATTTCTTCGTTTTGGGTTTCTTTTTGGCAAACAGTGGCGTTTTTAATTTCAGTTTTTTTCTGCTTTCTTTCTTTCTTGGGTGGTACAATTTATTGACATAGATGACTGTTTCTTTCCTTTTTTTTCGAGGTTAAATTATCGATAACATATAATCATTGTATATATTTGAAATGGTGATGTGTAGGTTACTTTAGATATACGATTTAAAGTTTTTTGATTTATTATTCCATGATTCAACATTTTAGATACGCGTGTAGTCATGAAATGATGCCATGATCGATATGAGACTTTCAAATGATTAGACATTGAGGAGTTAAAACGGTAGCCATCAAATTGATTGAACACTCTTTAGCCTAAGGGACTAAACAGTATGCGAAGCCTTTTCGCCTTCTACTGCAACCTGCTACCTTATGCTACCCTGCTACCTTTGTCTTTAGGTGGCTATTAATGGTTATTTTTTTTTTTGTATTCTTTTGCCTGTTTTGTGCTGTTGGTGTAGCCATCATTACGACGACTGTGCCAAAAAATATTCGAAACCTTTAAATCTTCAGTGTTAGACGCCATTATTTCTTATGCTTGTCTCTACAACCATAAAACACTTTTAATAGTTTCGTCTTTCTTTTGCTGTTTTTTCTTCTTCTTTCTTGGTCAACATTCTGTGGAATTCATGTGATTTTTGTTCAGTTCATTTTCGTTTATCCTTTACTGTCGTTTTCGTAGCAAAATATTTTGCAAAACCATATCAGAGGGTTTTATATGGTGAAGGCATTGCATGCAGAAAATATCTTCAAAATTAAATTCGATTTAATTTTTATGTAATAATTTTAAATAATTCTACTCTAAACAGTTATAAACAGAACATTGTACTTGACCTCCGGGTACTGTATTTGTTAAGTACACGTCCTCTATAAACGGAATGAAACAAATTATAGAAAATATCCAAGTTATAAGCAATCTGTTCAAATCGTATAAGTGCAGTCCTTACTGCAATGTGGTGTTTCAGTACCCGTGACTGTGTGTCAAGATAACTGGAACCCGAGTTTTTAATCAATGCTTTCCTACTCCTCACGGAAGAATTTGGAACTAAGAAATCACCTTCAAATAATCCCTTTATATAATCTTTTTACAATGGCAGCATTAGTTAATCACTTCATACCAACAAGAGTATAACAAGGATACTCTCTGTCTATCACCCCAATTGCTCATCCAACATAAGAAAGAATATCAAGAAAATCAAAGTCATGAGAACAAAATGTCTCAAAAATATCAGTAGCATTAGGGAAGCCATGTGTTTCCAATAGGGTTAACGAACAAACTTACAGAGTCAAGAGCAAGTCAATATTTGTGAACTGTGAAGAAAGTACTTGCCGAGAGAGAAATATTATTTCCACTGTAACAACACTTCTAAAAAGGAACATATTGGGTTCTCCATTTTGTGGTTTCAAAAGTAAACGTAAATAAAACACATATAAAGTATTTTTTTCATGACATTTCTTTTTTATTGTAAAGTTTGAACGTTGACATTATGTGTGAACTACACTACATCATTTAAATGAACTCCACGCGAAGTGTTGCAAGCATTGATTGTTTTGAGGTAATTTTCGACCACTTTTTGACACATATTGGGCGGTATCTTAGCCATAACTTGACGAATGTTGGTTTTTAAGTGCTCAAGAGTTGAAGGTTTATCTGCATAAACACGGTCTTTCGCGTAGCCCCACAAAAAAGTCTAATGGTGTCAAATCGCATGATCTTGATGGCCAGTTGATATCGCCACGACGAGAAATTACGCGGCCAGGAAATGTCTTTTGCAATAAAGCCATATTCGCTGGAGTTGTGTGGCATGCGGCACCGTCTTGTTAAAAGCACATATTCTCCAAGTCGTATTCTGCAATAGCAGGCAAAAAGAAGTCGGTTATCATACGACCATAACGCTCCGAATTGACGGTGAGAGTCGTTCCATCGTTGTTTTCGAAGAAGTAAGGTCCATTCACACCTTCGGACCAAAGAGTGCACCAAACAGTGACTTTTTCTGGATGTAATGGCCTCTCTTCAATTACTTGAGGATTCTCAGAACCCCAAATACGACAATTTTGTTTATTAACATACCCACCGAGTGTGAAATGTGCTTCAACGCTGAAGAAAATTTTCTTCGAAAAATTGCCGTCCACCGCCTGTTGTTCAAGCACCCATTCCACGTATCTACGACGTTTTGAATGGTCAGCTTCAGGCTTCAGTTGTTGCGTGAACTGGACTTTATATGGATGTGGTGTAGATCTAAATGCAAAATACGCCATAATGTGCTGTAAGACAGTCCTAATTCCTGAGATCGACGAGGAATCGACACATTCGGGTCTTCGGCAACACTTTCACTTACAATTTCAGCGGAACGAGCGAAACGATGATGCACAGGCCTTTCAATATTTGTAACCACTCCAGTCTCTTCAAATTTCTTCACAACTTTACCAATTGCTTGCGTAGTTGGACGATTATGTAAACCATAATCTCCTCTTAAAGCACGATACGTGGCTGTGGCAGAATCACCATTTTTGTAGTAGGTTTTGATCACTTTTATGCGTTGTGTGATAGTTAAGCGATCCATTTTCGTCAATGTCAGACTTTCAACTGAAAAGAAACAAATTGGTTTCACAACTTAGTTTGACAGATATCGAATTCCAGTTCCATACTTTTGAAACCATGAAATGGATAGCCCTTTATTATTACGTTTTTACCTTTTTAAAAACATTTAAAATATGAGCACGTAGATTGCAAACGAAATACAAATAAATTTGTGTTTAGTTTTAATTAAAATTCCTTATTTTTCGCACAATTCTGTGTGCCACTGTTCACAACTTGCTGTAAACAACAACAATTGATTTTCGTTGTTATATGCTTCGCATAAACCATAACAATTACTAGGCAATTATTCGACAGATCTTTGTAACAGAGCTTTTCAAACCACGATTACTCTCTTCAAACAGTGTCTTCACACAAGACTGACAGAACTTCACTAGGTCACTCGCCCGCTTTGCCTTGCCTTTTATATGGCAGGGTAAACAGTCTGATGAGTGTTCTTGAAGGCGAATGTTCGTGACTTCACCTTCTCGAAGGTGTTGTTTGTGTATTTTGTTTACATTTATTCTTGTAGTGCTGTTTGAGTTTAGTTGCTTACCATTCTTGTTTTAATTCTGGTGTTTGTTGTTGTATTTTTATTTACTCGTTTACCATTCTTTTTATGCTGGAGTTTGTTATTATATTAAGCTGTACGATAATTTGTAAACTGGTTTGTTTACAGCATTGTTTTGTTTTTGTAGCTTTTGTTTATAATTGTAATTTTAAGCGATGTAAAAGCAAAACACCAGTATCTAGATTTTAATTTTCGTAACAATATTTTATCGCCTTCCTATAGTGCACCAACAATATATAGTCGATTCCGAATGACAGGTTTTTGAGAAGCTTTTTTTTACCAGAAGTCTGGAAAAAACTCTGAGAGTAAGTAAAATTGCCTAGAAAAGTTTCTTAAGAAAATCTGTCGTTCAGTCCAGCAACTTAAGTATAAAATTAACGCACACAACATAAGTTGATGTTTCTTTTATTTTATTAGTTGCTTCTAACGGATTAATTAACAATTCAATTGCCTTCCACAATAAGACTTTCCCTATCGATTTCCTTTCCATGATTACTTTCATAAGAAAAGCTAACCATTTCGTAGCGTATAGTGTTACGGGCTATCATTAGTCAGACTTGACCGACGATGAGTTTAATTCAGGTTCATTGCTATTTTATTTAGATTTTCCAGTTTTAATGTTTTCCAACATTTTTTTGTTTTAAATGGTGCTCGTATTTAAAAATAATTTCCATAATTAAGTACTTAAATTAGCTCATTACTTAATTTAAAGCATTTTTTTCTCCTTTAGTATAAACTCTCACATTCTCTGTTATTTTGTTGATCCACTTTATTTCAGCCGAAATCCCTTGGGACTCATTATGTGTTCCTAGTTGTATGTGCTTACTGATGTTCTATTTGAAGCCTTTAAATGGTAAATAGTACGGTAAAGTGTGAGCAAAAATATAAACAGAAGCCTTGGCAATAAAATTGCGCCAAATCACTTTCACTTTTTTGCGCGCTTTACGGCAACTTCTTTGGCTGGGCTGGCTGGCTGTCTGGCTGCTTCACTAACTGACTGGCTGTATGTAGTTGTTGTTCGGGTGTAAATGAAACGAAGAAGAAGAAGAGAAGCCATAAAGAAAGTCAAATAAATACACCCTTTGGGTAAAGAAGGAAATTTTTTTTTTTCAGCTTTAAAAAGAATTTAATTTCTATTGAGCTGAGCTGTTGTTTGAATATTCAAACACGCTTCAAGTAAAAATTCTAAAAAGTTTTGAATGAAAAATTGACTTTGTTGTGTAGTATTGGTAGTTGCTGTTGTTGTTGTTATTGTTGGCTAATCAAAACAAACGTTGTTTACTCATACTCTTTTCTCTTCTTTTGTTTTTTTTTCGTTTTCTATTTATAATTTTTCAAAAACCATATTTTGACAATGCCTGCGGTAAAAATAAATTGAATAATTGAAATAAAAGCTGCATCAGAGATTCCGAAACTGTTGCTAAGGGTACGGACCTGTCAAACAGTAGCCTCATTTTCGGTTACAGTGTGTTTCCACTGTCCTTTTCTAGATGTGCTGCTTTAGGAAAAGAGGGGGTTAGGTTAGATTAGATTAGATTAGTGGTAACTTTGATACCAAAAGCTCACTTGTGCGCGTTGTGACGCTACAGGTGACCAAGTTCCTCCAAACCAGGGAAGAAGAAGAAGTTGGTCGTCGCAAGTGCTGCTCATTCAAACCACAACTACCCCACGCTGGTAAACCAGCCCGAAAGTTTGATAAACGAAGTTATATCCTTGATATCAATGGACGATAGCTCCGTCAAGCTGACAAGGATTGGAGAGCAAACTAACCTGCAAGAGGTGGGCATTGACAAAGAGAGTGGATAACATCCTTCTCTTCCTTAGCAGGTCTGCACCCACGGCAGAAGTCGATAGATGGGAGCTGCATTTTTTTCGCGTGTCTCCCCATAACACAATGAACTGTGAGCATGGCCACTGTGATCGAGATAACGTTGCGACCAAGTCCGGTGGTTGGTGCGCCTTCTATCCATCGAGGGAAAAGTGAGTGGAGCAGGACTCCTTATTGACCCATGATAGGTTGGCGGCTCGAAAGAAATACCGCACGATGGTCAGCTTGACCGAGGTAAGTGGCATCCCTATGTCGATTGAAGAGAATTTCAGAAGTAATGCACCAGCTCTGGCCAGCTCATCGGCTCTGCAGTTTTTCGGAATATTACTGTGGCCGGGGACCCAGATAAGTGTGACACTGAAGCGCCCAGAAAGAAGGTCGAGACAGCGGCGACAATCTCTAACGATCCTGGAGTTACTCACAACGTTAGACAGAGATATAATGGCAGCCTGACTATCAGAAAAGACTGAGATGCGGGTGAAAGGAACCCCGTAGACGAAGATCCATTGAGCAGCCCGGTAGATGGCCATTACTTCCGCCTGAAACGCGCTACAATAATCCGGCAATCGGAGTGAAATGTTCAGGTAAAGTTTGCCAAAGTAGACTCCGCTACCCACCCCGCTATCGAGTTCAGAGCCATCGGTGTATACAGCCAGGAGTTCCGGGGGGACGATCATGTCAAGGGCCCAGTCGTCCCTGCTTGGAATCAGAAAGTGAAAACTACATTTTTTATTTAATGACCAGTGTCGTCACTGTTTTTTCGTTAATTGCTTTTTAGTAACACTTTCTTTTTTTATTACTGTAAGTAATCATATATAATATCAGACAAACAATCAGATAATCACAGACACCCAATGTGTCTGGTGGGAATCGAACACATGGCATCAGAACTTGTAGCTTAAATGTTAAATTAGTGCGACTGGATTCTAATATAGCACCACCAGTATATAATTGGCATTTGGTCACTTAATTTAAAGGCACTTACCTATTTTGTGATTACTACCCTTCAGTAAGGACTACAACCTAGTTTCTCACATAAAATTGATACATTTATCTATGAGTGGCGGGACTTGGAGTGTCGACTCCAAATGACAGATTTTAGAGATTTTTAATGGCCATGTTTCTTGTGTCAGAGTTTCTGCCAGAAAACTAACGAGAGGTAGCCGTGTGAAGAAATAATTTTTTCATATTTCATTATGTTCGAAATGACTCAAATGGGGTTTGAACCTCGGGTTCTCATCTATTAAACTATTATCTACTAGACTACAAACCGGGACTCTTAAATCTTAAACCTTATAACTTGAGACTTATTTTAACAAGATTTTACATGGAGTAACAAATGCGCGTAGAAGTACTCTTTCACTATTCATAACTGGCTACCAGTAGCTGGGGAAACTGGTGGATGCTAAGCCTGGATTTTGATTCACAGCTGCACCTGTTGCTTTTGATCTTTCTATCGACTACATATTGCCCGTACCCGTATTCGATTATAGTTTCATAATAAATAATAAAATGGTAAAAGCAGGTAACATTTCTATTTCGTATATGGTAGCTTTTCGAATCAGTGAATACATTACCCCAAATATTATATTGCTGAAATAGTGGCTATAAAGGCAGCTGCGTAACAAATTCGTTGGCAGATTGCACTCAATTAAATATCTAGAGAATGGGTACAACACATCGAGGATTGCTTTAAAATGCTGAGTGATTTTGAAGAAGAGGATGATGTGTGTGCCTTGGCAGGGGCAGATAGAGCGTGACTACATAGCTAAAGCACTTGCTAAATCTGGTAACAACTAATTCTAAGAAATTTAGATATGGGATGGCATTCCTCTTCTGAAGGAGCAAACAGTTGATTTCATATGGTTTCGTCAACGAAGGATTGAAAAATTAATATAATCGATAATGAATACGATCAACGGGTCGATCTTTCTAAAACACCTATAAGAACTAAAATTGATAGGAACTGAAATCACTGGGGATCTGTGCAGAGAATTCGATATATTTCATATCTTTGGATATTGCCTCCCAGATTTGGAGGCATGTGGTAGATAGAATGGAGGTAATACTATGAAGAAAGGCAATATGAAGATAACTTCATTATGTCATCCTCCACGAAACCTCATCTCTTTTGAAAGTAAACTAGGATTTACAATTGCCACAAAATATGGAAAAGAAGATATCAAACGACAATTAACCACCAGCTTGGAACCAAACCTCTAAAGGAGCTTTCCTCAGCAAATTTCACAAGACAAATGGGTTTAAGACAGTCTATACTTCTACTGGGTGATGAAAAAAGATTCCTTAAAGGAATGTTTATCAAGTACTACGTAGGAAGTTATCCTCACTGGCATCATACAACTGTGGTTGGTCGAGACAACAAGATTGGAAGAGGCTATAGCTCGTCGGGCGCAATAATTTAATTCTACTACACAACAATACTAGCTTTACGAGTATTTATTAATAAGCCCTAGCTAGACGTATTTCTCGCTGTATCGAGCGCAGCGCACAAGTGTGATTTTGATAAAATATGCTGATTTTCTACAAATTCTCCTCTAAAGTCTTACTGACTAGTTGTATACCACCAGCAGCCACTATCGATCTTGTGCACTTGAATATAGTTGCTCAAAGCATTGTATGGGTTAATTACTATTATTTTATTGTACTAAAAATTCAAGTCACCGTAGTTTAGTATATAGTGTGTTGGCTTGTTAGACGAGAGACCATAGTTCGAACCCCAGCCCAGACAGGTCAAAGAAAACGATATATGAAAAATTATTTCTTTGGTGACTTTCTCCCAGCAATCTGCTGGGAAAAACTCTGAGTGTAAATAAAATTGCCATGGAAATCTGTTAATCAAAGTCAAATTTAAACTGAATGTACCGCTGCTCATTGAAAAAATTAACATACATAACATGGGAGGTGTGAGAAGCTATGTCGTAATCGTGACTAAAGTTTTGTTAAGTAAGTAATAAAGATTCAAAAATTAAAGAAAACTCTTTAAAACGCTATATCGAGTGCCTTTGAGATAACTAAAGCAGTTCCTTCTATAAATCATAACCTCAAAACGTTCGATTCAGAAAGCTTTAAACGATTTAGGAACAAGTTCATCAAACTATATTCAGTTTATGAGCTTGGATGCAGTATGAAAACATGCTCTCACGTACATCAATAAATGCAGAATAAATTGTTCAGTGGAATGGATGACATCCACTGCATTCTATCAATTGCTTAGAAATATCGTTTTGCAAAACCTCAATGTTTGGGAACATCTGCATTAGGGAACATTCATGTTGTATATCAAAAAACCGAATCCTTTAATGAAATTAAAACATCAAACAAAGTGATATAAAAAGTTTCGACTACAAAAATTCTCCGAAAGAAAAATGAAATACAACAACAACAACTGAGTAAAACAATCAACTCGAGGCGGAGCATAAATACGGGGAAAAGCGTGGAAAAAAAGAAGCGTTCAAATAAATTAATTTAAAACACGCCAAGACCAACAAAAAATATTCATTCGTTAGTTGTTTTTGTTTTTTTTTAATCAAATTTTACAGAAAACATAAAAAGTGATTTCA
Organism: Sarcophaga rosellei; assembly: GCA_930367235.1. Classification (NCBI taxonomy): domain Eukaryota; kingdom Metazoa; phylum Arthropoda; class Insecta; order Diptera; family Sarcophagidae; genus Sarcophaga; species Sarcophaga rosellei. The sequence continues at coordinate 72,187,418 of OV884019.1, forward strand.
CAAAAGATCAAAAGGCATCAGAAAAAGTTATGAAAAATACACACACACACACAAACACACAGAGACCCACTCTTCCGTACAGCTCTGACACAAACACCCGTAAATGGCTGACAAAATAACGTTCGAAATGAAACGAGAAAAAAAACGAAATGAAAGAGAAGGAACAGTAGCGACGATGACATCAACGCGCGTAACGGTAGCATAACTGCAGGTGTTGTAACGGCAAATAACGGTTATATTCGTATTTATAAAAAAAAACGAAACAAAAAATTAAACTGAAAAGAACAGCAAAAAAGAAAATTATTCAAAATGCGATAGAGGGGGAAGAGTAAACGTTGTAATGGTAGAACGACTACAAAAAGAAAGTTTTGTTTTGCTATCATCCCTCGAAGGTGTGGATTATTTAAATACTGATGCCTCCAATTTATCCTTTTGTGTTGAACGTTTTTTTTCTGAACTTCAGGAGAGATTGATTAACCATTTGTTTTGCAGCCATTTTCACAGCACAAAAGGTGAATGGGGTTACGATTTTGTTCATTGTGGTAAAGTGGTAAGGAATAATCGTTTAGGGTAAGAGCTGAAGAGCGGTGAAAAGGTTGAAAAGCGGTCATGTAGGAGTTATACAAGCAAAATTTGGAAATTTATTTAAAGTTTTTTAAATTTTAAATTAAATGAGCGATGAATTCAAAAAAACTTTCGAATGATTTGATAAAATTTAGTGAAAAACTTTCTTTCCCAAAGTGGTTTTTAATTACCTCTGAATTTGTTTGTGACTGGATCTTGGTGATCTGAATGTCCTCTGAAGCACAGTTCCATTTTAAATTTATAAGCTGTGCTTGACGGTGCCCAAGTGCTCTAATCGGTATGTCTAGGCTATTAACCTTATGGACTATTGGTGTGATTGTTAAAGGAAAATTTGAAGACACTCTATAATATTGTGTCGTACATACATACCAGAGATCAGCAATAAGTATTCAGAAAAATGAGTAAAATCAAATCATACTCATAATTTCTGATACTTATACGCATTCATAATTATTTTAATATCATGGAACCTCTACTCACATTCGATATTCATACTTAACAACACGTGTGATGTTGTTGAATTCGACTCTCCGTTACCCAACATATACAAGAATCACAAAAGTATGATTCGCCTAAGAACACTAAAATACTCACTAAAAGGTTGTGTGTTTGTTCGGTTTGCTGCTTTGGCTTTTTTGCTTATGTGCCCGTTTTCTTTTGTTGTAAATGCAACAACAACTAAGACTGTAAATTTTGATGAATGATTCGAGTCACTCGAATCATTTATAAGTACAAGGCTATCCATTTCGTGGTTTCAAAAGTATGGGACTGGAATTCAACATCTGTCAAACTAAGTTGTAAAACCAATTTTTTTCTTTTCTGTTGAAAGTTCGACATTGACGAAAATGGATCGCTTAACTATCACACAACGCATAAAAATGATCAGAACCTACTACAAAAATGGCGATTCTGCCACAGCCACGTATTTTTAAAAATTTCCAAAATTTTCTTCAGCGATGGGTATGTTAATAAACAAAATTGTCGTATTTTGGGTTCTCAAAATCCTCAAGTAATTGAAGAGAGGCCATTACATCCAGAAAAAGTCACTGTTTAGTGCGCTCTTTGGTCCGAAGGTGTGATTGGACCTTACTGGCTGAAATACCGCCCAATATGTGTCAAAAAGTGGTCGAAAATTACCTCAAAAGAATCAATGCTTGCAACACTTCGCGTGGAGGTCATTTAAATGATGTAGTGTTTCACACGTCAACGTTCAAACTTTACAATAAAAAAGAAATATCATGAAAAAATACTTTATATGTGTTTTATTTACGTTTACTTTTGAAACCACGAAATGGATAACACGAAATTTGGGAATTTTACTGGATACTGTAGATGTATATCATAATGGTTAGACCAATTTTGAAACAGTTCAGGTGGAGTAAGGAAGACATAGACACTGGCATAACTGAGCTATAAGAACTTGAAAGTTATGATACAAAATTCTAACACGAGATTCATCAGGCAGCGCCGTGACCTGACAGAACAGCTTATGGTGGACAGAACCAACGAGAATGGATAACAAATTTAAGTGGAGCAGATTTTAAGTTACATGGTCTTGTGAGAAAGGGGCTTTCCTGAGGTATGTTGAGTGAGGCTTGAGCGAGAGTATTCCATCCCTGAGAAAACTGGGAAAGTATTCCCGCGGAAGTTTACGTCATTTTAACATATGCTCAATTAAATTTGGACAGGAACTGGAACAAAACGAAATTAAAAAAAATATATTTTCATACATAATTGACCATTACAATCCTTCAGTCAGGATTATGGTCTAGCTTCTCACACCACTCATTTTGTGTGCCTTAATTTTATATTTGAGTGGCGGGACCTACAGTTTAACGTCGATTCCGAACGACAGGTTTTTGAGAAACATTTTCATGGCAGGTTTATTTACTCTCAGAGTTTTGGCCAGAAATCTGCCGAAGAAATATTTTTTTTCATATTTCGTTCTTTGACGTCTGGTCTGGCGCTCGAACCCGGGATTTACGTCTACGAACACACTACCTACTAGACTACGGCGACTACAAAAATTATGTTTGCGGCAAATTCCTTTCAGCAGTCTTCTGGCAACAAATTCGAGAGTACATAAAATTGCAATGAAAAGTTTCATAAAAAACTGGTATACGGAGTCGCCTTTAAACTGAAACATACAGTTTAAAAGCACACAAGTGGTGTGAGAAGCTAGGTCGGAATCCCGACTGAAGGGTTGTGATAAGAAATTTTGTATGCACATATGTATTACTGTATAGTAAATGAAATGCTCCCATGCATTTGCGGGAAAATTCTGAGGATGTCACCGAAGGTTGTGGACTAGAACCATGGCCTAATGAATACCAGCAAGCCTTATAGTTTTGCCAAAATGCTTTGCAACATGAAAGGATAACAAATTTAAATAATTTCTGAGTTACATATTCTGTTAAGAAAGGGGACTTCCTCTTTTGGCATACGTATGGTTCAAAGACAGATAGAGGGACTTGATGGAGAGTATTTAGTCTCAGAGCGGAAAATTCAGAAAACTGGGAATGTTGCGCTGGTATTCCAAGCGGAAGTTTAAGTCATTGTAAAAAGTTGTTCAATTAAATTTGGATAGGAATTACAGATGATAACTATCTGTCGGTCAGTTCGCCAGTCCACGATTCAGTTTGAGGATGACTTGAGGATATTGTGAGACTATCGCTATGCTCTTAACACCCGGATTACCTACAAATAGGTAGTGTATAGGTTTATTACGTGTAAGGCCGTGATTCAAACCCAAGCTCAGACATCTTGAACAAGACGAAATAGGATATCATATATCTTCGGCAACATTCTCTCAGCAGTCTTTTGGTAAAAACTGGCGGAGTAAATAAAATTGCCCTTAAAAGCTTTTCAGAGATTTTTGTCGTTCAAAGTCACTTTTAAACTGTATGTACAGTCCCAGAGAAAATTAACATAAACACTATGGTTGGTGTGAGAAGCTAGGTCATAATCCGGACTATTGTAATGACCAATTATGTACATATGTATCTCCTTGAATCGAAGTCGCTGTAGTTTAGTAGGTATTGCATTGGTTTGGTAAACACAAGTCGCAGGTTCGAACAAAAATTCGGACATCTTGAACGAAGCCAAATAGGATATATCTTCGGCAACTTTGTCTCAGTAGTCTTCTGGAAAAATCTCGGAGAGTAAATGAAAAAATTTGCCATTCATTATCGACTTCAAACTAAGGATACCGCCACTCATGGACGACGAAATTAACACACCCAACATGGCTGATGTGAGATGTAAGGTCGTAATCCTGACTAAAGGGTTGTAATGATCAATTAAGTGAATAATTTCTATGGCCTATGTAAGCTAGACAAGCAAATAGAATCATTCTTTGCATTATGTGCAAATGAGCAGGGAGAAGTCGGACTTTTACCTCGGATCCCACCCCGAATTCTTTTTGTGGAATGGGAAGGCGCAAAGACCATTTTTAGAATGTGTATAATTTTTTGCCTAATATAAAGCTTTTGGATGAATGAATATGAATTACCAGAAAACAAACTTGAGAGCTGTGAGGTATAAATGCATCGCGGAAGGAAATACATGGCTGCCTGTCAGATGCCGGACAGCGAATTGAGGTTGTTAGCATCGAGAAACTTTCTGAAGTTTGCCATTGCAACGTGTTTATGGGCGACAGTATTTGAATAGTCCAGCGAGGACAATACAATAAATCATGTAGTGGCGGAACTATAGGACCTCTACACAGCGACAATATTGTAACAAAAATGGAAACGGCATAACATCGTTTAACATTAAAATGAGCAAAAGCTACACAAACAAATACAACGAACTTGTTACAGGTAAACCAGCAACATCAGTATGAAGGAAAAGGGGATAGACAAATAAGCAAGAATGCAAACATCGTTTAACTTTAAAATGCTACACAAACGAATACATCGAACTTGTTGCAAGTAAACCAACAACTTCAGTATGAAAGAAAAGGGGATGTACAAGTAAGCGAGAACGCAACAACAAGCAATGTGAACAAAATACACAAACAACAATGAAGTCTTGATAGAGTTCTCGAGAAAGCGAAACCATGAATGTTCGACGTCAAGAACCTTCATCACACTGTTTACGTGGGATAGAAAAAGGCAAGACAAAGCAGGCAACGAGCAGTAAGAATTCAGTCAGACTTGTGTGAAGACACGTTGCGTGTGAAGAGAACAGTCGTGGTTTGAAGATCGCCGTTGAAAAGCTCTGCGTTGTAAACAAAGAAGAATAGCGAACAAGTAATTATTGTTGTGTTCGTCAAGTTGTAAACGGTGGCACCCTAAAGTAGTGCGAATAATAAAGAGTTTAACTAAAACTAAACACAAATTTATTTTCATTTTCTTTGCAATTAACGAACTTATATTTTAAACGTTTTTGAGAAGGTATAATACAATGTGATGGTATTGCATTGGGTTTCCGGCAGACTCTGCTCTGGTATGCTGATTTTTAATACTTGGTGTCTTTTATTTCAAAACTATAGGGCTTGAGGAAAACCTTTCCGCTTTTTTTCAAATAAAATGCTTTGAAACAGTGGTATCAAATTAAATCTTAGTTTGTCAGCCTCAGTAATTTACTCTCGTTATGCTCTAAACTGCCTTCAAGACATATACACAAACTGACATCAGACAATTCTATTGATAGCTTACTTAAGAATCTTTTAACAATAATTTCAAAATCTTTTCAAAATGCCACAAATTTTCACTGTTTGTTCACCACAGAGAGATTACACACACACATACATAAACAACGTATTCATCCAATTTATAGAAATGAGATGAAAAACAATAACAAAAACAAAGTGACTTGAAAATCGCTCAACTGGAGATCATTATCATTCTCGCAACTAAACTGAGAATCCGAATAAAATAAACGAAACGATACGTAACGCATTGGATGGAAGCAATCGAAACTGGAGACCAAAAACAAAAAAAAAAAAAAAAAAAGAAGAAGGCAACTGACAACTGATAAAAAGCTAACGAAACTTTATACAAGAAACCAAAATATTTGCTCGTAACTTGGTGGTTGGTGCAACAAAAAGTAAAAAACAATACACGTTTGTGGCACAAACAAAACGTAACAATATCAACAACAGCAATAGCAAATGGCAATAGCAATAGCAACATCAGCAACAACGAGCACAAACAATATGAAATTCTTTCAGAAAATCAATGATACTCCAATAAATTTTGTTGAATGCAAACGCGTGCGACATACACTTGATGATGATCGTTGGTATACGATTTTGGATTTTTGGTGCAACAGTCAGTGATTGTTGTTTTAGATTTTAATGTGGACATACGCAAGAAAAAAAAAGAATATAAACTGTGGACTAAAATGAATACTGCTCTGATTTTTAAGCTTAAATACCCTACAACATGTGCTGGTAGTTGCTACTGAAATCATTACTACTTTTGCTCTTATACACTCAAAAAATCAGTCCGAGTTTGACCAATGGCATGGGGGCTATATTACTTGCGGCTTAGGAAATCCCCACTAGAAAAAATCTAACAGGATCAAATTAATGAGATCACGCTATGTTGAAATCACATGTCGTTGATGTACAGATCAGAGATCAGCGATGAGTATTCAAAAAGATGAGTAGATTCGAATCATACTCATAATTTCTGACACTCATACGCAGTCATATTTTATTTAATAGCATGGAACCTCTACTTATATTCAAAGTTTGAAGTACTTATCGTACTCATGCTTAACAGTATGCATGATGTTGTTGATTTCAACTCTCCTTTACTCAATATTTACAAGAATCACAAAATAAGTATGATTCGCGTACGAACACTTAAATACTCACTAGAAGTTTGTTTGTTTGCTTTGCTTGATGTCTTTGTCTTTCTTTCATCTTTTTTTTGTAAATGAAACAACAACTAAGACCGTCGATTTTGATGAATGATTCCAGTCACTTGAATCATTTAATAAGTATTATAAGTATTTTTCTAAAGTTATGAATCTAAATGAGTAGGCTTATGAATCAAACATATTTCGAATGGTATGAGTTTTATGTCAACGTTGTACTCATACTCATTGCAACATGTACCTATAAATCAATGTTGTAGTGAGTACGAATCGTTAAATTTCAATACTGTTGACTCACTCATATTCAAAATTTCATGAGTACTTATGAGTAGCGAAAAAAACGATTCATTGCTGATCTCTGGTACAGACCATCCAATTTAGGGCTAAAGACGTTTGTAATCATCGACTAAGAGTGCTTGCAGTTGATAATGGTGAGCTTGCCATAAAATATGTACCTTTGTCCAAACACCCACCAACATCGATCGCACCAATTTTCGTGCACTGTTTAGGGTCTAGCGGGTCGTATCTCGGCAATGGCATCACGAATGCTGGCCTTCAAATGCCCAATTGCCTATGGTTTGTTGGCATAAAAATTTTCTTTAAAGGCGACTCACGGGAAATAGTACAACGATGTTAAATCACAACTTTCTGGCGGTCAATTGACATCAACTTTTCGACTAATTAAACGGCCTCCAAACGTTGAACTAAATAAATCGATTATATCTTGAGATGTGTAGCAAGTTGCACCATCCATCGTCCACATCATACCATGAAGAGCGGCTACAAAAACATCGGTTATTATGGTGCGATGAGTGTCTCTATTGACCGTAATGGTTGCGCTCTCCTCGCTGTCCTGGCCAATGATACATCCGCTCTACAAGCCGCACCAATCAGTCACTCGTAATGGGTACATTGGTTACTGTAAGACCATGTGTGGGTTTCCTAAGCTCCAAATAGGCCAATATGAAAATAAGCTTCATCCGAAAAGATGATTTTTTTTTGGCAAAGGAATCGTCATGCGTCTTTTCGCAAAATTCGACGTGAACTGATGCATGAAATGCTCAATTCTTGAGAACAATAACTAGTTGATATTGATGGATTCTCAGGCACACTCTCAGCCACAGCTTTGATATTTTCGGGTGTCCACTGTACAAGCGCGATCATATTTTGGCGCTTCAGCAATGAAACTTTCTCGAACTTTAGCAATAAACTTGCATATACGGACACTGTTGGTCCTTTTCTGCAACCAAATTTGTATACGATATTTTCGTGCAATTTCCGACCAATGTTGCTCAAGGGTAAATCGAATTATTACTCTCAGAGAGATAATGTACTGAATTTTGTGATAGAATCGAATGACAGAAGTATTGCCAGATTCCAAATAACCGATGAATCAAATTTAAACCGATAGATGGCCCACCAGATATTTTCGAGAACAGCAGATCAATATCTCATACGTTAAAATTCAGCATATCTTTAGTCCAATCACTAATCGCGTGCTCATTGTTACTCGCATAAACAAAGTACATGTCCTAATTACTCCTAAATATTAATGCGTTAAATGACATTAATGCCATTGAGAACCTCATATGCTGGTTACTTCGGAAGCAGAAACAATGGTCAACTTATACTGGGTCGAAGAACTTCACTCTCAAATACAGCCCTGTCTGCAGCGATACATTATTGTGTCGTTACGTCCACTCCATAGAGAAACACGCGGAGAATGAGCGACTTATAGAGCATTACGGCTGAGACACATAGGATCCATCGTACGTTAAACTTTGACTTTTGCAACTAACAGCAGATGTGAAATGCATATCTTCTTTATGTGCTTTGTTTCAGTCGGTATTTTACCCTTAACCAGTGCTGCAAAATTGAAATTATAAATGCTACTGAACTATAACTGAAAGAGTATATACATACATACCTAATCGGTCATTACAACCCTTCAATCAAGATTATGACCTAGCTTCTCACACCACTTACACAGTTTTTGACAGAATGAGGTCAGCCGAGGAAAAATTTTTTTTCATTTTTCATTTTCTAGGAGATGTCTGACATGGGCAGTGACCCGCGGGCTAGCGTCTAGTAAGCCAGCATACTATCTACTACATCATTTATTTATTTATATTTAATACACATACGGAAGGGAACAGAAAAACTAACGACTTATACGTGTTCCTCACATATAAAACAAAAACTGCTAATTCTGAACGTAACAAAACGTAAAAGTCCCGTTTATTCGACGAAACGTAATGGAACATATATACGAATAGCAGTCTAAATGCTTATGGAAATTACATTACGGTTCGGCAAGCGTTCTCATTGCTTTTCGATTTTTTAAAAACGAACATACGTTCTGTGGACGTTTGCCTAACCGGAGCTAAGGACTAATGCTAGCTTTAGCATTACATTACTAATGCATTAAGAGTTTAAAAGCGTAAGGCATAAAATATGTAATATTAAAAAAAGTACGGAAAGCGTCTAGGGGGTACTCCGGTATTCTCGAAATGCAAAAATACTGAAAAAAGTATTAAGGTACTGAATTTTTCAACACTGCCGTTAAGCAGAAAACGAGTATCTAAGATGATCTGAATTTGAATGCCAAGAATGATAGTGTATTAAACAGATCGCTGTTACCACAATAATAACATGCTGGACTTATAATTTTGAAATTTTCGTTGTGTTTTGTGTGTTACTCGTTACTAACAAGCTGATGAGACATGAACGCAAGCGCGCGTTTAACTAAATTCCAAAATGTCAGAGCTGGAGAAATCACTGCGTAACAAGCGCTGGAAATTCCAAAACGATCTCAAAAAAAAAAAAAAAAAAAACAGAAATGTATCACATGCTCAAAGTTGTGGGACACAGTAATGGTATGTGAACCAAAGGAAAAATTGTGTTGTGTCTGCATGCATGCGTGTATGTAAGTATGTGCTGGAGAAACGATCAATGCAAAGCGATCGACATGTTGCCTTGTTATATACACATTTTTGTTGTTGTTATTGTGTTGCTGCGCCATTATTAACAATTGATGATACATCTGACCATACGTACCAGATGTCTGTCCGACCATATACAATTTATTTACAACACAAAAGAAAACGAAAACAAAAACAACATTGTATTGTATTAAAAACCATTATTTTGATGAGACTACACATTTGCTTTGGCTATTGTCACTTGCACTGTTGCAGTTGCTGTTGCTGATGATATTGACGATTATGGTAAGGATATTGCTGACGATCGTGGTTGGTTCTTTTAAAAAAGTTTGCTTGTGTCGACTGGTTGGATAGTTGGTTAGTAGTAGAAAGGAATTTTGTGTCAACTGAACACTGTAAACATAAATAAAATCCCTTTTGCTATTATAGTACATGAGATTTTTTGTACTTTAAGAATTGTTGTACGCTTGACGATGCTGCTGCTGGCTGCATGAGCACACAGTATGAAACGAAAATATTGGAAGTTATTATGTTACGAGTATTATGAAGTTAACTTAGCATGGGCATATGACTCAGATCGTTACATGATTATCCTGAATCTGAAGGGAGTAATATACCTTCTTTACTGTTAACATTGGGAAATAACACGTCGTACTCTAGATTTTGAAGCTAAATTTTTAATTCCTTTTTATTTTTTTAGAACTGTTACAGAGCCCGCTTCCATTTTTTTTTGTCATTTCTATGCTTTATTTAATTAATTAAGGTTTTCCACGTAACTGTGAAAAATTCTGCGAAGGTTGCCATTTGCCGCTGCCTAAAACAAAAGCCTCTGAGAAACTACTTGAGCTACTTGAAGAATTTCCCTGATTGTGGAGTACTTTTTCTCAGGAGATGTGGATGCCTTTCTATGGCGCTTGCTGTTGATGTTATTCTTATGCCTGTGGCTAAGGAGGCTTTTTGGATAGATTTAGTGGGGAATTGAAGTCTCTATATTTTTATAATTTGAAAACCATGTTGAAAATCTGTTGTCTTTTGTTTAAGTTGAACCTACGCTGCATGAATGTCAACCTACACTGCAAGCATGTTTTCATACTACACTATGCAGCCTCATTTTTCAACACATGACGTTGATCACGATTCAAGTATCAGCGCGCAAGGGCCATGCTAATCATTTTCGAATAGTTCCAATTTCAATATAAGAAAAACAAGTAACTTTTTTTACTCGTAAAGTGTAGTAAAGTATTTTGGATTAGGCTGTTAATATTATTATTGCAGCATAGGGATCTATTGTAATTATGTTCTGTTTTTAGGTGTTTCTATGATGCGTTATTGCATCACAGGTTTCAAGAATTTATTTCGATGATTCATTCTCACCGTCACAAAATCCAATTCTTTGTCTACAGTGCCCTATCAAAAGACCGGTTATCAACCTCATGTTACTTCTTGAAAGTCTGATGCGTGACTCAGATCTTCTATAATCGTAATTTCGTAATAAAAGTTTTTCTTTCATCAAATCTTTTGCCTTTCTTTAGTATACCCACACATAAGAACCCACAGAAAGGCTCTGTCCCATCAATTGCTTGTAAGCTCCCCTCCATACAAGCTCATCTGCTTGTTCATTGACGACAATTAGCACAAGACCTGTGACACAGCAGAGAGAAGAAGAATCGAGTACTCAATTGGTCACTTAGCTGGCAGATAATATGTCCTGTCTTTTATACCTCCTATCTAAGTTGAATTGACCACATCTTTCGATGGCCCACACTTCCGATCAGGGCCGATGCACCTTTTGCATAATGGACATTGACATGAATGCATTTATCGAGGGGGAGGACTAATGCCCACACTGCTGTCACTGAGCAGAAACCTTTCTTGCTCCTTGTCTGGCTACTCAGTGGCTGGTAGACTAGGATCTAGATTGTTCTCTTCCCTACTGATTAACCATCTTGGTTTCTTGCTTCATATCCTACGGAGCTTTTATTTCACATGTTATTATTTGCTATGCATCCTGGATTACGTTATATGTATGTCCGCTTAGTGATTTATTGGCTCAATGTTACTCAAGGGCTTTGAAGAAAACTATATGTACTACAACTTAAAATTAAAATCCGTTAAAGACGAAAAAAATTTACAATTGAAGGCTTCGCAATTAGAAAAATAAAGTTATGATCATAACATTGGTGGTGTGAGGCCCATATTGTTATAGCCACTAAAAATTTTAGTGCACATTGACAAATCTTAAAACTTACTTAATTGATCATAGCATTATGACATAATTTAGTCAGGATTACCATTTATGTTCTCACATCACCCACGCTGGGTGTAATAATTGTATTTATGATTGGTGGAACCTACAATTGAAATTCGACTCCGAATAACATATTTTTTGACAGACTTTTGATTTCACTTTCATTCACTTTCAGAATTTTTGCCAAAGGACTGCTGACAGAATGTGGCCAAAGAAATATTCTTTCACATATCGTTTTGCTTGAGATATCTAACCTAGGTTTGAACCACATGCTCGCGAATATTAAGCCAACACATTACCTACAATACTTCTTACAAACATTGGCTTCCTACTGACCTTCTCCTAAAACACCAGAGAACTCTTGCAGTTGCAGTCGATGAACTGCTGACTTAAGCTACTACATAGACAGAGTCATATACTCCTACATTACGGATGCCGTTGATTATGTGCTCTCCTTTAACTAGCTGAACACGTCCTTATAAACTATCATTCATAGCGGAGACTACTGGAGCACGATACCAGATTCTCCTACAAATTATACGGAAAAATTCACCGATGCCTACAAGCTGTGTGAGACAACGAGTTGCGACGGGTATATCGAGAACTTAAACATCACATACTTCTACAGATGCTCGGGTCTCTGCAATATCTTTCTGCCGAAATCGTTTCTACTGCATATCTTCATGGTGATAGATGATCTGTAGCAGTATATTGTTACGAAAATTGAAATGGTGTCATAAACAAAAGCTACAAACACAAAATAAAAAAGAAACAATGGATTTGCTTATATTATCAATGAATAACAAAAATATAGCAATAAATAAATGATAAACAAGTAAACAAACAGGCAACAACACTGCAAGGACAAACGTAAACAAAATACACAAACAACATTAACGTAAGCAACATATTTACATTTATATTAATTTCCCGAAGGCAATGTCATTCTCCTTCAAGACCATTCATCGGCCTGTTTACCCAGCATGTAAAGGAAAATAGTGTAAACGAAAATAACAAATAAAGCAATTGTTGTTGTTTACAGCAAGTTGTGAACAGTGGCACACAGAATTGAGCGAATAATAAAGAGTTTTAATTAAAACTAAACACAAATTTATTTTTATTTTTATTTGCAATATAGGAAATCATATTTTAAACGTTTTTAAAATGGTTAAAACGTAACAATATTATAAGAGTATATACTGTATAGAAAAAAGTTTCTATTCGAGCGTTATGTGGACGTCCAAGCATGCCACTAGAAACACATACTCGGAAACTATATTTCGCTAGAATAGGTAATTGATTGGATATCCTCTTATGTTTCATTGATCCATTGCCGTTCCATAGTAAATGAAACAGACCAAACATTTAATTTTTCTAAGTGGTCTTAGCCCCAATGCGAGACTGCTTCCGCGCTCCTTGAAGTTGTATTTCGGAAAATCAGAAAGAAGCCATCTGTCGCTTAACGCGTCACTGCCGAGCACTCTTGAATTGTCTGAAGTTAGATTAAAGGTCAATGCCCCATATGTAAGAGAGTCGGGGTGATTGAGCTGGACGATTCTTCCTAATGGTTTGCATCATGTGACAGTGTGTAGTGACATAACCTAACAAAACCTAACTCAATTACAATATTAACAGAGAGTGTGTGAATTTGACAAGTATTTTAAAAACGAATTATAATCACAACAGCCGCTGAATATCGTGTGATAATTGAAAATCTTTTGTATTCTATTAAACAGCTTACTTCGGTGGCTGTGAAAATAATTTTTTTTTTTGTAAAAGTAGTGCCACTAAATCACTATTCATCTGATGATGAAAAACTAAAAAAATGACTTCTGAGTTGCCAAAACCATTTTTGGCGATTTGGAATTTTCTTATATTTTTTCGTTTTTTCATTTTTTTTTTTCATTTTCGTTTCGGATAAAGTCTTTTTGGCATGAAGGATTCACAATAGCAGAGTCTAAATAAGAGTGACCATATCACGGCTGTCATCTCAAAATCGTATCTGCGCTTCAGCTAAACGCTATCATTTCTCGACGCATTGCAAAGTGAAGTGCAGAAGAAAAACAATGGCAATGCAATGTAAAGCTTCAAAAGCAGTAAAATGTTGCAACAACAACAGTAACATAAGCAATTTTGCATGAAGTCCACGAGGCACCAAAAAAAAAACGAAAAAGCACTGAAGGTTAGCCAATGTATCCTTTTGCTAAATATATGGGGGCATTGGGAAGATGCACAGACACATACACACACACATACACAGACACACATTAAATATTTAAATGAAAGCCGGCACAAGTCTCTTGCCACTGTCAATTCGGTTGAAGTCAATGTGTGTAGAACTGACAGAATGCGACCAACCATGCCAAACATACTCAATTCAGCTTATGATCATGTCGTTATCGTTGCTGTTGTGGTTGTTGTTGCTGGTGTTTTATATACATAGTTATTGTTGCAAAATTGTATTGTTGCATAAAGAAAACCCCAAAAAAGAGAGAAAAACACACACACACACTTACATAGAATGAAGGAAAACAATGTCAAAAGAGGGGCCAAACAACAATCACAACCACCACTACCATTACCACCACCAGCAGCAGCATCAGCAGCCAAATAAATAAGGGACAGCAGTCGAAATAAAAATTGCAGAAGCCACTGGCTCACTACCATCATCATCATCATCTGCAGCGGCTATTGTCCAATATCGTTTTGCATTTGTGCAGATCGTTAAATCGCATATTGTATATCGGCTAGAGTTGTGTGGTAGAGGGATAAAGGTTAACTACGAAACGAAAAAACAAAATTTTTTGCTATTGTGTGCGGCTGTGCCAATGTTGCATGACAGCTACAACACAAGCTCTATAATCATCAGCAGTTTTCAAACATTTGAGCCACATTTAACCACCACACCAGTTGCCCTCTCTGCTGCCTGCTGCCTGTGTATGTTGTTGTACGAGGAAGTCTGTGAGTCGCTGTGCGCGCGAGTTGTTATATTTATTGCTCAATGCGAATATGTATTTAAAAGATCGATCGCATTTGATATATTTGCAAATATTCCTTTAGAGTTGCAACAGCAACAACAACAACAACAAGAGCTTCTGCACTATAACGTACACATAATGCAGGCAAATTTTGAATGTTGCTGCCGCTGTTGTGGCGGTTGTTTTAGCATCTAAACATTGCTTCTGTTAAAATGTGTTCCCACTGGTGTCTAAAGCGGGATGCTGGCTTTAGTTTCACAATTTTAAAGACCGATTTAGGGCTTTAACTCGGAACTGCTTAATACGTAAATCGCAATAAACGCCATTATTGACCTCAATATTTCATATAAAGTTTCAATTAATTATTGCGCAATAAATAAGCCAATTATTATAATATTGAGTAAAACTTAAAATGCAACACTGTCTTGTGTGTTTAGTGAGCATATTACAATTAACCGAACACTTTCTGTTGATATTTGACAACTCAAACAAACAAAATCTTATATATAAAAATGAATGTGTGTTTGATTGTATGTTTGTATGTTTGTATGTTTGAAGTTTATAGACGATTAAACGGCTGAACCGATTTTCTTGAAATTTTCACAGTATCTTCCTGTATGTCTGGAAGGAGTTATAGGCTACTTTTTATGTTGATATTCCAAATGAGCGAGGGGCCATGCCCACGTATGCTACATACTACATACTTAATATTTAATTGCATTTGAAATAGTAGTAGTAGTAGTAGTACTACCCCTACAAGTATGCTATCTGTGATTCTTGATGTATAAAACCAAAGAAAATAAAGTGTAAAGAACGACGCGGGGGGAAAGATAGAAGGGAAAGAAAAAAATTTTGTAACCAACATTTGTGAAAAAATTCACCAAATAAGAAAAAATATAACCAAAATTAAATTCGTAGACTTTTGTTTTATTTTTTTTTTTTTCAAGTTTAAATTATCTATATATATATAAATGAATGTACTTTATGGAATCGTAAACTATGCATTTAATCTTTAGCAAAGTTGTTGCGCATGAGCCGACGAAGGTTTCTAAGTTGGTATAACCAATTTCCGACAGGTGGCGCCACTGAAAATTCTTCGAAATTAATTAAATCGTAAACTGTGCATTTGATCCTGTGTTGAAAAGAAAAGAAAAGAAAAGAGCATTACTAGCCTCAGAATCAGCATTGAGACTGAAAAATCTTCGAGTAAATGCCGCACAGATCCGTTCGCATGAATCACTTGAACAATAAATCACTTGATCGAATGCGTACTACTCAGGCCCGTTCGTCTGAATCATCTGGACAACGGGAAACAAAATCAATAAAATGATTCAAACTTAATTGGATATTTGTCTAATGTCTTTCCTTCAAATTTATTTTAGTTTGTAGTGCAGCAAAGCGCGCAGGGTACAGCTAGTAGTACATAATTGCAACCGTTCATTCAGGATTACAACCTAACTTCACACATCACTTATGTTGTGTGTGTTAATTTTGTACTTGAGTGGCGGGACCTACAGTTTAAAGTCGACTCTGAACGACATTTTTGAGAAACTTTTCATGGCAATTTTATTCAGTCTCAGAGTTTTTATCGGAAATCTGCTGGCAAGAATTCGCCGAAGGAACATTCTTCTGTATTATGTTTTTTAGGAGATGTCTGACCTGGGCTCACGTCTAATAAGCGAATATCTATTAGGATAGACCACGACGATTTCAACTCAGCAAGGTAGTATTTTCACGAAACCCAGTGTGACGAGAGCCCCATAAAACAGCTCAGACAACACGAACAAAACGGAATAGGAAAAAAATATTGCTTTAGCAGATGTACACTCAACAGACTTCTAGCAAAAATTGGATATGAAAAGGTCCCGCCAGTCATACGTAAGAAGATAGGTTGACTAAAGGTTGACTAATCAATTCAATAAGTCTTAGTATAGATTGAAATTGATTGAAATTACGACAAAGTCTTGGCTGGAGATCTCATCGGTTACTGAAGGTTAGCAAGTTTGATAGGGGAAGTGTTGCAGAAGAAGTATTGTGGTTCGCAATGACTAAGTTTATTCGGGTCTGCATATGGCAGAGGTTTAACGTACAAAAACTCCATTCATTGGCAAATGTAAGTTGGGATAATGAACCTCTTGTAGAGACACAAGACAGATCTGGGCCGACATGGATATATTCAGGCAGAATTTGTATTGAACCTACAATCTGAGTGTTCACGCTATGAAACAGGGAATACTTCAAAACGACTGCTACAGAAGCTGCAATGAGGAGTAAAAAGGGGAATTATAGAATAAAACTGAGCATTAGAAGTCTTTGAAGCCACCTTAGTCAAGTAGAGTGAGACACTAGGTCGTAATCCTGACTGAAGGCTTGTCAACTATGTACGTAGAATTTAGGGACAAAACATGTCTAACCAAAGACGATTAGAGATAAATTCCCACCTCCATAAGGCTTTTGGGATTGTTAAGAAATACCAGCCAGAAGCTACAATTATACGGCGGAATAGGTAATATTGGGACCTTAATGGGACTTGCACAGCCCAAGTTAGCTGTGTCAGTGAGGCGGCTGCCAGTATAACCTAACCTAACGTAAGTGATATCCATAGATGGAGGTCACCGTAGTTTCATCGTTAGAGAGCTCTTGATCTCGGGCCACAGTTGTGACATCTCCAGCAAAGAAAAATAATTATTTTTTACAGCGAACCTCCTTCGTAGTCTTCTGGCAAAAGCCATGAGAGTAAATAAAAGCTCTTAAAGCGTATGGTTCGTTTAACCCATTTCCGCCCGCTGTACTATATATAGAACACAACTTAAAGTCGAAGTAAAACTTACAAAATGTAGTTTTTTATTCTGGAAACGCTTGCTACCAGTCAATAAGAGTACATGCAACATCCACGTAGCTGTTGTAAATCATAGTTCAAAAATATTAATGGGGCGAATCCCCATTTTGGCTAGCCATTTATTTCTTGTGGGATTGTGAATGGTTATTTAGTTTATTTTACATCAGTTAACTTCGAAGAACGTTGAAAAGCAGTTTATTTACTGAAAAACATCACATTCTAATAAAAGCAATATAAAACGTTTTAGTGCGTATAGAATTTTTTGAGCTATAGCATATTAAATGTTGCTGTACTAAGTTTAGTACACTGGGCGTTCAAGGTAAGATAAAATATTGCAGTGAAGACGTTTTCATTCCGGCATTGTGCTTTAGAATAAAAGTTTTTCCTGGTTTTTTGATTGCTTTTTTTTGAATAGCGTCTTGTTATTAATTAAAAAATACTTTGAAAGATATAAAATGGCCAACCTATGTAGCAAAAACTATTTTGGGTTGGAAGAGGCAATATGTGACATTATTAGCCAAGATAATGAAAATGACGTTACTTACGATGTAGTTATGCTGCCACCCGATTTAGATGTTCTCACTGAAGAAGAGGAATGTGGAGACGATAAATTATATGAAAATAAACTACCTCGAGATGTGCCCGGTAATATAGAAGTGGTTACTTACAGACCACCAACAAAACCCGAAGAACATGCAGTTTACTTTGATAACTTTTTACAAATTACGATCTTCTTGTAGACCTGAAGAGCCTTATATACAGAGCTCCTGGAACCTTGCGCGAAACAGGACTAAGCGATGTCCATTGAATTCATCAAAAGATATGCGTAAAAAGCCTAGAGCTGAATATGACCATAGGTTTGATAAAGCAAATGAAATTCTTATGAAAGATAGTAATGTTTGCACGATTGGAACAAATTTCGATACCTTGGAGCCTATCGGAAAAGTTAAAAGATGGTGTCCTATGAACAAGCAAAAAGTTGACGTCAGCATGCCTCACGTTTTCCAAAGCTACAACAAAGCTATGGGATTGGTAGATCAAATGGACCAGTCTATAGGAATGTACCGAATTGCTGTAAAAGGAAAAAAGTGGTGGTGGCTCTTGTTTACTTATTTAGTGGACTTGACTGACTGACTGACTGTTTCAAATGCATGGAGACTATATTGCATTGCAAACCCTAATAATCGTGTTGATCAATTATGGTTTCGCAGACATATAGCACGAACACATCTCAGTGACAAAAAGTACAATAAATGTAGGCAAACATCTTCCAGAATTGAAGGAGAAGAAAAAAAATAATGGCCACAACCCCCAAAAAAATTCCAAATCAACTGCGATGTGTCATATGCTCAAATCGAGTTAAAACATCATGTTGTAAGTGCCTGAAAACACTTTGTTTGGAAAGAGGATGGTTTGCAAAATACCACACGTAACCGCCCATTGTACTAAACTTAGTACACCTCAAAAACCAAAACTTAGAATATTTTTTTTGTTTTTTTTCTTTTATAGTACTATAAAAAATGTTATTTAAATCTAAAAATAAAGACTGAATTTTAAAAATTGTTTGTGGTTCTCATTTGGGCGTTAATGGGTTAAAATTAACACACAGTATGTGGTGTGCGAAGTTAGGCCACAATCTTGACTTAGGGGGACAATGAAGTAAGTAAGGTATCAGAGATCATCAATTCAAAAAGATGAGTAGATTCGAATCTTACTCATAATTTCAGATATTTATACGCATTCATACTTATTTTAATAGCATACTCATACTACTCATATGCAAAGTTTGAAGTACTCATCGTACTCACACTTAACAACGCCTATGATGTTGTTGATTTCGACTCTAATTTACTCAACATTTACAAGAATCACAAAATATGTATGATTCACGTACGAATACTACAACACTCCCTAGAAGGTTGTGTGTTTGCTTTGGTTGCTGTCTTTGTGTTTTTTCTTCTTTTTTTGTAAATGCAACAACAACTAAGATTGTAAATTTTGATGAATGACACGAATCACTCGAATCATTTATGAGTATTATAAGTATTTTTCTTAATTTATGAATCTAACTGAGTAGGCTTATGAATCAAACATATTTCGAATGGTATGAGTTTGATGTCAATGTTGTACTCATACTCATTGCAACCTGCACTTATAAATCAACGTTGTAGTGAGTATGAATGAATCAGAGTAGTTGAATTTCAATACTGTTGACTTACACATACTTGAAATTTCATGAGTACTTATGAGTAGCGAAAAAAACATTCACTACTGATCTCTGTAAGGTGTTCATGGGACTCAAAAATTTTTTTAATAGAATTTTTTCTTTCACCGTCCATGTAAACATAACATCTGAAAAATCCTTGTTATTTGCCTGCATTCATGTTTCTGCTTATTTTTTCCTTCTACGCCGTGGTAAAACATACAAAAAAAGTGTTTTTTTTCTGTTTTAAGAGACTAAAATTGCAGTGAAAACAAATCCAAAATAAGAAAGAAAAAGAAAGAAAATCTCGAGGTGTTTATGTCGTTTTTGTGAAATATCAGTTGCTTATTGTATATGTTGTTTAGTTTTTAATGTTGTACTTGTCCAAATTGTAGAGTACCAGGCAGCCAACCCACCACCAAGGCTAACCAAAACCAAATATATACACAAAGCCAGGCATGGCTTGGCTACTGACTACTGACTTGCTTGCCTGCTTGCCTGCCCCGTTTTTGCATTCAAACATTCAAACAAACTGATCGTCTGCCCTCTGCTGTCAATGTAAAATGTTACTTTTAGCGCATTTAATGAGTGGCTTTCATGGTTTTAAGTCTTTTACCAACTATTTGTAACATTTACAATTAAAAACAGAAACCGAGGATCAAATTTCAAAAATTTTTTAAATCGTATTTACAAGCTGAAATGTAATGAGTGTTACAATCATTTCACATATTTTGTGTGTTATTATTGCCTGCTGTGTTGTCTGACTGCTGCACTACACCTTAAAGTGGTTGAAACCTTTATTAGAGTCCAAGTGGTAAAAATAGAAAGAAAAGGAATACAATTTTAAAATAACGCCCTGGTAATACTGAAAATTGTCAAGCAAATATAAAACCAAATAAAAATTTGTGAAATGAAATTTCCATTAGTATCGTTTTATAATATCTTACAAAGACCAAGTCATTCAAACATATTCCTAGAAACCAGCTTAGTATAGCATATACATAGCTGTCAGTTTTGTCACATCACTTAAAGCGATATTCCAGATTGACGCTTAACCGGTCCTTGTTAATTGGTATCGCCAACCAATAGCAGGGTTATGCACAAAACTTTCATTTTCTTAGAATTCAGCGGAAAACCATTATAAAATTTTGACGAATTTGGAGATCGATCCGATTTTACGTAACAATAGTTTTGCCAGACTATCCAACGCAAAACGTTTGCCGTGGTCGTCAGCTTTTGAGGGAATCTTTATAGAGGCTTGTGTATTGGTTTTCATTGGATTTTTGGTTTTATGTGGTGCACAACCCTACGCACAACCCAAATTTAATGTCCATGGGATTGGACTTCACTGCACGCATTAGTTAACATCTAGCTAGAATGCTATCCACGAGGAGGTTGCATGTCAACTTGAATACAGCAAGACAAGGATCGTTCACATTGAACACAGTCAGAAACTTTACCTTGTTTGCATGAATTCAATCCCTTCCTCCCTCTTGCCACCAGGTGCTATTATGGTCTCAATAGGCAATTGAGTAGCAGAGACCTCTCTCGTTCGACAAAACTAATACTCTACAAGGTGCTCATCCTCCCCGTGCTTCTTCACGGCGCAAGTTGGCGATGATTTCCGCATCCGATCCAACAGTGAGTTGTATGAGCTCCTCAACGACAAAGACGTTGTGCAGAGTATTAATATGCAGCGGCTGCGCTGGCTCGGCCATGTAGTTCGAATGGAGGAGGATGCTCCGGCGAGGCGGGTATGTGATGCGGGGATCTGCGGAAGTCGGCAAAGAGGACAACCTTGTATCCGTTGGAAGGACCAAATCGAGGCAGCCCTGTCATCGATTGGTGTGACCAACTGGCGTAGGCACGCAAGAAGCAGAGGCGCCTGGAAGGATGTGATAAGTAAGTAAGTAAATCGAACTCTAACAAATGAAGTGGAAAATACTCTTTTCTTTTTTAACCGATATCTGAAGAAGTAATTTGCTGGTAAATAAAGTCTCTTCGCTAGCCTACGATCTAGTAGAAATAGTTGATTGGAACGCTTCATGTCTAATTTACGACACATGAGTCTGGGAATGAGACAAGACCATCCAAATTAATTGTTTCTATACTCCAATTAAAAAAAAATTATCTATAAATTCGAAACAAAATTGAGCACAGATAATTTCGTAGTAAAATTGTCAAACAGTGTCACTAGGCTATGCCACTTCGAAGTTGATCTAACTGCGGATGTAACTACGCCACCGTTTACATAAATTGACTAAGTCGACCTCATAACTGAATTTTCTCTTTGATCTTGCTTGAATCCAAGGTTTAATGAGTTATCTTCTTGACTAAGCTTGGGAGACCTTTAAAGTAAGCAGAAAGAGAATAGAACAGCGGATAATCAGCATAAAGAAAAAGGGAGAGATAGAGACCAAAAAAGTAATCACAAGGAATAAATTCAATTACTAAATTAGCCAATTGTAGGATCTGTAGACTTTTAGGAATTACATATTGGTATTGGATTTCAGTGGCAGAGCTTTATAAACCAATAAGAATTCCGATTTCAAAAGTCATTTGCTAGTCAATCCACACGCTGTCAACCTACATTGGATAGAATATTTAAAATAACTGTTCAGCGGTGGCAGAGGTGAGTCCTCTTTGAACCTATCTACAATCAATTCAGCACTTACACGTACTGCTAAACCTGCAGCTCTTAGGAGGCTCAAAAATAATAAGAGCGCTAGCCATCATAGAAGTCGCCATTGCCTATTATTTAGTGCGTTATCTTATTAGACACATTGTACGATTACGTTTAAACTGCAGGTCAGACATTTCCAACAAAGCCAAACACGAAAAAATATTTCTTCAATGACTTCCTCTCAGCTGATTTCTAAAACTGAAAATCTGTTACGCCACTCATGTGAGAAAGAAGTTCGTAATCCTGACTCAGAGCTATAGCCATACATAAGTGAGTAATAGCACTGGTTCATACCAGAGATAAACAATTAATACTTGACCACATTGGGCAATTTCTGGAGGAAATGCAGGAGCATTAAATCGCTACACACCAGTCATTCATTGACTTTAGACAAGCATAAAAACATGAAAGCTTCTTAAAATTATGAGAGAGTTTTGTATTTCTTTTCGCTATGGTTGGAAATACTCTGAGGTGGGATTCACATGCAATTGAAATAGATGATAATACTTCTATTTCCTTTATAACAATCAGATGCTTCAGATGACGGGACGGAATGCCGTAGAAATTGTTGAGCGTTTCAGATGTGTCTGTTTATTCACACGCATATATTAATGCTTCAGGTACCATAATATTAAAAAGGGATAACTAGCATCATGCAGTTAATAAATCAAAAATTCGAAGTTTTCACAGAATTCGTGCATTTCGGATCCAAGATCGCTTTTGAAAAGAAAGCGACATAAGCTCAGCCAGTTATTGTCCTTATGTTCTTCCAATTGCTCTGGAAATTAAAAACTCAATAACAATACACAAAGAATAAAATAATAATAAGATGCTCATAACGCTTAAGAAGACAGTCCTAACGATGATCGCGTGTTGAAGGTGAGGCTACAACCATAGCTTTATCTTTTGAATAAAAATGCGATAATTATAAGGAAAAATAGATGTAAGGTCTGTGGTGGCTAGGCAAAGTCACCTAAACAGAAGAGCAGGGAGGTTTGTAAGAAGATATGCCAAAGGCCACGCCTTTCCCTGGATGGAGTACATCCGAATATCCAATATTTCATTATTCTGCCGCATATAGCTGAAACTTAAAAGAACTCCACAATCAAAAGTCTAACTGGATCACTTAGCACGATTTCGGTGGGCAGTTATCACTGCTACCACGTGAGACGATTATGTCCTCAAATCGCAGAATACACGCATGACGTTCGTCGAAGAAATATTATTTTTATACTTCGTTATGTTGGAGATGTCTGACCTAGGGTTTGAACCGTTTGTTGGTTTACTAGACGTGAGGCCACGGATATGAGGTAAAGCCAGGATAAAGCAATATCTGACAGTCAGGCTGACATTAGCGCACACATCTCGTATGAGGTTAAATCGATAAAAGTATGGTAGTCTAGTAGGTAGTGTGTCAGAATATTCGACGCGAGGCCACGCTTCAAACCCTAGTTATAATCTCCAACAATACGAAACATGAAAAAAATTACTTCGGCGACTGCTTCTCAGCAGATTTCTGGCAAAAACTCTGAAGGTAAATGAATTTGTTATGAAAATTTTCTAAAAAATCTGTCGTTCGGAGCCGATTTTAAACTGATCCCTCCACGCTTTGCTAAAATTAGCACATACATATATAATTGGCCATTACAACCCTTCAGTTAGGATTACGGCCTAGCTTCTCACACCACTCATGTTGTGTGTGTTAATTTTTATACATGAGTGGCGGGACCTACAGTTTAACGTCGACTCCGAACGACAGATTTTTGAGAAAATTTTCATGGCAATTTTTACTCTCAGTGTTTTTGCCAGAAATCTGCTGAGAGGAAGTCGCCGATGAAATATTTTCATATTTTCGTTTTGATGTCTGTCCTGGGATTTGAACTCGGGCCTTTCGTCTAATAAGCCAACACACTACCTACGGCGACTTCAATTAAAATTAACACACTCAACATAAATGGTGTTAGAAATTAGGTCGTAATCCTGACTGAAGGAATGTAGTGTATGTAATGGCGTGAGGATTACTTCTTTTTCGAAAGGTTCATACAACGATAGGCTAAAAAAATTTTAATTAAGGACTACATTAGAAAATGTTCTCTTATAGATTTTCTGTATTTTCACACTCTCAACTGTACTTTGAATGATATGTATATAATGCAACTGTCACACGTATGTATGTACAATGTACACACATCCATCCGAATGACATGAGATCATATCAAATGCTAAACAAAGAATTCGCAACCATTCATCAAAAATATTTAATAGTTTGGTCGGTCAGCTCAATTCACGATTTCACAAGAACACAATTTGTATGTTTGACTTTGAATTTATTTTCTGTTCTTTTTCTTTTCTTCTTTTATTTTGCAAACAACAATTCACTTTTGAATATTCAATTTGTGGTGGACAAGACAAGACTTGTTCATCATTGTCAGTCACGTCTTATTTTACAGCAGCAGCAGCAACAGCATCATCATCGTTCACAAGCAGTGACACAAGTTGGACAAGTTGAGTTACTAATGAATGATTGATTGATTTACGAATGCAACTGAATGAGACTGAATGAGACTGATGCAAATACTCAAACATAATGAAGAAATACTGCGCCCCAAAATCGAATGAACAATAGCAGAACTACATATACATATATGATAGCAATAGCCATGACTTTTTCAAATGTCCAGTGATGAAAATGACCTTGAAGCAACAGAATTGCGAACAACAAGTGAATATGTGAACACATTGATGGATCACATATGCCAACACAGGCACATGTACTACCATGTTAAGCTGAACGTATGAAAATGATGAATTTCAAGCGTGCAGTATCGTTTTTACAAAATACACTCAAGAAAAAATGTTTGTTATGCGGAAATGTGATTGAAAGACAGACATGTCATTCTCTCAGGGGGTCAGGAGTTTTCTTGGATGGATATTTAGCAGAGCTATAGTATTGCTCGGCTCTTGTCAACAATATTTGGTCTCATTTCACTTTCACTAACAATTTTTCATGGGTGTAACTAACAACTTCGTACTGCTTATGCATCATGCACTGTCGTATGTAAAATAACAAGCAATTCAGCAATTCAGAATTATTAATAAAATGATCGACAATGAGATCAATGTAGAGATGAGGAAATAATGAAGATTTACGTCTCTATGCCACTGTATGCAAAATGATGAGGCATGAAAAAAAAGAAGAAGAAGAAAAAATTCTAAAGACAGAGAAGAGCAGAAGCAGTATTAAGAATACAATGCAAAAACAGAATTAATTCGCTTAAAAACAGAAACAAATTTGATCGTTTCGCTTGCATTTATTGCGTGAGTAATTAGTCCAATAAGACCAGCATCAGACAGCAGCCAACATTCAACATCCAACATGCACAGCCAGGCTAAACTTATGATTGAAACTGAGGGCGCAATGTATGATGTGAAGTCTTTGGCTGGCATAATATCCATCCAACACATCCGGTGATTGATGGCACAGCTAAAATTTGTGAAAAAGGATGCCAGGCAGCTGTCAAGTTGTTGAGCAAAGGATTAGTAGCAAAAATGATGATGACGATGTCTTTCGGTCGTTCTGCCGGTCGTTTGGTTGGCATCAAATAAAGCCGCATGTTTCTGGCTAATGTGGCTGATTTGGTTTCCTTCTTTTTTTTCTCATTTTGATTTTTGGTCTGGTTGACTGACTGTCTGACTGACTGACGGCGGTTAGTGATGTTGTGGCAGTTTTTTATACAAGAATAGACGGATGGATGGATTGTTTGTAAGTATTTGCCAAAGACTAATTCTTCTTTGGCATCAGTTTGATTGTTTGATTGTAGGTTTGGAGGCCTTATAATGAAATACTAACTTGTCACATTGGATGAGAAATAGTCAAGATTGTTGCCAGATCTGCATTTCTTATGGATGATCATGACAAATGTCATACTCGTACTTTGACTTGTTAATGCAAAGTTCATTAACATTACGCTCAAGAATTTTTATTAAGCAGAGAGTGTTAAGCGTCTAAATGTCTTTGACAAATGACAGGAGCACCCAATGACACTTTTTTGGATTTTGTGCTGTAGTGCATTGACAGCTTCTTATTAAAGGAAATGCAAAATTTTTAAAGAAAAGTACTTATTGAAGGTATGGAAACATTGTTATGTTTTTACCTTTTTAAAAACGTTTAAAATATGTGTTCGTTGATTGCAAAAAAAATAAAAAAAATATGTGTTTAGTTTCAATGAAACTCTTTATTGTTCGCACTACTTTTGTGTGCCACTGTTCACAACTGGTGATACAACAACAATTGGCTTAGTTCGTTGTTCTTATTTACACTTCTACACTAACAATTGTTCGTTAGATCGTTACAACGGCGATCTTCAAACCATGACTGTTTTCTTCACACGCAACTCATCTTCACACAAGGCTGACTGAATTCTTACTACTCGTTGCCTGCTTTGTCTTGCCTTTTTATATGCTCACACAAACAGTCCGATGAAGGCTCTCTAAGTAGAATGTTTGTGGTTTCGCCTTTTCGAGAACTCTGTCGCGACTTCATTGTTGTTTGTATATGTATTTTGTTCACATTTCTTGTTGTTGCGTTCTCGCTTACTTTTCTATCCCCTTTTCTTTCTTACTGATATTGTTGGTTTACTTGTAAACAAGTTCGTTGTATTTGTTTGTGTATATTTTGCTTATCATTTCAATGTTAAACAATGTTACACCATTTCCATTTTCGTAACAATATTTTGATTAAATAACAAAAATCAGTTTTCAAAATAATTAAAAACAAATTTAGATTGTCATCATAAGTTTAAAAACAATTCAGCATTTATCCTTCTTTTCTTTGCGCCATGAGCTCTTCCCTGATTGAAATCAATATAAAGAGGGCTTGTTGTTTAAACCCCAGCTCTGACATCTTCAACGAACACAATATATAACAAATAAATGTTTCTTTCAACCACTTTTTCTGAGCTGTCTTCGGGAAAAAAACTCTGGAAGTTAATTACCATGAAAAGCTTCTTAAACATGTCGCCCATAACGAGTTTTATGTTCAAATTGTCTCCTAATTGTCCTAACCATAGCCTCCATAGTTCTATGTAGTAGTGAAGGCTAGCATGTACCGAAATTGAATTAAACAGAGCTCCCACTGCCGCTGTAGGACAGGGTTTAATTGCCCCTGTTATACTAACACACACTAGTCAAAGTATCTTGCCCAACTCAGTGCTGTCTCTCCTGTCTCTCCAGATGCATAATCTCTAATGCTATAATCCGACGATTATATCATCAAGATTTCCCTGTAAGCCTTCTGCACATTATTATGACACATCTTGCCTCTTTCGAAGATACTATTCAGTGATATTCTCAGATATTTTGCCTTCAGTTCCCTTGATGTTATCTTACCCAATAGTTGGATATAATAATGTTCGTAACTAAAACAACCGTCTGCGTTGAAGTTTGAACGGAAAGAGAAAGATTTTATTTATTTCAATTATCTTAAACCTAATGCAACAAAATCTTAATTCTATTTTATCTCTTCTCATAATAACACTTATTGTAATTTCTCTTATTATAATTATCTTACTTACTTACTTACTTAATTGGCCATAACAACCCGTTTAACGGATTTCGGCTTGCCGCAACACATCCTTCCAGGCACCTCTGCTTCTTGCGCGCCTATGCCAGTTGGTCACACAAATCGATGATAGGGCTTCCTCGATTTGGTCCTTCCAACGGATACAAGGTAGTCCTCTTCGCCGACTTCCGCAGATTCCCGCATCAAATACCCGTCTCGCCGGAGTATCCTCCTCCATTCGAACGACATGGCCGAGCCAGCGCAGCCGCTGGATATTAATACGCTGTACAACGTCTACGTCGTTGAGGAGCTCATACAGCTCACTGTTGGATCGGATACGGAAATCATCGCCAACTCGCACTGGACCGAAGATCTTGCGTAGGACTTTTCTTTCGAACACTCTCAAGGCTGCTGCATCTGTTCTTAATAGGGTCCATGCCTCTGCGCCATAAAGAAGCACGGGGAGGATGAGCGTCTTGTAGAGTGTTAGTTTTGTCGCACGAGAGAGGTCTCTGCTACTCAATTGCCTACTGAGACCATAATAACACCTGTTGGCAAGAGTGATCCTACGCTTGATCTCCAGACTGACATCATTATAATTATTCTTACTCTAATTTCTCTTAAGCCTAAGTTTAATAATAAAATATAATATTTAGCTGATCGTTCGTATAATTAATATATTAATAAGTGAATGATGGCGTAAAGAATTTCCTCAAATTTCCTTCTAGCCATTCACAGCTAATGTGTGTCTCAGGACGTCTCGTTAAGAGCTTGTCCACGAACAAGCTCCGCTTTAGTTCTAAAGAACTTCACCCGTTAGCATCCTCTAGTTGTACCGACCTGAATTATTTCATGTCTTGTGTGAATTATTTCCGTCTGGATATCGGCAATGAGCAGGCAGATAAGTTTGTGAAAGGGATGCTTCAGCACCTTTTATGGGGTCAGGACCCTACTTTGAAGTGTGACTGGATGTTTGGATGGAGCGAGAATTTTTCTGCGAACGAATATCTGGAAGGCCTCTTCTTAAGCCAAATAGGTTTGAAGCACTCAAAAGTTTTATTGGGAAATTACAATAAGAGAGGAGATTTGAGACATGCATCAAACTATTTAGGAATAACGAAAGGTTAGTAGCCAGTCATTTAACAGGTTACGGTAGACTCAACGTACATTTATTAACAAAAGGGATCGTCTCGATCCTAACTTGTAAAGTTTGTGCCGTTTAAAAGCCTAAATTTGTTTGAAATTTTCCAAAATTTATTTTTTTACTGTGAAGTACAATTGTTCCGATTAGAAATGGAATATTATTTCATTCATACGGCTGCCGCGGCTGGCTTCACAGTACCTCATTCGATCGGACCAATTCGCGTACTTTTTCAGATGTATGGGATCGTTCTAGGCAATGGCATCACGACTGTTGCTCTTCAAATGCTTAATTGTCTCTGGTTTGTCGACATAACACTTTTCTTTAACGGCGGCCTACAGGAAATAGTCCAACGATGTCATATTGCAGCTTCTTGGCAGTCAATTGACCTCACCATTTTGGCTAATTACACTGCCATCAAACGTTTGACGCAATAAATCGATTGTGACATAAGATGTGTGGCAAGTTGCATTGTCCTCTTGAAACCAAACATCGTTCACAGCAATACCATGAAGAGCGGATTTCAAAATATCGGTGGTCGTGGTACAATAGGTGTCTTCATTGACCGTAATGGTTGCGTCGTCCTCATTTTTAAAGAAATATGGGCCAATGATGCCTCCGCTCCACAAGTTGCACCAAACAGTCACTCGTAATGGGTGCAATGACTTCTGTAAGACCACGTGTGGGTTTTCTGAGTCCCGAAACATCTTTATCCGAAAAGAGGATTTTTTTTGGAAAAATTGACATCGACAAGATTCGAAATCACCGATGGTCCGTCCACTCGATATATTCTGTAATGATGGAAATAAATTATGAGAACACATTTTTATAACCTGCAAAGGAAATCATCTCTGCTCACACCGGACAGCTGAAATTTATCGGTATAATATGGTTGTGAGATTCTCTATATATTGATAGGAGGATTAGCGAATCTCTCCACGACAATAATAATTACATGCACTGTGACATTCCGATTCAAACATTTTGCCAAATTAGAGTCAATAATCAACACTCGGTACATTGCTCCTGAAGGAGGTGAAATGGTATTTGTATCAAAGTCTAATATTAACCTACACTCTGCTTTCAACTTGGATATACGCGCCTAGTTTTCCATAACAGCTACATATGTATGTACATGGAAGTGATTGTTGGGAATGAATTGTTTTCAGGCCATGCTTGAAGTTGTGCGAAAAAAAAATAGTTTCGGTCGTATACAAAAAAAGTAGGTGGAATTAAATTTAATTGAACTAGACGATTATGTCTAATATTTCTAACAACTTTCAAAATCCCTGCCTTTATTTTTTTTCAAAGTCAAAACCAAAAATAATCAAATGAATTGACAAACAGAATTTCATTGGAAAAACTGTCACTAACTATCGAAAATAAGTGGTGTGACACAGTGTCCCAGACCCATTTCGTTCACAGGGTGTATATTTGCACTACTTTCGTAGTCTTCTTATCCCAATGGATAAAACGGTAGCATTATTATTAAACGCTTAATGTGATTTCACAGAAATTAACAAATAAACGTATTTTTCTCTCTCTCTCTCTGTCTCTTTGCTTTCCCCAAAAAAACTATTCAACTGTAATAATCATTTCGTTGGCAACGATCTTTTCTTGATTAAATTGGCAGATCCAGTCATTTAGCCAATAATCCCATTCATGTTTATGATTTACCTGCTTGAGAGGACTTTTCAGTCGAATAGTGAAATCAACTGAAAATTAAAAGAAATTGTGACGTCATTAGCATTATCATGATCAGCTGAATGAAATGTTGAAACGATCAGCGAGATCAGCTCAGAAATATCATGTGTCAAGTAAATCACACATCAGGCTTATGTGTGACTGACTGGGTGACTGACTGACTGACTGAATGACTAACTGAATGACTAACTTAACGAATGAATAAGTTTTTTCCTCTTTTTCGAATTTTATATTTTGATGATGATGGACAGTGATGTCGGTTAGCAACTTATTCTCTCTTTTCTTTATCGCTTCAAATGTAAACCGATTTGTTTTCAGTAACCAAATGCAGCAAAGTCAACTTCTTTTCTTAAATTTTCTTAAATTTTTTTTTCTTGGCTTGGTTCACATCAATAACTGGAGTAAAGAATTAGAGAAGCAGCCGTAGGAAGCTATTATAGTTGCTTCAAATTTTTTTTTTGGAGTTTAGCGTGTGACGCTGAATGTGAAAACATCAGCTCTTTTCATATGAGTTTTTGCTTCATCTTCCAGACGAACTGACATTAAATTAAATTGGATTATTGTGGCAACAAACTGTAGTTCCCTTGTCAATCTTTCTCGTGTAAAGACCAAATCATAATATTGCAGACTGTCAGTAAAAATTTCAACAGATACCCTATCATTTCATATGCATGTTAAATAGTTGGAGTCTTTCGTTAATTAAACTTTGTGACGTTAGCTAACCTTCATATAATTGTTGATTTTTATCTTCTCTAGGGGTTCGGTGCTTAAGAGACCTCTTGGATAAATTATTTAGACATGGATGGCTTGGGTTTGCAATTAAGTACTTTAGCAACTACGCCACGCCACCTACATGTTGTTACTTTTTTTACCTTTTTAAAATATGAGATCGTTGATTGCAAACAAAATAAAAATAAATTTGTGTTTAGTTTCAAATAAACTCTTTATTGTTCGTACTACTTTTGTGTGCTACTGTTACAACTTGATGAATCCAACAATAATTTGCTTGTTCGCTATTCTTCTTTGCTTACAAAGCAGATATTTACAACGGAGATCTTCAAACCACGACTGTTTTCTTCACACGCAACGCGTCCTCACACAAGGTTAACTGAATTCTTACTACTCGTTGCCTGCTTTGTCTTGCCTTTTTACGTGCCCACGTAATGAGTCTGATGAAGGTTCTTGAAGTCAAACGTTCGCGGTTTCGCCTTCTAGAGAACTCTATCGTGGTTTCATTATTGTTTGTCTATCCCCTTTTCTTTCACACTCATGGTTTTTGTTTTGTTTTTGTAGCTTTTGTTTATCATTTTAATGTTAAACGATGTTACACCGTTTCCATTTCCGTAACAATATGTATGTTAACTAAAGTAGGTTAGGTTAGGTTAGCGTGTAGCTTTCTAGTCAGAGGCAAGTTCACTCGGTGGTCCATATAGCCCATTATGTTACTCAGTGTGAGGTAAATCCCCATGTTATGATCCGTTAGTGGTGAGTATAAACAACCCCGAGCTTCGGATAAAATCGGCCAGTTCCCTCAGTGGCACTTTCGCCACCATGTCCAGATCTTCAAACATTCTGTCACCTAAAACGGCTTTCTGAAATCACCTCAATCTTTTCGTAACTACCAGAAATCCGTTATATGATTAAATGGCAATGGATGATTGAACAACAAACTCTAGAATTTACCATTTCTGGCGTATCATCGGGTGTTTCATTAAGCGCTTCCTATCTTTAAATCTAAATAAAACAAAGTGTGTGAAAAATATCATCAATTACTTGTTTGGAAGACAAAATTCGAAATGTCCAATTTTTAATGACTCTAGGGCATAAATCACGCTGAATTTAACCGGAGGGAGAATGGTTTGCGTTGGCTTTGAAGACAGCTGTGGTTTGTGACTTATTCGCATACACCAGCGACTTAATAAAATCATACAAGAAAAAGTCTAACGGGGCCAAATCGCAAAACGCATAAGATCGCCACTAACTCTGCATGTTAGATCTGAGGCTTGCTCCCGAAAGTAATTCGATTGTCATTTGGCAGTTAGAACACTTAGAAATGCTCGTCGTGGTAGAACTAATACTTAGGATCAAGTTCACCATATGATTAATAGTTTACCTAGAAGGTGTCTGGAAGGCTCAGAGATAGCTTAGTAGTTGACCTAATTAAAATTTTGGGAAAAAAATTCAAGGAGATAATCATGTCAGAGGACCAGACCATACAGCTGGGAATTTTTGTATACAATCCGTTATAAAAGTTTGGTCCATAAGAGATATACTTAATTTCAATTGGTGCCTAGAGAGAATAAAGTGCCATGTGAGAGGGCTTTACATCACATTGCGACAAGTATGGCATGTTCTCTGACATGTAATATAAATGGAATCCAATTGAATATTTAGAAATGTCTTTCGTAGTGGTGTGGTGAGTAACACATCTCTAATCTATACAGCAACAAATCTGCACAATCTTAACTTCACAATAATTTTTTATTGTAGGCAGTTTACCAAGAGGTAATACCATTAGACAGATTAAGTTCGATAAGCATCGAATAAGAACGAAGTTCCCATCTTGTATCAATTGCTTTACAGCAGTAGGGCGCGGCATACGACTGCTCTAGGCGAGAGTGGCTTTTCAGTTTAACTGCGTACCAGAGACCAGCAATGAGTATTTAAAAAGAAGAGTAGATTCGACTCATACTCATAATTTCTGATACTTATACGCATTCATACTTATTTTAATATCATACTCATACTACTCATATTCAAAGTTTGAAGTTCTCATCATACTCATACTTAAAAACACGTATGATGTTATTGATTTCGACTCTCCATAACTCAACATTTATACGAAGCACAAAGTAAGTATGAATCGCGTTCTAACACTAAAATACTCACTAAAAGGTTGTGTGTTTGCTCTGCTTGCTGCTCGGTTTTTTTTTGCTTATGCGTTCGAAGTAAACAAAAGCTCGTGGTTTGAAGAGTTGTTAGTGTTGGCGCGGACAGAAGTGTGAAATAGAATGGTGAACAAGTAATTAGTGTTGTATCGTGAAGTTGTATATGGTGGCAAACAAAAGTAGTGTGAATAATAAAGAGTTTCATTGAAACGAAACACATATTTGTTTTTATTTTGTTTTGCAATCAACGAACTCATAATCTAAACGTTTTTAAAAAGGTAAAAACGTAACAATATTATAAGTAGTTTTCTAAAGTTATGAATCTAAATAAGTAGGCTAATGATACTCATTGTACTCATGAATCAACATTGTAATGAGTATGAATTAAGAGAGTGCATAGTTAAATTTCAATATTGTTGACTCACTTATATTCAAAATTTCGTGAGTGCTTATGAGTCACGAAAAAACGATTCAATGCTGATCTCCGCTGTGTACCTCAAACGAAGGACGCAAGCTAAAATGAATAGCTTTAGTTAGCATCTCCTTTTAATAGAATATAATCTGGTTTTAAAAATAAAAACTATTTTTATTTGATGTATTTTTTAAAGCCTTTGTATGGTTATATGCCATGCCTGACTTAAATTGCTTTGTCATGAATGTAGGGTATAATTAAATTTATATCAAAGCCGAATTAAGAAGAAACTGCATAAACAAATTTCATATATTTTGTGTGTGAATTAAAAGAAAATATTCCCTCATCCCTACAATGCATATGCAGGCTTGTGTGGAAACATAAATCGCATCATTTTGACAGTGACAATGACATATTTGTGACATGTGATGGAATCATGTTATTTCTTTAGTTCTTCAACACAAAAAATATTTCCAAACAAAAAATTAAAAGAAACAAAGAAAAAAACTTTAATGAAATGAAGCATCGTGTATAAATGGAACATTTAAGAACGAAATATTTTTTTGTTTGTTTTTATTTTTCATTTCAAGTTAATTTTGCTAATTTGTTAACAACATTTTATAGGCTGAGATAATTAAAAATTCTGCCATAATTTGTATTCCCATTAACTTTCGTTAATTTTTATTAGCCATAGTTTTTAGTTGCACTTCCATTTTAATGGTAAACTGAAGGCGTTTTGATTCATTGTAAAATATTTGCTTCTATAGGGTGTGCCAGCTATCGGATTAAAATTGATTCATTAGTTATTTTGAATCTGGCAATACTGTATGTCATTATATTGTTACGTTTTTACCTTTTTAAAAACGTTAAGAATATGAGTTCATTGAAACAATAAAAAAAATCTGCATTTAGTTTTACATAAATTCTTTATCGTACGCACTATTTGATGTTCCACTGTTCACAACTTGTTGTTACAACAACAATTTGCTTAGTTCGTTATTCTTCTTTACACTTCTGTTCGCGTAAACACCAACAATTGTTCGGCGGTTCTTTACAACCATGACTGTTCTCTTCACACGCAACACGTTTTCACACAGCCTAACTGAATTCTTACTATTCGTTGCATGCTTTGTCTTGCCTTTTTATATGCCGACGCAAACAGTCCGATGAAGGTTCTTAAAGTCGAACGTTAGTAGTTTCGTTCTTTCGAGAACTATATCGCGACTTTGTTTGTGTATTTTGTTCACGATGATTGTTGTTGCCTTCTCGCTTACTTGTCTATCCCCTTTTCTTTCATACTCATGGTTTTTGCAGCTTTTGTTTGTCATTTTAATGTTACACCGTTTCCATTTTCGTAACAATATTCTCTCACAAAATTTAGTATATTGTCTGCACTGAACGTAATGAATCGATTTACGCTTGAGCAATGTTGGGATTTATTGGACCAACGAGAAACTGCACGATGATGTCGATTTTGCCAAACAAATTATATTTTCAGATGAAGCTCATTTTCATCTTGAGTACGTTAATAAGGAAAATTAACGTATTTGAGGATCATAAAATCCAAACGTGGTCTTACAGAAGCCAATGCACCCAATACCAGTGACTGTTTGATGAAACTTGTGGAGCGGAGGCTTCATTGGCTCATATTTCTTTGAAAATGAGATTGGCGCAACATTACGGTCAATGGAGACATCTATCGCATCTTGATAATCAATTTTTTGATACCCGTTCTTTATGGTATTGATGTGAACGATGTTTGGTGTCAACAGGATGGTGCAACTTGCCACATTTCTCATGTCGCAATCGGTTTATTGCGTCATACGTTTGATGGTCGTTTAATTAGCCGAAATGGTGATGGCAATAGGTCACCAAGAAGGAGCGATTTGACTCCGTTGGATGATTTTCTGTGGGACAGCGTTAAAGAAATGTGTTACGCCGCCAAACAAGAGACAATTGAGAATCTGAAAGCCAACATTCGTGATGCCATTGCCGAGATACAACCCCTTACACTCGAAGAAGTGCTTGGAACTTGGTCCGATTCAATGCGGTACTGTGAGGCCAGCCGCGGATACCGTATGAATGAAATAATATTCCATTTCTAATCGGATTAATTCTACTTCACAACACATAACATAACATACATAATTGGCCATTACAACCCTTCAGTCAGGATTACAGCCTAGCACCTAACACCACTCATGTTATGTGCGTTAATTTTATACTTCAGTGGCGGGACCTATAGTCTAACGTCGACTCCGAGCGACAGATTTTTTAGAAACTATTCATGGCAGGTTTATTTACTCTCAGACTTTTTGGCAGAAATTTGCTGCGAGGAAGTCGGCGAGGAAATATTTTTTCATATTTCGTTTTGATGTCTGACTTGGTGTTTGAACCCGGGCTTAGGCGTAAAGCCGTAAGCTTCCGCGCTACCTACTAGAATGAATTTTGGCAAAATTTTGTTTATTGCATTTTTAGATTTAAACTTTTAAATGACCCACCCTATACCACCCTATACATTGTGTTAAAATTTCTTATATACCAATAAAAATATGTCTTTAATTTTCATTTTAAATAATAAACCGTATTTATTTTATCATTTCTCAAAATCATTAAATTCGAATACAATTCAAATACAATGTAATTTCAATAATATTTTTAAACGACACATTAAAATATTTGTTCAAAAATTTTTATGTGATTTGATCATATTGGTTGGTGTGTTGTCTTAAAAACAAATCAGTATTGAGACTTTGTATTTGACTACTTGCCTATTTGATGTTTTATTTTTTATTTTATTTCCAAAGATATATTTTTTTATTTGTTTTTCGGTTTGATGATAAATAGCCTGCCATATTAATGATTTTAAATTATGATAAAATTATTAACTATGTAGGCAAACATTTTATTGAAACTACAAAACAATAATCATTTATTTATTGTTAATAAATTTTATAAAATCCGCAGCCATTGGTTGAATAATAGCTAACACGGGCTAAATATTGGTTGACCTTTAAAAGAGTGTATAAAAACCCAAATAAATCTGAAAACGATTTGTAATTAATTTGATAGAATTTTGCATTTGATGAAATATGTGACAATGCATACGTTTCTTCAATTTGTGGATTTTTCTATTCATATTCGAAAATTAGTTGGAATTGGTTTATGTTTAGTAATAAAAAAGTGTATGATATACACTGACTTATGGTGTTTTCTTTTCTACAAAGAAAATGTCACCCTCTTACAAGGTGCATTAAAAAAATTGCTGACCAACCCTGTTAAAATGTAATTTTTTATTCGAGAAGAACATAACACAAATATGAAAAAAGGGTATGCCCCGTGCCCTTAAAAATATGTTGTATTTTTGATTTGTTTTCAATAAAATATGTAAATATGAAAAAGGTGTTGCCAGATCGCTAATTTTTCGACTTCAGGTTTTGAGGGCTTTTTTTATAACCAAATAAAAAAATTTTAACACTGTTCTAACACTGAATGCAATTTTTTTATATTACTGACCATGTAGCTTTAATAATGTAATGTTCCCTTAAGGTTACCCCACAAAACAATGAAAAAATTAACTTCAAAGTTGGTTGATAACAGGCGATTTTTTTAAATTTCATCTGGTAACCCTATAAATAAACAAAAGTCATTTGCTTTACGGGGCACTATCAGCACTCTCGATTTATACAGGGCATAAAATGCAATGCCCTCCACCATTGACAAGTGCAAATTATTTAGAATAAAACATACCACCCTTTTAGAGGGCGAAACATTTTTAAGAAACAAACACAAAATTGCAGTTTTTTAAATAAAATGCACATTTTTTGGTAGAAAAGAAAACACCATTAAACAATTGTTCGTACGCCGTGCTATTGAAAATATCTGTGGTCCCAATTAAAATATAAATAAAACTAAAAAGTCCCAAAAACTTAGTTCACAAATCTTAGCCGTATAGATAGAGAGAAATACCATTCTTGTAACATAACAATTTTTGGAATCTGTTTTGTTTTGGAAAAATCGAAGAAATTTACGTTATTAATAAAGGGTGTCTAAAATTGGGGCATCATTTTAATACCATAAAAAACTTTTTTTAGTTATTCCAAATTTTTTTCATACAGTTTATTACATACAGGTTCCGGTTAAAAATTAAAAATTAAATTAGCCAAGTAACCCCCGCAGGCTTATTGCGAATAAGCCACTGAACGTAGTGGCGCTCAAAGCCATGCCATCAGTCAAATTCAGCATGATTTATATATCCAATGAAGCCGCCGTAGTCTAATAAGGTAGTATGTTGGCTTATTAGACGTGAGGCCACAGTTCAAACCCTAGGTTAGACATCTCTAACAAAAAGAGATATAAAAAAAATATTTCTTCGGCGACTTCTTTTCAACAGATTTCAGGCAAAAACTCTGAGGGTAAATAAAATTGCCATGAAAAGTTTCTCAAAAATTTGTTGTTTGGAGACGACTTTCACTGTAGGTCTCACCACTCATGTATAAAATTAACACAAATAATATAAAGTGGTTTTAATCCTAACTGAAGTATTGTATTGTAATTACCAATTATGAATGGTTGATATTTACTCGTTTAAGCCTTTACTCCTGCTCTACGAGAAAGTGACAAGTGGCACCATTCTGTTGAAACCACATGTTCTTTACGTCCCAATCATAAACTTTCCGTAAAAAGTGCTTCAGATCTTCTCACTGTAGTGATTTCCATTTTCGCATTCAAAAAATATGTTCCGATGATTCCCATAGGTCACAAACCGCACCAAACCCTAACTATTTGTAGACGTAAAGGTTGCTCTTGATTTCTCTTGCGGCAATTCTGCTTATTGGTAATGAGCTTTGTCGGAGAAAATTATTTTCTTAAGAAAGAGAAAATTCTCATTTTCTTCTTGTTATTCGATGGCCCAAGAAACGAGTTGTTGACATAATGCGTGATCGAATTTATGAAACCTTTTGTTAAATGCACAAATATAACAAAATTTTCTGCCTATGACCGAACGTAAAGCTCGTCACAAAATGTGTTAAAAAGTCAAAAGACTTATGGTAAACAGTTGTATTTACAAATCGGCACTGATTTAATATTTTTAGATCAGATGACAGACTATTTGTGGATGCCGAGAATGCCACATTTGCTTTGGTATTTAAAAACTCAACTAAATACTCTCCTGTAGAGCTCTGTGCAAGAGCAAATACCCTAAATCATATAAATCATTAATACGCTTTCATTACGCTGTTGACTTATAGTGTAGTCGCGGTAGCCTAGTATGTAGTGTGTTGGCAGGTCTGACATCTCGATCAAAACGAAATATGAAACAATATTTCTTCGGCGACATCCTCTCAGCGGATTTCTGGCAAAAACTCTGAGAATTAATAAAATTGCCATGAAAAAGATTTGTATGTTGTTCGAAGTTCTCTTTTTTGGGCTGTAGCTTCCGCCACTCATGTATAAAATTAACACACGCAGCATAAGTGTTGTAAGAAGCTAAGTCGTAATCCTGACTGAAGAGTTGTAATGACCAATTATATACATATGTATAAGGAGACTGTATATTGTATCTTATGAAAATACAAAAGACAATATATGGAAATAGAATTTACAATCTGCATTTAGACGCAATGAGGATTAAAATCATTGTTTCAGTTTTGGACTCTTACTCTTACAGGTTACCTGTATACACCACTGGGCATAGGCGAGGACTACGACTCGAAAGTAGAATACTTTGTACATCATGTTAATAAAATACTTTTCATTAATGCATTTGATGGTTTTCTCTCGCGGGGGCGTGATTTCGCCCACTTATGTGATTAATTCTTGCCCTTTGGGAACTGTGACTACGTTTCTTGATTTGGGAGTATTATTGGATATGAAACTATCTTTTGTTGATCATATTAGTATAATGATTGGCAAGGCTCGGACAATTCTTGGTTTTGTGAAAAGATGGGCTAGGGAATTCATTGATCCTTATATAACTAGACTGCTATACATTTCACTTGTTAGACCTATTTTGGAGTATGCGTCTATTATTTGGAATCCATACTATCGTTGTTATAGTGATTCAATAGAGTCTGTGCAGAGACAGTTTTTATTATTCTGTTTACGTGGCTTAGGATGGGATTATGACAATGGGTTTCCGTCATATGAGGCTAGATTAGGTTTGATAAAACTTCCAACTTTGGAACGTAGAAGAACTGTTTTACGTGTTTGTTTTGTTTTTAATCTGGTTAAAGGTGATTTCGATTCTGAGTTTTTGCTTTGTAACCTGAATTTCAGTATTCGTGCAAGATTTTCACGGCACTATCGCCCTCTTTCTAAAAAAAAAAATTTTTTTCTGCAATATTTTCGTTTAAGAAGTTCGTAAAACTGTTGAATTTTGGTTACTGGAATATGTCGGCTCTACTTGGTGTAATAGTAGGTAACTATAAGGTCTGATGTATTTTTGAGCACACTATCCATATTTTGACCCCACTACCCCATGTATGTAATATAAACATAAATAACATTAGACACTGTTGGAATTTACGGACAGCGGAAATCATTTGTTTGTAACACATTTTGCATGTACGATTTTCGAAATATTGTGGAATATTTAGTTTCCATCTTATCATCTACGATACATATTTAAGACTGAAACAAATCCATTGTAAATTAAATAAAAACGTTTGGTATACAGTACTTTAACTAGTTATATATGTTGTATTACAAAGGACAATAAGTCAAATTGCTTTGACTTTAAAACAGATTTTCAAAATAGAAGTCATGCATTTGATAAATAACACTTTCACTTTAAAAGTAGTTACAAATTGTCCATGAAAATTAGGCGAAAATAAAACCCTTTGTTCAATATGTATTGCAACAGAAACAGAATTTCTATCCTTGAAAAGGAAGCACACAATTTAACGCCTACGACTTCTGGTCTTTGTTCTTAAAATTATAAAAACAAAACAAATCAATTAACTCTGTCCTGAGGAGAGTATCTTAACACTCTACCTGGCATTGCACCCAAACAAATAAGAGCACAACTTTCACTTTTTCCTTTTGAAACAAAGGTCTGGCAGGCAGTTGATGCCTATTGTTCTGCTCAAATTTCACACAGTGCATTAGATATGCGCAGGATTAAAGGGCATGTTATTCATTTTCATGTAACATAACAAATTTGTGATCCTTTTGTTACTCCCAACATTGTGTGCGCAATATTGCAACTTAAGGACACAAATGAATTGACCGGCTTTTTGCCAAAATATTTTGCATGAGCATAACAAAATGTGTCACATATTTAAATTTCAGGGGGCGTATTGTTGACAAAATATCACTGCTGTGCCTTAAATCTGTTTGTTTTTGAAAAACAAGGGATTAAGCAATTTAGTCTAGATTTGCATTTATTTTCTTAGAATTTATTTTGTTATGGTGGATCCTTCTTATAAAGGATCATAAAGTGAAAGTTGCTTAAATATTTCTACAGAACGTAAGTAAATCGCGTTCAAAACAATCTAAGTTTGTATTGAAAAATAAACTGTTTTACACTGAAGCTCAGCAGGATACAAGGTGTTGTTGAAAAAATTTAGTTGTCGAAACAGATTTCTTATCGAACCAATTAAATTGTGTACCAGGTAGGGTAGGGTACGGATAGAAAAGGATTTTGAAATGTAAAAGAAAATTTGAAAATTTATTTGTCATTTAAGGGGACACTACAAATAGAGTTTATTAGAATCGCAGATAAAAGGTTATTGGATTACTGTACATATACCGGTAATAGTTGAATACTTCTCTTTATTATTTGGCTTTAGATAGAATGAATGAATTTAAGTAAAATGAAATTTTCGAATACCGACAGGAATTTCTATGCAATCAAACTTACCTTTGCCAACAAAAAATCTGAATAATTAACTACGCCATTGCCAGCATAGCCCTTGTTGGGCAGGTTGTAAAGGGTCCGCCATCTAACGTTTTTTTTCAACTAGTGCTTATTTCGCGAATGGTAACACTTAGCTTACCTCATGTCTGATTTGTTACTTTAGCTCATGTCTGATTTGACAGATAATTAGTTTTATCCTTCCGCTGAACGAATATGGTTGTGTGTACGCTTGAACAACGCTGGGAAATACTGCGACATTACTTTGAAAATCATGGTAATGTTGCAGAATGTGTTCGAAAATTGCGTACGGATTTTGGAAGAAGAGAAGCACTGTCAGCTCCGTATGTTCGTTATCTTGTAAAAAAAGTGAAAGAAACTGGCATCATCATCTATAAACCATCGTTCTCAACAATTGAACATTTCGGAGACATTATTGAGACGAATTTTGCATAAAGACCTTGGTATGACGCCATACAAAGTCCAATTGGTTCAGGAGTTGAAGCCAATTGACCATCCAATGCGTTTTCACTTCGCTAGGTGGGCCTGCGATCGACTTACAGAAGATGCCGATTTTGGCAAAAAAAAAATCGTATTTTCAGATGAAGCTCATTTTGATCTTGGCGGGTATGTAAACAAGCAAAATTGTCGCATTTGGGACACAGAAAACCACGCATACATTGAAAAGCCGACGCACCCAAAACGAGTTAATGTTTGGTGCGGATTTTGGTCCAGAGTATGCCTCTGGGCCATTTTCCTTCGAAAATGAGCAAGGAGTGGCCATTACAGTCAATGGCGACCGTTATTGGGCCATGTTGAACGAATTTTTGTTCACAAAAATTGAAGAGGAGGATATTGGGAACATTTGGTTTCAACAACACGGCGCTACGTGCGACACAGCCGAAGCTACACTCGATGTTTTGCGCCCTGTTTTTGAAGATCGCATTATCAGCCGCAGAGCTGATGTCGGTTGGCTGCGATTTGACACCGTTGGACTATTATTTGTGGGGTGCCGTCAAAGACAAGTTTTACGTCGACAAGCCAGAGACAATTGACGCTTTAAAGGACAATATTCGTGAAGCTATTGGTGAAATACAGCTGCACACAATCGATAAAAAAGTTATTTGGCGGACCCTACAACATGAGAAAGCTAGACAACTTCATCACCCTTTAATGAGTGGTAACACTAAGGTTCTGATAATAAGGAGCTTGCCATTATGTCACTAGCAACTGAGATACCAATACCGAAAGTATTCAATTATTAGTGAATTGAAAAAAAAAATGGGATGAAAGAATTAGGTTCTATGGATTAATATTGGGCCTATATTAAGACCTTATAGTTCGGTCTCCTTATAGTTCGGACGACAAGTAATATAAATACCTGGACAACCAAAGACCAAGAAGAGATTCAAAACAGATTCATTTTTCCTGACGTAAACTCAAGCCTTTAGCTTTTAGATATGAGATAAATTACGTTCGTTGCTAATGTTTCAAGCTCAAAAAAATGTACACAACTATAGAGTTTGCCATTTAAAACTTT
This sequence comes from Sarcophaga rosellei, assembly GCA_930367235.1. Taxonomy (NCBI): domain Eukaryota; kingdom Metazoa; phylum Arthropoda; class Insecta; order Diptera; family Sarcophagidae; genus Sarcophaga; species Sarcophaga rosellei. The sequence goes on from OV884019.1 coordinate 72,230,828, forward strand.
AAATTTAAAAATGCAATGAAATGAAAAGGGTTCGAAATTTTGTAAAGTACAATTGTTCCGGTTAGAAATGAAATAGTATTACATTCATATGGCTGCCGCGGCTGGCCTTTCAGTAGCTCATTCGATCGGACAAATTTTCGTGCAATTTTTCGAGTGTATAAGGTCATATCTTGGCGATGGTATCACGAATGTTGACCTTCAAATACTCAATTGTCTCCGGATTGTCGGTATTACACTTTTCTCTAACGGCGCCAAATTGCAGCTTCTTGACGGCCAATTGATATCACCATTTCGGCTAATTAAACAGCCATCAAACGTTTGACGAAAAAAAATCGATTGTGGCATGAGATTTGTGGTAAGCTGCACTATCCTGTTGAAACCAAACATCGTTCACATCTATACCATGAAAAGCGGGTGCAAAAAAACCGGTTATCATGGTGCGATAGGTGTTTGCATTGACCGTAACGCTTGTGTCGTCCTTATTTTCAAACAAATATGGGTCAATGATGTCTCCGCAGTCACGCGTAGTGGGTGCTTTGGCCTCTGTAAGACCACGTGTGGGTTTTCTGAGCACCAAATACCGCAATTTTGCTTATTAATGCACCAATCAAGATGAAAATGAGCTGTTTTTTGGGAAAGGCATCTTGCAGTTTTTCGGTCTCCCAATAAATCCCAACGTTGCTCAAGCGTAAATCGATTCATTACGTTTTTATGACAGAATAGAATGACATAAGCAAATATTTAAACCAATATAGGGCCCACCCTATATAAATAATTTTAAAGCCTTATACTTTAGACGGGTAGGTAGTCTTTTATTTACTGTTTATTGTTAGGAAATTAGGCTCATTGTGTTATCTTTAAGACATTGAACTTCTCTTCGTACTTTACAATTTACAATTTGTGCAGAATCATCTATAGTACTTCTGGATAATAGATGAAGCAAAACCGGTGCATGTTTAAAATATATACCTACCTAAAAAGGATTCGTTATTCGCTTTGCAATTTTAATTATCAAACATTGGTTCGAGCGAATGAATGTATAAACATCAATTGAACCTTGACATTAAAGCACCACGTTTACAAAGTCATTGTTTTTGTCATGTTTTTAAAAAACTGTAAATAATGTATCTTCTAACATAGAATTCCGAACTTTAACAGTTGATAACAGACATCTTATTGAAGCTAAATGTTTTAAATTAGTTGAATTTACTCAGAGTGTTTTACCAAACGGCAACCACAACCAAGTGTGCTTGCTTTATGGGCTTTAGAGCTGTTTGTAACTGACCTTACTTTTCGTAGAAAAATCGTATTGAGGAGTGGACATCATTTCTGGACGAAAATTCATTCTGAAAAAGTCACAGTTTTGTGTGGATTTTGGGCTAGTGGTATCATCGATCCTTATTTCTTTGAGAGCGACACTGGTCATTACGGTCAACGATGAGCACTGTAGGTCGATGATTACTAACTTCTTTTGGCCTGAATTACAAGATATGGATCCAAACGACATGTAGTTTCAACAGAACTAATCTTCGTGACACATTGCATATTCTGCACGTGCGATTTGAGGCTATTGTCTTCTTACGTGGAGGTGATGTGCACTTGAACCGAGATCGTACGATTTGACTGCATTAGGGAGGTTTGCTGAGGTTCTCAAAACCAACGTAACCCATGCTATCGGTCAAATTCAGACTGATTTCAGCTTGAGTCATGGAAATTTGGTAATTTCAAAACTTTTTTATAAAATCTCGAAAGATCTGAGTCATGCATCAGACTATCCAGCAATAACCTGACGTTGCAACCGATCTTTTGACACGACACTGTAGACTCAGGGGACACTAATTCTGAATGGGGGTTGTATCGAGCCCAAAAGGTAGCTTCTATGACGATGACAATAAATAATCGAAACAAGTTCTTGGAACATTTGCTGTATGCTATAAACACAACAAATGCAACATAGCAAACACAGCAATATTCCAAAAATAGAATGCATGGGTGTATATGAATGTGATTATTTTAAAGGTAACGCGACAGCAAATTGTTATCGCAAAATTGCTATGTTTACCGCTTTGCGTTTATTGTATTTATAGCATAAAAGGCGACATTATAGGGATATCTTATAAAATTTGAGGAAGTAAAATAGATCGCATGGTCGCAGTCGTAGTACACTAACCAGTACTCGAACGTGTCTCGCGCTCAAGTATCAATCGTCAAAAAACCTGCTTGTAAGTGTAACGCACAAAACGTGTTAATATTGTGTTTGGTTACGATCATAACTTCGTATATCTTGTTAGCATATGATATTAGATTCTATTGTAAATTCGTAATGAAAGCAAATGATGATGAGTACGTATTTTATATTAAACAACGCATAAATAGAACATTGAATATGTAAAGCATAGACAACCAGTTTACAAACTGTACATCCAAGTAACATCTCATAAATGTGATACAACTTAATGTCTACTAATCAATATATTGAATGATTGGTGATAAAAAATAATTACAAACTTTTAAATTAAAATTATTTTAATATAAATTTTAATCAAATCAAGTTATTAAAAAATAAAAAAATAAAACGAAACGAAAAAGTAACAGTAAGAGTAACAGCAAAACATTTGTCTTTAATCAATGCGAATGAAATTTATTAAAAAAAAAATAGAAAAATAATGTCGAAAACATTTAAGATTTATGAGACATCAATATAAAATGACACACACACACACACATTTGAGAAATATTTTTCAGAAAAAAATTTTTTTTTTAAATAGAAAACGGTCGTTTTTTTTTATATAAATATAAATTCATAATTAAAAACTTATAGACAATAAATTACAATTAAGCAAATCTACATAGATACTACAAATATTATCTCCTCCCACTACCACACCAATGACAAAACAATCATCGTCATTCAAAAACGGTTCAAGTTTAAAAATGTCGTCAGTGTCATTCATAAATTGTACCCAAAAAATAAATAAAAATCCATATGAACGAATGAGCGTATCGGCAGCAAATTTTCAAGATAAATATACATACACTTTGTTGTATAATGAAAGATAGATTTGTTTTAGTTTCGTATATACTTATGTACATACATGCCGTAACAACAATTAAGACAACAACAACAACAATATACAAAATTATTATATTTATTTTCTATCTTTTTTTAAAACAAATTTAGCTCCGAGAGAATATGAAATAAAAGCAAACAGACCGCAAAACAAGACCAAAACATTCAAATGAAATGACGGGCACATCATAATAAACCAATAAAATATAAAGAAATACTCATTATTCAAATGGCATTATAATGACTGTGTTCACACTAGCCAATGAAAAAAAAGAAGAAAAAAAATAAACTAAAACTAAAACAAATTTTATTTACTAATAATTTAAATAGAAATAAATAACTTCAGTAAAATTAAACGAAAAATTTTAATTTTTAAAAATTTATAAAAATATTGCAAATATTGTATGAGACAACAAACAAACAGAAATAGACGTAAGAGGCAATGTTGGAAGATTTGATGATTTTGTGCTTCAAAAATATCATATTGAGGGTTTGACGATTTATATCAGGGATTACCAAAAATTTTTTGGTTGTGTATTAGCAAAGAATATGGATATAAAGAATGCGCACTATGTCGAAGTAAAATTTCTTATGGCGGGTTTCAACATCACGACCCGCCCTCACCAAAATCTTTTTAAAAAATCATTTCTGGATGAGGAGGGTGGGAGACAGAAGGAAAATAAACACAAACAAAGAGCGTAACAATGTGTTGCTCTCATCATGAGAGCGTAAAAATGCATTCAGTTGCTTTGCTTGTCAGCTTCTAAAGAAGAATGTTCATGTCGCTTTTTTCAGACTTCAATTTACACCCAAAGAAATATTATAGTATGATTCACTAATATCAATGAGAAATGATTTCGATTTTTGGAAGAATACTTGCCAAGTTAAATACGGTGTTTTTAGGTTTTTAGCGCAGTACAATTTTTCTATACTTTTCGCTCACATATACATATTATTGGGTTAATAAGTAGACTTGAAAATTTTACTAACAATTTTCCTCTGGGTTAACACATGCCTCTCGTAATTTTTATCATGTTCTCTTTGTGTCGACGTCTGAGAATAAGTGATTTGAGAACAGTGTTGCCGGCTTTGTTTATTTCTAACCAAAATTGGTTATTTTTTGATCAATGTGTAGATGTTTTGGTTTTGGTTATTTTAATTCTTATAAAAAAAACAAGTTTTTGTTTCTTTTTTTTATTAATTATAATTTAAACTTGAAAAAAAAATAAAACAAAAGTCTACGAATTTAACTTTGGTTATATTTTTTCTTATTTGATGATTTTTTTCACAAATGTTGGTTACAAAATTTTTTTTCGTGGCAAAACTGTTCCAGAAAGATAAATAAAAAATTAGTCAAACAACAAAAACGCACGATGAGAACAACGCATTGTTACGCTCTTTGTTTCTTTACCCTTCCCTTCTATCTTTCCCCCGCGTCTTGAATTATTTTTGAGAAATATTCCAATATATGCCAAAATGCACATTCTTTATACTTTATTTTCTTTGGCATTAGTCAGTAAGAGAGCGAAAATAAGGTGAGAGTTTACAGTCATACAAAAGTGTTAGCAATATACGCTATTTTGATTTTCATTTCATTAACATACATAAAGTTATACGTCTTTGACTTAATAATTAGGGAAAGTGTTTTAGATATTTGTTGGGATCTAATTTTGGTCCAATAACCAACCGGCTCTGTAATTCATGCTTGTCACCCACTGGCGGCTGCAGTTAATGCTTTTCGCTCTATCGAACGGCAGCTATTATGCACCATAGGCAATCCAACAATGCAACGGTATCGTGTAAAGTTTTGTGTGATTGACTAAGGGCAGATTCTTCGTAAATTTGTCTGATCCTCACTAAATATCCTGAATTTTTACCGTGAAAATAGAACAGTGCTCAATTAACTAGGGAAGAAATAAACTCATTTATTGGAATTTTGCTTATAATGGGTGTAATTCAAGTCCCAGAAATAAGATTATATTGGTAAAAAAAAAGGCATGAACACCCTAATAAAAACAAACATTAAATGGTACCGAAAAGTAGTAATACAATTAATATGCGGAACTTTCCTTGTGCTTTTAATAGAACTTGCCCAGCAAATATTCTTTTTCGGCAGTCAAAGTATTAAAGATCTAAATACTTGATGTTTCGTACCGTCTAATAGCATAATCAAATGCGTACCACCGGTGGCACACGTTACCCGATGTGACAGTCTAGTGCGAGCCACTGGTGGTAAACGCCGTCCGGTGGGGCTGTCTAATGCGGGCCACCGGTGGTACGCGCCCCCGATAAAGCAATCTAGTGCGGGCCACCTGTGGTACGCGCTGTCGTGAACTTGTTAAGCTTAGAATTTGCCTTGCCAATCTTACTTGCAAATTTAGGTTAATAATAACAAAGACTAAAGTATTATCTTTTAAAATTATTTATTGATGATACATACTACCTAAAATGCTATATAACATAAATAAAAGCGCCAATTATTAAAAGCAACTTAAAAATAAACGATCGGATATTTAAAGAAAAATGGTAAGTTCTGGAAATATCTGCAAATACCCTAACATTACACAGCAAATAATAGCAACACCAAGAATTTTGATCATAATTTACCATTTGCAGACCATTTTTAAAGATTCGAACATATCTTCTAATATTACCCTAGGAAGACCAAAGGCAAGTGCCATTTTTTTTTCGTACAACAAATACTCAGGGGATGGCTCCTAATCATGCAGTGCATTGTATTTGAACCAGTAATCAGCAATGAATCGTTTTTTCGCTCCTCATACGCACTCATGAAATTTTGAATATAAATGAGTCAACAATATTGAAATTTAACTATGTACTCTGATTCATTCATACTCACTACAACCTTGATTTATAAGTACAGGTTGCAAGTGAGTATGCGTACAACGTTGACATCAAATTCTCATACCATTCGAAATATGTTTGATTCATAAGCCTACTCATTTAGATTCATAACTTTAGAAAAATACTTATAATACTCATAAATTATTCGAGTGACTTTGAATATGAGTAAACGTTCCATGATTTTAAAATAAGTATGAATGCGTATAAGTATTAGAAATTATGAGTACGATTCGATTCTGAAAAAAAACTGTAATCGTTAGTAAGTGCCATACAAATTTGCGCAAATCCTGTATTTCGGAGTCGGCATTAATGTGATGACCCATGCTACTGATGGATAAGAAAATTAGTATGGGTGTTATGAACACCAGGTCCTGATTGAAGGATCGTAGTGGTCAATATTGTTTGCATGTGTAAATCATTTCCATTTCCAGCAAAAAAAGTAAAATTAAAACTAAAACAGATAAAGTAATTACACTGAAGTTCATAGGGAATTGGGGTATTTGGGTTACAATCTGTTCAATGAATTTTCCTGTTAAACAGGACCTTTTGTGGTCATTTAGCTTGCAGGCAAACCTTTTACGCTTTATATTTGTATAACTAAAGAACAACTGGTGTTGAAATTTTGAGTATGAGTGAGTCAGTATTGAAATTTAACTACTCTGATTCATTCGTACTCACTACAACATTGATTTATAAGCTTGCAATGAGTATGAGTACAAAGTTGATATCAAACTCATACCATTCGAAATATCTTTGATTCATAAGCCTACTCATTCAGATTTATAAATTTAGAAAAATACTTATAATACTCATAAATGATTCGAGTGATTCGATCCATTCATCAAAATTTAAAATCTTAGTTGTTGTTGCATTTACAAAAAAAAAAGCAAAAGACGAAAGACAAAGACAGCAAGCTAAGCAAATACACACCTTAGTTAGTATTGTAGCGTTCGTATGCGATTCATACTTATTTTGGGATTCTTGTAAATGTTAAGTAAAGGAGAGACGAAATCAACAATATCATTCGTGTTGTTAAGTATAAGTACGATGAGTACTTCAAACTTTAAATATGAGTAGTACGAGTATGATATTAAAATAAGTATGTTGTTGATCTAACAAAATTTGTATTTTTTTTAATGAATTTGTATGTGTAGTGTGAACACACTTTATATGTGTGATAAAATCTTTGAGACACCAACAAATTTATTATTATTTAAGAGCAGAAAGCAAAGCAAACAAGCAGATATAAAACGTAATCATGATTATGATAAACGACGGCAATAATAATGATGTTTGCCAATGCGTTAATTTAACAAAATTAGATCACTAAACTTATGAATATGCAGTGACAATTAGCGTTTTTTTTTCAATAAAAAAAAAAGCAAATCTAAAAAAAAAATTCAACCAGACACAACATGTATTTGTCATATGAATTTGTAGATTTATTTTTGTGCTTTTGTTGCTGTTTGTATGTTTGTATGTTTCATGCTTTTTAAGTCTATTGAAAGAGATGAAAAAGATACATGACAGAAATATTAAAATTTATTGACATCTTAAATACAACATAGTTTAATGGAAATACAACCAAAAGGAAATATTCACACACACACACACAAACATGTGTGTGTATTAAGAAGACAGATATTAATAAAGAGCAACGATATTAATAATAGAAGAGTATGGATGGTATGATATACATACATAGGTTTTGATAATTTGCAAGCCCACAGAGGTGGACAAACTGTTTGGCAGATTTGTGAATGGTACCCCCACACTTAAGAAAATTCAGATGAAGCTGTTGACCGCATAGACTCTGGAGTCATGGCCTTTCCATGAAGTCACCTTTCCATCAGGAAATATTCTTTAAATCGGTTCAGTTTTCAGCAACTACACTTGTTAGGCAACAAACCCCTTGTTTCCATTAAAGATAAATACAATAAAACCTAACTAAACTATTCCCATCCCTTTAAAAAATTCTTAAACACCATGTATCCATCGCATATTTCTTTCATCAATCCTATCTAGACGGTCTATCTATCGTTTAAAATATGTATGTTGTCTGTCTTGTGTAGCTCTGTAGCAACATTGATTTGTTGTTCTAAATTTTGTCGTTGATTTATTAGAATTTCTATAAGAAATCGTTTTCATTATTCAAAATTTATGACAACCAAACAGCATTAAAACATCTTAAAACACACATTTTATACACACAGATACATACATCAACTAATAGATACAAGCAAATTAAAGGAAAGAAAAAAAATAGCATAAAAGAGAGTACGAGTAATAGATGTCATAGTGTGAATATCGTGCCAATACGCAACGGAGAGATGACAACGAACTTAAATATTTTAAATGAATAAAAAAAAAAACAAAAGAAAAAAATTCATAACAAATAAATGCTATATACAATAACAACACTAACTACATAACATTGGGGTGTTTCAGAGCATTGAAAGAATCTGATTATTCACAAGCAGATATGAGTACACATATGTAACCTCAGTAGTTTAATAGGTACCAGAGATCAGCAATGAGTATTCAAAAAGATGAGTAGAATCGAATCATACTCATAATTTCTGAAACTTATGTATACGAATTCATATTTATTTTAATATCATTGAACCTCCACTCATATTCAAAGTTTGAAGTACTCATCATATTTATACTTAACAATACGCATTATGTTGTTGATTTCGACTCTCCAGAACTCAACATATACACAAAGCAGAAAATAAGTATGATTCGTATACGAACACTAAATAATCACTAGAAGGTTGTGTGTTTGGTTTGCTTGCTGTCTTATCTTTTTCTTTCTTCTTTGTTTTTTGTAAATGCAACAACAACTAAGACTGTAAGTTTTGATGAATGATTCGAATCACTAGAAACATTTAGAAGTATTATAAGTATTTTCTAAACGAGTAGGGTAGTATGAGTTTGATGTCAACGTTGTTGTCATACTCATTGCAACCTGTAATTATAAATCAAAGTTGTAGGGAGTACGAATGAATCAGAGTAGTTGAATTTCAATATTGTTGACTCACATATATTCAAAATTTCATGAGTGTTTTTGAGTAGAGAAAAAACGATTCATTACTGATCTCTGATGAGTATCCAAAGTGCAATGTCCAGTAGTGACTTTGACAGACTTTCTTTCCCTCTATCTTCGCTAGTCTTGCTGTGTTATCTTGGCCTTGCATAAAGCTGCCCACGCGATTACTTTATTGTAAATTCTAAATTGAAAGGTTCTCTATGGAGTTTTTAATGTAGAGAATACGCCTGAAAGTTCAATAAGTGTGCCACATTAATCCTTCCCCAAAAATATTATCGTCTTTAATAACTGATATAATGTATTGTTATGTTTTTACGTTTTAGAAACGTTTAAAATATGAGCTCGTAGATTGCAAAGAAAAATAAAAAATTAATTTGTGTTTACTTTTAAATAAAATTCTTTATTATTCGCACAATCCTGTGTGCCACTGTTCACAACTTGATGTAAACAACAACAATTGTTTTTCTTAAAAAATTTAAAATGTAACAATTACTAGACAATTATTCGACAGATCTTTGTAACGCAGATCTTCAAACCAAGACTACTCATTTCAACCGCAGCGTGTCTTCACAGAAGACTAACTGAATTTCACTAACTCACTCGCCTGCTTTGCATTGCCTTTTATTTGGCAGGGTAAACAGTCTGAATAATGTTCTTGAAGGCGAATGTTCATGGCTTTGCCTTCTCGAGATCTCTATAAATGTAAACATCATTCATTATTGTTGTTTGTGTATTTCATTTACATTTATTCTTGTAGTGTAGTTTGTTGATTTTTGTTTACTTGTTTACCATTTCTTTTTAAGCTGGTGTTTGTTGTTATATTAAGCAGTACGACAATTTTTAAACAGATTTGTTTACTGTATTATTTTGTAGCTTTTGTTTATAATTTTAATTTTAAGCGATGTAAAAGCAAAACACCAGTATCTAGATTTTTCATTTTCGTAGCAGTATTAATGATGTCGCCGTAGTCTAGTAGGTAGACGTAAAGCCAGGATTCGTTTCCAGGTTCGACTTCCTCTCAGCAGATTTCTAGCAAAAACTCTGAGAGTAAATAATGCTACCATGAAAAAATTTCTCAAAAAACAAAATTTGTCGTTCGGAGTCGACGTTAAACTGTAGGTCCCGCCACTCACGTATAAAATTAACGCACGCAACATGAGTGATGTGAGAAGCTAGGCCGTAATCCTGACTGAAGGGTTGTAATGGCCAATTATTTATGTATGTATGTAACAGTATTAATAACGTTATTGAGTTCTACTACAGACTCCGTAACATACGTACCCCTTTGGTTTAGGCGTACTTTTACAGAATGGCTTCCATAAATTAAGATATTCGACCATCACTGTCAGCTGTAAGAGAATAATTTTATCTTATTTGTGAAAGTATTCTTTTACAGTCTGTAAATAAAATTATTACTGCTGTGAGTCTGCAATAAAACAAAGCCAAAATTATTTCCTTTTCGTTATCTCAACTCAAATAAAGATGCCAAAGGTGACGATGTTGCTCTTTTTCTTCTTCTTTTCCTTGTTGTTGTTGTTTTTTTTTTGGTAAAAATAATGATACTCTTGCTGATGATGAGGATGATGTTTCCAATGGTTCTTTGTTAAATACTCGGTGGTGATAAAATTCAGAAAAACACGTACCAGTAGACAACACCACCAAGTGGTGTGGACACATGAAAATATTTCATCAGAATTTGTTGTTTTTTTTACTTTTTTCATGAAAAACAACAAAAAAAATCCAGAAATAAAATGTAAAAGAATGTCATATTTTCCACTACCTACGAGCATATAATTTACCGCCATAGGCGCAGACTGTATGACAAACAGACGAACAGAAGACATTCATCCACGACGGCTACAAAAGACCAAAAAGACCAACGAAATAAACGCTTTTGGTCGTTTTTGTTTTTGTTGTTGTGTGTATTGGCACTGCTTGAGCGTTCCACTCTGGTCGCTGTTGATTTAGCGATTTATGAGTCCATTTAACGCTGTCATTATAAACAAAATTGCTACAAAATATTTCAATGTTTAACTGCTGCTGCTGCTGTTGCTGTTGTTGCTGCTGTTGTTTTTGTTCTTTCTATTCTTTGAGTTGTTGTCATTTTATATTCAAGATTTTTTTGTTTCTTTTTCTTTCAATTTATTTGGGAAACGATCAGTTTTGCTTAGTTGGTCAATATTTTTTGGCATTATGTGGCATTTGCTTAGAATGGCATGCCATGGTCTATCAACAAATTGAAACCATTAAATTGACAACATTTTTAAATGTTTATTAATAATTAGCAACAAAAAAAAAAACTAAAAACAATTTGATACTGTATGTATGTGTATTCGAGTTAAAGTGCTCGTGTTCGTTTAAAAACTTTTAAGTGGAATGGCGTATGAGTATTCGGCAAAGTAATCATTCATTTTGTATTACAAAAACACTAATTCATGCATTCAGATTTAGACAGTTTATGTGAGTTGCAAAAAAGAGTCTGGAGTATGCGTCTTAACAACAGATGTGCCTCAGTCTACACACTGCAATAGGTGTACATGAAATAGAATCAGGGTTTTTCAACGCACTGTTACGAAAATGAAAATTCAAGATACTAATATTTTGCTTTTACATCGCTTTACGTTAAAATTATAAACAAAAGCTACAAAAACAAAACAATGAAGTAAACAAATCTGTTTACAAATTATCGTACGGCTTAATATAACAACAAACATACCAGCATGAATAAATGTAAACAACGATGTTCTAGTGGGTAGTGTGTTGGCTTATTAGACGTAAGGCAAAAGTTCAAACCCCAGGTCAGACATCAAAACGAAATATGAAAAAAAAAATATTTCTTCGGAGACTTCCTCTCAGCAGATTTCTGGCAAAAACTCTGAGAGTAAATAAAATTGCCATGAAAAGTTTCTCAAAAATCTGTCTTTCGGAATCAACTTTAAACTGTAGGTGTCGCCACTCAGGTATAAAATTAACACACACAACATGATCGGTGTGAGAAGCTATGCCTAATCCTGACTGAAGTAACGAAGTAACGATGTTTACATTTATAGAGATTTCGAGAAGATGAAGTCATGAACGTTTACCTTCAAGAACATTTATGAGACTGTTTACTTTGCCATATAAAAGCCAAAGCAAAACTGGCGACTGAGTGAGTGAAGTTCAGTCAGGCTTGTCTGAAAACGCGGTGCGTTTGAAGAGAGTTATCGTGGTTGGAAGATCTCAGTTACAAGGATCTGTCGCCTAATTTTCCAGTAATTCTTATTGTTTATGCAAAGGGTATAAACAGAGGAATAAAAAAGAAAAGCAATTGTTGTTGTTTACATCAAGTTGTGAGCAGTGGCACACAGAATTGTGCGAATAATAAAGAATTTTAATTGAAACTGTTTGTTTTTCTTTTATTTGCTCATATTTTAAATGTTTTTTAAAAGGTAAAAATATAACAACGTAACGTTTGATTGTACTCTACTAATTGTTCAGCTTTTTTGTATATTTTACGGAGATTTAAAAAAAGTTTTTGCGATTTAGTTGAAGTATTTGTCCTGCAGAACATCGAATAATTCTTTATGATATCTGTTAGAAAACAAGACTCATTGGTATTTCATTTCTACCGCCCTTAAAACTGTATGAAGTGTATAGACAATAACTCTGTTTGAAATTTGTTGAAAGACTTCACCCACATTTTTACAAAACATCGTACTTATAACCAGGTTTCTCTAAAGCCTTACTTATAGAAGTCATTCAGACTGTTAATCAATGTTTCCAGCAAACTTCCCGATATTATTTTAACAGAATCGTTTATTAAATTCAATCTCCATAAACCTTTGTATTTAATTTGGATGATCATCTCAGTTCTTGTAGGTCGAATGTAGATAATTTAGTTTTTAAATGCATTTACGAAATTCTTACTATTCGACTTAATTCAGACGAGTACCTCACTACAATACACGCCATAGTCTAATAGGTGGAGTGTTGGTCAAACATCTTGAACAAAAGGAAATACTTAGTGTGAATACGTATTGTTTTCATTAGATATACGAGTAAGTAGCGGTAGAGTTGTCTCTATTCAGCAGTCGGCATTTGTAGATCATGAGGTATCTCTTCTAATGTTTCGTAATATTCATCAAACTACTCGAGTACTGTAAGTAGACTATTTGCGTAATCGCAGCAGAAGTAATGCTGTCAGAAGTCTGGTTCTTCTTTTACTTTATTCGTTACTAATTAGTAGTATTACGACCTATCAGTTTCTACGTAAATAGCCCCGAAATTATAGCACAAAAGTAGTACAAATTTTGATTTAAAGTTGGAGTTAAAGAATCTGAATCATAACGCCATATGGAGTAGCCTATTCTGTAAAGGAGATAATATTCGTCTTAAGAAGCTTATATGATAATTATATAATGTAATAATTATATAAGCGGACGTATGACAAGGTATTGTGCTGTTTCACTTTCTATTGTACAGTGTTTGAGATAAATTAAGGCGTGCTATGCAGAGAAGATGAATGGGATCTATACACCAAACTGCATACATACATAATTGGTCAGTTACAACCCGTCAATCAGGATTACGACCTAGTTTCTCACATCACTTATGTTGTTTGTGTGTTCATTTTTATGAATGAGTTTAAGGTCGACTCCGAACGTAAGATTTTTGAGAAACTTTTCATGGCAATTTTATTTACTCGCAGAGTTATTGTCAGAAATCTGCTGAGAGGAAGTTGCCGTTCGTGATGTGTGACCTGGAGTTCGAACAGAGACCTTATGTCTAATAAGTCAACACACTGCCCACTAAACTACTGCGATTTCAAATCTGATTTACGAATAAATTATTTCGTACTTATATTAGAATAAACCTTTCCAAAACTGCCAAACACTTAAGTTGCCTGCACTGGACCGCAGTAAATATTTATCAAATTCTAATTTCTCTGTTTACAAATACAAAAAAATTGCTGATATATTTCACATGTTGTCCACATTTAATCAATTTTTAATTTTTATTTAAGAATGAGAAATCCCACTTGTCACATGGGATACGTCTTTCGACGGCATGGATCATTTTGTATTAAACCGGGAGGTTTCAGGCCATTAAACAAACAAATTAAAAAAATATATGAAAAGAATCAATTGTTGTTGCTGCTTCGGCTGTATTGGCTGCTGCTGATGATGTTGTTGTTGTTTTAATTGCATTTGTCAATTTAAATCAAATTCAACCTACACTTGTTTTGCAAAACATTAACGAAATTTACGATGGCCTGGGTGAACAGTGCCATTATCGTAATTCAAATTGTTTGTCTTTTATGGCTGAGCCTCATCAAAATTTGTGCCTACCCCTCCCGGCACTGTCTTTGGGATTGAAAAATTTCTTTTTTAAATTTTACTTTTTTTAAGAATGATTTAAATGAAATTCATACATACATACATACATATGTATGTACATATGTACATGTGATATTTTTTTTTCTGTTCATATAATGAATTCAAAATGAATAAAAATATGAATACGTCTTCCTTTTTCGACTGAATAATGCGTTTTTTTCTGCATTTTCTTTGTGGCCTGAAAAAATTAAACTTTTTTGGCTGTTGTTTTGACGAACATTTCAAGAAATTTTACGATAATTGCTGAGCAGTTCGGACATTTATGAATTCCCGGTAATTAAAAGACAAATAATGTTGGTATGTATGATTGGTGTTGGTGTTGATATCTTTTAGCCGTTTTGATGTGATGTTTTCCGTGATGTTTTTTAATTGAGACACAAACATCAATTAATGTGTGTGCAGAGTATATAGAAATGTATGAAAAATTAATGAATTATGTTAATGGGTATGGACATGTTTATTATCTTGTATTAATAAAGAAAATAATAATTATTATTCGTGTTTTTTTTATATTTATTAACTGTGAAAACGGGAATAACAATAAAAATTTGACCCTAATTAACCCCTCGAGTAATTTTATGGACTCATAAAAATCAATAGAAACAAAATACAGACATTGTATAGACTAGCTTCATGTCGAATGGAATCTATTCCCATAATACTTAAGTGTCTTTTTACAGTAGTGTTCCTGCCAATGTCTGAACTCTCTTTAGTTAGAAATTACATTTGAAATGTATGTTTTAATCGATTAAAATAAATAAAAAAAACATCGAACTGTTTCGATGCATCGTTAATTTACATCGAGTGTTTTGAAAACATTTAAGGCAGAAATACTTGTGAGTTTATTTCTTTATGAATCTCAGCTTTAAATGGCGTCATAAGTAATCCCTAAATTACATGCGAGTTTAGCTTAATAGCTTCCTACTACCAAAGGAAGTCGAGATAATAAGGTATCACGCCCATATAACTGAATCTATTGAAAATGACTCCCTCCTAACAGTCTTCTTCAGTTAGGTTAGGTTAGGTTAGGTTAGGTTAGGTCGGAGTGGTAGCTCTGATATCACAAAGCTCACTTGAGCACGCATAGCGGCCCGTTGTGATGCCACGGGTGAACGCAGTCCCTGTACTAACCAAGTTCCACCAAAATCAGGGAAAAGGAGGAAGTTGGTCAGCGCAAGGTCTGCACAACACAAGCACGACTACCCCGCACTGGAAAACCAGCCAGAAAGTTTGAGTCTTCTTCAGTTATGAACATAACATATTATCATAAAAATTGTTTTTGAAATAATTTTTTCGGAATTGAAGTTAATCTCTTTAAAGGTCGATATGAGGAATATGGTTCGTTATTGGTTATGGCTAAAATGTTTTAATGGCAAATAATGAGTCTGTATGCTTGGGTAATAAATAAGCTTCCATATTCCTACGCCTCTATAGTAGGCGTAGGTTGTCTATAAGTATTCTACATCTCTAACGATCTTACACTATAAGATTTCACTTATAGTAGTATAGTATTGTATATACATATACTTATATATAATAAGTATAATAGTCGTAGCAGTGGAATAGTAGTATAGTAGTAATAGTATAGTAGTAATAGTATAGTAGTAGTAGTATAGTAGTAGTCGTATAGTAGTAGTCGTATAGCAGTACTAGTATAGTAGTAGTAGTATAGCAGTAGTAGTATAGTAGTAGTATAGCAGTTGCAGTATAGTAGTAGAAGTAGTATAGTAGTAAGAGTATATTAGTAGTAGTAGTAGTACAGCAGTAGTATAGTAGTAGTAGTATAGCAGTAGTAGTATAGAATATATAGTAGCAGTAGTATAGTAGTAGTATAGCAGTAGTAGTAGTATAGTAGTAGTATAGCAGTAATAGTAGTATAGTAGTAGTAGTATAATAGTAGTGGTATAGTAGTAGTAGTATAGCAGTAGTAGTATAGAATATATAGTAGTAGTAGTATAGCAGGAGTAGTATAGAATATACAGAACTAGTAGTACAGCAGTAGTAGTATAGAATACATAGTAGTATAGTAGTAGTAGTACAGCAGTAGTAGTATAGAATATATATTAGTATAGTAGCAGTAATACAGCAGTAGTAGTATATAATATGTAGTAGTATAGTAGTAGTAGTACAGCAGTAGTAGTATAGAATATATATTAGTATAGTAGCAGTAATACAGCAGTAGTAGTATATAATATGTAGTAGTATAGTAGTAGTAGTACAGCAGTAGTAGTATAGAATATATAGTAGTAAAGTCGTATCTCTTCCAAGGCATTACAATATAAATTTTGTTTCTATAATTTAATTTTCCATGCGGTTTGCCAACATATGTATGTCCGATCACGTAGTATATGATGGGAATACCTTATTGTAGGTAGTGTGTTGTCTTATTAACCTTTGGTTAAAACCTCAGCTCAGACATATCGAACAAAATGAAAGATTTTGCCGACGACTGGCTCTCAGTTGATTTCTGGTAAAAAATAAAAATGGCCATGAGAACGTTTCTCAAATCTGTTGTTCGTTCATGATAAAATTAACACACACAACACTGGTGATGTAAGAAACTAGGTTGTACTGCAGACTAAAGAGTTGTAATGACTGATTCAGAAAGAAAGTAAATGCAGGAAATGACTTCTTAATTCTGCTTTCGAAGTTCCACTTTTTCAAGGCGCTGCACTAGAGTTCGTCGAAGACATAGAGAAACGTATGTTGAAGCGTTTATTTCCTTATCGACTCTGAATTTGTTTACAAACATCTAGGCTATTCATCTGGACCATTATAAGCCATCATTTTCATTTAAAACTGCTAATTAGCAGATTTGGGTAGGATATTTCAAAAACTAACGACGTCAAGAACAATTTTCTGCAGTTCTACCGGTTTTCAAAATCCTAGTTAAATGTAAAATTATTAAATTAAAAATGCTGGAAAATAAAAGATTGGTTAACAATATTTCGTATTTTCCAACATCACGACGTTTGTAAGAAGGTGGGTTAAGTCGGCCTTTTATCAGATTTAGTCGTGCTTAACCATTGTCACATAACTCAAATTTTGATGATAAATTTCGATTTCCAAATAAAATTAAAACCAACAAAAATTTAAATGTTTTGTCAATTCTTTATTTCAGCGCTAAATGAGTGGCAGACAATTCAAATTAATTATAAGTTCCAATAATCTAAAGTAATTAAATGCAAACATCTTCGCAACTTAGGGAACATTTAGTGAAACTAGTCTTCTGCAATCCCTTCAACATTTCATTTGTAGACACGAAATAATTCCCACAATGTAAATCAAACTTAAATTGCTTCGTCATTTTAAATTATCATTAAGCTGAAGACATTCTAATTAGAAACTGATTTTTAAAAAAATTTTTATGTCATACGGGTACATATGCTTCTGGTTCAATTTTATATTCTAGAAAAATATTGTCGATTGTATGTATCATGTGTCAGATTGTTGCAGAAGTCATTTGAAAATTTGTGTCTCGTTGTCACAAATAATGCTCAGATTGTGCAATGAGACAGACCGACAACCAATTTTTGCACAAGAACTTTAACACACATTTAAAGTTGAGTGAGTGAACGAATAAATGAATGAGTGAATGTATGTACATATGTATGAAATGTTTATGATTATTCGAATAGAGTATTGCTTAGTTATGTATAGGGTGTTCCAACAGATTGATAACCATCATCTTGTTGAAGCTACATCTGTTAAATTAGTTGTCATTTATTCATTTTGTTTTGTTAAGTCATCATTGGGGATCATGTAGCACGACGTGTATTCGCTGAATGAACAATGGAACGCAATTTTTATCGAAAAATCATCTTCAGCGCCCATTTCTGGTCGAATTTGAGACGATACCAATCCATATGAGATCATAGAGCCTTCAAAACATAAAAAAGTTGCTGCTCAGTGTGGATTATGAGTTGGTGGCGTCATCGGTCTATATTTCTTTGAAAACCATGTTAACCAGACCCGCTATAGATCGGGCTGAATTGAACGCTCTGGATGCGAATAACGTGTGGTTTTTAAGAAAAGTACGAGAAATTTGTGGGCATGGTCAACGTGGTGATGTAAACTGGCATCCGAAATAGTATTACTCTCTCTCATTACTACTAATACCGATAGACCTTTTCTCGTTGGATTTTTTAATTCGCAGATGTATGCAAAAACCCACGAACGAGCGTTCCTTAACACAACCCATGTCAATAGTAAAATTCAATCTGATTTATGCGGCGGAGTCATAGGAAATCAAATATTTTTGATGCGGACATTTGAACGATTTTATATTCCACACAAAATGGCATCAATAGGCCTTTTAAAGGAATGAAAATGTGGATAATCTTCTAGACACGCTTTTTTTGTTTTATTTAAATTTTAAGATGGTAGCCGATAGTGGCACGTCTTGACCTGGGGATTGAACTGTGGCCTTACGTCTAATAAGTCAACACACTACCCACTAGACTACGGAGACTTTAGCGACAGTAAAGCTTCACATGTTTTGGTTTTACATCGCTTAACATTAAAATTATAAACAAAAGCTACAAAAGCAAAACAATGTAGTAGACAAACCTGTTTACAAATTATCGTACTGCATAATATAACAACAAATACCAGCATCAATAAATGTAAATAACGATGCTTAAACGGTTTAAACAGTGTTGAAGTCGGCGTAGTCTATAAAAATATTTCTTCGACGACTTCCTCTCAACAGTGCAGCCCTTGCGCTGACCAACTTCTTCATTTTCCCTGATTTTGGTGGAACTTGGTTAGTACAGGAACTGCGTGGCATCACAACGGGCCGCTATGCGTGCTCAAGTGAGCTTTGTGATATCAGAGCTACCACTCCGACATAACCTAACCTATCCTCCAGCAGATTTCTGGCAAAAACTCTGATAGTAAACAAAGTTGCCATGAAAAGTTTCTCACAAACCTGTCCTTTGGAGTCGACTTTTAAACTGTAGGTCCCGCCACTCAGGTATAAAATTAACACACACAACATGAGTTGTGTTGAGAAGCTAGGCCGTAATCCTGACTTGAAGGGTTGTAATGGCCAATTATGTATGTATGTATGTAAAGCTTCACATACATATGTTCCTTTTTAACTGGAAATAAAGCGAGTATCATAGGTATACACCAGATATCAGCAATGAATCGTTTTTTCACTACTCATAAGCACTCATGAAATTTTGAATTTAAGTGAGTCAATAATATTGAAATTTAATTTAATATTGAAAGTTATATAATCTGATTCATTCGTACTCACTACAACGTTGTCTAAAGATTGCAGTGAGTATGCGTACACCGTTGACATCAAACTCATACCATTCGAAATATTTTTGATTCATAAGTCTACTCATTCAGATTCATAACTTTAGAAAAATACTTATAATATAGTAATAATTAGTGTTTTTCATTTCCCGGACTTATTCATTTCCCGGGAAACCGGGACTGATTTTGAAATTTCCCGGGATCTCGGGAATTCCCGCCTAGAACATAAAATCATATATTTACTTTGGTAAGTATGTATTTTTTTATTTTAAATTCATATTAATGAGATCAAAAACATAAAACAAAATAACAATAGAAACATATAAAAGGTACAGTTCTTAAAAAAAAAATAAATAATTCAATGTATTTTAAAAACTAGTTAAAAATATATACATAAAACATAAAAAAACTATATATCTATTAACATATTTATTTAATACTTTTAAAATGAGTTTTTTTATTGATTGATGCATCTGAAAGTCGGTTTCTAATTTTAGTAACATATTGACCCTCGAGAGAGATAACTCTCTCGCTTTCAACAGATGTTGGCTTATAGTTAACAGGGCCTCTAAAAGATTTTTTATATTTTCCGTTTGCTTACCAGATTTTCCAAAAAATTTTAAGTCTTTTTTTTTATCGAACCTGTAGGTACATTAGTGTTTGATGTAGATATTTCACTAATGTTATTTATTGTATCGTTTAAATGTCCTCAAAATTTTTATCTTCTAAAATATCATTATCGTTGCTTTCTATTTCTTCTAATTCTATACTTTTTTTTTAGTAAAAAGGCGGTTACAAATTTGTTCTGCATATAAAAAAAAAAAAAACAAAAAAAAAATTTATTATTTTTATTAAAAATTTCAGGATCTTTCAAGTATTTTGTGAAGGTATACAATTTTATATCTCTTCTTGCTCTAATTCGGTATATAAGAGATTCAAAATTTGTACTTCCTAGTGAAGTATTTCTAAATGTTGCTAAATAGTCAAAAATTTTCATGGACAATAATTCCCGGGAATTCCCGTCCCGGGATTTCCGGTGAAAAACACTAGTAATAATATAATATAATACTAGTAAATGATTCGAGTGATTCGGAACATTCATCAAAATTTACAGTCTTAGTTGTTGTTGCATTTACAAACAAAAAAGAAGAAAGAAAAAGGCAAAGACAGCAACCAAAGCAAACACACAACCTTCTAGTGAGTATTTTACTGTTCGCACGCGAATCATACTTATTTTGTGATTCTTGTAAATGTTGTGTAAAGGAAAGTCGAAATCAACAACATCATATATACAGTGGCTCACAGTGAAAATGGCCCACTACGAAATTAACCAGTATTTGGTTAATATTTATTAAAAAGGAAGAAAATAAAATAAATATTTTTGTTTAAAATAAAGTTTATTTGGTATTAAATATAAGGCACTAAAAATTTTTTTAATTACATTATTAATTCATTGATTTTTACATCAAAAACAAAAGCAGTTCAAATTTAGGTCACCATTAAAAATGGTCAATTTAAAAAAACGTTAGTAGAATCCATTCCTAATCGTTTAAAATCGGTAATAAGTCAAAAAACAAAGTATTAAAAATTAAAAAAACTTTATTTCTTTAATAATAATATACTGGGCCTTTTTCATTGTGACCTAATATAAAAAATCAATGAATTAATAATGTAATTAAAAGTGTTTTTAATTCCTTATATTTAATACCAAATAAACTTTATTTTAAACAAAAATATTTATTTTATTTTCTTCCTTTTTAATAAATAATTACCAAATACTGATTATTATGATCATGGTGGGCCATTTTCACTGTGAGCCACTGTATGTACGTGTTGTTAATTATGAGTATGGTTAGTACTTCAAACTTTGAATATGAGTAGAGGTTCCATGATACATATTAAAATAGGTATGAATGCGTATAAATATCAGAAATTATGAGTATGATTCGATTATACTCATCTTTTTGAATACTCATTGCTGATCTCTAATCTGTGTCCCCGATTCTAAATATCATACTGTATCGTCGTCGTGGTCTAGTAGATAGTGTGTTGGCCAGGGTTCAAATCCCAGGTCAGACATCAAAACAAAATATGAAAAAAAAATATTTCTTCGGCGACTTCCTCTCAGAATATTTCTGGCAAAAACTCTGAGAGTAAATAAACCTGCCATGAAAAAGTTTCTCAAAGTCTGTCGTTTGGAGTCGACTTTAAACTGTAGCTCCCGCCACTCATGCATAAAATTAACGCACACAAATTGAGTGGTGTGAGAAACTAGGTCGTAATCCTGACTGAAGAGTTGTAATGGCGAATTATGTATGTATTGCTGATCTGGTATGCAGCAAACCTTACTTCTTTTACAAATGCTCCTACAGCTTCCACAAACCTTTCCTATTTCCATACTCGGGTAATCGATAACCATACAGCATTTGCTAGCGCATCAGACTGCAGTGTCACAAAATATCACAAATTGAGTAGAAAATTTAACATGAAGGGTGGCTATGGGGCTTCTAGTAGTACATCATAATCGTTGTCATACACTCCAACAATAACAACAATTTAAAAATTATTGTTTTTTTTTATTTTTTTTGTAATTTACAATGACACCCTCTGTAGGTCTCAGTTGTTCACAAAAAATCTGTGAAAATTAGAAAAAAAAAAATACGAACATAAACTACAACATTTTCAAGTGTAAAATACAAATTGTAACACACACATACACTCACAATATCAAATAGATTTTTAAACATTAAAAAAAACAAAAAAATATCACAAAATGATTACAAACTTGGTCGTCAAACACAACACAAATATACTCTGTTTTCTGTTAGACTGACACCCTTTTTTTTACTACCCACTTTACATTATTTACACTCGTTAATCTCCATGTAAATGTAAATGTAAATGTAAATGTGTATGGTAAAGTAGGTGGGGGGCGGGGGGTGCTGCTGTTCAATTATAACGAATATTTTTTGACAGTCAGTGTATGAATATTGTGGAACTAATAAAAGTCCAATCTGGCTGTGTAACTGTTTAGACTGTCATTATTTGAAATTCATGTGAGGGCCATGTAAATATGCATGTGCCAATGTGCCTGTGTGAGTATTTTCTGTGCCTCCCTGCCCTCACCAACCAAATATTTGGGGGGAAAAAATTGTATAACAATGCCAAATATGACAGTTAAATGTTTCAAAACATTTTTTAATTTTTTTTTTTCTTTTTCTTCTCTATTTTTGTTCATTTACCAAATGAGCAAAAGTGCTGAATGCAAAAATTAAAAAAAATAAAAAAAAAAAATGGGATTGGGTGGTATAAAAAAATGTACTTTTCGTTGGTGCTCTTATTTTGTTTTGTATGCCAATCTAACACTTCATGTGCGAAAAAACGTCAAAAAGTTTCCAACTCACAATTGTTTTTAAAAATTATATATTTTTTGCTGTTGTTGTTGCAGTTGTTGTAATTGTAACTGTTGTACTGTTTTTTCTTTCAATGGGATTTTTTTCTATCACAATGTTGTATGTTTAATACGTATTGTGTGGTACTTAATGTATAGAGTTGCCTGATGGGAAAATATTAGAGCATAACTTTTGTATTTTTAATAAATCTGTGTTCAAAGGGTCTTTTATTAATCTATCATGTTGACTAACACTATGTTCAGGCATGAGTTTTAATTGAGTTAATATTCGCCAAACTGACAAAATTATTTTAAGTCTTTAGGCATACGCAAATCAGTTAATTCAATAATCATTTGACAGCTGGAAAACAACAAATACTTTTTTTATTTCTTTACGACTTCTATTAAAAGATACATCGAATATTTTTTTGAAGACTTACTCCTATCTTGTATTTTTTTTTACTGATGAATGCATGTAATCTGCCCTAACTACTGCGGGAAGTTATTTGCCCTGAGCACAGGTTCTGGATCTTGATTTGCATATTTTGTGATATAAAACCGCTGTTTTGATTCGGTATATTGTTCGTTTCCTGGCCCATGGATATTCACCGTACTCCAAGCGAGTATGATAGTAAAAATTTCTAGTGCTATTTTGTTAATAAAATTCTTATTTCATTGTTTTATTATAATCCTTATTCCCAAAATTTCGAAACATTCAAATAAAAAATAAATCATTAGATATTTTAAATAATATACAGTAGAAAGAGAATGGAATAGAAATCGGTAGATTTAGTGTTAATATAAATATATTAATAATATAAATATATGTATAATATATAAATATATTAATATATTTGAAAATACAAATATCAACAAAATTTGTTTGCATACGTTGTAACGTTCTCACTGAACATACTTATGAAAGTGCTTCATTTTAACTTTTACTCAATATTATAATAATTTCCGTATTTATTGCGCAATTACAAATTGAAACAAACAATAATGGCTTTTATCGCGATCTATGCAATAAAGGAGCAAAGCTTTACTTTTGCCCGCATTCAAATACCATAAAACATATTACAATTTTAATCAATATAATGTCGTTTAGAAAGAAATCATGTGTAATTAAAATTGAAATTGAGCACTGCAAGCGCATCCCTACTTGGTAGATACGCTCGCAAAATATCGGGTTGTAAACACGAGAGAGCTTTAAAGTACTTGCCTGCTTGGGTTTGTTTAAACTGGACTTAAATCCTTACAACTGCAAAATCAAACTATACTATATTGTGTAATCAGACCAGAGCTTTAGGATAAAGGTTACTGCATAATTTTCTTGTTTTTTTGGCATTATTTTTAACATACATACATACATACATAATTGGCCATTACAACCCTTCAGTTAGAATTACGACATAGCTTCTCACACCACTCATGTGCAGTTTAAATTCGACTCCGAACGACAGATTTTTTGAGAAACTTTTTGATGGCAGGTTTATTTACTTTCAGAGTTTTTGCAAAAAAATGTGCTGAGAGGAAGTCGCCGAAGAAATATTATTTTTTATATTTCGTTTTGATGTCTAGGCTGGGGCTCGAACCCGGGCTCTACGTCCAATAAGCGAACACACTACCTACTAGACTATGGCGACTCACTCACATTTTTACACATAGCACATAGCATAGAAGAATATCAGAATTTTATCACCAACATGCATCCACCACGCCAGTCTTGTCTATGGACTTTCAACATCTTTTAGCAGTCTTGAACTCTGTCTAGGCACGCCGCTATGTTTCACTACCTGAAGAGTGGGTTGTTTATTATTCTCCTTACAGTATAAGAACCTCAATCTGCATTAAAAAAATATTTTTTGACAATAACGGCAGTGTAGGTAAAGCATGGTGTCGGTAACATTGTTGTTTAGAGATAACTTTCCTATTACGGTGATAGGTCAGTAAGCCATATACAAGGCATTTAGAAAGTAAGTGATTATATTTTAGTTCTTTTAAATTTCATGCTGCATTATGTCGATGTGGATTCCAACAGAATAATGATCGTAGCTTACAGTATCAATGCATTATACTGGGCTGTATTGTCTTCAGATCCAAATTCAATTGAGCGCTTTTGGAGTACAGAATATCAATAAACAAAGGAAATTGTCCCACAAGTTGTGATAAGTTTTGGGAATTAATTCAAACTGAGTTATATGATATACTGGATTCTCTCAAAATGTTGTCTATAAGTTTTAACCAGAATATTAACCACTATGGAACATTATTAAAATGTCGATGAAATCAAAATCAATGGGTTTAAATACGAAGAGCATTCAACCATTTATGCTGTCTGATGACTCTGTTGAATACTTAGCAGCTTCATATATAGTGTAGAGAAAAGGTGTCAGCACCCCAAAATATTTTTGCAATTTCATGAGTTTTATGCAATAATATGTAAAAATAATTGATGTTTATCGGCAGTTATTTCAAAAATAGGTGATTTCTTTCATGGCAATACTCTCAGGTATTTTAAACGATATCGATGTCTTCTAGTTAACGAACAAAAAAAAAAAACTGCGGCGGAATATAGGAAATCGTTTGGTCTGCGCATGTTGGCAATAAGGCATTCTGGATTGCTACGTAATAAATTTTACTGAACATTTTCCTAAATATCACTAGGGAGTATTCTACTATAAGAACTGTGGTACATTGAAATTCTGATGATATTAGAAGACTAGAGCATGCATTGAAAAGCAAGATGATGAAATTTGATTGCAATCAAACCAACTCTTGGTATAAGAATTTTTTAAGAAAATTGCATAAAAAATTTCAGTACTAAATGTAGATAATACTTGTTCCCCTAGTAGGTAGTGTGTTGTCTTATTAGACGTGAGGCCACAGTTCAAACCCCAGGTCAGACATCACCAACAACACGAAATACGAAAGAACATTACATCGGCGACTTCCTCTCAGAAGATTTCTGGTAAAAACTCTGAGAGTAAATACAAATGCAACGAAAGGCTTTTCAAAAATCTGTCGTTCGAAGGCGACTTTTAACTGTAGCTCTTGCCGCTTATGTATGAAATTAAAGCACATAAAATAAGTGGTGTGAGAAGCTAGGTCGTTATCCTAACCGTAGGGTTGTAATTAGGGTTGACAGCCTGGCTGGACTTGGCTGGATTGTCCAGCTTTTTTTATGCTTGTCCAGTTTCAAGCTAAAATTTAATTTGTCCAGCTAAATAGAAATTTTTTAGTACACTGCAATAACATGGGCAATAATTTTGATGTTATCTTTGTCAAATCATATTAGGCAACACTGATTGTATATTTGTTATACAACTAAGTTATGATTTCCTTCTTCTATCATCACTGACAACATGTCTCAACACTTGAACAGCTGATGTCTGTAATAATACGTACATACAATGGATATTTTAATAAAAATTATTTACACAAAACCAAAATTAACATGTTCTCAGTATTTTCTTATGTCCAGCTTTTTTTTGTTTTGTCCAGCTTTTTAAAACCCAATGTCCAGCTTTTTGCGAATCAGCATCTGGCAACCCTAGTTGTAATGTATGTATGTATGTATACATGTCCATCTTCTACTTTGATAATGGAATGGTGGTGAGTAAACTTTTGAGACAATTTTAGAATCTAAGAAAATAGTAAGGAACACATTTCAAGTTTTCATTCGAACAATAACCGAACTGTAAGCAATGAACACGATATCCGTGTTAAAATGCGGTGTACTGTAGTGGTGTTGGACTATAAAACTTGAGCAATACAAGTTCAAACCACGGAATAATGAAAAAATTTAATCATATCTGAAACAATTCCGCCAAAGATGATAGAATTAAAAACAAACAACATGTCGGACAGAGGCAACTCCTTTAAGACAGAGTGGATCTAAGTCCGATTTCTCATAATAATATTCCCAAACACAAATCCTGCATAACAAAAATTCTTACATCTGGCAACCATGCATGGAGAAGAGAACTGAGTTTTTAATTTTGGCTTATCCACCAACATATTTAGGATAAACGTCAAATCACAATGCTGATATGTTGTGCAAAAAAAAAGAAAACAAACAAACGTACCACAGACATTTTTAATTTTTCACATTTTTTAGACATAATTGAGATATAAATTCTAAAGTATGAGAATATAAATATGAGAACATAATACTGTATGTATGTAAATAGACGAATTGAACATAAAAAAAAAATAAAAATTAAATGCTTAATAAAGCAGCATATGATGATGCTTTTAAATTCAATGATTTTTTTTATCAAATGCTTGAAACGTTAAGTCTTGCAAATATTGACGAACAATTTTTTAAAGACAAAAACATTGTAAGCGACTGTTAGAATAGAATGCTGAACTAAAGTATGGACAGGACCACCATATAAATATTTGTAAGATACTAGCAAAGAGTAGCGATACATAAATTTTACCGTTAATGTCAAAATTCTAGAAATTATGGTTATACTTGGATATTTTTGAAATTTTTTTTTCTGTGTTTTTACTTTTAAAAAAACTATGAAGAGACAGCCAAAAATAATACCCAGGGAAACATACGAAATGTAACAGCAACAACAACAATGAAACATTCATAATCAAATTTATGGCAAATAAGAAAAATGTTTACTCGTTACATTCATTATATACTATATGGAGAGAGAGAGAGATAGAAAGAGAAATACTATACCGAACTGATATAAAGTCTAGTGTCCTGACAATACAGTGAACGATATTTAAATAAGAGCATTAAAATCGTGTTCCGGATTCAAGGTTTTGAAAGAAAATTTTACATGTTTACTATCATAAAGGGTGTTTTTTTTGAAGAGCTTAAGATTTTGAAATGGTAATACAAACGGAAATATTGTCGGCATTAAACTTTTTTTTTTATTATCTTGTGGTAGATAATTTGATGAAATTTATTTTTTAAATATGAGACCGGCATACGTGCATCACGAGTTACATGGTCCATTAGACTTACTACACATAAGTACGTACATAATTGTCCATTACAACCTTTCAATCAGGATTACGACCTAGCTTATCACATCATTTATGTTATGTGTGTTAATTTTATCTATAAGTGGCGGGATCTACAGCTTAAAATTAGAATCCTGGGAACCTTTTTTCATGGCAATTCTATTTACTGTCAGAGTTTTTGCTCGAAATCTGCTGAGGAGCAGACGTCGAAGAAATATTTTTTCATACTTTGTTTTGTTCGAGATAATTGTGGCCTCACATCTAATCCAACACACTGCCTACTATGCTACCGCGACTCACAATTCGAGTGATTAGTTTTTCCAATAAATCTGACCATACGACGTCAATGTTGCCTACCAAATCCTTCAAGAGTTGTTTAATACGATCTTTCTTACTTACTTAATTGGCCATTAACAACACGTTTACCGGATTTCGTTCTACCTGAACATCGCCTTCCAAGCGTCCCTGCCTCTTGTTCGCCTTCGCCAGTTCGTTAAACCCATTGATGATATGGCTTCCTCGATTTGGTCCTTCCAACACATACAAACTCGTTCTCTACTCCGACTTTCACTAATCCCCGCATCAAATACCAGTTTCGTCGGAGCATCCTCTTTTATTGGAACGAAACCGACGAGCCCGCACAGGTGCTGTATGTTAAGGCGCTGCGCAACAACCATGTCGTTGAGAAGCTCATACGACTCATTATTGGATCGGACTCAGAAATCAGCGTATTGTATCAAAGATCTTACGCATTATTTTTTTTTTCAAATAGACTGAAGGCTCCTGCAAAGGTACTTAAGTAATTATGACCATTCTTCTACGTCTTAAAAAAGAATGGGGAGGATGAGCGAGTTGTAGAGTATAGCTTTCGTCGTACGAAAGAGGTCGCTGCTATAATGGAGTAGCAAACAAGGTAAAGTTTATTTTTGATGATCTGTCAACATGGTAATTCCAGAACGATCCTTCCCACCTAATGGATGGCATACTAGCACCTCTAGATATTAACTAATGCGTGCATTGTAGTCCAAATTTCTAATTTAGGTTGTGCACAGGGCTACTACGAAAAAACCTTATCCAATGAAAACTAATTTCAATCCAAAGGCTTCGCACAAATGAGGGGACCAAGACATCACTTCTGGAAAGAAAGTTGTCAACAAATTGATTTATCAATTGCCTCTATAGTGATCGCCATTCGCTGTATCTGCAGCTTTATTCGAAAGACAAAAAGACCAAAGATGTAAGCAAAGTGTAGACCACACCAGAAATGATCTTGAATACTGAACACAATTTTTGGATAAAAGTGCTCATCTTCCACCAGTTTCCAATGAGCCCAAACAATAAAAATGCGAAATACTGGGCGTTAAGATCTACGAAAAGAGTTCTTGTAGATATAGTGGTAGTCATTCGATGGTTAGTAGATCGCACTTGTTTGGATTTAATAACGTTTCTCACGATATCATAAATAGGTCATAGAGTGGAAGGAATATAGTTTCGTTGACACCCGAAAGAATAATAAAGTTTTTATATACAAGATCTGCAATAAATAATATGGAATGGAATAACACACGTTGTTACCGCAAGAGATTGCCCAGAAGGCGGGTTTCTTCAGCATCAATATGATCTCTGTTTGTGAATAAACTCTAGAAAATTGACAGTGGTTGTCATTGACTATCTAGGCTATACGGTCGTTATAGATCTTATAGCAATGGGTAAGTTCGAAGAGATCTTTGACACATCATTCAACGGGTCTTTAGATTGCAAGTCAATGGTGCATGAGAAAAAACTCAGACAAAACCACATTAGTACCTTACGAGAAGAAGAAAACTGGCCGAATTCATGAATATTAGGTGACTCATAAAAAATGAAATATTACTGGGAAAGCAAACTGGCGTAGAAGGCTTATATAAAGTATATTTTATCGTGGGCTAAGTATATACAATAATGATACGCAAAAGCAATATCTTCAAGTTGCAAGCCAAAAATTAGAAATTGATGTATACCGAAATGATGAGACCTAATCGTGAGCAGTAGTCAGACGGGATGAATTTAAAATATCTTAAGTGCAGTTTATTTTTTACAGAGACAGGCATTTATTAGCCTGGGGCAATGAGACTCTGTGCTATAGATACTATATTGCTTTAAAACAGGCAGCAGTTTGGTGGTGGTGGTTAAAAGCACGAAGACAAGAGTCCTCATCAGAGGACAATGAGGTTTAGAAAATAATATAGTGAGTAAGATATTGTTACGAAAATGGAAAAATCTAGATGCTGGTGTTTTTACCATTAAAATTATAAACAAACTCTACAAAAACAAAACAATGAACTGGTTTACAAATTATCGTACTGCGTAATATAACAGCAAATACCAGCATAAAAAAATGGTAAATAATTAAACAAAAATATACCAACAAACGCTACAAGAATAAATGTAAATAAAATACTCAAACAACAATAATGAAACAACGATGTTTACATTTATGAGGTCTCGAGAAGGCGAAGCCGCGAACATTCGCCTTCAAGAACATTCATCAGACTATTTATCTTGCTATATAAAAGGCAAGGCAAAGCAGGTGAGTGAGTTAGTAAAAGTTCAGTCAGTCTTGTGTGAAGACGTGGTGCGTTTGGAGAGAGTAAGAATAAATGTAAATAAAATACTCAAACAACAATTATGAAACAACGATGTTTACATTTATGAGGTCTCGAGATGGCGAAGCCGCGAACATTCGCCTTCAAGAACATTTATCAGACTGTTGCCATATAAAAGGCAAGTCAAAGCAGGCAACTGAGTTAGTAAAAGTTCAGTCAGTCGTGGTTTGAAGATCTCCGGTACAAAGATCTGTCGAATAATTGTCTAGTAATTGTTATTGTTTATGCAAAGGGTGTAAAAAGAGGAATAACAAGCAAAGCAATTATTGTTGGTAAATCAAGTTGTGAACAATCGCACACAGAATTGTGCGGACAATAAAGATTTATTTTTATTTTATTTGCAATCTACGAGCTTTGCTGGTCACGCCTTCAGTGAGTTGGGAAAAAAACTGACGTTTCTTTATAACAAAGCTCCTTGGTCGTATTTAAATTTTTCGTACTGTTTACCTTTGCTCTGTCTTCGAACATTTATGATGTCTATGAAAGTACATGAACGTTCAAAGGACGAAACATTTAAATTACAAAAACAAAAAAAAAACAAAAACAAGCAATAGAATAAAGTAAGGAAATAAGGAAATCCAAGTAGATGTTCGCTCAAACGGTAATATATGGAGCGGGAGTAATCGTTTTGATGGTCGTGGTCAGCAAAAATGGTAATATTTATAAAAAAAAATACAACAACAACAACAGAAATAAATACTCTGATATAAATAAATACATGAACAGAAATAATCGTACAAAATACATGCATACAAATACAATTGTAAAACACATACACAAAAAACTTGTATATACACAAAAATAAATACATACATTTACAGGATAATGCTGTGTAAGTGTGTGTTAGAATGTGCATATATAGTTGGAAGAGAAAATGACGAAAAGACAAATAAATGGAAGAAATAAGGATAACGATGTTTAACTAATACTACTATCTTATATGTACACATACAAATACATCGCACACGACACACATCAATACTCTTGTGTAAATATGTATGTAGCAGAAGCAGAAGAATAAAATGACCATCATTATAAGGATTTTCTAACATGGCATGACAATGATGATGATGGTTGGTTGGCCATTGTAAGATGGATACATTCACCAAAATGGTATGGAAGTCAAAATGGCATACAAATATTATGAAAAAAAAAAACGAAAAACCGAAATAAACTTTATTTATATACAAAAATAATGTGTGGCGTATTTGTTATGGAAATGGCTGCTAAAGGAAACGAAACCATCAAAACCATTTTTGCTCAAATGACAAACTAAAATGAATGAGGAAAAGTTTATGCCAAAAAAAAAAAAAGTAGAAGACTAAAAAGCCAAACGAAACATTCCAATATCAACTGCAAACAAACGATTTAAAAAAGAAAGATAAAAAAACACGCTCGAAAATAAAGGACCAACAGCTACAATATTTAATGATATACGACAACAACTTTGAAATGTATTCATGGGTTCAGTTGTGCAAATCACTGAAATTTACAATTTAGACACCCTACGACCCTTAAGGAATGAAGGCAAGAAAATTCTTAATTATGTTTCTATAAAAAACAACATTTTTTTTTTTTTTGACTCATGAAAATTGAAAAAATTTTACATGTATAGGGTCCTTCTTTAAGAGCTTTCTATATTTAAATATAAATCAAACAAATTATCGTGCTACATTTGACGGAAGTTATGGGTAATGTTGCCTTTGTTTGTGACTTACTCCTGACTAAGAAAATTCTACAAAAAAGTTTAACGGGATCAAAGCGCACGATCTCCATTAATATGTCATATCACCTTCACTTGAGGTGACCACGCCCTCAAATCGGTCGTGCAGAATATTCAATGTGCGGCCTGTAGTGTCGTGCTGTTGAAATCACATATCGTTGTTGTCCGTACTTTCCAATACAGACCAAAAGGAAGTGGTAGCCATCGACTGGCAGTGCTCGCCAACATTTTTCGAAAAGAAGTATAGACTGATGACGCCGCCAGCCTAAAATCCACAATAAACAGTAAACCATTCATGTAGATACGGGCCTCATCGTTGAAGATGATAATGTCGAAAAAAATTAGTGTGTTTTTAGGACCACTTGCCGATTTAAAATACTACTCTCCATAGGGCATTCTTCACCATACTTAGTCGGTTAATTTTGGTAAGTTTTGTTTGCTTAGTCAAGAGATTCAATCTAGTTATTGGGTTGAAAGTTCTTCGAAACACTTCAGAGGCATATTTTTCCGCTGCAGAAATTTGGCGCTTCAAAGTTTTATCAATAGATGCTTGCGGAATATTTGGAGAATATGCTGTCTTCAAGTAGTCACAAACAATAAATTGCTCCAATTAGGGTATCAAGGCAACATTAGCGCCCGAATACTTTACCTACAACTTATATTAATGGGTCACAACCTAAGGAAATTAAATGACTATATACTATGACTGGGATATTCGAAAAACCCAGTACGCGGGTGCACTCAACATGCAGGTGGACAATTCAAAGCGAAATTGACAATTCTTTCTAAGATTTACGGGCATTACCAAAATTACGAACAATGACTGTTCGACGTAAAAAGTCTATGTTCTTAGTGTGATTACCGTGTATAATTGAACTCAAGTTAATAAGTTGAATACTTCCTGCCTAACACCTGCCGAATGTACTACAGAAGAATAGTTTATCAAGAAAAATAGAACTCCATTGAAAAATATATTCAAACCCGATATAGTCTATCTACCCTGAAACAAAAGACATTTTCTCCTTATCACTTGGCTTTGTTTCATTTACATCAGTTCAAAATTTCCCAACTAAGTAGATTATTGGTGTAGTGTTGCCGGACCTTTTATGATACGCTTAGAAACAACACTATCGATAAATATGTGTTGAACTAGAAGTAGTGACGAACTTAGCTATTTTAATTAATTACTTGCCTAAAGAGCTGCCTTTCCATTCCATGTTTGTTGCAGATCTTATACTTTCGGAGGGATCAGTAAATTTCTTTAATGGAGAAAGATTTTTGCCTCTTAATTTTTTTGAATTTGAAAATCATAAGTAAATAGCACAGCTAGGCTTTATAGTAAGACACTTAAAACAATGACAAATACGAACTAAGATCAAAATTTTTTCATTCCTTAAGGCTGTATGGGTACTATGAAGTATTTTCTCAAGATGAAACACCGTTTGCCAGAAGCAACAAAAGAAAACATGCAGAATTGTAGTTAAGTTAAGCAACTGCTTCTGGGTGCTGGAATCTTCTCTGAGAACAATCGGATATTTGTGACGATCAGTCAATCCCCATAAAAACATAAAAAAAGTTGTGTGAACCGTCACTGAATTAATGTCTCTATGGACTCTGATCTTTGCAGCGATTAATTGATTAGTGATCGAATACACCAGCGTTGTTGGACTGAAGCGGCAAGTTAGAGTTTAAATACCTTGATATTCAGTTTTTTTTATTGTAAAAAAATGGCAGGCGAATATTGTAATATGAAAAATGGGCTCAGAATTAATGATTAAATATTCCTTATGTCCTTACGACCTAGACGGGAATTATAATGGAGTAACGAAACTGTTACCTTTTGGTATCAAATAATGTCAAAATAATAGTGAATGTTATTACCACTCAGCACACAATTGCACGACTGAGAGACAATCATTCAGCCAGCATCGTAAATAAAATCGGAATGAAAAGTTTCTCAAAAAAATCTGTCATTCAGAGTTGAGTGGTGTGAGAAACTAGGTTGTAATCCCGACTAAAGGGTTGTTATGACCAATTATGTATGTATCTTTTGTCAGCAGTTCGATTGGGACCTCTTTCATTGTTTGCAATACTTGAACTTGGTTGATTTTACAGGTTATAAGAGAAGTCGGCATGGTCTAACGGGTAGTGTGTTGGCTTACTAGACGCGGTCAGACATTTCCAACAGAACGAAATATGTATGAAAAAATATTTCTTCGGCGCCTTTCTCTCAGCAGATTTCTGGCAAAAACTCTGAAAGTAAATTGCCATGAAAAGTTTCTCAAAAATCTATCGTGCGGAGTTGACTTTAAATTGTAAGTCCCGCCACTCATGTATCAAATTAAAAACACACATCATAAGTGGTGTGAAAAGCTACGTCATAATTCTGTCTTAAGGGATGCAATTACTCTACGCTAGATAAGGATTAAGAACGTATAAAGGGAATTTTTTTATTTCATGAGTATATCAATGCAACGAATGGTATCCGCATAAGTCTACTAAAGTTAGAATGGTCGTTTAACCTTAAATAAGATTAGTGTGGATTCAATAATAATTTGAATACTTTTATAGATCGAATCATCAGTTCAGATTCGCTATTGTGACAGGCATAAGGCATCTTACATTCGTTCTAATCATATCCTATTTCCTCTAAATAATAGCCTGTCATGTTAATGCTTATTTTCGTTTGGTTTCGCTGGCCAAAAATAATTTCAAATAAATTTTGTTTGTATTTCTTATTGTTCTTATTGTTGTTGGGCAACAATTTATAGAAACATTTTTGTTTAAACATTGACGAAAAATGTCCTTGTCTTGTTTCTTACTTTCTCCTAAACATGCCCCCACTTGAAGTATGTCGCCTACAGATATTTTTTGGTCAGATTGTTAACATTGTTTGCCATTCCGTCATTTCGTTTTTGTCTTTGTCTCTGCTCTACAGTCGTTAGTTTATAGTCGCTTAGTCAATAAGTGATTCACAGAGACTTGTTCGTCATTTGCTCAAATATGAGAGAAAGGACATCCAATAAATTTTGCAAAATTGTTCAAATTCTTTGGCTATTAAGGCCACAATCGCGTTTGTCTTGCTCGAATATTATTTGTATGGCAAATGACACTGCAAAGAGAGGGGCCTAGAGGGTAAAGAACGAAGGCAAATCGAATAAAATGCTTAATTTATGGTTTTCCTTCTTTTTTCTCTTGTTGTTGTTTATATATTTATTTATTTAAATTGTTGTTATTGTGTTATGTGTTCATATTCTTTATGCGACATCCACAAATCGTTGTCAAAATATTGAATTTTTTGTTTTCCAATTCGTCGAATGATTGTATTTCCTTTTGTTTTATTGTAAACAAAATTATTACCACTACACACACACACACACACACTAAGCCAAATGTGCAAACACTATGGAGAGAAAAAACAGGACATTTAATTATAATTGTGCCTCACTAGAGCAGTTTACATTGTTGTTGTTGTTGTTTTATTGAATTAAGTTGTCATAAATTGAAATTGTTTATGAAGCCATCATCATCATTTGTATTTGAAATATTGCCGAGTCGAGTTGTATTTCTTTCCTTCTTTCTTTCTGTTTCTGTGTAAATAGTACTAGAGAGTCTAAAAACTATGGAGAATATTGTATTGTAAAGAAAAATAAATTGTATGACTGGTTTTATGACCACTAAGGTTACATTTAATTATTTATTCTGTCATATAACTTAGAAACGAATACCAATTATTCGCAATAATTTCAAATTTTTATTGATTTCTCTACATGACCTTTGTGGTACTTATTTAAACATTGAATGAAAAGGGAGGATTCTAGTTGAAGAATTCATAATCCCGCTTAGTTAACCTCATTATTCACATACAAACGTACAGTGAGCATCAAAATAAACTATATATTAAACACATAAAGGGTGTTTTTATAGAGGTATAGAACTTTAAGTTGGCATTATTTTTCAAGATGGCGACCGATTTAAAAGCTGTCAAGTGATTTATTCTCAGTTTGGTTTGGCAATTCATCATGAATAGACTCACGCCTGAACAACGCTTGAAAATAGTGCAATTTTATTTCGATTTATTGAAAGACACGTTTGGTGACCGCCTAATTTCACGTTTTAGACCTGTGAATTGGCCTCCAAGATCTTGTGATTTAACACCGCTAGACTATTTTCTGTGGGGCTATGTAAAGTCATTGGTCTATGCGGTAAAGCCACAAACGCTTGACCATTTGGAAGACAACATTTGCCGTGTTATTGCCGATATATGGCCATAAATGTTGGAAAAAGTCATCGAAAATTGGACGTCCAGATTGGACTACATCCGCGCCAGCCGTGGCGGTCATATGCCAGAAATCATATTTAAAATGTAATGCCACAAGATTATCTTTCGGATAAACAAAAAAATTCATGTCAATCGAATAATCCATCGTTGTTTTATTGCAACATAAAGTTCTATACCTCTATAAAAACACCCTATACATTAATAAATTACCGTTATTTTTATCATTTCATTCATGGCACTCTCCTTAAGTGGTAAAATTTGAGTTTGGTGATCGTTAGAATTTTATCCTTACTGTACAGTTTCTTATAACGCTCACTGTACATAATTGCTCACTACAACCTTTTAGTCGTGATTACAACCTAGCTTCTCAAGCCACTTATGTTGTGTGTGTTACTCCTCCGAACGATATATTTTTGAGAAATTTTTCATGGCAATTTGATTCACTCTCAGAGTTTCTACCAGAAAACTGCTGAAAGGTTGTTAGGTTAGGTTAGGTGAGAGTGGTAGATTTGATACCAAAAATCGGACTCCGAGCAGTTTTACAGATCCCGTCGGACCCCTTGTGACCCTATGTCGGAGCCTCACAGCTCAGATCCTCTTGTTGAGGATGTCGAATGCAGGAGTGCATGCATCCACTCCTCGACACAAAGCTGCTCGACAGGTAAAATATCCAACTCAGAACTGGTTGGAGAATTTTACGACAGTATTAATATTGACGTACACCCGCGTCCGTTTTCGGACGAAGAGGATGCCGATGCGACAATGGTTGATGCTCATTCCGATGCTGAGAGTCATCTAAATTAATCTGCAACATTCTAAAACTGCCTCCGCCGCTCTACTCCTCCGCCTAGCAGTGAATGACGTATAGCTTGTACTAGTCCAGGAACCCTGGGTGGTAGACTGCAGCGGCTATCGCACCGTGTTTGTCCAGGATACAGGTAGGCCTAGGGCTTGTTTAATGGTAAGGACTAACATTAATGCTTTTCTTGGGCGCCCTAGTGGGTAGTGTGCTAGACTGTTAGCGTGAGGGTCGTGGGTTCGATTCCCACCAGAGGCTCTGGTCTGTTACACTACACCGAGCACATGGTCTAAGTTACTCAGCTCTTAATAATAATTAGATATAATTTGTAATTGTATTATAATTAATAAATAAAGTAAATAAATAATGCTTTTCTTCTTCCTAGGTACAGCGGTAGGGACACCGTCACTATGGTCATCGAGCTAAACCCAAAGACCATCTGGATCTCAAGAACCCATTGGCCGACTGGTAGCAGATGCGCCACTATGTTGGGTTCCGGTAATTATCGGAACCGACACCAACTCCCACCGTACGATATGGGGAAGTTCCGGTATCAACAATCGTGGTGAGTGCCTATTCGACTTTATTATTAGCAATAAGTTAGTTATAGCCAGACGGGGTAATGAACCAACCTTCCTTACATCGAACAGAACCGTTTCGATAAGTTCCGATTTCTCTAACTATCTTAGGGACTGATATCTCAGGAATGCTACTCTTCGTACCATAGATACATCACCTTAAACATTGACATGGTAGAGTCTTCACAGAGAGAGACCCTTTCGGTCAATAGTAGACAATCTAATTGGACCACTTTTAGGGAGATATTGCGTGGCTGCCTTTCCGTGAGCTCCAGACCATTGCTACTCGTTTTGATATGGATAGAGCTACAGACACACTGACCGCGGCACATAACTCGGCGGCCGTAACTTCTGTCAATCCCTCTGGCCACAGGGACAGGCCCAAACCGCCCTGGTGGAACTAGGACATCGAGGATCTTTGAGGATACAGTGGAAAAATCTTTAATAGGGCAAAGGCCACCGGTGCACTTTACAAAGCCAAAAAGAGGGAACTTAAATAGGCTGTAAGGCGGGCGAAGAAGGCTTCGTGAAGGAACTATTTTGTGAGCGTGGAAACTTCTACCGAAACTAGCTATCTCCGGAAAATTCTAAGTTCCACACATAGGTCTTTCGAATGCATCCAACGGCCTGACGGCAACTAGACTGAGACTACTTCAGAGACGCTTGAACTTCACCTCAACACTCACTTTCCGGGGTGTGCCACCCTCGGAGGTCAAGGTCTCTATCAGATTACGGAACCACTACCTACTAGACCACGGTGACCATATTGGTTAATATTTTTGGAATTTGTTGAAAACTGACAGGTTTTGAAAGCCAAGTTTTAATTTTTTAATTTTTTATCTGGTAACTCATTTTAAGGAACAGGTTCAAAGGTCAACGATTTGGTCAACTTCGATCCTATTTTTGCATACTAACATTAACAGTTCCTAAAGTTTTGATGACGTATTCTCGTTCTTACTATTTGCAAGCTATTTATTCAGAAAAAAAAACAATTCATTGGACTTTAAACTCTTTTCTGAATATTTCTTACCAGTCCAAGCATGCATACTTCAGTCAAATATTTGCCAGTTGTGTTTAGTGGTAGCAGCATAAGACATTTAAAAAAATTTTCAAAAGGGAAAATCATACTTAATAAAGCAATATTTTACTCAATTGCAAATAGCAATTAATTATTAAATATGATGCTAATTTTATCTGAACGCATGCTGTTATAAAAAAATGCCCATTAAAAACGTATGAAGAAAAAATCATACACAAATATTTATAGAAAATACAATCATGATAATACACTCAGAAATATAATACAGTGGCAGTGGTGTTGAGGGCATCTCGCATGTTGAAAATCAGCTGAACCCTAAACCCTAGCTTTCTAAACTTAAATTAAAAAAAGAATGTTTAGCATATGCTCTTCAATGACCTGTGGCATAATGAACTCGATTCTCATTCTTTTTATGCTTTAATTGATATTTTTTTCTGAGCGTAATTTTATGAATGGCACATAATGATGTGAGAAGACTATAACCAGACGTCTATAGACGACGATAGATAGACAGACGATCGGGCAGACACATAGACATACTCAAATGGAACGCAAGAAAAATTGTATAAAATAATGTTCGGGGTGTGCTTTTAAGACTACCCAATAAGCCAAATTGTTTCATCAGTGCGGTTATGGAAGATTGGGTGTCATTAGACTAGAGTTAGTGGTTCAAACTCCAGCTCAGACATCGCAAGAAAAGTGAAATATGAAAACAAAAATACCTTCGGCACACTCTGACCATTGTTCATAATTGGAGATTGCAAACCTTCAGACAGTGTTATTTCCCAGCTTCTCATACCAATTATGTTGTGTGTGTTAATTTGAGTGGCGGGACCTACAATTTAAAGTCGATTCCAAACAACAGATTTTTGGCAAGCTTTTCATGGCGATATTGTTTGCTCTCAGAGTTCTAGCCAGTATTCTGCTGAAAAGGAGTTACTGAAGAAACATTTGTTCATATTTTGCTTTGTTGGTGAAGTCCAACCTGATGATTGAATCGTGGCATCACGTCTAATAAGCAACACACTTTCAACTAGACTACGGCGACTTAAAAACTCTGAAAGTAAGACAAAACTGTCACGAAAAAATTCTTAAATCTGTCGTTAGGAGTAGACGGTAAAACGTAAACATGGGTTCTGTGAAGAACTAGGTTGTAATCCTGACTAAGAGCTGTAATGATCAATTAAGTATGTGAGATTATAATGCAAGCTTTA
Organism: Sarcophaga rosellei; assembly: GCA_930367235.1. Classification (NCBI taxonomy): domain Eukaryota; kingdom Metazoa; phylum Arthropoda; class Insecta; order Diptera; family Sarcophagidae; genus Sarcophaga; species Sarcophaga rosellei. The sequence goes on from OV884019.1 coordinate 72,271,118, forward strand.
CTAAAAAAAACCTCAAATGTACTCCAAAACGGAAAATGTTGCTTTACGACCACAATAAATTAAAATCGTTTGCCAGTGATATATCCTTTTCGACTCATGAAGGCAAGTCGAATAATTTCAACTTCATTTCGTCCAAGCTGATTGAATCAATCAGAAGCAAAACTGAATATGTAAACAAGTCACAGCTTAACTACAACATTTGCAGAAACAAACTGTATTAAAAATCGAGGAGACAATATTCTCACCAGAGATCAGCAATGAATTGCTTTTTTCGCTACTCATAAGTACTCATGAAATTATGAGTATGAGTAAGTCAACAGTATTGAAATTTAACTACTTTGATTCATTCATACTCACTACAACATTGATTTATAAGTACAGGTTGCAATGAGTATGCGTACAACGTTGACATCAAACTCATAACATTCGAAATATGGTTGATTCATACGCCTACTCATTCAGATTCATAAATTTAGAAAAATACTTATAATACTCGTAAATAATTGGAGTGATTCGAATCATACTTATTTTGTGATTCGTGCATATGTTGAGTTATTGATAGTCGAAATCAAGAACGCCATGCGTATTGTCAAATATGAGTAGAGATTCCATGATATTAAAATAAGTATGAATGCGTATAAATATCAGAAATTATGAGTATGATTCGAATCTACTCATATTTTTGAATACTCATTGCTGATCTCTGATTCTCACCTCTTCGTGTTTATTGGGTATTAAAGTCGACCACATTACTTTTGAATATTCATATGTACGTTCATTTATAAAAATATTTACATGAGTGTGAATGCATATGTACACACGCAATATATTGAATTCATATGCATTGACACGAGTACTTATTTCTTCAGTTCATGAATTGGGGGTCCAATTTATAAACGGAATGACAAGCAGGCAGTCAAGCAAAGCAGCGTTTGCAATCATCCGTCAGTTTTTAATATTTTCCATTTGCTGTTATTCGCTTATAATTTATTGGGCGAAAGGCATGCAAATTATACTTATAAAAACAAGAAAAAAAAGAAAAACAAACTTTTACTTCGAATTAAATTGAAAAAAAAGAAAAGAATTGGAAATTTACACTCCACAATAGTGAAATGAGTGAAACACTACAGTCTACAGTGTTACGTTTTTACCTTTTAAAAATGTTTTAAATATGAGCTTGTAGATTACGAATAAAATAAAAATAAATTTGTGTTTAATTTTAATTAAAATTTTTCATTATTCGCACAATTCTGTGTGCCACTGTTCACAACTTGATGTAAACAACAACAATTGCTGCCCTTAGCATAAACAATAAAAATTACTAAACAATTATTCAACAGATCTTTGTTACAAAGATCTTCAAACCACAATTACTCGCTTCAAACGCACCACATTTTTACACAAGACTGACTGAACTTCACTGACTTACTCGCTTGCTTTGCCTTTATAAAATCATTACAACACGAAAAAGCATAGTTTTCTTTCCAAAATACATCCAAGTACTATAAAAGTTGGCAACATCGTTTGAAAGTTATGAATTGTTAATTCAGAAAAATGGGACTTAAATCGTTTTGATTGAGACAATAAGATAAAACGCAGTGAAATAAGACTTCGGATCTTCCTAGACGTAATGCCGCCGAATTCAGATAGAATTCTAGGCAAATCCTGCATCTCTCTTTCTCGCAAATATTTTCTTGGACGAAAATCTGATCATACGGTGAAGGAAGCAGGGTGTCTTTAATACCAGAAGTATTTTGTAGAAATGGCAATTGAACTCGCTGTAGTCTAGTAGGTAATGTGTTGGTCTTTGTTCAAGCCTGGCCTAGACAAAACAAATATGAAAAAATATTTCATTAGGCGACCTCCTCTCAGCAGATTTCAGGCAAAAACTCTGTGAGTAAAATAAAAGTGTCATGAAAAGTTGCTCTGAAATCTGTCGTTCGTAGTTGATTTTGCACTGTAGAGTTCGATTTGAGGCATCGGATTGTGTTTCTTATTATGAAGTACTTGTAAGTGCACTGATACCAGAATCTCAAAAGGCAATAGTTAAGCGGCGTGATTTCGTAAGCCTAGAAACTTCGCACTTCTATTGCTTTTAGTCAGATCATATCAATATTTGCCCATGATTTTGAATAAGAAGAAGTAATTTTCAGTAAGGATTCAGAATAAATGTGTTACATTGACGACAAAAATCTGTCGTTGTATATTTCTAGTGTAGGGCATCGAACCTATCATTTTAAATTTCATAGAAAATTATTTACCATTGCAAAATCATTTGAGACAACAACATCAGCAGCATGAGAAGCAGCAGAAGTTCATACTTTAATTACAATTGCTGAGTCTGAGCAGAAGTTTCAACAGCCCCATCACGTGGTAATGATAGCGACAACGACATTTGTCTCATGTGTTTTACCAGCAATATTTGACATGTTCTTGTCAAAAAAGGATGTTGTTGCTGCTGCTGTTGACAACATCTATGTTGTAATTATTGGTGGTTGCTTCTCTCGTCGTCGATATTTCAAACAATATTGTAAAATTAATAGCTATACTTGCTGCTGATGTTGTTGCTTCCAACATATTTATGTATATCATACAGAGCAACACCAACGAAATTTGTCGCTTCGTTGGCAATTAATAAAAATTTGTTTTTTTTTTGTTGTAATTTCTGTAACATTTGCAATATTCTTCCTTCTGTTGTATTCAATAAACGTCTGTCTGGTATCGAGGAATGCGGACATGCGTCTCTTCGACAAGAAATTATGAAGAATCTCGATTCTGCCGTTTATATATCGTCTCGCCTGTCCTTGTCATCGCAAGACATAAAAATTTTTTTTTGTTTTTGTAGCTGATGGTACAGAAATATCAATAGTTTCCTCTGCTTTTTCTATTTTCTACACTTTTCATAAATTGCCAGACATACAATGGATGTGATTTAATTCATTTAAATTTTATTTTTAACACATCTTACACATCTTGAATGTGGCACTCATTTCAATACTTTTTTTTTCAATTTTCTCAATATTTTAAGCAAAATGTTGCAATAACATGACGAACATTAAATACAAAAAAAAGAAGAAAAAATCGGGTGGGAGGAGGCTAAAATTATGAATCGTTGACATTTACATGCAAATGAATGAAGGAATAAATTGATTGTTGCGTTCAAAAGCAGGATGTATTTCTCATCGCCATGGTAGGTGGGTTGTAATGTTGACATGTGCAACAACTTATATAATACGAATGCGTATCAATACTTATACCAATCAGTACCAATTATCTAAGAATCACTTATTGCAAGAGAACGCATTCAAGCATTTTTGGTTAGAAGCAATCAAAATTTTTGAGTTCGACATCATACAAATATACCTAATTGGTCCTTACAACCTAGCTTCCCACATAACGTATGTTGTGTGTGATAACTTAATACATGAGTGGCGTGACCTGCACTTTGAAGTCGACTTCAAACCATAGATTTTTGAAAAACGTTTCATAATAAAGTTTGTTTTACTCTCAGAGCATTTACTAGAGATCTGCTGAGAGGTAGTCGCCGAAGAAATTTTTACTCTGTACTAAAGCAGATATAGTAATAAGCAATCCCTTCACAATCCATATATTTTGGTCATGGTAGACGAGAATCCGTGGTTCAAGCTTTTGAGAGCACGTGTCGTCAATTTAATCTAATCTAAATACATAATTGATCCGTATAACTCTTCAGTCAGGATTACGACCCACACCACCATGTTGTGTGTCTTAATTTTATCCATAAGTGGTGGGTTAAAAGTCTACTCAGAACGACAGATTTTTGAGAAACTTTTCATAGCAATTTTATTTATTTTATTTTTTGACAGAAATCTGCTGAGAGGAAGTCGCCTAAGAAATATTTTTTCATATTTTGTTTTATTGGAGACGTCTGACCTGTAGTTTGGGGCGTGGCCTCACGTCTAGTAAGTCAACACATTACATAGTAGACCGCGACGTCTTCAATGTGGTTTCTCAAAACATTGACAATTTAATAAAATTGTTTCGTAGCTGGCCATGGATACCATACACTAAAACTGGTACCAACTGACATCCAATTGTAGTAAACGACCAACTTGACGTAGACCTGATTGATTGATTTACGAATGTTGCTTTCACCCGAAAAACAGTGCAGTGTACGTTGCTTACTCACTCACTCACTTCTTACTTATTTAATTGGTCATTGGAACCGTTTTATCGGGAATACAACCTAGCTTCTCTCATCAAACATGTTAAGAGTTTTAATATTTTCTATTAGTGGTTGGACCTATAATTAAACGTCGACTCGAGCGACAGACCTGAAAAACTTTTCAGTAACAATTTGTTTTTGCACCATGTAAAACAAGAGATACCCTTCTTATTCTATGGAAGGGTGGATGGGAGTGACCCTTTTTATGAAATGGCTTAGGTTTAGTCGCTTGAAATGATTTTAGACTGATTACTAAGATAACTAAGCTTACAGGAGGAAATTTTTGATTCGTTTAATTTGTGTTTTATCAGATAAATGTCTCTCCTTTGCTTAAGCAACCAGACATTACTTACCTACTTACATTCATTACAAAACTTTAGTCAGGATTACAACCCAGCTTCTCACATATCCCATGTTGCATGTGTTAGTTTTATCCTCGGCTCCGAACGATAGATTTGAGAAACTTTTGACAACAATTTAGTCTCAGAGTTTTCGCCAGAAGACTGTTGGAAGAATATTTTTTTTAACATTTCGTTTTCGCTCATCTAACAAGCCAACGCACTACCTTCTAGGCTACAGCGATACTGGACACGGCCGCCAAGAGTGTTGTGTTTAATTAAGTTGGCAGCCGCTGTAACCACAACTCATTTAGTTTCTATCAGCTGCCATTACAACCCCATAAGTCTGTAATTCCTGGCTGGCGTTTTTCACTAATTGTGATCATTTTTTGAAGATTTGCCTTTAAACGAAATAACCGTTAACTACTGTTGACAAATTTTTAGTGTACAAATAGATTTCCGCTCCTGTCTTAAAATGATGACAGAGAAGATGTTCAGTTGTACAGTTTCTGCAAAGGTTAAGGTATTTCCAGTCATTGGACGGGGTTTCTCAAGATCAGTGATCCACTGTAGCTGCTATAAGGAATCCTGAATGCCCAAATATATTTCGTTTTCGGGCCTTCAGTTTTAAGGCGTGAATGCTCAGAGAGCCGCGATCCGTTATGTCTGAAATTCTGGAATATATGAAAGGATGGAATATAACAGAAAACATGTTCATAGGTTTTTGCTTATTATTCGCTATTACAGTTTCTACAGAAGTCGTCCTAAGCTATTCCTCGTCATAGGTCTAAGATCCGTGAGCCGTTGTGACTGCTATGAGGAATTATAAGTGCCGAAATATATTTGGTTTTTTGTCTTTGAGTGTTGGAATGAAACGGAGAGGTCGTTATACTTTCTGTTTTTTTGCGTGTATGCCCAGACAGCGGTGATTCATTAGGTCTGAAATTCTGGGTGCACAATTTTTTCCCTCTACTGTCCTAAAATGATGGAATATGACGGAAAAGAAGTGCAATGATCTCCAGGTGTTCTTCATTAGTACAACTTCTGCAGAAATCGTTGTTATGTTATATATTGGATCGTTGTGCGGTGCTTATCCGTTGGCCCGTTACGACCGATATGAGGAATTTTGGGTGCCCACATTTATTTCGTTCTTGGTCCTTAAGCGCAAGAAGGAACCGTTTAAGCCGCTATTAGGTTTGTAAGTAGATGTAGTGTAAATCGTCTCCTTCGTATAACCAAAATCATATTGATTTGTCTGGTCTCTACGATCTTTCCTCTATGAATGTGTAAAGTTCGTGAGAGAGAAAATAGACAACGTCACAATATCCAATACAATAATTTGGCAGAGAGCTTTGATTATTTTGATACCAATATCGATAAATCTATTACCGATAAATCGGTAAATCTATTATCGATTTAGAAGACCAACCAACTTATATCGAACACCTGAATCAAAGTGAAGTAAAAATGAGAAAAAGAATTTTGAAACAAATTTTTTCTAAAATGTATCAGAGAAACAAAGATTATCCACATTTTAAAATGATGTTTCTTTCAACACAACAGCTTGTGATTTAAATCATTTTATCGTCTAATTATATTCAAATTTATAGATATTAATTGCAGACAACATCATAAAACGGATTTCATACAGACAGACAGACAGAGAGAATGAAAGAAATTAAACTGATGAAGGGAAAATAATTTACATCTGTTGGTCTTTTGTCTCGCAAAGCGATAATTTGACATTCTCACTAAAGACATACAAGACATTCAATTAAACAAGAAAGATGTGACACACTGAGTAGTAGCCAGCAAGCACAACCAATGTGATGACGACAAATGAAAAGAAGAATGAATGAACGAAGTGAATGACTGAAACAAAATGAGGGACACAAAAAAGAAGGAATTTTGAAAAGAAAAAGAATACAAAACTGATGACATCTAATGATAATTTTTGGCTAATTTATGTTTATGAGCTGTATACATACATTACAACATATTCACACCATACAACAGACATGCAACATACAACTGCAGTAAAGCATGCAATGCAAATCAACGTTTTGCAACAGTTTACAGTTTAATGTGTGTGTGTGTGCGGTAACCTGTCATAATCCATGATAATGAAAGAAAAACTCTGCAAATTATTGTCGATCTAAAATCCAAGCAGCAACAATAAAATTTCTTCACAACTCCAACCATATATGGCAACCATGTATGGCATTTGTGATATACCAGTGCTAGGCAATTCATTCTGTGTGTAATGAATGTACAACGTAAAGTAAGACTCTTTAGAAATTGTAACAAAACTTAGGAACGACAACTGTTGCAAGTATGTTTTCGCCTGTTTTTGTTTTTTATTTGTTTACTTCTTTTGTCAGCATAGCGTTCTTAATACCATATCCAAGTACATTTGGTTGATTGTAATTAAAGATTAATTGTTCCAATCATAAATAGTGCATGAATAGTGTATGAAAAACTGTGCTCATGATGAGTTTGAATGAATACAAAGTTCTCCTTTCCTATACTACTCCATTCTATAGAGCAAGATGGCACCATTATGAAGAGAAGTAGAGGAAGAAGAAAACTAAGCTCACCATAAAATACTTATGTATGTGACATTTTTATCTCTTTCGTTTACCAAAATTTTATGACTCACTTGTCTAATCAAACTCTTGCAGAATATTTGTTTGCTGTCCAACACACCAAACGCTGCCACATTTCATTCACATTTTGAGGGAAAGCATTAGAAGAATACCGTTCTCCATTATATTTCTAATCCACCTGAAACAATACAAAGCAGAGATCAGCAATGCATCATTTTTTCGCTACTCCTAAGCATTCATGAAGTTTTGAATATGAGTCAGTCAACAATATCGAAATTTAACTATGTACTCTGACTCATTCATACTCACTACAACATTGATTTATAAGTACAGGTTGCAATGAGGTTGACATCAAACTCATACCATTCGACATATGTTTGATTCATAGGCCTACTCATTCAGATTCATAACTTTAGGAAAATACTTATAATATGGGCTCATTAATGATCCGAGTAACTCGAATCGTTCATTAAAATTTTCAGTCTTAGTTGTTGTTGCATTTGCAAAAAAGAAAAGAAGACACATAAGCAAAAAAGCCAGTGCAGCCAGCAGAGCAAACACATAACCTTCTAGTGAGGTTAGGCAACTCATACTGAGTTTATGGTTCGTGTATATGTTGAGTTATGGAGAGTCGAAATCAATAACATCATACATGTTGTTAGGTACATATGAATATGATGAGTACTTCAAACATTAAATATGAGTAAAGGTTCCATAATGAAGTCGCCGTGGTATTGTAGGTAGTGTGCCGGCTTATTAGACGAAAGGCCCGAGTTCGAATCCCAGGTCAGACATCAAAACGAAAATATGAAAATATTTCTTCGGCGACTTCCTCTCAGCAGATTTCTGGCAAAAACTCTGAGAGTAAAAATTGCCATGAAAAGCTTCTCAAAAAATCTGTCGTTCGGAGTCGACTTTAAACTGTAGGTCCCGCTACTCATGTATAAAATTAACGCACACAACACGAGTGGTGTGAGAAGCTAGGACGTTGTACAATGGGTCAATTCGACCTCCGGGTACTGTACTTGTCACAGTTGACAAGTACACGTCCTCTAACCTAACCTAACCTAACCTAAAGGTTCCATTTCATAAAAATAAGTATGAATGCGTATAAGTATTAGAAATTGAGAGTATGATTGGATTCTACTCATCTTTTTGTATAGTCATTGCCCAACTCTGGTACAAAGTCAACTATTTTCTAGTGTAGGGTAAAGCGCAATGTAACTTCAAATTTACAAAATAAAAAAGAAAGGAGACGAATTATTTGAATGTCTTTATGTGCAAAAGTGATAAACGTTTAGAGAACAAGAACAAACATATCAAAAGTGGACAAGTCGAGTCTATTAAAACACTAACAACACGTCAACTTGACTAAAGTGATGTATGTTTCTAAGCACTGTACGAAATAAAATACTCCCAGAGAAAAATAAAAAGAAAAAAAAAATGCTTATGAATACAAAAGAATTTGATGTTGTTAAGCATGGGTGTCGTTGTTAAAGGGGGTCATATTCAATAAATTTGCTTTCGATTTATCTTAGTATTTTATACTGGGGGGAAACGAAGAGAAGTGTGATAAGCATACTTAGGCCAAAAAAGGCCCTATGTGATACCACATACATACATACATACATATTTGGTCATTACAACCGTTCAGTCAATATTCCAACTTAGCTTCTCACACCACCACTTGAATGCTGGGTATGTTAATTTTATACATGAGTGTCGGTGCACCTACAGTACACAGTGACTTCGAACGACAGATTTTTGAGAATCTTTTCATAGCAATTTTGTATTTACTCTCAGAATTTTTGGCTAGATATATGTATGCTGTCACTTAATTCTGATTGCCAAAGAATTCTTAGCATTAGGTTCTCAAGTGCCGTACTGTCTCCTCAGTCGTCTCTATAGCTTCAGCAGAATTCATTGTGTGTTATTCCCACCCACTTGATGTGTATATGCAGAAGCCAGGGTCCCGTTGTAAGTGTTATGAGGTTCCTAAGGTGGAATATGGTTAACATGGTTCACACCCAATTTCTACTGGCTACATCCATATCTGACAAGTTCTTTCTGGAATTCCTGCAAAGTGTTTATTATCTAGTCTATGTTTTGGAATTTACCGAAATTTGTTTCAGACCATTTGTTTGCTCCTCTGTAGAGCAATGCCAGTCTCATGTTCGAACTCAATTGAAATTTCCCTTATGGCAGCTTTGACAAGCGCATTGGCTGCATTGTTATCTTCAGTAATTGATATGAGAGTTATCGTACAATGCCTCACTATCACCTCTAGAGGCGCTCTATATTCTTGGCAATCTTATATGGTTTTTAAAATTTCTCTTGGAATATAATGGACGCTTTAAAAGCTAAGATCATCAGAAGGCAACATTTAATGCCGCAAAATATATGCACATTTCAATCGATTAAATTCGGATATGATCTGAAATTTGGATTTAGTCTCAGTATCCATTATGAATCCAGACTAGTTTTACAACGTAAACTGAAGAAAAGCTTCATGTCTTTATTACTTGACAAATACCTCACACATATCTTAAAACCCCCCAATAGAGTTACTACACTGCTTTAGTCACAGCTGCAATTTACAGTTACTCTACCATAATGAATGTCCAACTTCTCCAAAAAAAAAAAAATGCAAAAAAGACGACTTTCTCTTGACACAATACTATTATGATGACGACGAACAACGACGACGATGATGATGCCAGAGCATAAACACAGGATGACAGAGTGTCTGACTGATGTGATAACTCAGTTGTAACCCAACATTCAGCAACAACAATAAAAACTAAAACATTCAAGAACCATAAATATTCGCGCATTTATCACAACAGAGAGGGAGAGAGAGAGAAAATTGCAAAAACGAAAATCAAGAAAATATTCGAAAGAGCCAACATGCAACATGCGAAATATCATACTCGTTGTCATATGAATATGAATATAATTTAACACATGCAAACAACAAAATAAGAATAAAAGTGCCACCAGCACCAGCACAAGATATGATACTAAAGACTAATTTCAATACTTTAGAGGGGTAGGGGATATAAGCTTATGGATGGCAAAGGAGGAGAGGGGTATTTGACTAGTTGAACAGTCAAGGATTTAAGTCACACACAAACACATTTATGACTGTTTTCTTCTTCTTTTGTGATTATTTTTAATATTTGCAGTCTTCACTACCAGTTACCCGTTACCAGTTTTTTCCCTTACCCTGTTGCGGTGTGTGTGTGTGTATGTTATATTATGATTGTTGCACAATTAAAAGCAATGAAAAACAATTTTTGAAACATTCACATGTAGACAGAAATTTCATTCATACATACGTATGCTTTTGGTTACATACATACATACATGTATGCATACTCCTTTGGCAGTAAGCCTCTGCTTTCTATTACGCCAAGCATATGAAACAACTTCCTTTTGCCGTTAGGCTTATAAACCAACAAAAAAAATCAAAAATAGAAAAGAAACCAGCCTTGATGTATGGTGTATATAAACAAACAAACAATAAACTCCCCCTTGATTATATGTGGACTACGTACGTAAGTAAGTAAGTATGCCATCATCTGCAACCATCAACAATCACAAGGCATTACATCATTCGGTTGACAATTCATAGTACCACAGCTACTGGCAGTAAATATTCTCTTCATTCATTCACATTCACAGCCACTGTATTCATATGCAATTGTTGCTTGGGGCACTGCAGCCAATTGTGATGAGTAGCTTCCAAATAGAAAACAAAAACCAAAAATGAGCAAAAAAGGAGCAAAAAAGCATCACAATGATTTGATTGTTTCAGTATTTCGGAATTGCTTTTCATATACAGTTTGTTATTGCTTTTGCTGTTTTTGTGAGTAAAATTGATACTAACGGAAGATGTCGCAACATGCATGAAGTCATTCACTCAATTTATCATTTGATAAATTGTTTCATTTCGTCCTTACAACAACAATATCACACCAAATAGCTCTCCAATGATGTTGATGTTGAATGTTGCTGCTGATGTTGCTGCTGACGATGATGAGTGTGATGACGATGCAGATGTAACTGTTACACACGTTCATTGTTACAATATGTATTCATATGATCATGTAGCCAGTGCGTACACCATTTCCTTTTAGAATTGAAAATTAAAGTTTAACTGTGTATTTATGTAGCATTGATTAGAATTTGTCTGAAAAAGCGTAATGTTCACTAGACATACATTCCATATGAAGATTGAGATTTCAGCATTTTTTCTTTACAATTTTATGTCAAATGTTACAGTTTGAATGATTTTAAATTTATTTAAATAAACGATTTGTTCTAAAAATTAGTTCAAGATTTCACGAAATTGTAATATCAGATTTCAATGAAGTCTGTTTTTTTACAAAAAAATAAGAATCAAAACTTTTATACGAAAGTAATACGAAGTCTTCTCTTTATTCTAGCGATAATTTTATAGGCGAATAAAAAACGATCATTCTAAATTAGAAAGCATTTCGAACATATAAGAATTTTCATCAGATCTTTCTATCGAAGTTTATATCGGATGAGTGAAAAGTTTAAATTTAAAAATGCAATAAAACAAAAACTATTTGAAGTCTTTCTAAATTTATATTATGAAGTACAATTGTTCCGGTTCACAATACCTCACTCGAACTATTTCGAGTGTATGGGGTCGAATCTCGGCTCCTTTAAATGGTCAATTATCTTTGGTTTGTCGGCATAAAATATTTCTTTAATGGCACCCCACAGATAATATTCCAACGGTATGAAATCGTAGCTTCTTGGCGGCCTATTGCCATCACCATTTCGGCTAATCAAATGGCCATCAAAAGTTTGAAGCAATAAATCGAATTTGGTATGAGATGTGAGACAAGTTGCACCATTATGTTGAAAACAAACATCGTTCACATCAATACCGTGAAGAGTGGGTACAAAATAATCGATTAACATGGTCGTTTGCAATGAAATATGGGCCTCCGCTCGTAATGGGTGTATTTGCCTGTGAGACAACGTGTCTGTTTTCTGAGCTCAAAATCTACAACATCGTGTTCTAATTGGTGCAACAAATCCCAACGTTGCTCAACCGTAAATCGATTCATTACGTTCAGTGGAGATAGTATACCGAATTTTGTGACAAAATAGAATAAGTGGAATAAGTGTGCTAGATTCGAAATAACCACTGGTTCTAAATTAAACCTATGTGTGTTTGCCCTGCTAACCTTATCAAACGCTTGTTGTTGTATTTCTTACTAACAAAGTTTTTTATCTAAGAGTGACGAGGATTGATAAGAAAGCCTTTAGAAGTTTATATATCCTTCCATAAGAGTCAAGCCATAGAAACTAAAATTGTTATACTATATCAAATAATTTATTATTATATTAATGTGTTTACTTTTATAACGCAGTGTATTATTATTTTATACAAAACAGTTATAACATAAGTACCCAATGTCGTACGATTAGCTTAAAAAGCTTATTGGAAAAGATAGATAGCTTAATACTCAAATAAGAAAAAGATAGATAGCTTAATACTAAAATAAGTATATTTGTAACAATAACGTAATGTAATGTAGAAAGAGGAATAAAACTGGTTGTTGCTAAGTGAACATCGTTGAATAAAGTCGAACGGGAAAAAACAAACTGTCTTTCATTAAATAAAAGACATTACATATTTTGGCGACGAGGATACAGAAAGGGAACCCGTTTAAAAAAAAAAAAAGAACAATATAAAAAATATAAAAGTTAAAAAAAAAAAAAAAATTTTAAATTATGGCTTTAATTGGCAGCATTGAGCAATTCGCATTCGGTGACGATTTTGAAGAATATTTGGAAAGAATGGATCAGTTATTTAAAATAAATGCTGTAGAGGATGCAACAAAAGTGGCGATGTTTTTAACACTAGTTGGTCCGGAAACTTATAAAAGAATTAAAAGCATATTGTTGCCGGAAAAAGCAACCACTAAAACTTTTAAGGAATTAATTGAACTTATAACACCGCATTTTAGACCAGAAAAAAATATAATAGCCGAACGGTTTAAGTTTTATACTTGTTCGCAAAAACAAAACGAAACAGTGGGCGAATTCATAGTAAACTTAAAATTAATTGCAGCACAATGTAATTTTGGTTCATTCCTGAAAGAAGCTTTGAGGGATCGAATGGTGTGTGGTGTTAGTAGTAGCCAGCTTCAAACAAAGTTGTTGTCGACCGCAAATTTGACATGGGAAGAAGCATGCAAAATAGCGCAGTCTTTTGAGCTGGTAAATAAGGAGCAAAAAAGTATGCAACCATCACCGTCGTTTGACGTAAATAAGTTACAACATTATCAAAAGCCAAGTAAAAATGTTCAACAGAAGCACAACCATAAGCATTCATCAGAAAAATGTCAAAAGTGCACTACAAAACATGCTGCAGGAAACTGTCCAGCAAAATACTGGAACTGTTTTAAGTGCGGAAAAAAGGGTCACTCATCAAAGGCTTGTTTTTCAAAATTCAAAAGTCAAAATCAACAATCCGCAGGTGTACACCAGGACAAAAGGCAGTATATAAACGAACTGGACTATAAGCTTGCTTCCATAAACTGGGTTAATAGGGAAAATGAACCTTTGTTAAGTAATGTTCAAATCAACAATATTAAGATGGTAATGGAACTGGATACGGGAGCCGTGGTCACAGTTATATCTAATTTAGATTATGATTTTTATTTTAAAGATACAAAGTTAAGTAGTATAAATTGCCCACCATTGCAGGTTTTGACAGGTTCTACCGTTGAAGTAGTAGGTGAAATACCAGTGACAGTGAATGGTTTGATGTTAAAATTAATGGTCGTAAAATCTGGTAGCCGTTTTACCCCTCTAATGGGGAGAAATTGGTTGGATAAATTGTACCCATCATGGCGAAATTTTTTCAGCGGTCAGAATGGTAAGTCACATGAAAATTTGTTAGTACAAAACGTCTGTCAATCTACTATTAAGGAGGAATTGAAAATTAAATTTCCGTCCTTGTTTGTGAGAAATAAAAGCCCTATAAAAAATTTTTCGGCTGATATAAGCGTTCATCCTGATTCGCAACCAAAATTCTTCAAGCCATATTCTGTACCAATGAGTTTAAGGTCGAAAGTAGAGGCAGAATTAAGGAATATGTGTGAGGAAGGTTTTATACAACCGGTACGTAATAGCAAATGGGCAGCGCCTATTGTGTGTGTGTTAAAAAAGGACTCCAGTGTGCGAATATGTGGGAATTTCAAGGTTACTGTAAACCCAGTAATTGAAATGGATGTATATCCACTTCCGTTAATAGACGATATTCTTACTAGCATGCGAGGAAAAACTCAGTTTTGTGTTCTGGATTTGAGCAAAGCTTATTTACAGCTATCTATAGACGAATCATCAAGGTCTTATGTGACAATTAATACCCACATGGGGTTATTTGAATTTTGCAGACTGCCTTTTGGTATTTCGTCTGCACCAATGATTTTTCAGCGCGTTATGGATCAAATAGTACAGGGTTTGGATGGCGTAGCAGTGTATTTAGACGACATTTTGGTGGCAGGGGTTAGTAGGGAAGATTGTCGAGAGAGATTATTTAGAGTATTGAGTAGGCTACAGGAATTTAATGTGCGCATAAACTGGGAAAAGTGTAGACTTTTAGAAAGCAATCTAGAATATTTAGGGCATGTCTTGACTCCGGAGGGGATAAAGCCCTCAAAGCGGAAACTTGATGCTATTATGTTAGCTCCTTCCCCGGTCAATGTTGACCAACTTCAGAGTTTTTTGGGGCTTGTGAACTATTACTCGAAATTTTTGCCAAACAGCGCTACCGTTTTGGCACCGTTACATAGTTTACTTCGTAAGGAAACAAAGTGGCATTGGGATGAAGAGTGTAAAAGGGCATTTGTGAGTTGTAAAAAATTGCTTTGCGAAAATAATCTTCTTTTTCATTTTGATCCCAGAAGGGAAATTGTAATTGCTTGTGACGCTTCTCCATACGGGGTAGGTGCAATTCTCAGTGTGGTTGTTAACGGTCAGGAAAGACCATGTTTTATGGCGTCAACAACGTTGACTAAATCGGAGAAAAATTACTCACAAATTCATAGGGAAGCTTTGGCGGTAGTATTTGCTGTGCGGAAGTTTCATAAGTTTGTCTTTGGTTATTCATTCACAGTGTATACAGACCACCAGCCTTTGGAAAGGCTTTTGGGTGACCAGAAGGCGTTGGCGAATATTGTATCTGTCCGGTTTCACAGGTGGATTTTATTTCTGTCCGGTTATAATTGTAAAATTAAGTACCGTCCTGGCAAGAAGCAGGGAAATGTCGATGCCCTTTCTCGTTTGCCAGTTGAGGGCACTACGAATGTGGATAATTGTAATTTAAATTTTTTTAATTTTGATACAAATTATATACCAATGTCAATAAGTGAGATAGCCAAAGTTTCAGGGAATGATGATAGTATCAGACAGGTAATCGGTTTTGTTGAAAATGATTCTTGGCCACAGTCTAGAAAGTTGAATGAATGTTTGAGATCGTATAGTAACGTTAAATTATCACTTGAGGTAAAGGATAATTGTCTCTTTTACGCCGATCGTTTAGTAATACCATCAATTTTGAGGGGGAAAGTTCTGGCACTGTTACATGAAACGCATGTTGGTGTGGTGCGTATGAAGTTGCTGGCCCGAAGTTGTGTATGGTGGCCTTCTATTGATAAGAATATTGAAAACTATGTTTCAGATTGTACAGTGTGCCGAAAGATGGGAAACAGGACTATGGATTGTCCTAATTTTACGTGGCAGAATACAGTATATCCATTTGAACGAGTACATGTGGATCTCTTTCAATTTGGAAATACTGACTTTTTGATACTGGTGGATGATTTTTCAAAGTGGATTGATGTCCACATTTTGTCGAAGACCTCTTCAAATGTTATTATAGAGAAATTGAAATTAATTTTTTCCAATTTTGGATTTTGTAATACCTTGGTGAGCGATAATGGACCACAGTTTCGCAGCGAAGAGTTTCGGTTGTTTTTGAAATGTAATGGTATAAGGCAATTATTTAGCCCAGCATATCATCCTCCTAGTAATGGATTGGCCGAACGGGGTGTACAGACTGTTAAACGCAGCTTAAAGTCATATTTTTTGTCTGACCAGAGAAAAGCTTTATCCATGCAGAGCATTGTTTTTAATTTTTTATTTAAATATAGAAATACACCAACAACTGTCACAGGTGTTTCCCCTTGTGAACTAGTATTAGCTTACAAACCAATAACACCTTTGTCCTATAGTAAATTCAAAAAAGTTTCAAATATAATAACAGCACCTACAAATTATAAAATTGAAAAGGGTAAGGAAAGGAAAGAATTTGAGAACAGCACAAGGGCGAAGAATTTTTCATTAAAAGTAGGAGAGCAAGTATTATATTTGAATCCAAGTGTAAATAGTATTGCAAAGTGGATCCAAGGAACAGTTTGCAAAGTTATTTCTAATACTTTATATTTAATTGAAGTGAATAAAAGACGTAGAGTAGCTCATAGAAATCAATTAAAAAAGGTTAGGAAGGGGGAAGTTATAATTCCTTTCAACGATGTCCAAAGCCGCTCAGTTCAAAGAGCAGAACATGAATTTATTCGTGGGGAAGAGGTTCCAATGAAACAAGAGGAAATCCCTTTGAAAGAGCGGCTGAGGAAGAGACCTACTGTTAACTATAAATTGTAGTTGGTAGATTTATTACTATGATGGAATTTTTTTTTTTTTTTCTTGGAATGTATGTAATTATAGAATTTTGTATAAGAATTAAAGATTTGTACAAGTATGTATAAAATTTTTTGTTACTTTAACATTTTAATTTTATTGAAAAGAATACACTATTTTTCGAAAAAGGGAAGAAATGTTATACTATATCAAATAATTTATTATTATATTAATGTGTTTACTTTTATAACGCAGTGTATTATTATTTTATACAAAACAGTTATAACATAAGTACCCAATGTCGTACGATTAGCTTAAAAAGCTTATTGGAAAAGATAGATAGCTTAATACTCAAATAAGAAAAAGATAGATAGCTTAATACTAAAATAAGTATATTTGTAACAATAACGTAATGTAATGTAGAAAGAGGAATAAAACTGGTTGTTGCTAAGTGAACATCGTTGAATAAAGTCGAACGGGAAAAAACAAACTGTCTTTCATTAAATAAAAGACATTACAAAAATCTTAATTGAAGACAACAAAAAAGTGTAAAACGTTAGAGCGACTAATTTACTCCATCTTGAAAATCAAGTCCATTATGGCTAAAAGGGCAATGGAGGTATTTACAGTTCCATTGATTGTAGAGAATATTTTGAACGGAAGAATACGAATATTGTAGGAATTGAAACTGCAAGTATTCACTAAGAGCTTCGTATCTATAAATTTAAATAGAACAAAATGTGTTTGATATAATCACGATTTTATAACCATAAATGTATTTGAATTTTTATAAAATTTTAATTAAAGTTTTATAAAAAATTAACTTATCACCCACAAAAATACTTATCATCGAACACTGGATCTGTTAAGATATCCTTCTTTTACACACATCTCCACATCTTTTTTTAACACACATCAACATTCGTAAGATCATTTCACAATTACCCACAAAATATTAAACTTTACAGACACAAAAATAACACATTTATTTCCTTCTAATTTTCTAATATCCTTTATAATAATTGTTGTATCCAGCAGTCCACTCAGTCCCAATTCCTCCATCATACCATCATTACCAAGCAATCTAGCTTGTGAGATATCAGCGAAATTTTTTATTCGTTTGATGGGGAATATAATAACATCGTTCAACTGTCAGCAACGATTTCTCAATACACGGTGCGATTCGACAATGCAATTTCCAATGATCCTGGCGCATAAATCAAGCATGGATTATGTTGGCTTTGAGGACCGCTGCATCTTATCAAATCACCACACGAAAAATGCTAATGATGATCGGGCCACGATTCTAGTGGATAATTCACAATGAGATGCTCAAGACCTCCAACATGACATGCGATGTGTAGCACATTGCGCCATCCTGTTGAAACCACATGTCTGTGCGTCCAGATTATCAACTTCGGGCCATAAGAAGTTGGTAATCATCGACCAAAAGTGCTTAGTGTTGACAGTGATAGTCTGGCCTGCATTGCCCAAAAAAATTTATACTGCACCAGACTAAAATTCCCACTAAACAGTAACTTTTTCAGAACGTATTGGACGCTCATGGGTCTCATGGTTCAAAATTCGATAATTCATGAAGATTATTTTTCGATGAAAATTTGAGTCAGTTGCCAATTGCTATTGCACGGGTCAGCAAATACACGTCATTGTCTATGGTAGTCAATGGTGATTTGGCTATACAGACTGAATAAATGAAAGCTAATTCAACTTAAGTAGATTCAACAAGAGAGTTGGGACGTCCCTGTCGGAATAACCTTAATTATAAGTAATGCACTATTATAGCAGTTTTTTTCTTTTGGGTATATTTTTTCTCTTTTTGGTATATTATTGAAACTTGTTTCCATCGGATCTGAAACATTCGTACGTATGACGTTGTTTAGCCTTCGCAGTTGGAGCGGCGCTTTTACCAAATTTAAAAGGGCTCATGATATGCCCGATGCATGTACTCGCTGCCAACGTAGATGGTAACATATTCCTTCCAATGGTTCTGTCTTCCGAAAACTGCAAGGGCAGCCACATCTTTGATATATTTACAGGGTATTTATTTTCGTGGAAGCACAAGTTAGTAAGTTTAAACCTTTTTATTTTCGAAGTATTGTTATTAATTTTATTTTCGGCCACTTATTAAGTCGCCGTAGTCTAGTAGGTAGTGTCTTGGCATATTAGACGTGTACATCAGAGATCAGCAATGAATCGTTTTTTTCGCTACTCATAAGTACTCATGAAATTTTGAATATGCGTGAGTCAACAGAATTCACTTACTCTGATTCCTTCGTACTCACTACAACATTTATTTATAAGTACAGATTGCAATGAGTATGAGCACAACGTGGACATCAAACTCATACCATTCGAAATATGTTTGATTCAAAAGTCTACTCATTCAGATTCATAACTTTAGAAAAATATTTATAATACTCATGAATGATTCTAGTGATTGGAATCATTCATCAAAATTTACAGTCTTAGTTGTTGTTGCATTTACAAAAAAGAAGAAAGAAACAGGCAAAGACAGCAAGCAAACCAAACACACAACCTTCTAGTGAGTACTGTAGTGTTCGTACGCGATTCATACTTATTTTGTGATTCGTGTATATGTTGAGTTATTGAGAGTCGAAATTAACAACATCATAGTGTGAGTATGATATTAAAATAAGTATGAATGCGTATTAGTATCAGAAATTATGAGTATGATTCGATTTTATTCATGCAAACTGTATGGAAATGGTGTTTTAGTTGACACTCCTCGTAGCGTTTATTTATAGTGTTCATGAAGTCCTTGGCGAAAATTTAGTGCTTTTTACCAGAACCAGAAATGCAAACGAAAAGCAGACAAAATGTGAACAGAAACGGATGGATGATGACTGTGATGATGATGGCGTCGTTGAACACATTTAATGGTCATTTGAGCACATGATAAACGTCGCTTTTTATATCGTTGTTGCTGCCACTACCGTCACACTAACCTTGTTGTTGTTGTAGTTGTAGTTCTTTATTTTTCATTTTGTCCAAGTGATGGAATGTCGTCCTTGTTACTGTTTTTTCTGTCTGTCCGTCCGTCCCTTTATAAAATACATCATGATGGTGTTGCACTATCTTTTTGTTGCTATTTTTCATAAAGTATGTACGATGTATGGACGTATGTATGTATGTGTGTATTTCCAACTATTCTATTCCTTGTTGTGTGACACATTGCATGTGCGTTGTGTCTGCCTGTTGTTTGAGTGTCGCCGTTAAGGACTCGTAAGTTGTTGTTTATGCGTTAAAACACATGCCACTTTAGTTTGTTTTGTCAGTGTAGTGGTTTCGTTCATTCATCACTGGGCAACGGAGGATAGTATGTGATCTGTTTCTAACTTTTTTTTTTTTTGGTTTCAGTTTCCCATGAATAAGCTTTTGTTTGCTTAAATGCTTTTATGCTTTCAGTTGAAGGGCAGTGTTTAGGTTTTTTGTGCAAAAATTTTGATAAAAAAATTTGCATGACCATCACCATCACCATCAACGATGAAGAATTCATTTGAATGATTTATATGTTTGGAATTTGAGTATTTATTAAGTGATAAACGTATTTTCAAATAAAACTATCAAAAATTGAAATTATTTTTGAGACAAACACGTATAAACTATGAAGCAATTTAAAAACTAGACTTTCACAAATTTTGGGGAAAATTTGTAAGTGAAAATTATTAATGTTGGACAGTAAACTACACTTCCATCAAAAACAATTACTAGAGCTAATACTGGTACCCTTGAACTGAGACTTTGTTTCATCCTTTTAAAATGAACTTTATTTTCATTTTCAAGAGAGCTTTCTAGAGTTTGAAACTTGTTGAAATAATCTACGGATTTGAAAACAAAAATTTCCAAATTGGATAAATTCTGCGATCAAGCAATTCACAAATATAAGAGGTCAGGTCACCCGGAAATGTAGCTCTCAGAATTTCAGTGGTATTGCAACCAAATGGTTTCCAATCCCAATTTGATAATTATTGGGGCCCTTACTGAGTACTCTTAATATGGTCATCGATGTCCCAGAATTAATATTACAAAGTTGCAAATGGTACCCAGTCGTCATGAGGAATTTTCATAAAAAGTTGTGCACATTGCGATCATGGTTCATGATTGCTTGTCACACCTGCTTAAAGAGAAATTTGGAAGTTTCTTTCAAATTCTCTGTAAGAACCACCGATTAATTGTTTGACATGTAGTCCGATCTATACCCCGCGATACTCTTAGGCAATTTCTGCTATCACAGATATAGCTGGCCTTGAAGTTTTCGGGAGACATATTCAACGTAAAGAATATGGGAACATCTACGTTGGAAGTGAGTATAGGCATTGGACAAATCATGAGCTCTTTGAAATTTATGGCGACTGTAAGTGCACCGCAATAACTGCGATGGCTAAACAACGTCATACGTACAAATGTTATAGATCTAGTGGAAACAAGTTTCAATAATATACCCGAAGAACGAAAATCTGCTATAATAGTGCATGACTTATTATTATGAAAGGATTAGTAATACAGGATACTGAAATAAAGGGTCTTCCGCTTTCATTTATTCAATCTGTATTGCTGAATCTCCATGGACGGCCATAGACACTGACGTGACACTGTCATAACACATGCTATCGTCACAGCAAAATTTAATATTTCTGATAAAATAAAATAAGTATCCTAAAACTGCTGTAAATGATTAAGAAGAAAAATTGTTTATAAATTGATCTCTTAAAGTTAAGAATTAAATTATTGTAAAAATGTAAATATGTATTACTGTAACAATAAAATCGATAAAAAAAAATATTTCTGATGCTTTCTACCCATAGAAGCCGTGGGGGACATTTGAATGATATTATATTCCACACACGAAGTCGCCGTGGTCTAGTAATGTGTTGGCTTATTAGATGCGAAACCAAGGTTCAAATCCCATCAAAACGAAATATGAAAAAATATTTCTTCGCGACTTCCTCACAGCAGATTTCTGGCAAAAACTCTGAGAGTAAATAAAATTGCCATGAAAAGTTTCGCCAAAATCTGTCGATCAGAGTCGACTTTAAAATGTAGGTCCCGCCACTCATGTATAGAATTAACACACACAACATGAGTGGTGTTGAGAAGCTAGGCCATAATCTCTGACTGAAGAGTTGTAATAGCCAAATATGTAAATTCAAACCACGTTTACTTCACACAAGAACTGACTGAACTTTTACTCACCTCGTTGCCTGCTTTGTTTTGCCTTTTATATGGCAACGTAAATAGTCTAATAAATGTTCATGAAGTCGAGTGTGCGCGGCTTAGTCTCCTCCAGAGCTCTATAAATGTAAACATCGTTGTTTCATTGTTGTTTGTCTATTTTGTTAACATTTATTCTTGTGATGTTTGTTGTTGCTTTTTTGTTTACTTGCTTATCCCTTTTTTATACTGGTATTTGTTGGTATATTTTTGTTTACTTCTTAATCATGTAAACAAGTTCATTGTTTCTGCTTTTGTAGCTTTTGCTTATAATTTTAATGTTAAACGATGTAACACCATTTTCGTAACAATATATTTCCTTCTGTAACATCCTCTCAATTGTCTATTTGTAAAATCTCTGGGGAAAGATGTGCTCAATCTTGTCGTTTGGATTCGACACTAAAATTGACACTTGAGAGGCGTTAAAGGTCAGGCCATAATACTGATGTAATTACGTGTGTTTTATTTATCAACGGCGATATGTAATAGTAACACTTGCTTAAGACAGGCATGGACTGCCTCAAAGATTCTACTCCTTATTGCTTGCATATCATTAACCAGCCATTCAGCCATTTGTTTAAGTTTGGAGACATAGAATAATTCGTAATAGAGCAACTCGGACTATAATAATTGTTTTCGACAATCGCTACCATGGATGTGGGAACTGGAAGTCCCTTCGTAAAGTTTAACTTTTTCATTTCCAAAAATTAAATCGTTGTGCTGATTACATTTGTTTTCAACCTCTCCAACTTTCATTCTAACTTTCGTTTAATTTCTGTTAACAAATTTTGTTACCAAATAAGCAAGTTTGCCTAACGTATGTTCGTTTTTATAACCTTTGGCATGAAAATCTCCATACAATTCTCTTGTATCTCTTGTAGCCTTTCAGTTTTGTATATAAAAATTTCTCGGCGTTAATTTGAAGAAATTATCGTCGTCATCAACAGCGTTCAGTCTTAATAAGAAGACGCAAACAACAACAAGCACCAATTAAATGAAGAAAAATCTACAAAAGAAATGAAAAAACTGAAAAGAAAAAACTGCCCCAAAAAATAAAAAAATGGGAGCGTGGAAATGGTAATAATGTTGGCCCAACCCACAACAACCAAGCAGCCAGCTAGCCAGCCAGCAAGTCAAGTGTGAATTATTATTCAAATTATGTTGATATAATGCAAATGCCCCAAAAATAAATACAAAATGAAACAAATAAAAAATAAGAAATTGCTCGTGCAACAAAATGTTGAAACAAAAATCAGTAAAATAAAATAAATTTATACTCATAAAATGAAAGAAGAATAAAACATGAACGAAATGATTACACATACGCCTGTGATGGAATACTGAACTGAAAAACTGAAATCCAAATTAAAACAGAACGAATGAATGAATAAAAAAGGAATGGAAAAATGAAGAGAAATGAATTGAAATCAAATGAAATGGAATAAATAAAATGGAATAAAATAAAGATGTAAATTATAAGAAATCTAGTGGCAGTAGCAAAAGGAAAGGAAAAAAGAAACAAAACCATCCCAACAAAAAAAAAAAACATGAAAAAAATTTCATGTGAAAAACAAAAACTATCACCGATGAAAACACAGATAGTAAAAGTGGAAAAATTCTAAGATGTGGCCGGCACTATAGGATGCCATTGTTCAATTAATAATTTCGTAGTCTAGTAGGTATGATGGTAATGGCTTATTAGACGTGAGGTCACGGTTCAAACCTAGGTCAGCGAAATAAGAAAAAATATTTCTTCGGCAACTCTCTCTGAGCAAATTTCTTGCAAAAACTCTGAGAGTAAATGGAACTGCCATGAAAAGTTTCTCGAAAATCTGTCGTTCGGAATCGACACTAAACTGTAGGTCCCGCCACTCATGGTTCAAATTAACAAACACAGCATTGCTGGCTGTAGGCCTGACTGAAGTGTTGTAATGACCAATTATATTACTTTCTTACTTAATTGGCCATAACAACCCATTTAACGGATTTCGGCCTGCCGCAACACATTCTTCCAGGCGCCTACGCCAGTTGGTCACACCAATCGATGACAGGGCTTCCTAGATTTGGTCCTTCCAACGGATACAAGGTCGTCCTCTTCGCCGACTTCCGCAGATACCCGCATCAAATACTCGTCTCGCCGGAGCATCCTCATCCATTCGAACGACATGGCCGAGCCAGCGCAGCCGCTGGATGTTAATACGCTGTACAACGTCAATGTCGTTGAGGAGCTCATACAGCTCACTGTTGAATCGGATACGGAAATTATCGCCAACACGCACTGGACCGAAGATCCAATTACATTATGTATATAAATTTCTGCTAAATATTCTTCTGTATATTATAATAGATATTTGCATAAGAACTACTGTTATCGATAACTATGTTTGACAGCTAAAAATGTTAAACTGAGTTGACATTAATGTTCCGTAAAGTTTAACAAATCATGCGGCGCATCCTTTTTAACCGACAGATTTCATGTGTAATTTCCTTTATTTTGAGAGTTTTTGTCAGAACACTGCTGAAAGAAAATCGCCCGAAGAACTAAGAATTGTTCATATTTTAAGTTGATCGAGATGTTTGAGCTAGGGTTGAAGGTCTAATAAAGGAGGACACTACCTACCTTCAAATTGTAAAAATTTACAATTCAAAACCATTAATAATACAAAGATATGTGCGTACTGAAGAGTATATTGTTGCTTTAACAGAAATTCTTGAAAAGGATACAGAAATATCTATTGGTACTCGTTCTACGTGTTGACTTTTATGGTTCGATCTTGTAGAAGGTTTCTTGGCTCACATGCCTGTAAAATACAATACAAACATGAAATTGTAGCCTAACAGCTATTGTCTGCATTTGTTAAGGTAAACGTCGTGAATGAATACGAACCTTCTAACCGAGCCATAGGAACATCAGGCGCGTCAGTATGAATGTATGTGATGGGGCGCCAACAATAGGTCATAGCTGTTCATCGGTGGACAATAGTTTCTTACAAAATTCCTAATTATTTAAAGCATAGGCTTAAATTCTGATTTCGAAGTAGGATTCATATATACAGATATATTCAATCAATCAATCTTTTCAATCACATGCTTGATAATCAATCGCTGATGTAGACGCTTTTTTCGTATGGACCCCTCGCCGTATTATTCATTATGAATTGGAAACTAAAGTAACTGATTATGGATTTTTGTAATATTTTTGTTCCACTTAGATTTGGACCAAGTTACGAAAGTTGTGGAGGCTTGTTAAAGTGCTAGAAATATAGAATAGTTTGATGCGGGGTGTGGTCTATCATACGCTTGCAGCCAAAAATATTATTTAAAATTATGTGAGAAATACTAGTATGAGAAGCTAGGTCACTACGTTGGCTAAAGGATTCTAACCACAAATTATGTTATTCATGTGTGTATACAGATATTCAAAATATTTCAATAAGTTGGGGAAAATAAGTTCTAAAAAATTAATTACTTCAAACTTTCATACCAGCAACGCGGTTACTACATTACACCACTTCCGTGCTAGATTATTACTCTCTATTAAATATTCTTGTTCAAAAGCATTTTAACAAAAATAATTCCGTTAAGTGGTAAAGGAATTTTTGTAAGACCCATTGTGCGCAAATAAAAACATATTTATTTTCATATAAATACTTATTTTTTCTGGAAGTAGTTTTTGCACAAAAAAATTAAAATATGTACAAATAATTACTGTCGGTCGTGCTCGTTTTTACAGTTCTAAAAAACACAATGAATATCTTCGTATAATTTTTGTTCTTTTATATGCTAGATAGGGAACTGAAAAAATGTACTTTATTTATATAATTTTTCGGAATGTGGACCAACGACCAATGCAAATTCATTTATTATTTCTGCAAAATTGTGCTGAATTTTAATTTTCTACGGATTGAATTCAAACATAATTCAGAAGATATTTGAAATTTATTTTATTTTTCTACATCTGCTGGTATATTTTCTCAACACGAGCTATGATCCCAAAACGAATTCTGTAGCCTTAAATAAAAATATTGAAAAGAACTCAGGTTTTCATCGAATTGCCTGATGCAGGTATTTGCAGTCTGTATTTGCAAATTCTTTCTAGAAGTATACTAAAGCTCTACATAATATTAAAAATAATGACATTGACATCTACTCTGCGTAAAAGACAGAAAAGTAAATCGAAAGTAGTGCCAGCTTGAAATAGACAGTTTCATGTTGAACAGTTATTGCTCTAAACATATTGGTCGTATCGAACATTCCATTTTTTGTGAGTAGTACGCAGAGTGTTGGCTTATTAGACGTGATGCCATGTTTCAATTCCCAGTCTAGACAACTCAAAGAAAACGAATAAAATGTTTCTTACAGCAACTTCCTCTTAGCACTCTTCTCGAAAATTTTGAGAATAATTAAAATTGCAATAAAATGTTTTTTGAAACTCTGTAATTTGAGTGGACTTTCAACTGTATGTCCCGCCACTACAGAAGCATTGTAATGACCGATTGAGTAGGTAAGTAAGTTTTAAATGTAACACTGTGGCGGCCCTCTTAATCTCTGTTATGACCCTACAGGTTATATCAATAGGTGTGTAAACAGCCATCTTGTTGAATCTAGATCTGTCATATTAATTGCTATTTATCCAGCCTGTTTTGCCAAATCACCATGGTCAACCATAGATAAAGACGAGTTTTTTTTAAATGGCGTCTGACGTTGGTAGCTGACCCTAATATTTATTAGAAAAATTATCTTCAGCTACCATTTCTATATGAATGGTTCCGTGAACGAACAGAATTGTCGAGTTTGTAACGATACCAAAGTACTTAAGATTCAAGAGCATGCGAAAAAGTTACTGCTTGGTGTGTATTTTCGGCTGACGACGTTATCAGCCTACATTTCCTTCACAAGACGTTGATCAGGGTAGCACTGTCAACGGTGTCACTATAGGCCTATGGTTACTAACTTCATAAGCCTTGAATTGTATGGCGTGGACACCAATCATATTGTTAGTTTATAGGACGGCCCTACATGCTACACTGCTCCTGTCACGGTGGACATTTTGTGTGAGCGACTTGAGGTCATGGTGATGGCCACCCAAATCGTGCAAATTGATTCCTTTAGACTTTTTATGGGGTTTTTAAAAGTTGTAGATGTATGCGGATATGTCACAAGGCCAACATGACTCATGACATCGGTCAAACTCAGCCTTATTTATGCACAAGGGTAATGGAAAATTGGATATTTTCCAAAAGAAGTATTAGTGGACATTCGAACGATGTTATATTGTACACATAAGGTCCTCCAACTAAAAATTTCGATGATAGTATATCACATACATTTTGTAAAATTATAAGAGGGTATAAGTTTGTGTTACAAATACCACAACCAACTCAATATTGTGCACTGGGTGTAGAGTATTCTTGTATGAAAAATAATCATGGGATATTATTTAGTATTGGCCATTTGTTTTGAACACCAGAGGCAGGTTATATCAATCTACACATTGTATCTCTGAAATGCTCGCACTACCAAACTCAAAGCAAACTACACACGAGCAAATTAACATCAGCAATCAGCCAACAAGAACAGCAATCATGGCTATAACATACGGCAATACATTAACGACACATATAAAATGAAAAGAATAAGAACAACAACAACAATAATACTACAGAATAAGAAGACCAAGTGCAAAATGAAAATTATTTACAAATCCAGAAAAGAAAAAAGAGGAGAAAAAAAACCAAATAAATTGTGATGGCGTAGAAGAAAAAGCAAAGAATCCATACCCATCCAATATATGTATGTACATGTGTATGGTAGAGTTAAACAGGCCGATATCCAGATCACAGTTCAGATTCTTTGGCTACAGCCAACCAATAATGTTAACCTGGCTGTAGTGAATGCCGTATGAGCAGCCAACCAGCAATGTTGGAGAAACACCCTCCCAATGGCAATGATTGATTGCTCATCATTTTTTATTCTTAATGAAAATGCACCCTGCTGCTGGCAGTTAAAATTTATTTACACACACACATAGACACACTCACGCATACACTCACTCAGTTTACCGAATCACTTTAGTTTACTGCTCACTTTATTTCATTTTATTTCAGTTCTCTGTGGCCTGTTCATTGTTGAGTTTTTTCTTGGGGTGACTGTGTTTGTGTAAATCTGCTAAACAACTACACTAACAACTCAACACAATGAATTATTTAACAACAACAACAACAACAACAACAACAACAAAAGGACAGCAAGCGAATGTATTACTTCTTAACGTACGTGAGCGAAGATGAATTGATGAAGTCTCAGCTGTATTCACATGGCCATCTTTATTTTGTTACTCAAGTTTAATGGGTGCCCGTATAAGTAAGTCTGTATTCTGTGTTGATTTCATATGCATTTGTTTGCTTTGTTGTACATGCTTGAGTCAAAGTTTATGTTGTTCGTGCAACATTGTATCGGCAACCCGATTACGGCTGCAGCTAGTTGTAGTTTTTCCTTAAATAGTGACAAGTTTTAAGAAATAAAATCCGTGTTAAACAGTTCGTTTTACGTTTAAAGAGAAAAAGTTAGAGAATATTGTAGTATAAGACTATTATTGCAGGCCTCATTTTGTAGATCAAAGTATTTGTCGTTCCATTACTTATTGACGTGCATAACAGAGATCAGAAATGAATCGTACTTTCGCTACTGTTCACGCTGGCCACCCTACCTTTTGGCTTAGATATAAGTTTTAGTTTAAGTGTATAAACCACCCCTGTGTTAATATGAATTTATTGTGAATTATTATAATGTAAACGAAAAGAGATCACTACCCGATCAACCCCCAACCCGAAAGGTACGTTCTTTGTACACAATAAATATATTGATATTTAAACTAATACTTTTGTATATTTATTTTACCCCGAAATCTCGCCAAATATTTTATTTTGGGATCTGCTACCCCAATTCCCCCCGAAACATTTGGTCCTTCGAGCCGGATCATCCCTTAAATAAAATAAAATATTTGACGAGAGTCTCTATTTGCAGATTCTGTCGAAGATCGCCACATTGGATTTTGTTTTTGCATAAGTAACACTCTTCTACGCTTCATATTATTTTGTTTAATATAATTTGATATTCCTTATTTTGCAAGGTATGTAAAATATATTTTTTGTGGTGCGAAATAATTTATTTATTTGAAAAGAATATAAAGTGCAGTGAAAGTGTAAGAATATAAGAAGAAAAGAAAAGCATAAAAAGTAAACAAACAGAAAATATACAAACAACACAGAGTATATTGATCCTGCGTGTTGTTATTGTTGTATACTTATGAACAGTTGGAAGTTCGTCACTAATTAAGGTGGCCGCGTTTTTTTAATATATTTTGCTTTGTTGCGATATTTGTGACTTATTATATTCTTACACTTATATAAATCGAAATATAAGATTTTCTTGCAATATTATTGATCGAAATTGTGATATTTTTATCATATATGCGAATATTTTTTGATTTTTTAAAATTAATATTGCGATTTTTTATTGCAATATAAAATAATTCTATTTGCATATACATATATTTATATATTTGCATATATATTTTAAATTTTTCGACTCCTTTTTTGAACTATTTTTTCGGAAGTTTTCGCAAACTCTTTTTTACCCTTTTGAAGGTTTATCGCGAATATTTTTTTAAAAAAATTTTCGAAGTAAAAGTATTTATTTTGTTTGAACGTTCATTTATTCGATAAACACTACTCGTTATAATTTTTATACTTTGGAAATTTTTTGTTTCGATTAATTAATTTAAATTTTCGAACCCTTTTGGATTTTTTCCCGCCGAATTAATTAAAAAAACCCTAATTTTAATAAAATGGCCGCTTTAAGGAATTTAAATAGAAATTATAACCGCTTAAGCGATTTGGAAAGCTTTATTCAAGCTATTCCGCGAGAGGAACATTCGGTTCACTCTCTAGGTGTTCATCGGCAGGAGTTGACCCGTTTGTGGGAAGTCTTTCGTGATAGTTACGAAGACTTGTTGGAAAATGCCGAAGACACCAAAGTCTCAACAAAGGACACGAAGTCCAAGTATATGTCGGGATATACCTTGTATTTTCAATCTGCCTCATTAATTGACGGATTAATTGATAGCCTTAAAAGTAAGGCCGCGAACCCAATTGTTAACACCGTCCCCATTCACCTTCCCCCATGCGACACCCCAACCTTTTCTGGCGATTATGCTTCTTGGCCAACATTTAGAGATATGTTTTCGGCCATTTACGGAACTAACCCCCATATTGGAAATATTCAAAAGATGTATTATCTTTTACAAAAGACAGAAGGTGAGGCTAGGGACATTATTCGAACGTGCCCCATGACGAATGATGGTTTCGACATGGCTTGGCAGAATCTCGTCGATCGTTACGAGAATAAAAGAGTATTGGTCAATTCTCAATTGAAAACTCTTTTCAACCTCCCTTCCATTTCCAAAGAATCTGGCCCTTCCATTAAAAGTTTGCAACGGACAATTAATGATTACATAACAAATTTGTCGTTGTTGGGCATCGAAACTAAAAATTGGGACATCATTTTCATTTACATATGCTCCACTAAACTCCCCGAACACACCCTAGGTCTTTGGGAGCTGTCTCAGGGGCCTTGCTCAGACCTACCTAAGTGGAGCAAGATGGATGCATTCCTGACTGCCAGATACCGAACTCTGGAATCAGTTTCGGACATAATTGGCAGCCACAATTTTACCCAGGCTACTAATCAAAGCAGCTTTAGTAGCCCCCGAAAATTCAGTACTTATGAGATTGTTGCTCCAAATATATCCCAAAGAAAATGTCCAATTTGTAGTCAGAACCACCCTATTCGTTTATGTTCTGATTTTCTGAGAATGTCGGTTAGTGAACGCATATTATCTGTTAAAAATTATAAGTGTTGAACGAATTGTTTGGCCGTTTCTCATGAGTCAAAAAGATGCCTAAGCTCTAACGTTTGCTATATTTGCAAACAAAAACATCATTCGCTACTTCATCGTACCGAATCTTCCCCCCGGGAGGAACCGAGGACTGGAACTTACCCCGCTAACCCTTCTACCCCTGATAGTTCTCCTGAAACCCCTCGGCCTTCTCCTGCACAATGGCGAAATAAAGTAGATAATGGCCCATCTACATCCACTGCTTCTCGATCGTTTCAAAACTTCGCTACCCGTTTACAGTCCACCCCGTCTTCAAAAGTTCTGTTAGGAACTGCCAAGGTTAATATAGAATTAGATCATGCGATGTTTTCTACGAGAGCTCTGATAGACCCAGCGTCTCAAGCTACTTTCATCTCTCGAAAATTGCAACGGAAGCTAGATCTCCCAACCTATTCGGTTCCTGCTGCCACTGTTGTGGGCCTTAATGGCGCAGTGGTAGCAAACTCAACAAGAGTTTGTACTATTTCGCTAGGATCTCCTATTGATCCCTCGTTTAAATTGACCACGGAAGCATATGTTGTTGAGGAGCTCACTGGTCAATTACCCACATGCTCGTTAGCGGAGTATGTTGATTTTAGTGTACCCGATTCCCCGTTAAGGGATTTTGAATATACCCACATGGATTTGCTACTTGGTGGAGACGTATACCCCCAGATAATGCTTTCTGGAGTTCGAAAGAACCCCAAGAACCCTTTGATCGCCCAACGAACCGTTTTCGGTTGGATTGTGACTGGCAAAATACGTCAGTCTAATTCGTTTCCCACTAAGTCCAAATCCCCTACGGACTTGAGTAATAGACCATCTCGTAAAGGTGAATTTGCTCAAAATTTGAGATCCGATTGCTACCGAGCCCCGAGATTAAAACCTAACACGAAAAGGTTATTGGGGAATACCCTTCCCTAGACCATTCGCCGATCTATGCCTCTATTTTATTCTCCTCCTAACCCAGTTACTCTTTACCCCATCAAATCGTTATTAAATCACATCATTCATCTTTTCCTTTGAGCTATCCGAATATCCACTGGATTCCTAATTTTTGAAATTGTCAGACGCCAACACCGCTAAAACTCTGGGTTTCCGTTGGAATGCGAGCATTGAAACACTTCTCTTCAAGCCAGCTCCAACGCCCTGTTTCTCTATAGTCACAAACCGTTCTGTCTTGTATCAGATAGCCAAAGCTATTTGACCCCGTTGGGTGAGTGGCACCTAAAATCGAAATTGCTAAAATTTTTATGCGACAAATTTGTAAAGGCAGAACAGATTGTGACGAATGTTTGGAACCCATGACGTTTAACAGATGGCTTGAGTTTGTCGATGATTACTCGTACATCGACAGGATTAACATCCCCCGTTGGGTTAATTTTTACCCTCAGCGTGAAGTATTTCACGCAATTTGTGATGCTTCTGAGAAAGCATATGCTGCCATCTGTATAGTAGAGTCCTAACCCCGTCTGGTGAATTTTTCACCCACTTACTCGCTGTCAAACTAAAGTTGTGCCTGTAGAAGTGTGAACTTTACCCCGTTTAGAGCCCTGCGATGCAACTCTATTGGCAGAAAATGGTATTTTCACTTCATTAGAAGCTGAATCTTACCAGATCGGAAGCCTTTGTGGGACAGTTTCGACTGTCGTTCTGTCCTGGCTTCAATAACCCCCCGTGCCATTGGCCAACTTTGTGGCAAATCGAGTATCGTTTATCGTGGACCAGGTAGGCACTGACATTTGGAATCACGTGGAATCTCGACATAAAGTTAATACTCTAATGACCGTTTTATGCTTCGGAAAACCTGTCAAGGAGACTTAGTTGATGATGATTTTGTTGTCCTTTCTAATGACAATTTATCCTCTAACAATTGAGGACTAAACCGAATCGAACGGGTTTATTGGCCCTGATTCGAAAGTGCGAGTTTCCGGTGTTCGATTCGCCAATGGCATTCTAACACGATCGATTGGGAAGCTCGTGCTGCTCCCTAGTCAAGAATGAAACTAATTCATTTTCTTTTTCCTTGGTTGTGTATTTGTCGTTTTATTTACAGAGAATCTAGTAACCCGTAGGCTAATTGTCGAACGCCTAAGAGACAAACACCTCGGAACAAGCTGGCAACAAGAAGGATCCCACTTAACCGGAAGCAAAAGAGGAGCGCAACCCACAACCAGGCTCTTGTTAGAACACGTTCATCGCCCGCAAAACTTTTTTATAATTTAACGTTATACACAAAAATTGTATTATAGATTTTACCCTGAATTGTTAACTTTGATCTCTGGCCAGGTGACTTCTCGGTCTTCTTGTTGCAATGTTGCAAGGGGGGCGGGATGTTCACGCTGGCCACCCTACCTTTTGGCTTAGATATAAGTTTTAGTTTAAGTGTATAAACCACCCCTGTGTTAATATGAATTTATTGTGAATTATTATAATGTAAACGAAAAGAGATCACTACCCGATCAACCCCCAACCCGAAAGGTACGTTCTTTGTACACAATAAATATATTGATATTTAAACTAATACTTTTGTATATTTATTTTACCCCGAAATCTCGCCAAATATTTTATTTTTGGATCTGCTACCCCAATTCCCCCCGAAACAGCTACTAATAAGCACTCATGAAATTTTGATTATGAGTGAGTCAACAATATTGAAAATTCACTACTCTACTACTCTTTCATACTCACTGCAACATTGATTTATAATTAAAGGTAGCAATGAATATGTGAATACAACGTTGACATCAAACTCATACCATCCTAAATATGTTTGATTCATAAGCCTACTCATTTAGATTCATAACTTTAGAAAAATAATTATAAATGATTCGAGTAACTTGAATCATTCATCAAAATTTACAGTCTTAGTTGTTGTTGCATTTACAAAAAAAGAGACACATAAGCAAAAATGACAGAGCAGCGGAAAGAGAGCAAATACACAACATTCTAGTGAGTATTTTAATGTTCGTAAGCGAATTTTCACTACTGTAGGCTTGCCCGGAATTATTCACAGGTTCCCTATGTGTCAAGACCTCTTTGTGATTGTATCGTTGAGACTATATCATCTTTTTCAGCAGAAGATCGCCTCAGACAATTTCGTCAGTAGTGGTGAAAGGACCCCATGCCCATTCTCCGAGTGTTCTGCCCCTTAATATTTCGTTGCGTGCGTATGTTTCCACAGATTGCGTGTACTGAAACCTTGTCATCAATCCGGATATCATAGGCTCTATAACTCTTAAACCTAACGCCTTGCTTATGCTTTCACGAGGAGCATTACCAAATACTACTTTAACCCCAGAAATATACATATGTATACATTTTAGAACTCTTTAATGCTATTCATTAAATGTACAAGAGCTATCTCAGTTGATCTGTCTCCCACATAAGTGTGTTGCCTAGGATGCAGTGGTACCCTCTCTATCGTTATAGTTGCTCACAGCTTTCATTGTAAACAAAATTTTAAAAATAGTTGAGAACATATCAGTCTAATAAATTACATTGACGGTAAACTGTAAGTGATTGTTTGACACAGTATTCCGAGTTGATCACGAGAGAAAATACATCACACTTTAAAGTTTTTAAGCGATAATTGCCAAAACATAGATCAGACGGAGACGAATCAATGAATATCGCTCAGGAAGACCTTGCTGTGTGTGATATAACCTTGTCTGAAAAACTTTTAGCATAATCGGCACGATTTTCTTAACAAGAAAGAAATTGGCTTGTGTACAACACTAGGCGACAAATACCGATACATTTAGTACTCGTGTTGATAATTGCGTGAGTCAATAAGTTCATGTCTATTGAGTGAAAGTGGATTACAATTCCTGTCACCATACTAGTGTTAGTTGACACCTGTCAAAACTTAAAAATACTACATGATTTAGTGTGTGTGTTGACAACCATTGATTGGATATTACTATGTGCTATGAGAAGAAGATGGAAATATTTAAAAATTAGGCTCCAATTCGGACTTAGCATCTAATAGAGTGCAGATTAGGTCGTGAGAATTATTTCTTATTGGAAAGGTTCGTACAACGATGACGCCGTAGTCTAGTAGGTAGTGTGTTGGATTATTAGACACGAGGCCACGGTTCATACCCCAGGTCAAGCATCTCCAACAAAACGAAATATGAAAGAATATTTCTTCTGCGACTTCCTCTCATCAGATTTCTTGCAAAACTTCTAAGCGTAAATCAAATTGCCATGAAAAGTTTCTAAAAAATCTGTTATTCTGAGTGACCTTGAAACTGTAGGTCTCGCTGCTCACATGTAAAAAATAAATAAATTCTCAGCAATGGAGGAAAGGAGGCAGATGAGGTTGTGAGCAGTGGATGTTCCAGATCGTTGATAAAGAAAGAGGGAAGACAAAGAGAGGCGAAGATTGTTGTCATATCAAAAGGATTTGAGACTAATTTTAGTCAGTTTTTCATAAAAATTATGTGCGTTAAATAAATCTATTTTAAGAAAAAATTTTCAATTCAAAAATATTATTTCCTTATGACTTAAGAAGAAATAATAAAAAAAAATGTTTGTAGTGTTATGCTGATAGAATTATGATGGAATTCTTTCAATGAAAGGTATTTGAAATATTTAAAAAAAATTCATTTTAAAATGAATAAATTTTAAAAATAAAATAAAATCTAATCAAACTTTTTAATCACAAAAAAAAAAAAAAAAGCAACGAACCTAAATGATAATGGCAATTAAAGTAATATGAACATCATCCGTACTCTGCCTGACATGGTTGGAGCGTGTGTAACAATATGAAGAAATCACAAATCAAATTGAGAATGTCTTTTAATTTTAATTTCTTTAGTTTTTGATTTTTATTTCGTTTTAACTAATAAATGAATATGTCAGTCAGTCAGTTAGGCAGACAGTTAGAAACGTAGTATTGTTTTTGTTTTTCTTAAACAAAACAAATAAAATTTATTACCGGGATCAATATTGGAATCAGAATACCAAGCTAGCCAGTCAATTATAAGAGAAAAAAAAAACAGAAAACAGAATATAACGCCCCAATCAAGGGCCATAAATTAAAAGTGAACTTTGAAAACAAGAAGAACAGAGTCCGAGCATTTGTTTCGTGTTTTTTCTTTTTTGTAATAAATTTTTAAATTTGAGTTAAAGAACTGACTGACGCACAAACATTCCAAAACTACCTAATGCTTCATCTTCTTTAAGATGAAACCAGCAACAACAACAACAACAGAAACAGCAGATCTGTTGTTTTGTTATTTTTTTTGTAATCTTTTCAATCTTAACATACAAACACTATACACTGACAAAATTCAAATACAATTTCAGATACGGATACACAGGCACAGACACAAAAACGATGTATGAAGTTTTGGTATGGTAGTAGTAATGTATCTCGTCGATGATTACCAATCAACGGTTTTCGGTATAAACAAACAAATAAATTTCAAAGATATTTAATGGAGTCCAATCAACATCATCGTCGTCATCATCTTCATCATTCTCGTTTCTCTGACAGCCAAAAATATTTCACGATGGGACACTAAGTCGAGTTTCACTAACGAAAATTTATGACTCCACTCCAATTCGATATCATTTGTACTGTATTGTGTTGTGTTTGATGAACTGGGATTTTGTAAAAATTAATTTCATATTCAAATTATCGTCGTAATATGATTAGAATTCTATTGACCGTTAAAATTTTGGAAATCAACATCTGTTGTTCAATAGATTGGAATGCTATTTCCAAAACAGAAACAGAAACAGAAACACATTGACAATGATTAACATTTTTTAATAATTAAAATTTATCGATTTATTTTTTATGATTTAAACAATCGATATACACATTTTAACATTGGCTTACACACAAAAAGATTCTAATCTGGAATTTATTCTTAATGTTCGCAACAATGAAATATGTTGTGTGTGTCAGATTTTTTGAAAAACTTTAATTAGCCATAGGAAATCATTAAATGATTTATAATGATGGGGTCGGCCTATTGGCGACTCTATTCACGTACTCAATAGAAGTAGAAAACTGGAATTGTACAACGTATTCAATTCTTAACATTTCGTGATATGAGAGAAAGAGAAAAAAAAAGAGAAAGAGAGAGAGAGAGAGATAGATAGAGAGAGAGAGAGAGAGATAGACAGAGAGAGAGAAAGATAGAGAGAGAGAGAGAGATAGACAGAGAGAGAGAGTTAGACAGAGAGAGAGAGAGAGAGAGATAGATAGCTTAATCCAATCCGAAGAATTAATCCAGTAAGTCTGCTAGTCTCTGACCCTTCAAAAAATGTAGGAGAGCAATCAGGCAGCATCATCTATTGGTATGAAGTAGATCTCTAAGAGAAAAGTTCCGTACCACCACGTATAACCCTTCATTCAGGATTACTCCTCACACCACATATGTATGTTGTGTGCGTTCATTTTCATTATTAGAGAAAACCATAGTTTAAGTCGACTCCGAACGATAGCTTTTTAAGATACTTTTCAGGGCAGTTTTATTTACTCACAGAGTTTTTGCCAGAAATCTGCTGGAGATATTTTATTCATATTCCGTTTGGTCTCACGTCTAATAAGCCAACACACACCACAATCAGTAGCTTTCTTAATAAAGGATTTTCTTTCTAGCCCAAGGGCACTTGGCAACTCTATCATTCTAGAACCGGCATCAAGCCAATCATATATTTGATTATCAAAAATAATTTCAATAATGAAACTGAAACAAAGCAAATGATAAGAAAATCGGGGGATAATTTCTTATATTCCTTAAAGGTAGTAATGAACCTTAAGGGAAATCATCAATGCTTCTGTATATGCAATGCATAGCAAAGATATTTTGATGTTATAGAAATTTTAATCTGAAAACATCAAGGCATCTCTGTGCTTCGTTTAAATTTTGTACAGACTGGAAGTGAAAAAACAGAATGTTCTCATTATTGTGCAGAGGTAGCGGATTACTACGACGAGACGATTTATTGTAACACTCTCGTCCTACATGCCTCCCATATCAGTAAGGAGAACATTTTGTCTATTACTTGATGAACACTCAGATATTCCCTTTTGAGATGCATTTACTATAGATTCAAACTATGTGTTCGGTGCTTGCTTTTTCTCTTCACAGAGTGTGCATATTTGTCTTGAATCGATCTCTGTTCTAAAACAAATGTTCCTTGATTCTGCTGTATACATAATTGATCGTTACAACCCTTTAATCAGAATTACGACCTAGCTACTCACACCACTTATGTTGTGTGTGTTAATTTTATGCATGAGTGGCGAGACCTGCAGTTTAAAGTCGACTCCGAACGACAGATTTTTGAGAAACTTTTTTCATGGCAATTTTATTTACTCGCAGAATTTTTGCCAGAAATCTGCCGAGTGGAAACCGTCGCTGAAATATTTTCCCATATTTCCTTTTGTTGGGGATGTGTAATCTGGGGATTGAACCGTAGCCTTACGTCTAATAAGCCAACACAGTACCAACCAGACTACGGTGACTTCGATCAATCGTATTCATCAGTGTCAAAACAATGCGACCTCTTATTGGCAAAATGTTTTGGAAGCCGCTTTAGACGCTGCATGGGTGTTCCGACAAGACTTAGCACCTTATACAGCTTGTATAAATCAAGAATGGTAAAAAATTGTGTTCCACACACTTCATTTTATCTAAATGGAATTCCAATACAATGTTCCATTTTGAAACGCATGGTGAACACTAAAAAATATGCCAGTATTGACGCCTTGAAAATGCCATTGTACGGAAACGATATAAAATAACACAAAATCACATTCGTGGTGTAACCAAACCGGTTCGTAATTATTTAAAGGCAAAACGAGACCACATCCACGTAAAGAGACTCCATTCATTTTATTCCTCCAGATTTTATTATTTCGCAAAATTCTGTAGCTTGCACTACTTACCTAGTCGCCTAACCTTGTTCTTGCTCTAATGAGGAACAAAGACTTGACCTCCGTTTCTTTTTATGCATTTTAAGTGGCTTCAGCGAATTATCTTGATTTATATTCACGTTTTTACTGACAGAGAAGCGGTCATCAGATCCTTCGGCAACGGTTAGAGAAGAGGAGCAGATAGCGAGATAAACATAGGTTACACATGGAGACCTAGAGGTTAACAAAGTGGCTGAAGCATTTACAAAATTCTTACTACATACATACATTACATACATAATTGACCATTACAACCCTTCAGTCAGGATTACGGCCTAGCTTCTCACATCACTCATATTGTGTGCCTTAATTTTTATACTTGAGTGGCGGGACCTACAGTTTAACGTCGGCTTCGAACGACAGATTTTGAGACACTTTTTCATGGCAGGTTTATTTACTCTCAGAGTTTTTGCCAGAAATCTGCAGAGAGGAAGTCGCCGAAGAACGATTTTTTTTTTCATATTTCGTTTTGATGTGTGGCCTGTTGCTCAAACCCGGTTTGTTTAGTTTACGTCTATTAAGCGAACACACTACTTACTAGACTACGGCGACTACAGCGAAATTCTTACTATTCGAGTTAATTTAGACGAGTGACTGACTACGATAGTCGCCGTATTCTAGTAGGTAGTGTGTTGGTTTATTGGTTCAAACCCAAGATCAGACATCTGCATCAAAATGAAATATGAGAGAAATATTTCATTGGCGACTGCCTCTCAGCAGAGTAAAGTTTATCAAAAATCTGTCGTTCAAAGTCGACTTTAAGCTGCAGGTCCCACCACCCATGTATAAAATTACACACAACATAATTCTGACTGAGGTGTTGTAATGACCAATTATGTATGTATGTCAGATTGACATTCCTCATTTAAGGGCTGACAAATAATCTCACATATGCTTCGCCTAGCTAACCCAGTCTCAGGAGGTGATTCACGTTTAATTTACCCAGAACCTATTTTACGGATTTCATCGAGGTTATTACGTGACACTGGTCCCTGGAATGCAATAACGAGAAAAAGACTACTAAGGAAAAAAAGATTTTAAGGCACCCTGACTTGTTTAGTAAGGGCAGATTTGCGCGAGAATATCTCACCAATTTCTACTGCTGTAACCTCTCCTTGGATAAAAATTAAAGTGGAAATTGAAAATTTAATACGGCTTTACACTCAAATACTGTGTTTTTTGAGTAACGACACTAGCTTAGATAAATGAACGATGTAAATGTAGTTGTGTGCTTTGATGCATATGTATGTATATGTGTGCGGTTGAATTTAAAATATATGTGTGAATGTATAAAAATGAAAGTTTTTATATAAATAATGTTTATGAATGTATTTTTATGAACGTACTTTACGTCGTGTCTCTCTCTCTCAATTTCTCTCTGTAGGTCTTATATACTATGCAGACCCATACAACAAACATGCTCTCCCATCTTAACAATGTAATAATTCATGATGTTATTTCTGTCGTCGTGGTTGTCATTGTTATTGTGTTTGTAACTTTATTACGTAGATGTGATGATGGTTTCTATAACTCACTCGTACTTAATTCATAATGGAAGAGAAGAGATGGAATAGAAGTACTACTACACGCAGGAGTTATAACTGATTGTTGTTTACTGTTAGATTTGTGTGTGTGTGTGTGTGGTTTATATGTTTTGATACATAACAAGGATATTTAAGGTCACACATATACATAATACCCCATAATTACCGCAAGTGTTTGTTTAGAATGGTGATGCGTTGTTTTCGTACGTTGATAATACAAATTTTTTTTAAAGGTCTTGCAATTATTTCTCTGCTATTGTTGCTGTTGTTTGTGATGAAGATGCCACTGTTGTTTCTCTAGTTGATGATGTTTTTAGAAAATTGTGTTAAAAATAATACAAAACGAAAAAAAATAGAAAAGAAATCCTTGTAAATAAAGTAGTTATTCATGTGACAGAAGACAGTTAAGCGAGTGAGATATAGAGGATACAGTCACTAACTACTTTTGCACTTAAAATGTATTTCGTTTGATTGTGTTAACAAACAGTCTTTGTATAAAATAAAAAGGCTTCCCTTAAATACAAAGTACTTCATACCAAAGTTCTTCATATTTTATTTGTTTTCATTAAGGACCCCTAAAAAATAAATTTTTTAATCTAGTTTTGCGAAAAAGCTTTTACACTGTGTTATAAAAATGAGGCAACTGTAGAGTATATTTTCTTTAATTTTTAATTACAATTCAATAACAAATTATATTTAATTAGATACGAGCTAAGAATCTTAGTCCATATGCCCGCTGTAGTGTCACAGATAAGAGTTTCTGGTGGTAATAGAAGCTACGATCCTCACGCGAATGGTCTAGCACACTACCCACTATACCACCCCACAGGCCACCTAGAGAATATATATTTTATGTTTGTTTTGTATTGATTAGTGAGCCATCAGAAGTAAACGATTTCAGTGAATTTGTAAACTATTGTAGCGGTTCAACTGATCTTAGAATGCAGCTGCAATAAATTCGTTTACGACTGTCATATAGGATTGATATACCGCCGTATAAGGCTAGACTACCAGAATGTTGGTAATATCTCATGTTAATAATTAAGGGATTGAATATTTATTCAGGTGGAAAAATGAAATCCTAGAGAAGCTAACCCAGAAGAAATTGCTGTAGAAAGAAATTTTGCAGAATATATGGAAAATATTAGAACACTCGTCCATATCGTATGGCTTAATAAGCCCGTGAATGTATGAGTGAAATACAGGTTTTAACATTAAAAAAATTACTTGATTTTCAACATAATGGTGAGTTTTTTATAGATTATCCAACGACTCTTCATCAAAATATCGGCTTCTTCACTAACCTCTTCCGTTTATACTACTATTCAGTGAGGATTACAATCTAGCTTCTCTCATCAATTATATTGCGTGTGATAGTTTTATCCATAAGTGACGAGCCTACAGTTGAATGTCGACTTCGAACAACTTTGTTTTAAGAAACTTTTCACGACATTTGTTTACCAGAAATCATATTTTTCATATTTCGTTTTTGTCAAAATGTCTGATCTGGGGTTTGAACTGTGGCCTCAGGTCTAATAAGCACTAGACTATGGAGAGTGTAGTCTTCTCTTCTATCTGCAAAAAAAACAAAGTTTGTTTGTATGAGAAATCTATGAAATTTTTCTATTCCAAGATTTTTATTTGAAGATAACATCGTAGAAATGTCTGTCACTGCTTTTTTTGGGTGAAGTAAAGCCAAAATTTCCAAATGCATACCACATAAATTGGCTGAGTTTGACTGATAGCATGGACTATATTGGTTTTGAGGACTACTATGGTATGCGGTACACTCACATATACCTGCGACTTATAAAACCCTCCGGAAAAAGCCTCATGGGATCCAATCAAACGATTTAAGTGACCAATTCACATTATGGCGGCAAATTGCCCACGCAGAAAATTATATCAGGTACCCATTCCCCCAAAAGGACTCCTAAGCGCTCTAGATAGTTTTCCAAAAAAAATTATATTCATTTGCCAACTGCTCCAGAGCCTGTTTAGGGATTACAAATCATGGTGTTTTGGCAAAACAGACTGAAAAATTACAACTTATTTGTCGGAGGCCGAATTTAACGATATGACACTTACAAACTGTCGCAAGAACCTTTTGAAAGATCAGTTACATATGTTGGTAAAATGCTGCTGAATCCAAAGAATAGAGCAGATGAATTTGCAACCAAAATCATTGTATTTTTGCCACACATGTGTGTATCCTTGAATTTAACTGAGGAAATATAACCTTTTTCTTTGGCGAAATGAGCCAATAAGTTGGCATTATTTTATAGAAAGTGACTAGACATACAATACATACATACATAATTGGTTATTATAACCCCTCAGTCAGGATTACGACCTAGTTTCTCACCT
The DNA here is from genome assembly GCA_930367235.1 of Sarcophaga rosellei. Lineage (NCBI taxonomy): Eukaryota > Metazoa > Arthropoda > Insecta > Diptera > Sarcophagidae > Sarcophaga > Sarcophaga rosellei. The sequence continues at coordinate 72,313,997 of OV884019.1, forward strand.
CACTTATGTTGTGTGTGTGAATGTTATACATTAGTGGCGGGACCTACAGTTTAAAGTCGACATGGAAATTTCATTTATTCGACGAGTTTTTGCGAGAAATCTGCTGAGAGGAAGTTGCCGAAGACATATTATTTATGTTGCGTTTTTTGTTGGAGATGTCTAACCTGGGGTTTGAACCGTGGCACTGCGTCTAATAAACCTACGGCAACTGAACATACAATTACCCACTTTAATTCTTACACAAGCCATGTGTATCACAAGAATGGCTCTTTTCACAGAATCGTTTGCTTTTAGTCAGTTTCTTACTATTGTGTAGTAAATTGCGCAGTGCCACCTGCTGTTGCCGTTTTTATTTTTCTGGAAGCTTTTTATCGGGTGTGGATATACTTAACAGAAAAACTGATATCTTCTGCTCCAAAAGCTGTAAAGATGTGTAATTTACTGTATTTGAAACTAAAAATTTAATTTGCAACAAAGATGCATTAAGACTGTGGTAAAGGAAAAAACCACTTGATCGTTAATTTAAAAAAAAAAATAAATTGAAAATATAAAAAGAATCCTCTCTCCCGTCTTAAGAAGTTAAACAGGAGATAAATGATCATATACAGTCTCAGTGTGAGGGTTATGGGTGCTAATTCCGTTACAGATTCTGATCTGTAATACTACAGCTAAGCACATAGTCTGACTCATTCCACTCCTAATTATGTAACTCCTAACAAATAAAGTTACTTGTTCCAATTCCATTTGCTACACACTGTTATTAATAAGATTGTGAAACAACATAGTATTTATTATGAACATTCCGCAGAAGAGCATGTCTGAAGATGAATGGTTCTTATAAATTTTCGGAGAAAAAAAAAACCATCACAGCCGTAATGCATGCAAAAAAAGAGAAAAAAATATGACGGAAGTGCTGTCTTCCCAAAAATGTGTGGTTATCATCAAGTTCTGGTGACTGTGATGGTGATGGGGCATTGGTGACAGTGTTGTTAGTGATGTTATAACATTGCTTTCGAAATTGTTTGGGGGGAGGGTATATGCATGTGTACCAGCCATGTTTTTTTTCTTGGTATGAAGGATTTACTACTTATTTAATGTTGTTTTTGCTATTTCATCTCTCTTTTCCTCTAACATTTTAAATTATCAAATTTCTGTATATGTATGTATATCTTTCTCACACATACATACATACACACTGTTTGCAATGCGTTAACTACCCAAAAATAAAAATGATTAATGATAGATTTTTATAGACTTTTTCAACTCAAACGGAGACATGAAAATGAACATTTTTGTCTATGAATGGTAATAAATTTTCTTAAATAACGCCATTTTCGGCATTTTCGGTACTGTACTGTTTAGTTTGTGTTATAAATGTTTCATTTATTTATTTATTTTCTCCATTTTTAGTTATTATTTAAGATTTATGTTTTGATAATTTATAGGAACATTTCTCCTTCTTTTCGTCCTCTTCTTCTCTAATTTATTTTTTTTTTGCTTCATTTTTGGCATTTTCAAGTCTTGTTTGTGATTTTTCTAATAAAAATTTCCAAAAAAAATTGTTTATGAAGGTTATTAAAATATTTCACTCTGAAAGACATTTTGTAATTGTGGCACTTGGCTGGATGGATATTAATATTCTAAAAGGTTTGGATTACCATAATTTATTGAAGTGTTTTATGTCTGGGTAGGAATGGTTAGTAAATTTAAAGCTATTAACCCTTTTATAACACTTGAGATATTACAACAGAGGGAATGTCAATTTGAGCTAAACATTCTGAAATAAAGTAGTTAAGGACCAAACCAGTTTTTTTCTTTGATGTTAACACTATGGAAGGAAATAAGAAATATAGTGTGACCTATGTTTACAGAGAAACTGGTAAATTAAATGATAAACAGGACAAAGAATTCAATTAAGAGATACATATATTCAAATGAAATCAATTCCATACATACAGATCAGCAATGGGTAGAATCGAATCTTACTAATAATTTCTGATAATTATATGCATTCAATCTTATTTTAATGTCATGGAACCTCTACTCATATTCAAACTTTGAAGTACTCATCATATTCATACTTAACAACACGTATTATGTTGTTGATTTCGATTCTCCATGACTCAACATATACACGAATCACAAAATAGGTATGATTCGCGTATGAACACTAAAATACTCACTAGAAGATTGTATGTTTACTCTGCTTGCTGCTCTGTCTTTTTTGCTTATGTGTCTTTTTCTTTTTTTGGAAGTGCAACAACAACTAAGGCTGTTTAGTCACTCGAATCATTTATAAACATTATAAGTATTTTTCTAAATATGTATGAATCTGAAAGAGTAGCTGTATGAATCAAACATACGTATTTCGAATGGTATGAGTTTGATGTCAACGTTGTACGCATACTTATTGCAACCTGTACTTATAAATCAACGTTGTAGTGAGTACGAATGAATCAGAATACATAGTTAAATTTCAATATTGTTGATGCATTTATATTCAAAATTTCATGAGTGCTTATAAATAGCGAAAAACTATTCATTACTGATCTCTGATACATCCATAATTGATCATTACAACTCTTCCGTCATTATCAGGACCTAGCTTATCACATAACTTATGTTGTGTGTATATATTTCATACATGAGTGGCGGAACCTACAGTATAAAGTTGACTTCGAAACACAGGTTTTTGAGATACTATCATGGAAAACGAAAAACACAATTGTTAGCCAAATTCTTCTAGACGCACAAACGTAAATTGGCGAATTTTCGCATAAACAACGAAGAAGAAGAAAAAATTGAGAAAAATTTTGAAATGAAAGTTCTTTCGATAAATAATCGGATAAATAAATATGATTTGACCGTTATTCTCCCTCTCTTTATATAACAAGTTTGGTATTTTTTTGTCCAAATTTTATCAAACGAGCTGTCAATCTCTACACAAAAATTGAAACTTTAAAAATATAAGCACCGTTTTGATATTGTTTAAATTAACTTATGCAATTAAGAATAATCAAACTTGAAATAATAATAAAAAAAAAAGTGTACCCGATCAAAACTGATAACATTACAAACCTTTAGTTTGGATTACAACCTACAGTCGCACACCATACAGGGTCTACTGTTTAACAACAACTTTGAAGCGCAGATTTTTTTGAGAAGATTTGTAGAGGAATATTGTCCTGGGCCTCATTTTTCCATTACTTATTGATTTACTTGGAGGCATAAGCCGAGCTGTTCGATTGCTTGTTCATCTACATATATTAAGTGTGAGTGAAAATTAGTGAATTTTCTCTTGAAATTGTTGGGAATGCCTTTAATCGGCATATAGAAACGTATGTAGATGTTCAGGAGATGTTTTTAGTTTTTATTAAAATACGGTATTAAATAACATCTTACAAATTGATATATGCAGGCGATATACATATATTGTACACACGTACAACATTGGTTTTTACTCTAGTTGGTAGTGCTTTGACTTATTATAGAGCACGTGATTGCAACCTCAGTTCATATATCACGAATAAAACAAAATATGAAAAAAATATTTCTTTCGAGAACTTCCTCTTGCCGTTCTAATGGCAAAAACTCAGAGAGTAAATAAAATTGCAAAGAAAATTTTCTGAAATCTGTCGTCAGTCATTATTATTAAACTGTAGGTCCCACCACTCATGGTTAAAATTAATTTACACAACATAGGTGATGTTAGGTTAGGTCGACGTGGTGGCTTCGATTACCAAAACTCACTTGGGCAAGCACAGCGGCCCATTCTGACAGCACAGGTAAGTGCAGTCCCTCTACTGGCCGAATCCCACCAAACTAGTTAAGAAATTGGTTAGCGCAAGGGCTGCACCTTAAAAGCATGACTAATATTGAAATTTAGCTATGTACTCTGCTTCATTCATACTCACTACAACGTTGTTTTATATGTACAAGTTGCAATGAGTATGCATACAACGTTGACATCATATTCATACTATTCGAAATATGTTCGATTCATAAGCCTACTTATTTAGATTCATAACTTTAAAAAATCCTTATAATACCTTTAAATGATTCGAGTGACTCGAATCATTCATCAAAATTTACCGTCTTAGTTGTTGTTGAATTTACAACAAAATAAAAAAGTCACATAAGCAAAAAAGACAGAGCAGCAATCAGAGCAAACATACAACCTTCTAGTGAGTATTTTAGTGTTCGTACGAGAATCCCACTCATTTTGTGATTCCTGTATATGTTGAGTTATGGAAAGACGAAATGAACAACATCATACGTGTTGTTAAGTATGAATATGATGAGTAATTAAAACTTTGAATATGAGTAGACGTTCCATAATATTAAAATAAGTATGAATGCGTAAAAGTATCAGAAATTATGAGTATGATTTGATTTTATTCATCTGTTTGAATACGTATTGCTGACCTCTGATCTACATCCATGGCAGAAGTCGTTAGATGGGAACTGCAGTATTTCTGCGTGTTTTCCCATAACGCAATGACCTGTAAGCATGGCTGGTTGTGAGATGCTAGGTTGTAATCCTAACTAAAAGGTTATAATGACGAATTAGAAAAGTAAGCATAATTTACATATTTTGCTCATTTTATGGAGTTCAAATCTAGAGATACTTGGATTTGTAGTCGATCTCTACCACTCATTACCTCTATAAACCTTAGTTTATTATTTTATTATTCCTGATTTTTTCTTCACGAGTTTTCTTATGTTTTCAATAGATTATCAATTTAATTAACAAATTACATACTTCTTAATTATATTTTATCTTGAATTAATAAATATTTTTCCTAATACTTCCTATACAATTTATCAATTAGAATACGAAGGAAAAAAAGCCTCATATGGCTGTAAATAAATTCATAACATTTTATTATCTGCTGTTTACATACATTTTTATCAACCGGATGCCTACTTTTAAGATAAACTTCAAGAAAAAAAAATGAAAAAAGAAAAATTAAATTTCAACATTAAAAAACGAATCTTTTAATCACAAATTTATTTTATTTTGTAAGTTGTTTCGTTACGATACGATACGATACGTTATTTATCTTAATTTCAATTAAAATTTTATTTTTCTTAATTTTCTTCATTTTTTTTCGTATTTTATTTAACAAATATCAACAATTTAATTATAAATAAAAAAATTAAAAAAGTATTTCATATCGGCATACATACATACATACATACATACATGTGTATTTACATATTTAATGCTACACAGAAACGTTTCTATTTTATGAGTATGGATTTCGTTTGCATGCGCGCGCTACTTTGTTTTTCTCATTTACTGGCAAGCGGCACCTTTCATTTGTACTGGTTGTAGCTGTTGCTGCTGCTGCTGCTTGTTGCCGTATTTTTTAAGCGTTTCAAGTATTCTTTTTTTTTTTTGGTTTTTTTATTTTATATACTGGAACCTGTATTTGTTTTTGTAGTCGCATGTAATTAAAATTCATATTTACTTAATTTCAATAGATACTCTGTGTGTCCGTGTGTGTGTGTGTTGCAAGGCCTAGGTGCTTATACTTTGTATTCAATTTTACCGCCACTTTATAAAAGCGGCTCTGTTGAGTTGGTGTCTCTCCATAAGAATGAAAAAAAACTAGAATTTTATGTAGAAATTCTTAACGTTTGTTTTCAAGTGTTTACATGGTTTATTAGGTAATTGAATCAATTAATTAAGCGTTCAAAATAAACAATTAAACGGCATTTTTTTTTGGATTTTAATTGCATTTTTTACGAAATTATCGAAATTTTGTAAATATTTGTGAACAGATTTTTAAAATGAACAAAAAAATCGTATGAATTAATTATACCGCGTATCTTTAAATGATTTAAAAATAGATAACTAATGAGATAACGATAAGGTTATACCATACATGTGTATGTACAATGTTGTTATATTGTTCTATTAATGAAGAGGTGAAAATATAATACTTGAATAATATTTGTCGATTGATGTTTCTACAGGTCGATTCATATTTCCTTCGGGAACAGAAGCAATGGAAGATGACACAACTAGGAGATGCCTACAAAGAGGTTTTGTAATGTGGAGCCTAGTTGTCAATCAACTCATAATATAATTATCTGAGGCAGGTATCGATTACAAATTATATGCAAATAAAGTGCTTTTGAAATTGTAAGTTTAAGACCGAAGAAGAAAGCATTCCAAGTGAAAAAATATTCCACTGCTGGATGTGATAATATCACACAAAAATTTAAGACAAATATCTAGGAGTAACATAGTAAAAAATTGACATCTAAGGCTCATATATGATCTCTTGATCATATCAGAAAAAGTCAGTCATGTCATAATAATATGAAAAAATTTTGGGGGGTAATCCTGGGTATGCAGCCTAGGAATTTTGCACTTATGGTGCAATTGCCTGGGCAGATAGAAGAAGGATAAGGCACAAGGACCATTCTTAGGAGACTACATACTGTCAGGTTGATGAGAGATAAACATGAAATTCATTAGAGGATTCCGTGATCTAAATAATCGATTAGATGATATAGCCTTCCTTAACTATCTCATAGCCAGAGCCAGTAGACTATATGATTTCGGGAAGTTATTCACAATCAGACAAGAGTAAAAGACATGAATGAATTAATCTAAACGTTGCACACTATTTAAAAATGTGTACTATTTTGCAGTTTAGAGATATGTCATGATGGGTGGTGTAGTGGTCAAAATAATTTCGAATGACAATGGAGTGGAAAAAACCGCTCTTCGAATCCCATGGGAGTTAAAAAAATCGTTCATCATGGTTTTCTATTTCCAAGTGGCCTTCACTCCCTCCAGTACAATCCATATAAGAAGCCCCATTCCGCCAACTGCGGAAAAAGTAGAATTCAACGGCTAGCAAGGATCCCCATTGCTACAGCACATACTCGTTTAGGCATCGATCGATGGCAGCATCATTATCCTAGGACCTGCTTCAGCAGATCAATCGCCTGCTTAGCTGAAACAACAATACTTTGTTTAACGAAACAGAAACAGGACAGAATAACAACCAAGCGAAATTTATGACAACAACAGTAGCCAACCCTATTAGATGTAGAATGCTTTATGAATGCTATATGCCCCCAAGAGGGGTAATAATAAAAAAAATCTTGAAACAAAGCAGGAGTTTTTGTTACAAAATAAAACATTTTGAGCCTTTGAGGAAACTCGACACAATCATCAATGTATGTGTCTGTGCCATTAAAGGATGTGCTGAATTTGTCTTGGATAAGGGGTTCAAAAATAAAACATAACAATACTACTAAGGAGAGGAGTTTTCTGACTCCACTGATGGGACTAGAACTCTACTGTGGAGTGGCAGTAGATATTTTGAAGGGTATGCTCAACGAAGTCGCCGTGGTCTAGTAGGTAGTGTGTTGGCTTATTAGACGAAAGGCCCGAGTTCGAATCCCAGGCCAGACATCAAAAACAAAATACAAAAAGTATTTCTTCGGCGACTTCCTATCAGCAGATTTCTGGCAAAAACTCTGAGAGTAAAAATTGCCATGAAAAGCTTCTCAAAAAATCTGTCGTTCGGAGTCGACTTTAAACTGTAGGTCCCGCCTCTCATGTATAAAATTAACGCACACAACACGAGTGGTTTTGAGAAGCTAGGCCGTAATCCTGACTGAAGCGTTGTAATGGCCAATTATGTATGTATGTATGCTCAACGAAATTGAAGATAAAGACAGGCAAAGACTCTGCTAAGTAGCTTTAAGGCAATCAAAACTTTTGTCTGTAAATTATGCTAAGATTAGAGGTTAGTAACGGTTATTTTAATAGGGCACTGTATACAGTTATTCGGAATGGAGGCTGTTTCAGTTCAAACATGTAGATTTTGTGATGAAGAGAATGAATCATCGAAGCATATTCTTGTAATCTGTGGAGCATTAATGTACCCCAGGAAGAAACACCTGCTATGCAGGGAATTATTATTGTTAACATAGAGCAGTACTCTGGAATTTGTGATCAGGTAAACTCAACAAAGTTGGTGGAGAAATCAAAAGATCGTATGCTGGCAGCCTAATGCTGCCTCAGTACTAAAGCAGCAACTAACTCGCTGAAATCGTCGTAGTGTAGTAGGTAGTGTGTGGGCTTATCAGACATGAGGTCACAGTTCAAACCGCAGTTCAGACATCTTCAACAAAAGGAAATATGGGAAAATAAAATTGCTATGCAAAGTTTCTAAAAATCTGGCGTTCAGAGACGACTTTAAACTACAGATATCGACACTTATGTATAAAATTAACACACACAACGTAAGCGGTGTGAAAAGCTAGGTTGTAATGCGGAGGGAAGGATTATGTATGAGCCATTACAAATAAGAGTTTCATTATACAGAGCCTGATTGTATACTAATGTAATACCAACTTGGGTGGATAATAGAAAAACACTATCTTTCTCATCAGGTAGAACTGGAAGGTGAAGTTAGATCATGTAATAGATGAGATGCCGGATAAATTATTGAAATCCGTATGTTAAATTTGGAGCTCACAAAAAATCACTTAAAGCGTAGCTATGGGCCAAGTTTACGAGAAGTAATCCTTAAAAAATAAAAGCCAGACATTTAATTAATCTCTCCAAATAAGTATACGATTTACCTATGAAAACTTTCTTTCTTTCTTTTGAAGGAAAATCTCATCACATTTCCGACTAGTTTTTAGCTCTCCTGGTATAGCCTTAGCAGTGCTTTCTTTAGAATAAAATAAAATGCCAATCGTTTATCAATTTTACCAATTAACAATAGACACTCACTAATACTCATGTACCTACTCACTTACATACATATGTATGTATTTATGTATTGTAATATAAAAACATACCTGTCACTGACAAAATGTCAAATGGGCACGTATTACACGCACTTTATGACATACATGTTGTCACAAGAAACAGAACAAAAAAAATTAAAAAAACACGGTTTTTAATATTTTAAAACAAATTCCCTCCAATAAAATAAACTTTTTTTTGTTTTATTTTATTTTTGCATAAAAACATTATTTAAATATCGAATAGAAACAAATGAAAAAGACAGAAACAGTGCAACAAAACATGTGGCATTATTTGTAATGACATGTGAATTGCTTTGAATTTAGTTGTCAATGGACACAATGAAAAGTCATAAATTGTTAAAATGTGTCAAAGTACGCACAATTGTTGTTGAAATGAAAACGTTTGAAATGAATGCAACAACCAGCAAAGACAACGAAACAAAAACTGTATCTACTGCGATTCAATTGTACTGAAGTGGAGGAACATTTCCTTAAAAACAAATAAACGGACGCATACATGAACAGGTATGATGGAGCAAAGGGGGTAGGAGGGGGAGAGTGAGGTTCTATCTACAATTTTCACTGAAGTAAACCGTTAAATATGAAATACTGATTTAAATGCAATGAATGGGTGTATCAGATTCAAGTATACATGGGTACTGTGTGTATGCATTTAAAAAAAATTAAAAAAAATGCAAAGCCGACAAGATAGCACACTGCAATTAAGCCAGAATTGAATAACGAAAATGATTTCCGATCTAATAAGGCTGAGTCAATTAAACACGTCCTTTTATTATATATTTGGTCGAAAGATTCTTAAATTTTTTGGGCTCATTACAATAAATTTGTTTGGCAGATGATTTTACAGTTCCGATCAAAACCTTCTTGGGCGAAATATTTTTAATGAGCAGGAGTATAGGGCGGATGATGGAGCAATTCCCAGTCTAATTCAGAAATTTTTATCGGAAATTTTAATCGAAACTTCATTGCTCCTTGTAAATATTTTCAATGTTCCTTTTAAACCTTTAAATCGACATAATAAGTTGGAATAATATCCGAAGTCTTCATAGTCTAGTGGGTAGTCTGTTGGCTTGTTAGACGTGTAGCCACGGTTCAAATCCCAGGTCGGACATCTCCAACAAAACGAAATATGAGAGTAACATGTCTTTGGTGACTTCCTCTCACCAAATTTTTGGGAAAAACTCTGAGTAAATAAAATTGCCATGAAAAGTTTCTAAAATAATTGTCATTCGCAGTCGATATTTAACTGTAAGTCACACCACTCATGTAAAAAATTAACATATACAACATGTGTGTGGTGGAAAAAATAGGTCGAAAGGTTTTAATTACCAATTATGTGTGTGTATGTAGTGTATGTGATTAGATTATAGCACATGCCTATTGTTGACAAATCCATCTTGTTGCCTTTTACACCGATTAGCTATGAATTTTCTTCTGGTATCTGATAAATTCATGTTTCATCCACGTTAACGAAACTCCTCCACATTCCATTTGAACCAGAGATCAGTATTCAAAAAGATACTCATACGCATACTCATACTTTCTGATACTCATACGCATTCATTCTTATTTTAATATCATACTCATACTACTCATATTTAAAGTTTGAAGTACTCATCGTACTTATACTTAACAATACGCATGATGTTGTTGATTTCGACTCTCCTTTACTCAACATTTTCAAGAATTAGAAAATTCAGGTACGAACACTAAAATACTCACTAGAAGGTTGTATGTTTGCTTTGCTTGCTGCTCTGTCTTTTTTGCTTATGTGTCTTTTTTGTAAATGCAAAAACAACTAAGACTGTAAATTTTGACGAATTATTCGAATCACTCGAACTATTTATGAGTATTATAAGTATTTTTCTAAATTTATGAATCTGAATGAGTAGGCGTATGAACCAAACATATTTCGAATTTATTACTTTACTGCACTTATAAATCAATGTTGTAGTGAGTACAGATGAATCAGAGTAGTTAAATTTCAATACTGTTGACTCATTCATACTCAAAATTTCATGAGTACTTATGAATAGCGAAAAAACGATTCATTGCTGATCTCTGATTTGAACAACATTCAAAACTCAGAGAATGACCTGTACTTATGCATTGTATTGTCTTCGAATCAGGAAAATAGATTATGCGATAGAGCAAAGAGGGAGTAGTGTTTGTAGATATTAATTTTGAAAATTTTTCTATCGTGATATGTAAAACTTCTGTAGGTAAGAAGCTCCACATACGGACAGACCGATTAGAGAACGAATTCTGTCTATATGGCAGGGTAAGACCCACTGGCCAATCGACCATAAACGAATGTGCTCTGCAATAAAGATGCATTTAAGTAAGAACATATGATTTTCGAGAACAAGATCCTTTATCTCTTTAGAACAAAATCCGTTAAAGTAGCGATAGAACAAGGGAAGACAATGCGTATTACGACATTGCGTCAGTGAATCATTAACGATCACTTTAGCCCTCTCCTGTACGTGATCCAGAAACCCCACAATAGACTTCGATACCGTCGAATACGGTATATCATCCCACGCACACTGAGTTATCACAATTTGGTGAACACTTTTTGCCGATGGTTGTTTTTATTATGTTATTACAAAAGTTCTCGATCAGATTGGCATCTAAAGTTAGGGCGGGTCCGTTTAGGATATTCATATTTTTATTCTCAAATGATATCTTAGCGCACTTATGTGTTTATTTAAGATTAGTATTAAGTAGAGTGTTTTTGTTCCTTTTAATCGAAACATTACAGAATAATGAATTAGTTTATAAATGACTTCTTTACCATATAGTGACATATCGTCGTAGTAGGACAACGACCTTCAAACAGAAATATTAAAGCCATCATGCTTGCACTTAATTTAATTCAGATCGAAGTCTTCATAGTTTAAGGAGACCAATAAACACATACTCACTCCACTCTTAACCCGTACGTTCACAACGAAATTCACTACACCATATTTTTACCCATGAAATTGATGATTTAGGCTTTCCATAATATTTCTCATTCTTATCTGTGGCTTAAGAAATAGTTTTTTCCGTCAAAAATAATGATTTATGTACCCACGATATCTAATTTTTTCGGTTATCTCCTCAAATCAGATGGCAGTTGACTAGAGAACTAAACTGTCAGATGCCAATATGAAGACAACCAAATTTATTACTTCGCTACTGCGACAAAATAATCGCATACAATATACTTCAGGCAGCAGTCGAGAGCAGCACAACTTTTTAATTGTGGAAACAGATGTTTTGTGGCTGCGCTAGCTCGGCCATGTCATTCGAATGTAGGAGGAAGCTCCGCCAAAACGGGTATTAGATGCAGAGATTTGCGAAAATCGGCGAAGAGGACGACCTTGTCTGTGTTAGAAGGACCAGATCGAGGAAACTCTGTCATCGATTTGTGTTAAGGCTGCCCGAAATCCGTTAATCGAATTGTTAATGACCAGTTAAGCAAGAAAGTTGTTTTGTGGAACCTCATCAAGAGGTTTTTATTCAGTGAATTAAATAGAATAAATTTAAGACTGACATTACCATAGGCTAGGACTACAAACTAGCTTCTTACTTCACTTCTATTGTGTGTGTTAAGTTTAGCCACGGATCGCGGATATAATTTAAAGCTTTCTAAACTTTTCAAGGCAATTTTATTTACTCTCAGAGTTTTTTTTGTCAGAAATCTGGTAATAGGAAGTCGTCGAAAGAAATATTTTTCATGTTTCGTTTTGTTTGAGATGTCTAGACTGGGGTTTGAACCACGGTCTCACGTTCATTATACCAACACACTACGTACAGCAAAGATTTAAAACGATCGAACCAAACTCACTGCCAATAACAGAACTTGTAACAAATCAAACGAAAGACTTATAAGATTAGCTTTTAGCAAAGCAAATAACAACTCAACGTTAAAATGTCAACATAATTGGCGGTCATATAAACCCAAACCCAAACCCAATAAGCGAGCAAATGTTGCGACCGCAACTGGAAATGCAAGGTCCACACAACAAAACGTGGTCAGAGGAGAATCTTAAAAAGACATGTGCATTTAATTTGCATGATACATAATTTTGCAGTTGTTGTTGTTGTTGTTGTTGCAACAGCAAACAGAATATGCATTTTTCAGAAATATAACGATGAGGAATCATTTGAACCTGGTAGGTGACTGGAAGATAAGTATGCTGACGAACGATCGGTACTAACAACATAGTGGCCACTTTGAAAAAGAGAAAAACTTTTATATTTTCTAAGCTCTTTGCATAGCCTCATCATTTGTTTGTGTGTATTTATTTGTTATGTTGCGTTGACTACAAGGCAAGATCAGCAATAAAGCTTGTTGTTGGTTTTGGAAGTTCTACAACTTAACGATTTGTAACCAAGTCACCGGTAAGCATGTTTTTACAAATGACACCTTCACACCATGTGTTAAAGCCACTCTTCAGCCTCCCTCGTTCTTCCACACACATACACTGAGGCTATGATGCATTGGATGCAGAAGCAGCAAACGACAATACACATGCCACCATATAAGGCCCATTTCCTATACACAGATTATGGATTCAGTATTTTTGTTAAAGTTTTTTCTCCTAACAAATATGCGTTTACCACTTACACTTGGCTTTAAAACAGCAACTACAACAACAACAACAACAAGATTGTGTAGAAAAAATAAAGAAAGAAAAGAAACACTCAGGTGTTATATTTTACCACCATTACCAAAACCAGCTACAGCTTCCACAGTCTTATTACAATCATCTGCTGCTGTTGCTACTTTAATGGTGCTGCTACAAGTAGTTTTTCATAAATCTGCTGTGCCGTTGTAATTTAGCCTTTATAACGGCCTTCTTAACCCATCTCTGTTTCACTCAGCGTTCTTTGAATGGGGAAAGGCGTTCGATTTCAGATTTTAAGCTTTCGAGTTTTTCTAAATGCATCACGACGAGATTAATGGTCTTCCACTGTTCTTGCTTACTTAATTCGATATTACAACCCTTTAGTCAGGATTAACACCATAGCTTCTCACACCACCCCTATTGGGCGTGTGATTTTATCCATGAGCGACGGGATCGGAAGTTTATAGTCGACTCCGCATGACAGTTTTTTGAGAAACTTTTCACGGCCATTTCATTAGCTCTTATTTACTGAGAGACACAAATCCTCATCTCGATGTAGATGGAGCTGTGGCGATCCAAACTTTTGTTGGTCGCTTAAAATAGGACTTACTTACTTATCCAGGATTAAGCGGTCATTTGATCGGGCATTGGAGATGCAAAAAGCTTTTGTATTAAATAGGACTCGCTTGAAGACAATTTGTGGATTCCGTGATAAGCAGCACAAATCCCTAAAACACAGACTTGGAACCTATGTATGTTGTATTAATGCGTTTCAGAACTAGACGGGGAGTTATCTTTGTTGACCAGGAGAACACACTGTGATTCCTTAGATCAATAGCGCATTAACATTACAACGAAAAGCAATACTTAGTACTTCTGCACGATAATAATCACTGTAGTCCAGGAAGTTTTTTTTCGTGGTGGATTTTGTAAAATATTACCGACAACTAGCGATTTAAAAAAAATTCCCTTCTAAAAACCAAAAACTCCTAGTAGACCAAATGGGAACTTTACTGAATTAAAACCCAAAAATTCCTAGTAGACCATATGGAAACTTCACTGAAAGTAGCAAGGAAATGGAAAGATAATAAAAGTTATCAATGATGGAAAATTAGTGTATGTTTGTGGTCGGCACCTATAAATCAGCGAACGCTTATACTATACTTGATTTCAATCATTCATTCAGTCTTGTGTGAAGAGGCAGTGCGTTCGAAGAGAGTAATCGTGGTTTGAAGATCTCGGTTACGGAGATCTGTCGAACAATTGACTAGTAATTGTTATTGTTTGTGCAAAGAGTGTAAACAGAGGAATAACAAACAAAGCAATTGTTGATGTTTAAATCAAGTTGTAAACAGTGGCACACAGAATTGTGCGAATAATAAAGAATGGAATTAAAACTAAACACAAATTTATTTTAATTTTATTTGCAATCTACGAGCTCATATTTTCTTACTTACTTACTTACTTAATTTGGCCATAACAACCCGTTTCGGCCTGCCACAACACATCCTTCCAGGCGCCTCTGCTTCTTGCGCTAATACGCCAGTTGGTCACACCAATCGATGACAGGGCTTCCTCGATTTGGTCTTTCCAACGGATACAAGGTCGTCCTCTTCGCCGACTTCCGCAGATACCCGCATCAAATACTCGTCTCGCCGGAGCATCCTCATCCATTCGAACGACATGGCCGAGCCAGCGCAGCCGCTGGATGTTAATACGCTGTACAACGTCAATGTCGTTGAGGAGCTCATACAGCTCACTGTTGAATCGGATACGGAAATCATCGCCAACACGCACTGGACCGAAGATCTTACGTAGGACTTTTCTCTCGAACACTCTCAAGGCCGCTGCATCAGTACTTAATAGTGTCCATGCCTCTGCGCCATAAAGAAGCACGGGTAGGATGATTGTGTTGTAGAGTGTTAGTTTTGTCGCACGAGAGAGGTCTCTGCTACTCAATTGCCTATTGAGACCATAGTAGCACCTGTTGGCAAGAGTGATCCTGCACTTGATCTCCAGACTGACATCATTTTTGGTGGTAACGGCGGAGCCAAGATAAGCCATCTTGGTAGACTCCCGTTCAATAGCACTAAAGGCAGCAGTAACATCTCGCTTGGTACGCCCTATGATGTCAATGTAGTCAGCGTATGCAAGCAGTTGGACACTCTTTTGAAAAATAGTGCTATTGCGATGCACTCCCGCCTTTCGCAGAACACTCTCCATGACGAAGTTGAAGAGATCGCATGATAAGGGGTCGCCTTGTCTGAAACCTCGGACGGTATCAAAACGTTCGGAGAGGTCCATTCCAACCTTGACGGAGCTGCAGGAATTGCTCAACGTCATTCTGCATAGCCTTATTAGCTTTGCAGGTATACCGAGCTCAGACATTGCAGCAAAAACACGATCGCTTATGGGGCTACCAAATGCTGCCTTGTAGTAGACAAAAAGATGATGTGTGTCGACTTGTTGTTCGTGGGTCTTTTCCAGGATTTGGCGTAGTGTGAAGATCTGGTCGATGGTGGACTTGCCAGGTCTGAAGCCGCACTGATAAGGTTCAATCAGAGCGGTTTCAGTCTTTCACACAATAAGCCTGTAAGAACCTTATCATATTTTAAATGTTTTAAAATGTAAAAACGTAGAAATACATTAGCTGGTCCAAAATTCTAGCTATGATTCTGCTAATGTTGTCCGCCAGTAAATTACATCCTGCTATCAGTAATTACATCCTACAAAACTCTGTTAAGAGCGAGTGAACTAACTTAATGGCTTCATACTGCTACTTACGCTTGCTAATAAATACTTTCGTTTGCTGTTCAAAATTCTTTATTCTTTACAATTGTAGGGTTTAACTCTTTTTTTTTTTTTTTTTTTTTTTTTTTTTTTTGATAAACGAAGAGTTATTGTTTCACCAGTTTCACTTATGCGTTTGTATAGGTTTCTATTACTGGCCATTTGTTGCATGCAACTAGCTCTTATTTTTCCTTGCATAGCTGAGTGTATGTGTAAGTATGTATGTGTGTGAATGAAATTTTTCTCTATATTTTCAATTTACTGTTGTTGTTACTTTTGTGCTTCATCCTCTTCCTCGTTTTTCTCTTTCCTATTTAATATGTTATTTTCTAAAGTTAAGTTGGCCAGGCTTAAATTGTTGCTGGTATTTGGTTGTTAAGCGCATTTTTTTCTTGTGTACTGCTGCCGGTGGGGCGGCTGCTGCTGCTGCTCTTTCATTGAGCTTTACTTTTGTGGAAATTGTAAAGAACAGAGTATACAAAGAAAAAGTATACCTACGAAAAGAAATAATAATCGACCATGTTGTAACCTTTAAGCAAAAATTAACCTGTTGCCTGCTGCCACTACTGTTCGTTTGGCTGTCCTCGCGTGAATTTTAACACGTTTTCATGTTGCAGATGCCCTCGTTGCAGCTAATAATTTGCCTTTTTTTTTGCTGTGCAACTTTTTCAGATTTTTTATTTGTTTTTCCATATATAAAAGGGTACAATATTACAGCAACAACAACAATATTATCTACATTATTATTATGTTTATAATGTATGTTGCACTCACTACAACAACAACAACTGGCAAGTAGTAGCTGGTATGATATGAAAATATTTTTTATAAGCCATTAAAATTATACGTACGTATTTACATTGTAATATAATTTTGGGGTATTAAACAATATGCGGCAATTTTATTACAGCTTTTTAGTGTTTATTTGTTTTTAAATTGAAAAGAATTTAAAAGCGTTAGAAAGTTAAAGAAACAAATCTTCTGTTAAAAAGTTTTAGTTCTTCTGTGGCTGAATGTACTAGTTCAACGTGCAAAATATTGTTACATTTTTATCTTTTTAAAAACGTTTAAAACATGAGTTCGTTTTTTGCAAACAAAAATATAAACAAATATGTGTTTCGTTTTAGATAAATTCTTTATTATTCGCACAATTCTATTTACCATTATTCACAACTTGATATAACAACAACAATTTGCTTTGTTCATTATTTTTCTCTACACTCTGTTTGCGTAAACACTAACAATTGTTCGCTAGATCTTTACAACGGAGATCTTCAAACCACGATTATTCTCTTCACACGCAACTTGTCTTCACACAAGACTGACTGACTTTTGCCTTTTTATATGCCCACGTAAACAGTCTGAATGAATGTTCTTGAAGTCGAATGTTCGTGGTTTCACCATCTCGAGAGCTGTATCGCAGTTTCATTGTTGTTTGTGTATTTTGTTCACGTTGTTTATTGTTGCCTTCTTGCTTACTTGTCTATCCCCTTATCTTTCATACTGACCAAGTTCATTGTTTCTGTAACTTTTGTTTATCATTTTAATGTGAAACGATGTTACACCATTTCCATTTTCCTAACAATATAAAATTTTTAAATATTTTTGGGATAAAAATATATAAAAGTAAAGAGGAATTTAAAGATTTTACTGAATACATACAGTGAGCGTCAAAAGAAACTGTACACTAAGGATAAAATTTTAAAAATTATCAAACTCAATTCTTACCATTTAAGGAGAGTAATTTATGGTAATTATGGTAATTTATTAAAATATATTTTTTTTATGTATACAGTTTCTTTTGACGCTCACTCAATAACACACCGCCTGAAACAATTGTTCGTACACCAACCAGGCAGTTAGTATTTTCACAATATTTCAAAAACACCAGATTTGAGAAAATTACTACTAATAGAATTAGTCATCACAACCCTTCAGTTAGGATTACGACCTAGTTTCTCACATCACTTATGTTGTGCATGTTAATTTTATACATGATTGGAGGGACCTATAGTTTAAAGTCGACTCCGAACGACAGATTTTTTTGAGAAACTTTTCATAGTTATTTTTATTTACTCTCAGAGGTTTTGCCAGAAATTAACTGCGAGTAACATATTTTTTTGATGTTTCGTTTTGTTTTAGGTGTCGGAGTTGCGGTTTGTACAGTGGCTTCACGTCAAATGTTGCGTATTATTACAGCTGTCCCGTGGTACATTAAAAATTATAATAAACTCGCACATAAGGTCCTCAACATGATAGATTCAAAACACTGTGAAACCTTTACGGTCTTCGAATAGAGGCTTCTGAAATTTGATAGTTGATAGTGTCGATCTTATGGAAGTCAAATCTGTCAAATTTGTTGCATTAGCTGTCAAATCTCCACGACCGACCACAGACAACGACGGTTGTGTGCTGAATATGCTGTGGAGCAGTGAACAGCCGACATAAATTTTCATTGCAAAATCATCTTCAGCGATGAAGCCCATCTTTCAATGAACGAGTATGCAAATAAAAAAATTTTTTAATTTTTAATAATAGCAATGCACATGAGATTCAAGAGTGTGCAATCCAGAAAAAGCCAATACTCAGTGTGGATTTTAAGTTTGCCCTGTGTTCAGTCTTTGACAACGACTTTGGCCTAGCCATCACTGACTGTCGAGTACTTTAGATCGTTGATTTCCAACTTCTTTTCGCCTGGATTGGTTGATCTAGGCACCAAAGGCATGTGGTATTAATAGGATGACGCTACGTATCCCACAGATCGAAACACATTGGGTATTATACAAGAGCGATTTGATGGCACAGTTATCTCACGTGGAAGGCCATATAAATGGCCATCTAAATCATATGACTTGATTCCATTGAGTTTTTTCTAGTGGGGTTATCCTCAGTCGCAGGTATAAGTATGTGAATAAACCACAAACCACAGCGGTGCACAAAACGAGCATAACGAGTTTGGTTAAATTCAGCCTGATTTATGTGCTCGAGTCATTGAAAATTAGACATTCTGGATGCACTCCACCCAGAGAAATTGGGGCAGACATTTAGACGATATTAGTTGCCACAAATACACGCATGATGTCTTCAATAAGTCTTTCAAACTAATAACGAATTTCGATGCCATGTCACACAAACTCCGTTTTATTTAAATTTAATGATAGGAAGCGAAGACTCTATACTTTAAGAGGCTGCTGCCAACCCAAATTCCTTAAGGTACGGTCATATCTGGAAAATATTTGAGCACAAAATAATTTTGAGGGGCAAACAGAAAAATCTTAAGTTTTGGGCAAATAGATCGCAACGTCTTAGACCTTTATAGGCATATTCGTATAAGTTAAATTTCAATATTGTTAATTCACATACATACATACATAATTGACCATTACTACCCTTTAGTCAGGACTACGGCCACTCATGTTGTGTGCCTTAATTTTATACTTGAGTGGTGGGAGCTACAGTTTAACGTCTACTCCGTACCACAGATTTTGAGAAACTTTTTCATGACCGGTTTATTTACTCTCAGAATTTTTGCCAGAAATCTGCTGAGACGAAGTCGCCGAAGAAATATTTTGTTTCATATTTCGTTCAGATGTCTGGCCTGGGTCTCGAATCCGGGCTTTACGTGTAATAAGCGAACACACTACCTACTAGACTACGACGACTACACTTATATTCAAACTCACTTTCATTCAAAATTTCATGAGTGCTTATGAGTAGCGAAAAAACGATTCATTGCTGATATTTGATACCTACCTACTACGCTTTTAAGGAGCTTAAACAGCTGAAAGAGGGCCCACAATAGTAAGGAGATACTATTCCTTTTAAAAGAATGCTGAAGTAGCCTTTATTTAATGATTCAAAAGGTTTAAATTTCTAAAATACTGAAAATAAATTTACTTTGCCGTATGTGCACATAAGGTTAAAGTTCACATTTCAAATACATTCCTGTTTTGTAGAAAATTATTTTCTTTCAACTCTAAATACATGAATTAAATTATTTGAGTCGAAAGAAAATATTTAAATTTGAAATAAAGACTGTTTTCTTATGGTATTGTTTAAAATTATAACACAATAAATAACAAAAATGGGGCTGCCTCCTCCAGCAGCAATAAATATTAATCATTGGAAGAATAACAGACAGACGATTTCAACTCGTTGTCAGTTGTTAAGGAAATTTTCTTCAATCAAAATTGTTTTTCAATTCGTTCTGCTCTAACAACGCCAACTTAATTTGCATAAAATATTGAAATTTTTTTTTAAACAAAAACATCAGAAAATAAAACATCAGAAGCATTAACAGCAGTTACGGCAGCTGGTCATATAAATGGGTCTTCCATTCCTATACATAACTCTCTGTCTTTGTGTCTGTCTGTCAGCCTATTTTGTTTTTAATCAATATTTCAGTTAAAATTGTATCTGTAGTTGTAACTGGCTCACTATCTTTGTATTTGTTTCTGTATGTGTATGACATAGACAGGCGGCTGTTTAACTGCCTAGTGTTAATGGTTTATAAGCGATGATTTTAATCAAAAATACAAATACAACAACAACAACAAACATAATATTAAACAAAACAAAAAAATAAAACAAAGGCAACCAACATTTTATTTCATTTCATTCCATTTCATCTTAAACTTTAACGCCAATTTATTAATCGATTGTGGGGATGTGTTGATTGTCTCTTCGCTATGATATGCTGCTTTGTCGTCGTCATCATCGTCATCAATAAAACATGGCGTTTTAATTCATTTGATGGATCCAACAACAAATATCAGCTCAGCTCATCAACGTTCTTCTCAGACGTTTCGATAAATCCCAAATTGAAACAACCGTTTGTAAGTTGCTGTTGTTTGGGTAGTGTTGCCAGAATAGCAACAAAAACTATAATAATGATAATAACAGCAATAACAATAACATTTAGAATGAAAAATGTAACATAAGCAACTGTCAGCAGACCGAAATGATTTGAAATTTTTATTTTCGTTTTTTTTTTCTTCTTCTTATTTATTTCGGGTTCATAAATTATCAGATTCAGTGGATATGGCATTGTGTTGTTGTTCTTATTCATTCAAAGCTTCTATCTTTTATACCAATCGCTATTAGGGGCACTCGCAACTGAAGTTAACGAAAATTAAATTTGTTTCAAAAAAGTTTGACTTGATGTAAATAAAAAGGAATCAAATCCAGAAATAAATGGAATGAAGGAAAAATTTGAAATAATTACTTGAATGCCTTTCCTAGACTTTCTTAACGCTTTAACTGTATAATTTTGTTTCGAAAAACTTTATCTGTGTGCTCAATTTTTTTTTTTAATGACCAGTATAAAACCTTTGCCACCTTATTGTCGTCGAGAATTGAAGTAAAATAATTCCCACTTTCCTTTTCTATTATGTCCACAGTCAGACTATCACAAAACACCAGGAGTCCCTGGAGGTAAATTAAACCCACGGTCTCGGCACTTGATGCTTATCACACTATTAACTAGACCATCGTGGCACCATCAAAAATACATACATACATACATAATTGGTCATTACAACCCTTCAGTCAGGGAAGACTGAAAAATTTTCGTTTCTCTCTGACGAGTATATTCAACATAAACAGTTAAAGGGATAAGACCATCTAGTAACGGAAATAACTTTCTTTTGGGTTTAACAATATTTCAACGACGACTAGAGTCGTTCAGTTTCATTGCTTTTAACCAAAGAGGCCTACTTGGAGGTACTTTTAACTCAGGGTTCTATTTAGTATGAAGTTTTAATCTCGGAAGTACTCTTTCAGTAAACATTATTAAATGTTTTTGCAGCATAAACAAGGAAGATAATTGCCTTGAAATCTTTGTGGTAAGTACGACGGCTTATAATAACTTTACTTTAGATTAGATTAGATTAGAATGCACACAAGTATTATTACTTAATTAGTTAATTGGATATTAAGTAAGGAGTACAACCATGGGTCTCACACCACCCATGTTGTGTGTGTGCGTTAATTGTTAATTTTATCCGTGGGTGGCGGGACATACAGTTTAGCGTACCTCCGAACGACAGATTTTAGAACCTCTTCAATTTTATTTACCCTCAGAGATTTTGCCAAAAGACGACTCGCTGAAGAAAATGTTTTTTTAAATTTCGTTTCGTTTAAGATGTCTAAGATGGGGTATGAGCCAAGGATTCCTGTCTAAATGCCAAAGCACTATCAACTAACATGTCAGAAATCCATAATTTGTCCTAGGGTTTGATTATTACTATATTCGCTTTAGTACCAAGTAATTATTTTTTATTTTTGTTTTTTTACTTAAAGAAATGGCTCCCACGATGAAAGCGTTTTACAAACATACACGTGTTTTGATGACCTCAACATATTACCATATACAGTGGACCCCCGCTATTTGTACACAATTCGTTCCAGCAGGCTGTTCGAATAGCGATTTGTACGAATGGCGAATCACTCTTTATTTTTTGATCCATATTTTGATCCAAAAAAGAAGCAAAAAGGCAAATGAGTACAAGCAACACGTGTTAAAGTAAACGCAGTATGAGAAGTGCGGGGATCTCCCGAATTTTCTATAGTGGCCACCACAGGGAGGAATTGCCGGTGCAAAGTTGCACTCTGTGGCACATGGTTGCATGCAGTACGAATAGCGAAACAATGTACGAATAGCGAGTTAAATTTTAATTGAAAAAACTGTACGAATAACGAGTTGTACGAATAGAGAGGCGGACGAATAGCGGGGTTTCACTGTATTTCCAAAAAAAAAAAATCGGGTGGTTATTATCACTGGTAATTTCAAATTTGGCAATACTTACGTCATTCTAAGTCGGCGTAGTCTAGTAGGTAGTATGTTGGCATTATTAGTATCCCAGGTCAGACATTAAAACGAAATATGAAAAACAAAAAATATTTATTCGGCGACTTCCGCACAGCAAATTTCTGGCAAAAACTCTGAGAAAAAAAAAAGTTTCTCAAAAGTCTGTCGTTCGGAGTCGACGTTAAGCTGTAGGTCCCGCCTCTCGCGTATAAAATTAACGCACACAACATGAGTTTTGTGAGAAGCTAGGCCGTAATCCTGACTGAAGGGTTGTAATGGCCAATTATGTATGTATGTGTATGTCATTCTATACTCTCACAGAATTCAGTTTATTATCTCCACTGAAGGTAATGAATCGACTAACGCTTGAGCAACGTTAGGATTTATTGGGCCAACTAGAACCTGCACGATGATGTCGATTTTGTGAAAAAAAATCATCTTTTCGGATGAAGCTAATTTTTATCTTGGTGGGTTCGCTAATAAGCAAAATTGCCGTATTTGGGGCTCAGAAAACCCACACGTGGTCTTACGGCAGCACATGCGCCAATTACGAGTGACTGTTTGGTGCGGTTTGTGAAGAGGAGGCATCATTGGCTCATATTTCTTTGAGAATAAAGACGGAGCAATCATTACGGTCAATAGAGACACATATCGATATGATAACTGATTTTTTTTTTTTGACCCTCTCTTCATGGTATTGATATAAACGATGTTTAGTTTCAGCAGGATGGTTCAACTCGATGCACATCTCATGCCATAATCTATTTAATCAAACGCTTGATGGCAGTTTAATTAGCCGTAATAGTGATGTCAATTGACCACCAATAAGCTGCGATTTGACACCGTTGGACTATTTTCTATGGGGTGTCTTTAAAAAAGAGTGTTATGCCGATAAACCAGAGACAATTGAGCATTTGAAGGCGAACATTCGTGATGCCATTGCCGAGATAAGATCCCATACACTCGAAGAAGTGCACGAAAATTAGTTCGATTGAATGAGGTACAGCCGCGGAAGCCATATGAATGAAATAATATTAAATTTCTAACTAGAACAATTGTACTTGACAATAAAAGCATTAATTTTCGCAAAACTTCAAGCCGTTTTTGTTTCACTGCATTTTTAAATTTAAACACACAATATACATAGTGTTACGAAAAAAAATAGTGTTACAAAAATCTAGATATTGGAGTATTGCTTTTATATCGTTTAACATTAAAATTATAAACAAAACCTACAAAAACAAAACAATGCAGTGAACAAACCTGTTTACAAATTATCGTACTTCCTAATATAACAACAAATACAATAAAAAAAAATTGTAAACAAGTATACAAAAATATACCAACACCACTGCAATAATAAACGTACGTAACGATGTTTACATTTATAGATATTTCGAGAGGGCGATGTCATGAATGTTCGTATTCAAGAACATTAATCATAGTGTTTACTCTGACATATATAAGGCTAGACAAAGCAGACGACTGAGTTAGTGAAGTTTAGGCAGTCTTGTGTGAAGACGCGGTATGTTTGAAGAGAGCAATCGCGGTTTGAAGATCTCCGTTACAAAGATCTGTCGAACAATTGTTATTGTTTATACAAAGGGTGTAAACAGAGGAATAACAAACAAAGCTATTGTTGTTGTTTACCTCAAGTTGTGAACAGTGACACACAAAATGGTGCGAATAATAAAGAATTTTAATTAAAATTAAATATAAATTTATTTTAATTTTATTTGCAATCTACGAGCTCATATTTTAAACGTTTTTAAAAGGTAAAAACGTAAGAATACTAAACAGGGACCGAAAATAACTGTTATTTTTGAATTTTTGATTAAAAAAAGCAACCGCAAGGAAATGTCGGAGAACAAAACCAAGTATACCATTTTGATTGTCTTGGACCAAATTTTTATAAAATGCGATGCTTTTTAAAAACATGATTTTTATTTTTTAGAAAAAAAATAACAGTTATTTTTTGATTTTTATTTTTTCGAGCAAAAATAACAGTTATTTTTGACTTTTATTTTTTCGAGCAGAAATAAAAGTTATTTTTTGACTTTTATTTTTTCGAGCAGAAATAAAAGTTATTTTTTGACTTTTATATTTTCGAGCAAAAATAACAGTTATTTTTGACTTTTATTTTTTCGAGCAGAAATAAAAGTTATTTTTTAACTTTTATTTTTTCGAGCAGAAATAAAAGTTATTTTTTGACTTTTATTTTTTCGAGCAGAAATAAAAGTCATTTTTGTTTCAATTCATGATGAATTCATTATATTTATTAAAAAATTCTTTAAAAAAATTAAAGTAATTATGTCAGAAAATCATTAGAATTATGTTTTGGGTATATTAAACACTAACGTTTGGTTTGAAAAAAACAAAATAACTTTTATTTCTGCTCGAAAAAATAAAAGTCAAAAAATAACTTTTATTTCTGCTCGAAAAAATAAAAGTTAAAAAATAACTTTTATTTCTGCTCGAAAAAATAAAAGTCAAAAATAACTGTTATTTTTGCTCGAAAATATAAAAGTCAAAAAATAACTTTTATTTCTGCTCGAAAAAATAAAAGTCATAATATAACTTTTATTTCTGCTCGAAAAAATAAAAGTCAAAAATAACTGTTATTTTTGCTCGAAAATATAAAAGTCAAAACGTAACTTTTATTTCTGCTCGAAAAAATAAAAGTCAAAAAATAACTTTTATTTTCTGACTTTTACGATAAAAGTTATAACAGTTACGGTCCCTGATACTAAATAAATTCCAAGGATCCCTCATGGTTTAATAAACAGACTTTTTGTCAGAAAAGCTGTATTTTTTTGAGGGAGGCTCGGATTTATTGATCCGGCTGCATGTCAGTATAGAAACACAACAGATGTCCGGCTGAATTTCAATAGATAGGAATGGAAGAACTGTTTAAAGAATTCAATCCAACTGGTGTAAAACTGTCATGAAATGAAATCAGAAATATGATAAAATATTAATTTTTCTATTATTATTTACATTTTAATCACATGGCTTAAAAATATCACACAAACTATGGAAATTGTTAACTTATTGTTAGCCACGTGAAAGACTTCATATTGGCCATAAAGCGCTTTAGGGCTAATTTGAAAACGTCCTTGAGTCAATGCAATGATTACAATGATTGTTTGAATAGAAGTAAAAATAAACACAAAATATACTTGAATGCCACTAAATTAATCTCATTAAACTGAACTTCTTACGAAATTTTCCTTCATTCGAATGAAATATAAATGCAAAGAAAATATTCAGGTGTGCCAAAGAGACAAGTGTAAACAATAAATAAAATGTTAATAAAAATTAATTTTATTTTAAAACCGTTAATAGAGAACAGAGCCAGAGAAAAAAAAGCTTAAATGCTCGTACAAGTTAATCATAAAAATGTTCGAAATAATCGCTTAAACTCCTTATGAATTCAACAGTACAAGTCAACGACGACGTTTAAATTTAATGTCTTGGAAATGAAAGAAAATTAAGAAGAAAAAAAAACGAAAAAAAAGTACCAACAACAACTAAAATAATACCAACATGTCTTAAGCAATGAAATCTATAAAAATCGCTAAAATCAGCAACACGCCCATATGCCCATTATAAACATTTTCGATATGAGTACAGTTGTATGTATGCATGTTTTGTTACGGGTTACGGGTATATTACTGGGTATTGTGAACAAAACAATTGTATCTAAAGCAATTAGTTACAAAATCTTACGAAATTATTGTTCTTAAATCTTGCTAATGTTGTTGTTGTTATTGTATTATATTTTTTATTATTGTTGTTGTTATTGCAATGCTTATGTAC
Source organism: Sarcophaga rosellei (assembly GCA_930367235.1). Classification (NCBI taxonomy): domain Eukaryota; kingdom Metazoa; phylum Arthropoda; class Insecta; order Diptera; family Sarcophagidae; genus Sarcophaga; species Sarcophaga rosellei. The sequence continues at coordinate 72,340,841 of OV884019.1, forward strand.
AACATGGGGGCTACAGTAACATTTAATAGTCATACCAACAATCAAAATAAATTACTAGCGACACTACTGTCAGTCAAGACCGGCTGATTGATATGTATACTGCTGGAAATTTTATGGCTAAGATCAACTTCACTTAGCTCTTCCATTCGTTTGGAAATTTTGATATTTTTGTTAATGGCTGTGTATAATACGTTGAAAAATTACCAAAGCTGGTGAACCGAGGTGATTCCTGCGGAGGTTTTCGAATCTCTTTAAGCCTGGACTAACAACATATCGCACCACATCAAGGGAGCATAGACTTTCCGCGATAATCACACTAATAAAAATGTACATTTTAGTATACAAAGAAAGTTGGTGGACATAGCTTTACTAAATTTGGTATCGCATATCTCCATTCGAAATAAATACAGTGGCCTTGAGCCCAACCATTCATGCGAAAACTTTTCATTACATATATACTGTTACGTTTTTAGCTTATAAAAACATTTAATATATGAGTTCGTAGATTGCAAATAAAATAAAAATAAATTTGTGTTTAGCTTTAATTAAATTCTTTATTGTTTGCACAATTGCGTGTACCACTGTTCACAACTTGATGTAAACAACAATAATTGCTGTGTTTTTTTCTTCTTTATACTCTTTTGCATAAACAATAACAATTGTTTGACAGATCTTTATAACGGAGATCTTCGAACCACGATTATTCTCTTCAAACACCGCGCGTCTTCACACAAGACTGACTGAATTTTTACTGACTCCGTTGTCTGCTTTGCCTTACCTTTCTTTACATTTATTCTTGCAGTGTTTGTTGTTGTATTTTTGTTTACTTGTTTATCACTTTGTTCTATACTGGTATTTTGTTTTTGTATTTGTATTTTTGTTTACTTGTTTATCATTTAACAAGTTCATTGCTTTTGTTTTTGTAGCTTTTGTTTATATTACATTACAACCCTACAGTCAGTATTACAACCTAGCATCTCACATCAATTATGTTGTGTGTGTTAATTTTCTACATGATTTGCGGGACTTACAGTTTAAAGTCGCCTCCGAGCGACAGAATTTTAAGAAATTTCTTCATGGCAATTTCAATTTAAGTCTCAGAGTTTTTCCCAGAAATCTGCTGAGAGGAATACGGCGAAAAAATATCTTTTCTTATTTCATTTTGTTGGAGAAATTTGACCTGGGGTTTGAAACATGGTTTCCCGTCTAACAAGCCAACATACTACCTACTAGACTACGGCGACTTCAAGAAGACTTTCCATTATTTTCGTTAATTTCGACTGGAGCTTAAATAGCATAAAAAGAAACCCGTCTTTTCACTTCCCTAACACACAGAACTGTAATGTGCTGTCTAGGGAGTAGTGTACTTAGACCATTTAATTTTTAGTATGGACGGGAATGTACATTCCTCCCTGAAGTATTTCTACCTATAATTACAACTGTTTTATATCAAACAATGTGTTTATAACCAAATTTCGGAGAAAGATTAAAAACATTAGTGGTTCATCCTGGGGAGAAATAGATCAGTCATACGATGCTGGACAACGCCATCTCAAAAATTTTCGTGGACTGTAGAAAAGCATTGTATGTTTTGATCTATTTTGGTAGAAGCTGCATTCCGGGAACAGCACAAGAGATGATCAACTAAATAATAAAAAAAGTAAGTGCGTGACAGATCATTCATATAATCTATATAATAGACACCAAGATCACCAGGTCAGACATCCCAACAAAAAGAAATATGAAAAAATATTCCTTCCGCGACTTTCTATCAGCAGATTTCAGGGAAAACTCGGGGAGTAAATAAAAATGACATGTCGTTCGGAATCGACTTCAAACTGTACTCATGTATGAAATTAACACACGCAACATAATTGATGTGAGGAACTAGGTCCCGACAAAATGGTTGTAATGATCAATTATTTATGAGTTCGATAGTCTTGCCAAGCCAGTTAATTCGCTCTACATTTAGCTGTAATATCTCCGAGCCCAAATGATATGGTGGTATGGTCATCATATCGTTCTACTACCACATCGAGATATATGTGACAGCTGTGCACCTTCTTAGAGTTCATCACGTTGAAATTCAATGCCTCGATAGCCGCCTGGCTATGGGAAAATGTGGCAATATTGCATTTGGTGATATTTGCGTCGCGAGGCCTTTACTATAAAAATTAAGCGGAAAGAGACATAAAATTATCTCCAGTGCCGTCGTAAGCGTAGTGCATAAGACACCATTACTTTAATGAATACATTTTCAGTCGGTATGTTCCAGATTACTCAGAGAAAAAGTTGCAGCTTAAGAATTTGGCTTTCCTTGTAGCTTTGATAGAAGAATAACAGTAATATGTTGAATATTCCAAAATTTGACTGAGTCAAGCATAAGTAAGGCCCTCTTAGAAATTCACCAATAAGATGCATACTAAAGCAAACTAAAACAGAGGTGGATATTCATGCCATCAGAAGGAGAGGAACTGTCGAAACTCAAGTTCAAAGGATACCTAGAGATATACAATACTTCTTATATTCCATGGAGAAGCAGTGGAAAAGAATATAAAATTAGCTGTAAGGCCACCATGAATTGTATGTACCACAACAGAAACCAATATATACCAACTGTCCAAACCATACCAAAAAATAATAATAATACTAATAAAACTGTATTAAAAAGGCTAAATAAAGGCAAAAAAAAGAAAAACAGTTTAAATGGAAAATAAAATAAAAAAGAGAAAAAATTGAGTTTAAAATGTCATTTGAAATAAAAATTGCTGCTGCAATACAACAACAGCAAAACTCACACAACAAATTTTAGATAAAAATCTCTGATTTATTTATTCTGTTTTTGTTTTTGGTTTTTGTTTCAAAGGGAAAAAAATATTGTTTTTTTTTGTTTTATTATTTATTGTATTTGTATTTTGTATTGTAAATTGTATTATTGTTGTTGTTGTTGCAATATCATGTGCTAATATAATTTAAGCGGTTTTCGTTTTTTTTTTTGAAATGTTGCCATAATAATTGTCACAAATTGAACTCATGTCATGATTTGCAAGCCAGTTGTCATGCAATAATCGACTGACAGGTGCAAAATATACTTTTGAAACTTCAAATTGGTTTGTTATGCTCAATTGTCGTCGATACTCAATACCCTTACATTGCAATGAACAACCGAATGACTGCCATGAAATCTAATTTAAAACGCTTTTTATAAAATATTTTTCATTTTCATTTTGGTTTATGACTCTGATTTAATAGCCTTAAATAATAGTGGATACCTTACCTTACCTTTGGTTGCTATTATAAGTTCATTTGATAATTTGATAGTTTTTTTATTCTTGTGAGTAAATTGTAGTGAATTTTTATTCCATACAATATACAGTGGTGACCTTATAATTAGAAACGACTTGGCAAGATGTATATTTGTTAATTTATCCGTGTTTCTGGAACAAAGTTCTTTAGAGTGACCAATCCAGGATTAATTTGTTCTAATCTGATGGAAAAACTTATGCGAGACGTCTTCCAAACAAAGCCTTTGATCCAATGTACACAGTGAAACCGGTGGCGGCTCTATTATAGTCGGGAGTGCTTTTTCCTGGCGTGGTCTGTGTCCAGTTGTAAAAGTTTAAGGAATAATGGACCAATATCAATATAAAAGCATATTGGAAAATGTAATGGAACCGTATTCAATCAAATTTTTCAGCATGACAATGACCCAAAGCACTCTTCAAGGTTAGTGAAGTGTTGGCTTTCGGGTCAAAATATTGACGTTCTGGACTGTCCACTCCAAAACCCTGATCTAAACACAATTGAAAATGTAGGGGAAATTGTTATTATAAACATAAAGCTAGTTTGTTGTATTGCTATTTTAGCTATTAATTTTAAAGTGAGTAACAAAAGTTTTGAAAATAAATTAATAAGCATACATGTTTCCAAGTCGTTATAAGGCCACCACTGTATATGTATAATACTTAATGGAGGCAATAATCTGACATTGACATTTATCTACGAAGTCATATAGAATAAATTATCATTTTGGTTTTTTGTAAGAAATCAATAAGAATGGACGAGTGGTAGCAGAATGTTTGTGTAATTTGAACGTTTATCTTAATTTATTTCACGAACTATGTACTTTTCTTTTCTTAACTCTGAAATAGTATTCATAACAAATTCTATTGCATTGACCTTAATTTTCATTCAGAATCGAATTTTCTAACAGTGTTCATATGTTGCTCATAATTTTCACACAATTTGCAAGAGACAATACTTTGATACTACAGTTTGGCTAAATATTTGATAAATTCATACATTTGAATCCAAATAAGAGCCATTTTGATCAGTATCTTATTTACTTTCTTACGTAATAAGTCATTATAATCCCTTAATCAGTATTATTACGAATTAACTTCTCACACTTCCCCTGTATTTTGTGTGTACTTATAGTTTAACATGGACTCCTAACTATGAATTCGAGTAACTTTTCATGCCAATTTTTTATTCACTCTCAGAGTCTCAGAGGATATCCCCGAAAGAAATATTTTTTCATATTTAATTTTGTTCGAAGTATCTGAGCTGAGCTTTGAAGACAGACTCACATATAATATGCCAGCACATTACGGCTATTTCACAGATAACATTTTGCTATTTTTTGATGTAAGATCCAGCAGGGCAGAAGTTCTGGATATTTTGAGCATAAGCTAATCAGATTGCATTTTCATCTAAGGACTATAAGTTGACATTGTTAAAGAAAAACAGATATTAATATGTGTAGTGTGGTGTTGTTAGTATTTTTTCTGTTGATCAACTCAGTCCGTTTTAATTAAATTGCTTCCTCCAAACTCGCTAATTATTGATAGTAGGGATCAGAATCAATCGCTTGAACAGATTTCAGAAGCTTGTAATCAACAACTCTGTGCCAATACCACCAATCACACAGCATTAGCTTTCTAAGTATCGATCTTTACTTTGTCACCGTTTGCGAAGATGCATATTGCTTCGTCCGTGGCCTTCTTCGACCATTATAGTGTTGGAGTAATTACATTCACTTTACATAAAAAGTCTACTATATACTCGTCCGTAGTCTAGTTTAGATAGCTGCTGTGATCATTCCCTTTAAAAAATATTTCGATTCCGTTTCGTTTTAATTTTAATTCATCAATAGAAATTTGGTTAATAAACTTGTCTCTGTTAATTCACCTAAAATTTCCTTGGCTTTTTTGAACTGGTTGAATGGTGACAAATGCCTAGTGGCTTAGCAGGGTCTACGATGATTATGTGCCGGTCTTTCTCAATTGTGTGCCGGAGCATCTTCAGCATTAAAATTATCAGATCGAATAGTCTATAATTTCTTAATGATTATACACCTGGTGTGGCTTGAAGTTGAGATGGCAGTTAAGAAAATCCTCAAAATCATGTGAGGTTCTTATCGGTTCGTTTTACAACAATGAAGTCGAGATTATTCCTTAAATCGTAGACCTTACTAAACATAAATTTTAATAAAGCTCGACTTCCTAAGGTCTCAACCCCGTTGTTATTCATATCGATAATACGGCTCAAAAAACCCCCCAAATTGGGTAAGAATCTCAAATTCAGAAAAGTTTGTTTTTTCTCAATGCTTTATTCAAATTGCTTTATTTCCAGTTGAGTGACTGTGACGAATACACACTGGCACATAATATCTTGTACCAATCCAGTCAATTAAAATTGTTGCGTTAACTTCCTAATTTCTAAAGAAAAAAACAGAGAAAATACTGTTGAAATATAAACTCTCTATTATTTACTCCATTTCTGTTATTGTTTTGCCTAACATCGTGCTATATTTTAAATTAGAGCTCGTATAAACTATCCACTTTTCTTAGTCTTAGTTGATTTACTCATTTTAAGGCAATTTCTTTAAAATAAAGCTTTTCAGAAGCAAAGGAATCGCTCTTAAGACTAAATTGCTATGTCAACTGAAGTTCAAACCAAATTCAGAAATCAATTTTTAAACTGGGGCATCGCGCTGTATTATCGATCTTAAGACCAAATATTTGACCCAACTAAGATTAGAATCTCAGTACGAAAATCAATTTTCAAACGTATAGAAAATGATTAATTTGTTATTATCTTATTATTTTTCTTTTATTCTTTTAAGGAAGGTAGGAGAGGCCACTCATTATTTCCCTACCTCGTTTCAGTTTCATTAACAGCCTGTTTCAACCTATGAAAATGATTGGTGAACTTTAATATAATTTTGTATTAAGGGAGTTGACCAGAAATACTGTTCTCTGTAAGAATGCTCTGATGTTCCATTAGGTAGCGGTAATGAGTTTTGCAATTTCTCAAAAGACTTTGCTAAAATTATCTCTTTTGGAACGTTAGATGCTTACCCGTATTGATTTGATGACAATGACAAATTTTAGAATTTTTTAGAATTCGTCCGAATTCGCACACAGGTTGCGCTTTTTTGTGGTCAAGCATTTTAGCCACTGAATTTGAATTCATCTTGTCGGGTCTTGAATTAGTTTCATTTGTTTGTTTGAATTATATTTCGTTTTCTCAATTGGGCTGGGTATTGAGTTGCAGGCACTCGACCTATGAGCAGAGGCAATGCACTGTTATACTGAAATTACTGTTTACCAGACAAGTTTCGTGCGGATTTGTTATAATCTAGAGAAAATATAAGGCCCTGCAGCAATAGGATCTCAATTACATTGTCGATAATCGTACGGGAACATAGCGCTTTGGGCTATGGTTTAGTGTGATTTAATCGGCAGTGTGTTAATCTGAAAGTATCGGAGATGTGGGTTCGATTCTTACCTGAGATTCTGATCATTATGATGACTAAAATATTGTTACATTTTTACCTTTTTAAAAATGTTTAAAATATTAGTTCGTTGATTGCAAACAGAGACAAAGGCAGCAAGCAAAGCGAACACTCAACCTTCTATTGGAGTATTGTAGTGTTCGTAAGCGAATCATACTGTTACGTTATTACCTTTCTAAAAACGTTTAGAATATGAGTTCGTTGATTGCACACCAAATAAAAATAAATTTGTGTTTAGTTTCAATTAAACTCTTTACTGTTCGCACTATTTTATGTGCCAATAACTTACTTGTTCGTTATTCTTCTTTATATTTCTGTTCGGTAGATCTTTACAACGGCAATCTTCAGACCACGACTGGTTTCTTCACACGCAACGCGTCTTCACACAAGACTGACTGAATTCTTACTATTCGTTGCCTGTTTTGTCTTGCCTTTTTGTATACCCACGTAAACAGTCTGATGAAGGTTCTTGAAGTCGAACGTTCGTGGTTTCGCCTTCTCGAGAACTCTATTGCGACTTCATTGCGGTTAGTGTATTTTGTTCGCATTGCTTGCTGTTGCGTTCGCTTATTTGCCTATCCCCTTTTCTTTCATACTGATGTTGTTGAATTACTTGTAACAAGTTCGTTGTATTTGTTTGTGTAGCTTTTGTTTATCGTTTTAAATAGACTAACTGCTCTTATGCATAGGACGCCAAATCACTTAAATAGCTCCGAAGTATCATGAAGTCACTGTGCCTAATGGCTCGACGGTTTCATAACTTTTCTGATTTCCTAATAGGTTGTGTTATAACAATGTGTTGTAAGAGTGCACAACAAAAGTCGTTGTAAGTGAAATAAATTTCAGTTTTGTTGGCGGAGGCTTGTTGGTTCCAATAAGTTTTTGGCAAGATTGCTTTTTTCGGCATATATTCACATAAATTAAGTTAATTAAAATGGCTTTTAACATTGCAAATCCAGTGCAAATGCAACGAAATGCAATGCAATGCAATATTCAATGCACACGAGTCTTGTATGATTTATGATCAATTTTTTTATTGAAGGTTTATTATCGAAGTGGTGTCATTAAAATGGGTAGTTAATCTAGATTGATATTGTTGACATATATACATACAAAATCAAAATCAAAAATAAATTCAAAAACAAAATTTTACAGATAAAATAGATGCTTAAAGATAAATTTAATTTAAAACCTGTTTTAAAAAAATAAAAAAAAATTCATTTGTAATGAATTTCATGTTGAAGAAAGCTTAGCTTTTGATTACTTGCCAGTATTCACAGTGTGAGAACATCTTTGACATACTCTGGCTATCTTTTAATGAAATCTTTTCTTCTATGGTGTCAAATATTTTCCAAACACTTGCAAAAGGTCTTACAAGTGACCTCTTTCAACCACATCGACATGTTTAATGCAAAAAAAAATTAAAAAATTAAGGTAATTTGCGTGTTCAATCAATTGTTGCTGCAACAAATAACTCAAGAAAAATGTTGAAAAAATGCTAAAACTTGTAGCCTCTGTTCTACGTTTTGTAGGCACCTACAACAGGCCACAAGAAATAACAACACAACGCGAAACATTGAGTTGCCACCACAGTCAACTACAACAACATTTTCAGCATTTACTTAAGCAACTTCCCAAAAACCACACATACGCGCATACAAATATGCAAGAGCTTCATTGCATGTTGCATGTCTTCGTGCTCATAAAGCAGTCAGTGGCCGTCACTCAACTGGCCAGGCAACAGAAGATTGGTTAGAAGTGAAGACCTCGCTATGGATGGACTCTGCAGAGAACAACTGAAGAGGAGGCATTTAAAACTTATTTACGAACGTGTGATGATCACCACACAATGGTAGGCATTGAAGAAGAAATTAAACAAAACCAGCCAGCCAGCCAACCACTGTTGCTGGTAGTGGTGGTGGTACTTTAAGTGGCTATGAGAATGAGCTGCAAAAGAAATAACCAGTAATGGAGGAGTACATTACCGCGTGGAATGGAGAAACTACAATAAATAAATAAAATATTGATGCGTCCAAAAACATAAGCACGGCATGGCAGCAATTGCTCATCTGTCAACCAAATCTGTATGTGAGTTTTTCTGTGTGTAAAATTTTAAATATTCTCGTAAATGAAGGAAAAAAATGCAACTCTCATGAGATTGCATGTTGGTTTTCAATGAAGAACCAAAAAAAAAAGCTAAACAATATTAATATTGGGTGGTGTGAAAAGAGAAATTCGGGTGTGAAATAAATGTTTTGAATACAAAAACTTATTTCTTTAAGATTCCAAAAGAGCCGTTTATTATTCGATTATTCAACAGAATATTTTCAAATGGAAATACACAACTCTAAGTTCAATCATCAGTTAACTATTTCAGGGCAATACACATAATTGGCCATTACAACACTTCAGTCAGGATTACGGCCTAGCTTCTCACACCACTCATATTGTGTGTGTTAATTTTATACATGAGTGGCGGGACCTACAGTTTAACGTCGACTCCGAGCGATTTATTTATTTACTCTTAGAGTTTTTGCCAGAAATCTGCTGAGAGGAAGTCGTGGAAGATTTTTTTTTTAATATTCCGTTTTGATGTCTGGCCTGGGGCTTCAACCTGGGCTTTACGTCTAATAACCGAACACACTGCCTGCTAGACTATGGCGACTACATATTTCAGGGCACTGCTAGAGTAATAAATTCTTAAAATAAGGATTCTAGCCTCACCATAAGCTATAAGACATCATGAGCGAAATCTGTTCAGAGAGCAGAGGAATGTAAACCACACCAAGCAGTTAATTTTGATGTATGTGCCTTAGCGGCTTAAGAATTGCCTTCGCTTCAAATGTGGCAATTTGACTAAACACAATTCAGGACTAAACACAAGTCTTTGATAAAAACACTCAGATTCGTCTATATTGCCATGTGCAGGGCAGTTGAGTAATCAATTAGCATTTTATAGACTCAACACAGCATGAAGTAGAAACGAATCACCCAGCTTTTCGACGAACATACAACACTCAAAGTCCCACACGCGAATAATGGGTTGCTGAAGCTGTCAACAGTGATGGTGATGTAACGATTTTCACCGATGGCCTTAAAATAAAATTCGAACCTGGATCTGCGGCCTAGTCCAATAAACCGGCACTCAACGGGTCATATAGATTACGTAACCGGGCCAGCATACGCCCGAGGGAGGGAAGGAGATTTTTGCTGTTGAACACACTGCGCACATGATTGAAACCGAGGACCTGACAACTTCGAACTTGATCGAATGTGTGTGTAGTCAAGCAGCAATCAAAGCGCTGAGATCCAATCACGTCAAATCAAAGGGCGTCAGGAGTTACATAAGCTCTCTACACCGTACAAGTCGGCACAGAAGACGATAGAGCGGATATATATGTCTCTACAGGAATAGTTTTACAAATTGGAAAAAGCATGGAATTCAACAAGCCGTGGGTGGTTCAACATACCTGGTTGCCGAACTTCGAAACTACTGTGTCCAGCAGTAAACAGAAGGAAAACCAGAGAACTACTTGAGTTCGCCAAGAGAACGGTTCACTCTTTAACAGGAATTCTAACGGGACACTACGCAATTTCACTGGCAATCTCGGCACCACCAGAATTACTGCAGAAGCTGCCATGATGTTGAGAAAACGGTATCGATGCAACACCTTTTATGCGAGTGCACTGCACTTCAGAACAGAGGTCACTTGTTTTGAGTGACAGAATGACGTTACGGTCGCCGTAATCGGAGAGTAGCTGTACGCGATATATTGTGACTTGGACTTCTATATAACGCAATTGTTGACCATACAGACATGACAGTTTTCCTTGTCATGGTGGTGCCCGGCATGTAGTCTCCGTAGTCTGGTAAACAGTCGTTGACTTATTAGACGTGAAGCCATGGTGCTAACCCCAGCTCAGACCTCTCCAACAAAATGAAATATGAGCATATATTTCATCGGCGACTGCCTCTCAGCAGATTTCTGGTAAAAACTCTGTAAGTAAATAAAAAATTGCCATGAAAGGTTCTCAAAAAGTTATCGTTCGGCGTCGACTTTAAACCACTCATGTGGTTTAAACATAACACAACATAAGTGATGTAAGAACTTAGATCGTAATCTTGACTGAAGAGTTCTAATGACCAAAACAAAAATGTGTGGACGTTTAAAGATCTTGTTGGCGAACGTGCTACTGAAGGAACTTATCTATTTCATCCGGAGATTGAGGTGTTTTAAATCCACCACTTACGGATCATGACAAGGGATCATAATGGGCCATATGGCCACCGAGTGACGTTGCCTGTGAACGGTAAGCTACCCGTTAACTTAACCTAACCTCACATTTTATGGACTTATCATTTTGTGTTCCAATACATATTGGACATCAGTTTATTGCGATTGGTTAACTTAATGGCATTAATGTCAGTAGGTAGCCAACGGTTTGACGTGAAAACCTGTGTGTAATAGGATCAACACATTTCCGATGAATTTTGAGTCTCTAACTGTAGTTCAAATAATATTGATTGTACTATATGCACTGATCTTTGGTATACTGGCTTTAAACTTATAATTTGATTTAAACTGATCTGTGGCCAGTTGTCAGAATTTACTTTTACCCCTACCCAATGAAAGTACTTGAATAATTTTGAGTACATTTAAGATCTCATGTGTTGCCGTCAGTATCTCTCCTACACAAAACACGTTCGTACTTACTTATGTACTACTGGCGATTGCAGATCGTAGACGCTTAAATATTTTTGCTGCTTTAGTTGTTCTTATTGTTGTTGTTGTTGTATGTGTACATATTAAAACTGTCAGTCAATTGCATTTTACCAGTTTTCCAATACCATTGAAGGTGGATACACATTGTAAAGCTTCTGGCTTTGCTTTTTTTTTTTTTGTTTTGTTTTGTTTGAAAGACATGCTGATGATGATTAAGAAGGTTTTTCTTGTTGTTGTTGTTGTTGTTGCAATGTTATTCGACTGATGATCGAGTACAGGGAACGCAACATGCATTGTTGTTTTGTTGTTGCTATTTTAATATGGAGAAGAGACTCACTCTATCAAAATAATGAAATGAAATGAAATAATTGTTGTCCGTTTTGTTTCCTTTTGTTTTCTGTCCATACCATCATCATGCATCATGCATGCTGTTTGTCTTTTTTCAGTTCATACATATGTACGCATACTTGTACACCACGTCGGAATGGCAAAGTATTTGTACAACAGTTGGACGGATAGAGGATCACAGCTACTTGGCTCGATTGGCTGGTTGTTTGGTTGGCTGTTTTGATTCCAATACATGTGTGATGTGTTTTTGGATGTTGCACGGGTGTAAATGTGTTGTGTTGTATATGGATATGTGTGTGTGTGGTTCATGTCTGTACATGGGTTAAACAATTTTCGAATGCGTATCTTTCCATTCATTGGCATTTTATCATTTCTTTTCACATTTTCTCTTTTCTTTTCTTTTTTTTTCTCCTTCTCTCTTTTATTTATTTGTTATTGGAATGCTGTCGTAGTGGTTGTTGTTGTTGTTGCTATTTGGTGCTGCTATTGCCCTGCTACCTGTGGATCTATAAGTCATAAATTAGCATTTGAGTAAATTGCTTAAATTCGTTATTGGAAATTAGGATCCAATGAGACTGATGTTTATGCGCGTTATTCATTCACATTTAACGTATGCGTATGTGTATGTATGTATGTATGTACGATTATGGCTTATATTATTGTTGTTGTTATTATTATGAACACTGCTGATCAATATGATGTTGCAATGGAACTGCGTGATACGCTTCATCATCGTCCATTATTATCATCAACTACATCTCTTTAACGTACAGTAAGTAAGTAAGTGGTGTGTGTGCGTGTGTTTGTATCCAGTAGGTATTAAACGAATAAAATACATCAACGATTTGGAATATTTCAAGTTTCATTCTTCTTCATTCGTTTTTCCTTCTTTCAATCGTCTCCTCTCTCATCGTCTGTTGTTAAGCTAAGTGCTGGGATCTAATCGTCATGCCTTTCGTCATCATCATCTTAGTAGGCCTAACCGCTCTTATTGGTATTTGAATTAAATTTTTTTCCTTCTTTCTTTCTTTCTTGTGTTTTTTCTCATTTTCGTTTTCCTTCCCTCGCTTCTATGTGTTTCTGTTAATGAATGTTGTTCAATTAATCGTTATTGATTGATTTATTTTTATTGTCGATTTTCTTTTCAGTATTTAAAATCGATATACGCTACACATGCTGTGTTGGCTATATTAGAAGTTTTGTTGTGTTTGTTACAATTTTTTAATAGAGATTTCATATCAGATTTGAACTGGAACTTAAATGAATCAAGTATGAAAACTTCGGGGATACTACGGACCTAATGTGTATTAGAGATGAATGAATGAATGAATCGTTTTTCGGTACTCATAAGCACTCATGAAATTTTGAATATAAGTAAGTCAACAATATTGAAATTTAACTATGTACTCTGATTCATTCGTACTCACTACATCGTTGATTTATACGTACAGGTTGCAATGAGTATGCGTACAACGTTGGCATCGAACTCATACCATTCAAAATATGTTTGATTCATAAGCCTACTCATTTAGATTCATAACTTTAGAAAAATACTTATAATACTTATAAATGATTGGAGCGATTCGTTTTATTCATCAAAATTTACAGTCTTAGTTGTTGTTGTATTTACAAAAATGTTAGGGTTTTACTGATAATTCTAGAGAATAACGAAAACGAGTCTGCAACGATTGGGGCTTTCTGTGAGCCACTGAATGGTGTACAGCGTTCTGTGTGGATGTATAAAATATTTTCAACAACGTACACGAAAATCTGTTTAATTAAATTGTGAATAGTGTAATACAGTGGTAGGATGATTATTTTCAAAAGCTGAACAGTTCACTTTAGAAACTAAGTGATGAAGCTACTGAACACTGCTGGAAATGGTGTTATGAGTTAAAAAAAGAACAAAAAAGTGTTTGCCTTTTTTTTGTTAAGTTTGCTAATTTTGGTGCGTCTTATATTTGTGTGCGTTAATTTTATACATGAGTGGCGGGACCCACAGTTTAAAGTCGACTCCGAACGACAGATTTATGTATGTAGAAACCTTATCATGACAAATTTAGAGGAAGCCACCGAAAAAATAGTCTTTCATACTTCGTTTTGTTGGAGAAGTCTGACCTCGTGTTAGTATTGTGGCCTCATGTCTCATAAGCCAACCACTGCTTACTAGACTACCGCGACTACATCTATACAGTACAGACAAAGTACATATACGTTTACAACAAAAAAAAGCTGCTAATGAATTAAGGACAGTTTGAACACTGGGATGAAATTGCCATGTAAAGCTTCTCAAACAATCTGTCGTTCGGAGTCGACTTTAAACTGTGGGTCCCGCCACTCATGTATAAAATTAACGCACACAACATGAGTGGTGTTGAGAAGCTAGGCCGTAATCCTGACGAAGGGTTGTAATGGCCAATTATGTATGTATGTATGTTGAACACTGGGATACTTTAGTTTTTATTATAGGAATCGGTATATTATTGCAAGGCCGCCATCCCGGCATATAAGCCCGATTTATCATAAGCCAACTCGAAGACAACATTGTGGGAACTACGGTCTCTGGTCTAACACGTAGCTCTAAAATTCATTCTAAATTTGATCGCTCATCATTAGTAAACATGCTGGACACCACCATCACAGGGAAAACTGTAATGTCAAGTGCACCTCAATATGATTAACAGCTGCGTTATATAGAATTCCAGGTCACCACATATCCTAACCAGCTGTTCTCTGATATCAGGTGTATGTAATTTGTATCGACCTTTACTTTCGAGTGGCCTTTCAATGCGCCTGCCGTTTAATTACGCATAAGTTTTGTGAATTGGCAATAGCATCTTCTATGACCAGTGGATCTGCAGGCATCATAGCAGCAATGATCAACATTGGTTCCCTTCAAACAGATTGCAATGCTATATATTGAGGATATCAGTCTTACATATAAAAAGAATGAAACAGATCACATACTCTATGTATATGTATATACAATAAATATATATGTATGCACGAATGCATATATATACCAACATATATGTAGGTGTAAAAGGCATATCAACATTGCATTGGGTTAAATTCTAACACTCAGTACAACCCACTGTAGTTTACACGGATGGAGGAGTGACAGGGTAATCTGCGGTATCTTTATTAAGGGTCCTGACATTAAACTTTCTTATAGGCTGCCTGAATGTCATTTCAATTTTGATAGCGGCTGAAAGCTTGTAAAGTGGCGGAATTTTTACCAGAAAATCTTCAGATTTACTCGGAAAGTCAGGCTTCAATTCAGTTCCTAACTAGTATAGTATCCACGTCCGTTCTTGTTCATGAATTCCGGGGATTTCTCACAGAAATTTCAAATCATTTAAAGGTAACTCTTATATGGGTTCCGGCACATAGCGATATCGTTGAAAATTGAGTTGCTGATGAGCTGGTTAGGGCCGGTACGGAACTATGCAATCACCGACATGTTACCTATGCCCTATATGTATTCCCATTGCCTCGGTTAATTTGGATATTGTCCACTCGTTTTACGATGAGGCGCTATCTCGTTGGCAGCAGTAGGGTACGTGTAACTTTGTCAGATGCTGATGGATACGTATGGACGAGAAAAGGACTGACTGACCTCTTTCCTTAAATCGAGCATCCATCCATCACACAATGGCGATTCTTAATGATTTCTGCAGGAGCTGTGATCCGAAGAGGAGGAAGAGATTGTCTTTCACCTAATATGTCAGTGTCAGCCCTGCTCTTGTCTTGAACAGACTGAAAGACATTTCTTTCATTTAATGTTTCAAAAATTTTTAACAGATGAATAAGTACTTATTGTAGAGTACTCTTTAACCATGTATATGTGTACATAACTATCAAATACACAAAAATAAATAAACATTTAAACATTTCTCTCATTTGCTAATGTCCGATTGAACATCTGAAAGTCTGTTGATCGTCGTTTGCTGTCCGTCTTTGAATCATCGCTGACGCTGCCCATTGCCAGAGAGTACAGCCGGTAAGTGTGAGAAAGTTATTTATGGAATGTCTTAAGGAGTCGTTTCTTAATTATTAATGTGATAATGAAGATAATCGCTGTTATGCTAACGAATATATTAAAAAAAACAAAAATATTCTCATTGAATTGAAATTTCTTATTATAATTCCACTGTTTATTAACATTTATTTTTACAAAACATAACTCATAAGTCTTTTCGCAATGGAGGTCATCATGTTTGTATGTTATTCAAGAGATTTATGATTCTTCTGAAAACAGAAAAAAAGAAAAAGTTTTTATTACTACAACACACTATAATTAATTAAGATTATTAATAATGAATATCAAAATAAAATATCGTTTCGCGCCAAAAATTACTTGAAGTACAACAGCTTTTTTAGTATGTGTTCAATTTACACATAATTTGTGAAGCCCACATACGGAAATATTGTTGTTTTAAAACGAAAATTCACATACTTAAGTGATTTGAATTTGCAATCATTGTATTGTAAAACAGGGTACGTTGTTGGCTTATTAGACGTGAGACCGCCGTTCAAACCCCAGGTCAGACATCTCCAACAAACCGAAATATGAGAAAAAAATATTTCTTCGGCGACCGCCTCTCAGCAGATTTCTGGCAAAAACTCTGACGGTAAATAAAATTTCCACCAAAAATTTCTAAAAAATCTATCTTCCGGAGTCGACTTTAAACTGTACGTCCCGCCACTCATGTATATTATTAACAAACACAACATAATGGATGGGCCATCTATCGTTTTGAACCATCAGTTTGAACCTGGCAATATTTATGTCATTCTATTCTGTCACATAATTCAGAATATTATCTCCACTGAACGTAATAAATCGCTTTAAGCTTGAGCAAAGTTGGGATTTATTGGGCCAATGAGAAACTACTCGATGATGTACATTACGCCAAAAAATCATATTTTCGGATGAAGCTCATTTTCATCATGGTGGATACGTTGATAACCAAAATTGCCGTACTTGGGGCTCAGAAAACTCACACAGTAGTCTTACAGAAGCCAATGCACACCCATTACGAGTGACTGTTTGGTGCAGCTTGTGAAGCGGAGGCGCCCTTCCTTTGAAAATGAAGACGGCGAAACCATTACGATCAATTTTGTTTACTCACGAAAGTAAACAAAACCGACAGTTTAAAGTCGACTTCGAATGACAAATTTTTGAGAAACCTTTTCATGGCAATTTTATTTACTCTCGGAAGTTTTTGAGAGAAATCTGCTGAGAAGCAGTGGCCAAAGAAATATTTTTTTTTTAATACTTCGGTTTGTTGGTGAAGTATCACCTAGGGTTTGAATTGTGGCCGCACTTCTAATAAGCCAACACAGTACCTACTACTCTATGGGGATCGATTACCAACCTCAGGTTATTCGTGTATAGTATCAGGCATGACACAGATCTACTCTTATTATATTATTACGCAAATGGAAACGACCTAATATCGTATCACAAGAAAACATCGTTTAGCATAAACAATAAGCAAAAGCTACAAATACAAAGACCATGCGTATGAGTATGTGTATACAATTCACACGACACAGATAGACACTAACAAATATATCGAACGCGTTCCAAGTAAACCCACAACAACAAGTATGAGAGAAAAAGTTATAGACAAGAAAGCAAACGCAACAACAACAATGAAGTCGCAATAGAACTCCCGAGAATGCGAAAACGCGAACATTCCACATCGAGAATGTTCATCATATTGATTACGTGCGTATATAAAAGGCAAGACAAGGCAAGCAACCAGTCAGTAATAATTCAGTCAGCCTTGTGTGAAGTTGCGTGTAAACAAAAAGTCGTGGTTTGAAGAGTTGTTAGTGTTGGCGCTGACATAAGTATGAATAAAATAGTAAACAAGCAATTATTGTTGTATCGTTAAGTTGTATACGATGACAGACAAAAGTAATGTGAATAATAAAGAGTTTAATTGAAACGAAACACATTTTGTTTTTATTTTGGTTTGCAATCAACGAACTCATAATTTAAACGTTATTAAAAACGTAAAAACGTAACAATATATTCCCATAGAATGTTTCGTTTGACTCAAACGGACTTGGTTCGTAGAAGAATCTGTGCCTCTCTTGGAATTACCTTTCTTTGAGCTCATTTTTCCGAACATAAGCTCCCACTTCACAGTAGTATTCTGGCCCCATCAAAGCGTGAAAGCTCGTCTTCTTGCAACCTCGTCTGCATGCTCGTTGTCGAGAATTCCCACAATACTTTGGATCCAGCAGAGGGTAACCTTATTTTACCTACCTAACCGATTGAGCTTCAACCCCATACTGTCGTCGGTAAGAGCCGAGATCCTGAATGGCTGCTTTAGTATCACATAGCATTGCTATGTCCTGTCTTTTGTATCACCTATCTATATTGAAGTCGCCGTATTCTAGTAGGTAGTGTGTTGGCTTATTAGACGTTAAGCCAGGGTTCAAACCCCAGGTCAGACAGCAAAACAAAATATTAAAAAAATATTTCTTCGGCGACTTTCTCTCTGCAGATTTCTGGCAAAGACACTAAAATAAATAAAAAATTGCCATGAAAAGTTTCTCAAAAATCTGTCGTTCGGAATCGGCTTTAAACGGTAGGTCCCGCCACTCATAAATAACACATAAGAAAAATATAAAAATTAACACACACGACATAAGTGGTGTGAGCAGCTAGGTCGTAATCCAGACTAAAGGGTTGTAGTGACCAATTATGTGTCTATGTATCCATAATTAAGAACACCTTTCGTTAGCATAGATTTTCGTTTGGAGGAAAAAAAGCCTTAACGATAAGTCAGGATTTCAATAAACACTTGGACGTCGTCGCCAGCAATGATCAACACTTTGCTGAGCAAGTGTCAATTAAAATGTTTCCCATAAAAAGAGTTGAGATTTTATAGACAACAATAACACTAACTTGTTGCAAAAACAACTGCAACTGCAACAGCAATTGCAACAGCCAAACATTAACTCACTGTATTGGATATGGTTAAACAATCACGACACTCACAATTCTTTCATACGAAATACAATTTGACACTTTGCAACAACGCGAAATAACTCGCTGAAATACCATGCCATCTGTCAATTGTTGCCATTCGTTTTGTATTTACTTTAATTTTTTTTTTATATTTTTCTGTTATTGTTGTAAATGTTATTTTTTAACAAAATACTTGCAACAATGGCAAGTAACAGCAGCAGCAACATAATATAATAACAGAACAATGAAATGAAATGATTTTCGTTACGTTTTCCTTGTTCATTCATTGACTGCTGTTTTTTTCTTTTTCTCTCTCTCTCGGTGATAATGTGTGACACATGTGAATGCGGAATGAATAAGTAAATGAAGGAAGGAGCGACCGCTTGAATTGTATGTAAGTCAGCAACAGTATGTAATATGTTGCATTGAAAATGTGTCTCATTGTTGCTGCTGTTGCTGTTTCTATTATTCCTTTAACAGTCATAAGACAGACTCACAATTGTCGTTGTGTTACTCGTCGTCGTCGTTGTCGTCGCCGTCTGTCAAAGCATATGTGTGCCAGTTGTCGTCTCACTTCTCAGCGTTTGCATTACATTAACCCTACATTGTGTCGGGAACTGGCCCCTCCACTGGCCCCTTTCCGTTATTGCTTTTATGCAAATGCTAAAAGTTTATGCCACATAATGTGTCAATGATAAAGAAGAAGAAAGAAAAAAAGTATAGAAAACGGCATTCAAATAATGAAAAAAAAGTTTTGCTGTTGTTGAGCATTTATTTCATTCGGTTCCTGCATCATTTTTTCGGATGCCGTTGCATAAAACTATTCTGAATTGTTGCCGCTTTTTTGTATGTGGCACGTTATTCTGTCCTGTTCTGTTCTGCATTTGTGTTGCATTGCCATTGCATTTCTGGAATGGTACACTTGCATTTTGACCAAGTTAATGTTGATTGTCGTCGCTTTATTCGTATTCGTGTGTGCAACTGTTGTCGGAGATGATGTTCTTGGCAGGTGCTTAAAAGTATTAATTCTTTTGCATAGTATGAGATAAGAATCAATTAACTTCAGCGATTTGATGACACGTCGATTTTGTTCATCCATGGATTGCTTTGCCTTGCCAGGGTAAACAGTCTGATGAATATTCTTGAAGGCGAATGTTCGCGGCTTCGCTTTCTCGAAATCTGTATTAATTTAAACATCGTTGTATTCATTCAGTTGTGTATTTTGTTTACATTTATTCTTGTAGTGTTGTTGGTATATTTTTGTTCACTTGTTTATCATTTTTTATGCTGGTATTTGTTGTAGTATTTTTGTTTACGTGTTTACCATTTTTTTATGTTGGTGTTTGTTGTTTTATTTTTGTTTACTTATCTACCATTTATTTATGCTGATGTTTGTTATTTTATGAAGCTGTACGATAATTTGTAAACAGGTTTAATTACTGCATTGTTTTGTTTTTGTAGCTTTTGTTTATAATTTTAATGTTAAGCGATGTAAAAGCAAAACACCAGTATCTTGATTTTTCATTTTCGTAGCAATATCCTACAATGTAAATGGAACACAATCCAAAGTTTATTTCCTTCAAATATTTTTCACCTTCCAACAAATTCAATTTCTACAGGACGGCATGTACGAACACTACTAGAAATAGAGTGATTCGATATGTGAGGAACTTCGACTCGTATTTGATTCCTTCTTTTGATATACGAGTATGATGTCTTTCAACTAGGGACTCCAACCTTTACAGTTTACAGTACCTGTCAAACTAGTTGTCATTTATTCAGACTGAATTGATAAATTACTATGGATGGACACTCAAAACACGTTCAAATAGTAAAATTGTTTTTATCAAAATGGGTGTTCTGTTCGGACCCAAATTTTTATAGAAAAGTCAGCTTCAGCGATGAAACTCATTTCTTGATGTACATGAGATTCAGAAGTCACTGCCTGCTGCTAATTTTAAGCTGGCGCCGTTATTGGTTCATACATATATATTTGTCAACAGCAAGCACTATAGGATGATGAGAAACAATTTCTTTTCGCCTGAATTCGATGATCTAAACACCCACGACATGTCAGCAGGTCGCGATAAGTGCCAAGTTGGATATTCTGCATGAGTGATTTGAAGTCATATTTATCTCATGTGAAGGCGATGTGAACCGTTACACCTTTTGTTGTGGCGTTTTCTTAAGTCGCTGCTGTGGAGATAAGCCACAAACCAGAGCGGTTTTAAAATTAAATATAACCTCTGACAAGGTTTCAATTCAATGGGTTGGATGCGATAGCATAATGAGAACTTGGAATATGAATATAATATTCCACACATAAGAGCAAAATTAAGTGTTTGAAACGATATCGCACACAAACTTGGTTTTATTTAAATTTTGGAAATAGGAAGCATTTAGTGAAAGACACATAATACGATAATAAGTTATCCGGGGTATTACTTTCGCAGCACATATTAAGTCCACGAATATTTGTACCGTTTCATAGGTCGATAGGCACATGAAAAACAGAATAATGAAACCATTTGTATAGAGCACACAGATCTGATCTGCTGTGGAACAAGTTTCGTTCTGTATTCAGAGTTCATATTAGGAACCACAAAGCAGTTATGACCAGATGGTGACCTCTGGATAAGCTCACTCCAGGTCTGTGAGTAACTCTCTTACTTTTGCAAGGACAAGGACGATAAGAAGGTCACGGAAAATATTTTCTGTTATTTTACGGGAAAATGACGATGCATTCTTGGATGCCCACAATTTATTGACAGAACGTGTGTAGCCAAAGGTGATTTGAAGAGAATCCATACCTTCACAAAACTATCGGGATAGTTTAAACATGCAAGTCAGGGGTTATAGTTGAATAAAGTTACTCTTGATATTACAACGGGACGTTATATGTATGCTATGCTTTTTAAAGCTGCTGCCAATTTAATCTATAAGTCGATTAGAACGTGTAGTCTGCATGTAATAGTGACTGATATCTTTATTAAGCTCTTACTCTCTAATCCAGTTCACACACCACACACTGATCGTAAATACTTAAAAGTGCAAGAAAAACCATATTATGATTAGGTAAACGAAAGCGTAGTATCAGTCCAGTGCTATATCTATGTTTAGAGCCTATCATGTATCAAATACTACTACAGCAACCGAACTCGGTTTAAATAAAAAACCAAAGGCACTTGCCCATCGTCAAGAGCAATTGATTTTATTAGAAGGACATCATGCACAATAATCGAAACGATTTGCACTAGAGTTCAGTGTGTAGTAGGTGTAATAAAGGACGAAATGGAAATCCAAACCACCTCCAAAACGCAATGAAATAAATCCAACTATCTCTATGGATCCATATAACATTGAGGTGGATTACAACTTGATTTAATGACAGACTGAAGTAACTTTAAGCAGCGACACATTTTCTTAAGGTTAGGTTAGGTTTGAGGACGGGCACAAAATGACCAATAAATACATTTTAGAAGATAGGGAAAGGGAGGATAGTGAAAGATATAGAGAAATGAGAAAAGGACAAGAGGTAGAAAAGGGAGGATATAGATATACACCTGTTCTTGACCGAATGGAAGAATTGTATTGGCCAAAGCCTCTCAAAAAGCTAACAATTACCTGTATTAGCCGCTCATCCAACTAGTCAACTTGCTGTCTAGGGTCAATAGATCATAAAATTTTAGGTTTTCGAAGAAAAAGTAAACACCTCCGTACAATTTCTAGTTCACCACACTAAAATGGAAAAATGTAGATACTGTTGTTTTGCTTTTACATCGCTAAACATTAAAATTATAAACAAAAGATACAAAAACAAAACAATGAACTTGTTTACAAATTATCGCACTGCGTAATATAACAACAAATACCAGCATAACAAAAAAGATAAACAAGTAAACAAAAATATACCAACAAACACTACAAGAATAAATGTAAACAAAATACACAAACAACAATAATGTAAACAACGATGTTTGCATTTATAGAGATCTCGAGAAGGCGAAGCCACGAACATTCGCCTTCAAGAACATTCATTAGAATGTTTATTTTGCCATATAAAAGTCAAGGCAAAGCAGGCTTGTGAGTTAGTAAAAGTTCATTCAGTCATGTGGTAAGACGCGGTGGTTTGAATATCTCCGTTACAAAGATCTGTCGAACAATTGTTTAGGAATTTTTATTGTTTAGGCAAAGGGTATAAACAAAGAATAACAAACAAAGCAATTGTTGTTGTTACATCAAGTTGTGAACAGTGGCACAACACAATTTTATTTTTATTTCATTTGCAATCTACGAGCCTATAAATTAAAGTTTTTTAAACGATAAAAACGTAGCAATATGCTTAAAAAAAATTTCAATCTATCAAGACGAGAGATCGTCTTAATTGAACAACAATGGCTGAAAGTGGCAACGTGTAGAAAAAATGTGTCATCTAAGCGGGAGCTATCTGTTAGTATATCGAGTATATCAAGTCTAAGTGAGTAAAGTCGAATCTATTTTTACATTTTTATATGCACCAGAGTTTATAAGATCACCATACATACATAAAGATTTCACTCTTTTAAAATTATGGCGAACATATGCAACAAATGTTATCGACGTCATCGTTACCTCCAGAGTAACGCATTTTGTTTGTATGTTTTTTGTTGTTTTTGTTTTTGTTATTTTATAAGTGTAAATAATAAATGTGCAACGTCAAAAATTATTGTTGTTATTATTGCCATTGTAGTTGCTGTTGTATGCTGGTGTTGCATATACAGAATGAACACCTTTGAAATGTGGCACTCTTACATTAAACGTGAATACATGAATGAAAATTTGTTGAAGGTTGTGCCAATGTTTAATACGATTAAAGAGTGCGAGCCTGAGTTTTTAATACACGTTAGTGTTTGTGGCCAATGCTTCTCAGGGAAATTTTAGAAGAAAATTTTGCAAATTAACTCCTGATGACGTTAAGATGCAATTCTGAATTACCGGATTATTTTCAATTGATTAGCAAAAGCAGAATGAGGAAATTATTATTTGACAAGCCTCGCATATGTATGTATATTTAATTGATACATTAAAATGAAATCAAAGCTTTGAAATTAAAAAAAATTTACTTCGTATGATGAAATGAATCTGAAGAGTTGCAGGCATCGTCATCATCATCACCATCGTCTCGTCATCATCATCGCCATATAAAACGTATTTAAAAGCAAACAGACGAAGTAAAGAACAAGAAGAAGAAGATGAAATTATTTTATAATTTATGTCTTCCGATGGCTGAACTTTACGATTGTTAAGGCCAATAAGAAGATGGTATGGTATGTGTGAATGACTGACAGACACGCTTGATTTTAATGACACTTAAATGCATCTGATACTGAAGTCAATAAATCGACAATCAAGCGATCAATTGAAAATTTATTTTATTCCATCATAATTATCGACTGAACTGGACGAGAGAAGATGCACAAAGTATTTACGACCACAATTAAGTGTCTACGCATGATGACGATGATAATAATAACAATGGCGTGGCAATGCACTACCGATGCACTATAACATGATACATATACGACACACACACCCAAACACTCAGTTGATAATTTTTAAAGAAAAAATTAATTTCGAACGAAATCAATCGAATTGACAGACAAAGAGAGGAAATTTAAAGCATTCTGGCTTTCAAAGAATCGATTAAAATTAGGGACCATTTCCAAAATAAGACATATTTTTTGGTTTGCCTTTTGGAAGATAGAATTTCGATTGAACCGAAATTCTAACTTCGATTCATTGCTGAATGGCAATAAAATCGAACCATTTTTAAATAAAATTGTTATCAGCGATGGCACAGGCACACAATTGTACCATATTTTTGCCAACATGCAAGATTGCTTTTTAACTACTCTTTCAACAGTACAATAGTTCAATAAGTATATATTCTTTCGCAGGATCACTCTTACCAACAGGCAATTGACTAGCAGAGACCTCTCTCGTACGACAAAACTAATACTTTACAAGACGCTCATCCTTCCCATGCTTCTTTATGGCGCAGAGGCATGGACACTATTAAACACTGATGCCATAGCCTTGAGAGTATTCGAGAGAAAAGTCATATGTAAGATCTTCGGCCCAGTGCGAGTTGGCGATGATTTCCGCATCAGATCCTACAGTGAGCTGTATGAGCTCCTCAACGACATGGCTGCCGTGTCGTTCGAAGGGAGGAGGATGCTAAGGCGTGACGGGTATTTGATGCGCGGAATTAAGAAATTCGGCGCAGAGGAACGAAGCACCAAATCGAGGAAGCTTTGTCATCGATTGGTGCGATGTGTAAAAGCAGGTCGAAATCCGTTGATCGGCCTTCTAGCAGCGAGAGAAATAAATTAAGCTGCAATAAGGAAAATGCGAAGATGGTTTGTGGCAGTTCTATGCTCCTTCAATGAATTAATGGAATAACGATAAACCGTCAAATCACTCTTAGCGAATTTTCTAATGTTGAACGGTATCACAACATCAACAATATTTTAACACGGCAAGTTGCCTTGTGTAAATTATTTAATTATACGTTATTTTTTATTAAAAAAAATATTTTTTATTTATTTCCACTTGTTGACTGTTTAGATACTTTTTTACAACTGAGCTTAAAATTAATTCTTAATTCTAATTACGGTTGAAAAATGCAAGATCTGCATAATGACAATTCACGATAAGCGTGTTACAAAGGAATGCTTAGTAAACAGAAAATTTAATAAAAGAGGTTGGTAGCTGTCTGGAAATGTGTCAGCAAAAAATGAAAATAATGTTTTTTACGTTAACACCTCCCCACTTAAATCCGAGCGTCCTCGTTCGGTCAAAAATATGGGATGTCCGATATTTTTGTAATGCTCTTTTGTTCTGGTTTCTTCCTTTCCGATAACTCAGGCATGGATGAGTGTGTTGATGGAGCCGCATTTATGGCTTAGGAATAATAACCGTCTTATTGCTTCTTTTGAGTATCTTTGATTTTAGGAGAAGGACGATCATGGATGATATGGCCATTAAAGAGAGACCGAGGTTAACTGCTAGGCCTTTTTTATGTTTATCCTCTAGCAGATCAATGGCTTCAGTGTTGTTTGTCCGTATCTCTTTTACCATTTCTAACGATAGGGTTTCCTCTATATTTTGGCCTAAATGTCTGGGTTGGAGGATTGCCGGTTGCGGTTGTAGTTGTATTCCTTCAAAAAAGCTATAGATTTTATCAGCTACTGACACAGATATATTAGAGAATTGTATCACGTAGGTCCCAGTAAGGTTTTGTGGTTCCTTGTCGACAAAAATTGTTCCGTTAAATTGATTCAGCAATATTGTTCCTGGCGAAATCTCCTCGATAGTGGGGGTACTTCGATTGTCTATCAGGCTACAGTTTGCTGGTTTGCTTTTTATTAAGTCTGCCAGACACATATCGGTTTCCAGATTATCTAAATTATTTCTATTACATATCGTGATATTATTATAGTTTTTACATTCTTTCTTTATACCGTAATTTATATTGTCACATATAAGGATATTTTTAAACATTATTTTATTTACATATTTTCCAAATTTAATAGGTCTTACTAACATTTTATTACATGAATTTACATTCGTTATTGGAATACTTAATATATAGACAATTGAGCTTTGATCCGATGCTATTTTTATCTCGGCAAACTCAAAGGCTTGTTCTAAATTTATAAATGGTATGGAATCTTTACTTATTATTTCTTTAACAAGGTTGATTTCTTCTGATTTTAATAAAAATGAATTGACTACACCTACTTTTGCCCAATGTATGGCATGTTGAATATTAATCAATTCTTCCTTGACAGTATCTAACTTATATTTTAATATTGTTACCAATTGCTCCTTTACAGAATTACTTTTATTGTAGCTATTATTGAATGTTTCCAAAATGCTATTTGTTGCACGGGTGAGTTCATTAATTTTTTCTACCGTAAGTTTGTTAATAATTACTTGTCTGTTGTTATTTCTAAGGACCCTATTAGTCTTTTTGGTTAGTATGTCAAAGTCATCATGGTCGGGGTTTCCCGCGATCCATTTCCAAGCGGATCCGATAAAATTCAAGGATCTTTTCGATCTTGGTTTTAGTCGATCTAAGTAGGCTTGAAGTTCAGTCAGTTCGTGATTCAGCAAAGGATGAAGGAAATGGGATGGTCCAACGTCTTTGAGTAAAGTTTCTTGGAGATTGTCTATGAGGTCCCTGTAACCATTCAGTTCGATGATATGTATTAGTTTAAAGGTCCCTGTTTGTAATTTTGCCAGTCCGGAATTTATGGTCACTATTTGTGAGTTAGAGTAATCCAAAATTTTAATGTCGGCCGAAACCAGTGTGAAGAATAATCTGAAAAATAATTTATGACTTTAGTTCCTGATATTATTTTTGTGTACCGTTCTTCCTGATTCTGTTAAGACTGTTGTATTTCTATTCTCCTTAACTATTTCCTTTTTGTATGTTTTACTAAGTTTCGTCCCTAATCTCCTGTTTTCCTTTACATAGATGACTTGTCCAGGTTCATAAGTCTTAGGTTCGATCTTTCTTTTATTGTGGTAGTTCAAGTCTTCTAACTGTTTTTCCTGAATTCTTCTGATAGTGTCTAATTTAACTTTTTCTATTTCCTGAGGGTTGGTACTTACTCTTCCTAAAAAAAATGCTTCTATTGGTTTCTTTTTTGTAGTAGAATGTATGGAATTATTGTACTCGTAGATTGCTTTATACAATAGCTCTGGGAATGTTGTGTGTGAGTTCTCAGCTTTCAAGCAACGCATAACTTCTGAAAGCGTGGAATGAAACCTCTCAACTTGTCCATTAACGCTGCTACTATATGGTGGAATCTTAAATACTTTTATACCATACTGATTTTCTAACATAAAAATGATAGATGTAGAATTAAAAGATTTTTCGTTGTCCATAACGATCGTTTCTGGCATTCCGAAAGAAAGTAAGAGTTCCCTAAGAGGTTCTTTGACATCTTCAACGGCTCGTGACCTTAATATTCTTGCTTGCGCAAATTTGGAGAATTTATCTATAGCAGTTAAAATAGCCTTTCTCTCAGTCATGAAAATATCTATGTGGACGATTTGTCCGGGGAATTGTGGTATTGGCGTTTCTTGGATTGCGATTTTGTTGGGGTGTCTCTCATATTTATTTTCTTTGCACACCTTACAAGAGCTAATGAGTTTTTTTATTTTCGAATGCATTTGTGGAAAGTAATAATTTGTTAAAAGCTGTGCCTTATTCTCAATACTGTTCCTGTGAGCTCGATGGTGTTCTTTAAGTATTTCGGTTTCCTGCTCTTCGGCGCTTTTCAAATCCGTGACTATTTTCCTACAATATTTTACCCTGTATTGGGCGAAATTATTTCTGTAAATTTCTTGTAACATTCCTAATATTTCATCCGATGTATATATGCAATTAGTTACTGAGGGATTCAAATATTTTTTTAATATCTGAGTCAGGGACTCTGGTGTAATGTCAGGTTCGTTAATTCTATGTCTGTGAAAAGTAGGGAAAACAATTTCAAAGTTATAAGACGGTTGGCTTCCTTCATTTGAAATGAATATTTGATTCTTGAAGGCGTTAATGGGAGCATCAGTATATTGTATTAAATTTTGTGATGAACTCTCATCGCTATGTTGAGTTACAGTTAAGGTATTTACAAGAGTGTTCTCAGGCGAAGGTCTGGATAAAGCGTCGGCAACTACATTAGTGCTGCCTGGTTTGTATTGTAGTTCGTAATTGAAGTCCTCGAGAAATGCTTTCCATCTTTTAAGTTTAAAATTCGAATTTTTGTTATTCAAAGCATAAGTCAGAGGAAGATGGTCTGTAAGTATTTTTAACTTCGCGGAGCCATAAAGGTAGTTCCTTAGCGACTTTAACGCCCATACGATTGCGAGCAATTCTCTTTCATTGGTGGCGTAGTGCTCTTCTGTTTTGCTAAGGGTTCTTGATAAAAATACAATAGGTCTATTTTCCTGGGATAGCACTGCTCCCAGTGCGTAGTTAGAGGCGTCTGTCGTGAGGGTAAATTCTTTATTAAAGTCCGGATACGCTAACATAACATCATCAGAAGTCAATATGGTCTTAAGTTTTATAAATGCATCCATTGCTTCCTGATCTAAATCAATTGTTATCTTTTTTGACATATATTTGGACGAACGTCCTGCCTCCCCTCTCAAAAGCATTGTCAGGGGCTTTGCAATTTTGGCATAATCCCTGATAAAGCGTCTATAGTAGTTGGACAATCCCAAAAATGATCTTAGATCTTTCAGTGTTTTGGGTGTTGGGAAATTTAGGATTGCTTCTACTTTTTTGGGGTTGGTTTTTATTCCCTCATCTGAAATGATGAATCCTAAAAATTCAACCTCTTTTTTCAAGAACTCGCACTTGTCCAACTGAACTTTCATATTTGAAAGTCTAAGAGTTTTAAAAATGGTATCTATGTTTTTGAAGTGTTCTTCTTCATCTTTGGAAAATATAATAATGTCGTCCATATAGACGAAACAAATTTTTCCTATCCATTTTCTGAGTATGTCGTCTAACGTCCGCTGAAATATGGAAGGCGCATTCCTCAATCCGAACGGTAATCTGGTAAACTCATATTTACCATTATTGACCGAGAATGCCGTCTTTTGTCTGTCAGCCTCTCTAAGCGGTATTTGATGGAACCCGCTTTTTAAATCCAGTACTGAGAAAAATTTGTTTTGTCCCAGTTGTGGGAGAACATCATTGATCTCTGGGATTGGATATCTGTCCGGTAGAGTTTGTTCATTTAACTTTCTATAATCAATTACTATTCTGTACTTTTTCTTGCCGGATGCATCGGCTTTTTTAGGAACAACCCAAATGGGTGAGTTGTATGGCGACCGTGAAGGTCGAATGATACCTTGCTTCAAGAGGTCTTGTATTTGGTTTTCGACTTCATTTTTTAATTGTACAGGATAGGGATAATATCTGGAATAAATGGGATCGTCAGTTTTAGTCTGGATGTCTGCAACTACAGCTGTGGTGTAAGTAAGGTTCTCGTCTGGTTCACTAAATAAGGTTTTGTGTCGTTCGATAGTTTCTTTTAACCTGTTTTTTTGTTCTACTGTCATGTGGTCAGTCCTGATACTAATATTATTAACCGATTGTGAGATTTTCTGCTTTATTTTGACTTTAAGTTTTTTATTGATAAGCATATAGTTATCTGCCAGATAAATAATTGCTGATAGTTCTTTTAAACTATCGTTTCCTAAGATGCCATGGAAGGATCTTAGAGATGGTAGTAGAAAAAATTTGATTTTATCGGCATGTTTGCCGAAAAGATTTACGAAAGTATGGTGGGTAATTTCATTTTGTCCACCTACTGAGCTTGCATAGAAATTATTCTGGTTAGGTAAGGGATTTCTCACAAGGCTAGGCTGGATGTAATTCTTGTTTGATCCTGTGTCAATGAGAAAGTTTAGTATCTGTCCGGTATTCGTCCTGCACTCAAAATAGGGTAAGGACGAATTCGTTAGCCTAAAAAATGTATGTCTACGAATTCTTGTGTTTCAAATTGATTATCGTTTTCTTGTCCGTCCGTTTGGTTTTCGAGGTACTCATCAAGTGATGGTAATTTTTCCTCGCCCTCGTAGTTTGACATTTGTTCCTCATAATTACTTTGTTCTGTTTGCAAATGGAAATTCCTTTGCATTTTTGGTGGTCCTCGGAATTGTTCCGATTGGACGGGTGGTCTTTTACCAAAAAATTGATTATTTTGGCTTGGCCTATTCATGTAGTTCACGGCCTTTGTTTTTGCTGAAGAGTCTACGTCCATAGGTTCAGGACGTGGCTGTGGTTTTGGTGCGCTTGGCCTAGGTGGCATGAAGTTTGGGTTTGAATATGCTTGTGCCATTGACATTTGATTAGGGTTATAATATCTTCTTGGAGGTATTGGTTTAAATTGATAAAAATCATGAGAAGTTTGTGGCATGTGAGCCAATTGTGTATAAAAATTATCTCGATGTTTGTTCTGGTATTGCATTCTATTTGGTGGTAGAGATATAGTTTTGTTGGTATTAGTCTTTTGAGAGTTCACAAATTGTGACCTCACGAATTGATTTTCCATTTTAAGGCACAAATGGAGTGCCTGAGGGAGATCTTTTGGTTCTTTCATACCAAGATGCATTGACATATTGCCTCTTAGACCTCTAATGAAGACATCTAAAGCCTTATCTCTATAGGTCTGTGCCAGAAGATCGAGCGCTTCTTTACCAATATCCATGCAAGATAATTTATTAATAATTAGAGAGAGATAGGAGTAAACCTCCTGATAGAAGTCTTGAATTTTGCTGTTACCCTGTGTTAATGTACTCATCTGGTATTCTAAAGTAGTCAAATCCCTTTTGTCTGCATAGTGTAATGCCAGACATTTCACAATGCAGTTCCAGTTTAAAGGAGTATTATATGACTCCAAGGCTGCATCTGCGCGGCCAATAATTTTGTTTCGAATTGTATTAATTATTGCAAAGTATTTAGGAGTCCCTTTCATAGAGTCGTACAGTCCGAGTATTCTGTCTACGCTCTTTTTCCAAGAGCTAAATTCTGATGGATTACCGGAGAATTCCCTCAAGTTCTTTACAACGTCGGGAACCTTATCTAAATCTGCTAAATCGTTCCTATATCTTTCCTCTATTACCTGATCTATACCTCCTATATTTGCGTTGGGATTTAGTATCTGATTAATTGCTATTTGGCATTGCTGCGCGCAAATTCTAGCTATCATTTCTTCCATGTTTCTATTATTCTCATTATTAGGAGCTGGATTTGGAACATTTATATTCAGGACTGGGGGCCTGACCAAGTTGTTAGGATTAGACATAATTTATTATATTAATAAAAAGTATATTTTTGTTCTAATTTTTCTTATTTCTATTGGAGGGTCCCGTAGGAATCGCAATAGTGTTTTTGTGTTAAAAAAAAAAAAATTTCTTATTTCTATTGGAGGGTCCCGTAGGAATCGCAATAGTGGTTCTAAAAGATATTTTTTGAAGAGATATTATTATTTTACAATTGATTCACATTCAAAGCAAAAATTTCTTTAATTGGAATTTGTTTATTAACTTTAATAATTTTCACTTTAAAATTTTAAATCGATTCTTATTCTTTAAATTTTAACTTCTATGTTTTAGTTTTAGTCGTTTTCTCTTTCCAAAGAGATTCACTTTTCCTTGCAATATTTTTCAAAATTTAATTCTCCAAAATTTACTTGTTAAATTTACTGTTGATTTACTTCACTTTTTCAATTTTTTATACTATTTGTAACTTAATTGGATTCTATTATTTTTCCTTTTTTAGAATTTTCATTACGTTTAAAATATTTTTATATTTTATAAATTCATAATTGAAATTTGTATTAAACTTTTTAATTGACTTTTAAACTTATATTTATCCTTATTTGTATTCTTTTAAGTTTTGCACTTTTCTCTTTTTTTTTAAACTTTTGATTTTTAGCACTTTTAGTAAAAATATATATTTTTCTTTTTTTAATTAATAAATATTCTTCTTAAAAATTTAGTCTTAAACCTATGCTTACATAAAGATCATCCTCATGGAGCTGATAGGGGGGTATTGTTCCTTTTCTACCTTGTTACTAGGGTACCCGCGTCTACACCGAGTTCTCCACTCAAAATGTCCTTGTTTTGCAGATGATCGCTTATTGCAGCTTATGAGGTGCCTTTTACTTAAGTCCGCAGCCTATGGGGTGCTTGTCTTATGGGTGTCCTTGTATCTGCAGCCTATGGGGTGCTTGTCTTATAGGTGTCCTTGTATCTGCAGCCTATGGGGTGCTTTTGATAGGAACCTTTTAACGTTGGGCGCCAATTATTTAATTATACGTTATTTTTTATTAAAAAAAATATTTTTTATTTATTTCCACTTGTTGACTGTTTAGATACTTTTTTACAACTGAGCTTAAAATTAATTCTTAATTCTAATTACGGTTGAAAAATGCAAGATCTGCATAATGACAATTCACGATAAGCGTGTTACAAAGGAATGCTTAGTAAACAGA
Organism: Sarcophaga rosellei; assembly: GCA_930367235.1. Taxonomy (NCBI): domain Eukaryota; kingdom Metazoa; phylum Arthropoda; class Insecta; order Diptera; family Sarcophagidae; genus Sarcophaga; species Sarcophaga rosellei. The sequence continues at coordinate 72,373,760 of OV884019.1, forward strand.
AAATTTAATAAAAGAGGTTGGTAGCTGTCTGGAAATGTGTCAGCAAAAAATGAAAATAATGTTTTTTACGTTAACATGTATATAAGTCGTTGAAGATATCAAAAGCTGCCACTGAAAACGGGAGAATCAAAATAAAAAAAAATCTGTCAGTAAATGCTGAGTGCATAAGAATTCTTCTTCACCAGACAAAGAAGACTAAGAACTGCTGTAGAAGGTGCTGGAAGGTGTTTACAGATTTCGGACGTATGTACCCAGTGTTCCTTTAAAATTTCTATGAGGTTTCTAAGATGGAATCTCGTCAGGTTTAAAACAATTTTTTTTTCAAATATACTAAATATTGAGCCAAATCTGTAAGGTATCTCTGCAAGTGGTGTTATTATCCCATTTTACTATTGCAAATGAATGAAGTTTATGTGGAGGGATATCAATCTCACGTATGAATTGAATTTAATTCATCGTGGCATCAGCTTCAGTAAGTATGTCAACACTGATGCTACCTTTAATGACTCTGCATCTACGAACAACGCGATTTAAATAATTACTGCTAGCATTCTGTACGCCTAGTTAAAGTCTAACTAATCGAAACAATTGAACAAAATCAGAATGTGGTATGGACCTTTCGAATGACTGCTAGCGATTGTAAAGGCAATAGATGTATTACATAACTCAGTAACTTCAATTTAGTATTACCAGTTGAATATGAGAAAGCTTCCGAAGGACAGGTGCAGCTCTTACTACGATCGACAAAAATCAAAAAAAAGAGGTAAATTGTGCACATCTTTCGATGACGTATGCCGTACATTATATTCAATTCGTGCTACCTTTAAAATAATCGATTCCATATGCACATACACATTCTATTTTTAATAGGTTGCTGGGCAGCATTATCTGCCTCGAATGTGTTTGTAGCAACGTTCTTCTGATATAGCCTTCAACACGAAATAATTACTCGTCGGAAAGAGATTTGACTTCAACCATGAAATTATCTCAGAAACAAATTTATTTTGATGTCGTGGACAAATTCTATTTTTTGAAAGAAATAAAATATTGAAGACAATTTGTAGATCATGTGTTGGGCTTAAGTCGCCGTCGTCTAGTAAGTAGTGTGTTGGCTTATTAGACAGGAAACCTAGGTTCAATCCCCAGGTCAGATGTGTCCAACAAAATGAAAAAATATTTCTTATGTGACTTGCTCTCAGCAAATTTCTGGCAAGAATCCTGATAGTAAATGAAATTGCCATGAATGTTTAAACTGTAGGTCTCACCAATCATGTATAAAATTAAGGCACACAACATAAGTAGTGTGAGAAGCTAAGTCGTAATCTTGACTGAGGAAGAGTTGTAATGACGAATTGTTTATGTACAGTGAGCGTCAAAAGAAACTGTACATTAAAGAAAAATATATTCATTGCCAGTTTTTAAAATTGAAACAAAAAAAATTTATAAAAACCTTCCAAATATTGCACTCTCCTTAAGTGTTAAAAGTTGACTTTGATGATTATTAGAATTTTATCCTCAGTGTACAGTTTCGTTTGATGTTCACTGTACTTGTATATTGGGCTCAAGGAAGACAATGTTGGGCAATAAATTAATTTTTTAACTAAAAACTTGTTGTTTTAAACAAAAGAACTCACTCTGATTGCAATTTAAAAACATGCTACGATAAGTTTTATTCAGATAGATTGCTATGTTCAATATTATTTTGAGTTCATAGCGGAAGAAGCCTAAACAATAGTCGTCGGCTTCTTCATTGCGTTTCATTTAAATAACAATTTATTTTATGCATGATGACAGATTAATGCTAATTAAAATTAAATTTAGAATAAATAAGCTATCTGATCGAAATATGTTTGGGTTTAATTGGTATTAATTATGAATTAAAATTAGAGGCCTATTGAAGACTTTTAAAGAAATCTGCATAAAATATTGAAAAAACTTAAAATATTGCGCGTGTTTAAAACTCTTCAAATACCGACATGTTAATCAAAATAACTTCTGCGTATAATTTGAAAACTAGAATACTACGCCTTTGATGTCAATCAGTTATGCGAGGGTAAGAGCAAAAAATGTCAAGCGTTGGTTGCTGTAAGAGATAACGAATGATTACCGAACGAACGGATGATTGTGAATCATCCATTAATTCAGCCATATTAAGTTGTTATAAATGCCTACATACCTATACATATGCACGTTCATATATCATATGTAATAGAGAACCAGTCTTTCACTCTATTAAGAACGTACATCCAACACGAAGTAGATGAATTAACCATTTTTCACAATACATGTATAGTAGGTATCGCCATTTAATTATTGCCTTGATTTTAATGGTCTTGACTCCGAGCCATAGACTGTGTGTGTGAAAGTGGTTGATGGAAATCGGAACAAAAAAAGATTTTTACGATTTTTAATGTATCATCACCATTAAAACTAAACCTTCATAGTTATTCTGGTATTCTTTTATTATGACCATGTTTTATGACCATTTTTAAAGATTTGATTGCCTAAACGAAAAAATGTGTAACTGATGCTGTGATTTTCGTTAAGTCTCCTAAGACTTCAATATTTAAAGAATTCCTTTTTTTATTTGCTCTCCAAATTGAATTGAATTGAATGATTTTTTATTGGTTAGCAGCAATACTTAAATTATGTGAAAATAAATCGTCCATTTTTATTGGTTTCGTTATCCACAATTCATTTTATTTGTTTTTCTGTTTTTCTGTATATTTTTTTTGTCTCAAATAATAATAAAATTCCTTCTGTCATTTTTAAATTGATACATCAAACCAGGTTGTTTTTTTTATATTTTATTTCAATTTTAATTTTAATTTTGAGAATTTTTATTACCTTTCTGGTTATTTAATTCGATATTTTACACAGGCACCCTACATGGTATTGCTGGAATAGGTTCGTTATTGTTGAGCACTGTGTAACAAAAGGATCATAATGGCCAAACATCAAAAGAACTGTTTGCATGACTTAATTGATATGCGTTAACATCTGATAGGTTAAGCAAAAAAAACAACTACATTTTGGTTCATGGGATAAACCCTAGAAAAATAGAGTCGTCTACTCATGCATGAGTACATCACATTGGTGAAATTTGAGTAATTTTAAGTCAAATAATTTTTAAGTTGCCGTAGTCTACTAGGTAGCGTGTTCGCTTATTAGACGTAAAGCCCGTGTTCAAGCCCCAGGCCAGACATCAAAACAAAATATGAAAAAAAAATATATTCTACGGCGACTTCATCTCAGCAGATTTCTGACAAAAATTCTGAGAGTAAATAAACCTGCCATGAAAAAGTTTTTCAAAATCTGTCGTTCGGTGTCGACGTTAAACTGTAGGTCCCTCACTCACATGTAAAATTGAGGCACACAACATGAGTGGTGTGAGAAGCTAGGCCGTAATCCTGACTGAGGGGTTGTTATGGCCAATTAAGTAAGTAAGTAATTTTTATGAAACCAAAATAAGAAATCTTGAACTTTTAGGACTTTTGTACATACATATGTACATACCAGAGATCAGCAATAAGTATTCAAAAAGATGATGAGAATCGAATCATACTCATAATTTCTGATACTTTTACGCATTCATACTTATTTTAATATTATGGAACCTCTAATCATATTCAAAGTTTGAACTGCTCATGGTACTAATACTTAACAGCACGTATGATGTTGTTGATTTCGACTCTCCATAACTCAACATATACACGAAGCACAGAATAAGTATGATTCGCTTACGAACACTAAAATACTCATTAGAAGGTTGTGTGTTTACTCTGCTTGCTGCTTCGTCTTTTTTGCTTATGTGTCTTATTTTGTAAATGCAATAACAACTAAGACTGTAAATGTTGATGAATGATTCGAGTCACTCGAGTTCGAATGAATCAGAGTAATTAAATTTCAATATTGTTGACTCACTTATATTCAAAATTTCATGAGTACTTATGAGTAGCGAAAAAACGATTCATTGCTGATCTCTGATACAGATATCCCCTGTGAGCGATAAAAGCACCGCCTTAATTAAATATTAACAGTGGTATTACAATGAGTCTAAGTGCTGTCCATCTGGTCCTTAAAGGTTAGCCTGCTAACCTAATCTAGGTTTTATACAAGTCGCATACAATATTATGAGAATAATCTAATTGATACCACATATTACATTACAACCTTTCAGCCAATATTACAATATAGTTTCTCACTACACTTTATGTTGTGTGGGTTAATTTTATACTTGAGTGGTAGGACCTACAGTTTAAAGTAGATTCCGAACGACAGATTTTTGAGAAAATTTTTCATGTCAAAGTTTTTCCCAGAAATCTGCTGCGAGGAAGCCGCCGAAGAAATATTTTTTTCTTATTTCGTTTTGTTGGAGATGTCTCATGTGGGGTTTGAACCGAGATCTCACGTCTAGACTACGGCAACTACATTATTTCTTGTAAATAAATTGGACAAATTGGACAGTGAGATCGGGTGAGATGATACCTTTGGAGGGTTTTTTGAAATCAAAAGTATATAACAATAATTCCACAATACTTTAAGAGCTTAAAATAAATATTATCTAGCAGATATCAACCGTTAACATTAGTTTATTTAAAAATCTTATGGTTTCGTTTTAGTGCTAATATAGTTGCAAGGGCGTAAGAGTGCATCAAATATCTTTAATTTTATAAATTTACACACATCATGACTAATTATTGTCCTCTTCATCACAAACTTTGTATATTGGACTTAAAGGGATATCCATTCTATAAAAATATTCTTTGAGTAACTAATGGCCAGTCAGGTACTCAGTTTGTATGGTAAGGGTATGATCTGCTATATTAATTTGAGTCTCTTTATCTTTATCGATAAGGGTTTTTGGTGTGTCTTTTGCTAGAGCTTCTGATTGGATACAGTTCTTTGCCAGTTCACGAATACATTGAAAGAAAGCCCTTTTACATTCGTTTCAAAATCCAAAAAGATAAAAGCCAAAGTACATTGTTTACGCGATCTTGAAATTCTCACATTATCATGTTGCCGTTTTTTCAAATCATCTTATCCAGAACTATGTTAAGTAGTAGTGATGATAGAACACAGCCTACTCCATTTTCCACCATACTAATTAGAAGTTTTCCTTAAATTATGTACAGTGTGTTGCTGTATTAACTTTCAATAAGGCGTACTAGTTTTCGAGTAATTTCCTTATAGGCCAGTGTAATCTAAATGACACTGTAATTCCATTTTTCGGTAGTTTTCTAAAAGTCTATGAAGCACAGATAATTCCGTGATAACACGCAAGCAGTTTATATGGTGGATGATAGACTTAAAGAGACGGAATCCAGCTTGTTCTTGCTTCAAAGCTGGTATTACTATATCGGAGATCCTTTAGCGAATATCTGGGCATTCACTTAACCACTCTAAGCAAAAAAAGGGCAGGCCAATTGTTAGGATCTGTGAGCTCGTTCTGCTTTTAATGACGTCTTCAACCAGTTCCCTGAGCAAATAATTGTTTTCCCAAATAGTGCGGATTATAAGTATACATAATTATTTGAACACTCGTTTGGACTTCAATAACACCGGGAGGCTTGTTTGTTTTAAGGCCTTTAATTGAGCGATTTCCTGTATACTAGGACATTTTGAAATAATGTGTGGATCATTCTGATAGGTTTCACATACATTTGCAGACAGTATGTATAGCAAAAGTTAATAATGTCTGAATTCTTTCTCTATGTTCACTCCAACTATACTCCTCCTTTCTCTTCTTCCTGTTGCACAATAGATTTGGGCCCTTCAGTGGTGCTGGATATCTTCTTCTGGCAAGCAGCCTATCAGATTATGTTTGTCCAGAACTTCTCCTACTAATCTCGAGTTATTCACATAGGAAAGTGTTTACATACAGTCTTCAACGTCAGTTAAAATTGCTATGCACTGTCTCAGAAACCCCTGTTCAGTTGAACTGAGTCATTTCACTTGATAGTATATCGACACTTCTTGGGAGATAATTGAAAGAGAAATACTTTCCTTTCAGATCGACCATTACCATTAAAGTTTCACACACTTGTTTAATAGTCGATATCTGTCCATAAAAGTCATCTCTTTTTCTGCACAGAATTTCTTCCAGAATTAATATATCAATGTTGTTTTTTTTATGATTTTTATGGATTTTTAAAGGTTCAACCACTTACAATGGATTCTGTGGTCGTCTATTTCAACTCTCTTGCCTCAATTGTCTGCCTGCCTGCCTGCTCATCTTGTGTCTGTTTGAGATGTTTCAGCCACGTCTTCATCCCAAATACCCTCTCTTTCATCATCATGTGGTTGTTTTGAAATATTTTATGACTTTCAACAATTTTTCCATTTCTAAAATGTTTTTTGTGGTGGTCATTATTTTATAGTTATTTCTTCTCTGCTCCTCTCCTGTTCACCACTTGCTCTGTTCTTTTTTGTTGTTTTTGTTATTTGTTTGGATTTATACGTTTTGGATTCATTCGAATTTTTTTGGTTTTCTTTTTTTCTTTTTGTCAAGTTGTTGTCGCCTAGATTGTCGCCTGTGTCCGTTTAATGCAGTAAGCAACGAGCTGAGAGAATTGTATTGTTTTTCGTAATGCAGCTTCTTGCCTTTCGTTTCATTCCTTCCTTTCAACTGCATTGGTTGCTTGTCATGGCCATTACTTGAACTCTTCAGTTTTGGGGCTGACTGACTGACTGTCTTACTGACTGCCTGCTTAAGCAGCGACAAAATAAGAGAGAGTGAAACAGAGATAGAAGGACAGAACATAGTAAATGGTCAATAAATTCGTTTGATTTATATTATCGAAAGCGATTAAATTGTAACTTATTCGTCTTGTGCTCATTTTCAATTCAATCGTGTTCGATTTCATTTCTTGCCTTCATTTTATTTCTTTTCCCTCTGATACTTTCAAACATTGCTTTGATTTACTTTTATTGATTGAATTTAAAGATTGAAGTTCCCTTTGCCTTCTTATGCTTATTTTATGGTCTAGAAAATGTTGTCAAGTCTCAACATTTTTTTTTTTTTGTTCTTCTTATAATTAATTCTTCTACAAAAGGGTGGAGAAGTAGAAAAATGAAGATTTTACGACACTGTTAAAGCAATCTTTAAAAAAGAATTTTTCCTTTTAAAATTGCTACAGTAAAGTTAATGAGGTACCATTGTATTTCATTATTGCCGCCTATAGGAGAAAAGGGAAGCAAAGTAAAGTAAAGTAAATTACAAAAGTAACTCTTTTCAGGAACATTGTTATCATCCTTATACTGGGGGGAAATCACCCCCCCCAACAAACACTACTCCGCCTTCAAACTCCCTGCAGTGGCTGTAAGTTAAAGCATCAGGACCCTTAATGAACATACAACAGCTCAACCTTTCGTGCATTTTTAAGCAATTGTTATATAATCTCTAGGTTCCATTGGGAACCTCCATGACCAGATGTGCATGTATGTATCTTCCCAGAATAGCAGCATGTCCCAGGATAGAAACATGCCCCTTACTGCCATTATTTCATTTCTCCGCTGAAGATCCAATTGAAGCAAGTTGTGGTAAATAATGCGTTAGTTAGAGTAGAACAAAGTTCAATAGTGATTAAAAAAGCGGGCGCCTATCAGTGGCATTGGTGTTTGCACATCGTCCACCCAACATGTTCACCATAAACCAAGGTCAGTTCCACCAGGGCTCGATAGAGCCGGTATGTGATGGCTGGTATTATGTAAGGCGCTATTTTTCGTGTTCTTCTTTCTCTTCTATGCAAGTTTATATTATGTATCGTATATAGCGGCGTAAAAAGCATCAATTCCAATTTGCCAAGATTGACACTTAAACCACACGATTAGCACTAAGCTTTGAGGTCTGATTGCATCTCAAAGAGTAAGAGTGTGAGGATCAAAACCTGATACTATAATAGTCAGATCATGCTTAAAACCTTAGAGACCTTAATACTGTCGGTCTGCCAGCACGGCTTCTACAACGATATTCCACAACAAGGGAGAAATAACATCATTCTGTGATGAGCCTCCATTCAAATAGGACATAGGGCAACTTCGCCAATAGAGACAGTAATAATACTTTGGTTAAAAGTTCCATAACGAAATTCACAAAAGGATCACTAATATTGCGCTTATCAAGAACCCTAACAACAGCTTTCGAATAGATGTTGAAGGCGTCTTCTTCAGTAGTGAAGAGCGCTTTCTCACCAAGGAGTTTGACACAAAATCACTGGCCCTGCCCTTAGTGTAGGCATAATGATTACTACGAATGAGGTTAGACTAGTAGCAGGAACATACATACATAATTGGCCATTTCAACCCTTCAGCCAGCCTAGCTTCTCATGTCGACTCCGAACGAAAGATTTTTTTTTATAAACTTTTTCATAGCAGATTTATTTACTCTCAGAGTTCTTGCCAGAAATCTGCTGAGAGGAAGTCGCCGAAGAAATATTTTTTCATATTTCGTTTTGATGTCTAACCTGGGACAGCGACGTCGACGTTAAACTGTAGGTCCCGCCACTCAATTATAAAATTAAGGCATACAACATGAGTGGTGTGAGAAGCTAGGCTGTAATCCTGACTGAAGGGTTGTAATGGGCAATTATGTATGTATGTATGTATGTCTAACCTGGGATACGAACCCGGGATTTACGCCTAATAACCTAACACACTACCTACTAGACTACGGCGACTTCAAGGAGCAAGCAGGAACATAGTTGGAGAAAATGCACACTCTTGGATTACCCTATAGAAAGTCGTAAAAAGCAAGTTTAACATTTAACCGTCCTGTCTCAATCTAACGGAAATAGTGGGATACTTGAAGCATGGTAGCTTGAAGTAGAGGAGATCAACCAAGGAGTTATTCTATACTCTATAGTGACATCGAAATCAACATACACGTAAGTCCTCATAATGCTCTTGAAGGACATTGAACCTTCTGAATAATTCTAGTGCTGTATTCACTATCCACAGCTGATGTATACGCTTCTGTACAGGCAGGATGGGGGAATGTATGATCCGGTTGAATATCTTGATTGATTGTGCCCAATTGTTTGCTATGTCCATAGCTCGGCAGAATGGTTCAATCTCTACAACGATAAATATCCTCAGAAAACTATGTATAATACCATACAAATTGAAAGTGTGACTTCCTGTGGCGTTACTTCTTCACATTGTCCTTTAGTGCTATGTTATATAGACTGCAATTTTATGAGAGCAAGTTTGGTTCGATAGAAATGCAGGGTTCTATCGAAATTTATTACTCATGGTATTGGTAGTTACTTTCCTCGATTTATAATATAAATAAATTAATACTCTTAATATTCCTTAATACTCTTTGAGCTTTTTAAATTTCGAAATTTAATTTCGAACATATTTTGCATTTCCTTCCTTTCTTTTTTCTTTTGACTTTCTCTTGTTTTGGTAACTCTTGTTTTTAACCCTAAAAAATATGTTTTAAATACAATTACTGGGGGTTGTTTAACCTCAGGCTCAATTTTCTTTTCAGTGCCTTTAGTATCCTTTCTCCTTCTTTTATTTTTTGTAAGCAAAACAAAAACAAAAAAATTAATTTTTTTTAAACAATTGAGTGATTTATTCATGTCACCAAAAAGAGAAAAAGAAAACGATACGCTTTTGTTTGTTGAAAATTGAAAATTATGGTGGCAAAAGTTAAAATTCACAAAAAAATAAAAAAACAAAAACAAAAATAAAAGGAAAACAGCCAACCAAACAAATTTCATTAAAAAAAGGGTCCTTTGGTTCTCTTTAAAAAACAAAAAACAAATTTTGTTTGTTTTCCTTCTTTTCATCATCATTATGATTTTAACGTTTCGTCGTTGATGTGGCATTCTTTTTTGTGTTGTTATTGTTTTTGCCATTTTTTTTCAGCCTGTTTATTTTAACAACGCCCCAAGTTGAAAAAAAACACAAAATAAAATGAAATTTATGAAATTTTACATTAAAAACATGTAGAAAAATTCAAGAATATCTTAGGCCACTATGGTTCACCCTACCACGTACGATAATGTTTTCGTAAGGGTAGAGTACTTATGTAGAATCTGAAATACTACTTTAATCCGAGATCAAATTCTGCCAATTTTAATTAATTTATTATGTAATCCCACGTTCCCACTTACTTCTTAATTTGATCTAAAGTGGAAGTTTTATTAAAAAAATAAAAATATGTTGATGTATAGGAATCATCAACTTCAACAGTGTGCTTAAGTATTACCAGTGGTGTTGTGCTAATTTTTTTTACCGGAACGCGTATATATAATTATATAGACAGGGCCGATCCTGGGTAGGCGGCCGCTCTGTGCGGTCTCATGACGAAAATCATTACGAAACCCATTTTGTGTATATCTATATACATATATGTATATGTTTATTACAATAATAGGAACGTTTAATAAAAATTAGTTAACAAATTATAAAATACGCTTACTAGATACTCAGAAATCATCTTTAGTTCCGGAACGCGTTCCTGTCCAAAAAGGAAGTACCGGAACGACGTTCCGGAGCGTTCCGGCTCGACAACATCACTGAGTATTACTAACAGTCAGATTTACATTTTCCTGTTATGGCAAGACAGGATAGTTTTCAAAGCTAGTTTAAAGTTCATTCAAAGGTTTATTGGAACAAGCCAATGTGTCATATATCGGTACGTGCATCATAATCACACTTAGAAGGAAAGTATTTCTATCAGCGTCCCCATGACAAATCTGTAATCCGGTAATTGCAGTGATCTGATTAATATTCCCATATGTATAACCTGATTTTAGGCTACATCTCAAGATTAACTTCGGTCGTGATAGACTGATGGAACTTATGGTTTGATTCCCATGTCGGGACTATTGACTAAGCATTCGTCTTTAAAATCCATAGCATTTAACATCGTAAGTTCGAAAGGGCCTCGCTGTCTGAGAACTGTTTGTAATATTGTGTTTTGAGCACCAATTGAACATCTTCTCGTGTACTGTTGTTCCAAATTCAATATGGAACAATAGAACAACATTTTTGTATACAATGGTATGAGTGCAATCGTGTATAATATGGTTATGTGTTTGACATCTGTTCGATTTGTAGGTGTAGGCAGTGTGTGGACTTATTAGACATGAGGCATCGGTTCAAGCTCCAGATCAGACAAACCCAACTAAACGATCAAAAAAAATATTTCTTCGGCGACTTCCTCTCTGCGGATTTCTAGCAAAAACTCTTAGAATAAATGAAATTGAAATTGAAAAAGTTTCTCAAAAATCTGTTCTTCGGAATTAACGGAAATTAACGCACACAACATATGTATGTATGTGGCGAGGAAAGCTAGGTCGTAATCCTGACTGAAAGATTGTAATGACCAATTATGTATGTGATCTATGTATGTGTGTATCTATTTAAAGCTGCACTGTATTATCCTTTTTCCTCATGCAATCTCTCAAATCATCTGGATGGCACAAGAAACTGTTGCTTTACAATTTCTGTGTAATGTTCATTAAATGGTTCGTCCAACGATTCAATGATGCTTTCGGAGAAGTGTCAGTTTAGTATAAAATACAGTTTTTCGAACTTTCTCAGGTGCGATGCATCACTAGAGACCACGAAAACGCTTCCAAGACATCTTTGCTTAAGAAAGTATTTTGGCAGTATATTAAAGAGCCTACTCTATTCTATTTCTTGTCTGTTTCGATTCGTTGATTTATGATATTTTTTTACATACAAACCGCACCTTACAGATGGAAAGCAACGAATTTATCTTCTAAAGTACCCTAGAGAAACAGAACGGAACTGTCTAATATGTCCGAAATGATTTAAAATTGTTCGGATATTAAGCTGAAATCTTCCGTCCAGTTTAGCCATTTAAATTCTATGTAAATTGCAGCATTTTTGAAGAAGTTGGAATGTCAAGGGAACATCTCTGGAGGTACGTTTATAAGAATGTAACCACAAATCCCAAACGGATTTGAACAAATAGAACGAATGAGTTTTTCTATGTTACTTCATAGACTGTTAAGTACCACAGTACTTGTGTAGGGTGATGAAAAGTTTGCCGTTGTTGCTTGTGTTGTTTGTGCTTTTTACAAATATATAAAATTTTCTCTTGCCATTGTTGTTTATACTGCTGTTGTTGTTGTTGTTGTTGTTCATGCTGCTGCTGTTTACTTGGCCGTATTTATAATTCGTTCAGCTTCGTCTATCATCGTGACATTTACTGCCTGCCGTCTTTATTTTTATTTATTTCCATTTTCCTTCATTGTCCTTTGTTCGTTCAAAATGCTTCTTCTTCTAATACCTCCTTCTGGTATATTTCGTCTGCTTGCTTTGCTTCTTCAACGTCATTCTTAGTCCTGGTGACTGACAGTCGCCGCGGCCATGATGTTAAATGCCAAAAACTTTATATTTGTGTTTGTGTTTTTGTTTTCCCTTTTCCACACAAAGAAAAAAAATGAAAAAAATTGTTTTTTCTTGATGTCGACTTGAAAGTTGATGTACGTCGACGTAAATGACATTAACGTTGTTGTTTTTGTAAAGACTCATTGGTATGATGGTGATGGCAATGGCAATGGCGATTGCGATGATGATGATGATGTTGTTGGCGGTGGAGGTGATGGCTGTGTCCTGTTACTGTATAAGTGAGAGTGCAGTTTTTGTATTGGTGGTGGTTGATTCTGCATATTTTTGTTCGTCTTACCAACGTCAATTTCTTGATTTTATTACATTTTGACTCGCTCTCTCTCTCGCTCTCTATGTTTCTAAACTTCTTAAGACATTTTTCTTCAAGGTACAGGCAGAGAGTGTGCCATAGTTTACAAGTTTTTATTTTTTCTTTCCTTTTGCTTTTCCTTTTGTTTTTTTTTTGAGGATTTATTTAATGTCTAAATAAATTAAGAATGTCATTGTGTTTTGCTCACAATTTATTCGTTTTATCCTTTGGGGCATTCATTCACAGTTGTTTGCAATTGTCTTTGTGTACGTGTATTTGTTTGCCAAATGAATGTTTTTAATTTGATTAGAATTGTTTCTTATGACCCCATCCAGCTGACTATTTTATTATGGCCCGCTGTAATAATAAAATCGAATTATTATTACGTTTTGTTGTTTTTGTTGTTGTTGTTATTTGTTAGTGTTTGTTACTCAGAGAGCATTACATTATAAACAAAACAGAGGCAAGCATGCCTTCCTACATAGCATACATAGATAAAGTCTCTTGCATACGATTGGAGCTGTAAATGATTAATTAAGCTTCAAGAAAAAAGCTAAAAGAAAACATTCCGAAAATATTAAATGAAATAAAAAACAGTTGATATTCCCCTTAACTGCCATAACTTTGCAGTTGAGAATTTAAAAATTGTGTTTCAATTATTGAAAATATTCCGCTTTTTTTGAAAATAAAATTCATTTTCCAATACTTTTTATATAAAACAGAAATTAATCGATTCTCAATTTTAAATGTTTCTAACAACCATACTGTGGTCCAAAATTGTTTACAGTCAACCCTCCTATAACGCGATGAGTGCTTACCGCGTTATATGGAAACCGCGTTCTGAGAGAGGGTTGACTGTACATATTTTACTAAATATCATCAGGAAGTAAAAGGGTGGGCCATTTAAAAGTTTGAATTTAAAAATGCAATAAAACAATAACTTTTTGAAATTTATTTACTTTTGTATTGTAAACTACAATTGTTTCATTCATATGGCTGCCGCAACTAGCCTCACAGTACCTCATTCGAACGGACCAATATTCATGCACTTTTTTGAGTGTAAGGGGTCGTATCTCGGCAATGGACTGTTGGCCTTCAAATACTCAGTTACCACTGGTTTGTCAGCATAACACTTTTCTTTAACCGCGTCCTTCAGAAAGTAGTCCAATGGTGTCAAATAGCAGCTTCTTGGGAGTCAATTGATATCATCATTTCGGCTAATTAAACCGGCTTCAAACGTTTGAAGCAATAAAGCGATTGTGGCATCAGATATGTGTCAACTAGCACCCTCTTGTTGAAACCAGACATCGTTCACAGCCCATGTACCATGAAGAGCAGGTACAAAATAAAAATCGGTTATCATGGTATGGTAAGTGTCTCCATTGATTAATTTCAAGAGAAATATATGTCAATAATGCCTCATGTAGTCGCCGTAGTCTAGTAGGTAGTATGTTCGCTTATTAGACATAAAGCCCAGTTTCGAGCCTCAGGCCAGACATCAAAACGAAATATGAAAAAAATATATCAGCAGATTTCTGAGAAAAACACTGAGAGTAAATACTATTGCCATAGAAAAGTTTCTGAAAACTGTCGTTCGGAGTCGACGTTAAAGTGTAGGGCCCGCCACTCAAGTATAAGATTAAGGCACACAACATGAGTGCTTGTTGTAATGGCCAATTCTTTATGTAAGTATGTAATGCCTCAGCTCCACAAGCCGCCCCAAACAGTCACTCGTAATGGGTGCATTGGCTTCTGTTAGACCACCGTGTGAGTTTTCTATGCCTCAAATATGGCAATTTTGGTACAATACCCACCGAGATGAAAATGTGGTTCATGCGAAAAGGCAATTTTTTTTGGCAAACAAATTTCCGACCAATTGTGTTTGTTTTGGAAATAAATTTCCAATAAGTTACAACGTTGCTTAAGCGTAAGTCGTATATCTGTGACAGGATTGAATGATTCGAAATAACCAATTGTTCAAATTTAAACCGATAGATGGCTCACCCGATTTTTGCGTAAAATATGTCGTCTATTGGAAAAAATCACCACAGCACGAATAAAGGCTTTCTTTATAGAATGTTGGTTCATCTTTAGTGGCACACCATGGTCTCGACTACTCTCCACAATTTCTAGTGCAGAAAGTTCAAATCAGGACTGCCGGAGGCTCATTCTTAACAACGAAGGGAATGCTGATAAATTGTTTCAAAGCCAGGTTTGAGTTCGTCTAGCTGTATAAGATGGCACAGAATTGAGTATTTTTGTAACAGCTTCTAAAATGATTTCTAGCTAAGCTTTGCATGATATTTGGCTCTATGGCAAGAGACAACCTACCAAACCATAGCTGAAGACGTTTGATGACCTCTTCGGATGTATCCGTTATCAAAGCATACATACACATAATTGGCCATTACAACCCTTCGTCAGGATTACGGCCTAGCTTCTCAACACCACTCATGTTGTGTGCGTTAATTTTACACATGAGTGGCGGGACCTACAGTTTAAAGTCGACTCCGAACGACAGATTTTTTGAGAAGCTTTTCATGGCAATTTCATCCCAGTGTTCAAACTATCCTTAATTCATTAGCAGCTTTTTTTTGTTGTAAACGTATATGTACTTTGTCTGTACTGTATAGATGTAGTCGCGGTAGTCTAGTAAGCAGTGGTTGGCTTATGAGACATGAGGCCACAATACTAACACGAGGTCAGACTTCTCCAACAAAACGAAGTATGAAAGACTATTTCTTCGGTGGCTTCCTCTAAATTTGTCATGATAAGGTTTCTACATACATAAATTTTTGAGAAGCTTTTCATGGCAATTTTTACTCTCAGAGTTTTTGCCAGAAAGGAGGAAGTCGCCGAAGAAATACTTTTTGTATTTTGTTTTTGATGTGTGGCCTGGGATACGAACTCGGGCCTTTCGTCTAATAAGCCGACACACTACCTACTAGACCACGGCGACTACATATCAAAGCGTTTTAGCAAAATACGTTGGTATTTTTCATTAAATTTTTTTTTTAAGGTGTAGTCAAGAAATTTTCGGTACAGTGTTTGAAAGTATTAGGTTGAAAACATTTTGTAATAATTCTACTAATGAACTCCTTCGATACATTCATTTCTTGTTTTATAATTTTATGTCACGGAGCGAATTTCTCTAAATTCTTGTTTCGACAGTTTTGATGGAGACATTGGCAAAGTGTATCACCCGATCGGGAACAGCCTTTAATTTAACATCTGCAGTCTCCTCAAATAGTTTAGCGCAGCGTTAGATGAACCAGCGTATAATATCGAGCAAGCAAGGCATTTCAAAAATATCACTTTTTGTCTTATCACACTTAAATATTGCTATGACAGCAATATGGGTCTCGTTATTTGAATACTAGCGTTAGAAGCTGCACTGTACGAAGAAGTTATGAGGAAACTGAACTGATGTGTCAGAATTCTCTCAAAAATACTTTTACGCAGCAAACGAAAAGTACAAATAAAATTGATATTTGTCAAGCAATACTTGATTGACATGAATGATGCAATATTATCTGTAGATGATGCTGTTCATTTACTGTCGGTTCAACTAAATTCGAATTCAGGCTAAATAGTTTCTGTTCGTTATCTGGCCATTTTCTGTGGACTGGGCCTTCTACTGCTTATTTCATTTTTTTAAGAGCTCATGGACAAATTCGTGATTCGCTCGTTTTTAGGTTTTAAACACTTTAAAAATATTTTTATAATTTCCCCACTCATATAGGCTAGCCCAACAGGGACTTCCGAACATTGGCAATTGATAACGACGATCCGGTTGAATTTATTTATTTAGTTTTTTTTTTTGCCAAATTACCATGGACGGTTGATACAGCATTTGACGACAACTGCAAATTGTAAAATTGTTTTACCAAATGAGTATTCGGTTCGGCCAATGTTCCACGTCCAATACATTTCGTAAAAGGTAGAGTTTGGTGTGGATTTTAGGCTGGCATCGGTTCATATTTCTTTGAGGACGACGTTGGGCAGGCCTAAACTATTGACAGCGAGCACGATAGGTCGATGATGAACAACTTCTTTCGGCCTGAATTGAATGATCGGGCCACTAACGCCACGTGGTTTAAAAGGAATATTCTGCATTTTGCGGGCATGGTCATCTCACATGGAAGTGATGTGTGAAGTGAACTGACCACCGAAATCGTCCTATTCGATTTCTTATGCTGCAGGTGTATGCGAATAAGCCACAAACAACACAGCTTCCAAAGCCAAGTTCAGCGTGATTTATACGCCACAGTCATTGATTGGCATTTCGGTTGTGCATCATTCAGAGAAGAAATAGGGGACATTCGATATTCGAACGATATTTATCAATAGGTCTCAGACATACTTTGTTTTCTTCAAATTTAAACGTGGAAACCGCTTAATAAAATAAAGTGTAATTTTTGTTATGATAATTTAAAGGACCTTTATAAAAGGAGTGTCTATATCTTATGTATGTATGTGTGTAATAAACATAGCATAGACGAACGCCATTGTTCGTCTTGGTCCACAGCGTCCACTTAAGCCACATATAAAATGCCTCAAAGGACTTTCCTATTTGCTGTAAGGAACTCAAGCATTCTATTAAAAATGAATTTAAATTTGAATAGTGATTTATGGACGTGGTAGTATAGAGTATTAAATGGACATATTTGTTCCATTAAAGCCTCTATGTCTGTCATAATGAAAGGCATGCCTCTTGTTTTCTTATGATATAATCAGGTATATTGGGGCATTTGAAGTTGTGTTTAATATTTTTAATTTCTTTCTTTCTTTAAAATTTAAAATGTTCTTTGAAAATAATGACTGAAATAGAAAACGTCTAACGGAAGTGTAATGAATTCTCATGACTCTACCATCATTATTTCTAGTTCCTTGAACTGACAGCAGAATGGCAGTGAGAAAAAAGAAATTGAAGAGAAGAGAAAAAACGAGTGAAGACAATGAAAAGCAATAATTTTTGTGATGCGTGCTAAAATAATAAATCATAAGATTGGACACAGATATCATAAAAATTATGATATTAAACATACACATACTCATACGCACACTCGCATACACACAGAGAGATATTTTTTTCATTAGCAAAATGATGGCAACTGTTACCCATTTAAGGTGGTGGTTGAAGATATTTTTTTTCTTTTTTTTGAGACATTTTCCGGCCTTATTTTTTGGATGAACCTTAACTGACATAAATATTTCCAAATGATTAAAATAAACCAGAGAAAACAAAAAAAAAAATGGATATGTAGCTCTGCAGATATCCACAAAATATAGGCAAGAAGGATAATGACAAGCACACGCATATACATAAATTTTTCAGATAAATACGTAGAAACCTTTACTAATACATACATGGTTAGTCAAAAGAGGTCGGTCTATCTACCTTTAACATTTGAGGATACATTTGTGGATACATTGAGGACTCATTTAAATGGCTTAAGTTCTTATGTTAAACATTTAATTTCATAAAGGCTAGTCTCAACATATTTGTGAGTGGTAACTTCATACAAAATAGATTTGATTACTTTTCAAAAATGATTTTATCTGGACTATTATTACCTCAACAATTCAAGTACTAATAATACTCGAAACCTGTTTTTTATCCAAAAAATTATATACACTGTGATCGTAGCTCGCACTTTATTTAGCGAAGAACTGCTTGATAATGAATTTGTTGAAATACAGAAAATAAATCATAGTTTTAAAATATATGAAGTAATTGAAAGGATGAAAATATGAAGGATTCTGAATCCCAATATCAATTTATCATACTCTCGACAATCTACTTCAATAGAAAAAATATTGTTTCACTTGCGAAGACGAACAGATAACAACAAAATACTATGTGTGTATACGGTACACAAAATTATAAGAAACAATAGGCATGAATTTAAGAGAAAGGAGCAAAGCAAACATCAAAAATCCAACGACAACACTTTTAGAAAGATCACTAAGATGCCAGACGTGAAATACGACAGTAAAAATAATGCGAAATATTATGCTGCTCATGAGTGGCACTGTATGTTAAGCACAGTGTTATTGAACATCGAAAGTCTCGTCTTCGTTAATAGGAAACGTGAATAAAATTGGAATTCATTTATTTTGGCTGAATGGGTATGTCGACTTTGAGACAATACCAAGCCAATACACAAGATTAAAGGTCTTCAAATGCATGCGGAAAAAATTACTATTTTTGATGTGGCTTTTGGGCTGCGGCGTTATCGGTTCATAGATAATAACATTGTCTAAGCCATCATTGTCATCATTGTTTTCTGTAGAATTGTATAATCTCAATACCAATCATATGTAGGTTTAACAGTACGGCGCTACGTGCCACACATCTCATGACACATTGGATATTTTGTACGAGCTATTCGATGGCACTTTGATGGCCACCAAGATCTTGCAATTTGATCCCGTTAAATTCTTTCCAATGGGGTTTTTATTAAGTCGCAGGTGTATACAACGGAATATAAGCGTATGTAAATACCTTCCAACAACCGTCGCAAAGGAGATGTTGACAAAACATATAGGTGTAGTCCACTGGAATCTGACATACGTAACGATATCATTTTCAAGTTTAAAAACTTCAGAAGCATAAAAAATAAAGATATTGTTACGTTTTTACCTTTTTAAATATTTTTAGAATTCGTTGATTGCAAACAAAATAAAAATAAATATATGCGTAGGTTCAATTAAACTCTTTATTGTTCGTACTACTTTTGTGTGCCACTATTTACAACTTAACGATACAACAATAATTGCTTGTTCGCTATTATTCTTTGCTTACAACGCAGATCTTTTCAACGGCAATCTTCACTCAACACTGAATGAATTCTTATTGCTCGCTGCCTGCTTTGTCTTGCCTTTTTTATATGCCCACGTAATCAGTCTCATGAAGGTTCTTGAAGTCGAACGTTCGGGGTTTTGCCTTCTCAAGGTCTCTATCGCTACTTCATTGTTGTTTGTGTATTTTGTTCACATTGCTTATTGTTGCGTTCTCGCTTACTTGTCTATCCCCTTTTCTTTCATACTGATGTTGTTGGTTTACTTGTAACAAGTTCATTGCATTTGTTTGTGTAGCTTTTGCTTATTTTAATGTTAAACGATGTACATCGTTTCCATTTTCGTAACAATATATAAGGCTTAGTATAAAACCCGGCGATTTTTGAACAAAAGTGCAGATAGGCCTGACACTGAGTCTGGCAACATCTGTCTGTCAGTCAAAAATTGTTTGCGAGGTCTCACATTCGCCCTATTTTCCGTTTTTAGTTTTCTTAAAACAGTTCCGAACTTAATCTTACGATCTCATTCGGTTCGAATATGTTGTTATTTTTGCAATATCTTGTCGAAAGGAGCTCACGCTCCTATTGAAAATAGACAAAAAAAATTGAGAAATGGGCTGGTGGCAGACAGGAATAAGCAGTATTGAACTCGTAAAATGGAAGCTATATAGTCAACATCGCTGAATATTATGACTATACTATACATCATTAACTTTGGCCAAGAGTAATCCTACTTCAGGAGCGTGAGGATTGATTGTCAGGTAGTTTTTCACGCCAATTATATATAAGAAAGAAAGAATATGGAAAATATTCCTATAGCAGATATCTATGAAAAGGTATGAAAGCCAATGGAAGGAAGTTACCAAAGAAATATATTTTCCCATATTTCGTTCTATTAGATATGTCTGACCATGGTTCAAGGTATCAACCAGCATACTACCTATTAGATTACGGCGACTTCACAAAAGTATATTTTATTTTTTATGGCGTACAAAAAGTGCTTAGTGTGGCATTGACTCTCTGCATAGGTATCACATAATAATAACCATCACATGCCTAAAAATTTTGATTTGTGATATTGTGATAGTAAAAATGAATTATGAGCCTCAAATACAAATGAGCTTGAGAGTCAATGCAGTAAACTACATATATACTTACAATGCCAAAATGATAAAGGGAAGGAAGGAAGGAAAGAAGGAAAAGTGTAAAGGGGAATGTTGAAATATACCCCTTCTTATATGAATATAATGATTTTCATTTCATAACTACAATATACCATAAGCATTTGAATGTCCTTTTTTCCTATAATTCTTTGCTTTAATATTTGTCAGCACTATACTATGTATGTATGTAAGTATTTAGTGTGTGGTGACAGTTCACAATTTTTGCTCATTTCATTCCATTTCATTTTCATAATTTTTTCTCTTCTCTTCTCTTTTTTTTTTTTTTGTTATTTTTACAATGTCAGTTCTTCTCTTTCAAATGCCTGACAGTTCGCCAAATGTTCAAACAAAATGTGATTTTTTTCGTTGGTTTTTCGCCACATCGAAGAGTAGTAGTAATATTCGTATTTAACAACCCTTAATGCGCATAAATTATTTTTATTACCTGTCATAACTTTACAAAACGATGGCTGAGGGGTTAAAAATATGATTATGGTCGCCCTAGGGGGGAAGGGGATATTGCAGGTTAGAATATTAAAAATCGAATGGTCAGGCACTATCTGTATATATGGTGTACATATGTACACACTAAATTTAATATTATAAATATTTATGCCTGTATGACAATAATAACGAAAAAATAAAAATTATGAATCTCTGGATACAATTTTAATTGCCAAATAGATTTATACAGATACTGAAACATTTTTTTTTTTGTTTTCCTGGTTACAATATCTATGTATCTATTCCATGATATAATATTTTGTAATCTCAACATTCATATCATTTACAAATATTATTATATTTTTATATTATTGACAGCAGATTGAAGATACATAAATCCGAATAGCTTTTCATATACAATATATGTATGTATGTATCGATAAACAATTACTTTTTTGTATATAAATTCAAACAGTATGGTATTTAGAATCAGGAACACAGATCAGAGAACAACAATGAGTATTCAAAAATATGAGTAGAATCGAATCATACTCATAATTTCTTATATTTATACGCTTTCATACTTATTTGAATGTCATGGAACCTCTACTCACATTCAAAGTTTGATGTACTCATCGTATTCATACTTAACAATACGTGTGATGTTGTTGATTTCGACTCTCCTTAAATTAACATATGTATACATGAAGCACAAAATAAGTATGAGTCGGTTAGGAACCCGAAATTATTCACCAAGTGGTTGTGTATTTGCTCTGGTTGCTGCTCTGTCTGTAAATGCAACAATTAATTTGATACCTAAACATGGTTTTTCGAAAATGATTCGTTAACATACAGCACTTCGTCTGTTTTACGGTCAACTTAGTCAGCTTAGTAAGAAATCTATTTGTGCAGTTACTGCGACCCCTTCAACCTTAGATTCCTATAAAATATCTTCCAAGCCTATTACCATGACAAACTTTAGAATGGTGCTCGTATTCAACAATAAGTTAAATAGGCACCTGCCTAGCACTTAATATGCACCCAGCTATTCCCTTCTAAAACGCATTAACACCCCATGGTTTACAAGAATGTGTTCCGATGGTCATCGTCAAACGCCATTCTGAATAAGTCTACTCTGAGAATACAGTGATCTGTTGAAACATCGATTGCCAACCTCAGGCTATGCCTGGATAGTCTAATGCATGAATCTGATCGCCTGTTATTGTATTTTCCAACGACAGTTTTCAATGCCTCATACTCACTTAGTTTGAGAAAAGTCTTTGCCTCTGCTTATCTTCGCTTTCGTTAGGCATACCTTTGCAAATATCCATCGCACTCCACGGTATTCCCGGTTCAAGCAACGGCGTCGAGAATTCCCACTTGAACTGAGCCCAGCAGAGGACTTTATTTTTTTTACTTAGTCGATTCAGGATCTCTAGACAGCACTATACTATCTTCGATTTAAGCTCTTAAAAGCTGAGTGTTTAAGTGGCGGGGTGACTGTCAGATAGTACTGCTATTTTCCATTTTTTGTACTTCCTATCCAAAATGAATTGAGCACATCTTTTGATGTGAAAGCTTAGAGGATATTATGTAGCTTACCCATTGGCTCGGAATATGGCACAACAAATTTCTGCTCCTGTTTTAAGATCCGTTCTTAACCGACCTCTAATACCAAAAAGTAGATTCTCGTTTAAAAATGTCTGCAGCTTTCGTATTATTTCTTTAGTCAAGATTATGACCTAGTTTCTCACACCACCATTCTTGATTGTTAATTGTACCTATTAGTAGCGGTACGTACATTTTAAACGACAGATATTTGAGAAACATTTCATGGCAATTTTATTTACTCCCCAAGTTTTTGCTAGAAGACTGCTGAAAGGAAGTCGGAAATATTTTTCACATTTCATTTTGTTTCAGATGTCTAAGCTGAGGGTTGAACCACGAGCTTTTGTCTATTAAGCCAACACACTTTTGCTTTCAAATTGCTGCAGTCAATTTTGTTACTAAGTCTCGTTGTAAAGCTTTTCAAATTGTCGTAGAGTCTATTGTTTAAGGAAGGAGTCAGAAGTTACTGATGTAGAACGAATACTTGAAGAAATTCTCCAAATGTGGATTTATTGTTGTTATAAACTTGTTGGCCATTGTTGTTCGACTACATGGAAAATTTTACGTTATAATCTTGGCCTACACGCCTATACAGTACAGCGCGTATGAGAATTGAAGCGAAACGAGCACAGTTAGTGTTGCATTTATGCTTAAGGGATTCATTTATAACTGCTGAAGATATGATATGAAACGGATGAGACAGCAATTTATAGCCTCTTCGCCTAATGTCGGCTTTTACTTCAAATCACACAAATGTTATCCTCTGCAGAAAGGCAAACAAATGGTCTAACAAAAACTCCATTAATTGACAAAGTTAAGATGAGTTAAAGAGTAAACTTGTGAAGACATCAGACAGATCGGGCCCAATATGGATGTATATAGAACAGAATTTTCATTGAACCTATCAAGAATCCATCTAAGGAACCTCATAGCATTGATAACGGGACGCAGGCTTCTAGGTATTCCCGCCAGGAAGCTGAAAATACCTCATAACGACTACTGCATATGCTGCAATGCTAGGAAGAAGGGGAGACTACAGACTTGGAAACCTGAGAAGTTGAATTCTTGGATACCCAGAATTTAGTAAATTTTAGAATTTCACACCTTCTTAACACTATCGGAATGGTTGAGAGATGCAAACTAGGAGCAGTAGTTGGTAATATCAGTATTGTTAAGAAAATGGTAGTGGTATTGTTAAAATGATAAACAAAAACTACAAAAACAAAACAAAGGACTTGTTTACATGATCAACGAATAAATAAAAATATAGCGACAACATAAGTATAAAAAAGGGGGACAAGCAATGTAAACAGCAACAGGCAACAACAACATTGCAAGGACAAACGTAAACAAAATACACAAACAACAATAATGTAAACAACATGTTTACATTTATAGAGATTTCACCAAGGCAAAGTCATTCCACTTCGAGAGCATGTTTACCTGCGATATAAAAGGCAAGACAAAGCAGGCAACGGGATCAGAAAGAATTCAATCAGTCTTGTGTGAAGACTCGTTGTGTGTGAAGAGAATAATCGTGGTTTGAAGATCTCCTCTGTAAAGATCTAACGGACAATTGTTAGTTTGTACGCGGAAGAGTGTAAATTAAAGCAAATTGTTGTTGCTTAAATCAAGTTGAGAACTTTGTACGACTTGAGTAAACTGTGGGCATTGAGGCGGCTGCCAGTTACACTTAACCCAACCTTGGTTTAGGAAATAAAAGCTGAATAAAAAATCCCAAATCCCGAAACTATTTAAAAACAAAGTCCCTTTAGTGCAATCTGCTTAATTCGAATTCTATGCTCTCAAGATCTAACGTGTTAAGAGCTTTTACTGAATCATCTCAAAAACTATACGAGGATGACATAAATAACTGCCATTGAAGATTTAGCTTAAAAGGACATTAAATTAAATTACATTGTAAATGAAAAAAAGGCACAATAAGAACCATAAATTCAATTGAAATCATAAACTTCATTTCAAAAAAAAGCAAAAAAGCAGAATGCTTAAGAGAACTCTTTTTCCCCCCCGGCAATGTCATAGACCTTGCGAAACGCATTATAGCCTGTGGACAATGGAAGAAAATCATGTACGAAATTCCAATGAATCATTTTAAGTACTAAATAATGTCCTTTTTTTTGTTTTTCTTGTTTTTTTCTTTGACACTTTCTCTTAAAAATGGTACCTTATCAAGTACATTCATCAGCACATTAACGCACACACACATCCAAATACAAAAAATAAAAGGGATTCATAGCAATCCATATATACACATCCTGCAATAGAAATGGTTCCACCATTTCTGATTTCTCAAAAAAAAAAAAGGAGTCTCCATTCGGAAAAGAATGGGAGGAGGGGGCTTATGAAAAAAATCTACAATATAAAATGGATTGATAGAATGATTTAATGTTTTCAATAAAAGCAAAACGACAGCATAGCCAACATTAAAGCATTACAACAACATCAACAACATTGATATCGTCAACGACTAAAATTGTATTTTTCTCAATGAAATGGTCATATAACCCCACCACCACCGTCAAAGTAAATGATATGAAACGTGTTTAATGTTTAATATTTTTGCTTCAAATGCGATATTCGACTACGAGCATTTCCACATTTACTCCTCTACTTGTACGCTGGCTATGTAGTTGACTTATTTGACGATCCTAAGATGGAAATAAAGATGGCTGCTGTATGTATACAACTGTATGTATGTATGTATGTGTGCTTGTTTAAATGTATATTAAATGCCATAAAAACGGTCATTCGCATGTTCAAATGACATTTAATGTGTCAAATAAGGGTTACTTACTACTCTCCTTTAGATTTCATCCACTCACCATTCACCACTCACCATTAACAAGTTCAAAATTTTATTTGATTCTTACGTAGCTGTTTACAGATTATGTGTGTTGTGTGTACATATGAATGTATGTGTAGGTTTCGGTATATGAGTTTGATTGTCATTTGATGTTTCTTTTTTTTTCTTTCGTTTTCTCTACACGTTTCGTAGTTTGTCAATTTTATTTCCACTTTTTATACGAAATGGATTTATACAGTGGATGACAAAAAAAAAGGTTACAAAAAAAAATATATTTGTTAGAAGTCAATCCAAATAAGTTGTTAAGTTTTGAAAAATGCCTGTGAGAATATGTCTTAAAATGAACACAAACAAATCAAAAACATGGACGCACTACCACTCAGTCATTACATGACATTCATCAATGCATAGCAGATGTAATCATATCTTCTGTAGTAGAAATATAAATTGTGTATGGGATAGTTCAGGCATTTGGTGGTCTAAACCACATGTTGTATTCCTCCGAGCTGTCAATCAGAATCAAGCTCAAAGTCATCAAATAATAAAAGTTATTAAAAACAAAGTCCTACGCATGTTTTGGGCCAAAATAACAAGAAAAGTGAGTCCATGACGCCAAATTAGAATTATATAAACGAAAATGAAATCGCTGTAGTGTAATAGGTAGTGTATTGACAGACATTTCCAACTAAACAAAATACATACATACGAGTACATACATAACAGGGCATTACAACCCTTCAGTCAGGAACTCCGCCTAGCTTCTCACACCACCAATGTTGTGTGTGTTAATTTTATACATGGCTGGAGGGAACTACAGTTTAAACTCGGCTCCGAACGGCAGATTTTGAAAAACTTTTTCATGACAGGTTTATTTACTCTCAGAGTTTTTGCCAGAAATCTGCTGAGAGGAAGTCGCCGAAGAAAAAAAATTTGTTTTCATATTTCGTTTTGATGTCTGGCCTGGGGCTCGAACGCGGGCTTTATGTGTAATAAGCGAACACACTACCTACTAGACTTTCAATAAACAAAATATGAATAAAAAATTCTTCAATGACTTCCTCTCAGCAGATTTCTGGCAAAAACTCTGAGGGCAAATAAAATTAACACCAAAAGTCTCTCAAAAAATCTGTCGTTGGGAGTCGACTTTAAACTGTAGGTCCCGCCACTCATGTATAAACATTAACGCACACAACATAAGTGGTGTGAGAAACTAGGTCATAATCCTGACTAAAGATTTGTAATGACCAATTATGTACATATGTGTGGATGTGATCCGCCAGCACAAAATTCATATCAAACAGTTACTTTTTCGTGATGCATTGAAAGCTCTTGGATTCCAATTTTGTGTTTTCGCGTACTCCTTCATTAAAAACTCCACCTCAACGATAAAGATAATATTTCGATGAAGGTTGGGTTCAGTTGCCAACTTCCCTAGAGCCCATAAAGCGAACTCACGTTGTTGCTTATGGTCATATATGTTGGTTTGACTAAAGAGAGTAAATAATTGATAACTAAGAAAACCTCCAAATACTTGTAGCTTCAATAAGATGGACGTTATCAACTGTCAAAGTTCGGATGTACGTGTTGAAACGTGTTGCCGGTAGGCAAAATACAGTGATTTGCCTAAGTCGTGCTTGAGAATCAAAAATTTTCAGGCGAAAAACCTTCTAAATACGCAGAAAACAGAAGACAACGAAATCGAAGAGAAATTCGGAAATTCCCGTAGATATATTAGGTTAAGGATATTCGTAACATTTAGGGCCATTGCTACATAACATAACATAACACATAATTAGACATTACAACCCTTCAGTCAGGATTACGAAATAGCTTCTAACACCACTTATGTTATGTGTGTAATACATGTACATGAATGGCGGCACCTACAGTGTAAAGTCGACTCCGAACGACAGATTTTTTGTGAAACTTTTCATGGCAATTTTAATTACTATCAGAGTTTTTGCCAGAAATCTCCTGAGAGGAAGTCCACGAAGAAATATTTTTTCATATTTCGTTTTGATATCTGACCAGGGATTTGAACCGTGGTCTTACGTCTAATAAGCCAACACACTGCCTACTAGACTACGGCGATTATTACAAGTTGCCGTTAACTGAAGGGAGGATTTTAACGGGCAGATAAATTATTTTTCATGTATATGTGGGCAATAAGCTACATCAGCCTACCTGTAACTTTTAAAGTTAAGTTTATAGCTGAACTTGGCAGATTATATACTATTTTCCATATGGCAACTTTAAATATAAACAAAAGGAGCAAACACAACAAAAAAAAGGAAGCTTGTCGTTGCCATTACGTTAAAAAAAACTTATTTAATTGTGGAAAACATTGCTGCGGCACCGCTATATTTTGTTTAAAAAGTTAACTTTATTTTATCAGTAGGTTGTAATACCGAAAAAAAGTTAAAGGTGACTTTAAAGTTCACTTTAGCTAAAGTTACCTGTTACTAAACCCAACTTTAACGTAAGCAAGTTGTAATATAGGCCCTTAATGTGCGATACTGGACAGAATGCGTAACTACTATAACGTTCGGCATTAGATTTTAAGACTTAATACCAATAGGTTGTGCTATCCTTAGAGCACATTTCAGAATAGCGGATCTTACAATGCTTATTGACACTATCTAACAACTTTAAACACTAAACCTAGTTGAAGCCACCCATCTAGTAAGTGTTGAACATGCATGATCAATATTTCGCTCACCAAATCAAAAATAAATTCAAAGTAAATTAACAGAGAAACCGTATTGAACCTTCTATTCTATTAAGTTAACCTTTAACAAACTCTCTACACATTTATGCTGCAGTAAGATAACATACATTAAAGTTTTTTTTTAATTCATAGAAGTGTAGACATTTCTTTGTCATTAGCTGTAAGAGGAAAAAACATTTATTTTTTCAATCGTATTGTGGTGATTTCACAATTTTTATGTGAAATTGATATCCGGTTAAATGGGGACGAGGCAAAACTAATGCGAAGCATACAAAAACAAAAAAAACAAAAAAAAAGGAAAATAAATTCATGCAACATTTAATACCAAACAATTTAAGAAAACCATCATCATCATTCAGAATCAACGCACTCACATGCAGGCTGGTTTCTGTAACGAAGTAACGAGTAAATCATTCACGAAACGAAACGAAAAATTCACAAACACAATTACATTAGTAGATGTACGTATGCATGTAACATAGTGTATATCACTCTCTGTTTGATGTGCGTAAAGTGCGTCTTTCATTCTTACTTTGCTTATAGCATACCACCATATGAATGTACGTACGTATGAGTGCATATATATGTGTCTGTGCGTTCGTATTATGTTTAACACACATAAATCTGTCACTTTGCCTTTTCTCTACAATAATACTGGATTCTCTTCTTGTTGTTGTTGTTGTTTTTGTTGTTGTATATCTTTAGTCCTTTCTTTTCAATAGCATTTCCATGTTTCATGGTATTTTTCACATTTTCATATTCTGTCGTATGTATTTGGTTTGAATGTTTGCCATATTTTATTTGTTGTTATTGTTGTTGTTGTTGTAGTTGTTTATATATATTTTTTGTTTTTCCTTTTTCTTCTTCTGTGATATGCCTGCCTTCTTTTAAAAGACAGTATGACATTTGTTATGTTGTTGTAGTCGTTGTTGTTGTCGTTGTTGTTGCTGTATAAAGTAGTGTATATTGCGACACTGCGCCTGTCAATTTATAACAAAAATTATGATCCTGAAAAGTAGATTATCCTTTTGATTTATCGTCGCATCATTTCAAATGAAAAGTTGAAAGTCTGTAAATGAAATTATTTTATATGCGAATGTGTATGTGAATGTGAATGTGTGTGGATACAAAGCAGAAACTGAAAGAAAAAAATGTAACGCACACACTTCTTTTATACATACATAAATATATGTGTTGTTTTGTATTTATATCGTACATACCTATGTACATATGTATATACATGAATACCAATGTACTTTCGTCTTGTTATTGAATTTTTTAATTTTTTTTTTAAATATTCACAACTTTATCGTCGTTTTTTTGTATTGTAGGAAATGTCAATAAACTGAAGTTGTAATTGAAAAATGTTTATTGGAAATCAATCGTGATGTTATTTAATCGAATCCTTTGAATTTGATTTGCTCAACATTCACTTACATACATACAAAATTGGTTATTCCAACTTTTCAGTCAGCATTACGACTTAATTTCTCATACAACATGAGTGGCATTTGAGTTTGAGAAACTTTTCATGGCAATTTTATTTACTCTCAGAAATTTTGCCAGACATCTGCTTAGAGTAAAGCGTCAAAGCAATATTTGTTTCATATTAAGTTTTGTCTGACCTGTTAGGGTGTCCACAAAAGGCTTTTTGCCAGACATTCAAAATATTTTCATTTAATTTTATTGGAGATCAAGCACAGGATCACTCTTACCAACAGATGCTACTATGGTCTCAATAGGCAATTGAGTAGCAGAGATCTCTCTCGTATGACAAAACTAATACTCTACAAGACGCTCATCCCACCCGTGCTTCTTCAAGGCGTAGAGGCATGGACCCTATTAAGCACTGATGCAGCAGCCTTGAGAGTATTCGAAAGAAAATTCCTACGTAAGATCTTCGGTCCAGTGCGAGTTGGCGATGATTTAAACAGTGAGCTGTGTGAGCTCCTCAACGACATAGACGTTGTGCAGCGTATTAATATCCAGTGGCTGCTCTGGCTCGGGCATGTCGTTCGAATGGAGGAGGATGCTCCGGCGAGACGAGGGATCTGCGAAGAGGATGACCTTGTATGCGTTGAAAAGACAAAATCGAGGTAGCCCTGTCATCGATTGGTGTGACCAACTGGCGTAGGCACGCAAGAAGCAGAGGCGCCTGGTAGGATGTATTGCAGCAGACCTAAATCCGTTAATCGGGTTGTTAATAGCCAATTAAGTAAGTAAGTAAGTTGTTTCAAAAGATCCATTCTTTTTCTTCCTGGATGTCAACTGGCACCATTCTCTTGAAGCCACATATTCTCTACATCTAAATCATAAATTTTCCGCAAAAAAAATGCTGCAAATCGTCTATCTGAAGCGATTTCCATTGATCAGAATCGCATTTCCATTTGCGTTTTCAAAGAAATATGGCCGATGAATTCTTCCGGACCATATACCACACTAAAGCGTAACTATTTGTAGATGTAAAGGTTGCTTGAAGATAACTCCTGAATTCTTTTCACCCCAAAATGCGGCATTTTTGCCTTTAAATGAAGATCATGAAGCAAAATTTTAAATAATGTGTGAATCGTTTAATCCTTAATTGCTGCGAACGATGCTGTATTTTCTTCAAAACTTCTACTCACGGCTGCTATATTCTCTATATTCTGTCATGAATAGATCTAGTTTCTTTAAATTTCTGTACCAACTTGGTGGCACGATTTGTTGGAGCATATTATCTACCCAATTTTGTTACACATTTCCTTATATCCGTCCGTGACATGCAATTTCGACATACTATTTAAAGTATTTCAGCCGGTATCTAAACAATAGCAGCCGTAATCTTGTCTTACAGCGCTAGAGTAATGAATGGCACTCTCTTATGCACGAGAGATTTAACTGCTCCCAACCAAAAGTAGTATGGCGATAACTTTGTTCGTTTATTATTTGTTTTAGTGAGAAATTTAGTTGAGTCCTACATTTGATGTTGACTTTATTATTGTTGTTTTAAACAAATTTAATCTAAGTAGCAGGAAAGACAAACGCTTATGTCAGCTTCATAGTCAACGTCGATCAAACAATCCCAGACATTACGTCATATCTCTCCTATTCATCATGGCATTGTTCATTGTGATATCCAACGCTAAGATCAGCAGTAACGGAGACGAAATGCAACCGCGTTTACAACAAACCTTGTTACTTATGTAACCTTAAAAATGTATACGAAAGTAAGCGTTTTTAGATAATTTATACTCTGGCATCAGAATGGGTCTTATGCGGCCTAAGTGTGGCTGTCAAATCTCCAGTCCTACCTATCTAAATAATTCCTTTACGAACTCCATCATTTTTCTCCGTATGCCATTACAGATTAATGATTTTAATGTTAGACTATGTTGAAAGCACTTTCGAAATCAATCTCGGCGCTCTTCGCACTGACTACTTAATTGTAATACTTACTTAATTAGCCATTACAACTCTTTGGTCAGGATCACACCACACATGTTGTGTGTGTTATTTTTATACATGAGTAGCGGGACCTACGAAAGATGTTTTGGAAATATTTTCATGGCGGTTTTACTTACTTTCAGAGTTTTTGTCAAACTTATGCTGAGAGGAAGTCGCCGAGAGAAATATTTTTTTTTTATAAAATTCGTATCATTCGAGATATCTGAGCCAGGGTTAGGACCACGGGCTCTAGTCTAATAAGCCAATAGAATACCTACTAGACTACGGTGACTTTGTAAATTCTGAAACATAAATCTTGTATTCAAATCCTTTTCTTTCTAAATATTCCAGGAATTTCCGTGACAACTGCAACACACCTTTCGGGGTATTTTCTTATTTACTACGTTACATATTCTGTTGTTTTGTCGTTTCCATAAATTTTACTTGACCACGATCTTTTTCATTTCAGCTATTTATTTCACATTGTATTTTATAAATCAAATGAAAGAACGAAAAAACATCTTTTTTACACAAAACGATCCTCGTCATCCTGTATTCAATGTCTTGTCATTTCATTAAAAAAAAAGAAGAAAATGAAAGTCTCTGAAGGTTAATATTCGACTCTCTTAAGATAACAACACGATTGACTGACTGAATTGGATGAATGCTGTCAAATAATTTTAGTCGCTATTGTTTAATGTATGATTACGTTTTAGTTTTTGGGCGCGCAACTAAAATTTAAAAACGAATTTGTGTGGGTCCTAGTTTCTTTTTCACTTCTACTGTTTCTTCAAACCATATTGATAAAGGTGTGTTTTTTTAGTTTATTGTTGTTGTTGCTATTACTGGTGTATTATAAGTACTAGTATCTTAGACTAGGGTTTTACCAACACCACCACTACCACCATCATTCTCCAGAGGAACAACAAATCATTTGATTTGCTTTTACTTGCAAAGACTCGTTAGAGACACAAATCAATAATTTATTGTCCGGACTACGGGCTGAATATTCCAAGTGATTGAATTATGTGCGTGAGAAAATAAGACACATGTGAGCGTTATACGTACGTACTCAAGAACACATCTTAGATGAGTCAGTCAATTGTTTTAGCATTAAGATTAAAAGGAATTCTATTCATTAGATACACACATTGAAAAACTCATAAATCAGTTCGAAAAAAAAATTCTTTACCATGTTAAGGTCTATCACTCAAGGGAGACTTTTTGCTTCAACTTCCCCTTTAAAGCCAAGTTTTCTTATCAATTCTTTAAATTATTGATTTTTTGTTTCATTTAATTTTGTTTTGTTTTTTTTTCTTTTTATTCTTGTGAAAATCATAATTTCATATTTTGAGTCCCGAGCAGCCTACAATATTTTCTAGTCATAAAAATTTATGATCGCCCCATAAAAGAAGAATATTTTGTTTTTTTTCATATAAAAATATATAAAATTTTTAATCAATAAATATGAAATTTGTAACGCTTAAAACGAAATTGATTGAAAATATGATATTATTGTACAATAAAACGAAAAACGAAACACGAGAAGAGAAAAGAAGATGAAATCAAATAAAAATGAAATAAAATCGAAAGGTTAAACTAAGCCAACCGAAAACCTATGGTGCCAGGGAGTCTTAACTTGTGGTAATAATTGAAACAGAAACTTAAGAAATGTTTAATAAATACGAAATAGCCTTACTAATACCAGACAGCAAAAAAAATGTATCGTAAAAAAGTCATGGAAAAGTGGTAATATCAGTAGAGGAATTGATTTTCTTAACACAAGCACCAAAGATCAGCAATTAATCGTTTTTTCGCTACTCATTAGCACCCATGAAATTTTGAATATATGTGAAATTTAACTACTCTGATACGTTGGTGCTCACTACAATACTGATTTACAAGTACAGGTTGCAAATGAGTATGCGTACAACGCTGACATCAAACTCATACCATTCGAAATATGTTTGATTCATAAGCCTACTCATTTAGATTCATAACTTTAGAAAAATACTTATTCGAGCGACTCGAATCATTCATCAAAATTTACAGTCTTAGTTGTTGTTTTACAAAAAAAAAGACACAAGCAAAAAAATGAAAGA
Organism: Sarcophaga rosellei; assembly: GCA_930367235.1. NCBI lineage: Eukaryota > Metazoa > Arthropoda > Insecta > Diptera > Sarcophagidae > Sarcophaga > Sarcophaga rosellei. The sequence goes on from OV884019.1 coordinate 72,407,540, forward strand.
TAATAGGCCAACGTACTCCTTTATAACTTCATTCTTACAGATTTTAAAAAACCTAACGCTACCATCAGAAAGACAGCTCTTTAAATATCAACAAAACAAACAGTGTGTGAGATATCATCGAAATTTATTTGTTGGAGAGGCCTATTGACGACATCGTAATCTACTAGGTAGTGCGTTTCCTTATTAGACGTGAGGCCACGGTACAACCCACAGAAACAAAACGAAACAAGAGAAAATATATTTTAGGCGACTTCCTCTCAGCAGATTTCTGGGAAAGACTCTAGAGAGTAAATAAAATTGCCATGAAAAAGTTCCTCAAAAAGCTGTCGTTCGGAGTCGACAGTAGGTCTCGCTACTCACGTATATAATTAATGCACACAACGTAAGTGATGGCGCAATAAATCAGACTGAATTTGATCGATGCCATGGGTTATGCGGCTTATTTCGTATTCCTATACACGTGCTACTTAAAAAAACCCCACAAGAGAAAGTGTAACAGGGACAAATATACGATCTCGATTGTTCACATTTCCTCAACGTGAGATGATCATGCCCCCACATGGCTCATGTACAATATCCAAAACAGTTCTGTGGTACGTAGCGCCTTCTTGTTGAAACAACAATTCAGGCCAAAAGAAGTTGGGCTATATTGAGATCACCGATCTAACTATAGTTATCGCCTTTGACAGCGATAGCTGGCTAATGTCGTCGTCAAGTAAATATGGACTCATGACGACGCCTATCTTAAATCCACTTTTGATCCCTTATGAACAGAATTGTCTTAAATTTTATAATTTTGCTTATTCACGATTTTTCGGTAATTTTTCGGATCAGGCAATGATTCCAATGATAACAACTTAGTTTTATAAATATATGACCATATGAGAAGTACTACTCCTCCAATTTATCCGACACCTCTAGGTAAATTTTTATGTGGCTATGTTAAGTCATTGATTTATGCCGACAAACTAGCATATCTTGAACCACCATTGATGCTATACGGCTAGATTTGTTGGAAAACGTAGTCAAAATTTAGCTAAGATATGTTGGAAATGATTTTTAAGAACTAATGCATGAAATTTTCGTCTGGCATAATTAAAATAAATTAATTCAAATTCTGTCTGTCTATGCTATATTATCATTTTAAGTTTTTAATCTCTTCAAAAGAAATAAAAGAAATGAAAAAGAAAGAATGTTGATCAGAGATCAGCAACGAATCGTATTTTCGCTACTCATAAGCACTCATGAAATTTTGAATATAAGTGAGTCAACAATATTGAAATTTAACTATGTACTCTGATTCATTCGTACTCACTACAACGTTGATTTGTAAGTACAGGTTGCAATAAGAAAAACAGAGCAACAAGCAGAGCAAAAACGCATCCTTCTAGTTAGTATTTTAGTGATTCGTGTATATGTTAAGTTATGGAGAGTCGAAATCAACAACATCATACGTGTTGTTATGTATGAATATGATGAGTACTTTAAACTTTGAATATGAGTAGAGCTTCCATGACGTTAAAATAATAAGGATGAATGCGTATAAGTATCAGGAATTATGAGTGTTTCGATTCTACTCATCTTTTTAAAAACTCATTGCTGATCTCTCTGATGTTGATGGAGGAATGTATTGCACCGATCGACTTAATAATCTTTGCTGAATTTATCGGTATTATTGCTGCACTGATATTGATGATTTGACGTTTGTGTCATTTGGGAACCACTGGATTATTTTATTAACTACCATCTCTAAAAACATGTCAAATGAAATCGACAAATCTTAAAAATTATGATTAATATTTTATAATTACAACAAATTAAATCTGAAAACAGAGAATTAAAAAAAAAATAGAAATAGAAATCATATGAACATACAATCAAAGGAAACGAACATAAATACAAACAAACGTACATACATACAGACGTAAGTATGTAAACGGAATAAAGAAAATCTTAAATCTTGAATCTTGAATGTATGTATGTGCATTAAGAAAACACCATAAATTTGATAATTGAGATTGACATTTAACGAACTTGTAAAATGAATAGAATGGAAGAAATATAAAAAATAAAACAATACAAAAACATTCATATACATATATGTATATAATAGGAGGGTAATAAAAAAATTGGAAAAAATATTATTTAATATTTTAAACAACAACAACAACAATAATAGAGAAAAAATATCATTCATACAGGCATACATAAATCTATCATAAGAGTTGATTTTTTTTCATAATGAAATAAAACAAAAGGTCTGCTGCTGCTGCTTACAATATTAGCAGTGCTCTAAAGCCTGTAAAGTGCCAGGAAATAGGCCTCATAAAATTAAAGAACTTAAAAAAACGCTCTCTAAATTAGAAATCAATTTTAAAAGAAATAAAGAACAAAAACAACAACAATAAAAATTATTGGTTTGTTAAGAGTTCATAACGAATATGCACAAGCATGCATTCATTGGAAAAGATAAAAGGAAAAGGAGAAAAAAGGCCATATTTTAACCAATTGATGATCATAAATTTGATAAATTTCAGAAACAACAAAAAAACATTCATTGTTTGTTTGGTAGGTGAAGACGATGGAGATGCTCTCTCTCTCTCTCCCAGACATCGTAAAAATTTTTCAACAGTTTTTCATTAAAAATCAAGAAAATAGAATTTGAAAATTTTTGTTATGGATTGTTAAGTTTTGAATGCATTTTTACTTCAGTCTTCTCTTTGTCTGTCTGTCTGTCGCTCTCTGTGGTGTCTGTTCTGCTGCTTATGAAAATCTTAAATGTTGTAAATCATCATAATTTTCCATATGGCAGGAATAAATAAGTATGTATTACGCAGTTGTAATTTAGAGAAAAAAGGCACTCCACACAGTAAAGCGGCAAGGGCGAGAGTGAAAGAAAGATGAGCTAAAAGCTAAAGTATCCCACAGATTCTGCATCTGCTTAAATTTTGTTTTCTTCAATTAGTTGGCTGGCTGGATGGCTGGCTGGTAGTCGTAGTCATGCTAAATTAAAAAAAAATTTCAACCAAAAATAAAGAAAATTTCCATCTTTTTTGACAGTTGATGTAATTTATGTTTACATTTGTATCTTGCTGTGTTGTATCTAATATTTTGTATCTTTAACAGTCATAAAGTCAATTGTAGTTGTAGTTGTCACTGGCATAACCATCACCAGTTCACTATCATCGTCATTAAGCGAAAGTGCAGTTTAATACACACAAACAAATAAAACAAATTGAGTTTTTACTTTCCTTTTGGACACTGAAAAAAACCATTTTCCAACACTACCGCTCTCAACTCTCTCTGCGAAAGAAAAATTGCCTAGAAATTGCCAAAAGAAAACCTCAAACTGTGTATCTTTTTCTTTCAGTATTTCTTACCATATTTTCTTATAATAACTGCCAACACGAAAGACGTATTAGGCGTGTTGCTTTAACCAGACATCAATAAAAATTTACCTCATTTAGGCGCAACCATCATATTTATGACTTTGACTCGTCTCAACATTAACTGAGGATTTCTAAACTGCCTGACCATGACTTTCACGTTGTCACAATTTCTATGCCATAAAGGCTGCGGGGTGTGAGTTATTGTTCCTCAAACGTCATTTAGTCATTGTCACTAAACGTTTACACTATAACTAGGTGTTTATTCTTAGAGATACTCTGCTGTTAGGTAATATTTTCATTTTCAATAATAACTCAGGCACAATCTATTGTGATTCAAAAAAAAAAAAAGAGTATGAAAGTGAATGAAATTAAACACTTCTACCTGATAGTTAGAATATTGGGAACCTTAATATTGCTGAATTATAATCTTCAAAGGAAAAACACATAAAATTTTCATAAATTACATACATACATAATTGGCCATTACCCTTCAATCAGGATTACGGCCTAGCTTATCACATCACTCAAGTTGTGTGCCTTAACTTTATACTTGAGTGGCGGTAGCTACAGTTTAACGCCGACTCCGAACTACAGATTTTGAGAAACTTTTTCCTGGCAGGTTTATTTACTCTCATTTTCATAAATTAGTTGAAACAAAGCTGGTATTAAATCTGTAATGAATAAATTAAGGAGTTACACAAACTCATAAAAGATTTCGAAGAAATTCCTTCTAAATGTAGATTAAATATATCTTAGACATGAACCATAATAGCTTAAAGTATGTGGTAACATTTTCATATCGTTAGATTTACCCATATACAGTATTTCCCGTATACATATAAGCGCATTCGAAAATGCTTGCAGAACAGTTCTTATAACGAACTTCCGCACTTGAGAGCAAATAGCCGCATGTCATTCAAGCTGATAGAATTCTATTTGGAGTTCTATTCTCATTGACAGCATTGGATTCGTATTCGATGGAATGCCTACTAGTCGGAGCTTGCTTTAATCGTTTTCTACAGCTAGGTGTGGCCCCCAAATTTGTAATTTGCTGGGAGCCCCGTATGATTTCGGTATTACTGCGCAAAAATTGGGGAAGGGGGTCAATTTGCAGAAGACTTTAAAGACATAGTCAAGAGTCCTACTGTAGCAAAAACTAGGTCATTGTATCGTCCGAGCTCTGTACCTGGTCAGATTAGTAGAAGAATATCTTCACTAATTATGAAAGGCGAACTTTGATGGATTGTAGATTTTCTATCAGGAATCTGTTATCTGAGATTATGTTGCCTCAGTTGGTTATGTCTTCCGGATGGGACAAAGTGCAGTCTCTGCTTCAAGCGGAATGAAGCCATATAGCATTATACGGTAATCAGATATGCACATTTATTGTGAAAATCGCAATAAACGCCATTATTGAGCTCAATATTTCATATAAAGTTTCAATTAATTATTGCGCAATAAATACACAAATTTTTATTATACATACATACATAATTGGCCATTACAACCCTTCAGTCAGGATTACGGCCTAGCTTTTTTTCATATTTCGTTTTTGATGTCTGGCCTGGGGTTCGAACCCGGCGACTACAATTGTTATAATATTGAGTAAAACTTAAAATGCAGCACAGTGTGTTTAGTGATTACAATTTACCGAACTCTTTCTGTTGATATTTGACAACTCAAATATCATTTCTAAATATGTGTGTGAAATTCATTAAAAAAAAAGAAAAATACTGTACAATTAAACCATCTGGGAAGTTGGTTCTATTGGGATACATTGCACTAAAATGCCCTCGTGTGTGCTAAATATGAGAAACTTTTGGCACTTATTTATTCTCTTAAGGAACCATTTAGGAACCTAGAGCTCACGTCTGTATTTTAACACGCCTACACTCGAAGCAAGTTCCGCACGTTGACATCGTTTTTCCATTCCTTTAGAATCTGGCGGTCAATCTGTCATAAAGTTCTGGTCGCAGAAAAATAACACGTAATTGTTAAGCTGATGAATTTGGCAAAGCAGATACATTTCTACGGAATAGCAATCCATTTTCGACAACTGGTACAATACATTGTATTGTTAGTTATTGATTGGTTGAAGAGGAAGGGGGTAAATTAAATGCCTTCTCTCGCTTGGCTCCATACATGCTTCCATGTTCTTCGTTATATAAAGGTAAGGGAAGAGGGTAAAGTAGTTGCCATCTCTCGCTTGACCCCATACATGCTTACGATCTACTTTTCAGCTCGATTCGAAGGCAATCATTTTTTAAAATAAAGGTCTGATACTGACTATCGGGACTCATTATGACTTGTGATTGTTAGCTTTGTGGCATCGCTCAAGTGAGCTTTGATTTTTACAAACCTTCCAATCTCTCCTATTCTTTCTCTATGATATGTTTGATGAAGTCCCGAAGAAGTGCTATTTTAGACTTAGTTAATGAAATTCCGAAATTTTGAGGGCAAATCAAAAAGATTGTCTTCAAGGTTGCGGCTTACAATATGGTTAAGCTAGTAAAGTAGGAAAGAATAAAATTATTTCGATTTACTGGTCTTCGAATCTCAACCAAAAGAATCCTAATTCAATAACCTTTTAAACATATAAAATACACGATTTTTTCACAAATTTTTTCGACACTAATTTTCCCGACCAAAATAAAAACAATATTGTTCAAACAACCAGCTGTTTTATTTACCAGCTGTCAAATGAATCTGAATACTTAAAATATTGTACTAAATAAACCGAATATTGACTCAATAAAGGTGCATATCTGTACATAGTATTACATTAATCTGTCTAATTTTTTTACAACTTTTTGCAATAAATCTGCCGAATGTCGTTAACGATGTATGTATATTGGTTTACAATGAAACGTTTAATTACTCTAATGAAGGGGCAAGTGAGCAGAACCAATTTTCCAAAGAAAGCTATCACAACATAGATGCATATAAACGAATGTTTTTTACAGTTAAATTTAAAATAAGAACTACAATTTTTCTCGTTTATAAGACGGAATGCTTAAAAGCGGGATGCATATATCGAAATAGTTTCAGTACATTTTAAAGCAAAAATCAAGATTACTTAAGTTTCAGCACTACTAAGGGAGAAATTAATTTTATCCACATGTAGAAGTAAATAGTTTCAAGATGCAATAATCGAGCTCGTACAGTGCGTTTCCAGATTCGAAATACGTGTCCTTCGAATTATATTTGGCGATATAAAAATGAAGAAGCCGAAGTCTAGTAGGCGTTGGCTTATTAGACGTGAGGCCATGGTTCAAACCCCATCTCAAACATCTCCAACAAAATGAAATCCAAAAAAATATTTCTTCATTGACTTCCTCTCAACAGATTTCTGGCATGAACTCTGACGATAAATAAAATTTCCATGAAAAGTTTCTCTACAAATCTGTCGTTCGGAGTCGCCTTTAAAGCGTAGGTCCCATCATGCAGGTATAAAATTAACACACACGACATACATAAGTGATGTGAGAAGCTAGGTCTTAATCCTGACTGAAAGTTTGTAACGAGGTATTATGTATGCATGTATCGTCACCATTTGTAGGGCGATTAAGAATTGGTAAACTCTGCATCACCTACTGTACGATTTTCCGGTTCCGAGAAACTTAGCTTATAATATAAATCAGAAAATTTTATTCCTTGACCTTGCAGTGCTTATGAGTAATGTTTAGAACCCGTGAGTTAAGGAAATAATCTTTCTCTGAAGTTGTGTAATCTTATTCAGGGGACCTTTTAATGTGAAATCATTAGTACGCTTAATAAGTCATTTTAAACATTTTCTCTGCCTTGAATGTTAAATTCAATTCACACTGAGAAGTTATCATGGAAAATGTGACAAAATATGGATTTTTTTTTCAATTTTTTTTTCTGTAAAATTTATGAACTTCTTCTACACAAATATGATTACGTATGAAGAAAAGGAACTGACAATCCATTGTGTTGTCAACTGAAACGAATTTCGTTTTCTTGATTTTTTTAATAAACATTTCTGCTGCTCTCATACTGTATTACAGTGTCCAAAATGATGAACCCTGGCACTGAGATACAGACGTAAACTGACTGTAGCTATGTATGTATGTGTAGTATGTGAGTGTGTATGTATAAATAAATAAAAATTCATATCTTGGTATTGTATCTTAAATATTTTATACCATTGAAATACAAAAAAAAAAAAACAACAAAATTTTTGAAATAAAAGGAAAACCCCGAAAGGAGAACCAAAAAAAAAAAAAAACACGAAAATAAAAGAAAGAAAGAAACATATTTTGTCCGTCTGCTGCTTGTAAATCACTCAAATTTTGACATTTTTGTTTTAAATTGCGTGACATTGTTTTATTAGGTGTGTGTGATGTATGTCTGCCTGTACATATGTATATGTATGTATATGTTGTTGTTGTAGACCATATTGTTATAATCGAGTTTCTAACAAAAATAGCTGAATTTGGCATTTTTTTTGTATTAAAACTCCTCCCTGCCTTAGTGATTAATGAAAATAAAATTTTTGAAAATCCATGGATGGCATGAATCAATGAATGCTTGCTTGGATGGATGGATTTTCTATTGAAAATGAAATGAATGAAAAAACAAAAACAACAAAAAAAAACCAATAAATTTGATAATTTTGACTTGTTTTGTTGTTGTATTTTTCAATGTCTTTCAGCCGCCGCCATAGTATTCCTTTCTCCATGACTATATGTACAATGTACATTTGTTTGTTCGTTGTTCGTTGTTCATATCAAACCATCAAACCATTTCTGGTTCGCTGTTAATATCTTCGTCAACAATGTCTTATTCAAACACATCGTCAACGAAGGCTCCAATATTTTTAATTTTTTCATTTTCCATTTCATTTATATTACGTTTGATTTTTATAACCTAAAATAGGTGGATTTTATTGTCAAATGATCCAAGTTGAGTTGATTAGTTGAACGCATGGACTCTCCTTTCTCTTCGTTTATAAAAATATTTCCTTCATTTCATTTTGAATTATATTTTTGAAGAAAAAAAAGGGTTTTTAATTTTACTTCTCCCTTTGTTGGATGACATGATTTATATTCAAACTTTTCTTCATCTTCGTTTTCTTTTTGTCATTTTTTAAACAACAGCCACATTTATTATTGTATTGACTGGTGGTGTCATATGCCTTCCAAAATTTTTCGTAGCAGGTTAGGTTAGGAAAGTATTTTTGTTGGGTGAAACTTTAATACAAAGATTTTTTCGTTTTAAACTAATTAGAGTAAGATTGGATTGTTTTAAACTAATTTGTGTATATAAATTAAATCGAATATATCTCCAATTATTGTGTTTGTTGACCTTCACAGAAGCAAATCACAAATTTGCGTTCAACTACTCACTAATCTTGAACATTATAAACAAATAAAAGTTTCAAAATTTTCATATTTCTTGTCACAACTTAAATGCTTAAAAATACGCCACTGGCAAGTATAGCTTCACTCCTTCTATTAAACGTCAGAATTTTCTATAGGAATCAAATCGATAGTGAATTACAGAAACTGGTGGATTATTACATAAACAGTGTAGAGTCGGAACTATATTAGAGGAACAAAATAAAATGGATCTTTTGAAAAACTTTTGGATGTTTATCAAGCAACCTGGCATGACAGCAATGTTGCCTTTATTGTTGCCTATTGATTATATGAGTTCCTCCTGATGGCAAGTATTTTTTTTTTTTTTTAAGATAATTGCAGACGGTGATACCTTGAAAGAAGTAATGCCAACGTTCCGCAATATCCTAAGAGGACCACAAAATATATATAGCATTCTCTCTTTCATCATTAAGCAACCAAAAATGTAATTTTCTAGTAGATCGATGTGAACAATACCCACCAATAACACCATTATCACTAAAATCCACCAACTCTTGCAGATGATGTTCCAGTCTCGTGGATTCAGAATTTGTTGAAACCAGCAACCTACTTTTTTCTCTATATACCCTCTCATATCGTTTCTCTTTCAACAATTGCAGAAGACTCAGTCTCATGTAGTACCAATAGCAATAATATCTGACAGAAGTCCTATTGATTAAAAACGGTTTAAAAATATTGCTTCCCACGTTACCCATATTGCGTAAATTAATTTTTAGCCATGAGTAGTGGAACCTACTCATGGTGGGTAGTGTGTTCGCTTATTAAATCTAAAAGAGAGGGTTCGAGCCCCAGGCCAGACATCAAAATGAAATATGAAAAAAAAAATATTTCTTCGGTAACTACCTCTCAGCAGGTTTCTTTCAAAAACTCTGAGAGTAAATAAACCTGCCATGAAAAAGTTTCTCAAAATCTGTCGTTCGGAGTCGACGTTAAACTGTAGGTCCCTCCAGTCAAGTGTAAAATTAAGGCACACAACATGAGTGGTGTGAGAAGTTGGGCCGTAATCCTGACTGAAGAGTTGTAATGGCCAATTATGGATGTATGTAAGTAGTGGAACCTACAGTTTAATGCCGACTATAAACGACAGATTTGAGAAGATTAGCCCAAGTATTCCAATAATGTGTTCCGATCATTCATTCTCATCGCAACAGAATAAACATGTTGCACTCGAAAAAGATGTACCCTGAGTCTATAGTGACTTGTCATAATACCGGTTACTAATATCAAGTTATTCCTGGATAGTCAATTGTTGTAATTTCCCAACAAAAGTTTTGATTGCCTCAAATCCAATTGGTTTGCAAACAGTTTTTGCCTATCTTTATCTTTCCTTTGGTTGAGCAACCTAACATCCGTCCGCACTCCAGAGAAAATTTCTGGTTCCATTAAAGTCGTGAAAACACTTCTACATGACGTGAGACCTAGCAGAGCATAACCTTATTATCCCTACCTAACTGACTCATTTTCCCCAGAGTTCGAGAGTTTAAGAGCTGCCTAATGGTCTGACAGTATTACTACGTCACAACTTTTTCACTTCCTAGCCAAGTTAAATTACACACACCTTTTGTTGACATAAACTTCCGCTTGGAAGATTCCTGCTAGTTACCGTGCAAAATATTTCGTTGTGGGACTAAGAACTGCTTTTCCTGTAACAAGATTTGTTCTTGTTCCATTTGCATACCACAAAATATGCTCTCTTTTAAAAGGATATGCAGCTTCCAGATTACTCCAATCACTGTTGTAAGAGTCTGGCTGCAAAGTTCTGTACTTCTTCTACTAGTTCTGTGCAGGGGGCAGTTACGGAGCGAGCTGTCAGTCAATAAATTATTTAAGTTAGGAAATCGCCTCATGAATTTCTTCTTAGGTTTGTCTCCCATCAATCTAATCATAAAACTATGGTTAGTCTCATTAGCTGTGGTCTTCACTACTATGTGCGTTGGACTTAAATCCAATAGAGTTTCCAACGCCGCTATAGGAGAGATTCTCATTGCCTCTGCTATACTAGCAACCGTCAGTCTCTGTATTTCGTTTTCAGAATTCTTCTGTCTTTCCCATAGTTAATCCACTATTGGTCTGATCATCACATGGTATACATCAGAGATCAGCAATGAGTATTCAAAAAGATGAGTAGATTCGAATCATATTCATAATTTCTGATACTTTTACGCATTCATACTTATTTTAATATCATGGAACCTCTACTCATTTTCGAAGTTTGAAGAACCCATCGTACTCATACTTAACAACACGTATAATGTTATTGATTTCACAAAATAAGTATGAATCGCGTGAGAACACTAAAATACTCACTAAAAGGTTGTGTGTTTGGTCTGCTTGCTGTTCTGTCTTTTTTTGCTTATGTGTCTTTTCTCTTTTTTGTAAACGCAACAACAACTAAGACTGTAAATTTTGATGAATAATTCGAGGCACTGCAATCATTTATGAGTATGTGTTATAAGTATTTTTCTACAGTTATGAATCTAAATGAGTAGGCTTATGAATCAAACATATTTCAAATGGTAGAAGTTTAATGTCAACGTTGTACGCGTACTAATTGCAACCTGTACTTCTAAATCAACGTTGTAGAGAGTATGAATGCATCAGAGTACATAGTTAAATTTCAATATTGTTGATTCACTTATATTCAAAATGTCATGAGTGCTTATGAGTAGCGAAAAACGATTCATTGCTGATCTCTAGTACACATCCAGTGCATAATTTTTGGTTTGCATCGCCAGGTTATCGCTGCATGCTTTCTACATACATGCCATGATGGCTCTCCTGAAGTATTCTTTATATGAGCCCTCCATGACATTTTATCGTCCTGTGTTATTTTAGTTATTTTACCTTCATATGTGATATGGTCTCACCCTGGAGACGAATATACTAACATTTAGAAAATTTTCTTCTTCTTGTAAATGGTACAATTGTCATCAGGCCCACTGTCGTGCACCAACAATACTGCTAAGTTAAGGATCAGATATTGCTAAAGCTTGCTTAGTACAAGTGTTATAGATTCAGTGTAAAATGCCTCTATATATTGTATCCTCAAACTATGCTTAAAGTTGTGTTTGTAAATTTGTGCATCAGTTAAGCATCCTTTGTTCATGAGTACCACATACAACTGAATTCTTCTTATTTTTTATTTCGTTCCTATTGCTCTTGCATAAGACTTTAACTAAATATTCAGTCATTTGTCTATTAAAGTTCAGTTTTAGATAGATTTCCTGGTTTCTACTGAAATGAATAAAGAAATCCAAGTTAAATAGTAAATCAACTGGCCAACGATAGTAAATCTTTGGCACCAAACAAAAGATCTTATGAATGGCTGGCTACACATCAAAATAATCTTGAAATATTGATCTTAAGAAACAGAGAAAAAAAATGAATTTTATAAAACGACAAAAATATTTCACTGTCTCTGTGACAGTGTCTCTGTGACAACAACAAAAGAGTCAAAACAGAGAGGAGGTAAAAATTGTGAAAAATAGATGAAGTGAATAAAATAAAATCTTTAGAATATAAAAAATACAAGTGACATGTTAATTTTTCCAGGCACTGTAACAGACGCACTATCACAATAACAACAGGTTGTTTAGAACAAACAACTACCGGTCTTAAGATACAGATACAAAGATACAGATACAAATATTTGTGTATTGTATTGTATCTGAATACAACAAAACATATGATGATGAAGAAATTAAATGTAAACGAAAAAGAATAAGAATAAGTGAGGCAAACTATGGTGGCTTGGTATAGAAGATAATAATAAAATGGCTATAATGGATGCTCATTTAATGCTACAATAGAAACGTATTATTCACAAGTGAAAAACGTTGAAAAAAAGTAACCAGAAAGATACGTAAAGATTTTGATAAATCACAAGACAAATACGAAACTGTCAAAAGTCATTATTCACATTGTAATTACAATATTAAATAGACAGAGAAACAGACAGAGAGAGAGAGTAAGAGAGAGAGCGAGAGGGAGAAACCTGCAATAGCAGGCTGCAACACAATGTGTGCCACTCTGTAAACAATTGGGGTTGGCATTTGCAGCTCTCTTTACGATTGAAAAGAGATGTCTATACTACTACTACTACCCGAACGTATAGAAAAACTAGCATTTGGTATGATGATGAGAAGGAGAATGATCATAATAATGAGTCTGGTGATCATGTAGCTGATAAAAATGAACGAACAATTACACAATTAATCAAATGTCTTCTTCTACCACGGCCACTTACCCATATGTATGTATGGTATGCTGACTGCATCCTTTCTAAGCACACAAGTAAGTTGTTCAACATATGGACGTATACATGATTGAGTCTTTTACTACCAAATGATTACAGAATATGTTTATAAAAACTAAAAATAATTGAAATGTCAAGAAATATCCCTCAGCAAATGATGGCGGTCGGATCAGGTACACACTTTACCCTTCGCACATACTTACATACATATTTGTGTAGGAGTTTCTTAACGAAAAAAAAAACACTTCAAGAGAAAGGAAAATAAATTTATTAAATTTCCAGTCATGATTAATTACTTCGGAAAATAACTAATTAAACTATAAAGACTGAAGACTGTAGAGAGGAATATAAAAAAAAAATCCAACATCTACAAGTGGTTACATACCAAAAATAAAAAAGGGAGAAAAGAAGCGAACTAAGGTTAACACTAGATTTACCGCGCCAGTCAAAATGACTGGTTTTAACTTTTTAGACTTAAATATTGACTTTGTGTGAATATTTTTTTCCGAAACTATTATATGATTTTTATAACGACAACTAAATACAATAAATTTGATAACTTATTTTGATCTTGTGTCCACAATAAAAAAAATAATTTTTGTTTTTGGTACTTATACCGGTACCAGTCATTTTGACTGGTATGTTTTTCTATGGCAGAAGACTATTCCTTTTCGTAATATACAAAAACGAATGTGTATGCGGTTTCCTTCTAGTTCTGAAGAGGATAATGAAAGCGGAGAAGATACACAACTGAAGATACTGCAAGTGGAACTATTTGTAAAAAAGCAAAAAAAGGAGGTGTTGTTGAAAGGTTACCAACTCGTTGCATATTCAAAGATTTATCTAGGCGTACAGCATATGCTACAGGAAATATTATGGAAGAGAAGCCAAGCAGTGCCTTTTTACTATTGATTGACTACCATATATTAGAGCATATCAAAATCGAGTCAGAAGCCTCTAGAGTTTTAGGGAAGAAATGGACACTTTCACAGGATAAATTGAAAGCTCTACTGTATGCCCGAGGTCATAAGAAGCAAGAGGTTTGAAGCTGTCGTATTTATGTAACAAAAAATGGAGTTCTGAATTTTTTTTCTATAACTATTAGTGGCTTGACTTTACAGAAATTTTACGTTTCATTCGTTTCGATAAAAGAAATGAAAGGATTCAACGCTTGCAAACTGAAAAATTTGCGTTAGTGTCAACTGCTTAGAACAAATTGTCAACAGCCAAAACTGTTTCAAACCAGGAGCAAATATGACATAGATGAATAGAATAGATGAACAATTGTTTCCAATAAAAGCCAGATGTAGGTTTACATAGAATATGCAAACAAACCAGACAACTTTGGAATAAAATTCTGGCTGGCTCCTGACGTTGAAACGAAGTATCTAAACACGAAATTTGGCAACACCTCTTAGTGAATTTGTAGTAATGACACTACTGGAGCCTTATACCATGAAAGGTAGGACTGTAACAACCGACAACTTTTTCACCAGTGTTTCTTTAGCTTCTAAATTATTAGCCAAAAACACTACGTTGCTTGGTACCGAACATTCGAACAAACGGGACCTTCCAAAAATTTCCAAGGAAAAGAAGGATAGTATGGCTCGTATTCCAACATTACTACATACAAAAAATGAATGTACACTTAGAGTTTATAAAGTTAAGCCCAACAACAACAGATCAAATGGTACGAAAAGATAGTGTGAAATCAGGATCTAGGAGGTGGCCACTTTAAGATTTTTTTATATTTTAGAATTGTGTCGGAATAAATTCCTGAATTTTGTATAAAAATACAACCGGAAAGAATATATCAAGGAAGGATTTTTTGTATCGTTTGGCTGAAGAACTCACCACTGATTATCAGTCATCAGGTCAAGAGACAATAAGTGAAGCTGACTGTCCAACAACTCCTCTTCCAGAAACACCCCGCCCAATACGTAAATGGTGCCAAATAGGATATTTTACCAATACTGTTTATTCTAATTCTTAAACATTAATTCTATAAAACATTATAGTACGTACTAAATTTACACGCTCAAAACGTCTTTTTTGATTACCAGTCATTTTGACTGGTATTGGTATAAATAGGTATAAAAATTTCTTGGTAAATCTAGTGTTAACAAGCATTATAAATTGTACAAATTTATCAAAATATTTCTATTTTAAAGATCCATTTTCAAAGCACATACAAGTGGTTGCCGTTTTCTTGACTAGTTCTAAATAGGGTTTTATTTCATTATAAACAATGTCAATGGGAACTATAAAGTAAAGACTAGGCACATATGTATGTATGCATCAAAATTATTTCTTATTTTTATTCGTATGAAATTTATTTAAAATTTTTTTTGCACATTGGACTCTCGAAAACCATCTTTTACTTTTTGCTTTGTTTCTGTTTTATTAGTTAAATTTTTCCAGTGAAGCAGGTGTTTGATATATTGTTTTACATTCTAGAATAATAGGGTTGCCAAATGACATTACCTAAACATAACACCTTTTGTTAATTATTTAAATAAAACATAGAGACTAGCTTACATTGGCATAACCGGTAAATAATGTACGAATCGACCGCTCTAGAGGGTCTGTTCAATTTAATTCACTTGCATATGTAGTACACGTAGCATAGTAGGTAGCGTATTAGCTTATTAGACTGGAGGCCATGGTTCAAACGTCAGGTCAGCCATCTCCATGTATGTATGTTTTTCTTTGTATTGAGCCGGAGGTGAGAATCTTCGAAATTCACCTTCTTTTCAATAAAAGCGTGCACGATTCACCATCAGTGGTGCCTAAGGTATTACGTTGCAGAGGGCTGGTCGGCTATAAAGCTTTCTAATATTAAATTAAATTTCGCCTTCGTACCAATCTTCGGAGTTCTAGCATTCGCCAACTGTATTGGCTCTTTAAAATTCCAGAATTGAACATTTCTCCTATAAGACGGTTTGGCCCAAAACTCGTTTCCTTAGGCCATTTAAATCTGGCGCAGCATATTAGAATATGTTCCTCATCTTCTTGCTCATCTTCACAGTTCGGGCATATAGGAGCTTCATCAGACATTGTCGTGAAACCACTTGCAAAAGTCTACATACACTGATGGGTGTATATAAAAAATATAACATAGGAATTATGGGGAAGAAAAATAAAAATTACAAGGAAACGGTGTATGTACACACAACGGTGTATGTATGTAGACTTTTTCCTAGATTACATACTTGAAATCAGTGCGATGTTAATGCATTTCAGAAGGCATCCCCTGCGTGCTTAACAATTACTACGTATAAACTTATGCCTACTGACACAGAACAACAGCCATAGCCTCGTCAAGGCAATAGAGTTAGTACAATAGATTTTGTAGTCGCTAACCTTAGTAGTACACTCTAAGAGCTGCATGCAGTTACAATTATAAACTTATTCGGTAAAAAATTGGCAGCACTGAAATAAATGTACCTTAGTTCTAATATGTTCTGTTATGAAATCAATAAAGGCAAATTACGATGCAGAAACAAGCGCAAATGGGAAACTCAACAAAGCGAAGGCATTAGTCAGACGATTATAATAAATAACGCGAAACTCCAGACGAATCAAATTCAGAATGAACAAGACTTATGTTTGTAAAGTTTTCACTACTGGCTTCTCCAATAGGGATTTCGGTCAAATTAGTTGCCATTTATTCAGTCTAACTCTACATATCACAATTGATGGGTATAGAATTCAATAACAAGTGCAAATAATAATTTTGTTTGATCAAACTGGGTGTTCTGTTTGGGCAACGTACACTCATTTTACGATCGCCTTAATCGTATTAACGAAATGACTATTCGGAACAAAGTGGGTAAATTCGAGCCCCTTGGTTCAGTTAACGATCGAGTAACACACATTCGTCGATGAAATCGATGCCGCTGTCCTCAAAAAACATTCAGAAAAATCCGAGGCGATGACGAATTGTGAGTCGTACAAAATTCTAGGACCCAAGGACAATGATAAACGACCATAGACAACAACATGAGTTGAATGGGCGCTCTGGAGTAGTTAACAACTGACCACAATTTTCATATAAAAAAGTCTCTTGAGCAATGAGACCCTTTACTGAATGAATGGGCACAAGAGTTCCAAAAGCGTCCAATGATTCCCTAAAAACTCACTGACTGGTATGAACTTCTATCCAATTAGAACAACATTGATCAGGCTATTATCGATATCAATGGCAAGCACTATAGATCGATGAGTACTTAGGTGAATCATATTATCCTCTTGTGGTCCTTAAATCCTAATGTATGCTTAGCCACTACACTGTTTGTCTGATACGATACTGTAAACATTGTGAAATTTGGATTGTCGGCACCCTGGGTCCATAATGCTTTGACAACGACATTGGTCAAGCCATCACTGGCAACGGCGATCGCTCCACATATGTATGTATGTACGGCAATGATTACCAATTTCATGAGTACTGCATTAATTGATTTGAAAACAATTGATTTTAACAAGGCTGCGCTACGTTTCACACAGCTTATGTCTCATGTGATTTGAAGTGGAATCGTGAGATTTAACCACGTTAGACTTTTTCTTGTGTAGTCTTCTTAAAACGCAGGTGAACGCAAATAAGCTACAGAGCTCAACGCATGCCACTAAAATTTAGCCAGATTTATGGGCCAGAGTCATAGAAAATTGGACACTTCGAATGCCCTTCAGCCAGGGAAACCATATTTGGACATTTTGAACGATGTTGTTTCCCACACAAGAAGTCGCCGCAGTCTAGTAGGTAGTGTGTTGGCTTATTAGATGTGAGGCCACATTTCAAACCCCTGGTCAGACATCTACAACATAACGAAATATGAGAAAATATATCTTCGACGATTTCAAGCCATTCGACACTCATGTATAAAATTAACACACGCAATATAAGTGGAGTGAGAGGCTAGATCAGTCGCCGTAGTCTATTAGGTAGTGTGTTCGCTTATTAGACGAAAAGGCTGTGTTCGAGCCCCAGGCCAGACATCAAAACGAAATATGAAAAAACATATCTTCGACGACTATCTCTGAGCAGATTTCTGGCAAAAACTCTGAGAGCAAATAAAACTGCCATGAAAAAGTTTCTCAAAAATCTATCGTTCGGAGTTGACGTTAAACTGTAGGTCCCGCCACTCAAGTATAAAAATTAAGGCGCACAACATGAGTGGTGTGAGAAGCTAGGCCGTAATCCTGACTGAAGGGTTGTAATGGCCAATTATGTATGTATGAGAGGCTAGGTCGTAATCCTGACTGAAGGATTTAAATAACCAATTGTGTATGAATGTATGTATGTAACGTACTACCTCTTGCTCTAAAAGCGATACAAATCATACCGTTGTACTACCATATTACTGCGTGTCCCGCTCTCAAGTGTCAAACGCTCCCAATGTAGTTTGTTTCACTTTATTTTTGTAAATTATTATTAAAGCTTAGATTTGCTTTAAAACAAAAATCTTCTCCAACATCGAATGACATTTCAACTGCCCAAGATTTCTTCCATTTTGGCGTTGATTCACAAAAGAGCTGCTGAAATAATCCCATCATTTTCAGCACATTGAATGGAAGAAAGAAGAAAAAAATATTCAACACAAGTGCTGTGCTGATTGAGCAAGAAATACGAAATCCTTTTATGTCAATCTGAAAAATCCATTTTGATTGGTTGTTTCAACTGGAATTCATACATACTGAGGCACACAAACACACACACACAAAGATCACTTACGTTTTGCTGTATGCAGCAAGAAACGAAATCCATAAAATTCATGTGTTTTGAATAGCATTGTATTCTACAATGTTGTTGTTGTTGCCACAATACTACAGCAGACGAAAGAAGAAAAACTGAAAACAATTCCATCAACTGACATCTTGATGGGAGACATGACTTGACAGCTCAATGAAGATGCAACAACAGCTACAGCCATAGCCACAGTAACAGCAGCAACAACAGCAACAACAACAACAATCTTCCTCTTGATTTCTTATACCGCCCGGGCATATAAATGTTATGCCTGTATGAGTGTAACTGAGTGTACATGAAAGAGTACGACGACGCATAAGTTGTCTGTTTGGTCTTGGCCCAGTATAACGTGTAGTTGGTTGGTTGGCTTAAATCGTTTTGAATGGAAGAAAAAGAAGAAGAATCCATCAATTTTTATGTTTTTCTCTTTGCTCTGTAAGTTGTTGCCATTCTCGTTGTTGTTGTTGTTGTTGTTTTATTTTATGGAATTTTTTTTTCTTCTTTTCTTCTTCAATTTCTTTGATGCCATAAAATGCAAATCATTTGTTTCTTTGTTGGCATCATTCGTTGTGTGATGGTATATGTGCGCGTGTGTGTGTTATAGAGTGCTTGTATATGTGTTAAGGTCTTTACTTTTAATGTGACCATTGTCCTCCTGTTTTAAAGCGGCAAAAAAAAATTTAACTGACTGTGATACCCTATATTGGCCAGAAAGGCTTCTTTGGCCAGGACTGCAACTTAGCTGCTCACCAGAGACCAGCAATGAATCGTTTTTGCGCTATCCATAAGTACTCCTGAGATTTTGTATATAAATGAGCCAACAATATTGTTACGTTTTTACCTTAAAAAAAACGTTTAAAATATGAGTTCCTTGATCGCAAACAAAATAAAAATAGATTGGTGTCTAGTTTCAATTAAATTCTTTATTGTTCGCACTACTTTTGTGTACCACTGTTTACAACTTGACGTATACAGCAATAATTGCTTGTTCGCTATTTTTCTTTGCTTACAATGCAGATCTTTACAACGGCGATCTTCAAACCATGACTATTTTCTTCACACGCAACGCGTTTTCACACAAGACTGACTGAATTCTTACTGCTCGTTGCCTGCTTTGACTTGCCTTTTTATATTCTCACGTAATCAGTCTAATGAAGGGTCTTGAAGTAGAACGTTCGGGGTTTCGCTTTGTCGAGAACTCTATCACGACTTCATTATTGTTTGTGTTTGCTTACATTGTTTGCTGTTGCTTTCTTTCTTACTTGTTTGTCTCCTTTTCTTTCATAGTGATGTTGTTGGTATATGCAAGTTCGTTGTATTTGTTTGTGTAGCTTTTGATTATCGTTTTAGTGTTAAACAATGGTACACCGGTTCCATTTTTGTAACAAATTTGATTCTGATGACATTCATACTCATTACATACATACATAATTGGCCATTACAACCCTTCAGTCATGATTACGGCCTAGCTTCTTACACCACTCATGTTGTGTGCCTTAATTTTTTACTTGAATGGCGGGACCTACAGTTCAACGTCGACTCCGAATGACAGATTTTGAGAAACTTTTTCATGGCAGGTTTATTTACTCTCAGAGTTTTTGCCAGAAATCTGCTGAGAGGAAGTCGCCGAAGAAATATTTTTTCATATTTCGTTTTGATGTCTGGCCTGGGGCTTGAACCCAGGCTTTACGTCTAATAAGCGAACACACTACCTACTAGACTACGTCGACTACTTCATACTCATTACAACGTTGATTTATAAGTACAGGTTGCAATGGGTTTGGGTTGGCATCAAACTCATACCATTCGAAGTATGTTTGATTCATAAGCCTACTCATTTAGATTCATAAATTTAGAAAAATACTTATAATACTCATAAATGATTTGAGTGAATCGAATCATTCATCAAAATTTGTAGTCTTCGTTGTTGTTGTTGCTTTACAAAAAAAGGACTCATAAGCAAAAAAGATAGAGCAGCAAGCAAAGCAAACACATAACCTTCTAGTGAGTATTGTAATGTTCGTACGCGAATCATACTTATTTTGTGCTTCGTGTAAATGTTGAGTCAAGAAAAGTCAAAATCAACAACACCATAGGTGTTGTTAAGTATGAATATGATGAGTACTTCAAACTTTGAATATGAATAGAGATTTCATGATATTAAAATAACTATGAATGCGTATAAATATCAGAAATTATGAGTATGATTCGATTCCACTCATCTTTTTCGAATATTCATTGCTGATCTCTGCAGCTCACACCACTCATGTTGTATGTGTTAATTTTATTCATAAGGTTTGGTGGTCACACAGTTTATTATCGATTTCGAACAACGAATTAGTCTCAGAGAGAGGAAGTCGCCGAAAAAAATATTTTTTTCATATTTCGTTACATTTGAGATGTGTTACCCGGGACTTGAACCACGGGCACTTGTGTAATAAGCCAATACACTTCCTACTAGACTAAGGGTCTACAAATGACGTGCCAGTGAGTATAAAGTGAGTATAAATTGCTAATACCGTCAATATAAGCCGTGTGTTCCAAAACATATCGTTTGGCGCATATTTTCTTCCGCCAAGGACCTTCTCAAATACCCTAAGGGGTTGTAGGCTTGAGTAAAGTTATTTGCAAGTAAAAAATGTGCAACTAAGCTAAGTTTCTCATGTAAAGTAGGGCTTACTTGTGTCAATTCTCCTGCCTATACCATCCAATTTATTTATTTTTTTCTTCTGCTGTCCTTCATGCAATCGTTTACAGATCTCCCTAAAGTGATTGTAACTTCTTTTTGCTCTCTGGTTGATGTGTTTCTTTCCATTATATTTTTTATTTTTCGCTTTTTATATTTCTTGTTGTTGTTGTTGTTTTTTTTTTATTGGTTTTGTATCTTTTTGTGGCAGAAAATTCCACCCCTTTTTCTATTGTTCTGTCCATCAAAACCATGTCGTATAGACTTGTACGGGATCTTTTCTTTTCTGGCTGCTTTTGATGTGCAGCTTTTCAATTTTTTTCTTCAGTTTTTCTGGTTCATGTACGGTTTTTGAAGCAGTTTTAGTTGTAGTTGCAGTGGTGGTAGTAGTAGTGGCAGTGCCTCTCAAAATGTTGTGTTGCATGGTTGGTTTCCAGTTACGATAGTTTTTGCCTTTTTAGTACCATTTATTGCATTTGCTTCATCTTTTCTGTTGGTTCTGCTTTTTTTCTTCTTCTACTTCTTCTGTAGAGTTCCCGATAAAAGCTCTGCCTTCTTTTGCTTGTCATTCGAAACTAGAATGTGATTGTACGTCCAGCATACACGTATTGCTACTACTTTTTGAAAGGTAAAGAAAATGCATGTGCACATGGACATGGTCATTGAATATGTTTTATATGTTATTCGATTGATTTTACTTTTTTATTCGATTGCATTCGCTGTTTATGTTTTTTTTTCTGTTCGCCTGGCATCTTTTGATTTTGACCATTTTAAATGATTATTGTGTACAGGGATTTACGATACAAACGATGCAAAGAGCAGAAAGACGTTATTTTTAATTCAATATTATTTAAAAGAACAATTTTGAATTTTGTTTAATCATCATCGATCATCTCCTTTGGGAGAATTTAGTTTCCAAAAGATATTCATCAGTTTGTCATGTTATTTCAGCGTTTTCTCATATCGATTAGGTCTCTGTCCTAGTTCTTGCAATATCGGGCGTGTTTAGTTAGTTTGAGCCTCTAACACTATCCTTGTGTTACTTCTGGCTTCCTCTAGATTGTATTTCCCTATTTTGTTGCAATATGGGTCTCCCATTGCTTAAGTTTCAAAGATGGTGATGTTCCAACGAAGAGAATTTAGCGGGTCGATCTACTATGCAGGTAAAGCTCAACTGTTCTAAAGTCTAAATCGCCACAGTGAAGACAAAGATCATTATGCTGTGTTCTCATCTTTCCGAGTACGGATAGCGGACTACTTTGCAGGTAGTGCTCAACTGTTTTAATTCCATACCACCACAGCGACGACAAAGATCACTATGCTAGTACAGATGAACTACTCCGGTTATCCTGGTATATCTGTTCAACGGTTAAGTATTACGGCCATTATCATATTCGGATCATGTCTGCTTTGAGATTCTATAGGTATTGCGTTTTTATTGTAAGTACTGTCGTGATCGAAACGTTTTGTTTTTGGTATCCATAATCAGTTTCCTCGCCTTATATACCCCTACAAAGGCTAGTAGGTAGTGCGTTGGATTATTAGATGTGGGCCCCCCAGGTCAGACGTCAAAACTAAAATATGAAAAAATATTTCTTCGGCGAATTAATCTCAGCTGATTTCCATGATATCTTTAAAAAAATCTGTGGTTTGGAGTTGACTTTAAACGCCACGTAAACGCTGTATAAAATAAACACTCATCGCATGAGTGGTGTGGGAAGCTAGGTTGTAATCCTGAACTAAAGCATCGTAATGACTAAATTATGTATGTACTTAATATGCATATAGCTTTCAACTGTTCTAAATTTCGTATTACCACAGCGACGTAAAAAATCATTATGCTCATCATCCGTCCAATTCCAGTCAAAACATTCGCTTATCTGGGTATATCCCTTCAGTCTGAATTACGACCTAGCTTCTCATACCACCTTTGTTGCATGTGTTAATTTTTTACAAGAGTGGCGGGACCTGTAATTGAAAGTCGATTCCGAACGACAGATTTTTAAAGAAACTTTCCTTGGCAATTGTATTTACTCTCAGAGTTGGCCATTACAACCCTTCGGTCAGGATTACGGCCTAGCTTCTCACACAACTCATGTTGTGTGCTTTAATTTTATACGTGAGTGGCTAAATACTCCGATGGTTATTGAAATCAGTACAGCTCTATTCTGACTATCCCTCGCGTCGAACAAAATTCTTTAAAATTACAAAGATCTCTGACCTTTGCGCCCTTTATCCAGCCTTGGCCAGATTTTACAAGCCGTTCTACCCGTGTCCGAGGCTGCCCACCTGTCGTTGACGGAATCAACGATCGCATTGTCAATTATGAACCTGCAGGTCCTCATAGAGATGCCTAGACCTTAAAGTTCATCACTTGGAACTTAGAGCCCTGATAGCTGCCTGACTATCAGAAAGTTTGGTAACATTCCGTTTGGAGACCCTTCCATCCACCATAATTTTTCGCCGCAGCTTGTATTGCCACCATCTCCGCCTGAAAGACGCTGCAGTGGTCTGGCAGTCTTATAGACTGGGCTATTCTAACCGGTTCCAAAAAAAATGTATGTATGACGAGTTTTATACCAGAAAGTAATGATTTGAGGAAAGCTTTATGTTCTTGACTTATTTGAAGAAAAGTACTGGAGTACCACATCGAATGATTGTCGAGGCATATCGCGGTCGTGGTCTATTCGAAGCAACCAACAGAAGATGGGTGTGATGGTTCAGCGATAAGGATTTTGATGTGAGAAATGAAGAGCGTGGAAGACTACGAGACAAGTTCGAAGTCACCGAATTGCAAACAATATTGTATGAAGATGGCACTTTGAGTCAGAAATAAAGGGCAGAATTGAAAATGTTGCACAACAAACAATTTCTGAATGCTTAAAAGCTACGGGAAAGATCCAAAAGTCTGGAAAATGAGTGGCACTTGAATTAAATGACAGGAAAGCCGGGAAATCACTTGAGAAATTTTTTTTCAAGCATACGATAGAAAATCATTGTTGCACCGAAATGTTAGTGGCGATAAAAAAGTGGATTTATTTTCGGAATTCTTAACTGAAACCGGAACGATTCTGCTGTAAAACCGGAACGATTCTACAGGAAGACAATGCTGTGTCTTGGAAGGCCAGAAATATTTGGCTCCTTCCAAGCTACTATTTGTCTTCATCGATGAGACACGGATTAGCTAATACTAGGAGGAAGCCGACCGACCATTGAGTAACTAATTAGTTTGCTTCAGAAGATGAACAATTTTATTGGCTTGAAATTCACAAATTGCTATAAAGATGGAAGGTGGCCAACAGTGGCCAATACTTTGAATATAATTAAAAATTAGTGCTTTATGTTCACGAAATAAAACGCTCATTTCATACCGGTACACCTGATAAGCGGAAAATTTTTGTTTTATTTCGATTCCTTCTACATAAGTATTAAATTTTAACATTTTAAGGGATTTGCTTAAAACTAAGGTAACAGTGATCTCAAATAGAGCACAATGAAGGAGAATAAAAGAATTTTAATTATTCTATTCAGTATTCGATATATTTGAGCACGTTTTCTTGCTGCCGCGCTTGCCTGCGCCGGTTGATTAAACACGTACTGCTTCATGCCCATTACAACTGTTTTCATAAAGTCTCCGATATCAGTGGCTGCATGGTGAGGTTTGACACCAAAATCGTTACTAAAATGAAAAAAGAATGAAAAACAAAGTGTGAAATTACTGACCAAAACTTTTGAAAGTTATTTATCATACAGGAGGTATGTGCGATATGATATCATACTTCCTCTCAGCAGATTTCTGGCAAAAATTCTAGAGAGAAAATAAAATTGCCATGAAGAGTTGTTCAAAAATCTGTCGTTCGGAGTCGACTTTTAACTGTAGGGTTGTAATGACCAATTATGTATGTATGTATGTACGCATGTAAATCTGACAATGAAGGGAACATCTTGTTTCGAAAATGGAAACGGTGTAACATCGTTTAACATTAAAATGATAAACAAAACCTACGAAAACAAGAACCATGCGTATGAAAGAAAAGGGGATAGACAAGTAAGCGAGAACGCAACAACAAACAATGTGAACAAAATACACAAACAATAATGAAACCACGATAGATTTCCCGATAAGGCGAAACCACGAGTATTCGACTTCAAGAACATTCATCAGACTGTTTATGTAGGCATATAAAAAGACAAGACAAAGCAGGCAACCAGTAGGAAGAATTCAGTCAGTCTTGTGTGAAGACGCGTTGCGTGTGAAGAGAACAGTCGTGATTTGAAGTTCTCCGTTGTAAAGATCTGTGTTGTAAGTAAAGAAGAATAAATAACTAGCAAATTATTGTTGGATACATCAAGTTGTAAACAGTGACACACAAAAATAGTGCGAACAATAAAGAATTTAATGGAAACTAAACACAAATTTATTTTTATTTTGTTTGCAATCAACGACCTCATATTTTAAACGTTTTTAAAAGGTTAAAAACGTAACAATATTTTTAGATAATTCAAGAGAAAAGTCAAGACATAGGAATACATAGCAATACTAATGGCTAGGCCGCCTTTCAGGCGGTCTTACGAGATTAACCCTTTGTTGGGTTCCAGGTCACGGGTAAATTCTCGGTAAGTTGCCAGTAAACAGACTTACACGAAAAGGTTTGATGGGGCCCGAACCATTCTATGGAGTAGGGGTGAATGTTGCGATAGGAACGCTCAACGAAAGGGAGAAGGAAGAGAGTGAAAGCCGTTTCTCTTGTAGGCTTGTAGCAAATCTGAGTTATGCATGAGACTATCAAAAAATAACAGGCCTTTTAACATGACACTATGGACTATGGACTATACACTTGTTTAATAGATTCTGTAATGATAAGAGTGAATCATCGACAGTTTTGAAACCTGTGAGACATTAATGCATTATAGAATAAACACTAGGTACTGGGCAGGGAATTGGCATTGTTGACAACGAGCATTACAAGGATGATCCACAAACTATGACGGAAGTATAGTAGATCCTATGGTCGCAGTACTTATTTGCTTTCAAATTGTGTGGATTTCAACTTACCTTTCAATTGCGGATACGTAATTCTGTAAATTATACATGTTATCGTCACATATTTCATAAGTGTTGCTAGTATAATCCTTAGTGATTTCCGTGTATTGCATAATGCGTCGTTGGACTTTCATGAGTAAAGGATTTCGACCCAATAAACGTAAAAGACTGTCAAGTATTATTGAGATCGGTAAATTCAGGAAATACATCTGCAAGTAAAAATAAAAAATATTAATCCTGACATATGTATGTAGTATAGTGTAGGGCCTTGCAATAGCAATAGCATACATATAATAAAAATTTAGTATAGGAAGCCATCCATGGTAAGTCAAAACTCCAGAGACAATTTTCCATTGGATTCTGCTTGACAGCTTCATAATATAAATACATCTGACCATCCACTGGTGAACGATCATGGCTACCAGCACAATTAATTACCTCCAGCAAATATTGTTCTTGTTTCGGATCTTTACTGTGTAGAACATTATGAGACAAAGTTACGAAAGGAAATAATTTATTCCGCTTGGAACTTACTTGAGCGTTTTGAGACCTCTTTTATAAGCGGCTGTCAATGTTAGTCTAGAGACATAGTCTACCGGTACAAAATTTACCAATACATCTCTTCCACAGAAATGTACTGGTGTAATTCCAACACCAAAAGTAACCAATGCACCTCCTATACCATTCAGGTTATCAACCCAACCGGGTACAGGTTCTAAAATGCTATTCATTACTGAAATGTTAAACAATTTTTTTTTTGAATAATTGGACTTGTATGGGAACAACTGCCTACTAGACTATGGCGACTTCAATACAACACTTCAGAAATTTCGAATGAAAAATTTTAAACTTACCAACGGAGGGACGAAATATTGTAATGGGGATTTTCGTTGAATATTCCTGTATGATTTGCTCGCTCAGATTCTTAGTGAATGTGTAGGTATTTGGATAAAATCCAGTATATCTGCAAACAAGAATAAAACTCTTTAAAAAATTCTTAAAATGTGATAAAATTTCATTCATATTCACTTTAAGCAAAGGATATTCAGTGTTTCCTCATCAACAGTTTCAGCTATTTTAATGGTCTTAAGCCAATCCACGGGCATTTTATAAACCTAGAAGGAGTCAAAGAATTTAAGAAGGAACTAAGCTAACAAACCAAAATAGTAATATTTTACCTTCTCGTCGATGACATCATTAAGAGCATTACTGTAGGCAGTGGAGCAATGCAAAAAACATACCAAATTTTTAAGTGTTTCAGCGATTTTAAGCAACTCATAGGTTCCTCGCGTATTCAATAATATGGAATTGCGTAAAGCATCATCAAATCTGGGAAAGAAGAAAAGACGGATCTTATAATATGTAAATCGATTTTAATTAAATTTGTGCATACCTAACACATGCTGCCATATGGAAAATGATGCTGACATCCTTAATTAATTCCAAATCTTGAGTTTTAATGCCCAAACCTAACTCCATACTATTACCACTGATGGCATGTAATTTATTCAATGCTTCGGGGCATTCTAGTTTAATGCGATCAAATACTTTGTCTGCTTTGAGTTCCTCCAAACGTTTTTCCGCACTCAAATTCTTTTTTCCTCTTATGAGTACGTACAGCACCTTCACCTTTGGACAATCGCGTAATATTTTCTCGATTAAGGATTTGCCCAAAAAACCTAATACAGAAAAAAAAATTAAAAACATTTAAGAAATCTATGGTTTCCCATGTACCTGTGCCACCTGTGATGAAGATCTCTCGATTTGCGTAAAAGTCTTGGATCAGCATTTTGTTTTTTTGGATTAAAGTTCGTATAATTGATCACCAGAAATTGTCTGAAAATAATTCCTGAAATAAATTTTAATAAATTGATATTATACGAAAACATTCGCAATTAAAAAATAAATTAAAATAAATTTGTACGAAGTATTCTCGTTAAGAAATTATGCCTTGTGCCAGTTGAATTTCCTAAAATATCTTTTTGGGGGACATGACAGAATTAATTCAATTTATGATACTTTGTTCTATAAGAAAACACAATTTGGTCATTTACAACACTTCAGTCAGGATTGCAACCTAGCTTCTCATATCACTTATGTTGCGAGTGTTAATTTTACACATGAGTGGCGGAACCTACAGTTTGAAGTCGATTCCGAAAGACATATTTCTGAGAAACTTTTCTATGGCAATTTTATTTGCTCTCAGAGTTTTTTTTTCATTTTTCGTTTTGTTGGATATTTCTGACCTGGGGTTTGACCTGAGGCCTTATGTCTACCTACTATGCTACGGCGACTTCTACTCAACTCTCTTCTCATCATTATCAAGTTCTTTAAAACTTTGCATAATAACATATGAAGTCGTAGGTAGTGTGTTGGCTTTTTAGACGAGAGCCCGTGGTTCAACCCCTAGTTCAGACATCACGAACGAAAAGAAATTTGAAAATATATTTCTTTCGGCGACAATTTCTCAGTATTCTTCTGGCAAAAACTCTTAAATAAAATTGCCATGAAAAATTTCGCAAATCCATCTTTCGAGATCGACATTAAACCCGGCACTCATGTATAAAAGTAACGCAAACAACATGAGTGATGTGAAGAGCTAGGTTGTAGTCCTTACTAAAGGGTTATAATGACCAATGCAGTATGTAAATAAATAAGCATAATCATACCATATTTACGATGTCAAAAGGTTCTGAAAGCTTTGACAGTGAAATCTACGTTGGCTTCACAAGTCTCGGTATCTAAAGTTTCTTTGGCTTTGTCTTATAGATTTGCAAGATTGCTCAATACAAAGACCTCTGAGTTTGTAATTGCTTCATCCTTCAAGCCATAAGAATTTTCTGTACAAGAAAATATCGCGGTTATGCATTTAGACTATACGTTTTTCCAGTATTTCTCATTGCCGATGCATACACCTCCCTTAACTTTCTTTTATATACATTGATAGCGCTGATGTTGTTGAATTTGACAGAGTGGGTCGGAGTATTATCGATCTTAAGCAGTGTTTTAAAGGGTCCGCCAAATAACTTTTTTTTTTAATTTCATTCAAATGGCTGCCTTGGCTGGCCATGCAGTAGCCTACACGATCGGTCCAATTTTGAAGCACATTATCGATTGTGTGCAGCTGTATTTCACCAACGGCTTCACGATTATTGTCCTTTAAAGCGTCAATTGTCTCTGACTTGTCCGCGTAACACTTATTCTTCTATAGAAGGATTGATGATAATTGTGCAAGTCACTGTATTCTTCAACAAGATAACGGGGCTGTATATGTTTACTATAAAAGTGAGAATCCACTAAAAATATTGATCCAATTCCAGGGTTGTTATGCAGGTCCAGCATACATTTTACGCATAGGGTATGCAGATTTCGACTGTAAATCAGATAAAAGAGAAAATCAAGGAAATTTTCTGCTATGACTGTGGATTCTAATCAATTATGCAAGGAAAAACCAAGCATTGACGTGACTAACCGTTGACTGATTAGCACTTTTTGATTTTTTATAAAAAAGAAATCTTTCTTCCTGTGCCATCTACTATATGGTGTATCAATTTCCCTTCTTAATTTACGTTATCTAAAGTTGCTGTAGCCTAGATGGCAGTGCGTTGGCTTATTCGACGTGACACCACGGTTCAAACTCAATATCAGACATCTTAAAAACTCTAAGACTAAATAAAATTACGATGAAAACCCGATTTGGTAGCTCTTAGGTCCTTTGTGATGCCATAACTGCCTAGTTTTCCTTATTCTGTAACAATTTATAGGTTCTGACTGGGACTAAGGGTTTTATCTATTGCCGATCATTTAAATCGTTTACACAGTGGACACTCAGACTGTATATGGTTCCTTTAGTTCTGAATGCATCTTACGATGGTAAGATTCAGTACAAAGTAAGCCCTTCAATTTTGAATCATATTTTATAATAAAATAAGTCTTGATCTCTATCCGCTTTCAAGGCATACCCTATCTGTGGTATGCCATTCCGTTTCATTATTTTCTGAAATCAAAACCGTTGCTTTCATTCGATTACTATTAGTTTTGGTTGTGGTATTCATATTTTGAGTTTTGCATTACGTGGCTCAAATACAATGTTTTTTTTTCTGTGTGTTATACTTCAGCACTTGTCAGCCTCTATTCACTCTCCGTCGCAGGATCTATAGCCGACTTTGAATGAGTTCATTCATATTGGCTATTACAACCCTTCAGCCAGGAATACGACATGACTTACACCTCTTATGTTGTGTGTTTTAAATTTTTTAGCCTTGTGTGGTGGAGCCTACAGTTTAATGTCGCATCGTATATGAAAAACTTTTTCATGGCAATTAGTTTCCATTTTTATCGAAATATTTTTGTAGAATTTCGAGGCTGTTAGCTAACTCTGTTGAATCATCTGCATGCCTTCTATGTATTATTTGAATACACTCTGTCCCAATTGGCAACGTCCTTAGAGTTTACTAATGCATATTAAAAACTCTTTTTGGCTTTGCTTTTGGTCAGTACTCAAATAGATCTGCCTGATCTACTTATGAGTACTTATGAGTTGATAATGGCCATATTGTTGAAACAAAATCTATTAAGTTAATTGCTATTTATTAAGTTTGTTTTAAAAAATCTTAATGGTCATGTAAAATAGACAACAACGAATGTAAGGCTTTAGAGCAGTTGACAATTGATACCAATTTTCATCGAAAAATCATCTTCAGTGGTGAGGCCTATTTATGAATGAGTGGGTGCATGAACAAATTTGTTGAATTAGGCACGCACAAATCCAATCCAATCCAATCTAAAAAAGAACATCGAGTGCACAGCAAAAAAAATTCCTGTGGTATGGCCTTTCAACAGCGAGAACTATAGGTCGACGATTTCCAAATTCAACACCAATGGCATGAGGTTTCAAAAGGAAGGCTCTGCCTGTGACACACCTCATTGCCACATTGGATATTCTGCACGAGGAGAAGTGATGTGAACCAGAGATCAGCAATGAGTATTCAAAAAGATGAGTAGATTCGAATCATACTCATAATTTCTGATCCTTATACGCATTCATACTTATTTTAATATCATACCCATACTACTCATATTCAAGGTTTGAAGTACCCATCGTACTCATACTTAACAATAAGCATGATGTTGTTGATTTCGACTCTATTTTATTCAGCATTTACAAGAATCACAAATAAGTATGATTCGCGTACGAACACTAATATACTTATTAGAAGGTTGTGTGTTTGCTCTGCTTTCTGCTCTTTTAGTCAATGCAACAACTACTAAGACTGTAAATTTTGATAAATGATTCGAATAATCACTCGAATCAATTATGAGTATTATAAGTATTTTTCTAAATTTATGATTCTGAATGAGTAGGCGTATGAGTCAAACATATTTCGAATGGTATGAGTTCGATGTCAACGTTGTACTCATACTCATTGCAACCTGTACTTATAAATCAATGTTGTAGTGAGTATGTATGAATCAAAGTACATAGTTAAATTTCAATACTGTTGATTCACTCATACTCAAAATTTCATGAGTACTTATGAGTATCGAAAAAACGATACATTGCTGATCTTTGATGTGAACTAAACCAAGTTCGTACAATTTAACCCCTTTAACATTTTTCTTGTGGCGCTGTCTTAACTCGCCAGTGATATGAAATAGTCACAAGCCATAGTGGTCCTCAAGGCGCACATAAACCATGCCATTGGTCAGATTTAGTTAGATTTAAAGAAAATTAAACATTTCGGATGCATTCAATAAAAAATTTCTTTATTTCAAACACAATTTTTTTTAATTTAAATTTAAATGCAGGAAGTGCTTAATACACCCTCTTAGGAAATTTTTAAGTCTCTCTGTAAATCGGCTTTTAAGAAAAAATATGTTTTCTTTTGCCAGCTCATAATTTGCTCATTGTATGCAATTTTTATTAAATTGTTGTAATAATTTCCATAACACAACACAAATATTTTCTAAAAACGTGAACATTTTTTTTCTTTGGTTTTGCACTCGGCTTTTAAAATACAGAACTTTCAGCACATTAAATATCAAGTTCTGCTTATTATTCTTATTTTTCCCGAATAAACCGCTAAATTGATTTTATTTTATTTTTTTAATACCTTCCACCGTTTTATTGCAGCGCCAAAATCTAACTAAGCTTGTGAACAATTTTTTATTTCTCTTTAAATAAATTTCAAGCGCGTAATAATTATTTGGTTTCTTTTAACAATTGCATACGACATAAATAAATAATTCAAAATATATTTTTATGTTATGTTGCTGGAATATGTTGATTTGCATTGATTTTTGAATGTTTACAACATACACTTGTGGTCAATAAAAGAGGTACCCCTACTCTATTATTATTTGTTGCTGTAATGGTACTCTCCTGTTATAGCTTTACAGTACATTCAACTATGGTCCTGGTTCACAGATTAATTTTGTTTATCGGACTTCTACGTTTGGAATATTCACTAGATACTGCAACGTAAAGCCCCACTGGCAATAGTATATGCAGTTTCCGCAGCGCTGTTGTAGTCGCCATATTGTAGTAGATAATGTGTTGCGTCATTAGACATGAGGCCACGATTCAAACACCAAGTCAGACAGCTCGAAGCAAGCAAAACATGAAAACATATTTCTTCGACGACTTCCTTTCATCAGATTTCTGCCAAAAACTCTGAGAGCAAATAAAATTGCTATGATAAACTGTCTTAAAAACCGTAAGTCTCGGCACCCGTTTACGAAATAAATACATGCAACATAAGAGCCGTGAGAGGCTAGGCCGTAATCCTGACTACAGGGTTGTTATAAGCAATTATATTATGTGGCTAATACTATGTTCACACATGCACTCTTATTGGAGCTCAATATTTCATATAACGTTTCAATTCATTATTGCGAAATAAGTATTCAAATTGTTATAAGGGGTGATTTTTTAAGAGCTATAGGAAAATTAAAAAAGAAACAAATAAAATTCAGAAAAATGCATGAAATATTTATTTGAATCGATAGTACGGTCCATATAATTTAATGTTTGAAGATTATTTCATGCAAATGTTGACCGCTACTGCGCCTCAAATGGTCCATCCGCTTAGTCCAATTTTGGTATACTCTTTCCAACATTTCGGCCGGTCTCCAATGCGCCAATTGAAGCGGGCTTGTCTGCATATACATGAGCTTTAACATAGCCCCACAAAAAATAGTCTAAAGGCGTTAAATCGCACGATCTAGGCGACCAATTAACCGGTCCCGAACGTGAAATAAAATGTTCACCGAACTCGCCTCTCAATAAGTCCATTGTTACGCGTCTTGTTGAAACCACATATCAAGCAAGTCAAGCTCTTGCATTTTGGGCAAAAAAAAGTTGGATATCATCTCACGGTAGCGCTCACCATTCACAGTTACGTTACGATTCGCAGCATCTTTGAAGAAGTACGGTCCAATGATGCCACCAGCCCATAAACCGCACCAAACTGTGACTTTTTCTGGATGCATTGGTAGCTTTTGCAATGCTTCTGGCTGATCTTCACTCCAAAATCGACAATTCTGCTTATTTACGTATCCCGAATAGCCGCTTCAGTGGGTCAATTAAACTGACCATAAAATAGAAGAAGCGCGCGATGAACTTTCATAACAGAGCCCGCATTTTGATAATAAAATTCAATGATTTGCAAGCGTTGTTCGTTTGTAAGACGATTCATGGTTAAATTATAGACCAAACTGAAGATGTTTGACAG
This sequence comes from Sarcophaga rosellei, assembly GCA_930367235.1. Classification (NCBI taxonomy): domain Eukaryota; kingdom Metazoa; phylum Arthropoda; class Insecta; order Diptera; family Sarcophagidae; genus Sarcophaga; species Sarcophaga rosellei. Next base: position 72,441,798 of record OV884019.1, read on the forward strand.
TGAAACAAAACACGAAACGTGCGTAAGCTGTTTAAACCAGTGTTGCCAAAAAGATAATAGCTATAAAATCAGCCTTTAATATTGATTAAAACTTAAAATACAGCGCTGTCATAAGTACGTTCAGTGAGCATATTACAGTCTTCCGAACACTTTCTGTTGATATTTGGCAACTGAAATGTCAACAACGACAAACAAAAAAAAAACAACAATGTTGTTGAAACAACCAGCTGTTTTGTTTACCAGCTGTCAAATGAATATTGCTTATATTATATCTGAACACTTAAAATATTGTACTCAAATAATCGAATATTGCCTCAATAAAAGTGCATGTCTGAACATAGTATAATTTTCTAAAATATTTTTGAAGTCTTAATGAGAGAAAATAAACTGTTTCTATTATTACGATCGATACTGTATTTTTTTTTAAATCAACAGAGAACATAATAAAATTTATGTTGTAATATAAAACAAAAAATTAATTCCTTAATTAACCTAAATTTAAATTCTATGTACGTATTTATTTAATATTAAATATTTGTTTATAAAATACTTTAAATGTGAACATTTGATATGCATTTCAAGCAATATAAACACGTATTACATGAACTATATGATTAGTGAACATATGTTTAATGGCAATAAATTGTCTATTAGGTAGTGTATTGGCTTCCTAGACGAGAGTTGGTAGGTTCAAACCTTAAAAATTATTTCATTCTGGCAAGAGAGTAAATAAAATTGTTATTTGAAGCCTTTGTAATCTGCCGTTTTAGAGTCAACGTCAAGCACTAGGTCCTACTACCCGGCGAGGCATACGGTAATCATGCTCTTTCAGAAGCAGAATGCAGAAGATGGTTTCGACCAGAGATCAGCAATAAATCGTTTTTTCGCTACTCATAAGTATTCATGAAATTTTGAGTATTAGTGAGTCAACAGTATTGAAATGCAACTACTCTGATTCATAATTTTTGTTCTTTTCAAATCACACGGCATAAATATTAGGTTAGGTTAGGTTAGAGAACGTGTACTTGTCGGCTGTGACAAGTACAGTACCCGGAGGTCGAACTGACCCCACGTCCTGTATTGATACAACGTCCTAGCTTCTCACACCACTCGTGTTGTGTGCATTAATTTTATACATGAGTAGCGGGACCTGCTGTTTAAAGTCGAATCCGAACGACAGATTTTTGAGAAGCTTTTCATGGCAATTTTTACTCTCAGAGTTTTTGCCAGAAATCTGCTGAGAGGAAATCGCCGAAGACATATTTTTTCACATTTTCGTTTTGATGTCTGATCTGGGATTTGAACTCGGGCCTTTCGTCTAAAAAGCCGACACACTACCTACTAGACCACGATGACTTCGGAATAAATATAAGTTTAGCATGAAATGTATACGTATACACAGATTTGTATGTATTAGTATTCTTGCATTCATTTGATGTTTAGCTGATTTTTTTAAAATATGCATGTATTAGTGTTGTGCTGTTAATGCGGGGTTGAAGTTGGTTGCAACTTTACGCCACCAAAAAACCATTCGCTTCACCTCTCTTGCCTATAAACTATCACTTTACGCCAGCACAATAGTTCTCGTGTGATAAGAGCCAATTGAAAACAAAAATAAAACACGCGAAAGGAAAATACACAAACAATACACTGTATATACAACAAATGTAGTCGAGTTGTTATTGTGAATGTTATAAGTATTTTTGTATACATAAACAGCTGGCGTGGCCAGCGTCAAATTGTCAATGCTTAATATGTACACCGATGATTAGTTTCTTTTGTGGAATGTTTGGACTTCAATATTTTGATTTTTCTGTATTAGTAAAGGAACGTAATATAATTGGTCATTACGATTATTCAGAGTCAGACATAATTTAAAGGACACTAATGCTGCCTCATGATTACACTGTTTAGTGCGGCGATGTTAATCACAAAGTTACAGTAAATGAAGCAAGATAGGCTGCGATGATCACTAGCTTCTTCGTTCCAAAATGAAAAAATTTGACTTGTTTAACACGTTTTTATAAGAATATGGTGCCATATATCATACTAAATACGACGCCAAGAGCCTAATTTCGTAAGTAATCCCTCTAATCTCCAAGATCATACGATTTGACCATACTAATGAGGAGAATTGAAATAATTCAAGCCCTTGTAGATAATGTTACAGTTTAGAGTCGTCACCGAACGACAGGTTTTTAACAAACTTTTCATGTTCATTTTATTTAATCTCAGGGTCTTTTCCAGAAATCTGTCGAGAGGAAGTCGCCTAAGAAATATTTTTTTAATATTCCGTTTTGTTGGAAATGTCTGTCGTGGAGTTTAAAACGAGGCCTCATATCGACTTTGTCTCTAGTGACATCCGAATCCACATGGCGAATTACTTATTATTATAGCCATCTCTTGGACGTTATCCGTTTCGTTTCCCTATACCGTTTCCATGCGGTTATTTTCCTTTTTTCCAAATGACTATGAAATACGATTTTATTTTTAAAATGCCAAACGCTACGTCTTACTTTATTTCGATTCCTTTGCCTCATTTATTAAAACAGACGTACATACATATAAAAATATACAATTTAATTTAAATCAAGGTAGTAGTGATCTTAAATAGAACATAACTGATGTGAATACACACATTTTAATTGTTTTATTTAGTATTCGTAATATTTGAGTCCGTTTTTTAATTGCCTCACTTGCCTGCGGCGGTTCATCAAACACGTACTCCTTGTAGCCGGTTACAGCAGATTTCATAATGTGGTCGTAATCTGCATTTGTATACTCAAGTTTAACACCAAAATCGTTTCTAAAAATTAAAAATAAAAAAATTAAAAGCAATGAAAGTGTGAAAAAGGTTAATTGAGAGAGATTGTTCCAATCTTCAAGGCTATTGAGGCCGTAGCTAGTAGGCCCACTTCGGATTCGGAATCTTATATGATTTTCGTTGACAGTCAAGGTACGCTAAGAGCCATTGCGTCGGTCTGGTGTAAATCACGACTTGTTCGTGAGTGCAAAGAGTCTTTATTTACCTTTGGACCAGACGAATCTGTCTATGGCTTCCGCATCATAGCGATGTACTTGGTAATGAGACGGCGGATGCTCTCGCTAATTTGGTTCACTTTCTGAAGGCGATTTGATAGTTGATCCTGATCCCCCAATCTGCCACCACTAAGGCCTAATCAATTTACAGGTCAGGGGGATGCTATAGTTTGCTTTGGACAGTAATAGAACAGGTTTGCCAGGCCAGTGTTAGGTTAGTTATTGGCTTATTACAGGGCACTGCGAGATTACATCGCTGACAGGGATCTGGAACAGACTCCAGTCGGACTATTGGAGGGTATGTTGTGACGAGGAGAAGTTGGAAATTTTCGAACGCCTCCTCTCTATCTGTCCTGCCCCTAGTATGTAAAGGTTGTGAACCCTAAGCATGGGCTTCTTCGAGGGTTTGAACTCTTCGTCGAGTACCGACATTAAGCCTCTGCATTTATTTAGAGGTTGAGCTTGATTGTCCTCTCTCTGGTATAGGGCGCATTACAATGGGTCATACTTACCTCCGCCTCTTGTACTTGTCCCAATGATAAGTATACGTCCTTAAATCTAACCTAACCTTAACGGATTATCATACATCTTGAAGTTCTTAAAATGTTATTCGATGCTATTTTATCGAAAAATTTGTGAAAATTTGGGGAACGAAAGTGCATGCAAAAAGGAGTTTTTGTGCACTTTTGTAATCCCTGCAAGACAGCTTGATCAGAATGCAACCAGCGGTCAAAACAGTTGCCTTAAAAGGTAGCCAGGATAAGTAGGGTATGTGTTACATACGAAAGACATGTGAACCGTTTTTTGGACGGAGGACTGAATTCTTATTGCTCCGGTTATTTCTACGGATTTGAAGAAAATACTATATACTATTCAGACTACATACATATGTACGTTACAACACTTCAGTGAGTATTACGACCTAGCTTCTCACCCTACTTATGTTACGTGTGTTAATTTTATACATGAGAGGCGGAACCTACAGTTTAGAGTCGATTTCAAAACACAGATTTTTGAGAAAAATTTTTTCCTTAACACGAAGAGACCTTCCTCACTGCTGATAATGTCAGAAGTTACTATGAAGTGGGAGCAAATGTTTGGAAAGGTATGCTCGATGATTAGTGAGTGTGACAGAGTGCGGAAACCTTTCTCCAACACATTCTTTTTTCTTCTCTGTCATACTATGTAGTAAATTTGCTGACAATGAGAAGGTGTTTCCGTACTTGTTAAATATATATTTTTTTACTTGTAAATACAATTTTAAATCCAGGTGTTAATAAACTTAACAAACCTGACATTTAATGTTGTGTAGACCTAAACTTACCTCTCAATTGGAGGGACGAAGTTTTCCAAATTAAGCAGATTATCGTAGGGTATATCGTAAGTCCTGTTAGAATAGTTCTTAGTGAGTGTATTTGTGTACATAATGCGACGTTGTATTTTCAATAGCATAGGATTTCGACCAAATAAACGTAAAAGACTGTCGAATATTATTGAAATCGGTAAGTTCATGAAATACATCTGCAAGCAAAAATATAAATATAAATCATGATAACATTTAGTGTAGGGCCTTGCAAAAGCATACATATAATAAAAATTGACCGTAGGAAGCATTCCATGGTAAATCAAAACACCAGATACA